>CANTUR010000069.1:2929139-4393708 GCA_947683625.1 Mallotus nudiflorus | reverse complement strand
TTAGTAAGAATTGAATATTCAAGTAATTATCATAACATAAAATGATAATGAAAAATGCCTTTTTATTAAATAAAATGATAAAGTTAAAATATGGTCATACATGATTAACTTAGTGCATATCACTAACAAAAATATCAAAGTACATGCTTTTTCCATAATCTTAATTGGTAGTGTTAGTCTTTTTCTAATGATTCTTTAAGTGTATGTTAGAAAATAAGCCCATAAAGTGTGGTCCAATTAAAATTAATTAAAGTAAAATACTAATCCTAATTAGATTAAGATTATGTAAATTAATCTTGTATATTGATTTAAGGGTTACATGATGAATGTACTAGATTAAATAAAGATGTCTATAAATATGTATGTAAATTGGTCATCTCTCTCCCTATAAAAATGCAACTTTAATGCCATATAAACGTGTGATAAAAAATTAAGGGACAAGAGAGAGAAACTAATTTCTCATTAATGGCTTCAAGTGTCAATTCTACTATAAATTTAAGTAAATTTTCTATCTTTTCTATTTATTATAACATGAAAATATTTAGTTTTAAAGATTCTTAAGGTTTATTTTTATAATGTCTTGTTATTATGTAACTCTAACAAATGGTATCAAAACATGTGTTTAAAAATTGAATATTTTATGTATAATAATAAATAAATATAATATTACATAATTATTCAAAGCTCCTCAATGATTTGTTTAAGTTATTAGGAAAATGGAATAATGATATAGAACATTAAACTATAAATTACAATATATATATATATATATATATATATATATATATATACATGAGTTGAATGTAAATTGACCTTAAGTGTTAATTATAATTGATTAAAAGACTACATAATTTCAATAATATATAACATAATTATTTAAGGGTTCGGATCAAGATGGATATCTCTAAACCTTTAAGAGCTAATATGAATATTAAGTTAGTAGGACCTAAATAATGCTAAATGGATTTCAGATATGAGAGGTAACCACATCCTACTTTGTATATGGTAAAGTGGGACATTTAGAGAAGTTTTATGAGGTTGTTTTATATAATACAACTTTGTTGGAGAATAAGAAATTAAAAAATTAGCTTCGTGTTGTGCCTCGTCATGGTAATACCGGTAAACGGTGGCTACGTTCCCTGTCTAGTGAAGCTTTTTCTGGAATGTCAAATTGGGCAACTAAGGAAGTTAGCGAGATTAAAGGAACTTACATTCCCGTTATTCTAATAAAGTGCAATTGTATACTGGACAATCAGTTAGGAGTGATTGGAAGGATTGTTGGAGATCATGGGCTATATGGAAAGAAAATCCTTTCCCAGTCAACTTCTAGTGATTTACGTGATGATATTAGGGAGGATATGGTGAAAATTATCATTTTTTATGGCAAACATCAAAATAAAAAGGATATGAATTTAAACCTAATGGAGAGTGAGTATATGGATAAGACTAATCAAGGTAGGGTTGTGTGTAGGCTGACTAAAAGGGCTTTGTAGTCACCTTTAAGTTCTTTAAGAGAGGTGGGTCCTGAACATCAAGCCCACCTCCAGCCATGAGTTATCTTGCTTGGAATTGTCATGGGCTAGCTAACCTAAATGCAATTTGGACTTTAAAAAACTTAGTCTCTTCTTATAGGCCTAGTCTTGTATTTCTATATGAAACTTTATCTCTTTTTAATAGAGTGGATAAGGTTAGTAAAATTTTGGGTTATAATCATTCATATATGGTCGTGTATATTGTTAGACATATATAGCTAGGTGAATGACGTTGTTATGGTTTTTTGGATAGGAACAGAAGAAAGCTTTCTTGGCATCTAATTAGATCTTTTTCTCAATCTCATTCTCTTCTTTGGGTTATTCTTGGTGATTTTAATGGTATTCTTTTCTCTTTTGAGAAGAAAGGTGGATGCTTTAATCCTCAATGGTTGCTGTCGGGTTTTCATAATGTTATTCTTGATTTGGGGTTAATAGATATTAGCTTTAAAGGGCACCTGTATACATGGGAGTGCTCTAGGGGAACTTTAAATTAGATTGAGGGGAGGTTAGATCGATGTTTGGTGAATGACGAATGGTTGGGTTTATTTCCAAAGGCAAAGCTAAAAGTTCTCAACTTCACTTCATTAGACCACCTTCTAATTCTTCTTACATTGAATGAATGGCTTTTTATCCCTCATACTACTAGATTTAGGGTGGAGAATGCTTGGCTTAAGGAGGAGGATTATGTTACGTTAGTCTCAAAATTTTGGCATGTGAAATATGAGCAGAGTTTGGTTGATAAACTCTCGTGTGGTCAAAGATTTTTTATTTAAGGGCAGGATAAATATTCACTTCCTTATAAGAATTAATTGCTTGTAAATCTTACTTAAAATGGCTCAAAGGTCATCAGATGATGATGTTGGTGTGCTGGAATTTAATGTTTGTGTTGAATAGATTAACACTTTTTTGAATCATAAGGAGATTTATTAGATGTAACGAGCCAAGTAACATTGGCTAAAAGATGGGGACCTATACTCAGTTTTTCCGTTCCAATGCCACTACTAGGAAATGCACAAATAAGATTATTCAGGTTAAAGTCTAATATGGTCTTTGACACAGAGATATTGGTGGTATTCAAAAGATTATGTGTAATTATTTCAATGCTATTTTTAATCTAATGGTGAGCTGTTGTAGGGTATTAAAAGTTGGATTCCTAGAAAGGTTACATCAAATCAGAACTCTTTGCTAATGGAGTCAATTTCTTATAATGAAGTTTATTAAACAATATTTAGCATGCATCCTAATAAATCTCCAGGACCTGATGGACTTAATATTGCTTTCTTTCAAAAATTTTGGCTAATTATTGGTAATGATATTATTCTGTAGTGTCAAAATTGTTTCAACTCGGGATGTGATATGAGAGATGTCAACGGTACCTCAATTGTGTTGATTCCTAAGAAAAAAGCTTCAAAGTTTATGTTTGATTATTGTCCAATTGCCCTTTGCAACGTAATCTATAAAATCATGGCAAAGATTCTCACTGATGTGAACTAAACAAGCACCAAACATGTTACCAACATGATGATCCACTCAAGTATAATGGTCCAATGATTAAAACATGCATGAAGATGTTTAAGGGTGGTTTAGGATTGTTCTTGAAGCAAAAGATCAAGTTTAGGATAGAGAATCAAAGCACAAGTGCAAATGGAACTTAATTGAGTGAATTTAGAGAAAGTTGACACAAAGGGCAAAATTATCCTTTTTTGCACCTTATTATCATACTTTGACCTTCAAATTGAAGAATTCATGTCAAACTCTTCAAGTGGAGTGATTTGCATTCAAAATACATAAAGTGCAATTTTGAAGATTTTGGAAGGTTCTAGAAGATGTTAAGGGAATCTATAAGAATAAAAAATATTTTCAAGCATATTCTGTAAAAAAAAAACCCTAGATGTGATGGAGAGTGGCTGGTACTCATTTCAAGACTTGGTTAAATTTTGCTTAGTTGTCATGAGTTGTCAATTTGACTTTTCAATACTTAGTTGTCATGAGTTGTTAATTTGACTTTTCAAAGCTTAGTTGTCATATTTTTAAAGGGATCTTATTTAGTTAAGGATTTTCCTTTATATGAGTCTTTAGGAATAAGTAAAAAAAAATTATTCTTTCAAGGATTAAGATGTTTACATGCCTATATAAAGGTCATAGCATTGTAGAACAAATTTAAGTGAAGTTTTATCAATTAATTCTGAATTCTTGAGAGGTTAAAGTCCTTTTCTTTTATTCCTAAAAGAAGTTTAGTGAATTTATCAAGTGAAGGCTTGGTACATTCAAACCTAGTTTAATTTAGACTTAAAAATTAACTTTATTAATCTTAGGTTTATATTAAACAACATTTAATTCTTTATAATTAAGGTTATTAAGTACAGGTTATTTAAGGGTCTTGTTGGAGATTAGAGTTTCTTTTTGCTTGATTTATGAACGATCCTTGGCAAGGTTATCAAGATTGAATATGAGTTTGGTACAAGTTAACCATGTTCATATCATTTGGTATCAGAGTAAATAATACTAAATTTGAGCTTTTTTTGGCTATTGTAGTCAAATTTGAGTTTAATTTTGCTTTGTTTATTTTGTATTGAGCTTAATTTGATAATTAGTAACTTAAGTTCTATAAGAACTATAAGAAAAGAATTTGAGAGGTAAAAGGTGAGTGGTGAGCTCATAAGAGGGTAAAAGCCTAATTGAGTAAAACACGAGTTGAGTGACATTCTTTGAGTGTAAACACGTAAAAAAGTGTTACTTGTGAGTTTTTATTCTTTTGTTTCTTTGTTTATAACATGGCATATCCAAAGGACATTGAGATAGATCCTGAATGGAAGCTCTTTATGAAGATGATGCAAGAACAAATGAGTCAATTTTTAAATAGCCATCAAAAGTTTCAAGAGCAAATAGGGAGGTTAAAGTAAAGCCAAGCTATAACCACCACTAATAACAGCAACAATACGACTCAAATCACACCTAGACAAGTTCATATAGGGAGATGGCATGAGGATGATGATGTGTTTGTTAATGAGAGCATTCAAAGGCATAATAAGTAAGATAATAACCTTGGAAGATGAAGATACCTAATTTCCATGGCATAAATGATCCTAAAGCATATCTAGCATAGGAAAAAAAGGTAGACTAAAATTTAAATTTGTGCAAAATGAGCATAGATCAAATATTTTATTATAAATACTAAAAGTAATGTAACATAAAATGAAATGAAATGCTTTGCACGCACACTAATTGAAAAATGTTGAATGAAAATGTGTTCAAAATAGCAAATTTTCATAAAAGAAAATAAATCTAAGTAAGTAATTATGCAAAAATGAATTTTACTTTAGATGCTATGTGATGAAACTAATGTAAAGAACAAATGCAAGAAAATTTTAAAATATTAAATGCATGTGCTTGTTAACTAATACTCTTGACTTTTTCAATGCATGATTTTATGAGATTTTTTATAAAAATGGATGCACTTCAAAAATTAAATTTTCAATGAAAATTTAAAAACCCATTAAACATATAACACAACTTAAATTTTTTTACTAAAACTTTAGTGCAAATCATGTAAGTAATAAAATAAGAGAGACATATGAAAAGGCTCTTTTATCTAGAATTTAAACAAATATAAAGGCTTTCTTTTTAGAATCCTATATTTAAGTATAAAGAATGCACGATGGAAAAAATATTCATGAGACTTTTGACCTCAATTTTAGCTAATGTTAAAGAACATATGCACCTGACTTGCTTAAGAATAAACACTACAAGATTCTTTTAAATCTCTTGGATTCTTTCTAATGCTTTATTGCTCTTCAAGTACCAAATATTGACTCAAGGCTCTCTTAGATAACCAACATAGGTTATTAAAGAAAGATTATGATAAACTATAATAAAGAGATTCAGATAATAGACTTCTCTTGGTTAAAAATTTCTTTTATAAATCTCTTTAATCTACTTGGATATTATTAGATGATCTAATGGATATCTCTTTGCCATTTTGTATATCTTTTGTTTATTTCTTGCATTTTAGATATTTGCATAATTTATAAATTACTACAGGCACCTTAAGCTTGGATTACAAATAAGCTAAATAACTTCTTTATTTTGAGATCCTTTCATATTGCATTTATGTGTGACATACAACCATTCCCCACATTACAACCACACAACCATATGCTTACATCATGCATTATATTATATTTCTAATGATCTTTGATGAATGTGGTGATCTGTCTAACTTAGGCTTACTTGTGAACGTTATTATAGTGATGCTCTAATTAGATGTTAGACCTGTTTGTGGTTTCTTTAGGGAATTTAAGTAACAAACAATAATCAATAATCAATGGATAAATAAAGGTGGCTAGTAGCCTAACTTTTTTTATAAAATTTTTTATAAAAGTATTTACAAAAAATAGGATCAATTTATAGGAAATTTTTTTTAAAGAATTGTAAGTTGGCTTTATACCATTTGTAATCTAACAGTTTTTTTTATATGGCTGTGATGACGTCCTAACATCATAAGGCTCATTTTTTACTATTTCCCATGTAGTGGAAATTATTTCTTTAAGTAACTTCCATTGATATTTCTTTTATGGAGCTCTCTACTTGATATCCAATAAAAATTGCCCTCTAAGACTTTATGAATTTTAAAGGGTCCCATCTAATTTAGAGACCCATTTTTATACTCTATATCCTTTGCACCAACATATAGGATTACCTTCCAAATTAGATCTCCTTCCTCAAAGCTCTTTTTTCACTTTTTTGTTGTAGATTATAAAGATTTTCTTCTTTTAAACAATTATTAAAAGCCTGCATTTTCTCATTTGCAATCTCTAGTGTTGGTCCATTTTGTTTTACTACTCTTAATAAGGGAACCTTAATCTCCATTACAAGAACTATATCATGTGCATATATCAAAGGGTAGCGACTTAATCTAGCAGCACTCCTTTTGGAAGTTCTGTAAGCTTAAAGAGTTTTTTAGAGCAAGCTGTGCCAGTCTTTAGGATTCTTTTCCATCAAATTTTCTAAGATCCCAATCAACACTTTGTTAGATACTTTAGCTTGGCCATTCGTCTAAGGGTAGTGTGGTGAAGAATGGATTAACTTAATCCTATTGTCAACTGCAAAATTTTGCATCTCACCTCTTATAAACATTGTACCTTAATTTGTGGTAATGGATTGGGAATATCAAATTTATGGATCAGGTGCTCTTTGATGGAGCTCTTTTATAAGAGAATTTCATCCTCTGGTGAAGAGTTGAAGGAACTCCTCTAAGAGGATGAACCAAGGTCATCCCAAGAATAAATTATGAGTGATTGGAATGTCTAACACCATAAATTCAACCACAATTTCGATTGGCCCAGTTTTCACAATAGTCTTAAAAGTGCCTTCAATAGCCTTTTGTAATCATCATATACTTGAATAACCAAATCTGACCTTATGAGATCTTCTTTTGTCAGATTTAGCTTTTTAAGAACTTTGAAAGGACAAATATTGATTATTAACCAATTATCTACCATGGCACAAAGGACTACTAAGCCTTTCACCTCAACTTAAAATATACAAAGCTCTATTATGTTTCCTTTTCAAATCAGTCAAATCCTTATCAAAAAAAGAAATATCAACATCATCTTTAAAACCCACCAACATAACCAACTCTTGAGGAGTAAATTTTATAGAAACAAGCAAGTTCTCAAAGGCTTTATGCATAGTATCTATGTGTTTTTTATGCAACCAGGATATCTCATACACTAGCGTTAACTTTTGTTTGCTTTAATTATTTCAAGATAGTATTTTTTTTCTTCCTTTTCAATCACTTTTTTATTTCCTTTTTCTTGCACTAACAGTCCTTCTTTTTTTAGTATAAGAGGATGTGGATATTATTTCCCACTTCTTGTAACATTGCTCACATAAATCTCATCATCGCTTGAAAGTTCTCATAAGTCAACAAAAGTCTAAATATAAATCATTACTAAAGTCCTTTCATTCCAACATTTTATAAACATTATAAGGCAAATTAGTTTTTTAGTATCATCAAATTCATCACCCTAACCTTTTAGAATGATTAAACTCAATGGAATTCTATAGAATATGGCTTAGTGTACTTCACCATGTAGTCAAACTTTTTCGATAGTTCACCCAAAGTATCCCAAACTTCTTGGTCATTTAGTTGCTCTTGAAAAAGCCAATGTGGTGTAACTATTTCTTCAAAAAGGGCTAGCATAATTGGTGGATTGTAAGTGACATCATAGTCAAATTTAGGCTTAATTGATCAAAATTCTGATAATTATCCTCTTCTTTAGCCCTCTTTCTGCTATTGACCTACTCAATATGCTTTATTAGGAATTCTTCATTAACTAGTTTATCTTTAGTCATCATCACCTTTTTAACCTCTTATATGTTCTAGATTTGGAATCTTATATTAATTAATGAGATCTTTAATTGCATGGTTGAGTCTAAAACAATTATTAGTACTATGACCCACTTATTGAAACAATGTGCTTTTTAAATATGTTGGTTGCATGACCTAATTTTTTAAATGGACTTTATATAGAGAAAAAAATATGTTTAACCCATATTAAACCCCCTTGCACTTTTTTCTATATTTTGCCCTTTATACTCTAATTTATGTAAATTGACACCCTATAATTTTATTTTTATACATATTGACTCCTAATAATTTAATTTCTCTGTACATAAAGCCCTTCCATTAAAGAAAGTTATATATGATGATTATTGCATGTCATAAGATATTTTATTTAGTCATTGTAATTTTCAACAATTTGTATGTTTTAAAAATTTCATATAAATTGGTCCTTAATATTCTTTAAATGAATATTTATTTTTCTTTTTACTTTCAATAAATATTTTTTTAATGATTAATGTTTATATGTTCAGTTAATAAATTTATAATTTAACTAATTTAAACATTTGATTGAATATTTTATAATTAATACAAGTTATCTTTCTAAATTGTTTGTATTTTTATTAACTATCATTTAATACTACTTTTTAGCATATTACTCTCAAATGTTTTTTAAAAGTATTACAAGAGACTTAAGGAGAAGAGTAAACACACAAATCTGGAACAATAAATTTTCTTTAATAACCAAAGTGTCTAACTTGGAAATGATCTTACAATATTCAATTTTATAGTTAAGGATCAAAAACAATTGTTGGTGTGCATGAAATTTGTCTCTAAGCTTTTATAAGTTCATTAAATGTTCAAACAACCTTTTGTAGGAATTTAGCATGTCATAGTTGTGATGGAACATGTCATGGTCATGACCATTGACTGAACTAGCCATTAGGATAATCAAGTGACCATTGCACATCTGCCAGGTGGATCATGACTTTATGTCATGGTCGTGACTTGGACCATAAGGGCTAGTAGCCTTATTTAGTCTTGAGGCTATGCTGAGGCTCATGGTCATGATGATGGCTTGTGAGTTCAATCATGAGTGTGATCACAATCATGATCATGCTCATAAAGACCATTGGCCTTTTGCTAATTGAAGACTCCTTTGCTTATGCTCGTAACTGTGGTCACGAGCTAGTCCCGGTCGTGATGGAGATTGTGAGGACAATTGGAATCTTTTTCAATCAAGGCACTCTTGGTCATGCTTATGATGTTGGATCGTGAGCCTGGTCATAAGTATGATCATGATAATGACCCAAACCAAAAGCACCACTGGCTTCATACTTCGTTTAAAGAAATTAAGTCTTCTCTGGCTCAGGACTTATAATTAAAGTCTCGATTATAATTGAGATAATGACCATAGCATGTTTGACATTTTGCTTGTTCTTTTGAGTGTCTCTTTATTTTCTAACTATTACACAGTTAAATAAACTTAATTAGCATTAAAATTGTGTTATTAAAATTAAAATGAGGGTGGATTAAGCCCTGATCATACAAATGGCTAACAATCTCCCCTTTTTTTTTACATACAATTTTGAGTAAAATAAAATATCGAATGTGAAAGTGTGTGTATATATTATTCCCCCTCAATATGTATATAAATTTTTATTTTTCAAGAGTGCTCCACCTTACTTAATACTCATTTGATGGATATTAATTATTTAATAAATTTAATAAAATAAGTATGTAAGGTATACTCAATATATACACTATATATTTAAGCATATACTTAACATATACACAAGTATATAAGGTATACTGAAGATATACAAAGTACAATTAACATATACACTACATTTACAAGCATATACTTAACATATACATAAGATAGACTCAAAAGTATTTCTCAGCCTTTTGTCAAAATGCAGAAAGGAAAGGAAAATGCTTAGATAACAAAGAGATAAAACATATAAACTAATAAAACTTCATTAATTTGAAGTTGTAGTCTAAGACATCACTATTACATGAAGATTAAAGATGTGAATACTAAAAACACAAACTAGGAAAAATGAAAACAAAGACATAAATAAAAAGATGATAAAAAACTAAGACTCATCTCCCTCTTGGGGAGGAGGAGGAGGATTAATAAATAAGGGATATTGGCATTCATAGCCTTACCTCTCGTAGAGATAATGCACTTTATGTTAAAGGTGTGTAATATGCTCATCCACTTGGTCAAAGTGACAATTAAAGTTAGACTTTATTAAAGATATTTGATTAAAGAGTTGTCCAACCCAAGGAGGCTTTTCATCAACAACTTATGCTCCTCTTAAAGTGCCTTTACTCATAGCTCTCTTTCTTTAGGTGGTCTCATTCTTATGTTCCTTGTGTAGGAGCACCATCATTACCTTCTTACTTTTCAAACTCCTTAATTTGCCTAATGAGTTCATCTATTTCATCACCTCTTCCACCACCTTTTTGTGGAACATCACCTCTTCACACCCATTTACTTTTTACATTTAGAAATTATTTGGAATTCTTAATAAAAGTGTCATAAAGTAAAATGGGGGGTATGGAGTCAAGGTTAGAAAGGTTGATGTTAAAGAACGTTGCAAGTTTTATGACAATGCCTCCAATGCAAATGGAATTGGAGACACTATCACTATCAAGCCACAATCTCCATTGAAGGATTCTTCCTAATGCTATAGGATCATCTTCCTCCATACAACAAAGAATAAAGAGATCATCTAGAGAAATTGACTAATTACTTTGTCCCTTAGCATTGAGGGTATAGGTAAAGAATTAATGGATGTACTAAAGGATTTTGGATTGAAAGGAGGAGGTTATAGTGTGGCCAACTAGGAAAGTAGAGGTATAAGGTTTGCAATGTTTACCAAAATGAATGAAGGAGCTAAGTATAGAGAGTTTGGACATGGCCTTCCCTTATGAAAGTAAAAAGAGTGTTAAACTCAAGGGAAGCCATAAAATGATCCCTTCCCTCAAGTTTAAACCTGATACTATAATAAGGGTTTTGGTTATAAAAAAAGGTAGTTCTTAAAGTAAAGGAAGAAAAAAATTCCATCACTAAAGAAGGATGAGTAGGAAGAGAAGTGAATGCAAAATCTTTTTCCCCTACTTTGAGAAGAAGTTATTTAAATTCATTGAGGCAATCTATCTTCTCTAGATTACTTAAAGACATATACCTTGTGGAGATGATTTTTCTTTTTTGAAAAGAGGTAAGTCTCTTTTTTATGTCATTAGGGTTATAAAAAGGAGGGTGAGACTTTTTAGGTTTTTCTTTTATAGATCTTCTTAGTGTTTCACTATGGGAGGAAGAGGTTGGTTTATAAGCCTTTTTGGGTACTTAGGAGAGAAGAATAAAAGCAAAGTGTTTAAGAATTTGAGAGAGAGTTAGAGAATCGATGAAAAGTGAGATATATGGACTTGAGTAGTTTATATATAAATTTAAAAAAGAAGTTATTTCTAAAGTTAGAAGGTTTTAGAACTTATAAAAGCCATAAAATAATCCATTCTTAATTTAAAAAGACACCTATTTCTGATAAAATTTTAGTTTCCTAAGTTTTCTAGGATTGTGCTCGCAGTTGTGACATATCAGTCACGATCGCAATAATGCTAGTGACGATCATGACTGTGATCGTGATCATGAGCACCATTATATCAGACTTGAATAGTTGTCATGATTTGAACTGATGTAACGATCATGAATAAATTACATTTTAGTCCCTAAAATTTTAAAAATTTGTAATTGGGTATAGAAAACTTTAAAAATGTGTGCAATTATGCCCTTTTAGTGCAAAAACTTCAAAATAATATGTAAAAATAGATAGTTATAACATAAAAAGTCTTTTTAATCATGCAAATGCATTTAAGAGCCTTAGACACATTTATATGTGCAATTACATTAATAAATCAAGTAAATTAATTTCATTGATTATTAATGTTAATGTTTAAGCAATCATACAAACAAACACAAGCTCAATAAGTAAGCACTTAAACATCATAATCATTTCAAGCTAGATCCATCAAGCATATTAAGCTCATTTATAATGAAGTTATGTTTATCCTCATTGAGTGGTTTTATAAAAATATCTGCTAATTGGTGATCATTGTCAACAAACTTAAGTGAAATGTGACCTAGTTAAGCATTTTCATGAAAAAAATGATGTCTAATGTCTATATTTTTAGTTCTTTATTATTCTATAGGATTTTTACTAAGGTTAATAGCAATTGTGTTGTCACACTTAATAGGAACATGATAAACTTTTATGCTAAAGTCCTTAAGTTATTATTTTTTTCATAAAACTTATGAGCAACAACAACTAGTTGCCATATACTTGGCTCTGACCGTGAACAAGGCAATTAAAACTTATTTCTTGCTAAACCAAACAAATAAACATTGTCCTAAAAATTGAAGTTCTAAAATTACTCTTTCTATTTATTAAACTATTGACAAAGTCCACATCCAAATAGCTAATTAGGTCAAAGGACTCATTTGTAAGGTACTAAAGTCCTAAATGCATAGTTCCTATAAGGTATTTAAATATTCTTTTTTACTAGATTTAAGTGAGAATTCTTAGGACAATATTAAAATCTATAGACATGTAGCAAACATAATATCGGGTCTACTTGTAGTAAGATAAAGAATAGATATGATCATACCTCTAAATCACTTTTCATTAATTAGCTTTTCACTTTCATCCTTCCTAAGTTTGGTGGTTATGCTCATTAGAGTCTTGTTTGCTTTAGCTCCATCCATCCTAAACTTCTTGAGGATGTCCCTTGTGTACTTAGCTTGGTTGATGAAGATTCCTTCTTCTCCTTACTTAATTTGGAGACCAAGAAAGAACTTGTGCTCCCCTATTAAGCTCATTTAAAATTCACCTTGCATAAGCTTAGAGAATTCCTCACATAAAAAATGATTAGTAGCACCAAAAATAATATCATCAACATAAAAAATCATTTTTGGATTTCTTTATGAATAAGGTTATGTCAACTTTACCTTTAGAGAACCCTTTCTTTAAAAGAAAGTTACTCAACCTTTCATACCAAGCTCTAAAAGCTTGTTTCAATTCATGTAAGTCTTTTAAAAGTTTAAAAACATAGTTAGGAAATTCAAAACTTTCAAAACCTAGAGGTTGTTAAATATTACACCTCCACTTAATGAAAACCATTCAATAAAGCACTTTTCACATCCATTTGATAAAGTTTAAAGTTTATGAAAGATGAAAGTGCAAGTAACATTTTAATAGCTTCTAACCTTGTAATGGGGGCAAAGGCTTTATTATAATCAATGTCTTCCTCTTGATTATAACTTTTAACTAATAATCTAGATTTATTCTTATTTATGATACCTTGCTCATTCATCTTATTTCTAAAACACCCATTTAGTGCCTACAAACAGATGATGCTTATGCCTAGGAACAAATTTTCATACTCTATTTCTCTTCAATTGATTAAGCTCTTCTTATATAGCTAGTACCCAAAATTCAAAATTTTTAGGTTCAATTTGAGGGATGAAGGATAAATTAACAATAGATTTAAGATGAGATCTAATAGTTACCCCATTTGTGGTATCATCAATGATGAGATTTTTAGAATGATCTTTCTTAAAGTGTCAATCTCTAGGTCGCTCTTCCTTCAAGATAAATTAAGGAACATCTGCTTGCTCTTCCTTGCTAAGAGCTTCTAGTTCCAAAGGCTTGCTAGTGTAATTTTCTTAAAGATTTATCTCTAAAAAGTCATCTGCACCTCATTACACACAAGTAAGATCCTTTCTCAGATCAAGTGGGTTAATTCATCAAATACTACATGCATAGACTCCTCAACTACTTAAGTTCTTGTATTAAAGACTTTATAAGCCTTGCTTGAGGTGGAATAGCCTAGGACAATTCCTTCACCGACTTTAGAATAAAATTTCATTAGGTTGTCCTTGGTGTTTAATATGAAATATTTGCACCCAAACAACCTTAGATATGGGATCTTGGGTTTTTTATTGTTCCAAAGCTCATATAAGGTTTTATTTTAAATAAGTCTTTTAAAAATTCTATTTGCAATATGACAAGCGGTATTAATGACTTTTACCTAAAAATATAGTGGCAAGCTATATTCATGGAGCATTGTTCTAGCCATCTCTACTAGAGTTTCTATTCTTCCTTTCCACAACTCCATTTTATTAAGGAGTTATAAGTGAAGAATAGTTATGAAAAATTCCACTTTCATCATAATAATTTTTGAAAATTCATTTTCAAATTCATTTCTATGATCACTTATAATAGAAGAAATATAAAAACCTTTTTCTTTTTTAACTTTTTTTATCAAAAATTTAACAAACTTTAAAAGCATCATTCTTATGAGCTAGGAAACACACTTAAGTGAATCTAGAGAATTCATTAACAAGCACAAGGACATAATGCATTCCACCTAAGCTAACAACTCTAGTAGGTCCCAATAAATCCATGTGAATTAATTCTAAAAGCTTAAAAGTGGACACTTTATTTTTGAGTTTAAAAGATGACTAAGTTTGCTTTTTATCTTATCCTTTGTAAACTTAAGTTTGGGTAACCCATCCATATGTTCAGTTTTATTATGATCATCTATAATCTCAAAATTTGCATGTCCTAGCCTCCTATGCCAAGTCCATGTGTCATGGGATAAAGACATTAGACATTTAATATCTTTATTATAAACTTTATTCATGTCAATAACATAGACATTATTAACTCTTTCACCATTAAAGACTACTTTGTCATCTTTTAAACTACTAACAAAGTAATTTTTAGGGTAAAAGGTGACTTTATTTTCCATGTCATAAAATTGACTAATACTAAGTAGATTATTCTTTAAACCATCAACTAATAAAACATGATGAATGGATAGAATTTGAGTGTTACCAATCTTGCCAAAATCTTACCTTTAGCATTATCCCAAAATGTGACATTTCCTCAATCTTTAGCTTTAAGGGAAGTGAATTATCTTTTGTCTCTTGTCATATGTCTTGAACATCCATTATCTATATGCCATTAACTTTTAGTCTTTGTGGACTTTAAGCACACCTATAAATAACACATTTAAACACCTTTTCAAACCTAAACGTTTATTGGTCTAGGTTGGTTAGTTTCAAAATAATTCAAAGGAAGTAATTGCAAGTGTAATCCTCTATGGAAGCATACATTACTAGTGTGACCTTTGGTCATACAATAAAAACATTCAACATTTGCAAACCTATTTCTTTTCAGTGCATAATTATGTCTACCATTTGAATATTGTGCATATCTTCTAAATTGTGTATAAAAGTTTTATGGGTGTATTATAGATTGGTTATATGTTCTAGAGTGCATGTGAGACATACATTAATAATGGTAATGATTATGGGTGTCATGACCTGAACCTTAAGGGCACGTGACTCAATTGTATTAATGAAGTCCAAAGTATCTCTCATACCATCAAAGGAGACTCTGCCAATTCTAGAGTATGGGAGCATAACATAAACATCAAACATTTCCTAGTTTATTTGCTAAATCAATTACTGAACTAATGGTGTAGCTTGATTAAGTGCAGTTAGGCATTGGTTATTTCTTACCATTTTAGCTGCAAATGTAGCAAGATCAATTTCTAGAGCTTCTTATTTTACTTGTGGTTGTTGCTCTTATTTTTTACTTGCCCCTACTCTTACTTTATCCCTTCTTTTACATTGTAAGGCGGGGGAGGAGCTTCATCTTGAAAGGAATGCTCATTTAAATCCATTACTTTTATAGTAGTAGAGTAAGCAACCTTTTAGCATCTCTTAGGTTATGTTTTGAGCTAAATTGGTTCTGTAAAGGTCTTTTCATTTTGTTTCCAAGGGACATTATAACTTTATTGAATAGGGACAAAGGATTAGTCTCGGGAGGAACAAGATGCTTTTTGATTTTATAGAGTCGCCACCGAATTTTTAGAAAATTGAGAAAAAAAAGGGACAACATCGAGTTACTCAGCAAGTATTACCCCCAGCAAAGATTTCCAACTTCAGGGGATCATATATGCCTTTCGATTATTTCTTATTATATGATGTTTGATGTATAGCTTTCACAACACCCTAGTTTCAATAGTGACAATTTGTATAGCATTCACACAATTCATCAAATAGTGGAAGATAATAAAGCTGAAGATATTATTATTACATGGCTTTCATAATAAAATACATATAAAAGAAAAAAGAGATTATGAAAAAGTAAATCTAATTTAGATATTATGGATTTGCAAGTAAAATATGACCATTCACACAGCTTGCTCGATCACATGAACAAAGGGATAAGAAATGGACACTCGATCACTTGAACAAGTAAGCAAAATATAGATGATCATGCATGTTCGCAATGATTATTTATGCTATGATGATATATGATGATGATATAGGGGATGCATGATGTCATCACTGGACCAAAAACATGATGACTCTATTTCAGGATATGAACTTTTCACATCATTGATATTTGCAATGTGATTTCATGTTTTGGAACTAGAGGATGCAGAATGATGATATAAAATGAGCATAACAAAGCATAGATTATTCATATAGCATGCAAAATTGTCAGTCTCATCACACAAGCACAACAATATTCCCAAATGTTGGTGATAATAAAATAAAATGCAATACGATAAAATAAACGTGCTAAAATGATTGTGTGGTCCTCAAACTCAACTAAGCTTGTGTGGGTTTTAAAGCTTTAGCTTCGAGGGATTATCAAGCTTTCCTCGTTAAGAGGTTCAAAATGACAATAGATGATACTAGTTTGTACACCTTTGAAGCATGCTTTGACAAAGATAAGGCTTGGTTTGGGGGAAAAGAGATCTAATCCCCTAAGAAAAAGATAGTGGGAGAGCAAAAACTATATGGAAAGGGGTTTCCAGCCCCTTTGATCGGATAGATTTTTTAGTGTGTGTGTGCACTTCCACTTACTCCCCCCTTAAAATGGGGTGTTAAGGTGTCTATTTATAATGAAAAATGAGTGGAATAGGGGGATTTAGGCATGGTCATATGCACATCCTTAGGACGGAGAGTATAACCATGCGAAGTGTAGGTAGCTGCATGCCACGTGTGGTTATGTGCACTTTTGCGCATTATGCACTCCATTTGGGGCTTATACAAGCTTTTCCAAAGTTGGTCCCTAGGGCTTTTAGGCCTTTCAGATGCATTTTTGAAGTCTGTTTTGTCAAATTTGGCCTCGATTTCAGCGTGTGACACCTAAGGGTGTTATGTGTCCTTTTGAATGATACATGCTAATCCTTGGGTTATTTTGGACTATTTTGAGACCACTTCCAATTGGAGCCTTCTGGATGTGTTTTTGAAGTTTGTTTTGTCTGGTTTGGCTTCCATTTTAGCATATGACACCTAGGGGTGTTTATGGCTTTACATATACTTCTACGTAACATGCGCTGATTCTCAAGTTATGTTGGACTATTCCAGGACCACTTCTAGAGGTTTTGGAGACCTTTAGATGTGTTTTCAAAGTCCATTTTGTTAAAATTGATTTCCATTTTTTCACACAGTTAGGTCCTAGTCTAATGAAATGAACACCAATCCAAAAAGCTGAGTCTTTTCGAGAACGAAATTCTTAGAATAGGCTTCTCATTGTTCTGATAATTCATATTTCATAAGGTTAAAGTACAACTTAATGGCTCGGTAATTGATTTTTCACACTAGTGAGGTCGGTTAGGTTTTCTAAAGTTGCACACTTTAGGGGTGTTATGAATGAGCAGAATCTAGTCATCTTGAAGGTTTATTTCATCATTGGACTTTTTTTGGGACAATTAAATTTAAGGTATGATAGTTGCCCCCTACTTCATGTGTGTTGCATAGCCATCTACTGCTAGTGTCAATACATGTGGAGCCAATGCAAAGATGAAAAAAATCATTTTTTAAAGAGAGAGGTACTTACTTAAGTGTTATGTCATTGTAATTTGATTATTGGGATATTGCCACTATAACCTCTTTAAGTGTCAAGCGAATAGATAGATGTTATCGTTATAACCTTTTCAAGTGTTCAGCGAGCAAAATCATGCCACTATAACCTCCTCCAGTGTTAGGCGAACATAATCATGCCACTATAACTTCTTCGGGTGTTAAGCAAACATAATCATGCCATTATAACCTCTTCAAGTGTCAAGTGAACATAATCATGCCATTATAACCTCTTCAGGTGTCAAGTGAACAGAATGATGCCACTATAACCACTTCAGGTGTTAAGCGAACAAAATCATGCCACTATAACCTCTTTAGGTCTCAAGCGAATAGAATCATGCCATTATAACCTTTTTAGGTCTCAGCGAATAGAATCATGCCACTATAAACTCTTTGGGTGTTAGTGAATAAAATCATGCCACTATAACCTCTTCAAGTGTCAGCAAACAAGATCATGCCACTATAACCTCTTCAGGTGTCAGGCAAACAAGATCATGCCACTATAACCTCTTCAGGTGTTAGGCGAATAGGATCATGCCATTATAACCTCTTTAGGTGTCAGGCAAACAAAATCATGCCACTATAACCTCTTCAGGTGTCAGGCGAATAAATTGTTATGATTATTATTATTGATGTAGCATATCCTTCTTTTTTAGTCTTGGTTGGTGATGATGCAGTGATGATGCAGTAATGATGATGTCATTATTTATTGTGTTGCAGATGTTATTTTAATGATTTTGAGCAAGGTATCCTTTCGATGATTCTTCATTATTTTTCTTCTTATAGGAGGGGCTGAGTTTTTGAAAGTGGTGAGGCTGTATACGATGTCTCTAGATAGATGTAGTCCTCATCAGTGTACTTTTATATGAGTTCAATGTATATCTTATGTTCAAATGGAGGTTTAAGACTAGAGAAATGAGTGTACAAAGTCTCAGAGTGCGCGTATGACTATACAAGAGTGCGTGGAGGGGAGAAGTGTGTATGACTACGTGTAGGGGGAACATGGTCACATGTTGAGCACGTAGCCATACTCCTTCCCCTCTCCACACTTATTTAAATGTGTGTTCTAGAGGTTTGGGGAAGTTTCTTCCTGACTTTTTTGAGTGTTTTCCAACTCTTCTTGACCCCTTTTGTGTTTTAGGTACTTTCTACCTTGTTTTTATTTTTCTTTGCATAAGATGGAGTTCCTCAATATTCTAGAGGCTTTGGAGGATATCTTTTTGGATGAGGAGGGTAACTTCATGGAGGTTATTAAAATAGGGACTTCCACTGCGGGGACTAGTATTGATGATCCATCTGGCACTCAAGGTCCTTAGCCGTCTAGGCTTTCTCAAAGAGACCTAATTATTATGGTTTATAGTTTGGAGATTCATGCTCAAGCTCATCATCATCGCCAGGTAAGTCCTTTTTTGCTCTTATTAATTAGCTGTCTTGTTGTTTATTTTGCTATATAAGGTTATTATAGTTGTAGCTTTGTAGTACTTGCTGTAACTGTCTATTAAGTTATAACTTTATTATAAATGTTGATAGTTGTTAAATAACATAAAAATTGTGTTAGTATTTATTATTTGTGTGAATTTTTGATAGTGTACATGTTATTCGTAGCCTTATAAGTCCATTACTGTGCTACTTAGTAGTTTTAATAGGGTCAATAAGTATTATCAGGGTCTTCCATTGTGTGTAAAGCAGATGATTACTGGGAAGGGCTTTTGACGGGGTTATTGCTGCTTTATCTTATGACTCATATGCATTAAGTCAGATTGCTATATATGCACTGATAGAGTGATGGATGATACGATGCATTCTTTCTATCTATCTGTTGGGGAGATGACCATCACTCCTTTAGACTTTGCTGCTATTACGAGCTTGAGTTTTTTTGGGGAGCCCGTTCCCTTTAGCGAGGAGGAGTGATCTTCTATGGTAGCGAGGAGGCACCTTACCATGGAGTTGCTTAGGGTGGCCACTCCTATGAAGTCTAGTTGCCCGTACCTCACTTGTTACACTGAGTTATACTGATTTTATTTCTTTTGTGTGGACAATGTATAATGACGGTCTTATTTTAGCATGGCAGTTGGCTCGTTGCTTTTTATTATACTTATTGAGTGTTGTTATCTTCCTGAACCCTTCAGGTATGAGTAGTCTACGACTGCTACCTATTTTGAGGGATTTGGATGGCTTCTTGAGGTATTGCTGGGGTACTGCTGCTTTTGCCCACATATACTTGGGCCTTGATGTAGCATGTTGAGGTGGCTCGAGGATCCATGGATGTTTGTTTGTGCTAGATATGAGTAGGAGTTTTTGTGTTTGTTCTTTTTACTCTTTGTCTTTAGTTTACTATTTTTGACTTCCTGGTTCTGATAGATCTGGGCTTATGACTTTTGGGTTCTCCCTCATCAAACCGTCGAGCATTTTTTAGAGGATGACTTTCCTCATTATTCTTGCTAGATCAGGAGGACTACTGATTTGACTGTGAATTACACGGTGGCTCAGGACTACATGTGGAAGCTGTCCCCTAATCAGGTATGTTTGACTCATGTTGTGTTGGTTCTTTCTCTTTTAGAGCAGATATTCCTTCACTGGTGGGTGGCAAGGTCACATTGGATGGCAAAGATGGTGACTGTATGGCAGTTGATGAAGAGACAAGTGTTCCTTTTCGACCTTAATAGAAGAGTGTGGTATTTGGGCTAGTGAGTCCATCATTGGTGGGATGGTCCATTTATGAAGAAAGTCCCTGTTCCTCCCCCTGGTGACATGTTCTGAGGCCATGAGCTTAGTGGTGATGAGCTTGTTGCTGCCATGATAGGATGCTCCTTTGAGAGTCTCTTAGAGGGTGTAGGCTTGCCTTATACTGATGTATTGATCCTCAGTTGATTGACGTTATGGCTAGTGGCACTTTTCCTCTACCTCCTTAGGCAGATGCGTCTCATCCTTTAAATTCAAGGACCGGGCCATCACGCGAATTGTCAATAGTTGCTTCCTCTAATCTGGTTGGCTTTTAATCCTGTTGTTTATAAGCATGTAACAAACTTTGTTAGTAATAAATTGTAATTAACATGAGTTATGAGAGCTTATCTACAGCGGCAAGTATCTTGTCTGAAGAGATCTAGGTCCCGTTTTAAGGAGAATGAGGGCACATTCCATACTGAGGCTACTGTCTATATTAGTAGTGTGGCTTCTGGTAGTACTATTCTCAAGGACTTGATGGTTTAGCCATCCTTGGCTTTGCTTGGGATGCTTATCTTTGGTAGAGTAGTGCATTTTGATATGCCTTGCCCTGGCTTTCCTCAATCAGGTGTTGCTCCTTCTGATGTTACTCATATTCATGTTTTATTTCATTTATTTTGCCTTTGTTTCATTTATTTGGCAAGTGGTGATTGACTTATTTGCTTGCTTTTATAAATTCCTATCTCCTATGGTCAATACTGGTATACCGTTGTAGGGAGAGCGTAGTAGCGCTTTTTAGAGTTTATGACCACTTAGAGAGTATGCCTTATTTATTGTTCCTATTTATTTTATGAACATATTTTATGTATGCGTGTATGATATGCAGTATTTCATGTAGATTGAACACCATCAAACTAGTTGTGAATAGGAGCGGGAGCACACAACTTATCATGATCATATGGGTGGGCTAGAGTCACGACTATCATCTTTTGCGATGAACGATGATGAGCCCAAATCAGATGAGGGAGATGCTTGAGTAGGATTGGTGCTTGCTTCTAATGGCAGCCACGATCGATGTAGTTGTTTTAGGAACTAGATGTAGGACTTTTGGCTTGTGATTTGCTTTGTTGTATCATCTTCCTGAGGTTATGGACTCTAGGTGTTGTATTTGGGCATTTATCCCACATGTGTTGTATGATACTTATATGATAATTACTATATATGCTTCTTATTGTGTATTATTGATGATGTTTGCCATTACTCTTGCTTACCTCTTTTATTTTTCCTTTTTTTGCTTAAGGCGTCTCCTTTTGGAGCTTTCACACTTAGCTAGGTTTTCTTTTTCTTCCCTTTTTTGCCTAGGGTGTCTCCTCTAAGAGCTCTTCATACCTAGCTGGGCTTTTTTTTAGACTTTGATGATAGTGGCAGATCTTGAAGAGAAAGTTAGAAATTATGGTCATATAATGAAAGAAAATGCAAAGCATGCTTGATGCAATTTATGATGATAAAATGTGTTGCATTTTTAAAGAAATTTTGCATAAATCGGTAATCATTCTCATTTTGTTGAAGTCATTTAAGAAAAGCATAAGAGCATTCATGCAAATTTCGAACTTGAGGTTACCCCTATCCTTAATTAGCCTTCTCAGGTTTTCTAGTTAAGTATTTTCATATTTGATTGCTACCCGAAGAGACTTGATTTCTGTTTCAACCAGAAGCACTACTTCTGATCCATATACTAGTGAGAAAGGAGTTGCTCCAGTTGAAGTCCTGACTATTGTTTGGTACCCCCATAAGGCATATAGTAATATGTCTGCCCAATCTCGGTAAGTTTGAGTCATTTTTGATAAAATCTTCTCAATTTTCTTATTTTCAGATTCAATGGCCCCATTTGCTTGTGGTCGGTAAGGAGAAGATTTATGATGTTCCACCTTATAACTCCTTAGCAGCTCTTTAACTTCCCCTTGGAATTGGACATCGTTGTCAGAGATGATGTGATAAGGGATCCTATATTGACATAACATATTTCTTTTGATGAATTTAGCCACTTGCTTGGCTCCTATCCCTATGAATGATTTTGCTTTGACCCACTTTGTGAAGTAATCCATTACCACTAAAATGAACCTATGTCGATTCGAGGATGTCCGGTGGATTTCCCCAATTATGTCTAGTCCTTATGTTGAGAAAGGCCATGGAGAGGAGATGTAGTGCAATTCTGTTGGGGAAGCTAGCTGACATTCCTGTGGATATGACACTTATGGCATTTTTTTATAAATTTAATACAGTCTTCCATCATCGTTATCAAGAAGAACCTTTATTTGATTAGTTTTTTAGCTAAGATTTCTCCATTCATGTGCGGACCATAAATGCCCTCGTGTACTTCTTTTGTTGCTCTTATAGCCTCAGTTTCATCTAGACATTAGAGTTGTAAACTGTTTGAGGTTCTTCTGTATAGCATATCCTAGTGCAATGTGAATTTTGAGGCTAATCATTAGATGACTGATTTATCTCTTTTGTCTACTTGATTAGGATAGGCTCATTCCTTCATATATCTTTATATGTCATAGAACCAGGGTTTTTCAGCTGTTGCTATCTTTGCTATTCTGCAGTTCTTATAACAAGGTTGTCCTAATCTGAGTAGGATCAAAGGCTTTATGGGCATTTTGGATGGTCCTTCCCACATTAATGCTAGGGAAGCAAGTGCATCTACCATCTGATTATGATTCCTAAGGAGATGAATGAATGTGCATTTTCGGAAGGACATGGTAAGTAGCCTTAAGTGGTCCAACTAAGGCCTTAAGTGTTGCTCTTTCAATTCTCGCTTTTTCATGGCATGGTTGATTACTAGCATAGAATCTTTGAAGAGTTAAACTTCTATAACATCCAAGGATATTAGTGCTTCTATTATGAGTGTGCTTGCCTTATATTTTGCTTCATTGTTTATGACTCTGAATTCGAGCTTTTTGGCTATTAGTACTACTTCACCTTTTAGGGATTATAATATGACACCAACTCCTGCACCAAATTGATTGATCGCTCCATCAAAGTACATGCTTTGTCCTTGGATTTCGATGGTTGAAATGTGGCCATCTACGAAGTCTAGTTGGATTTCTTATAAGTTTGGAATGGGGTTAAGAGCTAGAAATTTAGCCACTGCTCTCCCTTTTACTGCCTTTTTAGTTAGATGTTACACATCAAATTCTGTTAGTAGCACGAGCCACTTGGCAAGTTTTTCCACTAAAGAGGGAGCTTCATAGAGGCACTTCATTAGGTCCATTTTAGACACAACCTAAATTCTATAGAACTAAAAGTAATGTCTAAGTTTCTTTATTACCCATACCATTTGCCAAGTATATATATTTGACTTGGTTCTACTTCTCCTCATATGGTAGTATCTTCTTACTTAAGTAGTAGACTGTGGTTTCTGCTTTTGTTTCTCCTTCTCCTTTTTGGGCTAACATAACACCAATTGCATTTCCTTTGATGGCCAAATACAAGGTTAAAGGTATCCCTAGTTTAAGTGGTCTTAGAACTGATGATTTGGCTAGGTAGTTCCTATTCTTGTCGAATCCTAGCTGACACTGTTCATTCCAGTCAACTGGATGGTCTTTTCTGAGTAGCTTGAAGATCAGTTCACACACTGCTGTCAACTTGGTGATGAATCTGCTAATGAATTATAGTTTCCCTAAAAATCCTCTGATTTCTTTCTTTGTTCTTAGCACTGGCATATCTCTAACTGCTTTTGCTTTGTCTGGATCCATTTCAATCTAATTATGACTGGCAATATACCCTAGCATCTTTCCTGAAGTGACATAGAATACACATTTCTTTGGATTAAGCCTGAGACTATACTTTTTAACTCTTTTGAGGAATTTTTTGAGGTCTGACTAGTGTTCTTCCCTAGTTTTTAACTTGACCATCATGTTGTCAGCATACACTTCTACTTCTTTGTGTATCATGTCATAGACCATTATGGTTGCCATTCTCTAGTAAGTTGCTCTCGTATTCTTTAGTCCAAAGGGCATTACTCTATAGTAATATGTATTTCATTCCATTATGAAAGTTGTCTTTGCTTTGTTGATAATGGCCATTAGGATCTTATTGCATCTAGAGAATCCATCCATGAAGGAGTGCATTACACATGTGGCAGTGCTGTAAACTAGTATATCTATGTGAGGTAGTGGGAAATCATCTTTCAAACAGGCCTTGTTCAAATCTCTATAGTCGACGCAGATTCTAACCCTTTCATCTTTCTTTAGTATTGGCACCACATTTGCTAACCATTTTGGGTAGTCTACTATGTTTAGGAATTTTGCCTTGATATGCTTCTCAATGTCTTCTTTCACTAGTTGGCCCCATTCTGGTTTGAATCTTCTCAATTTCTGCTTTACCAGTTTACACCCATCTTTAGTAGGGATAAAGTGTTGAGCAATGTCTTTGTTAGTACCAGGCATATCATCGTACGTCCACGCAAATATTTTTGAATATTTTTTTAATTTTTCTCCTCTTTTCAAGGGTAACATATTTTGAAATATGCAGAATGCATGGTTCAAATTTAATGCCAATGTTAAATGATTTAGTGCATATGGAATGAGTGTCAAATATGCTAATGTTTTGATCAATGCAATGCACACTAAGCAAAATCTAACTTCATTTCATTAACTTTAGAGTTCATTACATCATCAGTTTTAAACAAAAAAAAAGTACAGAGATCATCATCATCAATGTTTTCAAACAGGATATCATTGATGCTTGATTCGAGTATAGTAGCAGCTTGAGCATAATTAATAGTCTTACTTCCAAGTTCTAGCTATAGATTTCTCATCAGATCATTGATGTTAGTCTCAGTGACCATGTCTAACAAGTGCTTTCCTTTGAGGGTGTCATTAAGGATCTCGAACCATGATTTCTCGATTCCGTTGCTTACCCACTTCTCAACTTATCCTTAGTAGACTTGGGTTAAGCATTCAGCCATAAAAGAGATTGGCTTCTTAGCCCCAGTGTCCTCTTCAGGATCATACCTTAGACCATATTTATTGGTCTATCCTTGGAAGTTAGGGAATTTTATGATAAGTTAGGTAATTCTGTGACCCCAATATTCCTTCGTTCTAACCCTGTTCTAGGTAGATATAACATCTTCTTTATCATAGCATTAACTTTGGGATTAACATAACAGTCACTAATTACAGAAACTTGAAATCATGGTGGGACCACATTCAGACAGGCAATAATGTTATTAGTTTCAGCATGGATGGTAACAACCTTTCCATTTAGAGAGAACTTGATTTTCTGATGCACAATGGAGGGTATGCCCTTTAGTGGGTGGAACTAAGGTCTTCCTAGTAGTAGGGCAAAAGTTAGAGGGATGTCCAAGACGATAAATTCTATTACTAATTCGATATCCCCATTGTGACTACTGCTTTAAAAGTGCAAATGACTGGCTTCTTTGAATCATCATAGGTTCATATGGCCACATTGGATTCTTCCAATTTTTCAACATTCATTCTAAACTTATGTAGTAGCCTCATGGGGAAAACATTAATGACAAATTAGTCATCCACCATAACACATAGAGTCTTCTTAGATCTGACAATTGCTTGTATAAAGAGAGGATAGTTGTGGACCCTTCCTTTGAGGGGTAAATCTTCATCTAAAAAGGTGAGTGCATTGAAAGGAGCTTTCATTAGAGAGGTTATCATCTCACAAGGTAAGGCACTAGTGGTAATCTTTGCCTCATCTAGTGCACTGATAAGGGCATCTTGTGCTTCTTGGAGGCCATGAGTAGGTCCCAGATACTAGCTTGTGCTTGAGTCTTCTTAAGCTACTTGAGGATAATGTCTGTTTTTTTTTGGCTGGAGCTTGATCACTTGTTACTTCTTTTCCTTTAGAGGGATCCTTTTCTTTTTAAAAGGTTGATATACCCACCCATTACAAGTTACATGATTAACTGTTAGTGAGGGCTCCTCAGCTGCTTGCTTATCTACTTTTGTACTACTGTTCTGGTCCTAGATAATGATTTTAGGATCATTAGAGTCATACCATATATCAATCCCTATGACTTGCAAGTTCTAAAGCTGAATAGTACAGACCACCTCATCTTTATTGTCAAATTCTTCTCCCTATCCTGAGGGTACTATGTCTTATAAGTGTGTGTGGGTAGCAGGAGGTACTGTGTACTTGACTTTGTAGTCGAACTTCCTAGACGGTTGGCCCAGTAAATCCTATACTTCATAGTCACTATTGGGATTTTCATCTTTGTCTACTTTTTATGAGTAAGGGCAATCAATCACTTCACCATTGATCAAAATATATTCAAATGTAGAAGGGCATTGCTCATCTTCGTTAGAGTTATAGGGTTTAAGAATGAGACTCGAGAGTTTGTCTTCTGAGGGCTTATCTTAGGTTTTTTAGATGCCTCAGATTAATTATTCAATAAGGTTTACTGGTATATTAGAGGAAATCATGTTGATGGTTGGTGGAGGCATGTTTTGATAGTTTGGGAGAGGATTGGTCTTGATGTTGGGTCATTTTTTAGGTCGTTGATTTTTCTAAAGTCATTGAGGTCTTAGATTGCATTCTTGAGGGTTCTGTATGTATCAGTGGTGTGACTAGGCATCTGGTGAAAGTGGTAGAACAAGTTTTGGTTAATCTAAGGGGGTAGTGGGTTTGGAAGAGGCCTAGGTTCTTGAGGTTATAGGAGGTTCTTTTATTGGAGTCTCTGGAATACTTTGGATAGTGGGAGGTTAAGGTTTGAGAACTTTCTTGATGGTCTAATGGCATTGATAGATGGTGAACAGTGGGTGTTAGGTTGGGTCATGTTTATTTTTGCGACTTAAGTGAAGGTGTTTTGGATTTTTGGTTAGGTGTTACAGTGGAAGGTATTCCTAGTTTGCTAAGGTTCCTTATCTCAATTCTAATCCTTGCCTAATGGAGATCTCAAAAGTCAGGATAATGAGCAAAGATCATTTATTTTCCAAAGTGTGGCAGTGCCCCTTTAATTATCAGCTATATTTGGATAATTTCTCATTTTAATTACCTTTCCTTGCCATCTTGTGACATAATCACAGAAAGCTTCACGAGGTTTCTACTTTGTGGTCTCAAGATCTTTTTAAGTGATGTCTAGCTGAGTGTTGTATTCATACTACTTAATAAACTTCTGAGTTAACAATAGCCAATCACTTTTAATTTTATCTTCAAGGTCAAATAACCATGCCCTTGATCCTTCCTCTAATGATGTAAAAGAGAATTGAACAATATAAGATTTTGTAAGCTTTGTAGTAGCCATGAAGGTAGTATATTGCCTTAGATGGACCCTTGGATCCCCTGTTCCATCAAACGTAGCAAAGTTTAGTAGTTTAAAATCATCTGGAAGTGGCTCATCTTTGAATAGTGCTAAGTCATAAAGCTTTTGGAGCCATGAATCTACTTGTCCTTGAAGGTGAATTCCAATTGAGCCATTTTGTTAGCCAATAATTTGACCACCCCAGCCAATTTAGGTTTGATCATGTCAGCAATTTTTACAGCTTTTGGTGCATTTATGAGATCTTGGTAATAGTCATCGTCATCATCAACTTGAACTGAAGTGTATGGAATTCCCTTTGCCTTATCTACCTTTGAGTGAATAGATGCAGAAGCTTCATTTAGTGGTGTGTTATTCCCATCTTGGGCACTTTTGGCTATGATTTAGGCTTGGAGGATTTCGGTTATGGTACCATCAGTGAGTAGTTTTTAGATCCCCTCTCTTAGCCTATTTCGAATTGCTAACAATAAGTATCTTCTTGGTCACTCATGTTGGCTGTAGGATTCCTTTACATTTATTAAGGCTGGCTAAATGAATGATGCATGATATGTGCCTTCAAAACAAAAGGGTGAGCATGTATGTATGGAGTCGATGCAAAATCCTATAATGAAAGATGATTATTCCTATAAGAAACATTGGTTAGTACATGCCCGTTTACATGTATGTTATGTATGTATAATTAAAGCTAGTTATTTTTTCCTGCATAATGAACAAACTAATAATAAGCAAACTCTCGCTTCTAACCTTATTTCTCTATGAGGTTATTCAGTCCCTTTCCTAGGTTGGTTTTAAACCTTTAGTCATTAAGGGACTATGGTTCTACTCTCAAAACTAGGTTGTTTTGATTTATGTTATTGATTAGAACTGAAGGGTAAACTCAGGAATGATACTAAAATTTGCTTGAGTTAACCATATGATGTCAATTATGAAGGCCAATTATCAAGCTTCAAATGATGTCCAGAGCCCGTATGCATAGGACCATGGTCCATTAGAGGGAGCTCGAGTTCTTGCCCTTATATCGATATTCGATATGTTTACTGGGATTCATAAAAGTATCATTTGATAATTTACAGTTTGATTTTATCGACATAAGGATCCACAATCTAGTTGGAATCCTAACCCATTCGTTTAATTTGATTAGGATAAATGGACGATGTCTCCTAGGTTCCATCATCGAGGGATGTAATTATTGGTTAGTTTACATAGAGTATTCAAGTTGATGTACATGATTTTTATCATTCCCTATGCTTCAGGCTCACAAGAAGTAGATGAGAATCATGTGGTCCTGAACATGAATATTCTATGAAAACTGACATTATGACATCATTCGATGATAAACACTAGGAGAGTGATGTCATTTTATGAATATCAGGTCAGATGGACAATGTTAAGATAAGGATAGCATGCACAACTTGGTGGAATCCCAGTGGATGTTACTACTGGTTTATCTACATTAGCTGAGCCAGGGTGAAAGGCTAAGGATTCCTTTACTGAGAATGCCCTTATATGACTAGGGTTACAAACTCTGGTCAAATGAGTTTGGCGAATGCACGAGTAAAGACTAAAGGTGATAATACTATATCTTTGTCGCCCCGTGACTTGAGTGGAACCACGGTGGAAATGTCATTTAGTATTATTAAGGCTTTTAAGGACCAATGTTGCACATGTGATGTGTGGTGCAAATGCAGTAGTGAGGGGATCTGTATGATTGAGCATTGCATAATAAGAAATAGTCATTTTCAAGTTGATCTCTCTTACTTAGAAGTCCCCAGTAGAGTCACCACTGTGAGCGACCTTTTAGCATCTTTGAGTTCTATTTTAAGGTGAATTGGTTCTATAAGGGTCTTTTCATTTTATTTCTGAGGAACATGGCAACTTTACTGAATAGGGACAAAGAATCGGTCTAGAGAGGAATGAGATACTTTTTCATTTTATGGAGTCACCACTCGACTTTTGGACAATCAGGAAAAGATAGGGACAACATTGGGTCACTCAGCGAGTATTGCCCCCAACAGAGATTTTTGGGTTCAAGGGATCACATCTAGTTTTTAACTATTTCTCATTATACGATGTTCGATGTATAACTACCTCAATACCCTAGTTTTGGTAATGATAGTTTATATAGCATTCACATAATTCATCAAATAGTGGAAGATAATAAAGTTGAAGACATTATTATTACATGGTTTTCCTAACTAAATACATATAAAAGAAAAAAAGAGATTGTGGAAAAGTATATCTAATTTAGATACAATATATTTATAAGGCAAATATGACCATTCACATAGCTTGCTCGATCACATGAATAAGGAGATAAGCAACGGACACTCAATGACTTGAAAGAGTAAGCAAAATGTAAATGATCATGCATGTTCACAGTGATTATTTATGCTATGATGATATATAATAATGATATAGGGGATGCATGATGTCATCATTGGACCAAAAACATGATGACTATATTCTAGGATATAAACTTTCCACATTATTGAAATTTACAATGTGATCTTATGTTTCAGAACTAGAGGATGCAAAATAATGATATGAAATGAGCATAGATTATTCATATAGCATGCAAAATTGTTAGTCTCATCACTCAAGCACAACAATATTCCTAAATGCTTACAACAATAAAATAAAATGCAATAAAATAAAATAAACATGCTAAAATGATTGTATGGTCCTCAGACTCGACTAAGCTTGTATGGGTTTTAAAGCTTTAGCTTTGAGGGATTATCAAGCTTCCCTTATTGAGAGGTTCAATATGACCACAGAATGATGCTAGTTTATATACCTTTGAAGCGTGCTTTGACAAATATATGGCTTGGTTTGGTGGAAAAGAGATCTAATCCTCTAAGAAAAAGATAATGGGAGAGCAAAAACTATCTGGAAAAGGATTTCCAACGCTTTCGATAAGATATATTTTTAGTGTGTGTGTGCTTTCACTTGCTCCCCCCCTCAAAATAGGGTGTGGAGCTGCCTATTTATAGTGAAAAATGTGTGGAATAGGGGGGTATAGGCATGGTCATGCATGTGTCCCTAGGATAGAGCACATGACCACGTGAAGTGTGCATGCTGCACACTTGGTGCATGGCCACGCACGCAATTACATTCACTTTCATACACAAAGCACGCACACATTTTTCACACATTGGTTGTTGAAGAATGTATACAACCAGGACCAGGAATGCTCTCACTTGAAAGAGAAATATTAATATCAGAGATCCCAAATCAGACACACCAAATTGCCCCTATATAGACACACACACACAGTTAAACATTATAAAAAACAAACATTGAAAAAGCAGACATTAAAAATTAGACATCAGCAAGATAACATAAGCAGGCACCATGGATATTTCCAGCAAGATAACATAAGCAGGCACATGACATATTTCTAATATAAAAGTTCGCTAGGCACTTTTCTTGCCAACAGAACATAAACAGACATTAAAAAAGAAAAAAAATAAAATGAAAATCACAATAGACATTAAAAATCACAAGAAGGTAAATCAGAGCACTTAAAATAAGATATTCTTAGTCACACAATTGAATGTTTAGTTTATAGCTTTTCTTTTCAACATCTCTGTGAATTCAGAGACAATTGTAAAAGTGAAATTTTTAAGAGCTCATCAAGGTTCCCAATTGAATACATACAACTGGGGTTGCACAGAGATGTTGAAAAGAAAAGCTTTTGCTCCAACAGGTTCTTGGGAACAACTGATCTAATTCGGGGCTTAGAAAATGTTACAGCAAGCTAGAAGAGACTTAAGTAGTATCGGCAAGAAATTAAAGTACAAATTAACCAAACTCATCCAAATTAGTCTTACCCACAACAATAGCACCCATTTGTATCATTTTCTTCACAGTGGTTGCATTAGATAATGATGTGGCTGTGGTATGGTAAGAGAGAAGAGAGTGAGGGGTAATAGCAGGTGCAGCGGAGGCAGAAAGCAAGTGACGATGAGGGCTGAAGAAAAAATAAAGAAACGATGTGGCAAAATGAGGTTGTGGTGTGGCTGTGGTGCGTATTAGGGGGAAATCAGGTGAAGAGCAGGGGCGACAGCGTTGTGGTCTCTTACACTATGCATGGCAGTGATGACAGATGGGAAGAAAGAAAGCGAAAGGGAAGAGAAAGGGAAGGGGAGTAAATATTTTGCCAAATAAAAATTATAAACTTTAAACATGATGATTTTTTTTGAAGGTTTATTGCAACAATGGTACTTTAATTTTGCCATATATTAATTTTAATATTAGATTTTTATTTTTTCAGTTATTAAAGTTTTATTTTTATTTTAAATTAAAATATTTTAAAAATATTTAATTAAATTTAACATATATGACAGCCGCAATAAGTATATTCTTTGTATATTGACTATATAAGCATTCCAATAAGCAACCTAATTATCTTGTGGGTTTTAGAAAATAAAATTACTAAGGAGAACAAAATTGAAAATGAGAAATAAAATTATTTTCTAGGGCCCATAAGATAATTAGGTTGTTTATTATGATGCTTACATGATAAATATACTAAGAATATGCTTATTTTAACTACCACATATGCGAAATTTAATCTAATATATTCTAGATACTTTAACTTGAAACAAAAATAAAACTTCAATAATTGAAAAAAAATTAAAAATTTGGTACCAAAATACAATATATGGCAAAATTAAGATACTATTGATGCAATAAACCTATATTTTTGAAGTCAAAATATTTTATACTTTATTTTGACATGTAATCAATCTTATTAAAGGGAATAATTATTCTTTAATTTCTTTTCTCCTTTATTAATTTTTATGTTCAAATGATGCAAAATTTAAGGTCTATTTACTTATAGAGCATAATTTTCTATTTTTCTAACACTGATTTACTTAGAAAAGTAGTTTTTCATTTTCTAAAGAAAACTTAAGATATTATGTTCATTTGTTAAATTTAGGAAATTGTTTTTCAATTTTAAAAATTATATTAATTATTATAATATAATATTTCTTTTTTACATATTTTTATGTTTTTACAATCCATGGTTCTTATATAATTCTATATCATATTTAAAAATAAATTTTTTATGTTTCTTTTGATATTTTTATCTAATAAACTTATAATAAAAATACTGAAATATTAAATTTATAAAAAAAAATCAATACAATTATAAATAAATGTGTATAAAAATAATTTATACTTAAATTTCATTACAAACTAAACCAAATATAATAATTTCTAACACAATTATTATAATCAGACTATAAACGAACTGCAATAGCTTCTCTAACTAAATTTGGTTATCTTTGTTGAGAAAAATCTATGTGAATAGCCTTGTACCACACCAGAGCCAACTTTCTCATTAATTGTCAATCCTTCTCTACTGTACTTTGTAAATAATTTATCTGTTCTATCTTCCATTCTTATAAAATTGTGTAAAGTGCAACATGCAATTGAAATTAATTTCTGTTGTCACAAAGGATAGTTTGGTATTAATTTCAAAATTGAAAATCTAGCTTTTAGCACTCCAAATGCCCATTCTATCACATTATGTAATGATGAATGCCTATAATTGAATAGTTCATGCTTTTCTATAATTCATCCACATCCACAAAAATCATTTAAATGATATCGTTCACCATGGTATGGAGTTAAAAACTAGGAATATTTGGATAGTTAGCATCCACAACATAATAATAACCTAAAAAAATATTATTATTAAATAAAATATTTATAGTATTAATTAAAACTTGTGTGATAAAATAAAATAAAACTTTTTACCTTCAGTTGGTAATGGAAAGTTATTCCCTTGTCTCAATAATGCTTTAATAAATACATGAGGGTCAATTGTTGTACCTTCCCAACAGGTATACATAAATGTAGATATCATATCACGTGAACAAGTGACCATCACATTTTGAGTGACAAGTGTTGCTTTTCTACCACGAAAAGTTTTTATTTAGATGCTGGACACCAAGTCATTACATGGGTTCCATCAATTGCACCTATACAATTATGCAACTAATCTCATTATATATATGTCTTAACATAAGAGGTATAGATGAGTTAAAAAAATAATGTAACAAATACCTTAAAATATGGACACCATATTGGATTACTATAAACTTAAGGTTGCAAACAATTTATCCATATATTTGATCAATTGATTACCGAAGGCAGTTAATACCCTTATCACTTGTTTATTCCACTTATGCACTATACCAAGTGAATGTTAAAATCTTTCAGCCATAATTCTTTGACAAGTACTATGACATAAAATTAATAATCCCATCACTACTCCTTCTTCAACACTAACATCTCTCTAATCTTTAAGAAGTCTCATCATTTTTATTATGTCACATAAATTTCTAAATATATGTGGTGTCATATGAAATCCTTTATAACATCTACTTGGATTTCCAACTAATACTTCAACAATGTTGAATAGTGTGAATAGAATAATTATAAAATTAAGAAGTGAGAAGATTAAGGAAAGAAATCAAGGAATTGATTTATGTAAATTAGGAATGATTGATACAAATTAATGATTATACTACCAAAGATAGATGTATGTAAATACTATATATATGTTTGTGTTGTGAAGGAAGGAAAAAAAAAAAGAAAATTTCCTCAATTCTACTTTTAAATTCTTATTATTAACATCGTATCAGAGCAAACGATCCTAAGGTTCTAAAATCAAGAACAATGGCAGAATTGACAGACCCAATGGCAATAAAAGAGAAACCTTATACTGCTATTCTAGACAAACTGAGAATGAATATGCAACAAGCATTGACCTAGACCCCATTAGCTTTGAATCATGATAACTTTAGTACCCATATGGGTATCAAACTTGATGGAAAAAACTATACCCTTGGTCTCAAGTAATAGAGATGTACATAGTGGGCAAAGACAAACTCGGATATATCCTCGGTGACACTCCTCAAGCCGAGTTAACATATCAACCTTCCAGAAGTAGAGGACGGAGAATGCCATTATAAAAGGATGGCTGATAAACTCAATAGAACCATCTCTGGTTGGCAACTTCATTTGATATCCAACTGCCAAACAGGTATGGGACTGTAATGCTATCACTTTTTTTTATGGATCAGACACTTCCCATGTGTACAAGCTAAAAAGGCAAGTAGCTCGGATGAGGCATGCAGGAGGACCTATTGAATCATACTACAATAATCTCTAAGGATTATAGAGGGAGATAGACTTTTGGAGACCAAACCTAATTAAGTGTGTTGAGGATAGCTAGATCTACAATGCTAATATCCAAAAAGATAGAATTTATACCTTTCTAAACGGGCTAGATGACCGCTTAGACAAGGTTTGAAGTGATGTACTATAGATTTGACCATTCCCTACAGTTGAACAAGCTTATGCTCAAATCTGGAGGGAGGATATTCAACAAGTTATCATGCTAAATGGTACAGAGACAATATTAGCAAGTGCTGCCATGATCTCTAAAGGGTTTAAGACTCATCCACAGAGTCTCCAGATGTCCAAGGCTGGATCATCACCCATGACCAGTGGAAAGAAAGAAGATAAAGGGAGTTGAAGAAGGGTACACCCATTGTGGGAACCTCAAACATACCCGAGAAACTTGCTTCAAATTACACGGGTACCCTAAGTGGTGGCAATATCTAAAAAAGAAATATGAAACAGATACAGGTAAGAGTACTAAAGAAGTAGCACACACCATAGGCCAAGCATTACTTATCGAGTCTCTAGTGATGATGCCACGACCCAAAACTAGGAGTCATGACCGGTGCTAGAGAACGAGAATACTTTCGAATTCGGAACCTATAGCAAGCCTTAAAATAAAAGCATGCAATAATTGAAATAAAATATGCACCATAATTAAAATCATAAACCAATGTAATAAAAATATAACTCTTTCATATCATAAAATAAAATATATTAATAAAATATTCAGAGAAGGCCTCTGAATTAGAATCACATACAATAAAAAACTTAATACAACTCACTACTGTAGTTTTCTAGAGTACAATATAAAATTAAGTAGATAATTTACATAAACAAGCCGGGGCTGAAGAAATTTGGTAGATGGGTCTACTGTTGAGGTCTGAAGAAGAAGACTCTCTTATAAAAACATCAACTGAGGGGAGTCGGACCTCACTGAGTGAATTGTTATAATATATATACATGTATCTCCTATATGTCAAATGTAATCAATCATCCACATATAATAAATATATATACAAGCACTTCACACAGATGCTGAAAATCACTTATATAATAATACTAAAAAACATAAGTTTATAAAGGATCAAATAGAACTCTATTTAAATGCAACCTCAATCAACAATAACATCACTCTAGCCATACAAGCTCACTTAATTCCAAATAAATTCACTTATTCCATACAGACAATAGATTGGCCCTGAGACATTAAGTCAACCGAGCTCTAACAGTCTGACTGTCAGTGTGATTGGCCCCGAGACACTAGGTCAACCAAGCTCCAGCAATCACACTATCAATCATATCACATCTCAAATCAATCAATCAATCAATCTCAATTAAATCATAATACCACAAATGATTCTCACTCAACCCTAAATCTATCGCACCGATACGTATAAGGTCCTAGTGTTGCTCACTAGGTGGCACGTTCAATCGATATCCTTTATTTAAAATAAAACATATATACGGGAAAATAAATAATGTATAATGACATTCATAATAGCAAAATAGACCATATATATACTAGAAATATACCTAAAATAAACTACGTATATTTCAAGTATATATATGTCAAATAAATTCAAATCAAACATGAAATATACCAAAAATAAACCAATAATATACTTAAAAACAATTTAAGTATAAATCAATAGTATAACATGCATTTATTTCAAAATATACCAAAAATATACTAAAAATATACCTAAAGTATACTTAAGCATTTAATGAAACATTTTATGAATAAATACAAACCAAAACATGTATATTCTAAAACATGCAATCTAAGTGCGATGTATATATAAAATAACAACTCACAAGTTTACGCTCCACGAGACTGGTCGATGGACCCGGTCCACTAAGATTCGGTCTCGGCACAACTAAATAATAAAATAATAATGAATATCAGGACAATTCTAACTTAAACCTCTAAAGAGACTCAATCTAAGATTATAGAACACAGATAGACACAAAATTTTAAAGTTGACTCGATGTCACATTTTACAAGAATTTTACCAAAAATTCGGCAAAGCTTCCTCTGTAAAACCGATAACTCTCTACTAAAAAGTAGAGCTGGTTCTGCAAGAAAAATGCACTACTAAAACCAGAATTTATACAACCCTCAATTGGGATCTCAAACTGTACAATTCCCTAACCAAGGTTTACAATTCACCAAAAATCCAAATAATATAATAAATATATTAAAAATCAATAAATGTCATAAATATTCCCAAAATATCAAAATGTAGCATATTTAACACTAAAACACTAAATATACATAATTTCACAATAATTAGGTAAAAATTCCAAAACAATAATATAATATTATTAAAATTCAAATTTTCCAATAATTACACATAAAATAATAATAATCATTTTATAAATCCAAATAATTTAATTAAAATATATAACAAAAAGTTATAAAACCCATTTTATTACCAAAATAATATATAATATATTATTTGAAAAAAAATTTCAAAAATTAGTATTAATTAGTTAAAAATAGTAAATAATTTATAAAAATCATTTTATTACCTTAAATAATTCTAGAACTAATTTAAATATAATATTTAACTATAATTATCACAAAATTACACAATTAACTCAATAAATCAAATATACATAATAATACTAATATTACTCAAAAATTCTATAAAAATCATATAAAATCATTAAAATTATTTTCTCAACATATATAATACTAATATCAACTAAAACATATATTTAACCAATAATTTCAACAAAAAAAACTAATTTAACCCAATAATCCAATATTTACATAAACTAAAAATATTATTAAAAATTATATAATAATCCCAAAAAATTAATTTCTCGACACTAAAATTAATATTGACCTAATATAACACCAAATTAACCAGTTTTATAATTTAATAAATTAATTACAAAAATTCAATAAATAATAATAAAATATTCAAAAATTCACAAAAATTAAAATAAATTCCAAAAATTCAAAAAAAAAAATATATAAACATGTAGATTAAGCTACCAAGATCAACTTTTGTTAAGGTGGATTGTGTAAATCAATCAAGATCAACCTAAAAAAATTGGAAAACTCTGATATTCAAAAATTAAAAATCATCAAAACTCACAAATGAGGAAGATTGAACATGAACCCAGCTAGGATTCGACCTCTTTAAAGCTCCAAGAGTCAAACAATATTGGAATGGCTCGGTTTGGTTGTCAAAAAAGTGATCGACGATGAGAAGCTTCTCCTTGTTGTCGCTGTAACTTCAGGCGATCCGGCGAGCTTCTCGCGATCAGATGACGTCACGGAGGAAGAGGGAAGAAGGAGGAAGAGGCTGGCAACGGTTGGTGGTGGCAAGAGGTGATCCGACGTGAAGAACAAGGAGGCACAGTGAGGGTAGGGTACGCGATGGCAGGGAAGAAAGGAAGAAGCTTCCTGATTTCTATATATATATATATATATATATATATATATATATAATCACACACACATATACATTTAAACTCAAATAAAATAACACTAAACATTAACATATATACAATTAACACAAAATAATAATGCTCTAAATTACATATTATTAAAATAATAGTATCCAAAAATAGTAAATATAAATAACGCAAATTAAATGTCCAAAATAATGAGTTTCAAAATAATATATTTATGTAGAAAATTTAATTAAACATAAAATAATAGTAATTAATCACAAAATAATTAAATAATTAAATTTAACTTTTAAATTTTATTAACACTGTATATCTCATTATATAATAAAATAATTTAAAAACTAGGGTTATTACAGTCTCCCCTCCTTATAAGAATTCATCCCCAAATTCAAAGAAAGAATAAATTACAAGAATTAAGGAGGAAAGTGATACGAGTAAAAAGCTCACATCTCAGCTTCAGTCTCCCAGGTATGCTCTTCTACGTTGTTGCTTCACCACAACACCTTGACCATTAGAATCTGCTTCGAACGCAACTATCAAACTTGATAATCCACAACCACAATAGATTCTTCCATAAACGTCAAGTCTTCACTCATTTCCATGCTATCAGGCTGCAACATATGTGAAGGGTCTGAAATATACTTCCTTAGCATCGAGATATAGAACACTGGATGCACTTGAGACAAACTCGGAGGCAAAGCCAACTGATATGCAACAGTGTCAACTCTCTCCAGAATCTCAAACGGTCCAATATACCTAGGTGCTAGTTTACCCTTCCTACCAAATCTCATCACACCCTTCATTGAAAACACTTTCAGGTACATATAGTCTCCTACTTGGAACTCCACATCTCTGTGTCTCGGATCCGCATAACTCTTCTACCTGCTAACTACGGTCTCTAATCTCCTTTTAATTATAATAACCTTCTCTGCAGCATCCTGAACCATCTCAAGTCCAGTCAATGCTCTCTCCCTAATGTCATCCTAACTAAAAAGGGATCTACACTTCCTTCTATATAAAGCCTTATATGGTGTCATTCCAATACTGCTATGGTAGTTGTTATTATAAATGAACTCCACAAGTGGCAAATGATCATCCTAGCTACCTCATATATCCAAAACACACATCCTCAACATATCTTCCAATGTTTGGATCATCCTCTCAAACTAACCATCTGTCTGAGGATGAAAAGCAGTATTGAAATCTAGCCTGGTGCCTATTACTTCCTACAACTTCTGCCAAAAATGAGAAGTAAACACTGAACCTCTATCTGACACAATGGACAAAAGTACTCCATGAAGGCACACAATATGCTTCACATACAACTTCGCCAATCTAGCTACAGAATAAGTGGCTTTCATAGGTAAGAAATGTGAAGACTTGGTCAACCTGTCTATAATCACCCAAATGGAATCGTATCCATCCTTGGAACAAGGTAACCCAACCACAAAATCCATAATAATCCTTTCCCACTTCGACTCAGGAATAAGAAGGGGCTGAAGCTTCCCAAAAGGCTTATGATGTTCAGCTTTCACCTGTTGACACTTCAAACACTTAGCAATATAATCAGCTACATCCTTCTTCAGTCCATCCCACCAATACAAATCTCTGATACTGTGGTACATCTTAGTGACACCTAGATGTACCTTGTAGGCTGTAGAATGTGCTTCCCCAAGGATCTCTTCTCTCAAATTATCCACATTAGGAACACACAATCTACCACTGATCCATAAAACACCATCATCATCGAGTGTGAAATCAGTGAACTTCCCTGCTCAAACATTCTCTGCAAGCTCTTCCAAAATAGGATCTCGGCTCTGAGCTACCTTAATTCTATCTCTCAACACATATCGCACCTTAAACTGAGCTAATAGTCCACCTGATATACTCACCTTCTTCATCAGACCTTGATCCACTAACTCATGCAACTCTTAGATCAACGATCTCCTCTCCACACTAATGTGAGCAAGACTACCTGAGGACTTCCTACTCAAGGCATCTGCTACCACATTATCCTTACTTTGATGATAAAGGATCTCACAGTCATAATCTTTCAACAGTTCCAACCATCTCCTCTGCCTTAGATTTAGATCTCTCTACTGGAAAATGTACTCAATGCTCTTATGATAAGTAAAATCTCATAAGTCACCCATTACAAATAATGTCTCCAAATCTTAAGAGTAAAGATCACTACAGCCATCTCTAGGTCATGGGTATGATAATTCTGTTCATGCTTCTTTAACTACCTCAAAGCATAAGCTATCACCCTACCATTTTGCAATAACACATAACATAAGCCAACTCTAGAGGCATCACAATACACTGTGAACTTATCTACTCCATTAGGCAAAGCCAAAATTGGAGTTATAGTCAACTTCTCCTTCAGTAACTAGAAGCTATTCTCACAAGCATCTGACCACTCAAACTTCATATTCTTTTGAGTCAAGTGAGTCATAGGAGCTGCAATTCTAAAAAAAATCCTATACAAACCTCCTATAATACCCAGCTAAACCCAGAAAACTACAAATTTCAATAATTGAAGTCGGTCTAAGCCACTCAGACACTGCCTTAATCTTCTATGGATCAACCTGGATACCCTTTTTAGATGCCACGTGTCCAAGGAATGCAATGCTCTCCAACTAGAAACCACACTTCGAGAATTTATAGTAAAGCTGATGTTCTTTCAGTGTTTGCAGTACAGTCCTCAAGTGATATATATGCTCTTTCATACTCTTCAAATACACTAGTATATCATTAATAAAGACTACTACAAATTGATCCACATATAGTCTGAATACCCTATTCATCAGATCCATAAAAGCTGCTGGTGCGTTAGTCAACCCAAATGACATAACTAGAAACTCATAGTGGCCATATCGATTGCGGAATGTCATTTTAAGAACATCGGCTTCTCTAATCCACAACTGATGATAACCCGACCTTAAATCAATCTTAGAAAAGAACTGTGCAACCTGATACTGATCAAACAAGTCATTTATCCTCAGAAGAGGATACTTTTTCTTCACTGTCACCTTATTCAACTCTCTGTAGTCAATGCACAATCTCAGGGTAACATCCTTCTTCCTCACAAATAGGACTGGTGCACCCCAAGGAGAAACATTGGGTCTGATAAAACCCTTATCTAGTAATTCCTGCAATTGCTCCTTCAACTCTACAGGAACCATTATGTAGGGTGGCATTGAAATAGGGGTAGTGCCAGAACCACATATATATAGAACTCAATCTCTTTGTGAGGTGGTAAACTTGACAACTCCTAAAAAAAACATCAGGGAACTCACAAGCAATAAGAACATCTATGAGTGACAACTTCTCCACTAAAGTATCCCTAACTAATACCAAATAACCCTGATAACCCTTCCTCAGCATCTTCCTAGTTGTGATAATGGAGATGAGATTCTGAGGTGCATAACTCTTATCACCAACAAACTTAAACTCTTCTTCATCAGGAATTCTAAAAAACACCTTTTTACTCCAATAATCCATAACGGCATAGTGCTGAGACAACTAATCCATATCGAGGATAACTTCAAATTCCATCACATTCAACAACACCAAATCTACGGGCAATTCTTTACCTCCAATGAAAACTGGACAACTAGAAAGAACAACATTGGTGTCCAAAGAATCGCTTAAAGGAGTGGCGATAGAAAAAGGAAAAGCCATCCTCAAAGCTTGCCAACAAGACTTAGAAGCAAAAATAAAAGATACAAATGAATTCGTGGCACTCGGATCAAATAGAACCCATGCATCTAGGTAATACATAGAAATAACACATGCCACAACTGTATTAGATGCCTGAGCATCCTGCTGAGTGAGGTGGAAAACTTTAGCCTAATCTCAACCTCCCTGTTGACTGGTAGAAGCCTGGCCAAAACCTCTGGCACCTCCTCTGGTACCTCTATCATGTCCCTGCTGAGTAATAATCTGAGTAGAACTTGAGTGTTGAGCTGGAGGTAACTGAAAAGGAACTAGTGCTGCACTAGTGATCAACTGCTATAGAAATCGCGAAATTTGTTATGTCTGATAACCATAATAGGGACATGATCTGGCATAGTGTCTCGTCTATCCGCATCTAAAACAAAATAGCGGCATCATGTAACACGGTACCTAATGAACTCTACCACACATCTGACAAACACTGGCAGCTAACCTAGAACTACAACCACTGCTGCTGCTAGAAGCACCTGATCTAAATCTGATCAATCTACGTTGACCTCCACGGCCATGTCTACTACTCCTATGTACTCTCTGTTATTGTCTCTGGCTCTGCTGGACTGGGCCTTTCTGCTGACTACTCAAACCTAATTAACTGTAGTGGTTTCAAAGATAACATAACTCAAAAAAACTAAGGCCACAACTCTAACAACTTAGGTCTAGATACAAAACTCTACTCTGATACCAACTTTGTCATGACCCAAAACTAGGAGTCATTACCGGCGTTAGGGAATAGAAATACTTTCGAATCTGGAACCTGTAGCAAGCCTTAAAATAAAAGCATGAAATAACTGAAATAAAATATGCACAATAATTAGAATCATAAACCAATGTAATAAAAATATAACTCTTTCATATCATAAAATAAAATATATTAATACAATATTTAGAGAAAGGCCTCTAAATTAGAATCACATACAATAAAAAACTAAATATAACTCACTATTGCAGTTTTCTAGAGTACAATATAAAATTAAGTAGATAATTTACATAAACAAGCCAGGGCTGAAGAAATCCGATGGATGGGTCTACTGATGAGGTCTGAAGAAGAAGGCTCTCTTGTAAAAACATCAACTGAGGGGAGTCAGACCTCACTAAGTGAATTGTTATAATATATATATACATGTATCTCCTATATGTCAAGTGTAATCAATCATCCATATATAATAAATATATATACAAGCATTTCACACAGATGCTAAAAATTACTTATATAATAATACTGAAAAACATAAGTTTATGAAGGATCAAATAGAACCCTATTTAAATGCAACCTCAATCAATAATAACATCACTCTAGCCATACAGGCTCACTTAATTCCAAAATTCACTTATTCTATATGGACAGTAGATTGGCCCCAAGACATTAAGTCAACCGAGCTCCAGCAGTCTGACTGTCAGTGTGATTGGCCCTGAGACACTAGGTCAACCGAGCTCCAGCAATCACACTATCAATCATATCACATCTCATATCAATCAATCAGTTTCAATTAAATCATAATACCATAAATAATTCACACTCAACCCTAAATTTATCGCACCGATACATACACGATCCTAGTGCTGCCCACTAGGTAGCATGTCCTATCGATATCCTTCATTTAAAATAAAACATACATACGAGAAAAAAAATAATGCATAATAAGATTCATTATAGCAAAATAAACCATATATATACTAGAAATATACCTAAAATAAACTAAGTATATTTCAAATATATATATGTCAAATAAATTCAAATCAAATATGAAATATACTAATAATATACTTAAAAACAATTTAAGTATAAATCAACAGTATATCATGCATTTATTTCAAAATATACCAAAAATATACTAAAAATATACCTAAAGCATACTTAAGCATTTAATGAAACATTTTATGAATAAATACAAATCAAAACATGTATATTCTAAAACATGCAATCTATGTACGATGTATATATAAAATAACAACTCATAAGTTTGCGCTCCACGAGACTAGTTCGATGGCCCAGTCCACTAGGTCTTGGTCTCGACATAACTAAACAGTAAAATAATAATGAATATTAAGATAATTCTAACTTAAACTTCTAAAGAGACTCGATCTAAGATTATAGAACATAGACAGACACAGAATTTTAAAGTTGACCCGATGTCACATTTTACGAGGGTTCTACTGAAAATTCGATAGAACTTTCTTTGTAAAACGGACATCTCTTTACTAAAAAGTAGAGTTGATCTTGCAAGAAAAATGCACTACTAAAACCAGAATTTACACAACCCTCGGTTGGGATCTCGAACTGCACAATTCCTTAATCGAGGTTTACAATTCACCAAAAATTCAAATAATATAATAAATATATTAAAAATCAATAAATGCCATAAATATTCTCAAAATATCAAAATATAGCATATTTAACACTAAAACATTAAATATACATAATTTCACAATAATTATGTAAAAATTCCAAAATAATAATATAATATTATTAAAATTCATATTTTTCAATAATTACACATAAAATAATAATAATAATTCATTTTATAAATCCAAATAACTTAATTAACCCAAATACATAACAAAAAGTTATAAAAACCCATTTTATTACCAAAATAATATATAATATATTATTTGAAAATAATTTTTGAAAATTAGTATTAATTAGTTAAAAATAGTAAATAATTTATAAAAATCATTTTATTACCTTAAATAATTCTAAAACTAATTCAAATATAATATTTAACTATAATTATCACAAATTACACAATTAACTCAATAAATCAAATATACATAATAATACTAATATTACTCAAAGATTCTATAAAATTCATATAAAATCATTAAAATTATTTTCTCAACATATATAATACTAATATTAACTAAAACATATATTTAACCAATAATTTCAACAAAAAAACTAGTTTGACCCAATAATCCAATATTTACATAAACTAAAAATATTATTAAAAATTATATAATAATCCTAAAAAAATTAATTTCTCAACACTAAAATTAATATTGACCTAATATAACACCAAATTAACCAGTTTTATAATTTAATAAAATAATTACAAAAATTCAATAAATAATAATAAAATATTCAAAAATTCACAAAAATTAAAACAAATTCCAAAAATTCAAAAAAAAAATATAAACATGTAGATTAAGCTACCAAGATAAACTTTTGTTAAGGTGGATTGTGTGAATCAATCAAAATCAACCTAAAAAAATTGGAAAACCCTAATGTTCAAAAACTAAAATCATCAAAACTCACAAATGAGGAAGATTGAACTTGAACTCAGCTAAGATTTGACCTCCTCGGAGCTCCAAGAGTCAAATGACACCAAAATGGCTCAATTTAGTGGCCGAAAAAGTGATCAACGGTGAGAAGCTTCTCCTTGTTGCTGTTGTAACTTTAGGTGATCCAGCGAGCTTCTAGTGGTCGGACGATAATGGGGAGAAAGAGGGAAGAAGGAGGAAGAGGTTGATGGCGGCGAGAGGCGATCCGACGTGAAGAACGGGGAGGCACAGTGAGGATAAAGGTACGAGATAGAGGGCTATATGTGTGTGTGTGTATATATATATATATTATTGCCGCTGCCTGCAACTTTAGGTGATCCGATGAGCTTCTAGTGGTCGGACGATGTCAAGGAGGAAGAGGGAAGAAGGAGGAAGAGGTTGGTAGTAGCAAGAGGCGATCCGGCGTGAAGAACGGGGAGGCACATTGAGGATAAGGGTACGAGATGGAGGGCTATACATGTATATATATATTGGTGGCGGCGAGAGGTGATCCAGCATGAAGAACGGGGAGGCACAGTGAGGATAAGGGTACGAGATGGAGGGCTATATGTGTGTGTGTATATATATATATATATGTGTGTGTGTGTGTGTGTGTATACACACACACACACACATATATATATATATATATATATATATGATACTTTATATTAAAACTATATATTATAATATTATTCTATATTAAATCATTTCTCACCACACAAATATAAATATCCCCTATGCATATACACACACACACACATATATATATATAATCACACACACACACATACATTTAAACTCAAACAAAATAACACTAAACATTAACATATATATAATTAACATAAAATAACACTAAATAATAATGATAATAAAATTAATATAATTTATTAAAAATAATAATATTAAAATGATAATACAATTTGATAAAACAATAATAAAAATAATAATGCTCTAAATTACATATTATTAAAATAATACTATCCAAAAATAGTAAATATAAATAATGCAAATTAAATGTCCAAAATAATGAGTTTCAAATTAATATATTTATGTAGAAAATTTAATTAAACATAAAATAATAGTAATTAATCACAAAATAGTAAAATAATTAAATTTAACTTTAAATTTTATTAACACTGCATATCTCATTATATAATAAAATAATTTAAAAACTAGGGTTATTATAGATGAGCAAAAAGTCTCTTGCTACCACAATTGAGCTTCCTAATGGCTTATGTAACATTGGTTGTGGCTTATATTGTTCTAAACAGGGGTCTTCAATTGACTCGATTATTGATTCGGGGGCAACTAACCATATGACTTTTGATAAAAAGCACTTGGTGGTATTTACCCAGCCAAAACGAATATGTGTTGCAAATGCCAATGGAGTGACATATCTGATTATTGAAGCCAACAAAGTTGCACTATCCCCCTTATTTTCCTTTGCCTAACACACTATTAGTTCCTTTATTATAAAACAAACTTCTATTTGTAGGACAAGCCACTTAAGAATTAAATTGTTGTGCACTAATATATCCTACTTTTTATTTGTTTTAGGATATTCTCACGAAGGAGATTATTGGTCATGGTACTGAGAGGGGGGTTATGATGCAACCAAGATAAGCAAGCCCATCAAACCAAGTGATCCATTACATTAAGTGAGACAAATGACAAGATCAAGGACAAAGAAGTTCAAACAAGCATTGAATTCATTTGTTTTTCACATTATAAGCAAGTTGGTGGATTCGACTATAAGTACAAGCTTGGAGCTGCATGATGAAGAATTTAAGCTAATTAGCTTAATTTCCTATTTTGAAATTAATTAGCTTGAATTGGATGAATTTTGAAGTTATTTTTTTTATTTTGGACTTAATAAGGAAGATTCAAGAAGATGTGAGATGATTTAAGAATATTCCAAGTCAAAGTCAAAGAGTCAATAAGTCAAAGTCAAGGGTCAATGGTCAACATCCTACATGGCATGTGACATGGCATGCTTCAATGCTTAATTGTAATGAGTTGTCATTAGTTATCCATTTTGACTTTTCAAAGATAAGTTGTCATTAATTGTCTTATTTTTAAAGGAATTCTCCTTAATTAAGGATTTTCCTTTATAGGAGTCTTTAAAAATAAGTAAGAAACCTTTTCCTTTAAGGATTAAGATGTTTACATGCCTATATAAAGGCAAACCCTATGTAAAACGAATTTAGGATTCAAATATTAAAAAGTGAGGTTTTTCCTTAAACTTTATTCTTTTGAAACTTTGCAAGTTTACTTGAATTGTTTCACATCTACCTTTCATTATAATTGCTAGGTTAGATTAGACTTAGAATTGTGTGATTGTTCATTTTTTAATAACTAAGTATCTTACTTCAATTTAATAAGCAAGGGGTTTAGCTCCATTAACACAACCTATCTTTAATGATCCTTGGGCTAGATTTCAAAGTTAGATTCATGTTCTATCTCTATTATAGGTAAGGTTCATATTAGGTTATACTATATGGATGACTTTAACTCTAGTAAAGCTAATAGTGTGTACCAGCTAAGCAAAAATGATAACCAGATCATATTGTGGCATCACTGGTTGGGACATCCATCCTTGAGTTATATGAAGCATTATTTTTTAGTTTGTTCTCTAGGTCAATTAAGTCTAAGTTTGAGTGTCACACATGTACTCTAGTTAAAAGTCATCATGTACCATACTTAGTTAGCTTAAATAAAAGTATTATACTTTTCTCATTAATTCACTCCGATGTTTGGGGACCATCTCCTTGCTCGGATGCTTCAAGTTCTAAATGGTTTATCATTTTTATTGATGATTGTACATGTATAACTTGGTTATATTTGATGAAACAGAAAAGTGAGGTATTTAATATATTCACATCCTTTCATAGCATGATTAAGATCCAATACTCGGCCAAACTACAAATTCTTCACTCTAACAATGAAGGGTTGTATGTTAACCATAACTTTTAACAGTATTTTCATACTCATGGCTTATACCATGAAACCTCATGCTCTCACACACCACAATAAAATGGTGTTGCGAAATGGAAGAACAGACATATACTTGAGAAAGCTCGAGCTCTCTTACTTCCTACATAAGCTCCAAAGAGGTACTAGATAAATGCGATTTCAACTATAGTCTAGCTTCTGAATAGACTACTATCCCAAGTTTTGGACTTTCAGACTCCCCTTCAGACTCTTGCTTGACATGTACACCTATCTTCAATTTTAATGCTTCCACCTTAAGTATTTGACTCAATAGCCTATGTTCACCTCCCTAAAACCCAATGGACCAAACTTGATCCTTATGTGGTACAGTGTGTTTTCTTTGGCTATGGAGGTCATAAAAAGGGTATCGATGTTATGATCCTACTACTCAGTGATTATACACTACTATGGATGTCACATTTCAGGAATCTGACATGTTTTTTATACACTAGGATTCTCATTCTTTTCTTCAAGGGGAGATACAAGTGAAGAAAAGAATAGGGTATTATAAAATTGGCTAAGCTGGGAATTAGTAGGTTCCAAGTATGATGAGGGGACGGGTGGAAACTCAGAATCTGTGCATGATAAGGGGACGAGTTGAAACTCAAAAGATGATAAAGGAAATAGAGACTCAGTGTCCAAATATACTGGTGAAGACCAAACCGAGCTTTGAAACTCAAAAACCCTTATTCAATTATCCAAAGTGATCTATCTCTTGAGAATACTCATGAGGTACAGTCTCTAAACTTTCTTTTAAATTTAAATTCCTTTATTCATAAATTATCTTTCAAACGTAACTGAGGAAAGCCATAAAACCGATATCACCCGACCAAAAAAATAAGTAAGGAAGATACTCTATTACTTAACATGTACTACTCAAAGATTTTCAGATCCTTTAAAAGCCTTTGCACATAAGCTCTCAGCTAAGTGTGTTCCTTGTAATATGCAAGAGGCATTAGCAGAACCTTGGTGGACTCAAGCCATAAACGATGAGATGACTACTCTCTATAAGAACAACACTTGGACTCTTATTTCGCTGCCAAAGGGAAAAATAATTAGAGGATGCAAATAGGTATTCTCTATCAAACACAAAGCAGATAGATTGATAGAAAGATATAAAGTAAGACTTATGGCAAGTGGTACACTCAAGCTCATGGAATTGACTATCAAGAGACATTCTCCCCAGTTGCAAAGTTAAACATAGTAAGGTTGTTAATGTCTCTTGCTGTAAATTTAGATTGGCTCCTTTGTCAATTTAATGTAAAAAATACATTCTTACATGGAGATTTAAAGGAAGAGGTGTACACAGATCTTCCACTGGGCTTTATTGTCTCCTAAACTGGATGTGTAATATGAACTCTAAAAGGATGCAAAGTGCAAGCATGGAGCTAAATAATGAAGAATTCAAGCTAGTTAGTTTAATTTCATATTTTGAAATTAATTAGCTTGATATGGATGAATTTTGAGTTATTTTTCTATTTTAGAGTCAATAAGGAAGATTTAAGAAGATTCTAAAAGATATTAGAAGATTCAAGAATATTCTAAGTTAAAGTTAATAAGTCAAAGTCAAAGAGTCAACAAGTTAAGGTCATTGGTCAACATCCTACATGACATGTGACATGACATGCTTCAATGCTTAGTTGTCATGAGTTATCATTTTGCTTAGTTGTAATGAGTTCTCATTAGTTGTTAATTTTTATTTTTTAAAAATGAGTTATCATAAGTTGTCAATTTTGACTTTTTAAAGATGAGTTGTCATTAGTTGTCCTATTTTAAAGGAAACCCCTTTAATTAAGGATTTTCCTATATAAACATCTTTAAGAATAAGGAAGAAACCTTTTCTTTTAAGGATTAAGTTGTTTACATACCTATATAAGGGCTAAATGTACATAAAACAAATTTAGAGAGGATTAAAATATAAAAAAGTGAGGTTTTTGCTTAAACTTTATTCTTTTAAAACTTTGTAAGTTTCCTTGAATTGTTTCACTTCTACCTTTCATTACAATTTCTAGGTTAGATTAACTTAGAATTGTGTGATTGTTCATCTTTTAGTAACTAAGTATCTTGCTTTAATTTAATAAGCAAGGGGTTTAGTTCCATCAACATAATCTTGTCTTGACAATCTTAGGCTAAATTTCAAAGTTGGATGTGCACTCTATCTCTATTATAAGCAAGGTTCGTATCAATGTGTGTGTAAATTGCAAAAGGCATTGTATGGTCAAAAGCAGTCCCCATTTGCATAGTTTGGTCAATTCAGCTATGCAATGAAGAAACACGACTTCAAGCAAAATAACTTGGATCATACACTATTTTTAAAGCATTAGGATAAGAGAATAATAGCCTTGATTATATAGGTGGATGATATGATCATCATAGGGAATGATGAGGAAGAAATGTCAAATCTCCAAAGACACTTGGCATGAGAGTTTGAAATAAAGAATCTTGGGGGTTTAAAATACTTCTTAGGCATTAAAGTAGATAGGTCAAAACAAGGTTTATTCCTTTCCCAAAGGAAATATACACTTGACTTACTAGTAGAGACTAGAATGCTAGATTATCAACCAGTAGACACCCCCATTACTTAGAATGACAAATTGATGGATCAAACGCCAATAGATAAAGGCCAGTACTAATGATTGGTAGGAAAGCTGATCTATCTATCTCATACTAGACCAAACATTACATATAGAGTAAGTCTGGTAAGTCAATTTATGCATAATTCGAGTAAAGACCACTTAAGAGCAGTATTCCAGATGTTGAGGTACCTTAAATTATCACCCAAAAGAGTTCTTATGTTTAGAAAGCACAATCACTTAAATATTGATGAATATATACATGCTGAATAGGCAGGAAGCTCAGATAAAAAGTCAATGTTAGGATACTTCACCTTTGTTGGTGGTAATCTCGTCATGTGGAGAAGTAAGAAACAGAGAGTGGTTGTCTTATTAAGTACGAAAGCTGAGTTTAAAGGTATATCAAAAGGATTATGTGAGCTCCTATGGTTAAAAGGCTTACTAAGTGAGATTGGCTATCCTCCAGAAGTAGAGATGAACTTATACTTTGATAATCGGGCAGCTATTTAGATTGCTCATAATCTGGTTCAACATGATTAAACTAAACATATGGAAGTGGATAAACACTTTATCAAAGAGAAACTTGAAGCCAACATAGTCAAATTTCCTTTTGTAAAATTTGAAGACCAGTTAGTAGATGTACTGATAAAAGCTATCTTAAGCCGAGTGTTCTATAATTCACTAAGCAAGTTGGGCATTTATGATATCTATGCACCGACTTGAGGGGGAGTGTCGAATAGTGTGAATAAAATAATTACAAAATTAGGAAGTGAGAAGATTGAGGGAAGAAATCAAGGAATTGATTTATGTAAATTAAGAATGATTGATACAAATTAATGATTATACTACCAAAGATAAATGTATGTAAATACTATATATATGTCTGTATTGTGAAAGAAGGGGAAAAAAATAAGAAAATTCCCTCAATTCTACTCTTAAATTCTTACTGTTACCAAAGAATATATGCTTTGCCACTAAGTATAGAGGTCCTAGAAGGAATGTTTTCTATAAAATATTTTTTATGACTCATCAAATATCTTACTAACATTAAATTTACTATATCACCGTCATCACTATTGGAACTATCACTATTTGAAGAATACATTACATGATTATTATTTGTATACTACTTCATTCAGTTTGCAAAATAATTATCTACCATCACAATAATATATATTATCACTAAAAAGAATAGTAAAATGATGAAACATGTAATTAATTAAGTCATTTATTTGAATATTTTAAATGCAAAAGTTGAGATGGCAATTAAAAAAAAGTGACAAATCATTATTAGCACCCTAAATAAAATAACTAACTAAACTAAACTTTCCAACCAAGCCTTTCTTCTATTTGCACACATCAATATGAACATTTTTTTCTCCAATCAGAATTCATAAATTTTTCTTATGCCTTACTATATATAGCATTAGAAATATCCTTTATCATTTCTAATACATCCATGCATGTTTCTATTGCATATGGATAATAAACTATGGTTGGAGCTTAATTACTTATAGTTTTATATCTCTCAACTTTAGTTAAATGTTTTTTAGTTCTGGCATTAAGAGAACATGCCCACTTTTCAAACAATAATCTAACCTTTCAAATTTTGATTTTTTTTAACTCAAATACACCCAAGAAAATAATACTTATCGGTCGGTCACTTCCTTTCAGAGTCTTCAACATTATATCTTTCACTCTCTTGTGTATAACACATGTATTAAGAAATTCTACCTCATTTATGCACTCTTTATCTAAAGTAAGTGGTAATTGTGTTGAAGCATAATGAAGAAGCCCAATTGCTATAGATTTATTGAAAATTTGACCAAGTAATTCATAATTTTTGCAACCATTTCTTTTGAAGGTTCTAAAATTCTTGTGCTTTTGAATATAAATACAAAGATATATTAGATAATTTTTATAAAATTTAGAAATGTTACTTTAAAATATAATAAGGTTTTAAGGTAATGTAAACTAAAATCCCGATAGAACATTTGCCAAATATCTTCTTGTGCAAACACATTATTTGAATTTGAATCATAATTAACATAGGTGTGTTTTAATAATTTATAAAAGTGTTGATGCTTTTGATAAAGATGATTGAATTTTCCTTTCAATTTATCTGGACAGTATTTTTCTTCTATTGCTAGAAATAATTCTTCATTAATTTCTTACTCGTCAACTAGTTTAAAACTAGGTAAGCCATTTGGATTTTTCTTAACTCTTTCATTCAAAATTTCTAAAAATGCATTTTCATTATAATTTGACCATTCTTTTGCATCTTCACCATCTCCATTTTTGCCCCCCATCTTAATATTAGTTATAAATTAACATTCAATAATTATACAATAATAAATAAAAGTCAAAATTTATCAATGTAAAAGTACACATATTTAAATTAAAAATTCTTCACATAAATGAAAATCATTTAATTCAACAGTAACTCACAAGTTAAAAAGCACATATGCAAATGAAATGCATTAGAATTCTCCAAAGTGATTGACAAATTAAAACAAAATGATACAATTATAAAGAATCGCATGCAATAGAGTTTTTCATTCCAAGTCAAAATGATCAATATATAAAGAAAATTCATGAAATTAAAATAATAGTTAAATTAAATCTTTAGCATAAATGGATAACTCTAAGAAAAACACCATAAACAACACATTTTTCAAGTAATTTAACAAAATCCTCAAAATAACCCAAAAATGCACCCACATCAAATAAAAAAAAAAGAAGAAGCTCTTTTCACAATAAACAAATTAAAGTCAAAATATCAAAATCACATATAAAAAGGAGTCGTATTTGCTAATAAACCAATATGCAATCATAGTAAACAAGTCTTGTACAGTTACATGATTTTTCAATATTAACAGCAAAACCTCTCCTAACTATTTTTCATGTAATATTGGATCAAGAAGAACACAATTAGTATTTAAAAACAAAATTAAGTAAGAATTTGTAATCAATAGTTACCTTATTTAGAGCAATCCAATCCAAAATCTTCAAGCACACTTCAAAAATTCACATTCACTAAAGCCTCCTATAACTTAATTAAAAAAAGAAAAGCTACCTTATTTAAATTAAATTGATAAAAATCTAAATTCTTTAAAAGTAAAGACTTAAAAAACACCAAGCATACCTTTTGAGTGAAAAGATAGAATGGGACAAAGATTAGTGGATGAATTATTACTTTTCTCAATAATTGAGAGTTTTTTTTTTTTTTTGATTTTTGAGAAACAAATATAATTAGAGTTGTATATGATTAAGTTTACTATGTGTTGTGTGTGTGTGTGTGTGTGTAAGGAGAGAGACCAAGTTTAGTAAAATAAAATGTTATTTTGACAATAAAACGTTAGAGAAGTAACAAAAAAATAGGAAAATATATTGAAAATATATGATTATTTTCTAAAAAAAAGGTAATAGCTAACAATTATATTGTTACTTAAAAATAGGGATTCTAACATTAAAAAAGTTATGTATATAAAATCTATTTCTAAAAAATAGATAATAGTTAACAATTGAATTGTTACTAAAAACAATAGTATTCTAAATTATATATATATTCAAACTCATATGAAAAGAGACATTACAATAGTTTGAAAAAAAATAAAAAATAGTAAAAGTGTTTTATTAGGAATTGAATTGTGGTTAAATTATGTAAATCTTCATGTTTTCCAATTAGAAAACAATATAAATTAGGTTTCCAAATTCTATTAAAAATTTTGAAAATAAGAAAATTATTTTCTTTGGAAATATTTAGAAAATTGTAACATTTGAATATAAAACTCTACTTTCCATTTCTTATAGAATCTTATTTGGAAAACACCTATTGTTTTCCATGAGTAAACAACCCTAATTCTCTTCATATTATCTACCGTTCTATTTATATTCTCCTAAATGAATGTGTTAAATTTTGTTTAGGTTTTTATAGGAAAGGGAAAACTGAAATATGATTGAAGTCTTTAGGTTTTGTTTAGGTATTTTTTTAATCAAAACTATGTCTATTTTAATATATAAATTACAGCATTTAGTAACCTTGAAGTAATCTTATAATTGGTGATCTTAGGATTTAGTAATCTTATAGTTAATAGGTTCATAAGTTAAATATATTTCTATTTAATAGTAATATTATATACTATATATGCTCTATATAGATATATTATATATAGTAATATATATAGTTTCATGTAAAACTATTTTAACTAAATTTAATAGTAACGTAGTATTATTTAATACTTTCTATTCTAATATGTATTTTTTTAATTACAATTACCAATTTTTAACTATATTTACTTAACATTATTAGTAATATATATTACAATTGTATAATGGTAGTAAAATTATATAATTTTACTACTAATAATTTTATTAAATTTGTTAACAATAAAAATCATATAATGATGGGTTTGTTGCACCATTGATACCATTATTTTGGGTCATGTTTCACTTTAGTACCAAAATTTTAATTTATTTTTTTAGTCCTAAAAATTCTATTTTTTTTCAAATTAAAGTACCTTGAACATATATGATTAAATTTAACATACATGGCAGCCGGAATAAACATATTTTTAGTATATTTACCTTATAAGCATCCTATTAAATAATTTAATAATCTTGTTGGCCTCATAAAGAAAAATTTGATTGTGGGCTCCATAAAATAAAATTTTAGCAAAATTTATTTTATAGAACCCGCAGGTGATTAGGCCGTTTAATGAGATGCTTACATGGTGAATATACTAAAAATACACTAATTTTGGCTACCATGTATACTAAATTTGATCAGTTATGTTCAAGGTACTGTAACTTGAAAAAAAAAATAGAATTTTTGGGACCAATAAGAAAAAAATTAAAAATTTGATACCAAAGTGAAACATGATCCAAAGTTATGGCACCAATGGTTCACTAAACTCTATAATGATATTACAATCATATAATAACTTTTAAATTCCTATTGTTTTTAATTTTATTACATTAAATGTTAAATTAATATTATATTTACTATATAATTTTAACACTCGATACTAATATTAAATTGATATTATATAATATTTATTAATAAATAAATTATATTTATTTAATACTACTACTTAATGATAATATATCATTGAATTATACTTAATTAATACTAAATAAGCTTGTTCACAAACTCTTCAAATGAGTTTGTACATGAACTTGTTTGCTCATAAACTTGCTCACAAACTTACTAAACGAGCCTGCTCACGAGCTTGCTAAATTACTATGTTCATAAGTCTATTCACGAGCTTGTTCACAAACTTCCTAAATAAGTTTGTTCACGAGCTTGTTTACAAGTTGACTCACAGATATATTACCGAGCATGTTCATGAGCTTTAACGAGCTGAGCTTCAAGATGTTTGGGCTCTATTCATTTATCTTTCGGGCCTCAAAATCAAGTTCAGGCTCAGCTTATTTAACTTAACACATGAATTCCAACGAGCTTTTAACGAGCCAAGCTCCAAGTGGCTTTATTTGTTTACTCCCTAAAGATAGTGGAGGTTATAGTAGTGGTGGTGCTATTACTTATCAGAAGGTTATAGTGGTGGTAGTGAAGATTATGATGGTGGTAGAGGTACGGGTGGTGGTAGTAGTAGTAGTGGAGGTTGTGGTAATGTCAAAATATTAAATGGAAAATATTTTGTATTAGTTTTCTAAAACCTTTTATACTTTGAAAAATTTTTAAAATAGTTTTTTTATTAGTATGAGAAATGCATTATTTTAAACACTTAATGTGTTAGGATTATATGACATTTCAGTTGTAGTTATGTTTTCTTTTGTTGATTTTTTGTTTAGTTTGCATGAATATGTGCATGATTTGTGTTTATGTTTATTTTTAGTATTTTTGGTTATTTTTGTCCATGTAGGTGTCAAGGAATGGTAAAAGGAAAGATGCATGGGGCTCATGAACATTTTGGAAGAGTTAAAGGAGCATGCAAAAGAGCATTAAAGGATGATTTCCTTAAATCAAGGAAAAAGACTAGTGCATGGTCATGTGCCTTGACATGTATGGCCATATGCATTGCTGACAACATTTTGAATTTGAATTTAAATTTGAAGAGCTAATTTCAGGGGGTTTGATGGAGATTTAAAAGGAAAGGAATCAAGAGGCTAGAGGCTAGAGGCTAGAGGCTAGAGGCTAGAGGCTAGGGTTTTATGTATGTGTAGCCTCCATAAACAAAAGAGGATGTCATTTTTCTATTTTAACATTACAATTTTCTTTTTATCATTTTTTGAAGAAACCACAAAGTCTTATGTTTGTTCATGTTGGTTAGGAGATTTGAGCATAAGGATTGAAGAACAATAAGTCTTCTATTGCAAATGGGGTTTCTCTAAACATTTGTTATTGTTCATTTTTATTTTGGATTAATGATGATGTTTATTTTATTCTTCTTCTTTATCTCTTATTGTTAACATGAATAGCTAAGTTCTTTGTTAGGGTTATTATTTCGATTCAACCATATGAATATTGCAATTAAACCTAAGCCATTAATCTCAATCCATTGGTTGTTATTGAACTTAATGTCTTCATAGGATTTATCACCCTTTAATTAAATATACACAATGAAACTTGATTGAGAGATAGGTTTCATTGGATATAAGCAATAACCTATTAGATGTTTTCTTAGTTGAGAGACATTAAAGTAATTAATATTGATTAAGGGCTGGAGCTTTAAATAAGGTTAAATAACACTTCGTAAGTGACAACTATAAATCTAAGATGTTAATATACTTGGTTAATTGTGGGTTTTTTGGAGGGGAAAACCTAGGATTCCTTAGATGCCTTCAAATTGGATTAAGGTTAAGTATGGTTTAAGTACTAATAGATTTTAAGAAATGGTTGAATTTATAATAAGAACCCTAACTCTTTAGATTGATTATTTATTAATTCATATTTCTTTTATTTAATTTTAGTTAATTTTAAAACACCATTTTTTATTGTTTAAATATATAAAGCATAATTAGTATTACAATACTCAATTTGTAATATTTATAGGATCGATATTTAATTACTACTTGTACGATTCCATATACTTACGGATTACGCATCAATTTTTTAGCGTTGTTGCTGAGGATTGCCAAAATTGATAATGTTGAGAATTTTATGTTGTTTGGTTTAGACTTTCTTTTAGTGATTGTTTTTGTGGTTTTTCAAGAATTTGAGTAGTGCATGCACATAACATATGGTGCAAGCAGATAAAGAGCTCAATTAATACCACTTGATTTAAATCTTGAGAGGATAGTTCATAGAAGGAGGAGATAGAATAGTAATATAATAAATAAAGAATAAGAGGAAAAAGACTCACCCCTAGCTAAGTGAGTAGCCTAAAATGGGCAAAATGGTTAAAGAACTATAAGGGACTTTGTGAGTCCTAATGTCTAAGGTGATTAGACTCCGATTGTAAGGCCACTGGTAGTAGCAAACAACTTAACAATCAAACCAGAGATGATCCAAATGATCCAAAACTCCCAAATCAATGGATTAACACATAGGATCCAGTTGGTCATATAACTCAATTTTTGGAATATCGCTTAACCTTTAAGATGAATAGAGTGCAGCCTGAAGTAATTTGGCAAATCCTTTTTTCCATTTTTATTGATGGATAAAGCTAAAAGGTGGTTCGCAAGCTTACCACCTAATTCTATAAACATATGTGTAAGCACCCAATTTCAGGATGCAATTGTGCGCACGTGCAACGAAAGCCCCTATGATGAAAATCTAATCAAGAATTGATCTCTAGTGTTGAGTTTTGTAATTTAAAGGACTAAATTGCTACTTTTTGTGGATTTAATTACAAAATTGATTTTTTAAGGATTTGATTACAAACATTAAAAAATTTTGAGGACCTTTTTTATAATTTAATTAAAAAAATGTGTGATCGGCCGACATTTAATGTCGACCAGCATTGTGTAATGTCGATCGGCATTGTGTAATGTCGACCGACATTGTGTAATGTTGATTGGCATTATATAATGCCAATTAGTATTACATAATGTTGACCTGCATTGCATAATGCCAACCAATATTAAGCAATGCCAATCGGCATTACGGACATCAGTCGACATTCCATAATGCCAATTTTTATTAAAAATTGATTTTTTACACTGAAAATTAATTTTTTCAATGGTCCAAGACATCACGTGTCCCTATGTGTGTAAGTCTTTGATTTTTTTTCAAAACTCTATCACCCATCCTTTTATCTTGATTTTGAAAGTTAAAAAAAATCCAAACTCCTGAGACTCCTCCCTCTTTAAATATCGCGCAACTTCCCTATGTGATCGCTTGGAGGTTACTAGGCCAGGCTTTAAAAGCTAAAAGGAAAATGGGAAAAAAGGGAGGGAGGATGCGGAAAAACCCTAGAGAGGCAGAGTCTGTGAAGAAAATCAGAGAGGAGAGGGAAGAAAAGAAAAAAAATTCTTTTAAGCCAAAAAATAAAACCCTAGTTATTTTCTTTACTATGCAAAAAGCCACACACCTTAGCTCTTTATTTTTCATTTTCAAAACCTTTAGGAAATCAACAAAAATACGTTCTTTACTTTTAAAGTCCAGAAAATCAAGAAAAAAAATAATAGAGTCAATCTCAAAACGATGACAATCCCAATCTGAAGGGCATTTAAACAATATTTGCATAGCATCCTCTAGTCTTTTTTCTTTTTTTATTTGATTTCTTTATTTGATTTATTGATTGAGTCATTACTGATTAATTTTGTTGTTGTTTTTTTTTTGATTGGTGTTCTGTGGTGTTCTGGATGTGAGATTTTGGTTGTGGCTACATTAAAGAATCCACAGGATGCCATTGATTGAATTTTGTGAAATCCCCGTAGAATTTAGGGTTTCTTATTTTCTATGGTATTTTGTTCATTACTTTTACTGGGTTGTAATTAATTTGCTTTAATTTTCTACATTGTAGTTTGTAATAGCCCCAATAGAGGGAAATTAGTGAAATTTTAATTCTCTGCACTAAAAATTGATTAGTAATCTAGGCTCGATTTAGTAAAATTCAATTAAAATCAATGATGGTAGTAGATTAATTTTAGGGTTGCATGAAATTGAATTAGGGTTTCTTAGAAAAATCGCGTACAATTGTTGTTTTGATTTATTTTTTGTATGTTTGTTGAATTGGGTTTTATTTGGTTCTCATGCCTTATAGGCCCTAAGCCCACGGTAGGATCAACCCATTTAATAAATAGGCTTAAAAATAGTTTTTAGGGTTTAATTAATTTAGGCCCATTTAGGTTAATTAGATTTGGGCCCACTTTTAATTAATAAATGTAACTTAGACTTTAGTTCAGCCCACTAATGTATTTTTATTTCTTTTTAAAATTAATTAGACCTTAGACCCATTTCTAGTTAATTAAAATTAATTTAGATTTAGCTCAGCCCATTAATCTCATTTCTTTTAAAATAAATAGACTTAGGCTTCATTTTTATTTGAGTTAAAATTAAGTTAGACTTAGGCTCACTTAATAATCTAATTTCTTCTTTAAAATTTGAAGACAATAGGTCCCTTTGCTTAGTTAATTAAAATAAGTAGATTTAGGCTCACTAATTCAATTAAAATGTAGGCCCATCTTTAGTCCATTTTACTTTTAATAAAATATATAGAATTAGCTAAATTTAATTAATAAAATTAATCTAGTTTAGACATAGGGACGCTACCTTTTGTATGCATTTTTACATGTAATTTTATGACTTGTTGCCTTTGGGTTAAATGGATGTTTAATTAGGGTTTAAATAAAATTGCATGTAATTAGAGAATAAGATAGTAATTCATAAAATAATCCTAAATGAACACAAGACTAAGAGAAGTTAGTATTCCGTTCCTAAAATCTCATGGTTGTGGTGCTAATTAATTTTTTTTATTTTGATTGATATTCTATGATGCTTTAGAAGTGAGGTTGGTGAAATGAGATTTTGGCAATGATTCCATTGAAGAATCCATGGAATGTCATGGATTATGATATGTAAAACTCCCATAGGATTTAGGATTTTTTGCATTCTTATAATTTGTTTTAGTTTTGGGTTATAATTAATTTTCTTTTAATTTTCTGCACCGTAAGAATTGTGATAACCAAATAGTGGGAATAGTAATTATTTACTTTTATGTTCTTAAAATTGATTAGTAATTAGGGTTTCACTTGGTAAAACCTCATAAAATTAATGATGGCAGTAGATTAAAGTTAGGGTTTCATGAAATTGATTTAGGATTTTTTAAGAAAATCACTAAAATGTATGGTTGATCTATTTTTTTTTTTGTTTTATTTGTTTTGGGCTTGTTTTTTTTTATGTTTTTATCCTTTGTAGGCCCTAAGCCCATGATTAGGTCTAATTCACTTAAAATAGGTTTATAAATGGTTTAGGTTAATTAATTAATTAAAACCAATGTAGGCCCATTTTAGGTTAATTAGACTTTAAACCTATTTTTAGTTAATTAAAATTTATTTAGATTTAGCTCAGCCCATTTAAATTCATTACTTTTAAAATAAATAGACTTAAGCCTACATTTCACTTAAAATAAAATCAAATTAGACTTAAGCCCACTAATTTAACTTTTCCTTTAAAATTTTATAGACTTAAGCCCATTCCTTGTAGATAATTGAAACAAATAGACTTAAGCTTACTAATTAAAATGTAGGCCCACCTTTAGTCCATTTCATTTGTAAATAAAAAAAGTAAATCTAGCTAACTTTCATTAAAAATAAACTTAGTTTAGACTTGGGGATGATGTGCTTGAATGCATTTTTATGTGTGATTTTATTGATTAGATGCCTTAGGGTTAGATGGATGCTCAAATAAGGTTTAATAAAATTGCATGTAATTAGAGAATGAAGTAATAATTTATAAAGTAATTCTAAATGAACATGAGAATAAGAGAAGTTAGTAATATGTTCCCAGAATCTCCTGGTTGTGGTGCTAACTTTCTTTTAGAGAATCGAGTACCACAAATCAAATTGTCCCAGTTATTACCCTGGGTGGCGACTCCTCTTCTACATGCTATGACTTTGTGGCATAGTAGTGTGTTCTTTAAGGCCCTGAGCCTAAATAGTGTTGAGGCTGTTAAAATCTTAAACATGCGCTAAACCCCACAATCTACAGTGGCAACTCCGATGGGAATAAGAGATACTGATTTTACTTGTGTTCTTTAAAATTATTTTATTGATTATTATTTTATTCTTGTATTCATTCTGCATGTCCTTATTAAATCGATGGCATTAGTTTATGATTCCATGATTCCACTAGTTTTATGGAGTTATAAATTGGCTAACCGTCACTCTTAGCCTTAACTCAATTGAAGAGAGATTACCGAGCTCATCTGACCAGAGTCTGTAACCCAAGTCCTAAAGGGGGGTAGTCTTCTCTCGAGTTTGTAAAAGATGTTGTGCCCCTCTAACCTTGGTTTGTAACTCAAGTCCAAAATGGAGAGCATCTTGCTAAGGGAACCTTAACTTTTCATCAGACCCTAACCACATATAATGGCCTAGTTACTTCTCCTATGACTTTTTTACCCAAATTGCTTGTTTGTTTGCTGCGATGAGGTACTTCTATTTATAAAAGCCAAGGCCTATACCTTTGAGGCCCATTTAGGCTAATAAGGATTGGGATAGACCTTTATATTTAAAAATGTTGTTTATGTGCTTTTGTTTTTAAAAGAGATTTGGCATGTGTGTCGGCACTTAATATCCCCTATTGATATAAAGGCCACGACCAAAATCCTAGGAAAAGAGACTCATCATTGAACACGTGTGTGGGAGTAATAAGGTTGGAAGGATGTATATTATATACCTTTCTCTGATACTTGTTACTTGCTACATAAACACGTGCATCATGCATACATACATGCATTCCACGCATCATACTAATGCCTTGTTTTGCAGCCATCATAGATTCATTTGAGTCTCCTCATATTTGGAGATGAAAAGTGGTAGATTAATCAGAGCAAATCTAAGCCCTAAGTCAATAGCTTAAGAGATCCTTCCAGAACTGGAGAAGAGTCCTATCAACTCGCTTTACCTAAAAGCTAAATTGACTTAGACTAAACAGACAGAAATGGAACAACAACCAAAGATATGGACCCTAAAGGATATTAAGGGAGCTTTGGTGGATGACATAAAAGCTATAATGCAAGATGAACTAAGGCAAGCTCTAGCCAGAGTAGTGTAACCTGCTGTTGTACCACCACATACTTTGGAACAACCACCTGCTGTTGTTGTTGAACAAACACTTGCTATAGGAGCTCCACCTATTATTATAGCTCCTCTGCCTATTGTTATCACTCCACCCATTGCTAATAATGTTGGGGGGCAACCTATTACTAAAAACATACCTACTATTGATATAAGACTTGAGGATGTCGAGAACTACATGGTGGAGAAAGCGAAGAGAGAATCACTTGAACTGGTCCAAAATTATGAGTCTAAGTAGATGCAAACACTAACTCTAAAAATGTCCAAGATGGAAGAGTTGATTAAAGGACAAGGAATGGGGTACTCATTCGACTTTGATGACATAATGCAAATGGAGGGAGATAAGCTGCTTGAAAAATTCAAGATGCCTCAGCTGTAGAAATTTGATGGGAGAGGAGATCCAAGGATTCATTTGAGCCAATATACAACAATCATGAGCACTACTAAGGCACCATTAGCAGTAGTTGCTAGGCTATTTGTGCTATCTCTAGAGGGAATGGTTATAAACTAGTATCATGGATTAAAAAAATCAGTCCAAGCTAATTTGAAGGAATTATGTACTGCCTTTTTGAAATAATATGATTATAACACTAGACTGGAAGTGTTTATCAGTGACTTAGAACTAACAAAGCAGAAACCCAATGAATCCTTCTCTAATTTCCTTACTAGGTTCATGAACAAGGCAAGACTAATGAAGAATAAGTTGGTTGAGAAGGATCAGGTTGGGATGATAGTTCGTAATAAATCACCTAATATGGTCAAGAGATTATAAATGATGAACCCCAAAACATTCATTGACTTGTATGATGACGGTTTGTAAGCCGAACAGATTGAGAATGAGAAAAAGAGAAATGCTAGAAGCACCAAAACTCAAAATTACCCACCAGGGGGCACACAAAAAGGAATACTAGACTAGCTGTGGAGGTGCATGCAGTTCAGCAACCTTGAAGATTCTCCAACTTTAACCAACCACACTCCAAAGTCCTAAAACAATTAATCCAAAAAGGGCTACTTCAACCCTTAACCTTTTCTAAGCCACCAAACCAAAATGTCCTTAGTTTTAACCATAACAGTTTCTATAAATTCTACCAAGCTACTGGCCATTCCATAGACAATAGTATTCACTTAGAACATGAGATCCAAAACCTAATAGATTCTGAAAAAATCACAGACCCTGAAAAGTCTAACTCTAACCTAAACACCAGAAATAACCCTTTCCCAGACTACCAAAATATTCCACCACTAACCACTATAATGATCAATTCAAGGGTTAGTGAAAAAGAAGTACTAAACTCCTTTGAAAACCTAAACCCTATAGCCAATTGAGAATCCCTTGGATAGCCACCCAAAGGAGTTAAAGATTTATTAGGACAACCTTTTGGCAAGTTCTATTATGGAGCATTTTACTTTAAGCTTGCTTCAACTTATATACCCATTGAAGAAATTATGCCTACAGGATGGGGTGATGAGTTTGAAGATGAACCTTTAGCTCCTCAACAGTCTTAAGGAGTTACAGATTTGTTGAACCAACACTTAGGCAAGCTCGGTATATAAGAGTTGAAAGGGAAAGAAACATGCATAATGGAAGTGTGGAAAGATGGAAAAGAGATCAAATCATTAGAGTTGTTGACATCTAGTATGACTCTGATGAAGAAAGTCCGGGTGGTCTTGATGTCTGGAGCAATGATCCTAAGGTGAATCATGTCACTAGAAGTGGAAAGAATTACAAAGCAATTAAAAAGAAAACTAAGAGATTCATAGAAATAGAAAAAATAGAAGATACAGAAATAGAGGAAGATAAAAAAGAGTATCCAATTCTAGAACAGTTAAAGAAGGCTAAGGCAAATGTTAGCATTTGGGAACTACTGATGCATTCAGGCAACCATAGAAGAGCTCTTGTCAAAGCTCTGTCAAACATGAATATTAAAATAGTAGCCACACCTAAGGCTATGGTGGCGAAGGTTATAAAAAAGAAACATGTGCTGATAATGTTCTCAGATGATGACCTACCTTTAGAAGGAAGAAACCATAATAAGGCATTATTTATCCCAGCTGAGGTGAGGGGAAAGAGAACCAATTTTGCTATGGTTAATGATGGTTCTGCTATTAATGTGTGTCCTTTAAAAATCCTACCTAACTTAGGTTTGAAAGCTGAAGACTTAATAGATTTAAACCTCATAATCAAAGTTTATGATGATAACACTAGGAATGTGTAGGGGACATTCCAAGCTCTAGTTAAAATAAGACCTGTGGAATCAATTATTAAGTTTACCTGTGCTAGATATTCCAATCACTTATCCCTTATTATTGGGAAGGCCATGGTTCTATGCTTTTGGAGGGTTACCCTCAACTGTGCATCAAAAGATAAAATTCCCTCATAAAGGAGAGGTTATGACTATAGAAGTTGGGACCAATGCTGATGTGGCAGCCATATTGGATAAACAAAAGCAAATGTGTGCACCCCTTAGTTTCCAGATTATTGAGATATTTTATGGAACTGAAATGGATCTGAGAGTAACAAAAATGATGGAGAGTATGAATTACCGGCATGGGCAAGGGTTGGGGAAGAATGAGCAAGGAAGCCCTAGTCTCCCAGAGTTCAAAAGTTAAGGCAACATAACTGGTTTGGGTTATGTTGAAGAAATAAAGCTGATAAGCAAAAGAGCAAGGCAAAGGTTTAATGCCAAACAAAGGAAGCTCTCAAAGAAAATTGGGCCGATAAGTGAGAATTTCATCAAGCTAGGGGAAGGCAAATATTATTTGGGAGCTAAGGAATCAATCAATGTTGCTGAAAGAGATGTTCCTAGATTTGAAATCTCCAAGGAGCATATTGTGGAGAACTTGGTAAAAGACAACAAAGAGAGGATGGGCAATACTATTATCGAAGAGCTGTTGTGTCTGCCACCTAAAGAGGAGCCACCCTAGGAATTAACTACTATCTTTAGTGATAGCATTACTGATGTTTTTTATGAGGAAACTGATATAATAATGTTCGGTCTATTTAAGGATGAAAACTCTATTTTTTCCACAGTCAATGATATGAATGCTAATTTTGCTTACTTGTGTGATATGCATCTTGATAGTTATGTGCATTATAACTTTGATTGTTCATGCATGTTTAAAATTAATTCAATTCAATTTGATTCATTTAACATGGGCATAAATGATAATCCAAAGAACATTTCTATATCACATGATGTAACTCCTTAAGAGAGGGAAAATTTTAAGAGAATATTAACAAAAAGAAAGGTAGTATTTGCTTGGACTTACAAAGATATGCCAAGTTTAGATAGGGAAATTGCAGAACATCACATTCCCACTTATCCAGAAATTAAACATGTTAAGCAGAAACTCCTAAAGAGAGGGAAAATTTTAAGAGAATATTAACAAAAAGAAAGGTAGTATTTGCTTAGACTTGCGAAGATATGCCAGGTTTAGATAGGGAAATTGCAAAATATCACATTCCCACTTATCCATAAATTAAACCTGTTAAGCAGAAACTACGCAGGCTAAGGCTAGAGTGGACTGAAATAATAAGAGAGGAAATTGCTACGCAAATCTAGGCTAACTTTCTAGAAGTAGTAAATTATCCTTAATGGTTAGCAAACATAGTGTCAATACCCAAGAAAGATGGTAAGGTACGTATATATGTAGATTTTAGGGATCTAAACAAAGCATGTCCAAAGCATGACTTCCCTTTACCTCACATCAATGTAATAATGGATAGTGCAGCGTCAAGTGTGATGTACTCCTTCATAGATGGGTTCTCTGGGTACAATCAGATAATGATGGCAGTTATGGATAAGATTAAGACAACTTTCATTATAGAATAAGGGACATATTGCTACAAGGTTATACCTTTCAGGTTGAAGAATACAGGTGCAATCAAAGGATAGCCATTGGTCTTTTCCATGACATGATGCATAAGGAAGTGGAGGTATATATACATGATATAATGGTCAAGTCAGAAACAAGAGAGGGACACTTTGAAGCTCTGGATAAGTTATTGGCTTAAATTGAGAGGTACAATCTAAGGCTTAACCCGAAGAAGTGCATTTTTGGGGTTACTTTAGGAAAATTATTAAGGTATATAGTTAGCAGCTGAGGAATTAAAGTGGATCTAGATAAAGTGAAAGCTATTCAAGAAATGCCAATAATGAAGATAGAAAAATGTAAGAGGATTTATTGGCAGGTCACAGTATATTAGTAGGTTTATCATAAAGTTTACTAATATTTGTGACCCTATTATTAAACTCTTGAGAAAAAACCAGCCAGTAAAGTGGAACGATGATTGTCAAAAGGCATTTAAAATGATTAAAGAATATCTCACCAATCCGCCTGTACTAAAGCCATCAAGGCAAAGTAAATCATTGATCTTATAGCTAGCTTTAGAGGAAAATGCAATGGGGGCAATTTTAGCATAAGAAAGACAAGAGGGGATAGAGTATGCAATGTATTATCTCAGTAAGAAATTCCTACCATATTAGGAATAGTATGACTTGGTAGAGAAGACATGTTTAATCATGATCTAGGCAATAAGGAAATTGAGGCATTATTTTTAGTCCTATAAGGTTCACGCTATTTCAAAGATAGATCCCTTAAGGTACTTATTTCAAGCGCCTACTTTGACTAGAAGGATGTCTTGATAGCTAGTACTCTTAACTAAGTTTAATATAGAGTACATCACCATGAAAGTCATCAAGGGAAGGGTAGTAGCAAAATTCCTAGCTCAGAATGTGATCGAAGGTGATGAACAATGGAACTTAGAGTTTTCAAATGAGAACCTAACAGTCATAAAGCATCAGGAGTGGAAGCTCTACTTCAATAGGGTTGTAAATAACAAAGGAGCTAAATTAGGAATAATTCTTGTTATGCCAGAAGGAGAAACCATACCGATGGCCAAGAAATTAGATTTTAAGGTGATGAATAATATGGCCGAGTATGAAGCATGCATCTACAGGATTGAAGCAACTCAAGTAGTTAGGGAAAAGGAATTGCTGGTTTATGGGGATTTAATGTTGGTTGTTAGCCAGGCTAATGAGGAATGAGAAGTGAAAGAGGAAAAGCTAAAACCCTATATCTGCTATTTGAAAGCTTTAGCAAAGAACTTTAATAAATGCCTCTTTATCCATTTATCAAGAGATAATAATTAGATAGTAGATACATTGGCAACACTCTCTTTGATGTGGGATAATGTGACTAGGTTAACTATGAAGCCTTTAGTGATCATGAAATCAAGTGCTCAGTGTTATGGAGGAGAGTAGATTATGAGTGTTCAAATAAGACCTAAAGAGAAACCATGGTTTTTTGATATTCAGAGGTTCATCGAATAAGGAAAGTATTCGGATGAAGCAACTTCAAAAGAGAGATATGCTCTTCATGTTCTTGCATGTAACTATAGAAGTCATGATGGAGTATTATACAAGAGAATGCTAAATGGAATGCAATTTAGATGTCTCAAGAAAGATAAAGCTAAAGAAGTGATGAAAGAGATTCATGCAAGAGCTTGCGGTTCTCACATGAATGGGATAACCCTAGCTAAGAAAATACTCAGGCAAGGGTATTATTGGATGAGTATGGAAAAGGATTATATCATAATAGTAATGTCACCAGTGCCAGATCTGTGGAAATCTTAAACATTTTCCTCCTACAGTACTAAATAGTTTATCATTACCTTAGCCCTTTGCAGCTTGGGGAATTGATATCATAGGAGAAATAAGGCCAACAATATCAAATGGGCATAAGTACATAGTCATGGCAATATATTACTTCTCTAAATGGGTAGAGGCTGAGTCCTTCAGTGCCATGAAAGCAAAATAAATGGCACAGTTCATTGAGAAAAGCCTTATCTATAGGTATGGGGTACATCACATTGTAACAGATAATAGTGTCCAATTTCAGGCAGAAATAGTGGAATTGTTACAAAAGTATAGGATTGAACATCATAAGTCTTCACCGTATTGTCCTCAGGCCAATGGAGCGATAGAAGCAGCTAGCAAAAATGTCAAGAAAATCCTCTCTAAAATGGTCAAGACTTATAAAGATTGGTCTGGGTTTCTCTCATTTACTTTATGGGGATATAGGACTATAGCTAGAACTGCCACGAGCCAAACTCCATTTTCCTTAGTGTATGGTTGTGAAGCAGTCTTGCCTATAAAAATAGAGATCAAATCCTTAAGAGTTGTCATGGAAGCTAAAACTCCTAAGAGTGAATGGGCATAAAAGTGATACGATCACCTTGTATCTTTAAACAAGAAAAGGATGGATGTTTTGTTTCATACTCAAATATATCAGAAGAGGATAGCGAGATCATTCAACAAGAAGGTTAAGCTTGGAAAGATAAAAGCTGGGGACATAGTGTTAAAATAACCCAGACCAGTGGTATTTGATCCGAGAGAAAAGTTCATACCAAATTGGGAAGGGCCATATTTAGTCAAATCAGTTTTGCTTAAGGGAGCTATAAAGATATCAAATCTAGAAGGGAATGAATTCATGGAGCCTGTTAAATTGGATCGCCTCAAGAAATACTACCTGTAAAAAATAAAATAAAAGTAGTATAAAGAAAATAAAGTCTGCTAATTAGAAAACCTGAAAAGGCTAGTCAGGCAAAAGTTAGGACATTCCCACTGTTCATAAAACCTATAAAGGGCTAGCATGCAAAAATTAGGGAATAAAAATAAAAAAGATGATCCCGCTGGCTAGAAAACTCGTAAAGGGCTAGTCAGGCAAAAATTAGGGTAAATAAATGAGAGAGAAAAATATTCAACTAGAAAATCCGAAAGGACTAGTTAATAACATGAGTTATATCAGGTGATGTAATAAATGTACTCATTTTAGCCCTAATTAATGAATCCTCTTGAAATTGAATTTTGTTTTAATATTACATGTTCTATCTTATTTAAAATGCATAAGTACTATAAAGGAAAACAGAACATGAAAGCTTAAAATCAGCTTTATAAGACCAATTCCTATTGATGTCTACGTTTCTTCTTTTGTGACTCATCATGCAAAGTTTAAGTCCTTTTGTATATAATGAATCCTGGTGGCTTCATAGCTTATACCATAACCCAGGTCTTGTAATTATCATTAGTAGCTCTATCAGCATCCAAGTGTATGTTCCGCTCAAGAATCCTACAAGGCCATAAATTCTTGACCCTATCCAAAAAATCTTGTCTGAGGGGGAAGCCTTCAAAGTTAGTCAGAATGGTAACCATGAACTATGGGTGGCCATGCTGATGACAAAGGCGGGAAGGAGAAAAGAAAGTCGAGAAATGCAACCCTCAGATGGCAAAACAGTGATCATATAGGTCAAGGGTCATAAACTTCAGCTTCCACCAGGGGTAGATCCATGTAATCTCAGTTTCTGTAATGCCTTATCACCAATTCACCCACTAGTCTATAGTATGCCCATCCTTCACCTTTAAAGGGTGAGATTATAGTTGATGAAGCTAATAAGATAAAGAGTTAGCAGGAACAGTAAGCAAGCTCAGCTTCTCTTGTAACTAGATATGGAAAATACATAAATAAATAAAACAAAATGAAAGCATGCTAAGTTGAAAACCCAAAAGGGCAGCTTAGGCAAGCCTGCTAAATTAAAAACCTGAGAGGGTGTCTTAGGCAAAAGTTAAGGTAAAAAAAAGGGTTTTGGTTATATACCTAAAGGAGAAGTAAACTGCCTGAAAGACGATATTAGACCTTGAAGTTATTTAGACCAGTTATGGTCTCAGCAAGAATAATAGGTATAGGATCGGCTAAAGTCTCTACTTGTTCTAAGATACCCCTTATCCTAGTATCAGCATCCCCATAGGAAGAAACTAAAAGAAATTAATCGTAAAGGTAGAAAGCAATAGTTCTAGTCCAAGCAGCACTACGCTTATCCTTGGTCTCACACACAGTAATTAAAGAAGATAGATTGATGGTCCCAGGGTTATGAGCAAAAAGATAAATATCATCAGAGGGCATATCAAAAATAGTAATAAGCCTATCTGGGAATTGCATACCTAAATTAGGTAAGGCAATAGCAGCATTAGAGTTGAACGAGCACCCTAGGATGGCAGCGAATTCTTCAATCATAGGATATAACTACCATTAAACCTGAAGACATGATCCTTTGAGCTCTAGAATGTTGCAGCAACATGTAAGAAATTGTCATTTATCTTCAGATGTTGAAAAGATTTTAAGGGTTTGATATGAAAGAGTTGAAGCTTCTTCCAATCATCACCATTAAGGCTCTTGAGAAACTTCTTTATCAGTTGGAGAGAAGCTTGAGTCATGATGAGAATAAAGAAAAAGGAATAGTAAAACTAGTTCCCTTTTGAGCTTTTTATAAGGGGAGATGCTGAATTTGGATAGAATTGGGATTCTTCTAATCGATAGAGATAATGGATGATAGATAAATGATAAGGATAAATGGATAGGATAGATGATTAATAAAGGATAAATATTTTAATTATCTAATTATTCTAATTATCTAAAATCTTTATCCTTAAGTATGATTCAAGGAATTTGAATTCATATCAAGACACATACCAGTTTAACACAGTGCATACAAATAGTTCAGAATTCATAACACAGCAATATGATAAAAAAGTCTAATAGCCTAGATCAGTCATCTTGAGCTCTAAAATCTGGCCAAAGGCTCCATCCTTTGGTAAGATCATCCTGATGAAAGGTGTCCGGAGGTCTAACAAATGAAGTCCCAGTGCTATGAGGATCAATGCCTGAACCTATAAGCTGTCTGCAAAGCATCTTGATCTTACGCTTCAAACCACTAAAGTAGGTCTATACATATAGGAAATAACAAGTTATGTGCATTTTATACATAACATGCACACATTTGCACTCCCAATGTATATACTTACCCTATAACTATCTATACCCTGTATAGTGAATAATCTCTGAGATGAGGCAAGTCCATACAGGTACTTTACCTATGTTCGGGGAATCTATTTTGTAAAAGTTTTACTAATGTCAGTATTAAGAATATAGATTGATGTAGGAAATAAAACAAATGGATTCATATGAGAAGTATTTATAGGGAAAAACCTAGGAAGCTGAGCCTCGCTGAAATGCATCTGTTGCTCAACTGGAGTCTAAACAGTAAGAGCCCAGTAGAACATGGACCTATCTAGGAGAGAAACATCACCAAGGATAACACCAGCAAAGGCCTCATCACGACTAGTTCTAATATGCTGAGTAGAATGTGTAGGATAGGTCTGGACCTAGGACCCTCAGAATCAGGAGCAATATCAGTAACAGGAACAATCTCAGACTCAGGAACAGTCTCAGTCCCTAGAGTGGTCTCAGTCTCCTCATCCATCACATCATCAATTGGAGAGCCAATCTCCTTGAGTTGAGAATAAAGAATAATGAACCATGAATTATAAAAAAAGAACAAAAAAAATGATAAGAGATTACCTCAGCCTGGTTAATAGGAATCTGCTTTAAGAGATGCTCATAAATGAACTGCTGGTAACATCATGATCGCTCGAGGAAGGTCAAAGCATCATATCCCTGAAGTGTCTCTAAACTTGTCAGATGAGAACTGCACAATATTGAATAAGGGACATCAAATGGAATACGATGTCAAGAAGGTCCGGAAGACTAGCGATGCACTCGCTCTCCTAAATACCACATCCAACAACTATATCCAGGAAGTAGAACCCTCATAGACTCAAGCTGTATTGTACCAGCCATAAAGTCATATCTCTAGACTTTATAAGCTCTCGCCAACCAATCAAAATTAATTTGTAAAATCACATTAATTAATTTTTATTTTCATTAAATAATGAAGTACTAATAAATTTGCTTTTTACCAGGTACCACTTGACAATGTTCAATTGATCACGATAGGTCTGAAGAGTGTTCCCGACATTAACTAAACTGGAAGAGCCCTATCTTTGTATTAAAGTAAGACTCATGTCAAAACTAATAGCATCAAAGCCACTAATTAACCTAATCTCTATCTCCATATCTGAAAGAGAAAAATAAATAAGTCAGCAAGTCATATAGAAAGTAGGGATAGTGACAAGTAGAGAAAAGATGACATACATGCAAGACATGCAAAAAGCCACACATTATAACAACACCTCTACAGACGTGTCTAGTCTATAGTAAAGATAAGCAAGTACAGCAGATCCCCAGTCAAGTGTGGCAACCCGATCCAAGTCATGGAGTGGGCTAAGTAGAGCAATACTAACCTCAAGACCGATCTCATAAAAGAGGGTCCTAGCCAACAGTATCAAAAGGAGACACCTCGCCTTGTGAGCAATCTGATTAAGAGTGGTGGTAGGAAGGCGTCTAAATTCCTCGACCAATGATGAAAGAAGAACATTCTTTCGATTCTTCAACGTCGGACTGAACTTGATCAAATCTCAAATATACTGACTCCTCGCATGCTTAGGGAGACTGCAGTAATTGATATAGAAGGAAATAGACATCCTATAGGGAATAGAATGAAACTCATTATCACAAGACGTCCTATAAGGAATATAGTATGCATCATTAAACATCCCATAGGGAATATAACAAAATACATCATTGCTAGACGTTCCACAAGAACTACAGTAGATTTTTAATTCATCATTGCTAGATGTTCCATAGGAACTATAATAGACTTTCAATTCATTATCGCTAAATGTCCCACAGGGAATATAGCGAAACTCATTTACATAAAGTTCACTAGACGTTCCATAGGAAGTATAGTGAGACTTGATAAACATTACATTTGCTTAAAATTGCACAACAATTGATAAACATAAAATTGCTTAAAATTCGCTAAAATTGCTTAAAATTGATAAACAATCTGTTAATTAGGATATAATTAGGTATCCTAGTTCTTTCCTTTAAAATTATGTGCTTCTACTGCTTTGCCGCAATTTGTCAAACAAACAATGACAAAGGGGGGCAACTGTAAGCACCCAATTTCATGAAGCAATTGTGCATAGTGAGAAAAAAGCCTTTACGATGAAAAATTAATCGAGAAATTGATCTCTAGCATTGAAATTTGAGATTTCAAGGACTAAATTGGAGTGTTTTTTGGACCTAATTGTAAAATCGTGATTTTAGAAGTGTTTTTGTTTAATTTTTAATTTTTAATTTTTCAGGACTGCATAAGCAAATTGCCAGTCGACATTTAGCTAATGTTGATCAGCATTTTCCTAATTCCAATTGACATTTGCCTAATGTCGATGGACATTACAAAATATTTTTAATTTTTCAGTATATTCAGTCATTTTTTAGTGTTTTTCCATTCACTGATTGGTTGAAAAATAATTCTAAATATTTTCTTAAAAGATAATTGTGATTTTATGTGTTCAAAATGCATAAATATTTTGAAAATTTGAGAGATAGTGTTTGTTCCTAGAATGGAGGAAGTCAGCTCGCAGGTCTTTGCTTTAAAAAGCTAAAGACTACGTGAGTGAGGGACTGACTCTTAATTGCGCAAAAACCCAAAAAAAATCACAGAGAAAAAAAGAGTTTTCTTCACTACACAAAAAAATCACGCTCTTTTATTTTCAATAGTCCAAAAATTAATAAACGTATAATTAATTCTCAAAACGGTGACAATCTTAATCTGAGAGGCATTCAAACAACATTTGCATAGCATCTTTTACTTTCTCTTTTCTTTTCTTCTAATTTTATTTTCTTTATTTTTTTATTCATTCATTACTAATTAATTTTTTGTTTTTTGTTTTGATTGATATTCTATGATGTTTTGGAGGTGAGGTTCGTGAAATGAGATTTTGGCAGTGATTACATTGAAGAATCCTTGGAATGTCATGGATTATGATATGTAAAAATCCTGTAGGATTTAGGATTTATGACTTTTTGCGTTCTTATAATTTGTTTTAGTTTTGGGTTGTAATTAATTTTCTTTTAATTTTTTGCATCATAAAAATTGTAATAACCCCAATAGTGGAATAGTAATTATTTACTTTTGTGTTCTTAAAATTGATTAGTAATTAGGGTTTCACTTGGTAAAAACTCATAAAATTAATGATGGCAGTAGATTAAAGTTTGGGTTTCATGAAATTGATTTAGGATTTTTCTTAGAAAATCACTAAAATGTATGGTTGATCTATTTTTTTTGTTTTATTTATTTTGGGTTTCTTTTTTATTTTTTTATCCTTTTTGGGCCCCAAGCCCACGATTAGGTCCAATTCACTTAAAATAGGTTTATAAATGGTTTAGGTTAATTAATTAATTAAACCAATGTAGGCTCATTTTAGGTTAATTAGACTTTAAGCCCATTTTTAGTTAATTAAAATTTATTAAATTTAGCTCAGCCCATTTAAATTCATTACTTTTAAAACAAATAGACTTAAGCCCACATTTCACTTAAAATAAAATTAAGTTAAACTTAGGCCCACTAATTCAACTTTTCCTTTAAAATTATATATACTTAAGCCCATTCCCTGTAGATAATTAAAATAAATAGACTTAAGCTTACTAATTAAAATGTAGGCCCACCTTTACTCCATTTCATTTGTAAATAAAAAATGTAAATCTAGCTAACTTTAATTAAAATTAAACTTAGTTTAGTCTTAGGGATGACCTTGAATGCATTTTTATGTGTGCTTTTATTAACTAGATGCCTTAGGGTTGGATGGATGCTCAAATAGGTTTTAATAAAATTACATGTAATTAGAGAATGAAGTAATAATTTATAAAGTAATTCTAAATGAACACTAGACTAAGAGAAGTTAGTAATTCGTTCCCAGAATCTCCTGGTTATGGTGCGACTTTCTTTTAGAGAATTGAGTACCATCAATCAAATTGTCTCAGTTATTAACCTGGGTGGTGACTCCTCTTCTCCACGCTATGACTTTATGGCATAGTAGTGTGTTCCTTAAGGGCCTAAGCCTAAATAATGTCACAGTTGCTAAAATCTTGGATGCATGCTAAAACCCTACCGTCTATAGTGACTCCTCATATCCATGCTATGTCTTTGTGATATAGTAGTGTGTTCCCTAGGACCTTGAGCCTAAACAGTGTCATAGTTACCAAAATCTTGGGCATGTGCTAAACCTCGTCATCTATAATATGGCAAGAGCTTTATATAACTTTCTTCAACAACTGCTTCCCACCAGCTAAAGAACTCAAAATTAGAAATGAAATCAATTCTTTCTATCAAAGAGAGGATGCAAGCTTTTATGAGTGTTTAGATAGATTCAAGGATCTTCAGAGATAGTGTCCACCATAATTGATTCCTTCATGGGATTTAGTGTAGTCTTTCTATAAAAAGAGTTAACCTAGCAATCAGAGTAAACATAAATGCATTTACTGGAGGAACTATCATATCAAAGACACTTAAGGATGCTTTGGACCTTTTTAAAGAAATGGCTAATACATAAAGCCTATGGTCTAATGAGAAGGTTATTCCAAAGAGAGGGGGATCACTTGAAGTTGATAGTTTGACAATGCTAAATGCAAAAATGGATGCTTAATCCATAAAAATGGACAAAATGAGTGTTAATGAAATTTTTAACTTGTCTTCTTCTTGTGAATTGTGTCGGTTTGGTCATTTAATTATTTAGTGTCAAATGATGTAAGGACTATTAATGGAGAATGTGAACTATGTGGATGATTTCAAAAGGGCAGTAAAAATAAGTGCATGAAAACACCTATAATCCTAGCTGGAGAAATCATCCTAATTTCTCCTAGAGGAATTAAGAAAATAATTAGTGGAGGCCATAAGCACTATAAGGTTTTGGAGGGTAGAATGCATAGCATCACCAACCTAATTTTCAGCATGAAAAAGGTTTATCTTTAGGGACTTCTTTGAACAGTAAGTTGGAGAAGTTCATGGATATAATGACTATAAAAATGGGCTAGTAGGATGAGACTATAAAGAGGTTAGACGGTAGATTTAAGCAGATGTACCAAGACACTCAACTCATGTTCAAGAATCATTCTTCCTTTATCTATAATTTAGAGGTATAAATGGGGCAATTGGAAAACTTTTTGTCAATGAAAAAGTAAGGTTCCTTGCCAAGAAATACTAAAAAGAATCCAAAAGAGAAATTGAAGGCTATTACCTTAAGAAGTGGAATAGAGATTCAAACCCTAAAAGCAACTGTAAAATACAAGAAGGAAAAGAAGAAATAAGAGGAGAAGGAACAAGATGATGAGTGGGTTAAAATGCAAGTGGAAAAAGAGCAAGAAGTTGATAATAAAAATAGGGAGAAATCAACACCACCACCAATGAAGCCATATAAACCTCTAGTCTTATATCCTCAAAGGTTAAAGAAATAGGAGTATGACCAATAATTTATAAAATTTTTAGAGAGGTTTAAGGCACTCCACATCAATATGCCTCTTGTGGAATGTCTTTCTCAAATGCCAAAATATGCTAAGATTCTGAAAGAGCTATTTTCTAATAAAAAGAAGTTGCAAGAGTATAAGATAGTTACACTCACGAAGGAGTGTAGTGAAATTATCTTGAATAAACTTCCTTTAAAAAGGAAGCATCCAAAGAGTCTCACTATTTCATGTTCTGTTGAAAACTTGGATTTTCAAAGAGCTTTATATGATTCAGGAACTTTAATTAATCTTATGCCTTTATTTGTTTACAGGAAATTAGGGCTAAGAGAAGCAAAACCTATAAATATCTTATTATAACTTGCAGATAGAACAGTGAAGAAACTAGAAGGCATAGTGGAAGATGTGCTAGTAAAGGTTAGAAAATTTATTTCCCTAGTTGATTTTGTAGTCCTTGACTTTGAAGACGATAAGGAGGTCTCATTAGTCCTTAGTATGCCTTTTCTTTACACTGCAAGAGCAATCATTGATGTTTATTATGGAACTCTCACATTCAGAGTGAAGAATAAAAGTTGTAAGTTTAATGTTTATTAAAGCATGAAATACCCCTATGATGAAGATTTTTGCAAAAGAGTTTATATTGTTGATGAATGTGTGAGTGAGTCTAATGATGGAGGTTAACAAAGTCTGTGGAAATTGAGAATATTGAGAAGTGTTTTTAGGTACAATCTTCTTAAGATGAAGTACACCTCAAACACCAACCCTACATACCACACATGAAATTACCAAACACTGAACGTACACCACCCTCAACCATAAAACCATAAAAATTAACTTGAAACCTTTACCCTAATATTTAAGGCACACTTTTCTAGGAGAAGATCAAACATTAACTATGATTATATCCTCTAAACTCAATAAAGATCAAGAGGATTTGTTAGTGGGCATGCTAAAGAAGAGAGTAAAAGCAATTGGTTGGTGAATTTTTGACATTAAGGGCATAAGTCCATCTTATTGCATGCATGAAATCTTGATGGAGTAAGAACACAAGCCAACCATTGAAAGGTAGAGGAGGCTCAACCCAAACACGTAAGAAGTGGTGAAGAAAGAAATAGTCAAGCTTCTTGATGCGGGGATCATTTACTCGGTCTCTAATAGTTCATGGGAAAGCCCACTTTAATACGTACTAAAGAAAGTTAGAATAACCATTGTAAAAAAATAAGGAAGGGGAATTGATTCCTACAAGAGTTGTGAGTGGATGGAGGGTGTGCATAGATTATAGAAAGTTGAATGCATCCATAAAAAAATACCACTTCCCATTACCTTTCATTGATTAAATGTTGAAGCAAATAGTAGGACATGCTTTTTATTATTTTATGGATGGGTACTCAGGGTATAATCAGATTGCAATAGTTATAGAAGATCAAGAGAATACCACTTTTACATGTCTTTATCTCACATTTGCATATAAAAGGATACCATATAATGTGCCTGCAACATTCCAGAGATGTATGATGGAAATATTTGTAGATTTTTATTATTTTCTAGATGGGTACTCAGGGTATAATCAGATTGCCATAGTTCCAAAAGATTAAGAGAATACTACTTTTACATGTCCTTATGGCACATTTGCATATAGGAGGATGCCATTTGGATTATAAAATATGTCTGCAACATTCCAAAGATGCATGATGGCAATATTTGCAGATTTGGTATAAGAGATCATAGATGTTGTCATGGATGATTTTTCAGTCTATGGAAACTCATTTAAGGGATGTTTAAATAACTTGGAGCAATTTTTAGCACATTGTGAAGAAACAAACTTAGTGCTGAATTTGGAAAAATGTCATTTCATATTAGATGAAGGATTGTTTTGAGACATAAAATTTTAGTCCAAGGCATTGAAGTTGAAAAAACAAAGCTGGAGACAATTGAGAAGCTACAATACCCCATGAATGTGAAAGGAGTCAAGAGTTTTCTTGGATATGCAAGCTTCTATAGGCAATTTATGAAAGATTTTTCAAAAATCTATAAACCCCTTTATAATTTACTTAAGAAAGACTCACCTTTTGATTTTACTAATAAGTGTAAATCAACTTTTGACAGGTTAAAGGAAGCCTTTATTTTAGCCCTTATACAAAAAATAAACAAGAAATAAATGAGCCTAAAAATAAACTAGCAGTTAAAGGCTCATATATGGAAAATAAACCAAACAGATGCTAAAAATAAAACAAATAAAAAGTACATATAATATCTATTCAAGAAGAGGAGATGAAGGGGGAGGAGGATAGGTGTAGTATAGCGTTGTTGCTCATAAATATGATGGACATCATGTTGAAGATGAGCAATGTTGTCATTGATTTGATTAAAATGCATATTGAAATTGGATTCAACTTCATCAAAGTGAGAATTGAAGTTGGATTCCATCAAGGACATGTGTTCAAATATTTGTCCTATCAAAGAGGTTCATCATCTTGAGCTTGAGCACCTTGAGTTGATGTACCTTCACTTCTTATCCTTTTCCTTGGAGGAGTATCGTGAGTTTGTTCTTCTTCCCCAATGTCTTGGCCTTCTTGCTCTTCCAATTCTTTAAACATGGCCTTAATATTTTCACTTGCTCCAAGGTCATGTTTCTAAACCTAAAACTATTAATAGAAGTGAATGGTTTGGAATATTTGATAAAATTTTCATTAAGAAGTATAGGCTTAGTAGAAGGTAGAGGATCAAGATTAACATTCTAAAATTTAGCCAATTTTGTAACAATTCCACCAATAAAAATTGCACTAGAGTTATTATCACTAATTAGCCAAATTCTCCATTATAAAAATCTTCCTAAAGTAATATTTTCATTATGACAAGGACAATAAAGAACGAAAAGATCATTAAGAGAAAGAGTTTGATTAACAAGAGCTTTAACATTAATAAAATAAGTAATGAAGTGATTAATATACCAAAGTGCTTTGGATTTGATGTGTAAGGCTTTAATATGATTGGTAGAGAATTAAAGAGCATTAGGAGCTTTGATTTCATCTCAAAAAGAAGAAGAAAGTCAATGAGGGTTAATTTGAATGTGTCCCTCTCAGGAAAAACTAAAAAGAGTATCAAACTCTTAATGTGTCATGAAGCAATCTCTTCCTCCCAACTTGAATCTTATGGAGAAGTAAGGATTAACATCATCAAATTTGATACAACAAAGAGTGTATGATGAAAGAAATCCAATAATAAGAGAAGGATATATCCCACCTTTTAGAAGAAAATCCTTAACTTCATCATAGCAACCAATTACTTTGAGAGTAGGTTCATCCATGAATCTTGAGGGAATAAAGACTCTTTTTGGAATCATGACATTCTCTTCTTTAGATCTTGAGAAGAATATAAGAATGGAGAGTGTGTTCTTTTGGGTTCATCCTTCTTTGAAGGAGGATATTAAGAAGAGGAAGGAACCTTGCTTGGTTTCTTATGAGCTATAATGAGAGAAAAGAAAAATATAGAAAGAATTTATAAAGAAAGAAAAGATTGATTGAGATTAAAATCTAGTAAAAATATAATGGTATTTATAAGCAAGAGATTAGGATTGGAAATAGTTCAAAATTTGAATTTGAATTGAATAGGAACCTTAAAAATCAATCCTAATTATGATTGGGGAGTCAAAAGGTTGATAGGATTTGGAATCCTAATTCTATTAAGAGCAATGTCCAGGTCAGGACATGCTCCCATCCGGGTCGAGATATAGTGTCCCAAGTGATATCTTGATCGGGATCAATTCTGTGTAAATGCATAAAATTGACATAGTAATGTCTCGATCGGGACATGATTTGATCCTGAGTATGACAAGTCCCTAATAGTAAGAAATTTGCAAAATCTTTGCAATTAAGTCCAAAATATTTTACAATTATGTCCTTGTGAATTAATTGTATTTTATTTTGAATTAATTAAGAGATATAGTGAAGGATTAAATGAGTTATTTGAAATGAACTCATTTAAGGAAGGGTATATTTTGCTAAAAATTAGAATAATTAATTAAATGATTAAAAGTTTCATTAATTAATTATTAATTTTGCAAATAGGAATAAGAGAGATAAAAAAGGATTTTGCAAAATATTAAATTTTTTAAAAAAATCAAATTTAAAAGAATCAATATAATTCAAATAAACACTACATGATTTCACATAAGCAAAATAAAGGTAATTAATAAAATACCAAAAAAATATATCTAGTGAACAAGTGTTATATACCAAAAATAAACATAAAAAACTTAAAGGAAACCAAACATTAATATAGCAAATTTAACACAAAATTAAGACAGACTAGAACCATTAATCATGTCAAGTTCATGTTTAATGAAATTCAATCTCTTTTCATTGAGAGGTTTGGTGAAGATATTAGCAAGTTGATTATATGTATCAATAGAATAAAGTGAGATATCACCAATTTGAATATGATCACATAAAAAATGATGTTGAATGTCTATATGCTTAGTTCTAGAATGTTGAATGGAATTCTTGCTAAGGTTTATGGCACTTTTATTGTCACATTTAATAGGAATGTGATCAAGTTTTACACCATTGTCCAATAATTATTGTTTTTCCATAAGACTTGTGAACAACAAAGACTTGTTGTATTCAGCTTCAGCAATGGACAAGGCAATTGAAACTTGTTTCTTGCTAAACTATGAAACTAAACATTGTTCTAAGAATTGATAAGTTTTGAAAGTGCTCTTTCTATTTAGTAAGCTACTGGCAAAGTATGCATCCGAATAGCTAATTAAGTCAAAAAAGGAACTCCTAGGATACCAAACTCCTAAATGCATTGTTCCACAAAAATATTTAAAAATCCTTTTGATAGCATTCAAATAAGACTCTCTAGAACATAATTGAAATCTATCATGTAAACAAGTAGCAAACATAATATCGGGTCTACTAGTTGTTAAATAAAGAAGAGATCCATTATACCTCTAAATCACTTTTCATCAACATGTTTGCCATTCTCATCCTGTTGAGTTTAGTTATGGTGCTCATTGGAGTTTTGCTTGTCTTAGCTCCGTCCATGCCAAATTTCTTGAGAATGTCTCTTGTATATTTGGTTTGATTGATGAAAATCCTATCTTTAAATTGCTTAATTTGAAGTGGGAGAAAGAACTTGAGTTCTCCTATTATACTCATTTCGAATTCTCCTTACATTAAATTGGAAAATTCCTCACATAAGAAATGCTTAGTAGCACCAAAAATAATATCATCAATATATATTTGAACAATTAATAAATCATGCTTGGATTTCTTTATACAAAGAGTTATGTCAACTTTTCCATTAAAGAAACCTTTATGTAACAGGAAGTTACTCAATCTTTTATACCAAACTCTTAGAGCTTATTTCAATCCATACAATGCTTTTGACAATTTAAAAATATGATTTAGAGAATCAAAATTTTTAGAACCTAGAGGTTGCTCAATATATACCTCTTTTTCAAAGAAACCATTTAGAAATGCACTTTTAACATCCATTTGATAAATTTTAAAATCCATGAATGATATAAATGCAAGTAGCATTCTAATAACTTCTAACTTTGCAACAGGGGCAAATGTTTCATCATAATCAATGCCTTCTTGTTGATTATAACCTTTAGCTACTAGTCTAGCTTTGTTCCTAGTTATGATAACTTGTTCATTCATCTTATTTCTAAACACCCATTTAGTGCTTATAATAGGATGATGTTTTGGATTAGGAACTAAGGTCCAAACCTTGTTGCTCTCAAATTGATTTAACTCTTCTTGCATAATAAGGACCCAAAATTCATCACTCAATGCATCATTAATATTTTTTAGTTCAATTTAAGAAATAAAGGCTAAATTAATAATAGACTTTAGTTTAAATCTAGTGGTTACCCCTTTTTTAGTATCACTTATAATGAGGTCTTGAGGATAAGCTTTCTTAAATTATCAATTCTTTAAAAGTTCATCCTTCAAAGTAAGTTAAGATATATCCTCATTATCCTCCTTTCTTGGACCTTCAAGCTCCAAAGCCTTATTAGCATTTTCTTCTTAAGCATCCACAACCTCACTTTCACCAACAAGATCATCAACACTACAAATATCCTTTCTAGAATCAAGTAAGTTTGGTTCATTAAAGACAACATGCATTGACTCTTGAGCTACTAAAGTCTTCTTATTAAACACTCTATATGTTTTTCTAGAAGTGGAATAGCTTAGGAAAATTCCTTCATCAACTTTGGAATTAAATTTCACAAGATTATCCTCAGTGTTTAATATAAAGCACTTGCATCTAAATACTCTTAGATATAAGATTTTGGGTTTTCTATTGTTCTATAGCTTATAAGATATTTTATTTAATATTGGTCTTTAGAAAACTCGGTTTGAAATGTAAAAGGATGTGTTAACAACTTTTATGCAAAAGTATAGAGGTAAATTATACTCATAAAGTATTGTTCCTGCCATTTCCACAAGAGTTCTATTTTTCCTTTCAACTACACTATTTTGCTGAGGAGTTCTAGAAGAAGAAAATGTATGTGAAATACCATTTTCATTGCAAAAGGTTTTAAAAAAATTATTTTCAAATTCGACTCCATGATTACTTCTTATGGAAAAAATATAAAATTGTTTTTCTTTTTAAACTTTTTTAGCAAAATTTTCAAAAGCTTTAAAAGCATCATTTTTATGAGTAAGAAAATAAACCCAAGTAAATCTAGAGTAATCATTAACCAATACATATGTATAGTTCATTCCACCGATACTAGCAACTCTAATTAGTCCAAACAAATCCATATGTATAAGTTCAAGTGGCCTAAAGGTGGACACTTCATTTTTTTGCTTAAATTTTGACTTTGATTGTTTTCCCTTTGGATAAGCATCACAATGTTTATCCTTAGTGAATTCAAGCTTAGGTAAATCAATCACAAGTTCATGTTTACAAAGATCATTCAAAAGTTTAAAATTTGCATGTCTAAAGCTTTTATACCATGTCCATGTGTCATAGGAAATAGACATTAAGCATTTGATGTCTTTATTATCAATCTTTTTCAAATTAATAATATAAGCATTGTCTATTCTTTTACCATTAAAAATTACTTTGTCTTCATCAAGACTACTAACAAAGTAATTTTTAGGATAAAAAGTCACCTTATTTCCTATATCACATAATTGACTTATACTAAGTAAATTATGTTTAATACCATCAATAAGCAACATATAATGTATAGATATGGATTGAGAATTACCTATTTCTCTAATGCCAACTATCTTTCCTTAGCATTGTCTCCAAATGTGACATGTCCTCCATCCTTTGCATCAAACTTGTTGAATTGCTCTTTGTCTCTAGTTACGTGCCTTAAACATCCATTATCAATATACCACTTGCTTTTTGTTCTTGTGGATTTCAAGCACACCTCTTTTTTATCTTCAAGAATTATGAACCAAAGATTGACAACTTCTTGTTCTTCCTCTTCTTCTTCGGATTCGAAGGAGTCATCATCCCAAGTAGTTTTAAAGGCCTTCTTTTTATCCTTTACTCCCTTATTCTTGAATTTGAGTTTGGGGCACTCAATTCGAATGTATCCTAGTTTCTTGCATTCATAGCAAATAACTTCTTTGGTTCTCTTCTTGCGATTTCCTTCAAACTTCTTATTTAAGTCCCTTATTCTTGAGAAATTTTTCTTTGTCAAAAACTTCTTTAAGTTCCCAATAAGCATGGCAATATCACCATCTTCATCACTAGAATCTTTAATATTTTCATCTTCACTTTTTCTTATGAAACCTTCAAAGCTATGCTCTTTTTCTTCTTTTCCTTCTCTTATTGCTCTTCACCTCTTTGCTTAATTGTGAGCTTATATGTCAAGAGCTTACTGATAAGCACATTAGTTAAGAGGGTAGAGAGGTCTTGAGCTTCCTCAATTGAAGTGACTTGAGATTCTCGATCCTTCTTAGGGATGATTCTTAAAATCTTATTGTTCACATCTTCTTTAAAGAAATGTTTTCCAAGTTTCTTGAGGGTTGTGAGGAGAGCATTGAGACAATTTGTCATATTTGTGATTGATTCTTGAGGCTTCATTTTAAAGAGTTCATATTTATACATATAAAGTTGAACCTTTTTGCTTCTTACTTATACATTGCCTTCATAATGCTTATCCAAGCTCTCCCATATTTACTTGGCTGAAATGCAATGTTCAAGCTTGCCTCCCTCTTCTCTTATCATGGAAAAGAGTAAAGTGATAATTGCTTTCTTGTTCTTGTAGTTTTCTTCCTTTTGATCATTGCTCCAATCATTTTTTGAAAGAGTAGTTTGTACACCATCAATGATAGTTTTTGGTAGTTTCCAACCTTTAAGAATAACTTCCTAAAGTCTAATAGAATCATAATTTGGATATAGTTCCATTTTGAACTTCCAATGAGGACAATCACTACCATCAAAGAATGGTTTAAGTGAAGACATATTTTGAGATTCACTCCCCATGATCTTGTATTCTAATAATTAAGTTCCTAGAATTTAGGCTCTAATACCAATTGAAAGAGTCCTAAGGGGGGGTGAATAGGAATATTGAACAATAATAAGAAATTAAAAGATTTGAATAAGCATTAAAAGGAAAAAAATGATGAACACAAGAATTTAAGGAGTTCAGATTCTCAACAATCCTACGTCTTCACTTAACTTATCCCTAAGTTAGATTTTGAATCACCACCTAGATTGATTTTTACAACTTGAGTTTTAGGCTCAACTTAAACCTTACAACTTGAGTTTTCAAGGCTCACTCAAAAACTAATTCACAAGTGTTTTCAAGGATCACATTAAAACTGAATTCCCAAGTGTTATAATGGCTAAACACTTAAATCAATTTCTTTAGAATAGAATCCCACTTCCCGTTTCCTTAACCCTATAAAATAAAAGAATAAGAATTTCTATTCTAACACTCACTAACTGTTATAACATTATCCAATAATAAAATGAATTTTGAAAGAGTTTTAAGAGCTTAATTGAACGTTTAAAAGTATATAATGAATAATCAAGTTTTCTTAACCTCAAAATAATCTTTAGAGGTTATATTTATACTTGAGCAATTCAATTATAGCTGTTGGAAGCAATAATTTCATTCCAAACAAAATCAAAGTCCATTTGAATGTAATTTGGACTTTTGAGCTACAATTTGTTTGGTCCCAATCAGGATTACATCAATCCTAGTTAGGATGAGCATTGAATAGCCGTTATAAGCCATTGTATTGAGTTTTTATGTTGGTTTTAGTCAAGACTACTTTGTCCCGGGCACTGTCTCGGTCGAGACATTAGATTAGGATCAATTTTGCCAAAAATTAAGTTTTTACATAAAGTTTGTCTACCCTAGTCCTGATCGGGACCATGATAGGATTTACACTTTTTAAGCAATTTAGTCCATGTATTGACCCCAGTCATGAGCATGCTAATGACCATTGTACATAGTGATATTTCTTTAATAATTCTTCACCAATTTGACTTCCAAATAATTCTTAACTTATACATACTTGAAGCAAACACATTAGTTGCTTAAAATTAAGTTTGTTAATATCAAAATCAAGATTGATAACTTGTAAAGGTCAACAAACATAGATAGAAAATATGAGATGAGACAATCAAGGTCTCTAGCTACACTACATAGTGTCCATGTCCATAACCATTTCTCCTTCACAAAAAGCTTGAAATTGCCAAGATCTAAAAGAAAATAGAGGAAACAAATCTAAAAAAAAGGTATGAAATCAACTAATAGAAACCCATCTTCTTCTATCTTGGTGAAGAAAAGTGACAATTTTGAAGGGAGTAAAGGGAAGAAGGGTGAGATAAGAGAAGAGAAAAAAAGGTGGGAAGGAGCGGCTAAGCAAAGTTTGGAATGAGGGTAAGAGGAGGTGAACATTAGGGTTGTGAATGGGTAAGTGGTTTTATCCATCTAAGTTATGGTGTCGTCTTTCAAAGTAACTTTTATTTTATTTAGGAATATTGGTAATTTTTATGCATATAGATTTTAAGTAATTTTTATTTTATTTAAGAATATGTGTGCTTACTATTATTATTTTATTGTAAATAAATTAAAATTACTTTAATTATTTTACAGAAATATTTTAAATCTATAAAACACAGTAATTTATTGTAATAACCCTTGTTTTTAATTTATTTTATTAAATAATGAGATATGCAGTGTTAATAAAGTTCAAAAGTTATATTTAGTTATTTTACTATTTTGTGATTTAGTATTACTATTTTATGTTTAATTAAATTTTCTACGTAAATATATTAATTTGGAATTTATTATTTTGGATGTTTAAATTCCATTATGTATATTTATTATTTCCGAATACTATTATTTTAATAATATTAATTTAGTGCATGAATATTTTAATGTTATTATAAATATTATTTTATTACTTAATGTTATTTATGTATTATTAATATTTTTTTTTAAAAGTATTCCACTACCAATAGTAATATTATTATTTTCATTGTTATTTATGTAAGTTATTAGTACTATTTCTATTTTATTAAATATACATTAATTGTGTTATTAATTATTTAATAATTATGACTTATATTATTATTACTTTTAAATAATGTTTTATGTATTGTTATTAGTTAATATTTATGTGTTTATTTTTTTTATGTGTGTGTAAATATAGGTGTATGTAAGTATGTATATATAAGTGGAATATTTTTATTTTTAGTGGTAGAGATTTGTTTAAACCAAATTTATATTATATTATGTCATCAAATTATAATATATATATATATATATATATATATATATAAAACAAGTTATAGAACCATTTTTTTTTATTTCTTCTTTTCTTCTCTCTCGCGAAGTCGCCCTCTCCTGCAGCCACTGAGCTTCTTCTACCCCCCCCCCCCCCCCCCCCCCCCGTCGAGCTGCCATGGCCTCAACCATCACCTGCTCATCTCTTTCTCTCGTCATCGTCCCCATTGAAGAGCTGTAGGAGCCGCTGGAACCAGCCAGAACAGCCGGAGCAGCAGCGTTGACAGCATGCCTCATTCCGTCGCCGGTGATTTCCCGACGGTGAGGGCTGGTGTTCCTTAACTTCTTCAACCTCTCAAGCTTCGGGGAAGATGATTTCAGCCATGATTTGAGCTCAAACTCAGTTCATGGTGAGCTTTTACATGTTTTTAGTTTATGTCAAAATATTTGTTTTAATATTTTTTTAGCTTGAGTTTAATGGATGATTGATAATTTCTTTTAGAAAAGATGATCTATGCATCTTAATCTACTGATAGATATTTTTAATTTATTTTTCTGATTTTGTTTGATTTTTGGTTAATTATTGAATATTTTAATGATTAAAAATGAATTTTCGTTAATTAATTAATTAGATTATGAAATTTGTTAAATTGTTGTTATTATATATTGTTATTGATTTTGATGTTGAGAAATTAATTTTTGGGAATTTTATATAATTTTTAAGAAATACTTATAGTTTATGTAAATATTGGATAATTGAGTTAAATGAGTATTTGGGTTGAATTTGAAGTTTAATTGTGTGTTTTAGTTTATATTAAAATGTTATTTGATGATAAAATAATTTTTAGGAATTTCTATTATTTTTATGGAAGTTTATATAATTTATGTGTATTTTGGAATTAATAGATTAAATATGTATTTTTTTTCATATAGAAATAATTGGTTAATTAGGTGTATTTGTTGATTTTATTGAATTATATATTGAGAAATTAATTTTTGAGTAATTATATTATTTTTAATGAATTTTTGAGTAATTATGTGAATTTATATATAACTAGGGGTATTTTGGTAATTTGACACTAAATTGACTAAAATATAATTAAATCGATTTTAATAGTTATTTGAGGTATAGAAATTATTTCTATAAATTATTTAGTATTTTTAACTAATTAAAACTATTTTTCATAAATTATTTTCAAATTATATATAATATACTAACTATTTTTCTAAATAAATGAGTTTTTATCGGTTTTTAATATGTTTTAGGGTTAATTGTGTAATTTGGAGCTTTAAAATGTATTTTGGTCAATATTAATGAATTTATCGAGAATTGTTAATTTTTAATGATATTTTATCACAATTAGGGTTTTATTGAAATTATTGGGTAAATAATTATTTTCAGCGTTTTAAATATTCAATTGCTATATTTTAGTTATTCAAAGGTATTTTTGGTATTTCTGGAATTTTCATGTATTCTATAATTATCTCGTGAATTGTGAACCTCGGTCGGTAGAATTGTAGTTTGGGAGTCCGACTGAGGGGTTATGAGACCGTATATTGTTGAAGTGTGTTTTCTGTGCAGGATCGACCCTACTTTTGTAGGGAGATGTCCGTTTTACAGAGGAGACTCTATCAAAATTTTGGTAGATTTCTCGTAAAATGTGACAACCGGTCCGAATCTAATTCTAAATTCTTGATTGAATCTGTCTATAGTAATCCTAGAATTCTAGAGTTAGAAGTTTATTTTGACGGTTATTACTATTTTATTTTTCTAGCTGCACCGAGACCGAGGCCTAATGGATCAGGCCCGCCGAGTTTGTCTTGTGGGGCGCTAATAGTTGAGTTATTATACTGTATGTATATGCACTGCATATAGGGTGTATTACTTAGAATTTTTCATTTTCATTGTATGTTTTAAAAAGGGATTTAAATTATAATATCCTTGGTATATCTAGGGTTGCATTTTTATATACATGCATATTAAATAATTATGCATGTTAGTTCGATATATGCACATTAAACAATTAGGTTTAGGTTTAATACATTTGAGTAATACACACATGTTTTAAAATGTACACTTAGACATAATTATTTTATTAAATAATTAGGTTTATTCTTAGTATATTTGTGAATATATGTTAAACACAAACACATATTTAAATGAATATTTATACATAAATGTTTTATTAAATGATTTGTATACTTAGGGTATATCTTTTGCATATTTAAGTATATTTTTAAGATAATCCATGTTATATTATTGTTACCCATTTAAATTGTTTTTAACTATATTAATGATTTATTCTAAGTGAAGGATATCAATAGAGCGTGCTTCCTAGTGGGCAACATTAGGACCGTGTACGTACCGGTACGATAGATAAGGATTGAGTGAGAGTTAAAATTGGGTGATTATAATTGATTTAATTGATTTGACTAAGATTAGTGGTATGTTAGATAGTGTGATTGCAGAGTCAATCACACTGACAGTCAGACTACTAGAGCTCGGTTGACTTAGTGTCTCGGGGCCAATCTACTGTCCATAAGTGAATTGAATGATCTATTGGGTTGATTGAGATGTGAGGTAGATAGTGTGATTGCTGGAGCTCGGTTGACCAAGTGTCTCGGGGCCAATCACACTGACAGTCAAACTACTGGAGCTCGGTTGACTTAGTGTCTCGGGGCCAGTCTGCTGTCTAAATAGGAATAAGTGTTCTATTTGGAATCAAGTGAGCCTGCATGGCTAGAGTGATGATGGGGTTGTTAAGGTTGTTATTATTAGGGTTCTATGGATCCTTCATGAATTTAAACAAACATTTTCTACATTTAGTATATTTTTAAAAGCAAAGTTTGGCATTCGTGTGAAATGTGTGTATAGACATATATATATAAGAATGTCTGATTGTTATGGTTTAGTTTGCATGTATATATAGTATAATAATTCACTCAGTGAGGTTTGACCCCCCCTCAATTATTTTTTCCAGGAGATCCCATATCGTTAGACCTTAGTTGTAGAGTTCCTCGCCGGTGTTCTTCAGTCCCGATTATTTTATGCAAATGTATATTTTGAACTTTAAATTGTATTCTAGAAACTGCAGTAGTAGTGTTATTATATTGAAAGTGTATTATTTTGTTTGGATATTAAATACTCTGAGAATTTGTATTTGAACATTGTACGAATATGTATTCATTTATAAAAGAATTTGGAGTATTTATTTTATATATTGATTCAGAAAAAATTTAATTCTGTCGTACTTTTATTTATTTATTGCATGATTTTATTTTCTAAGGCTTGCTACGGGTTCCGAATTTGAAAGAATTCCCGTTCCCTAGCACCAGTAATAACTCCTAGTTTGGGTCGTGACATTTATGGTATTTGGGAAAAATTTTAGTTACATAAAATATATAATTAGCTATAAAATTAATATGAAATTTTTAAAAATATTTAGATAAATATGAAATAATAACTATTTAAAGCTACAAGATCAACATGAAATTTTTACATATTCAAAATAATATTACTTTTTTAGAAATAAAATATATCTATCATAAAATTATATAATTTTATCATATATAATTTATTATTATTATTAATATTTTAAATGATATTTACTTAATATTAGTGCTAATTCACATCAAATATTAAGCATTATTATTAAAGTAAATTGTCACAAACTTGCTCTTTGTTAAAAAATATTTTATGAAATAATAATTTAAAAATATTTTTTTAAAAACAAATATATTTTTTAGGAATAAAATAAACATTAAGTAATATTTTAATAGCTATATATCATAATTAAATTAAATGAATAAAATTTTAAAATTTAGCATTTAACAATAAAATTATAATTTTGTTGCTAAATTAAATCTATTTATTTTTTAAAAAAATTCTGCTAGTAAGGTTATAATTCTGTTGCTAATCCATTGCCATTTTGTGATGGTTATGTTTTATCGCTAAATTGGTAGATTCTTGTAGTGATCAAAACTAAATACATTTCTCTAGAGTTTAGATTGTTGTGTAAGTTTCGTCTTAGTTTCCATATGAACAAGACTATTTCATCATTGTAAGGGAGCAATCCCAAAATCTTAAGCCATGAGAGTTTAAATAAAGAATAGAGAGTTTTTCTCTTTTATTGTTTATCCATGTGTTCTTATCAAACTTATGAGTTTATGGCGAATTAGGTTAGCAATTTGTAGATTTATCAATCTATATTTTCAAATAATAGATTGTGGCATCTACAAACCTTTATTGCTTGTTTGGTATTTATTCAAAGGGTTAAGGTTTCCGTGATAGCCTTGGTATCCAAAACATTAGATTAAGGTCGAATGTCTGAATTGAAAGTTGATTTAAAAGTGTTAATTTACATTCCATATGTATCATATTCTTTAGCTATGAGGGTGTATGGTTACTAAGTCAGTGATATCACATCATAATTGAAAATGTATTTAATGCTACATATACAAAAGCACTTGAAAAATTCAAAGATATAGATTGGCAAAGAATATTTATGAGGATATCTAATGATAGTAAGAGGGTTTAACTAAATAGTTTAGGATAAATTTTTTTTTTAAATCATGAGTACATTCTCTACTTTTATTTATACTTGATATTGATTTAGTGACTTTATATACTTCTTATATTTTATGGTTGTTTGAATATGTAACTATTGACTTATTTTTATGGATGTCAAATTTTATAATTAGATAGTTGAATTTTTAATGCTTAGTAAGGTTGTAGAGCATACCATACAAGATCAAACTGAAGTTGTAAGACGATTTGAAAATCTGAGAGAAAACGAGGGCAGTTTGGTTGAGGAAAGAGTGAAGAGTAAATTTTTTATTTATGGTTTAGTTATATATACTTAATATTGATTTCGTGACTTTATATACTTATTATATTTTATGGTTGTTTGAATATATAACTATTGACTTATTTTTATGGATGTCAAATTTTATAATTAAATAGTTAAATTTTTAATTATTAGTAGGCTATAGACTAGACCACCCAAGATCGAATCGAAGTTGTAAGACGGTTTAAAAATCGGAGAGAAAATGAGGGTGGTTCAATTAAGGAAAGAGTAAAGAGTCAATTTTTGATTTACGATTCAATTATATATATATGTATAACCTTCTCTTCTTCTTGTTGCATCTCTACTCCTCTTCTCTTTGAAAAAACCCTAGTCACTCTACTCACATCCAAATCCAACCCTTTCTCTCTTCTCTTACTCTGTAATCTTATAACATATTTATGCTACTAGATTCAGCTTCGTTTCTTCTCTAATATTTCTCTATTATTCCTTTATTGAAGTCATAGAAATCACTCATTTTGTTATTAGATTTATCAATATTCTATTATCATTTTTAAAAAACGATAGTGGTTTCTATTAGATGTTTATTAGTTCTATGATTATTTTACATGTGTCTTCATCAAATAATCATTTATGTCTATAATTTTGGTGGAAGCATTTATAATTTTTGTAGATTTATCCATGATATGTGATTATTTTTCATTTTTGTTTCAAAAATTAGAATGCATGTTTTTTTTTAAAAAAAATCCTCAACGAATGATTTAGATTTTGGTGGAAGCAAGATTAATTTTCATAGATCTGTCAATATTTTGTGACTATTGTCCAAATCTGTTTAAAAAATTAGCATGCATGTAAGCTTTGTAAAAAATGTTTGATAAAAACTAATTTTTCATGTATTTTTTAATTTCTATAGATTTTTTTTCTTATATTTATCACCTAAAAAAATCACGCATGTAATTTTTAAAAAAAATTATTTAACAAAAACTCAATTTTTTTACAGAGGCACATACTGATTGTTATTGATTATTTATTTAAAATTTTTAATTTAAAATAAATTATATGCAGTGAAATAAGTGACTTGCTAATGTCTGATATTTCATTTATAATTTTTTATGATTATCTCTATGTCTTCTTCTTTGGGATTATATTTGTTAAAGTAGTGACTGCTTTTGTATCTATTATTTTCAGAGTGAATCAAAATGGAGGAAGCTCCTATTTCTTTCATTTATGATTTTTGAGTTGTGACTTGATGAGGGTGGAAGCTTTATAACTATACTTGAAGGTCCAATTAGGAAACAAAAAAAATATTGATGTTCAATATAGGATTTGGCCCAAAGTTGAAGGTCCAATTGGACCCTTTTCCCTTATATTTATAATAATTTGAATATCATTAAGTAGGCAAAATGATGGAATCTTTATCATATAATTCTATATTAAGTTTATTAATCTCCGATTAATCTAATTCAAGCAATAATGTAGTATTGATAATGATATGGGAGATTTGCAAGTAGTGAGATATATAATGGCAAATAAAAGTTTTTTTATTGAGAAAATTCCTTATAGGACATCCATGCTATCTATGAAAGAAAACATCCTTGAGGTATTACTGGAAAATCCTAGTAGATGCTATGAAAGTTTTCGTATAAAACCTTTTTTTAAGAATTTATGTGGCAGGTTAAAGATGATCAGTTTATTATATAAAGTTAATAATGTAAGTGTAGAGGAAGGTGTGACAATGACTTTAGCAATTCTTTATTATGACATAAGAAAAAAAATTATAGTGGAGTGATTCCAAAATTCAACTACTACAATGCATGATTGATTTAAAAAGGTTGTTAGAGCATTAACAATATTAGGAGTTGATTTGATAAAATGAGTAAACAGAGGTAAAGTACAACCTAAGATTAAAAACAATCCAAAATAGTTTCCTTATTTCCAAGTATATTATATAACTATCAAACTATATAATTTTCTTAATATAAAATAAATTTTTTGTTTATAACAAGCTTTTTTTTTAATATAAAAATGCATAGGTGTTATTGAAAGCACTCATGTTGCAGCTTGGACTCCAACTTCTAAGCAAAAAAGTTTTGTGGAAGAAAAGTAACACTAGTCAGGTAAAATATGATAACAGTATGTTCTCAAGACATGATATTTATATTTATGTACACTGGATGAGAAGGGATTGCAAATGATTATCAGATATTTCTTGATGCATTAACTAAACAAGGAAATGAATTTCCTTTTTCCTTCTAATGGTAAATATGAAATTTAATTTATTTTTTATTATCATGATAATTCTTAATAATAACAAATATGTATAACTTTTTTAATTTTTAAATTATTATTTCATCATAAATATTGGCTATCTAAATATATTTGGATTTTTAGCTCCTTATCATGGTGAAAAATTATTATTTAAATGATTTTTGTGGACATAAAAGAATTAGAAGAAAGTATGAATTGTTTAACTTTAAACACTTATCATTGGGCAATGTGATAAAGAGCCTTTTGGAGTATTAAATGCAAAATTTCCTATTTTAAAATCAATACCAAGCTATTTATAGCATCACCAAAAATTGATTTGCATAACATGCTACACTTTACATAATTTTATTAGAATAGAAGACAAAGTAAACATAATCTTTACATTATATGGAAGCGAAGGATTACAAATTATAAAGAAGATGATCTTAATATATTGCAAAAAGGTGTTCAAGTAGACATATATCAACATAGTCAAATTAGCGCTATAAGAGAGTCAATTGCTAATTAAATGTGGCATGATTATAATAATCGTTATAGTAGCTCTTAAGTTTGGATTTATTTACAGTTTAAAACTAATATTTTTGTCTTGTTTTAATTTAGTGACTTAAAATTTATCATGATTATTATTAAACTATTGATTTAGTTGTGTTTAACTATCAAATGAATGATTACTTTATAAAGTAATATAAATTTATATAGGATTGATACACTAATTTAAAAAGATATACAATTACTTAATAATTATAATAAATCTAATTTATTATGTAAACTCTATTACTTGTAATAGACATATTAAAATTTCTTTTTAAATAAGTTGATTTATTAAAACTTATAAAATGTGTATAATTTATTTTCTTTATCAAATAAATAGATTTAATATTAAATATTATGAGCGGTGGGGTTAGACGCTCACCCAAGAGTTGGCGACTATAACACTGTGTGAGCTCAAAGCTCACTAGGAAATACAAAGTGGACTTGGGGCCCAAGATGGAGATGGAGTTTCCACTCGGATAAAAGCCGAGACACACTATATAGTAACTAGATTCCAAGGAGGTTCCCAGAAGCCGTCATCAAAGATCTGGTTCAAAAACTAGGTATGGGCTTTTGGAATGCCCACCTAACTTTGTGGTTGGCCTTTGTGTATGTTTCGTATTTTATTACCTTTGATTATTAGATTATTTTCTTATTAACATGTGAATCACAATCTTTTCCACTTTTAGATTTTAGTTCGAGTTTGCACATTAGTCTCATTTCATGCTTATGTCTTGGCATTTAATCATAAATAAAATAAGTAATAATAATTCACAACCTTTCATTCCAGATAAATAAGGGAAGAGATTAAGGATTACAACATTTGGTGCAAATAATTGTAGAATAAATAGAAAGTAAACCATACATGAACCAAAAATAAATCAAAAGTAAACTAATTAATTATACAAATAAAACCTCTCAAGAACTAATTAATGAAAATTTTATTTAGTGATTAAAAATCACCAAATAATCCCTGCAATAAATACAAGTTAATCTCATCTCACAAGATAATAACATAATTTACAAAATAATTGCTAAACAATATTCATGGAAAATAGAAATACAAACACAAAATAATCCACAAAAATCACAATAATCATCATACAACAACAATATTAAATAATATAATTATCATGCATAAAATTAAGATATATAATAAGACAAACATGGAAATCATGCAAAATATACAAAATAAACATAAAAAAATAAAAACAGAAATATACAGGTTTTGACTAGGAGACAATGCCTCTTCAAAGAGGCGTTGCCTCCTGAGCAAGAGGCGACTTTTGCTTCACCGTAGCACAAAAGGGTGATGCCTCTATGAAGAGACATCGCCTCTTCAACAGAGATAGAGACAGGCTACATTTTTTAGATTTTAAGAAACTCAAAAACTCATGCTAATAAATGAAAACTGGTATAGATACATAAAGATCAATAATTAATCCTCAATAGTTCATATTATCATACTTCTCTATGACCTTAAATAAGCAACACAACTTAAAAAAGCAAGCATGAGAGTAATGAATCAAAACTTTTAATGAAAATAAAGGATTTAAAGCTTAAAAATAAGGAGGCTTATTGACTTGTATGAGTTGATGCTCCTAACTAAGCCCTCAGAGCTTGGATGATGGATTCGTGTGCTTTGAATGCAAGAAAGATCCTACTCCTCAAGTAAATGAGGTCCTTTGGCTTCTAAGTCTCCTTCTTCTTCTTTTCTCCCTTTTTCCTTTTTCTTTCTATCTTTTTCTCTTTATGTTTTATTTTTTTAAAAGACTCAAATTTTTTGTCTAAAAATGTCCCTACCAAAAAAAAGAAAAAATCCCCCTATTTGCCATGCTCACACACTTCTTTTTAAAGCCTCTCCTTTTTTTCTTTCTCCATTTCCCTAAAAACTCACTCTTATCCTCTCCCCCTATGCTTTCATCATTCCCTAGGCTTTTTTTTCCTCTCTTTTCCCTACTTTCCTTTTCTTTTACGTCCAAAAATGTCCTAAATCTAGAGTAGGTCAACATCAACTGCTGGCATTAATGGCATTTAATGCTGCAGAGGGTGGGTGTAAAGAGGCACCGCCCCACTGATGCCCAATGTGAAAAGGGCCACTTTATTAAGGTGATCGCCTTTTTACCCAGGCCAGGTTTGGGCCTTTGGGTCAAAGAGTGATAGGTTTGGGCTTGGATATGTGTTTTAGGCTTTAGATATGGTATTTTGGGCTTTCGAGTCAATTTTAGATAAGTCTCGGGCTTCCCATGTATTCACAATTCGTACTTTCTCATCATTAGGCTTTTGTTATAGGCTGATCAAACTAAAGGTTTCCACTGTTTGCCCCTTTAGTTTTTCAAAAAATTAAATTTTCTAGAAATCAATTTTTTGAAAAAGTAATATGCATATAAAACTAGTAAAGGATAAGAATGACATACATGACCTTTAAGCTTCACTCGGGTCATTAGCCTCAAGGATTCAAACCCAAGAGGTTAAACTTTGATCTCGAAATGTGACCATGATCCTCAGGTTTTCCTGGCCCAATCAGCCACTCATTATAAATTTATCGTGATTCCTAAGTTTTCCTAACTCGAGAAGTCACTTAGTAGAAGAGATGAACATGTGACCATGATCCTCAAGTTTTCTTAACCTGATCAGACACTCATTATAAATTTATCATGATTCTTAAGTTTTCTTGGCTCGAGAAGTCATTCAGTAGAAAAGATAAACATGTGAGCATGATCCTCGGGTTTTCATGACCCGATCAGCCACTCATTATAAATTTGTCATGATTTTCAAGTTTTCTTGGCTTGAGAAGTCACTCAGTAGAGAAGATGAAAACGTGACTATGATCCTCGGGTTTTCCTAGCCTTATCAGCCACTCATTATAAATTTATCATGATTCTCAAGTTTTCCTAGCTTAAGAAGTCACTCAATAAAATTAATGAAAACATGACCATGATCCTTAGGTTTTCCTTGCCAGATCAGCCACTCATTATAAATTTGTCATGATTCCTAAGTTTTCCTACTCAAAAAGTCACTCAAAAGAAGAAATGAAAACATGACCATGATCCTTGGGTTTTCCTAGCTTGATTAGCTATTCATTATAAATTTGTCATGATTCCCAAGTTTTCCTAGCTCTAGAAGTCACTCAATAGAAGAGATGAAAATGTTATTGTGATCCTCAAGTTTTCTTGGCCCAATTAGCCACTCATTATAAATTGTTATGATTCCCAAGTTTTCTTGGCTTGAGAAGTCACTTAGTAGAAAGATGAAAACATGACCATGATCCTCGGGTTTTCCTAACCCGATCAGCCACTCATTATAAATTTATCATGATTCCCAAGTTTTCCTAGCTTAAGAAGTCACTCAATAGAATTAATGAAAACGTGACCATGATCCTTAGGTTTTCTTTGCCCGATCAGCCACTCATTATAAATTTGTCATGATTCCTAAGTTTTCCTAGCTCAAGAAGACACTCAGTAGAAGAAATGAAAATGTGACCATGATCCTTAGGTTTTCCTAGCCTGATTAGCTACTCATTATAAATTTATTATGATTTTTTCTAACTTGAAAAGTCACTTAATAGAAGAGATGAAAATATGACTGTGATCTTCGGGTTTTCCTAGCCCAATCAAACACTCATTATAAATTTGTCGTGATTCCCAAGTTTTTTTAACTCGAGAAGTCACTCAATAAAGAAAAATGCACTTCGAGGATTCAAACTCGACTAGACACCTCCTAAGATGTGCACTTTGAGGATTCAAACCCGACCAGATGCTTCCTAAGATACGCATGTTAGGAATTCAAACCCGACTAGATGCTTCCTAAAATGTGCACTTTAAGAATTCAAATCCGACCAAATGCTTGTTCTTTTATGTACTTCGAGGATTTAAACCCAACCAGATGCTTCTTTTTTCATGGACTTCGGGCATTCAAACTCAACTAGATGTTTGTTCTTACTGATGCTTCGATCATAATATTTTTAATTTTTAAACATCAATTTCAAGGTACACTCGAGCAATGAAGCAAAAAATTTCCCCTTTTTTTTAGAAAATACTTCTAGTGGGGTGTAGGCCAACTTGCGTTATTCTTCATCAAATAGGCTTTATCCTCCATCTTTTATTTTATTTCCCTTTAGTCATCCTCTTTTATCCTCAACATATAAATTCTTCTTTTCTTTTTCAAAAGTCACTTTCATCTTTTTGCTTTTAAATTCTCTTTTCTTTTATTTTTAAATTCTTTTTTCTTCTCATTTACCCTTCCAACCTTTTATTATCATGGACATCGCACGAACCCCAGATTTGCCAACATGAGACCCAATAGCACCTATAGTGCACCCTTTATAAAGTTTCAGGCTCAGTATCAGAGATGAGATCCCCCTTTTTGCAAACATGCAATCCCACATTTATGGATTGGCCACAAAAGAGGTTAGTACCCAATTTCTTTAATTTTTCCTATAAATAATGTTACATAACATCAAGTTATTGTTCATAAATGTACATTTATCAATTTAATCAAAAGAAATTGAATTTTATTGAGTGAAATTAAAAAATTTTGAATTACATTGTCAAATTACCGATAAGATAAGGCGTTCGCATCTTCAAATTAGGGCACTATCAATGAGGTGATCGCCTCTTAACCATAAGGCAATCACCTCTTAGCCATGAGGCAATACCTCATTACTGGGGCGATCACCTTTAGCCTAGAGACATTCGCCTTAATGATAGATTTCTGAGAAAAACTTAATTCATTCATGTAAAATGACAATTCTACTCCCTATTTTACTCTTATAGCTTGATGCTTACACCCTCAAAGGTGTTGGGAACTTTAGTGGCGCATGTATCTGGTACGATGAGCTCACATACACGGTGCAGACTCGTATTCGTGACATGAAATTTTTTGACTTTATCCTAGCACTCCCGACCCAACAGAGGCGCATGAACTACTAGCCTCTTCATGAGCTGATGGAGAGATGGTCTAACACTACCCACACATTCCACCTTCCATTTGGGGAGTTTACGCTTGACTTGATGGCTTTCGCTGCAATCATTGGTATAGCCTGTATAGGGGATTTTGTCCCTTTTGATGCCAACCTTTACCAGTTGTCTCCAAACCACCTTGCTTTCATCGAGTGTCTACTTAGCATGGTCCTAGACATGAAAAGGACCCACACGGTGAAGCTTGATTCCATTAGGAGCTTCTACACCCGTGCCAAAGTTGAGGTGGCTATCATACCTCAACAGATCAATTAGGTAGTGCATGCATTTCTGGTCTACTTGTTGGGCACCACTCTATTTGTAAATATTGAGAGCTCTATAGACCTGAGCTTTTTGATGCCCCTGAGAGATTTAGATCTGGTGGCCATATATGACTGGGGTAGCTATGCCTTAGATTATCTATATAGGAGTATTATCGAGGTAGTGCATAGAGTTAGGCGACTTTACGATTTCTGACACGCCATTATGGTGCTTCCTTTTTCTTTTTTACTCTTAGGTTCCTCCCTAACTATTATTATTAGAATTTACTAACAATTCTTCTTTTCTTTTGTAGGATTGGGCCTTAGAGCTGGAGCTGATAGTAGGGATTACTTGCGTTTGCAATACTCATTTTCTTATGATGGTGAGGTAGAGCCCTAGTCGGGCTTAGAGGAGGCCAGTTGCTCATATTCACATCCATCGCAAGCAGTTAAACACTCTCACACATGACGACGTAAGTACCTGCAAACATAATTTTAATTAATAATGCATTTGTTAATCAAATTCATTCACTTACTTGTTTGTTCTTGTAGCTATGCCTGAACTTATGGGGTCCTCAAACTGGATGGTTTTAGGCTATAGTCTGATCGATCCAATTATCTGAGAGGAGAGTCTTGCTCAGAGGACCTGACTATAGAGTTTGGCACCTCGACGAGAGGGTCTATCAGTGGCGAACAGGCACTAGAGTAAGATGACTGCCCCTCGCTCCACCCCAACATATTTTTTGGGCATATGAGCTGAAGGGAGACAAGCTTGATCAGGCTCTATAGGGAGAGGATGCTGCAGATTATCATCTCCTAAAGAGGTACCTCTTCATGTGCTGCTTTTTAGGTAAGCATGTAATGTATCATTTTACATTTTATTTCACATTCATATTTGTAGATACTATTTCTTGATTTAATTCTCATTTTTAAGCATCCATTAAGGCACCAGTCCCCTGTCCTAGGCCTATCGCACAAGAGAGGCCTCATCAATATCCTAGGATCATACCCAATGGCAAGGGTTCTTCTTCTAGTGCACCACCTATTGTGGATCATTCCAGCTCTTGATCTCAGATGGTAATTAGTAGGCTTGCCGCCACTCTTGACCTACTGAGCCGGTGCTGGGTGCCTTCAGGTGAGCTCTCTTATTAATTCTTGACGTTAGACATGACCTTAGAGCTAGCATTCTTCCTGAAGGCCACTATACATATGAGTTCCTTTCTTTCGAGGTCTTGTCCTTAAGTCTGACTTAACACATGGTTAGTTCTAATTAATATATCAATTATGCAAATACCTTAAGATCAAGGAGAGTATATGTACAGGGTGATCGAGGCCCATCGGGACTTCTTGATGTAGATGATACATCAGTGAAAAGTAAAAGAAACTACACTTTATTTCTATATGAATGCATGTTTTCATGGTTTCTTACCTTTTTTTCGTGTCTTGACAAGACTGAGATAAGGCTAGTTAGACGAGGATCATTGCCCTTGAACACTAGCTTGCTGCTTTTCAAGTCGAGGGTGACGAGGAGGAGGAGCCAGCTGATGAGCAAGCTAAGGATAACAACAACGATGATGGAGCCGATCTTGTTGATGCTTTTGCGAACAACCTTGCTAACTATCTTGTTGATGACCCTACTGATAAGGGAGCTAATAAGTTTGGGGACAACGAGTAGAGGGGATACTCGAGATAATTTATTAGCATAGGATTATTTTGACTAAAGAGATATTTGATGCTTTACATTATTGCTCTATTATTGTCTGAACTGACTTTTACTTTAGCATTTTCATATCTTACATTAAATGAATGAGTGCAATATTTAAATTCAAATTTTGGTAAAATTTTGAATCAATCATAGGATTTTTTTATTGCTGAACAACTCTTCTTCTAATTTTGCATGTACAATTCAACCATTTTGCATCGATATAAATATCAGTTCCATTTGTTTGAGAGGCATCGCCTCTTCATAGAGGCGTTGCCTCTTTGTGAAAAGGTGATAGGGAATTGCCTCTTCATGCAGAGGTGTCGCCTAATTATAGAGGTGATCACCTCTATAGGTTTAATTTGCAGCTATAAAAAACTCCAAATCTTCCCCAAAATCCCTAATTCCACATTCACGTGCATTCTCCTCGTTCTCCCTGTCTAAGTAGCACCCTACCTCTCAAATATGATAGAAAGAAGCTTAAAACAACTACAACCGATTCTGAAAAGTCTGGATGGCAAATCATGGGCTAGATTAAAACCATTTCACCTATCCGTCTTTCGATCTCTACATGTTAGGAAGATCAATTTCCTATTTCTCTATGTTCTTGCTCAGTTTTGGGATCCTCATAAATACATCTTCCAATTCAATATAGTGGAGCTCTACCCCCTATTAGAGGAATTTGAAGCTATTTAAGGCTCTTAAATAAATTCTACTCGTCAGATTGCAATTCCTTCAATTGAAACTCCTAATTTGCATACCATCCAATACCAAAATGACTATGCTATTCAACATGTCCCCTCAGTCTTCTCTTCACTATATATTTGGTAATGAAGTTCTGATGAGCCATTTTCTTGAAATTGTTATGACTGTAGATAGCAACGAGGTTCACTAGCCTCAAATGATGGCCCTTTGTCTATATGCCTAGTTTTTATTGGTTTCCCCTTCCAATAACTGTGAGTTAAAGATTCTTCACATTCTAGACCAAATGGAACCTAGCCTGAACCCTTTCCCTCTCATTCTGGTAGAAACCATCATTAGTCTTAATAACTTCTCTAAAACCAGGTGATTCTCTAGGAGTCCCTTTCTACTAGAGGTGAGCTTCATTTCTCTTTTATCATTTTCTATTTTCTATCATTTTTACCTACTCATCATCCCTGCAGGCTTGGTTGTAAGAAAAATTGAGATTGCTCAAACCTCCTAGAGATATTACGCACTACAAGGCCAAGCATTATCATACTAAGAGACTTCACCCTATTCCAGAGGATATTCAGAGCTAGCTGTCTACATTCCCTTACACTCTGATTTAGTGGATGTGCCCATAGTGGAGGTTGTAGTATATGACCATTCAGTCCTACACCTAATATGTCCCTTTAGTCGGTCTCTACTTTGCCACTTTCTATAATTCAACTCGGTTTGATAGGCAATACGAGCAAAAATAATTGATTATGAAACCAATGCATGAATTTGAGCTAGGGCCCCTTTCTTAGAATTTTTTGAACAACCTGGTTGCTATTTGGCCTTGTAGAATTATTTAGAGTTTCATTAATTATGGTGAAGATCAGTCCATTGTTGACTAATATAAGGTATAGATTTAGTTACAGTAGACAGAGAATGATGAATTTATAAGAAATAAAAGAATAAGGGCTTTACAGGCATCAAGTGCCCAAGGTATTCAAAAGAGAAGTAAATAAAGCTAGTTTATGAAATTTAGTCTTTTATTTGCTTTTTGTTGGGTGGAATTCCCTTTCTAGATAAACCATGTGTAATAAGCATTTAATGCAATGTTCAACAATAATAAAGGCAATCCATTCCATTTAATTTAAGCATAAAGTGACTATACATTCTGCTTCTTATATATCTCTTATCATCAATTGGTTTGCCCTTACAAATTTTACAACTAACTATTTTTCTCTTCCTCACTCTCATTTTACATGTCTTTTACTTTTGCCTAGACCGCCCTTTTAGGTTTTCAATCTAGCAGGACTTTTTATTTTTTTTCAATTTTCTATCTCTAGCTTTTGCCTAGGCAACCTCTTTTGAGGTTTTATCCCTAATGAGACTTTACATAAAGTATTTCTTGAGCTTATCCAGGTTGATAAGCTCTCTAAACTCATTCCCTTCTAAGTCAAATAGAATAGCAACACCCTTGGAAAATAGCTTTTTTACTTGATATAGACCTTCCTAGTTTAGCTTAAACTTACCCTATGGATTAGTTATGATTGGCTTAGTGAGTTTTAAGACTAAGTCACCCTCTTTGATCTTACCTGGCTTAATCTTCTTATTATAAGCCTGAGCTATCCTTTTCTAGTATAATTAAGAGTGATATATGGCTTTTATTCTCTTTTCATTTAATAGTATTAACTGTGCCAATTGGCTATCAACCCATTGATACTCAAGGATTTTAGACTCTAGGAGAACCCTTAATGACTGAATCTCAACCTCAAGAGGCAACACAACTTCATATCCATACACTAGAGAATATGGAGTAGCTCCTGATAATGTTTTGGCAATGGTCCTATATCCCCATAATGCAAACTACAAATAGCTTGCCCAATCTTTATAGTTCTTTAGTATCTTAGCTAAGATTCCCTTCACATTTTTGTTCGTTACTTCTGCTACTCTATTTGTGGTGGTCTGTAAAGAGATGATCTATGATTTTCAATCTTATATTCCTCTAACAAAATGGCCATTTCTACCTCAAAACTGAACATTATTATCAGTGATGACATGATGAGGCAACCTGTATCTACATATTATATTTTATTTTATGAACCTTGCCATCTGTTTCACTCTAACAATCGTGAACTATTATGCTTCAACCCACTTAGAAAAGTAGTCAATTACTACTATAATATAGCAATGATTATTGGATGCCTCCAGCCTTATCTCCCCAATGATATCAATTCCCCATATGGCGAAGGGCCATGGAGAAGTTAATCCTTGAAGTTCTATAGAAGGTAAATGGCTCATGTCACTAGCACTTGGCAGTTATGACATTTCTTTACATATTTCACGCAATCTGCCTCTATGGTCAACTAGAAATACCCTCGATGAGGTATATTCTTAGCGAGGACTGTTCCATTCATATGTAGCCCACACATACCCTCATAAACTACTTCCATGATTTTTCATGCCTCGTCCTTATCAACACATCTCAAGTGTATTCCAGTAGACATTCTTTTGTATAGCATCCCATTATGACTGATGAATGGCCGAGATAGCATCCTCAATAACATTCTTTCTTTTCTACTGGCATCATCAGGCAATCACCCTATCTCAAGATACTACTTAGATAATAAAACTAAGGCTTTTTGTAGGGCCAATTGACATTATTTTGATTTCCTTGTAGTAGGGAATCTAGGACTTTACCAAAATAAGAGGCTTCATTTCTACCTGTTCTCTTCCTTCCCATGTCGAAGCTAGAGTAGCCAAAGCATCTGCCATCCAATTCTTTTCTTATGACCATGAACATGCATTAGATGAAAGATAACATAATCGAATAATCCTTGTACGGTCTCAGCTTATCTTCTTTTACTTCCCATTCTTTAGAGATCTGTTTCACTATCAACATTAAATCTCTAAACACCATAACCTCTTTTGCCCCCACATTCCTGAGTGCTTCCAGACAAAAGATGCAGGCTTCATATTTAGCTTAATTATTAGTGACTTTGAATTCTAATCTCTTTAACATCATAATCATTTCTCCTTCTGGTGAAACCAGAATCACACCAATACCTACTTCTCTGCTATTAACTGCTCCATCAAAGTACATTTTTTATGTCTGGATCTCTATTGCCCCTATGTGCTCATATGGGAATTCCAACTCCTATTCTTATCCATCATCTACCGGATTCTAAGCCAAAAGTCTGTCATACTCTTCCTTTTATCACCTTCTTAGCCACATAATCTATGTCAAATTCATTAAGCAGGACTAACCACCTGCCTAATTTCCTTATAAGTGATGGGGTTTACTGGAGATATCTGAGAGGATCGTACTTAGAGTACGCCTGGATTCTGTAAGACTGAAAGTAATGTCGAAGCTTCTTCGTTGCCCAAATTACAACCAAGTAATTTCTTTTCTATTGGATTGAAATTGGCTTCATATAATAGAAGCTTCTTACTCAGATAATACATGACATGCTCAACTTTTCCTTCCCTTTCCTGAGATAATATCATGATAATCATATCCTTCTTTATTTCTACTTAAAGAATTAGGTGCTTACCTAGCCTTAGTGGCTATAAAACTGGAGGATTCATCAAATATTACATAATAGTTTCAAAGCCTTACTGACACTTGTCATCCTAGATGATATGTTGGTTCTTCTTTAAGAGCTTGTAGATCGTCTCGCAAATGGTGGTTAGCTTGGCTATAAACCTACTGATGTATTGTAACCATCCAATGAATCCTCTGACTTCTTTCTCATTTTTCGGTGCTGACATCTCTCTAATTGCTCAAACTTTATCCAATTCCACCTCTATGCCTTTTTGGATGATGATATGTCCTAATATTTTCCCAGATATTACCCTAAACACACTTTTCTTTGGATTTAATCTGAGGTTGTATTTTTCAGCTCTTGCCAAGAACTTTTCTAGAACTTCAAAGTGTCCTTCTCTAATTAAATACTTTACCATCATGTCATCCATGTACACCTCTATCTCCTTATGAATCATGTCATGTAGCAATATGGTAGCCATCCTTTAATAAGTAGCCCCTATATTCTTTAATGTAACTAACATGATTGTGTAATAATAGACGCCTCATTCAATGGTGAAAGAAGTATTCAACTTGTTAATCACTGTCGTCATAATCTGGTTGTATCCTGAGAAGCCATTCATAAAGGAGTACATTGCATTAAAAGTTGCACTATCGACTAAAGTGTCAATATGTGGTAAGGGAAAATCATCCTTTGGACAAGCCTTGTTCAAATCCTTATAGTCTATGCACATCTTAACTCTTCCATCCTTATTAGGAATCGGAACTGTGTTGGCTAGCCACTAAGTGTCATTTACCACTTCTAAGAACTTTGCTTTCAACCGTTTTTCTACTTCTTCTTTGACTAAGAGAGCCCATTCTAGCCTTAATCTTCTCTTTTTCTACTTTATTAGTGTGATGTGAGAATACGTGAGGATCTTGTGCTCTGTAATCTCTCTATCAATCCCAGGCATATTCTTATAGCCCCAAGCAAATACTTTCTGTCTTCTTTTCAAGGTTTCTTTCATTTTTTCTCTCTCATCATGAGTTAAGTCAAAAGTAATAAGTATATTCTTAGGGTTATCACATGTGCCTAGATTAAATGATTCAGTTTGCATTGAATTAATGTCAAATATATGCATGAAATGATTATCACACATAGAATAACCATTAGGAAAAACATCGCATATATAAGCATAATAAGATTTTATCACATTAACTTAAGAAAGAAAAATGTCATCAGTTTCAAACAAGTTGGAAAGAGAAATGTCAAGGTCATCATAGAAAACATTCATAATAGAATCAAGAACAAAAGATTTGAAGTTGAATTCCTCTTTTTGGTCAGCAGCACCCTTTAGCTCCATCGCAAGAATGTCCCTATTCAATTCCGGGGTTAGCAATAGTTCTTCCACTATCAGCTCCTCCACAATAAATTCTTTGATCCCATTCACATGTTCGATGAAGATTTCAAACCTAAGGACTAATTACTCAATAATCATCAATGGCTCATGAGCTCCTTTGTAGGGGTAGTTAGCGCTTTCCTCCATAAAGGTTTCCTAGAGTGTCTTCTTCTTCAGCTTAGCCTTAGTTTTATTCTTCCTAGACTTTCCTTTAGCTTCTTCCTCTTCATTAGTCTCATATGCTTTTGGATACCTTACCCCGTGCTTCATGATCGACACTTTAGGTTCAATAAACTCAGGCAGGCCTTGCTGATTCTTCCCTAATCCCATTCTAGGTATAAATTATATACTCTTCATCATACTCATAATTTTTGGATTAAGCTCATCTTCATAGATCATGCAAACTTTGAAACTCAAACTATTCAGGATTTTAGAGGGATTAACTTCAAAGTAGTAACAACAGCCTCAATTTCTACCATTATAGAGACCATTCTTCCCTCCTATATAAACTTAATATTTTGATGGATAGCAGACGACACTCCCCCCAAAGGATAAAACCATGACCTCCTTAGAAGAATGGCAAAGGTGATTGGAATATCAATGACATATAAGTTGACCCAAACTTCGATAGGTCCAGTTAGACCAAAGCTCTGAAAGTTCCCTTAACTGGCCTCTTTGTAGCATCATAGGCCTTAATTACCACATCATATGGCTTTAAATTAGCTACTGTCAGTCTTAACTTTGGTAAGATATTCAAAGGGCACACATTGATGGTAGATCCATTACCAACCATAACATAGCAAGTTAATTTCCCTTTACTTCAGCCTTAATGAATAAGGCTTTGCTATGGTCCCTTCTTTCCAAGGGTAGGTCATCATCTGTAAATGCAATTGCCCCTTAAAGACTTTCTGTTAGTTAATCCACCATTTGCTCGAGAGTGTGCGTTAAGGGAATTTTCTTATAATCAAGGGCTATAATCAATGCTTCTTGATAGGCTCGGGAGTTTATAAGCAGCTCCCAAACACTAGTAAGAGTTTTCTCATCTCTTTTTGTCTCATTGACTTCCTCAGTTTCCTTATCTTTCTCTGGTTCTTCTTTTAAATCAGCCTTCTCTTTTTCTGACTCAACATTTTTCACTTCTCCCTTTCCCTTCTCCGGTTTCTTAACTAATTGGGTTATCTTTCCCTCATTGTTCTTCTATAAATCAATTGCTCCCCCTTATTCATCATTAAAACTCTAAATATCAAGTACATTCACACAGAGCTCTACATGCTACTAGTTCAGGTTCAGGTCTTTTGGTTATGATTTTGGTGGTGTGGGTGTGGCATTAATAAAGGAATTGAGCACTTATTCCTCTATTAAGCCTGTAATGATGATCAAGATGCATGGACTGGATGGTAGGACATTTCGATAGTTGGGTAGAGGGTTATTTTAGGTGTTTGGTTTTTTGGTTTCAAGGTCAGTTATTTTTCCTAAATCAATCAAATCTTAAACTTCATATTTCAGGCAAGTGTAGCCATTGGTATCATGTATGATATTTTAGTGGTATTTGCAGTATAGTTTTGGGTAAGTGTTTGGGAAAAGGAGGTCTTTTAGGCAAGGGTTGCAATAGGTTATTTTCAATAAAGAGAGGACTTCCCAAATTAGAAAACCTCTGGGATTGTCTAACATTATTTATCTGTATGTTATTGCTCGGCCCAATTCCATTGCTAGATCCCATCCCTTCTCTGCTTGCAAATCTTCCACTAAAGAACTTTTTCTCTTGTGCTAGATTAGATTCTTTTTGCGCCCTAAATCTATACAACTCCTCAAAATTCTAAATTCCTAAATCCTTTAGTTTTTTATAGAGCAAAAGCATGCACCCTTCTATTGTTATTACTAACTGATTAGATTCCACAGGTTGGTGCTTCATCTATGCTAACTTTGCTCTCCACCTTATCAAATAATCTACGAAGGATTTATTAAACTTTTGCTTCACATTTTGCATATCTCTAAAAAATGCCTCCATATGAATGTTGAGACTATACTGCTTGATAAATATGACACATAATCCCACCTAGTTAATTTGGATATGGGATTTTAAAGCATAATACCATCTAATGGGTGCTCCTTCTAGCAATAGAGGAAATTATTTTATAGTTTATGCCTTATTCAATTTGATTGTCTTTATGTGGGTTACATACTGCTTCAAATGCAGATGGGGATCCTCTATGCCAGTAAAATTCTTTATATTAAGGAATTTAAACTTCCTAGGTAAGGGGTTATCAGCTTCATCCAAATTTAAATCAGAGTAGCTTATTGGAGCATCTATCCCCTTTTCTTTCATCATCAACTGCATTTAAGCCATAGTCTTGGTTAGATTTTTAGCCCAATCAGGTTTTTTTACATTTTCTGCAGTGTCTGTAGTCACATTTTGTCTGGCTATAGGCTATGCTATCAAAGTTTCTTAATCATATTCTCTTTCCTGCCTTTCAAAGTCTTCAACATCCAGATCAAATGGTTATGGCTGAGGTGTTAGTGGTTGAGGTACTAGTGGTTCTTATCTAACTGGTCCCCTTATTTTGGCCATTATCTCTCTCATAATTACCTAGGTCTCATTGGCTATCTTTACTTTTAACTTATCCTTAAAAGCCTCAACACTAAACTCTACCGTCTCAATTTCTCTAGAAATCCTAACCAAACAGCCAGTGTCAAATTGCTTCCAATTAGAAGACTACCATGGATTTATATCTGCAATCACCGAGGATCAAAAATATGCATGGCGTGTATGCATGAGATGCAAGTTTACTAAAAATTAAAAGAAAGGAATTAACATATTTACACGTACTAGAAAAATAATAAAAGGCTTTTAAACGATACCTCCACCCTTATTTCTCCCACACACGTGTTCACTGGTGTGTTTCTTGTCCTAGGATTGTTGTTTTGGGTTTTAATTATCAACAGGGGATAATAAAACCAACAGATGCAAGACAACTATCAAGATGGTACAAACAAGTGAAAATTTCTTTAAATAATTCCAAAGTCCATTTTAATGGGCCAATAATGATATCAACGGCCCACCTTATCAAGATAAGCATGTGCTATGAGTGACGATAATCAAATACTCTACCACCAAGTTTGAGTGAAACACAGGTAGCAAAACAAAGACTATTGTCTATTTATTTGGGACTTGGAGTGCACATGATGTGAAAACGTGTAGTGAATTCAAAATTTACAAAGGAAATAAGAAAATAATAAAAGATGATAAATTACAAAACACTTGGAATCAATTTCTCTATTCCCCAATAGAGTTGCCACTGTGAGCAACAGGGTTAGACGCGCACTCAAGTCTTGGGGATCATAACATTGTATGAGCTCAGGGCTCACTAAGAAATACAAAGTGGGTTTGGGGTCCCAAGATGGAGATAGAGTCCCTACTTAGATAAAAATCGGGACATACTGTACATTAACTAGATTCCATAGAGGTTCTTAGAAGCCATCATCAGGGATCGGGTTTGGAAGCTGAGTATGGGCTTTTAGAATGCTCACCTAACCTTACGGTTGGCCTCCATGTGTGTTTCATATTTTATTACCTTTGATTATTAAATAATTTCCTTATTAACATGTGAATCACAATCTTTTCCACTTTTAGATTTTAGTCCGAGTTTATACATCAGTCCCATTTTATACTTATATCCCGACATTCAATCATAAATAAAATAAGTAACAATAATTTACAACCATTCATTCTAGATAAATAGGAGAAGGGATTAAGGATTATAACATTTGTTGCAAATAAATGTAAAATAAATAGAAAGTAAACCATACATGAACCAAAAATAAACTAAAAGTAAACCAATTAATTATACAAATAAAACCTCTCAAGAACTAATTAATGAAAAATTTATTTAATGATTGAAAATAACCAAATAATCTCTGCAATAAATACAAGTTAATCCCATCTCACAAGAAAATAACATTATTTACAAAATAATTGCCAAACAATATTCATGAAAAATAGAAATACAAACATAAAATAATCAACAAAAATCATAATAATCATCATAAAACAACAATATTAAATAACATAGTAAGCATGCATAAAATTAAGATATATAATAAGACAAATATGGAAATCATGTAAAATATAGAAAATAAACATAAAAAAAATCAAAACAGAAATATATGGGTTCTGACCAGGAGGTGATTTTTGCATTGCCACAACATGAAGGGGCGACATCTCTATGAAAAGATGTCGCCTCTTCAACAAAGATAGAGATAAGCTACATTTTTTAGATTCTAAGAAACTTAAAAACTCATGTTAATAAATGAAAAATGGTGCAAATAAATAAAAATCAACAATCAATCCTTAATAGTTAATACAATTATGCTTCTCTATAACCTTAAATATGCAATATAACTTAAGAAAGCAAGCAAGCAAAAGGGTAATGAATCAAAATTTTTAATGAAACTAAAAGATTTAAAGCTTAAAAATAGGGAGGCTTACTGACTTGGATGAGCTGATGCTCCTAACTAAGCCTTCAGAGCTTGGTTGATGGATTCATGTGCTTTGAATGCAAGAAAGATCCTACTCCTTCTTAAGTAAATGAGGTCCTTTGGCTCCCAAGTCTCCTCCTTTTTCTTCTTTTCTCCTTTCTTCCCTTTTGTTTCTCTTTTTTTCTCTCTGTGTTTTTTTTTTTTTTTTTCAAAGACTCAAATTTTTTGTTTAAAAAAATCCCTACCAAAAAAATAAAAAATCCCCCCATTTTCCATGCCCACACACTTCCTTTTAAAGCCTATTTTCTTTTCTGCATTTCCCTAAAAACTCACTCTCACCTTCTCCCTCATGCTTTCATCATTCCCTAGGCTTTTTTTCCTCTATTTTCCTTGCTTTTTTTCCCTTTTTTTTACATCCAAAAATGTCCTAAATTAAGAGCAAGTCAACATCAACTACTGCCATTAATGACATTTAATGTTGTAGAAGGTGGGTGTGAAGAAACACAACCTCTTTGATGAGGCGTCACCTCACCAATGCCCAAGGTGAAGAGGCAACGTCTCTTTGCTGAGGCAGTCGCCTCTTTACTTAAGCTAGATTTGGGCCTTTAGGTTAAAGAGAGATGGGCTTGGGCTTGGATATGTGTTTTGGGCTTTGGATATGGTATTTAAGCTTTCGAGTTGATTTTTTAGAAGTTTCGGGCTTCCCTTGCATTCAAAACTCGTACTTTCTCATCATTGAGCTTTGGTTGTGGGCCAATCAAACTGAAGGTGTCCACAAATACTATCATATGAATCATAACAATAATTAATATATAATTAAAAAGTTAATATGGTAAATTTTATAAAAAATAAAAATTATAAAAACATGAAAAATTGTAAAATGAAAAGTTAACAAATAAACATGATTTTCTAGTTTCTATTTTCTATTTTGAAAAATGAGAAATAGAAAATAAAGAAACAAAAATAATAGAAAATAAAAAGATAAAATGTTTTCCAAAACTAAAGAGACATGTAACTTTTCAATTATTTATTATTTTTCTTTATTTTATTTATTCAATTATTATTATTACTGTGGACATATAGTTTGATTAGCCCATAATAGATGTTCGATAATGAGAAATGACAAGCACCGAATGTAAGGCCCAACCTAAATTAAACAAAGGCCTATAAAAGCCTATTAAAAAAGCACCTTACCATAGAAATGCTAAGGCAATGCCTAACCAATAAGTGTAGCCACAACAGTTAAGGCAATAAATGAATCAGTAACGCGATGCCTCTTCATTGAGGCGCTACCTTAGTGATGTGATTCTATTTTTTAAAAATTAAATTAACAACGATTGAAATATCAAAGGTTAAGGATCTTTTAGGACATTGGCATGATCTCTAAGACAATAGAGATCGTAGCCAACATAAGAGGAGAAGAAAGTGGAACTCCTGTGGGAGTGAGGGGGAATAAAAAAGGAAAGAAAAAAAGAAAATAGAGGAGGCCATTCTGAGAAAAGAAAAGGAAAAAACTAAAAAGAGAAACATAAAGAACGGAAAATAAGAAAGAGCTAACAAAGGAGAAATAAAGCTAAGGTGAGCATTGAGTTTAGTCAGGTCGAGTCAGGTCAGAATTTTTTCAAAACTAAATAACTGACTCAAACCGATAATTTTATTCGGGGCTTCCATCGATTTTTGGATATTCAAAACAATAATATATAAAATAAAAGAAACAAAGAAATAAAGTATTTTCAGTGGCTAAATGGTCTTCGCACATCCACTGCTCCTTCAAGATGTGGGTTTGAGTCCTAATTTCATCAGTTTTTAGTTAATTTTTTCAATTGAAAAAAATCAACAAAGGAAAGTGGCACTAGGATTCGAACTAGGGTCTTCTAAGAATGATGATTGAAGTCTTGCCACTTTGCTACAATTACTCTGTTGTCTTATATTAGTTATAAAAATATATATTTTATAGTTAAAGTTCGGATTTTTGGTCAGCTCAATTTTGACTGAAAACTTAACAAAATTATAAAATGAGACCCGATCCGACGATATTTAGGTCGGTTGTGAGTCGGGTAATCGGGGCGGGTCGATTTTGCTCACCCCTAAATAAAGTTAAGAACTAAAAAGAAGAAAAAAAACAAAAAATGAATGAGAAGAAGGCTTTGAAGGTTGATTTTTCATAAGACGGAGGCTAACTTTGCACTCATAATGGTGTTCAACCAAAACTCACTTTTGAGGGCTGCAGTTAAGGAATCAAACAAGTTTAAATCAGTAAGGCCTTCTAATTTATTTTAATTTTATAGCTTTACTTAGTTCTATGTTTTTGTTTATTTAAATGGGTTTTTATACATAAATGTATTTGTTTGTAATCAATCATTAAAACTTGTGTGTTTGTTTTTTTAGTTCATTTTATAATCATTTGAACTTTACATCTGATTTTAAAAAGAGTTTAGTTTGTTTCTATTCTGAATAAGAACTAAGGCGATATCTTGTCAAAGAGGCACCACCTCTGGGGCTTAAGGTAATGTTATCATCGCCTTAGTACCCTAGGCGGACGCCTTAATGGTCGACGGCGCCATTTCCTTTTTTCTGTTATGTTTGTTTTCATTTTTCATGTTATTTGTTTAAAACACTTAAATATCTTCCAATTCACGTGTTTATTTGATGTGATTTCTTCTATTATTAATGGTTAAATTTTTGCGTTCATTAATTTGCAAGATGTCATTATTTTAATTAAAGCTTCTAAAATACTTTAAGTTTGTTTTGCATATTTGTTTTAGCATTTTTATTGTTATTTGATTATTTTGTTTAATTTTTGTATGCTTTTCATAGAGCTTTAATTATTCCTGTATTTCCTTTTGTTTATCATTTTTGTGATATTTCCATTACGTTGATGTTGTTTTCCTTTTTTGTCAGGTTAAATATAGATGTTCAATTCTTGTTATTTTGCTTTATTTTAAGAAATTAACTTGATGATTTTCTTTTGTAGGTTTTAATGGGGTTGATTAATTTTAGTTTTTTCAGGAATTGAATTTAAGTAACAAATTAAGTCACTAAATAGTCAACCCTATTTTAAGGAATTTTTATTTTATTTATTTGTTTATTTTATTTTGCATGTTAAAAGGTTGTAACTCTTTTCTCCTCCCCTTTCTTTATGTGTGCATTTTATTTATTTTAATTGTGTGATAAAAGGTTGTAATTCCTTTCTCCTACCTTCATTTCTTCTGCATGCTCATTTTATTTTATTATTATTTATGTTGTTAATTTAATTGTAGATGTGTGATGTGATAGTGTTGGACTTAATTTGCATGAAAATGAAATTAATTGCAAACTTGAACCTAATTGTAAAATTAGAAAGTTCTTTGGAGGAAATTGGAATTTGCAAGTAAATAAGGAAATAATTCAATAATTAACAGTAACAAAATACAAAATACAAATGGAAGCCAACCGTAAGGTTAAATGGGCTTCAAAAAGCTCATACCTAGTTCTGAATCCAGTATCTGAAGATGACTTCTGGAGAACCTTTGTGAAATTCAGTTGTTGTAAAAGTTTTTTAAGATCTCATCTAGATGACGACTCCATCTCTGACTTGAGCTATAAGCCCCTATTGTATTTTTAGCAGGCCTTGAACCCACATAATGTTGTGGTTATAAAACACTTGGATACATATTAAACTCTGCCGCCTACAATTATTGTGCATATTAATTGTATATATACACTTAGTAAAACATTATCAAAAAATTATTTCAACAACTTTTTAGTTCTACTTTTGTATTTAATATCAAATTTTTAATTTTTAATTATTAAAATATGTGAATTGTATAGTTACTTTATTTTTCATAAAATAAAATTCACTTTCTCAATAATTATTGCCAGATGATAAGAAGTAATATCATTTTGTGATAATATAATTAAAGTGAAATCAAATTACTTCAAAATCAAAGCTTCCATATTAAAATTATTTAAATAATTATTTTAAAATATATAGTTTCAAATAAGATGGAAAGTACGGGGAGGTTTTCGGTGTAATTTACCCTCACATTGACTTGGGTCTTTAATGTATGCCCGGCCGCGGAGACATGCATTTAGGCTAGGCGAGTATTTTCGGGGGACTCCCCTAAAATAAAGAAACCAAGCTCTCTCTTTTCTTTCTTCTCACTTCCTAAATCTCACTTTCTAATTCGCTGTGCCAGAGATTCTTCAACTTCCAACTCATGAGACATCATCCAAACCTAGAAATCGTTTAAGTTCTCAAATCCCAAATTTTCTACTTCTTAACCCTAAATTCCCAATTCTTATCAAATCAAATTCCAGGTAGAAGTCGAAATCAGATTTCATACCTACTCTTGCGTCGGGATTTTACCATTTGGAGATATGGATAAGGTTATTGATTTAGTTTTTCTTTATATTTGTGAATTTTATTGGTAAAGGAAGTTTGAAACCCTTTTAAGCGTCGGGCTTTAAGTGCAGTTGCTGTTGGATCGAATTGTCTTCTTGAGGAGTTCGAGAAAAAATTATTATTTTGTTTTTGCAGGACTGAATGAGGCTTTTTTTTTTATATATATTTACTTGTTTCTTTTTTCTTGTTATTTTGCAAAAGGAGGATGCTCTACTCTTCTCACAGCATTTCCTTCTTTTTATTTATTTATTTATTATTCCTAGTGAATATAGAGAAGAGAGCCTATTTTTCTTTTGAAATAGAGAAAAGCTTTAATTTTTTTGGTATATATGCTTGTGAGTGTGCTTATTATCATGCAAAACAATTTAGCAGTTCCTTTATTTTATTGTAATTCGTAATCTGGGCTCATTATTTCATATTGTAATCCTGTTAATATCATCAGGGCATCCTTTTTTGTTCTTTATTTGATCATCAATTCCTGCAGAGCTGCCAGTTTTTTTCCTTAAATATCTCCTTTACTTTTAAAGGTTTCTGGGGCATGGAATGTGTTTAAATGGAATTGATATATGTTTTTTTTGGTCAATTCCAGGGTGTAGGCTTAGAAGCTTTATCTGATATGGATGATCTGTCAGCCACGTTTGCAAAGGTCAAATTTCTTAACTTATATAATTGTGCAGGTGTTATGAGTTTTCCATGTGTGTTTTTTACATGATTTGTGCAATTTGTAACAATATGATCTTTATTAATAATGTGAATAGTCCTCTGTTGAAAACTGTTGTTTATGCAGCCTGATACCAGAATCTGGCATCAAATGATTAAGAGCTACCCAATTATGTTGATCAACTGTTTGACTGAAAAGGGGAAAAAGTTCATTGAGTAACACAGTTGACTGCATTGTATACTCAGTTTATTTGATTTCATAGCTGAATCTGCAGCGTATGTTAGAAAAGTTTGATCATTTGGCCAGTGTTCAATTGTCTCTTGATGCATAAAATGAATGGGAAAAAAATTAGAGGATGTTAAAAACATTATTTGTGTTTAACTTTATTAATTTTCTGGCCCTGAGATTAGGTTATTTGCTTTTATGGAGAAACGCACTGGTTACAAAAAAATGGGGCATTTAGATTGGGTGTAGGAGGTTAGGTAGGAGTTGCAGGATGCTAGTGCAAATTGTGGATTTTGTTTGAACTGGCAGAGACCTTAAAGGAGAAGAAACACAAATTCTATTATCTCTATGATCCGAAAAGCAAGTAATTACATTGAATTAACTACGGTTATTGAAGGAAAATATCTAACAAAGTATTGCAGATCTCAAACATTTGATTTTGAACATTTAAAAGGTTTTCTAAATTTATCTTCAATTGACATTATGGAAAATGAAATAAGATCAGAATTTGCTATTGTCCTCAAAGGATTTATCTGTAGAAGTGAATTTGTGAAATTGAAATCTTTCTATTTGTCTTGCTTTCTGCCTCTTTGAGGCTTGTGCTAGTGACCTAAAATTAGTATCACAGGAAATTTTCAGTATTGAATATTTTAATTGTAATCAATTAGGGACTCTTTCTAATTATAAATAGTAAGAACTTGTGATTTTGGGCTTGATTAACATATTAAATGATACGACTGGCCAAATGAATATTTTTAAGGATATTGATATTGCTATTCTTCTTACTCATGCTGTCATTTCTCTGTTCTTTTTATTCTTAATGTTTTTCAATGCACAAAACTCTTTTCTTTTCTCACTTTTTAATCTTAATTTTTTGGGATGCTTTATAATCCTATTTTGACGATCTTGAAATGTGTGCTCTCAGTTGAATAGAGTGGTCACTGGACCAAGACATCCAGGAGTCATTGGTGATAGAGGATCTGGATCTTTTTCAAGAGAAAGTGAGTTGAAGCTATTTTTATGGTTATTATCATTATCATAATGGTAGTCTATTCTATCTTGTGGTTGCAAAATGAGAACTTCCCTAGATTGCTTTTTTTGTGAATTTACTTTCTTTGTCTATATAAATATGATAGCCTTAATCATTTTGTGCTTCTGTCACTATTTCTCAATTGCAAATACATTCTAGTCTTCCAAAATCAGATATAAACATAAAGGGTACATCCTTGTTTAGAGGAGCAAAATAGGAGAATTTTAGAATCCCTAAAAGATGCTCAAGGTTTGTGAGTAGACCCTCCCTCACTCCTGGAAAGGCTAGATCTTAATTTGATATCGTGCTTTTTCCATAAGATTGGTGCACAAGCATTATTGGCGATGAACCCAATGGACAACCTACTGTAGGAAACCATTCAACATGAACCCAAACATATACTTTGAAGAAAAGTTTAAATCTAAGTTCCAAATCAAACATATTTCTTCAACTTAGGTTTAGTTAGTCCGAACAACCAAAACTATATTAAAATTTTGACCTTTTGAATTAATAACAAACCAGCAATAAGATTATAAAAAGGCAGATGCTATAATCTATTGTCTAAAATATGAATCATAAAAATTGTTTGCCACAAACACAAGGTTTGATAAAAACTCAAGGTTAAATAATTAGGGAAAAAAACTCATTTTTTATTAATCATCTATGGCTGCATACCTTAAGGTTACATAAAATAAAGCCTTTATATACGTATAACAAACCCTAAACAAAACCTAATTAATAGCCTAACTAAACAGGAAAACATCATCCTTCTTAAATAAAAAAATATGATCTCTCTTAAATAAGGAAGTATAATCCTTCTTAAGTTTGGAATAACAAATTAACAGCTTGTAACACACTTTTCTCCCTCATAAAGGCTGAATTGACTCAGGCCCAAAGCATTAATGTCATAGCCCTAGATGTTAGCTTTAAGTAGCATCTTGAATTCTCTTAATTTGGGTCAGTATTAAGTGAGATATGACCCATTTACTGATGCATGTTCAGTCTGAGACTTTAGCCCAGTTTTGCACATGACCAGATGATTGTTTGAGACTTTAGCCCCTGAAGACGATCGATTTAGCCCTAGCTTTTTTTTTTTTTTTTTTTTTTTTAAATTATAGTTGTAGCTCTATGTCTTAGCTTTTTGTAGCCTTTTGAATTGCCTCAATCTGACTTTGGTAAAGTGAGTTATGGCCTAAATATTGATTCATGTTACATCTGATATGAATTAGGATCACATCAACTATAGTTTCTGATTTTTTTCTACGAGGAGGTGCATTCAGTTTTGATGGTAGTCAATGAACTTAGTAGGGAGGATGTTGGATGATATGTATAATTTATTGCTCAATTTCCACATTTTTATTGGACTTTATATTCTAGAGATTTCAACAAGATGGAAAGCTTCTTAATAAGCTATTTTTTTTTTTAAATGTTTGTTAGTTTGGTGTCAAACTGTTACACAACTTTTCTTTTCAGATCATTGCAAATAAGCTTTTCATAATTGTATTACTCAAATGGAATGTTTTCAGTCCTTTGATATTAGGTAGTCTTGGTTGGCCACACTTGGCCAAAATGTCATCTCTCTGTTTCTCTCTCTATTTTTTTAATTGAATCCTGTATATACTGGCTTATTTTCTTTGCTTTTGTGGAATTTCTAATTGAAATTATTTGCTTCCCTTTGTAAAAGTTCTAACTAAAATATTTGCTTCTCTTGGGTAAGCTACATCTTGATTTGTGGGACAAAGGTAATTTAGTTCAATTTGTATGGCATAGTTGATCATCCAATATACTTATTGACCTTTAGTTGTGTAAGGTGTTCTTCTTAGTCACAACAACCAACAAGCTTACGGAAGTTCATTATAAGTTCCTAAGTCTTTGTTACTTCAATCCATAAGATATTATAATCTTGAATATATTTCCTTTTAGTGAGGAATAGAAGTAAATTTCTTATATTAAATGTTTCATCAAAGACCAATTATCGAGGATATTGTTGATAAAATTGTTGTGCTGCACAAGATTGGGCCTTCAAGTGTTGCCAAACCCTTTCAAATGATTAATTGTTATACTTGCTTGATTATGCTTATTATTATAATGTTAGGAATTAAGATGGTTAAATAGAGCTAAGTGTGTTGCCATGTTACCTTTGTCAGCAAGCTAAGCTGTCAAGTCAATATGTTAGGAAACTATTGAAAGACTAGTGATGCAGTTGGGGAATCCTAAATTCAGGAGTCCTTTGAATTTAATTATTAGTTATGTCATTTCTCTTGTAATTTCGTTTAGGAATTCAAAAATTTAGTATTATTTCGAAACCCTATTGTTATTATGAATTTCTTGTAGTATTATTTTTATTTAATATATTTCTCGTAGTTATTTTATTTTGATACCCATGCAAGCTAGCTATTTATCAGATAATGTTATGAATTGATAATTTTAGCAATTATATTTCTTCAAGTTTTTTATTTTCCTTTTGATTCGCACAATTCCATGCAAGCTAGCTATCTCATTAGGTAATGTTATTAATTAATAATTTCAGCAATAAAAGATACTTTGTCAATTTTTGTGCTTTTGTTTTGATTTGTGCCATTTTAATAGCTGTATGCGTTAGTTTTTGTTTGTGTATGTTGTAGTTACTTGGGACTGTTTACTTATGGAAAATTAGAGTAGTTTTTTAGAAAATTTTTCTATAGAAAATGAAAATTACAGCTTATTGTTTATATTAGATAGTTTTCTAAAATTTTTTAAAGAATACAATTTTCAAGGAATTAAGAATTTAAAAAAAAAAATTAGAGACCTAATTTAGAATGTTTTATGTTGTATTATTCCTTAAAAAAGGTGTGTTTTCCAACCAGGAAACACGAAAGATTTATTTTCAAATAATTACACCATCTTTCAAATTACCACTCAAATGTTTGCTCCTACTTTTTCAAATTTGTTTAACAAATTTATTTCCAAAGATCTTTATCTATTGTTCTAATATATTTTCCTATATTTTAGATGTTGTTCCATAATGTTTTTCTACTTTTATTGTTACTTTCCTATTTTTTCTAGTTTTAGCATTGCTAATTTATACTTTTCACTTAAAAAGTTACTTTATATTTTTTTTATTTAATTTGTGATGAATTTGAGTTGTAAGTTTTTTTGTATTTTTATTTGTTTATAATTAAATTGATATTGTCAAAAATTGATTATTTTAATATTTATGTTTCATTATCTATTAAGTTAATCAAAATCATTTAAAGTCATCTTATAATTTAAGGCCGAAGGGTCAAATTTACATTGAACCTCTATGTTTTTTTCTTTCTTGTTTCCAATAGGATTTTTTTTTTTTAAAAAAAAAAAAAAAACTAGACTATATTATACCTTATTTTTTTCAAAAGAACTTTTACAATTAAGTTTTATAAATTAAAGAAAAATTTAATTTTAATGGTTGACTAATTAGAAATTATTCAGACTAACAAATAAAATTGATATTTTAAAATATATTCATATATCATTTATTTGTAAAGTTTAAACAATTTTTAAGCCCACATAATAAATTTTTTAAATTTTTTTGAAAATTTCAAAATTTTTAAATTCTTTTTTAAACTTTACGGACTTAAAAATTTTAAAAGCATTACAATCAAGTGATATACGTATAAATATTCATCAATTTAATTCATAAATTTAATTTTGAAGGTTGAATAGCAAAATTTATTTATTAATTTAATTTTAACGGTTGATTGATGAAAAATTATGTAGATCAACAAAAACTTTTTTGGAATGTATATCACTTGATTGTAAAGATTTTAAAACTGTGAAGTCTATACAAAAATTTTTTAAAAAATTTTATAGGCTTAAAAAGAGGTTTACAATCAAGTATGTATATTGTTTTAAAAAAATTTATCAATTTTATTTGCTAGTCTAAATATTTTTGTGTTACTCAACTATAAAAATTAAATTTTTATTTAATTTATAGGACTTGATTGTTATTTATTTATTTATTTTTTGAAATTGTCTGATATGGTCTAGTTTTAAAAGAAAAAGTTCATGTTGGGAACAAACGGAACATAAAGGTCCAATGCAAACTTCGGCCTAAAGTTGAGGGTCCAAATTGACATTTTGGCCTATAATTTAATATAAAACTATACAAGAATTATTTTGTTATAAATTGGAAAACAGTTTTTAAAATTTAACAAATGAACATAACATTTCATATTTTCTATAGTTTTCAGTACAATATTAACTCTAATAAAAAAAAATTAGGATTAGAAAATAAAAAATAATTCTCCACAAGTAAACAACATCTTGCTTCTGCATCAGTTTTGTAGTTTTTTCATTGTTCTACATCAATGTAACTATTATCCTTTTTTTTTGCTATTATATGTTTGCAAGTTATCACTATTCTTTCAGATTTTGGCTGATAAATGACTAAAAGAATGAGCTCTAGTCCATGTGAGATCAAATAGCAATTCATTGGATTCTTTGAGAACAATCTCTGTCCTTATCCTTTTCTCCAGTTATCTCATCCTCTCTCTAGGTTTTTTTGCTGTTTCTCTCATTTTCTAACCCAGGTTGGTAGTCATATCTCATATCCAGTCTACTGAAAATAATATTTTCTGTTTGACCCTGATGAAGTTGATTATGGGAGATATCTAGGATTTCCTTAAGTGAAGTTGGTTTTAATCCTTTAGTTTTGACTTGGGAGGAAAAGAGGACCATGGGGAGGTAGTGGCGTATTGTCAAAGAGGAGCTTGTGGTGCAGCAAGGATGGTAGAGTGTGTAATAGAATTAATGGTGCCTTCCACAAGACAGTTTGCTTATCTTCCATTAAAGATGGTTTTCGGGAAACACCAATGAGACTCTATGACACTTGTCAATATGAATTCAATTAAGATTATGACTTAATAGTCCATGCTCTGAATTGTATTCAGAGTCCTTATGCTGACTGAAAGTTGAAAATTTGTTTTTGGAGTAGACTTGCAGAATCACAATAATGGCTTCAACTAGTGGCAACTGCATATTGTGGATATATTGATGCCATGATGTTGCTTTATTTTCACTCAAATAATTGCAAAATGCTATAGAATGTGCTAATATATAAGACTTTATTAGGACTATACAAGTGCAGCTGATATGAATATAACACTATAGACTGAAAATATTGTAGTTTGATCTAATTATCAACTAATTGAGCAAAGCAAAGTGAGACGATGAAAATATAACCTTATCTAATCTTTGTTAAAGGAGGTTCAGCATTGTAACAACAATTTTTTTGGAAAGACATTTTGGCTGAATAGAACCAGAACTGCATAAAAGTTTTGCAAGTTTTCTTATAGAAGAAAAAGACTGAAATAAGTTTGACTTACACAGCATAGAGATCTAATAAAACATGCAAAGCTAGGCTGTATATATAAAAAACAGTAGTAGCATTGATTTTTCAAAAATATGATCCTATTTGAACTTGAGAAATGCCACAAAGGTTATTCTCCGATATCAAAATGCTATGTTGAAGGCTGGAAGTTGCGTAGATCCAACCAAGATTCAACTATAGTGCATGTCGGTGAGTTTTGAACAATGCAAAAACATTAGAATTAAGGATAATATGTTTGATATTTGCAAATGCAATTATGGTGGTAGTGGTTCACATTAAAGAAGAAGGGAAAATTTCAGAGACCTACAAATGCACCGACATCAGATTTAGGGCTCCTTAAAGTTGTAGGACAAAAAAAAATAAAAAATAAAATAAAAGTACCTAGGATGACATGCGAGGTAGTGGAAAAAGAAAAGGACTTTACAGCCTTGGATTTTTTTACAGATGTTGCCCCAAATTGGGTGGAGTTGAGAAAGAAAAACGCATATGCTGGTTAGGATTATGGTACTTTATTAAAATGAAGTTTTTTTTGGGTTTTCATTTCTATTAATAGGGAGGTCAAATGATTTAAACATTATGAGCTGCACAAAAGGAGACAGCTCTCTCCTTTTAAATTAGGTGGAAGTTAATTGCAAAAGTCAATGATGACAAGTTCAATATTGTGGAGTTGTGTTAAAAGAAGCAACAGTTATTGTATAAATTTTGTAAAGAAAATGCATAAAATGCTTTAACATGATCTTCTGAGCTAGTTTTTAATTTTTGGCTGGTATAGCTGAATCTTTGGAGTCTTAGTAGTTCTGAAGCTTCCTTTTCTCTATGAACTGAATTCAATTTAAATTATATGCATATAAATTGAACTATTACTAATATAATGAATTAAGATAAGTATAATATTCGGAAATGCTAAGAAATTAGATACCAAAAAAAATTGAAGTGGCATAAGTTGCTATGACAAGCTCTTTTTTTTTTTGAACTCCCTATTACTAAATCTATTATCATATTTCTTTCTCTTAATTACTGAAGGGATTAAATCATTTTCAGAACTCATGCTTCACTTTTTTATTCTAGTATCAAGGAGCTAAGGAAATATTATGTTTAAAGACTCAAGAAAATTTGAATCACTGGTTAGATTGCATATGGTTTTTATTTAGGTTATAATAGAGTAACTGTTAGTTTGTTACTACCCCAACTCAAGGATCTGATTGCGGGTGACTAAACTAAAATATACAGAAGAGAGGGGCTCATTAATGGAGACCAAAAGATGTCTGAGTCCTTGCTCCTTAAAAAGAACCCAATGGCCTCTTGTTTGAGGAACTCAACAATCTTCCCTCAAACTTTGGCTTTGTTTTTTCTTAATCCTGTTATATTAAATAAACAAACCAAATATAACTACCTAGAAAGTTACAAAGAGCTGATTCTATGTTTATAGCTATACACGGAACTGATACAGAAAATAACTGAACGTAACTTACAAATAACTGCTCATGGGGTAAAATTTAAAATTAATTTTAAAACTAATTTCCCAAGTTGTGCCTATGAAAAAACACAAGCTAGTGGTTTGTAACATTACTTTCCCCTCTGGATGGTGCTTGACCTCAAGCACAAATTCTAAGATATCAACAAAACATGCAAGAAAAATTATGAATTTCCTACAAGTGTCAAAAATGATGGTGCTGCCATAACAAGTGAGATCCAGTTTATTCCCTTCATCCAAATTTTCTTGTCCTACTCACATTAAAGGAACCTGGCAATAGTTGCAGGTTTCAGCCACCCAATGCTGGACTTGGATGTCTCTTTGAGTTTATCTGTATCAGGTTCAATTTATATGTGTTGGTCATACAATTCAATGCACCAACATTAGCACCTACAATGTCATCTTTAAGGGGATTTCTAGATCTGGCACTTCCTCTCCACAACTTGCATCTATTACATTTTCTGTTCTACTGCTCTGACAGTCTTACCTAATACTGTTGCTTCCCGACAATAAGAAAGATGAGAAATTTGTTATGGAGAGTAACTTCAAATTAAGTTCAAAGAAGGAAATAAAAAAATGAGGAAGTATAAATTTTTTCTCTTAAAGATAATAACTGATAAATAAAAGAATGATTAGATTAAAAATAGATTAAAATGGAGAACATTTGGTCACTTTGAAATTTGTTATAGTTGTAAAATAATGATTTTTCTGGAATTGACTAATTTCATATAATTTCCATTAATTAATGGTGCTTGTCTTCTTAACAGCTCTTGTTTTTGTCTGCATGCTAGCATTTATATGTATTTACATGCACATGCACAAGCTCAAACATGTAGGCCTCATCCTCAAGTATATAATATTGTCTGCAGACACCTACATTTTTAACTGTCATGATTTTTTTTCCATCTCTAATAGAAGATAATTTGGTTCTTGCTCAATTAAATGGGGTTTCAATTCTGTTCGTATCTCACTTTATATATTGAGAATCGGTCTCTTATTTATGTGGTGGATTCTGTAGAAGCATGGTATAGTCTTTTTTTTTGGCAAAAGTTTTTCAATCATGTTGGTCTAATTTCAGGTTTTAAGTGAAGCTGTTAGACTGTTTCATACATATTCAGATTATGGAAAAGCTTATGTACATTTTTTTCTTTTTTGGTTAAATGGATTCTATCATGATGTTCAGTGCCAAAGCATTGGATATTGTTTACTTTCTGTTTCTACGCAGCAGATTGTCTCCACCTAGTGCTTGTATTTATTCATTTCGAGATTCTTTTGCTTTTTCTCTGTTTTGTTTGAGCTTTTAGCTTTTCTAGGTGAATCCTACAAAATTTACATTGATGTTTTACTTTATTTGCTTAGTGAGATGAAATAAAAATAATTCATGTCTCTAATACAATATGGGTTTAGGTCTAAAAGTTTCTGAATATCTTCTCTAATTTCAAATTCCTGACTTGTACCTTATCCCAGTTAACTAATTCTGATTTATAAGTTTTGGGGACTTTATTCTCTTCAGAGGTGTGACTAGTTTTAATTCCTTTGATCATGCCTCATCTAACAACATGTTGTTTTCAGGTTCAACGGCCACTGATTGGGCACAGGATGAAGAACTTGCTAATTGGTTAGATCAGCAGATGTTTGATATTGAAAATGCTCAGGAAGGCAAGCGATGGTCATCGCAACCCCAACCTTCATCTGCCTGGTTTTCAGAATCAAAACCTTTATGCAGAACTTCCTCATATCCCCAGCAGCAACCACAGCTGCATCGCTATTCAAGTGAACCAATTCTTGTACCTAAATCAAATTTCACTTCTTTCCCTCCTCCTGAAAGAAATCAACATATCTCATCAGATCTCCTTAATAATCATTCTCTTGGTAGTGGACCTCAGCCCTTCTCCTCTTCAAATCTTTCTCCTTTGTCCAGCTCTAATCTTCACCTGGCTGGCATACATCATGATTTACATTACTGTGGAAATGTGTCTCCAATAACCTCTTCTGGCCTTTCTTTTAATAACAGGCCACTAAATCATTGGGTTAACCGTGCTGGCTTATTACAAGTGGATCAGTCTAGCCTCCTGCAGGGTATATTGCAGCAACAATTATCCCAGCAAAATGGCCTGATGTCTGCACAGTTGATGTCACCACCAAAACAGAGACTGCATGCTCCAGTCCAACCATCTTTGGCTCATTTTGCAGCAATGCAGTCTCATCTTTATAATTCCCATCCTTCGTCAGCACATAAACTGATGCTTGGTTTATCAGACATCAGGGATCAAAAACACAAATCATCGCATAAAAGCAGGCATAATGCGCGTATTTCTAAACAAGGCTCTGATGCTTGCAGTCAGAAAAGTGACAGTGGCTGGTTGCAGTTCAGATCGAAGTATATGACAGCTGAAGAGATTGAAAGTATTTTGAAAATGCAGCACGCTGCCACACATAGCAATGACCTATACATAGATGATTATTACCACCAAGCTCGTCTTGCTAAAAAATCTGCTGGATCAAGAATGAAAAGCCCTTTCTGCCCATCTCACATGAAGGAGTTCTCTTCCCGAGGTCGTAACTGCACTGACCAGCAGTCTCATCTACATGTTAATAACCTTGGGAAGACTCCCTTCCCTTCCATACGTAGGCCACAACCTCTGCTTGATGCTGATCCTCCACCTGGATGTGGTGATGGAAACTCTGAGATCTCTGAGAGGCCTTTGGAACAGGAACCTATGCTTGCAGCTAGAATAACTGTTGAAGATAGCCTATGCCTTCTTCTTGAGGTGGACGATGTTGATCGATTTCTACAGTTCAATCAGCCTCAAGATGGAGGCATTCAGCTCAGGCGTAAGCGGCAGACAATGCTTGAAGGATTAGCAGCATCCCTTCAGCTTGTTGATCCTCTTGGCCAAGGTGGCAATACAGTTGGAATGTCCTCTAAGGATGATCTTGTGTTCCTGCGGATAGTTTCTCTTCCCAAGGGTCGAAAGCTCATTTCTAGGTTCCTTCAGCTGATTTTACCTGGTAGTGAACTCACCCGAATTGTTTGCATGGCTGTATTCCGTCACTTGAGGTTTTTGTTCGGCAGCATTCCTTCAGATTCAGGTGCAGCTGAGACAACTATGAATCTTGTGAAGACAGTTGCTGCATGTGTTAACACCATGGATCTTCATGCACTGGGTGCATGCCTTGTTGCAGTTGTTTGTTCTTCAGAGCAGCCACCGTTTCGGCCTCTTGGTAGTCCTGCTGGCGATGGGGCCTCTGTTATTTTGAAGTCTCTTCTTGAGAGAGCGAGTAAACTATTAAATGATCCTCAGGCAGCAGCTAGCTGTGCTGTGCCTAATTTTGCCCTCTGGCAGGCATCTTTTGATGAGTTTTTTGATCTTCTTACAAAGTATTGCCAGATCAAGTATGACACAATTCTACAATCAGTCTATGCAAAGGACCCTTCTTCCACAGAAGGTATTGATTTAGAGGTGAGGGCAGCTACAAAACGTGAAATGCCTGTGGAAATTCTACGTGCATGCCTGCCTCATACAAATGAACACCAGATGGAGCTATTAAGACACTTTGGACAGCAGCGAAATCCTATTTCAGGGTTTACTGCACATTCAGGGAACTGTAGCCGCATGAATTCAGAAGTGAGAAGTTGATAGAGATTTTTTTTACAAAACTACTAAGGGTACCTGTAATGGAGTTGTTCTCAGGTTCCTCTTTGATACTTTGATGGAATGAAGTTTGTTACAGGGAGTGGAAATGATGCCAGCTATATTGGGGAAGTCAGTCTAAGGCTTATACATTTAAAACATGTTGCCTTGAAAGATCACAAAGGATGATATTCAGTGTCATGTATTACAATCAAAGATAATTCACGGGAGATGCTTAATAGAAATTTCTTATGTTACAGGGTGCTTTGCTTTGGTTGTAGCTGCTGGAAAAGCACTGGGAATAGAATGTACAGGCACAGGATGGTCTTAGTGAACCATGGAAAGTCCTTTTCATCCACCATATCAATTTGAAGACTTGCGAGTCAAAATGGTAAGATGTTCTTGCAGAGGGCTGTAATAATTTAGTTAAAAAAAAAAAAAAAAAATTTGGGGCACAAGTGATGGGGTGTTAGATTAACATAACTGATGACCTTGAATTATATTAGCTAATTACTCCTGAATTGCTTACTGTGTAATTGCTCTTGGAACATTCTGTAATTTGCCCTTTTTTCTTCTTTTTCTGCCTGTTATACAGCCTACTGTATTTATAAGGCAACAACAATTGTAGGATTTCCAGTTCCTTATTTTAGTGGGTTGATAGTTTTAGTAAACGATCAAAGATATACATACAGAGCATGAAGGCGGAGGCAGTGGTCATACGGAGTATCAGGATTTTGCCACTGGACTGGATATTTTGTGCTTTGCTCATTATTGTTCACCTAAATAGGTTTTTGATTCGAAACAAAGGTGCTGTTTGGTTTAACCGTCACGGATGGATGGCTGGTCGATTGCTGACAAAATTATACTTGCTAGTCTCGTATTGTTACCATTAACTGATGATTTATTTCTAACGCTGTTTGGTTTAAATTTATTGAGAAATTTATTTTGTTTGAAAATAAATTAAAATAGAATTCTAAGTAGAATAGATAAAAAAAAAAAAAAATGGTTCATCCAAAATATAAATAACCACAACAATCTTTTGTTTAAGTTAAATTCATAGATTTGCAAATTATCTGCAAAGATGTCGTAGCTATTGTTGTCAGAAAAAAAAATTTAATGTGATGATATAGGATTATGTGCAAAATGTAAACCTCGAGAAGTTCAATAATTCCTGAAAAAACTAAAATTAATTTGATGACATAGGATTATGTGCAAAATGTAAACCTTGAGAAGTTCAATAATTCCTGCGAAAACAATGAATAGGTTATCTTTAAAAAAACAGGGATAAAGTGCAAATGCATTTATGATGTTTCGTCTTAATTTCACATGGTTATGTATATTTTTTTGAGGTATAAGTAAACTTACTGTTTTAAAAGCTATATATTCATGCTTCTTTCACAGACATCTTTATTCTAACAATTAATGAAGTTCCACACATATAAAGAAGCTATTAAATAAAAGTACATTTTCTTTTTAAAGAATTTTGTTTTAGACACTATCTATTAAAAAATTAAAAACACCAAAATTGTTGAATTGAATGTTATATTGTTTCAGGAATCGATCTAAACAAACCAACACCGTCACCTAGCTCCTAACACCACCAGCATATGTCATCGCCGCCACTGGTGCTGTATCCAACATCTCCGATCTCCCACCACCACTGTTGTCTTCTCTCCCACCTCCACCGGAGCTAGCTGCTCTTGCCACCATATGATATTCCACAAAAGTGTATGTGTGTGTGATTTCATTTAATTTAGTTTTATCAATGAGAAATAATTTGTTGACTTGGTGAATTGTGAGATGCAATGGATGGTGCTAATGCATAATACATACAAACATTAAATAAATCTGGGCTGCATGTAAGAATGATGCATAATGCAAGTTGAGGTGCACACAACTAAATACAAATTTTAGGGTTCATTCAAGTATGATAGTGATGCAAGATGGATTGCATTCAAAATGCATCTTGATGATAATATTAAAATGGAGCATACACACGGTAGTGATATGCATCATGTTAGGTTTCTGTTATGCAAAACATAGTGGAAATTAAAATTTTAAACATGAAACCCCTTTACAGGATCCATAAAATTCGATTAACTGATTTAATTAGATTTCCAAAATCTTACCATAAATAAAAAGGGCAACATTGTTGGCAGGAAAAGAGAGGGTTCACACCAGTGACATCTTACTTCAAGATTTTTGTATAGGTTTTATTAGATTAAGGCGCCGCCAATAAAACCATGCCCTTTACTGGTATCCACATGAACAAGGTGACCAAAGCAATATTGGTGTGCTAGTACCTTTATAAAAAAGACGATTTTTTATTTTGTTCTCTCTATATGTTTTCTTTTCGTAAAAAAAGAGGAGGAAGAAGGAGGAAAAGGTAAAATGAACTTTTATCAATAAGGATAAGATATTAGTTAGAATGATCAATATGGCAATAAGACTCAAAACATGATGAGAGACAAAGATCTACACCTAAATTCAAATAGACTCCAATTATAAAGGGGAATAACACTTGAAGTATCAAAATATATGCAAGAAACTCAATGGACATAAGATGCTTCAAGAATGTTAAATAACGCATCTATAAAGGCATAATCACCAATAATAAAGACTCTTAACTTGTAATTTATTTCAAACTAAAATCAATTAACCAAGTTATAAGGATATCAAAGAACTAGGCATCATTATGTAAGCAAATGCATAGCATAACCACAAACTAAGCAACAAAATCAAAATCAAATTAAAGAAACACATTGTAAAACAACAAAGAAACAATCAATTCATAAACAAGAAACTTTCAAGAATCATGGCCATGATCAACAACCAAATGCAAGAAGCAAAAACTAAGTAAATAAGCAAATAAAAGTAATTAAAATACACTTGAAAAGTAAAAAAAAAATAATCAAAATTAAAAAATAAAAGAGAAATGGCCTCATTCCCATTGGGACGTCTTTTAAAGTTATTTGATAAACTTTATACATTTTAAAACACCATAGTCCATTATAGGAGTCATTTAAGGAGCAGAGGAGTGAACAATCAAACTTGGAGCTTGAACAACCAAATTTCAAGCATGAACAGCTAGTTTGGAAGCCACAGATAGTCAGTTTTCAGTAATGGATAGCTACCCGGTTGTTCATTAGCTAAATCTGGCCATCCGTTATTGGACAACATAAATTTTGAACTTTTTTGGAAGAAGTTTAAAAGTTCAAAATCTATAACCCTAGAAAAAGAGATGATATTAGATGAGAGTGTTGTTTTTGAAAGCGTTGTTTTTTGAAGTATTTGACCTTAGAATTTGTACAAGAACTCACCAAATAATAAGTCTTGCTTGAAGAGAATCACTTGAAAAAGTTAAAGGACAAAGGGTTTCTTAGTTGGTTTTAGAAATGATTTTAGGTTTGATTTTGGGGTTTTGAGGGGTTAATCAACTAAACTCTTGATTTGGGCATGATTTCTCCTTAATTTCACTCTTGATTCTCTATTCTTTATCTTTGTTTGTTGTTGGATTTTTAATGGTTGATCTTAAAACCTCTCACCTTTGTTCATTAGCCCCAAATGCTTCCTAGGACTTTTTATTTATAAGCAAAGCAAAAGAATGGCATATGATGTAATATCCTTACAAATTTTAAAGTTTATATGTAAATGGAATATTCTTTTCAAAATATTCTAAACTTGATATGCACTCTTTATGCCAAGTGTCTTTTATGGATAAACACAATGAGGTATACAACTTTGTAGGACTAAGTTTGACTGCCAGAAGCCAAATTTTGACTTTTTGCCTAATGAATCTATAAGCATACAATTTCAAGATAGTTGAGTGTGGATGCGATAAAAGATTCAAATGATGAAAATTTGTTACAAATAGGTATGTGGACATTGATTTTTCAATCTCAAGGTTTGATTGTATTTTTTAAAGACCTAATTGTGTTGTTTTCTTTAAGGACCTAATTGTAAAGTTTTATTTTCTTTCATGGGTCTTTTTGTAATTAAATGATAAAAAAAAGTTATCGATCGGAAATATGTAATTCCAATTAGAATTATAGATTTTCGATAAAAAATATGAAATTCCGATCGAAATTTCACGTTTTCTATCGGAATTGCATAAGTCCAATCGACGGTGATTTCATATTTTTATTAATTTTTTATTTTTGAAAATAATTTTCTTTATTTTTGATTGGTAAAAAATAAATAAAAATGAATAAATGAACAAATAAATAATCTTGATAATGTCATCATTATCAGGACATTTTATTAAAATCAATTTTGAAAATCAAATGTTATCTCCTATGATTCAACAATCACAGGAGATTAGGGTTTTCCTTGATGCTATTTATATCACTCATTTTATGTGAGTGAGGGGGGAGGTTGGGATTTCTTAGAAAAAAAAAGAAACTTTTTACGCAAAGAGAGTTTTGCATACTTATCCTACTTCTTTTATTTTCTTTATTTCTTTCCTATTTTCTTTTAATTATTTTGATGATTCTAATTCTTTTTTGTGTTTCTGTTTGATTTTCTTCTTTTGTTTATGGTAGGAGTGATCATACATGAAATGGAGGAAGTTATGTGGTTCAATTGATTCAACCCAGTGAAGATCTATGGAATGTCATGAATTAAATCCTATGTAAATCATGTAGTTTTAAGATTCATTTTATTTTTGTCTATTTTGTTTTTTATTTTGTGGTTTTATTTATTTGGTTTATTTTAAGATGTATAATTAATTTTGTACGTAGGAACTGTAATAGTCCCAATAGTGGGAATAGTAGAACCAGTTAATTTTTTGCACTTTAAAACTGATTAGTAAATTAGGTTCAATTTGATCAAATCCAAATAAAATCAATGGTGGCAATAGATAATTTAGGTTGCATGTAAATAAAATTAGAGTTAGAAATCATAGTATCTATGTTTTTAATTCATTATTTGTTTTAATTTATTGTTTGGGCTTGTTTGTTTGTTTTTTATTCATTTTGGGTCTCAAGTCCACATTAGACTCTAATTCATTAATTAATAGGCTTTTGTTTTTAAAAAATTGGTTTTAGGTTAAATTAACTTTAAAATGAATGTAGGTCCATTTAGGTTAATTTTAGACTTAGGCCCACCGTTAGTTTAATTAAAATTAATTTAGACTTAGCTTAACCCATTAATTAGTATTTAAAATAAGTAAATTTATGATTACCTCATTTAAAATCTAAAATTGATTAAAACTAGGCCCACTAATTCAAACTCAATCCAATTGCCCATAAAATCAAGTAGACTTAGGCCCACTTTTTAGAATTAAAACAAGTAGATTTTAGCTTCATTAATTAACTTAAAATGTATGTTCACCTTTAGTTTTATTTCATTCACAAATAAAATGTAGACTTAGCCCACTTTAATTAAAACCAATATAAACCATACTAATTTAGGGGTGTTGCGTTATATGGATGCATTTTTCATGTACACTTTCATGACTAGTTGCCTTGGAGTTAGATGGATGCTGAATAGGATTTAATTGAAATTGTATGTAAATAGATAATAAGATAGTAATTAATAAACTAATTCTAAAAGAATACAAGACTGAAAGGAGTTGGAATTCCGTATCTAGAATCTCCTAGTTGTTGTGCTAACTTTCTTTTAGAGAATTGAATTACCACCACCTTCAATTTGTCTCAGTTATTACTTGGGGTGGTGACTCCATCCTCTCTACATTATATCTTTGTGATATAGTAATGTGTTCCTTAGAGCTTTAAGCTTAAAAAGTATCACGATTGTTAAAATCCTGAGTGCGTGCACTAAATCTTGTTGTCTATAGAATCTTATAGACTCACTAAAATTTTAAAAAATAGTTTTAGATTGAAATTTGAACCCGAGAGCTTGATTTGACCTCCGGAAAGATCCGTTGACTAAAGTTTGGCTTTTATCCTTTGGGCTGCCTAAGGTTAATTCTTGGCTTAAGGAACAAAAATCATATTGAAATTCTTGGCTTAAAGAACAAAAATCATATTGAAAAATATAGGAAACATACACGGATCAACTCTTATCAAGGATTATACTTATTGACTTAGTAGATGCTACGTAGGAGGAATTATCTCACTATGAACATCTCAAATCTCTTCTCCAACATTAGTAGGCTACGGTCAAGATTTGTTTAGTTTTTATTTTTATCTTAGTAACGTCTAACAGGTAATCAGGTAAAGTTTTAATGGTTCGGTTAAATGTGAAATGGCTTGGAAAATGTTTCACTTCATCAATTTCATTGAACGGTGAGATATTTTCATACTTTCATCATCGACTTTTAGGATTTTGAAAAAATGACCGTTATATTTTATGTAAATAAAAGATGGAAGTGAAAGTAGGTTGTTATCGTGTATGAATCTTTATACGTATAAGCATTATAAATAAATTTACATGTTCTCATTAGCAATTTTTATAGAGGACACTTTTTTTTTATGATATTTACTTTTTATTGTTGAGTAATTTAATGTTTAGATGGGTAAGTTTTTTTTTTTTTTAATTTTAAATGATTATTAAATGACATTTGCTAAATTGAAATTTTTTATGCTCAAGTTATCTTTATTTAATGTTTTTGGAAAAAAATTTTTGTTTCTAAATAATTAACTTGCAGGAGAATTATTTTGAACAGAAAAAAAATGACTTTTTTTTCATTATAATATATCAAATTATTATGGTATAATTCTAAAAACATAAGAATATTATCTTTATTAATATTATTATCATGAAATATAATAACTGATTAATTATGGATGATTCGAATTGTGTGAGCTTTACACTGTCTGCTCTTAACACTTATTTATAGCTTTACTCCACCAAAAGAAAATGGAAAAGTATATTGATGAGCTCAAAAGTCAAAAGTTATTAGAATTAGGGGTGAGCATTCAACGGAAAAAATATGAAACTGAATTAAAATTTTAAATTGAAAGATAATAAAATTTTACTGAATTAAATTGAATAAATTTAATTTTGAATCAAATTGAATAATATTGAATTTTATAGTTAATTTGGTACGGTATTGGATATTTATAAAAAATTGAACCGAGAATCGTACTGAATCATACTAAAATAATATCAAACCAGAATATAGTACCGAATATTAATTCAATAAATAATATATATATATTATAAATAATAGTGAACTTAAGTATATACTTTTAATTATATTATCATGTAATGCACATATGTATACTAATATATGACAAAAATTAATAGTTTTGTTGTGTTTAAAATAAAATAAATAAATTATGAATAAATTTTGTTTATTATTAATATTATTATCATTGCTGTTGTTGCTACTACTACTACTACTACTACTACTACTATTATTATTATTATTATTCAATTAACAAGTAAATGTGTGAAATGTCTATTACAATTTGAACTTAAAATATAAAAACAAAAAAATTCACATTGTATATTTTCAAATAATTCAATTAACAAATAAAAATGTGAAATATCCATTACAATATATTTAAAACTTAAAATATGAGAAATAAAAAAAATTATTATTATTATTATTATCAACAACAAATAAAAATGTAAATAGCACATTATATTTCAAGTTAAAATGAAAAATATGAAATATGAAAATTAACATTATATGATTTCAAATATTATAATTTTTAACTAAAATATGTTATTATTATATTTGATAACTTATTAATTAATATATTTAATAATTTATTAATAAATAATATTATTGATGGGCCAACTAAAAAATTACATAATTATTTCAAAAAAAAAACAGTGGATATAAATATAATTTAAATTAATAATATAAATTTATTTATTACATAAATTTTCAAAAACTTGTTTTGAACTGTACCATACCGATCCGTTTTAATAGAACCGAATTTTCATATCAAATTGTTTTGAAAAATGAGATGGTACTGGTACATAAATTTTTAAATTAGGCACTAATACTGAAAATTTAATTTTTTAAAATATTAAAATATAATATAGTTTCAAAAAGGAATAAGGTTTGATTTGTCCCTCAAACTTTTTGTGAAAGTTTAATTTGACCAAAAATGACCTTTTCGACAAGTTAATCCAAAACTTGCACTTAATGTATCATTTAAACCCATTTCATGAAGTGTGTAACGCACGTCCATCTGAAGGTGTGTTGACAATTAAAAATAATTGAATTATCATTATAATTAAATTTAATTAATTAAAAATGTGAAAGAACTGTGGTACATAATGGATAATGCATATTACCTTCTCTGATTCTTTTACATCACCTTCTCCTCCTTCCTATGAACTATCGTCAAAACCTAGAACTATCCAAAATTGTACCTTATTCAATGACATGATTCGAAGGAAACCCAAAAAGCTTCCAAGATCCTTGCAATGAGCATTCAAATCTTCAAGCGTTTCAACAAAGTAGAAATTATTATTATGGGATGTCCACTCATGTTGCTAAAAAGAGTTGCTACCACTTGATTGTTCTCTAGCCAATTTTCTATAATCTTGTTCTAGTCTAGTATTTCCATATCCTTGTTATCTCTAACAAGCAAGCCAATCATGCAAAGAATATCATTCACATACTTTTCACAGGGATTGCAATGATGTCACGACCCAAACTAGGAGTCATGACCGGCGCTAGGGAATGAGATTTCTTTCGAATCCGGAACCCGTAGCAAGCTTAAGAAAATAAAATCATACAATAAATGAATAAAAAGTACGATATAATTAAAATTTTTTGAATCAATATATAAAATAAATTCTCCAAATCCTTTCATAAATGTATACATATTTGTACAGTGTTCAAATACAATTTTTCAAAATATACAATATCAAAACAATATAATACTCTTCTGATTCAATAACACAACTACTGCAGTTTCTAGAATACAAATTAGAGTTCAGAATATACATTTGCATAAAATAGCCGGGACTAAAGAATACCGACGAGGAACTCTACAACTAAGGTCTGACGATATGGGATCTCTTGAAAAAATAATTGAGGGGGGTCAGACCTCACTGAGTGAATTATTATACTATATATACATGCAAACTAAACCATACAATCAGGCATTCTTATATATATATATGTATATACACACATTTCACACGAATGCCGAACTCTGCCTTTATAAATATACTAAATGTAGAAAACGTTTATTTTAATGCATGAAGGATCTATAGAACCCTAATAATAGCAACCTCAAACAATCCCATCATCACTCTAGCCATACAGGCTCACTTGATTCCAAATAGAATACTTATTCCAATCTGGACAGCAGACTGGCCCCGAGACACTAAGTCGACCGAGCTCCAGCAGTCTGACTGTCAGTGTGATTGGCCCCAAGACACTTGGTCAACCGAGCTCCAACAATCACACTATCTATCACCTCACATCTCAATCAACCCAATAGATCATTCAATCCACTTATGGATAGTAGACTGGCCCCGAGACACTAAGTAAATCGAGCTCCAGCAGTGTGATTGGCCCCGCAATCACACTATCTAACATACCATTAATCTTAGTCAAATCCATCAAATTAATTATTTCTCACTCAACCCTTATCTATCGTACCGGTACATACACGGTCTTAGTGCTGCCCACTAGGAAGCACGTTCTATTGATATCCTTCATTTACAAAAATCATTTATTCTGAAAATAATTAATGTGGAACGATATTCATAATAATAAAATCAACCATATATATATACCAAAAATATACCTAAAATACACCCAATATATTTTGGGTATATATATATATATATATATATATATATATATATATATGTCAAATAAAATATGAAATAAACTAAAGATAAATCATTAATATGGTTAAAAACAATTTAAATGAGTAACAATAATATAACATGCATTTTCTTAAAAATATACTTAAATATACAAAAAATATACCCTAAGTACACAAATCATTTAGTAAAACATTTATATATAAATATTCATTTAAATATGTGTTTAGGTTTAACATATATTCACAAATATACTAAAAATAAACCTAATTATCTAGCATGCATATATCAAAAATAAACCCTAAATATACCACTAATGTGTTAGGTTTAATTTAATAATAAAACATGTATTTATTTGGAAATAAATCAAAATATACCAAAAATAAACTTAAAAATAATTTAAGTGTAGGTTTATAATATAACATGCAATTATTTAAGAATAAACTTAAATTATACTAATCATTTAATAAAATAATTATGGTTCGATGCACATTTAAATCATGTATAAATATTAAATTATAACAAACATAAACCTAAATATCTAACATACATATATTAAAAATAAACTCTAAATATACCAGTGATATATTAAATGTATATAGAAAATATACAAACATTTATATATCAAGATATACTAAAAATAAATCAAAAATATACCAAATCATATTATAATTAAATTACTGTTTAAACATATAATGAAAATAAAAATCCTAAGTCATGCATCCTATATGCAATGCATATGTATATAGTATAATAACTCATATGTTAGCGCTCCACAAGACAAACTCGGCGGGACTGATTCATTAGGTCTCGGTCTTGGCGCAGGTAGACAAACAAATGACAACATGAAATCAGAATAAATTTAACAAAAATTCTAAAGACTCGATCTAGAATTTTAAACACAAAATTAGAATATGGATTTGACCGGACATCACGTTTTACGAGAATTCTACCAAAAATCCGACAGAACCTCCCCTGTAAAACGGACATCTCTCTACTCAAAGAGTAGAGTCGGTCCTGCAAAGAAAACACACTTCGGAATAACACCAAATTCACAACCACAATCCCTCGGTCGGACTCCAAACTACAATTCACCGACCGAGGTTCGCAATTCACAGAATAATTACAAAATACAAAAAATGTCCTTATATAATAAAAATATATTTTATAAATTCAAATTACGTAATTAACCCTAAAACATGTTAAAAACCGATAAAACTCATTTATTTAGAAAAATCGTATATTATATATATAATTTGAAAATAATTTACGAAAAATAGTTTTCATTAGTTAAAAATACTAAATAATTTTTAGAAATCATTTTTATACCCTAAGTAACTATTAAAAATAATTTAATTACATTTTTAGCCAATTTAGTATAAAATTACCAAAATACCCCTATATATATAAATTTACTAAAATAAATCCAAAAATTCACCAAAAATAATATAATTACTCAAAATTAATCTTCTTAACATATATTTCCATAATATAAATAAATATACTCAATTAACCAATTTATTTCAATTAAACACATAATTAACCCTATTTTTCAAAATTACATAAACTTAATAAATTCCAAATAAATATATAAAAATTTAAAAAAATTACAAATAAATTTATATAATTAATTTAAACTCCTATAATCACCATAAAACACAATTTTATAATTTAATTAATTAATTTTTGAAAATTAGAAAATATTAATAAAATAATTAAAAATTCACAAAAATTAAAATAAATTCCAAAATTTCTAAAATAATTACAGCATGTATATTAAGCTTCTAGGAACAAAGTTTGTGAAGGAATTTTTCATGAATCAATCAAATTGATGCTAAAAAATTTGAAACCCAAAATGGCTGAAATGAAGAAATTGAAATCTAAGCAATTCTAGATCAAATCAAGTGAAAAAAAAAAACTTGAAATCACACTCACCAGAGCTCAAGGAGAAGATAGAGACCGACGGTGTCGAAAATGGTGGCCGGAAATGGCTTGATCGGAGTTGAGATGAAATTCGGCCTCTACTTGATTTTTCGACCAAAACACACCGGGAAAGGGAGCTTTAGATGGTGAAAATGGCTGGAGGTGGAGGAGGAAGGCTGAGGGGCATAGTGACAGCAAGAAAACCAGCTTAAAATGGCTGGAAATGGAAGAAATTGCGTTAGGAAGAAGAAGATGCAGGGAGGGGCAAAACTGTAATTTCTGCAATCTTTGATTTTTTTTAAAAAAACGTATATATATGTCCACCTTATATAATAATATTATATATATTCCCACACAAAAATAATACTCACCACACAAATATTTTAATATATTTAATAATTTATACACTTAAAATTAATTAATTAATACAAAAAAAAATTAAATAATAAAGTTAAGGAAATTAATTAAGCTCTTATTAATTAAAAAAAATACACATATATACATTTTATTTAGCACTTAAAAATTATGTATGAGTTCATGCAAATTTGTAAAACTAGTCAAAATAATTAATATTAAATTATTTACGTATCAATTTCCTCGAAAATATAATTTCTAGAAAAATTTTACGTAAAGTACTTAAAATAATATAAAATAATTAAAATTAGCTTTAAACAAATAACAACTCATAAAAATGTCATAAATATATACAAAAATTATTAACATTGCATATCCCGATGCAGTATAAAAATATTTAAAAACTCAGGATATTACAAATGACAATTCTAATAATTTTGTAGCTTTTGACCGATATTGAGATATGGAATTTTTAGAATCTCCTTGGCCTTATCAAATTCCATGTCTAACTTATTCTTGCTTGGATGCACCTCAAACTTGACTCCCATATGGTAGAGCTCAGTTATTGCAGGTATAATATTCTTGAACAACGCCATATTTCTCTACAGCAGATTCAACCTAGATTTGCAAGGAATTTGATAGGCACCAACAATGACAAATCAAAGATTAGATCTAGTAATGATAGAGTAATCAGTGGAAGTGAGGATTTTTGTACGAGGAAGGAAAGCAACTGCGCGCTGGAGGTCGGGCATCTTACTACAAAGTGATAATTCTAAGTCTTGGGTGAGTATGGTTTGTGTAATTGCCATGACGACGACGAAGATTTTGGTTTATGTAATTGATTGATGAAAATCAATGATATAATGCAATTGTGCACAATTGCGACATAAGCCCCTATGATGAAATTCATTCAAAAACTGAACTTGGTTGTCGATTTTATGGACTTTAAGGACTAAATTACAGCATTTTTTAGGGTTTGATTGCAAAAAGTCATATTTTCAAAGGTCTTTTGGCAATTAAAAGTAAAAAAAATCTAGGATCGGCATTGGTGTAATGTCGACCGGCATTACACAATGTCAATCGACATTACACAATGCCAATCGGCATTGTACGGTGCCGACGCACAATAAGTCATTTTTTTTTATTTTTCACATATTTTTTCTTATTTTTTATCAATTTTTTCAGTTTTTTCATTGGTTGAAAATTCAAATTTTATCTGATAAGGTTTTTTTTTTTTTAAATGCAAAAGATTTTCGAAATAAAAAAAACCAAACGCTATCTAATAATCAATATGTTCCTTCTTTGAAGGAAGTTCAGTACACGCAGACTTTGCATTTAAAATCAAAATTTGCATACGTGCATGAGGAGGATTTTTTGGGGGGTTTTTTTTTTATTCTTTAATGCAGAAACACTTGACTACGCATAAATCCCTAAAAAAACTAAAACATCACTGAGAACGTTGCAGCACCACAAAAACTTCAATTTTGTCAAAGCTCTTTTCTATACAATTCTTTCAACCAGAATAGTCCAGCACTATTTTTTAAGCCTGAGTCTAGAATCAGCAATAGTTTCAACAGTGAAAATCCTAGTATGAGGGGCCAAAGCATATGCACAACATTTTTTCTTTCTTCTCTTCTCTTCTTGTAAACCTTTTTTTATTTTTTATTTCGTTATTGTTTTCTTATTTCATTACTAATATAATTTTTTGTGTGTTTTTTGTCTGATACTCGATTGTGGATTAAGGAGGAAACAGTCTAAAATCCAAGAATTGAATAGAAGATTTATGGAATGTAATGGATAAACCTAAATTATTTCTTCAATAGTTTTTAGGATTTTTTATTTTTCCATTTTTGGTGTTCTGTGTAGTTATTTTAATTTATGGGTGTATAATCATTTAATTTAATTTTTGTACGTAGTTTGTAATAGCCCCAGTAATGGGAATAGTAAAAATTTTAATTTTTTGTATTTTAAAATTGATTAGTAATTAGGTTCAATTGGGTAAAAAATCAATTAAAATCAATGGTAACAGTAGCTTAAATTAGGGTTTGCATGTAATTAATTTAGGGTTTTTTTCTAGAAAATCATTATAATGTTTGTTTGATCTACTTTTTATGTTTTATTTATTTTGGGCTTGTTTTTTTTTTTTTTTTTTTTTTTTTTTTTTTTTATGTTTTTATGTTTTTGGGCCCCAAGCCTACGTTTAGGTCTAACCCACTTAATAAAAAAGTTTAAAAAATGATTTAGGTTTTTAAATAATTAAAATCAATTTAGGCCCATTAGGTTTATTAGATTTTAGGTCCGCTTAGTTAATTAAAATTGTTTAAATTTAGCTCATCCCACTTAATTTCATTTCTTTTAAAATAAATAGACCTAGGCCCATATTTCACCTAAAATAAAACCAATTTAGATTTTGGCCTACTAATTTAATTTGCTACATCACTAGCTTAGTGCAAGGGTAAGGTAAGGCGCATCATTACATCACTCTTAAAGACACACAAGAGTAGCAACATGCAAAAGACGCACAGAGAAGAATTTTTCCTCCTCCAATTTCAGTACCATTATGTCACCATCGCCACTCTATTCCAAAGTTTTTTTCAGTCAAAGTCTACCACTTTCTTTCTCTTCTTTCCACTCAAAACCTTTTATACCCATTACACAGAACAATGAAATGCTTAACCCAAACAAAAATAATCAAAATTTCAATTGTTATCAAGAAATTATTTTCAGAAGAAGCCTAAATTGTTACTTTAAAAATGCATCAACTACATGTTTTGGACAGTGTTTCATCAATGTACCTTTTCTGTTACTTCTAAACCCCATCACCCTTGAACTTCCTGTCCATTGTTTACTCATAGTTGCCAACTTCACCCACATTAGGATTCATGGTTTGGTTAAAGAGAGAAAGAGAATTATTAAGGTAACCCAGAGAGGAGTAAAAGAGCTAAAGCTTAAAATTGAGAATTGGGTGATGATAGAGATTGTGGCTGTAAAAAAAGGCATGGATTTGATGATTTTGGTCTATGGATTTTGATTTATCAATTGACTACAAGCATTTGCGACGATGGGTGGTTGACAATGGTAAAGGAGCGATTCATCGTGTTTGCATTTGATTAGGGTGATAACAATGGTGGGGGAGTTTAGAAGAAGGTACAAGATGATATAGTATTAGTGCTAATGTAACTAATCTTTTAATCTTTTGATAAAAATGATAGCTCACTATTAATTTTTATGTTTTAATCATTTTTAATTTATTGTTAGTGTTTAATAAAGAAGTGTGTTATATGTAACAGGGTGACAAAAGGGGCCTTAAGGGCCATGCACCCTTAGAGTCCTTAGCTTATCCTAAGGACATAAAGGGATAAGAAAAGTATAATATGGCCGACCAAAGACGTACATGAAAAGAAAAGTATAATGAAGGGCATTTTGGTATATATGAATAAATATTATTATTTATATTTTATGAGGGTGTGATGGGTGGAACATTCTGATGTCTCCTCTTACTAACCTTTAAGGTGCTCCTTATGCTCTTTAAGGGATACCTTCGGCATAATCTCTCCACCATCCCTGAGGCTTATGTGCATGTTTGACGACACAGCCTTAAGTGAGCTCCTTAGTGTTAAGCTAGGCGACGGGCATTGAGTTCAAGGAAGAGGAATTCAATGTCTCCATAAGGAAGGAGCTCTATGGACACTACAAGGCCAAGGTGCTTGTAGTGCATGGTTCTCCTGGACCTAAGGTTACAATATGACTTGCGCTATGAGCTAGCATATAGGGGAATTCTGAGGCATTGAGGGATTTGAATATATGCAGGACTTATGAAGCAAGTGCATAACCCTTGCATATGCAAGAGCTATGAGGCTAATACGAGATTCGGTAATATGTGGGAACGGTGAGGCGAATGCGATGTTTAATATAAGAATAAGGCTTGGATACATATGTGAGATATAATGCAAGCATGAGCCTTGAACGTATGTGAGAAACATAAGAACAACGATAGTAATGAACATGCGAGGTTGGTTAGGTTCGCTAACACTCGACTATAGTCGAAGGACACTTGATATTAATGCTAAGAGCATGTTCATAAGGCTTAGTTGGCCTAAACTTGGGAATGTTTAGGTGCCACATGGGTCAAATGTCAGGGCTAAATGGAGGACCCTTGACATTTGAATTTCTCCCCTACTTGAGCAATTGACACCCTCGTCAATTGGCCATAGGGGTTCACGGTTCTCATCTCTTGTGGTGTTCCATGTCTTCTTCTATTTTATCTCCATCAACTTGCACTGCCTGTTTGTGATCTTAAAACTATGTCAACTCTTGACCACTTCTCGTTCTTGTCTATTGTGAATTTTGGCTCTTCACTTTTGTATTCTCATGTCTTCTTTTAGGTTCTTATTTTTACTTCTCAATAAGGCTTTCCCATGCTTTCATTGCTTTATTCCTCTCTTGAGTGTAAATTATACCTAGCAAGGCAAAATAAAAAGGCAACAATACATATTGAAAAATAATTCTTATGTCTCATTTACTCTTTTAATACAAATTCAATGTTAGATAAATTCGGCATTTGCACATATTTGGTCATCAATTAAATAAACATCATGGCTTACTATATCTGTCAAGGAATTATAAAGGAGCATCACATGACTTACACATTATCCGTATGTTCATGCAACACTGTTGATGTTTACCACTCTTGGTACTAATAGTTTGCTATTTTGCACCTTCCCAAATCCTCGCATCACTTGTTTCAAGGATAGGGTCTCTGCTAGCCAACATCTTGCCTTGCCTTTTTCCATGTTCTTCATCCATTACTTGATATTTCGTTGGAGACTTCATGTATTTTTCTAATCCTATGCCAAAAGGTATATATATTGTCCCATTTTTCTAGGGTCTTCCTTATATACATTCCACTTGTAGGAAGTATCTTGCAGGAGAATATATCTCTACAAGATCTTCTAAAGTGTGTCTTGGTACATTTTGGTCCCATGGGTCAGTTGAAAGTAGTATTTTCGCTTGTCTTAATGGTAGTAAGAGTTTATGATTTTGGGATCAACTTGCTTGTTCCTTTTGTCCTAAGCAAAGATGTCATCTTCATTTATAAAAGCCATAACCCTCCATCCACAAGTAAGTTGATTCAATGAATCTTCTTTCTTGCTTCTTAAAAGTTCTTGCATGTCATCCAAGTCATTTGCCACCATGTTTTTATAAGTGTTTTAAGCCTCAATAGCATTACGGTTTGTTTACCACACTCGTATTCCATCCCCTTAGTGATTCCTTTATTTAGTTGTATCAACACTTATTGTCACCTACATATAACACATATATGTATTTTCTCAAAGGTTGCCCTAAGCTTTATTGGCAAACTCTTTTGTAACACACAAGGCAACCACAACCTTTAGCAAATGCACATTAAGGCTATCTCAGCCTTTAACAACCACACATCAAGGCTACTGTAACCTTTAGCAAACATGAATCAAGGCTACCATACCTTTTAGCAACCACACATCTCACACAACATGTTTCTGCTCACACTCATTTTTTTTCTTTTCTTTTCTTTTCTCTCTTTCTTTTCACTATCCCTTATTCTTTTCTTTTCTTTTTTTCGCTTTATGTTCTTTTCCTCTTGCTCTTATTTTTTCTTTTTGTCTTCCTTTTTTTTTATTATTATTTTCTTTCACACTTTCTCACACACTCACAACAGTGGTTACCACAACCACACTCAAATCACAATATTTCACTTATCATTTCATTCATTACTGAGTGCGTTTCACTCCCCCCACTTTGAGTCATAATACTCATGAAAATTTCATCTCATTGGCTTCTCAAGCCTAACTCATGCTCAACGCCTCACTAGCTCTTGAGCCACATCACGCATCGCTATAAGTTTATGCCACTATATGATAACTCTTATAATTCATCAATCAAAATTATATCTCAACTCTTGCACTTCATATTTGTGCATTATCGCATTCTTAATTATAGGGTATCATCCCTTTAATAGTCTCATAAGATTAATAATATTTCTAATTTTGCCACATTTAATGGGTTATGCTATAACCCTTGTTCACATTGTGAATTTTAGCGCACTTTATCTTCTTGCATTGAATCATATTCATCGCATCTTAATTTAGGGACTTTGTATCATTTATGTTTTTGCTTATAAATTATTCAATTGCAACATCGATATTTTTATCTTATGATTGGCACTATCGGCCTCTCGTTCAGCACGTTTCTCATCCCATCATGGTTGGCCTCTTTGCACTAATAAGTAATCTTGCTATAATTTTATCAATTGTTTCCTCATTTTACTCGAAGTTTCTTTCGAGTTTTTATCAATCGTATAGATTATCCCTCAATGATGTGCATCAATACAATGATGCTATTATAGTGTCATATTTGACTAAAGTCTCAAAAACTTTTCACTTCACATGATCACATTTTATTTCTCATGTAAGAGCTCACTAATAAACTTAAGTGTCTTTTCACTTAGTCACTCTCCACAAGTAAATTATGCCTCAATAATTTCTTGTAAGAGTCACAAGTATGAAGGATCCACCAATTTTATTAGGTTGTCACATACATTTCTGCCTCGTCTCGATGTTTTATGATATTCTTTTAATGAATATCCTTTAATTCTCACAAGTTTTCGTTTATCAATTTTGACACATTAATGTGCCACCGATAACCACATCCCTCGCACTTATTTCGCTTTAAGAGAACATATTTGATTAAATAGTTGTATACATGAATGATTGTGGGTCCATAATTATTCATCTTTGCATTAATAGCATCGTATTTATATATTAATATTTTCCACATCACACATTTTCTTCTCTCTTATACCAAATGTCACAGGTCCTCCATTTAGCCCTGACATTTAACCCGTGTAGCGCCTAAACTTTCCTAAGTTTAGATCAGCCAAGTCTCATGAACATGCTCTTAGCATTAATATCGAGTGTCCTTCGACTATAGTCGAGTGTTGGCGAACCTAACCAACCTTACATGTTCACTACTATCGTTGTTCTTATGTTTCTCGTATACATTCAAGGCTCATGCTTGCATTGTATCCCGCATATGTATTCGAGCCTTATTCTTATTTTAAGCCTCGCATTCGCCTCACCGTTCCCACCTATCACGGAATCCCGCATTAGCCTCATGGCTCTTGCATACACAAGGGTCATGCACTTGCTTCATAAGTCCCACATATATTCAAATCCCTTAGTGCCTCAGAATTCCCCTATATGCTAGCACATAGCACAAGTTATATTGTAACCTTGCATCCAGGAGAACCACACACTATAAGCACCCCGGCCTCGTAGTGTCCATAGAGTTCCTTCCCTATGGAGACACCAAATTCCTCTTCCTTGAACTCAATGCCCGTCGCCTAGCTTAACACCAGGGAGCTTACTTAAGGTTGTGTCGTTAAACATGCACACATTCTCAATGATGGTGGAGAGCTTACATCAAAGGTACCCCTAAAGAGCATAAGGAGCACCTTGAAGGTTGGTAGGAGGAGACATCAAAATGTTCCACCCATCACACTCTCATAAAATATAAATAATAATATTTATTCATATTTACCAAAATGTCATTCATTGTACTTTTCCTTTCATGTACGTCCTTAATAAGCTATATTATATGTTTCTTATCCCTCAATGTCCTTATGATAAGCTAAGGACTCTAAAGATGCATGGCCCTAGGGCCCCTTTTATCATCCCATTACATTATACGTACTTTTATCATCCCATTACATTATACGCACTATAAAAATTGTTAACAAATAAGTTTAAATGATAAATTAAGTACAAATTTTGAATTAAATTATCCAAAAAAGTCATTTTAAATCAAATTTAACTTTTACAACAAATTTAAAAGACAAATCAAACTTTAATCCTTTTAAAAATTTTAAATATCTAAATTTACCCGAGCAATGCTCCCTTTTAGTTAGAATGCAACACAATATAAGTGGAGTGGGCTGGGTGGGTAATTTTTAACTCTTGTATTTGTTTGACGTGGAGAGAAGCCACGTGTGAGTAAAGAAGGAGGCCACCGCACCCATTTCTTTCTTTCAAATCCCTCATTAATCGTTATACATCAGTGGGTAGCTACATCAAAACAGGGGATAAGAAGGAGAGAAAAAGAAGGCGATGAGGAAAATAGTTGCAGCGTTGATGGCATGTGTAATAATATTTGGCCATCTTCATATGGTTGAGCCTTCCGCTGCAGATTGCTACGATGGTTGCATCACTGCTTGCGTCCAACCTAACAGTATGTATCTGCATATCTTTAATTTTCCAGCAAATTTCGGTTTCATGTTTTTTACGACATTGATATATGATATTTCTGAATCCCAATTAAATACTCCTTTTCTTGAATACAATTTTAATCAATTAAAATGAATAAGAATTGGGTGTGTGTTCCTAATAATAAATTTTGATATTGATATGGATATTGCAGCGAGGCTTATGCGACGCTGTGAGATCAAGTGCGGCATTAAGTGTGATCCCAGTAATTCCTTCAGCTCTCAACTTATTCAATAATAAAGTTATGAGTTACAGATGGCTTTGGTGATTTAAAAAAAAAAAAAATTCTATTATGTTTAGGGAATAGCTTAAAAAAAATATGATCTTAGATATCTATAGTAGTATCAATTTGTGATTTTAAAATTATCTTTTTCATGATTCTCGCAAGTTAGGCTATTATTATTTAATAAGTTAAAAACATACCAAAAGCTGTAGTTTGATGGTTCAAATCTTACTTGGTTATTGTTTTGGTAATTTTTTTGGATTAAATTTTAGAGGAAAGCACAATTTTAAATCTTGATTTCAATCTATAACATGATTAATTGTAATTTTTTTTAATGATATTTCATTACCTCGTGTTTATATATTTTTTTTGGTATTTAATATTTTGTGAACTAATTTTATATTTATTTCATCATGAAATATTAATATAATATTTTTAATGATGAAATTATTTAATATGAGATTTTTCATCAATCTATTTATTTGATTATTTTTTAAAATATTTCAAAATTATTTTAAAAATAATATTTAATAAACTAATATTATCATTATTTTATGAAAAATATTAATATAATATTAAATTTTAAAAATAAAATAATGTATATGTTATTTATGACCAATTTAATATTTTAAATTTTTTTTTTTTTTATAATAAACTGAAAAATACATGCAAACTCAGTTTTGCGAGTTCATTTAGCTAGTTGAAAGCTTAATAAATGATTTTATTATCAAACATCCATATTATGTTAATATTAAGCATAGATTTTTAACAATATTATTTAAATGGGTATGAAAATGTAAAATATATAAAATAAAGGGTACTTAAGTGAGATAAAAAAAAATTTACAGGACTAGTTTTGTTACAAGTTGAAGCCACAAGATAAAAATTATAGTTTCTCCAATTTGAAATTGGTAGCTAATATGTGTTAGGATAATGATTATATTCAGTTTTACATAAGTTCCAATTTGGAGTTTTTCGTCAATAATGATTTTTTAAAAACATATTTACTATCTTATCATTTTAACTTTAAATATTTATCATTAACATTAACCACACAAACAAAGATATTAAATTATGTTAATAAAAAATTGAGATAAGCACAAATAAATGTAATGTGGTTTAAGCATTTTAGTATTAGAGGTCTATGGCTTTTTTTTTTTTTTTTGTATTTATGATCTTATATGCTTATCATTTTAGGTGACGAAATTTTTTTTAACTTGTGAATTCTTTCTTCTATGATGATAAACAAATTTGAATTTTGATTTTAATTAACGGAACTTGAGCTTAGTGTGGTTGTCTATAGTGCTCAGAATTGTTCTATCAGGTGAAAATATGAATATATATATATATATACATGCATTACATTATAGTCTAAAATTTCCATAGACAGACTTATTATTTTCCCATTTAAAACGTTAAAATTTTAATTTTTAGATGTTGGAGGAGAGAAATCATAGGTTGTAACTAATTTTGTCATATAAGTGGTATTAGTATCAAATTATGAGTACTAAATTATCAAAGGAAATTACAATCCATGGTACTAAAGTGCTTAAATCACAAGGTATTTATTTGTACTTAACTCTTAAGAATTTTCAAAACTCATCAATATACCAAAAATAATAGATATTAATACTTCATTTAAAATTTATTGTCAAGAATTTAATAAAATAACTATATATTTATTTTTAAAAATATATAAATAAAACTATTCTTAGTATTTTTCTTCTTGTAAAAAAAAAAAGGTATAACATATAACCAAAAATACTATCAACAACAACTATTATAATTTTACTAGCACATAGTATCAACAACTATCTTAGTTATCAACTATCAACAACAGTTTAGTCAAACAGACACTATATTGATTATGTATTATACTTATTATATAAAAGTGTGATTCTACATAGACAGTTGGCATTATATAATCTTTTTATATTAAATATATTTATAATCATAAAAGCAATTATCACATTAAACGTTAAAATTATAATTTTTCACATTGCAAGTTTAGTATTGTTCTTGTTCTTGTTCTTTCTTTCTTTTTTCTTTTTTTTTGAAGAGACAGTTTGAGCTAATTTTGTTTATCTTCACATTACTTAAGAAAATTATATTTTTCATTTATTTCTTAAAAACAAATAAATTCACATAAAATGATAATTATATTCTATAATCTTATATGTTGAATTTAGTTTATGTAATAAAGATTCTAAGTTAGTTTTTATAATTTTGCTTTGTGTGTTTATATAATTATTTTATAAAATTTAATGTAATTAAGTAAAAATATATTTTCAAAATATTTCTAGGCGTAATTAATAAATTATACTTTTTATAAAAAAAGATAAAAGTGAGAGTTAATTTATATTCAATGAATATAATTATAATTATCTATTTCAAAATTTTAAAAAGTGGATTTTCAATTTGTTGTTGAATACTTATCCTTTGCTAGCTATATATATTTAATACATATAATTTTCAATTAAAATAATTGAGAAATAATAGATTTTATTTTAACCAATCAAAACAAAAAAACACATACAAATACTAATAAACTTTAAAATTTTGAAGATTAAAGAAAGAGCTAAAATTTTGATTTTCTCATTATTTCAATTTTAATATATAAATAGATTTTACTTTATTATCTTGAGTTTCTTACATTTATTATTTCTTTTGTGTACAGTTATAAAAATAAAATTTATCATAAATTTGTTCAAGTATATGGATATGGACTCCAATGGTAGACCTATGCCATGATTCATGCTATTTGTTTCCATGAAGATCTTTTAATGTCTTCTTATTGAAAAATAATATTTTAGTGTAGTTAGCCTTCTAGGTTTGGAACATTGATCACTAGAAAAATTAAATGAGCCTCACCGATAAATAATTTATTTCAGGCTCTACTCCTATCTTTTAATAAATCGTGATTTACATGAAAATAACAAATTTCTAATAGAAGCTTAGCGCTCAAAAGAAAAAAAAAATCATAAAATTTGTAGGTACTAAAGTTGAAATGTTGCATTTACATCCTTGGCAATTTGTTTACTGCCCTATCATATACATTGATTTCTAGTTTGAGTTTAATTGAACAAGCAAATAATTTGTTCAACAAAAATTATCAGATGTTCTAACATTATCCATTATAATGGCAAAATTTCCATGAAATTATTAACTTGCTGATTCTGCATCTGATTTATGCTTTTGCAGGTTCTCAAATGGAAGATCCTTTGAGATAAAAGTCTTGCTGCATGCATAATCTAATTGTGTAATAAAAAATTAAATATACTACAGGTTTTTTTGCCCCAATAATAAAAAAAAAAACTAGAAATGACCATTTATTGGTGGGGATTTATTTTGTTTGGTAAGCTATTGTCTTTATGTTTCTACTAGTCAAGTCCATTTCCAGGACTCCACCAGCGTCCCTGGTAATAATAATCTCTCATTGCACAAGTCAATGTTCCATGTAAAACGTGATTTGGATTATGATTAGGATTTAGGATTACTATGCTTGCTAATCAAAGAACGGGTACAACTTGCAAATAGGAAATATTCTATTGCAAAATCAACTTGTAAACCAGCCTTTGTTGGAACATTTTACGACATAGTGAATCTAGAATTTTTGGCACGACCATAGTGAATCTAGAATTTCTGCTGTGCCAAAATCTGGAAAACGATTCTTACTTGGCTAGTCCTGGGAATTGACTGTTTGATAAGATATTAAAGTAGTAAAAATAACGCCTACTGACAACTAGCTGAAACAGCACTGTCAGTTACTTCCATGACACATTCATATATTCAGTAGAAGTGCAGTTCCTTGCCTGATGCCCAGGCTTGCCGCATTTGTGACAAGTTATGGAGACGGAAGCTGCAGTCCTTGCTCCAGGATAAGCGGGAGAACGAGAAGCTGCAGTCCTTGCCCGGGAATCAGCAGGCATGCGAGATTCAGATGAAATTGTGCAATCTTTTGCCCAATGTCCTTCATTGCCGCATTTGAAACAGGACGATCCAGTCCTTATGACATTGCTTTTGTTGCTCAATTCATTCATGCTGTTGAACGCACCTGCTGCATGACCAGCTGTTGCTAGAACATTATCATTACACCACTTGAAGAAGCCACAGGAACTTGCCTATGCAGCAAAGAAAAAAGATTATGTTGTCTCTACCATAAGCACTAGCTCAGTCAGAAGAAATAGTGCAAATAGAAAAGAGTGAGCATTTTCCTTTTGCGTATATTTCATATCTTCAAACTATAACAACTTTGGATCACACGGCTGTCGACCAAACTTTTTCTGCAGCATGAATGTTCCGTGGCCATCACTCTATTGTGATAGATATGTGAGACTGGAAACTGAGGGGTTTCAGTATATCCATGGATGGCAGGAATGAACCAAAAAGTTTCATGAGTGAAATGAAAAACATACCTACAGGTGTCGAGATAGACTGCTATATGGAATTAATAGTGAAATAGAAAGTTTCAAGTATACGTTAGCCAGGAACATCTGAATATGAACAAACTGAGGTATCAAAAGGTGCAAAACAACGATTGTTTCTTTTTCCCCCTAAGATGATAAATGAAAATGCAGCATCTACAACAGATAAAACCAATAAGGCAGAACTACACAACACTATTACCTGAACCACCACCATCAAACAGCAAGAGGAAAACTCGCTTTCATAAAATTTATTAGAATACTGAGTTTCCTACACTCTATATGCATAAATTTCACAGCAGATCATTCATGGATTTCATTTCCAGGCAAAATGAGACAGAGATAATAGAACACTAGCTTGTTCAGTTTACTATAGTCCAAGGCCATAATCAAGCAACAGCCAACAGACCAAACGAAAAAAACTAGTGTGAATTAAAGGTGGTAGTGCGGGTAAACCTAAGAACCTGTCAGTGCAGTAATACACATAAATTGGGTCATTTCTCAAACGGAATAGGATGGAGGAACTCAGCTCGAAGTTATCACAACATGGATTTATTTACCTGGTTTGCTGGACATCTATAGAATTGTTGGCCAACATTTTTTCCAGTTTTGGCAGTCAGAATGAGGCAAGACCCAGCACCACATGGACATGGAAGATTTGGTACATTATTGCGATTCCCACTGTCACACCACTCGAAGAATCCACAGCCCCCATTTTCCTGTCCCAAACGAATAAAATTACATGCTTATAAAAATGATTTCAAAAAAATAGTTTTACAACCTGTCTGACAGGACATTTGTAGAACTTGCGGCCTTGATTTCTCTCAGTATTGGCAGTTAAAACAACGCATCTGCCTAACCCGCAAGGGCAGTTCTTCTCCGGAATTCCATCGAAATCGGCACCATTCGATAGGTTATTGTATTGCGGATGAGGAGCAAAAGGCTTCACTTTAGATCCAGTCGAAGAATTAGCATTGCTGAATTTTTGCCAGCGAAGACTATTGCTTCCTCTTAGAGCAGCCATGTACACCCCTTCATTTACCTCTTCCTTTTGCTTTTTCTTCTTCTCGTACTCCTCGGAATTGGGATCAATCGAACTGATGCGCCGCTTATTGGAGAGGGCGCGGGCTTCAGCTTCTGCCACTTGACAGAGAAAGTCATCGTTGTCCTCTTCAATTTCTATCATCGATTCTGGATTCTGTTGCTGGTTTGCTGTTGTTTTTTTTTCTTCTTTGAATTGTGATCGTTCGGCCTGTGCCGTTTTCTGCCTTTTCCCGCACTAAGTTTTTAGGAATACGCGCCGATTATAAATGACATGTATATTATAAAATAATTATTTTCATTATTTTAATTATTAAAAACCACAAATTTTTTTTAAGGAATTAAAAACTACGAATTAGTAAAATATAAAAGTGAAAATTCAAAAATTATTGTAATAATTTTATTTGATTTTTTTCAAGAGGATATATGTATTGTTAAATATGCATAGTAACAATAATAACAATTAATTAAATTAAATAAAAGAAAACATGAAAAATGGTTGAAAAGTTATATATTTTTTACTTTTTACTTTAAATATAAAAAAATAAAAGGTATTTTTAGTTGAATAAAAGATTAATGTTTTAGTTAATTAGAATAAAATATATAATTTTTTATATAACAAAGTTTTTATTGGGCTAGTAAACCAAAGTTCATTTTGAGCATGTTCTAATTGTGTGACCCTATAGATTCATATAACGTTGGCAGTAAGCAGTAGGCCTAAAATCCTAATTTAGGCCTACTAATCATAAATAGTATTTAACAAGATATTATGATTACCCAAATTATGTAAAGGTCAATAATCCAATATACCCTAATTTACAATGAAATGCAGTCCTTTGATCATAAGTTACCTTGATTGAACATAAGACATAGTTTATGTTATCCTTATACAATTCAACCATATTATTTTTCGATTTAAGTAAATTGTAATTGATAACTCTTGATCAATTCATTCTAGTATGACCATATATTTTCCTTTAATCTATCTTATCAAGGGCCCCACAAATATCTTACACAAATTAAATGAAGGACAAATACATTTTCATTCACTCACATTCCTCACATAACTCATTCTACATCCAACAACAATTTATTTCATCATCTTGTTAAAGATAATTTTAGAATGTGTCAAAATACAAAATAATCATGTAGAAAACCATGGTGATTTTAAGGTTAGAGGACTAAAACAATATTAATGTGATGAGAATTACTTATGACAATTTTCTATGTAGTATTCTCATACTGGGTCAATCCAGTATATCATTTCTCAAACAAGTACCTATAAGTTGACTTAATATCTCATATACGACATGTAATTATGCTGGTATGCATGAGGCTCTTTGCAATTTTGATTTGAGCCAAGAAACAAGGGTTCTTGTTATTGCATTAGGTGAGTTTTGCATATCTCTTATTGTTACCCAATTCAGTTCTATGTTCATTTATTTTAAGGTATTGGATAATTTGTCCATTTTACTCCTTTTTGAGAACATAAGCAACAAATTGATGTTCACATAGGAAAAACAAATTCTTGCAATTTGAGTTCCTAAGTGTTAATATGTTCGTGCTCTACCTTCTTCTACTTATTTGCTTTCCACTTGCTAAGCTTATGTTCGTGAGAGCATTGTGATTAATATAAGTTGTGTAAAGAAGTCATACAACTAGTAGTTATCCTATTGGTTATAAAGAAGTGTGATGTGGCATTAGTACTTTTAGAAAAGGAGTGATATTAATAATCTATTGCCTATTACATTGTATAAATTGGCAACAACTAATATATATTCCTATTTTGGAACAATAAGTGTTAGCAATTTATGACTTGGTTTTAGAAGATGACCCTTGACTCTTTTATAAGGATGCTCATAAGTCTAGCCATAAAAGGAACCTCATGTTCGAGTTTCTCTTTTCTCAAATAAATATTTTATTAACTATAGAAATCAAGGTGAGTAATTTGTAGTTATACAAATAGTTTTGCATGTTAATAAAATGGGTATATGTATATACATAATTCTGCGTCACCCTTAATCTTATTCTTTATCAATACTCTCACTTTAATGATACACAAAATATATAGAAAAATTATTGGACCACTAGTTTTATATGTTTTAGACAAAAAAATTAGAATGACCTTTTTTTAGGCTTATAATTAAGCTATAATCAAAGTAATCTCACATGAAAGGTAAGGTTATTATAACTTTTAGACTCACAAATTAAATAAAATTAAATGGAGAAAATACAAATAGAAGATTAGCTTTCAAATCATTAGAATAATGGGCACAAATCCTTTTCATATTTCTATTCATGCATTCCATTGTAATACCAGTTCAATTGCATTATTTTCTTCGATTTATTTTGTTATTTATTGAATATTAAACTACCTAATAAATTTAGTCAATATTAAACTATCTAATCCTTTTTACCTAGCACTTTGTAAATTCCTTCCTCTAACTATGATTAGTAAAACCTTACTTGTCATCTCCTTAGCATCTATGATTTTTATGCTTATTGTTGTTTTGTTATCTTTTTAAGTTGTTGCCCCTAACATGAATTTCCAATGTTGTTTTTGAGTTTTAACAATATTGAAATGTTATTCTCACTTGGTATGGTATTTAGGAATTTGGTAGGAAGTCTTATAGGAGTTTTGGGTCATGCTATTAGAAAAAAATGATGTGAAAGTGAGTTTGTTATTAAATAATCTTAATTAGGTTTGTTATGGGTGTTATTATTGGCTACTTTTTAGTTTTAGTATGGTGAATGTCACGACCTGAACCCGAGGGCGTGTGACCAACACTAGGGAATGGGTAGACATAAGGCCCCTGAAACCCGTAGTAAGCCTAAAGGAAAAGGAAATAAAACCATTCATATTTTAAACTTTAATTAATAATAGAATATATTATCAAACTGATTTTTCTCAAAATTCGCAAATTCAACTGCTTAATAAAAATATGTTTCAACATCTCATATTATAAATTGAATTTAAATCTTATACATAAGCATGGTTTACATAAATAAATTACACAATTATGTTTAAACCATACAAATCTTTAGTACATATACTACTGCAGCAACCTAGATTAACACACAGTACAACTTACAATGACTTACATAAAATAGCCGATGAGGAAGAAACCCGGCGTGGAGGTAGTCTGAGGTCGAACTCCCAAGCTCCTGAAAAAAAAAAATTGAGTGGAATCAGACCTCACTGAGTAAATCAATAAAAAGAGCTGTATGGTTTGAAAACTATATATATTTGTAGTGAAAATAATTTATAATGTATAAATATAGCTTTTTGAAAAAGTCTCGGTCGAACCCTAAACCCAAAATCTACATGGTCAACTGGGCCTACTTATTCCAACTAGAATACCGGTCCCCGAGAGCAAAGGCATCAACCGAGGCACCAAGCCATAGTCATTCACTTAATCCAAGTATATGGCACTGGCGGTCCCCAAGAGCAAAGGCATCGACTGAGGCACCCATCCCAGTCCATTATCAACCTTACAATCACTGGCGGTCCCCGAGAGCAAAGGCTTCTATCGAGGCACCCATCCCAGTTTAGCATTCACCAATCATATATATATTATGGATCCATCTCTCAATCTCTACCATGTGCACACAGTCCTGGTGAAGCCCACCAGGTAGCCCGTTCTACCAAAATTTCTCAAAATCGATTTTTAAATAAATAAAATGCGTTTAAATCTTAAATAACAGCATTAAGGTAAATAAATCATATAATCAATATAATAAAAATATGAGTGCATGCATTCTTTAAATAAACACACGCACAGATCGTTCTATTGACTTACAGGATGAATGCGAAGGCTGACGACCACGTGTCTGCCTCGGTCTCACAGCTTCTGCTCCGAAATGCTCTAAAATAAAAATAATAAATCAACTTTTAAAAAATGACTATGGAATTGAAATTAACAATCAACAAAACAATGAAAATCCAGGCTGACTCGAGGAAAATCGGACAAGACTCGACAGATAGGATAACCTAACTAACTGTAGAGATTTTACGAATATCACGTTTTACGAGAAAAATCTATCAAAATTTCGGCAGAGTCTCTCCTGTAAAACGGACATCTCTCTACCAAAGGTAGAGCCAGACCTGCATAGAAAATGCACTTCTAATATCCACAAACATCCACACTCGAGTCGAGCTCCCAAATCTACATTTAGCCCCAACCGAGATCACGACTAAATAAAATATCAAGAATTAATAATATTTATTTCTCAAAATACATATTTCACATACACATATACAAAAAAAAATAGATAAAAAAATATATAAAATCTCAATTATTCAAAATAAAACAACTAAATTTGTATTCCTTCATCAAAATATAATTATAACCCAATTTAAAATCCATTAAAATGTATTATATATATATATAATATTTGGGATTTAATATTCAAAATTTACACTACTTAGGTAAAAATACCAATTAATTTATAAAAATTGTCTAAACCCCTTAAATATTAATAAAACTAATTAAAATATATATTTAACTATGTTTAGCGTAAAATTACATTTTTACCCCTAAAATACATAAATTACATAATGTGTTATTAATACTAAAAATAATTCCTTAAAATTATTTAATCATGCCAAAAAATTATTTTCTCAAAATAAATCTTCCTAATATAATTAAAACATTTAATCAACCAACAAATTCTCTCCCAAAAATATTATTTAACCTAAAAATCAAATTTGGCATAAACTCAAAAATATTTATAAAAATAGTATGAAAATCACAAAATTATAATTTGAGTTCTAAAATTAATAACATTTAATAATAACCTCAATTATTAAAATTTTATAATTTTTACAAATAATTTTTGAAATTAATAAAAAAAAATTAATTAATACCAAAAATTAACAAACCTATAATTAACACCAAAATTCTAAAATCTAAAATAAAATTAATATACTAAGATCAATTAACTATAATTACTTTAATTATATTAACTATATCAAATAAAACCCTATAAATCAACTAAAAAATAAATAAATAAAAATTATGCAAAATTTTGTAAATTAAGGAAAATTAGGAAAAATACTTAAAAATTCAAATTGAAGGAATTTATTGGCATAATCCAACATATACTCAAAAACAACCTAAAATCAACATTCAAAATCAACCAACAACCAGAAAACAACCTGACAACAACCTAAAAACAACACTGAGCAACTCACCTTCAACCTTCAATTCCGGTGCTGGAGGTGAGTTGCAGCGGCTACTCTTGGCTTGGACGGACACCTAAGACGATGAGGGAAGTTGGGGAAGCTTGGGTGGCGTCGGATCAGCTTGGATCGAAGTTGATAGAGGAAGAAAACAGGAAACGGTAGTAGTAGCACCTTCCCTTAGCAGCTTGGCGCGACGACAATGGCGTTCTAGTGGTGGCAGGACGAATGGCGCAGTGAAGGAGAAGGAAGAGACGGTGAGGGACAGAGAGGGAAGGTTGCAGGGCTGGGTCGGGAAGTTTCTTCCCTGTTCTCGTTTTCTTTCTTTCTTTTATTCTTTGTTTAGCTTTCTTTTGTCTTTTATTTTTGTTTTTGGTTGTCTCGGTTTGGTCCACTTCCCTTCACCTATATATATAATACTAATACTATAAACTATTAATATATAATTATACATGTATGTGTGTATAGGTAACTATTAGTATATATATATATATATATATATATATATACATACATACACTACATGCACTTATATATACACAAGTCATTTTAATATACACACATCTAAAATAATATTTAACCCTAAATATATATAATGCATAAGTAATTATTAATAATACTATATAAAAAAAATCCCTTTATTTAAATAAATATATAGGATATTACAGTCTCCCCTCCTTATATGAATTCGTCCTCGAATTCAAGAAAAGAAAGAAAAGAAGAATTACAAGGCTAAGAAGGAAAGAGATACGGGAAAGAAACTCACATCTCAGCTTCAGTTTCCCAAGTGCAATCCTCTGTGGAATGGTTACTCCATAGCACCTTCACTATTGGTATCTCCTTAGTCCGCAGCTGTCAAATTTGGCGATCTACAATCGCCATCGGGTACTCCTCATAAGTCAAATCGTCGCTAAGCTCTAGGCTTGAGGTTGCAACACGCGCGACGGATCAGGGACGTATGTCCTCAGCATGGATACATGAAATACAGGATGGATTCTCGATAATTCTGGCGGTAATACCAGCCTATACTCCACTTCACCCACTCTAGACCGAATCTCAAATGGTCCAATGTATCTGGGAGCTAGCTTACCCTTCTTGCCAAATCTCATAACTCCTCTTATTGGAGACACCTTCAAGAACACCATGTCTCCAACCATAAAAGATACATCCTTCCTCCTAAGGTCAGCATAGCTCTTCTGTCTACTGAAGGCTGTCTTCAATCGCTGTTGAATAATGGAAACTTTCTCTAAAGTGATCTGCACCAACTCTGGTCCCGTTAAATGCCTTTCACCAATCTCCCAACACAATGGTGATCTACACTTCCTACCATATAGTGCCTCATACGGAGCCATTTCGATGCTAGCATGATAGTTATTATTGTAAGCAAACTCAATCAATGGCAAGTGTGAATCCCATTGTCCTCCAAAATCCATTACACACATCCTCAGCATATCTTCTAATGTCTGGATGGTCCTCTTTGACTGACCATCTATCTGAGGGTGGAAGGCTATACTGAAATTCAATTTAGTACCCAAGGCCTTGTGTAACTTTTGCCAAAAGACTGAGGTAAAGGTGGCTCCTCTATCCGACACTATGCTCATAGGTACTCCATTTTGATAAATAATCCTATTGACATAAAGTCTTGCCAGTCTATCAGTAGAGTACATCTTCTTTATAGGCAAAAAGTGTGCTGACTTAGTTAGCCTATCAATAATCACCCAGATAGCATCATAACCTCCAGTAGTCCGAGGTAGCACAGTCACGAAATCCATGGCTATCATATCCCATTTCCATTCAGGAATTGGCATAGGTTGCAACAGTCCCGAGGGTCTCTGATGTTCAAGCTTTACTTGCTAGCAAGTCAAGCACTTGGATACAAATTATGCAATGTCCTTCTTCATTCCATTCCACCAATATGTACCCTTCAAGTTATGATACATCTTGGTAGAACCCGGATGAACACTATATGCAGAAAAATGTGCTTCTTCCATAATCTCCTTTCTTAAGTCATCAACATCTGACACACAAATCCTAGTGCCCAACCGCAATACACCTTCTCTGTCAATCACAAAGTCCCGTGACTGCCCTTATTGCACTTCATACATAATCCTCTGCAACTGGGGGTCTCTGCTCTGAGCTACCTTAACCCGATCCAAGCATACTGATCGTACACTAAATTAAGCAAAAAGGCACTTTCGAGTAACCTTCATCTGCAACCCTTGATCGATTAACCCATGCAACTCCTTGATAATGGGCTTTCTCTCTGTGCTAATATGGGCAAGGCTGCCTGCTGATTTTCTACTCAAGGCATCTGTAACAACGTTCGCCTTGCCTGGATGGTATAAAATAGAATAATCATAATCCTTAAGGAGTTCCATCCATCTTCTCTGCCTCAGATTCAAGTCCCTCTGCTGGAAAATATATTTCAAGCTCTTATGATCAGTGTATATCTCACACGTCACCCCATATAAGTAATGCCTCCATATTTTTAAAGCAAACACCACGACTGCCATCTCCAGATCGTGAGTAGGATAGTTCTGTTCGTGCTTCTTCAACTGCCTCGAAGCATAAGCAATCACTTGGCCATTTTGCATTAACACATAGTCCAATACTACTCTGGAAGCATCACAATACACTATATAACCTTCATTCCCAAAGGGTAAAGTTAGAATTGAAGCCGACGTCAACAAGTCCTTTAATAATTGAAAGTGCTTTTTGCATTTGTCTGTCCATACAAACTTAGCACTCTTCTGGGTCAACCTTGTCAAAGGTGCAGCAATTTTAGAGAAGTCTTTCGTAAATCTTCTGTAATAGCCTACTAGACCCAGGAAACTCCGTACTTCTCTAACTGTAGTTGGCCTCGGCCACTCTGTAATAGCCTCTATCTTCTTAGGATCCACCTGTATGCCATCTCAAGAAACCACGTGGCCTACAAATGCCACTTGATGCAACCAGAACTCGCACTTTGAGAATTTAACATACAACCTGTGCTCCCTTAAGGTTTAAAGCACCCTTCTCAGATGCATCACATGCTCAGCCTCACTCTTAGAATAAACCAAGATATCATCAATGAAAACTATCATAAACCGGTCCAAGTATGGCCTGAACACCCGATTCATCAAGTCCATAAAGGCTGTTGGAGCATTAGTCAGCCCAAAGGACATTACTAAAAACTCATAATGGACATATCTTATTCAAAAGGCTGTCTTGGGCTCATCACCTCTTCTGATCCTCAACTGATGATACCCAGATCTCATATCTATTTTAGAGAAGCATGTAGCACCTTGAAGTTGATCAAATAGGTCATCGATCCTCGGAAGTGGGTACTTGTTCTTGATGGGACCTTATTCAACTGCCTGTAATCGATACAGAGTCGAAGGCTACCATCCTTCTTCTTCACAAACAATATCGGAGCACCCCAAGGCGATGTACTGGGTCTGATAAAACCCTTATCAACCAACTCCTGCAACTGCTCTTTCAGCTCCTGTAGTTCAGCTGGTGCCATTTTGTAGGGTGGCATAAAAATAGGATCCGTACTAAGTATGACATCGATACAGAACTCTATCTCTCTGTCTGGTGGTAATCCTGGTAATTCTTCAGGAAAGACATCCAGAAATTCACACACCACTGGCACCTGCTCAATTGGCATATTCTCTTTCTTAACATCTCTTACCACTGCCAAGTAACCTTGACAACCCCTTCTAAGCATCTTTCGGGCTGTAATGGCAGAAATGAGATTATGAGGCATGGAGCTCTTTTCACCCTTGAAACAAAATTCTTCTTCATCTGGAATTCTAAACACCACTTCCTTCTCATTACAATTCACCTAAGCATAATACCTCGACAACCAATCCATGCCCAAAATGACGTCAAATTCCAGCACATCAAGCAATACTAAGTCCGCCCATAGTTCTTTACCATCAACTATCACCGGACACGAAGGAAAGAAAATATTTGTCTCCAACTCGTCACTAAGAGGAGTCAATACAGATAGAGGAAAGGACAACCTAGAAGGCTGCCACTCGATTCTCGAAGCGAACACAGGAGAAATGAAGGAAAATGAAGCACCAGGATCAAACAACACTCTAGCATCACATGCACAGACTGAGAGAATACCTGTTACCACTGCATTCGAAGTCTGAGCATCCTGTGGTGTCAAAGTGAACACTCAAGCCTGACCATGACCTGCCTGCTGAGATGTTGAGGGCTGCGCAAATCCACGACCGCTAGGTCTACCAACTGAACCTCGACCATGTTGATTCATGGGCTGAGGCGATCTTTGTTGTGGCTGTACTAACGCTCGATACTACTGAGGCATCGAATAGTAGGGCTGAGCCACTGACAAAGACAAACCCTAAACGTACTGTGGCTGATATTCGGAGTGGGGACAAGCTCTGGCAAGATGTCCAATCTGCCCACATCTGAAGCAAGCGCCTGACAACAGGCGACACGGGCCCTGATCAAATCATCCACAACTCGCACATGCACTGGCTCCAGACCCAGAATTACTCTGCCCGAAACTCTGCCCACTACTACTGCTGCTGACTCCAGTACTGAATCTATGACTCCTGCCAGTTCTCCTGTTCGTGGCATAACCATGGCGACCAATTCGGTGGGTCCTGGACCTCCTACCACTCTACATACACTACATATACATACACTACATGCACTTATATATACACAAGTCATTTTAATATACACACATCTAAAATAATATTTAACCCTAAATATATATATATATATATATATATATAATATAATACAATATAATGCATAAGTAATTATTAATAATACTATATAAAAAAATCCCTTTATTTAAATAAATATATAGGATATTATAGTGAACATCTTTTATTGTTTGATTTGTGGTCAAGCTTACATAAATGAGGAAAATAAGATTTCTAATTAGAGTGAGTCAAAGTTGTTTAGCATAAGGAACAAGATAAGTTTTTACTTTGTTAGTAAAGAGATTTTATGTGAATTTGAATTTTATTTGATAGCAAAGAGTTACAATATATTCATACAGCAAGCCTATGATATTGGGACATTATTTCACAAGATTACAGTGGATATAATGAGATATGTACAACTGTGATATCCTAAATCAAAGCTAAATCAAGTTCCTAATTTAGTGCACTATCATGCCCTCGTAAGTTTGGGAAGGATACTAAGCTTGGTATAATGTTATTGGTGGAGTTAACGAGCTAAATGCTTTGTCAATGAATTTGCAAGTTGATCAAAGGCCTGAACATGAATGATGCAAATTAACTTTTGATCTACTTGTTCATGAACAAAATGAAAATCAATGGCAATATATTTCATTTGTGTATGAAGGACAGGATTGGAATACATATACGGAGTACTAATGTTATCATAGTAAATGGTAGGCAATAATGAGAGTGAGATACCGAGTTCACTAAAAAGGTTGGTCAACCAATTAACTTCAACAGTAACAAAGTTAATAGCCTAATATTTAGTTTCAGTTGATGATTGGGCAATTGTGGTTTGCTTTTAGAGCTCCAACTAATAGGATTGGAGCCCAAAAAGACAACATAGGCTGAAGTTGAATGGCGAGTGTCAACATCACCTGCTTAATTAGCATTGACAAAAGCATGCAAAGAAAAGGGGGAACAAGCAAAGAGGAATAAGCCATAATGAAGAGTACCTTTCAAGTAATGAAGAATTCATTTGGCAGCACTCTAATGGGATGAAGATGGACAATGCATAAACTATGCAAGTTTGTTAATAGCAAAACTAACATCCAACCGAGTAAGAGATAAATATTGAAGGGAACCAATAACTTGATAGTACTATATAGCATCATAACTAGGAGACTCATCATTAAGTTTAAAGGTTTTATTGAAAGATAATAGGGTGCTCACTTCTTTTGCCTCTTGCATGTTTGTTTTGTGAAAGAGATTGAGTATGTATTTTCTTTAAGACAAGAACAACCCACTCGGAGTTCTAGTAGCTTCAACACCTAAAAAATAACTAAGAGAGCCAAGATCTTTCAAAGAGAATCAAGATGCTAATATTGTTGTAAATTGCTAAATTGTAGAAGAGTCACTACCAATGAGGACTATGTCATTGACATATACAAGAAATTACATGATATAGTTGATAGTGCAATGAATAAATAAAGAAGCATCACTCTTGGAGTTGATAATTCATTGGCAAGAAGGAAAGAGCAAAGTTCTGTATACTAGACACAAGGAGCTTGTTGAAGACTATAGAGAGCCTTATGCAATTTACACACATAAGTAGGGTACTCAAGATTGACAAACCCTTTTAGTTGTCACATAAAAACATGGTCAAATAAAGTGCCCTATAAGAAAGCAATATTAAGATCCAACTAATTCAAAATCTAACCATGAGATATTGCTAAGCTAAGGACAAGGCAAATTGTAGCTAGTTTGACAATCGAACTAAAAGTTTCTATAAAATCAAGGCCTAGCCATTGGTGAAGTCCTTTAGCGATAAGGCATGCTTGTAGTGGGCAATGGATCCATTTAGGTGTCTTTTAATTCTATACACCCATTTATAACCGACAATGTTCTATGTAGGTGAAAAGGGAACTAAGGACTAAGCTTTATTTTGATGAAGTGTTGAAATTTCTTCTTGCATGGCATCACACCATTGGGAGTGTTTATTTTCTTGAGTGAAGGAGGTAGGTTCCAGTTAAGGAGATGAGGTGATAATAGTGGTGATAGTTAAATTGAAGGGAATTTTTGGTTTATGAATATTATTTTATGCTCACGTGACCATACGATGAGGCTGTGGGGATGGAAAAGGAGATCAGGATGTATTATTTGAAGTGGAAGAAGAAGAATTACTTACTTGATTAGGAGAAGAGGCAACAAACATACTTGGATTTGAGGTAGGAGTAAGAATGTCTTTGCTTGAAAGAGAATTTGGGGGATTAATGATAGTGGGAGGCTTTGTTAGTTGTGCTAGATTTAAAGGAATGATGGTAGGAGGTATATGTGGAAGAGTAGCTAAACTACGCGACATATTAGAAATGGTTGGACTTTCCTGAGTTGGACCTATAAACATAAAAAGAAGCTTCAAAAAAGATTAATTAGTAACAAGTATATTGGAACATGATTCTTTTTTTTTTTGTAAGGAAAGCTATTTTCAAAGAATATTACATGCCTTAAAATAAAGATTTTATTTAATTTTGTATCAAGACATGTAAAGGCATGATTGGTGAGAGAGAAACCAAGATATATGCATGGTTGAGATCGAGGTTCAAGTTTGTGTGTGTTGTATAGGTGAAGCCATAGTTAGCAAAGACACCTAAAGACACGCAGGGAAGTGTATTTGGGTTGATGGCCAAATAAATTAAGATAAGAGGTACCATATTTTAGAACTAGAGTAGTCATATAGTTAATGAGGTAGGTGGCTGTTTGGAAGGTATAAGGCCAGAACCATAGAGGAATAGAAACATTATGAAGAAGGGTAAAACTAGTTTCAATAATGTGACAGTGTTTTTATTTGGCTGAACTAACATGATTTGAAGTGTATGGTGGTAAGGTGAGATGTTGAATGCCATGTTTAGTAAAAAGATAAGACAAAGCTTGATACTCTTCTCCACCACCCATATATACAGTTTGGATTGAAGTTTAAAAGAAGTTTTCCACAAGTGTTTTGAATTTGTCAAAAAATACTAAAAACTTTAGATTTTAACTTAAGAGGATATAAGCATGTATATTTTGTGTAGTAATAAACAAATATAACATAATACTTAAAATTACTAAAGGAAGTAATAGGAGCAGGACCCCATACATTAGAATATAGAAATTGAAATGGTCTATCACAAATGACAGAAGAGTTTTGAAATGACAATTTATGACTTTTGTTACATAAAAAAGAATAAAAAATGTTGGTGGTATTATTAGTATTCAAAACTAAAATTTTATTTCTATCAATGATTTTCTTTTGAATGGGCAGAGATAGGTGACCAAGCCTTTGATGCCATAGCTTAAATATTGATGCAAATAAGAGTGAAGGTGGCGAGGAAGAGAATTGTGATGGAGAGGTTGAGGATGGCCATTCATACAAGTTGTTCCTACTCCAACCCTAGGCCAAGGATGCCCTTGTGCTCAAATCCTTCACAAGAAAGTAGTTAGGAAAAAATTCAATAGAGGTATGCTTTTATGTGCAAAATTGAGAAACTGAAATAAGATTTTTCTTTAACAAAGGTGCACACAAAACATTATCAAGTGTAAATGAGGTAACAAGTGAATCAATAGTAGAAAAACAATTGTGTGAGATAGGAATGCCATTACCATTACCAACTATGACATCTTCATCTCCAAGGTAATCAAAATGCATGGATAAGTTATGAATATTTAAAGTCGTATAGTGTGTGGCTCCTAAATCCATTACCCAATTATTGTTGGAATTACTTGAAATTCCATCAATATAATGAGCTTATGGTTAACTAAAATTAGTAGACTATCGTGCATAAGAACAACATGACTTAGCAATATGACCCAGATTATCACACAATTGATAAAAAATTACAAATTGACATTGACAATGATTTGTATTCCATTATGGTAAATAAAACTAAGAAGTAGAATTAAGACTAACACTTTATGAAGAGAGTCCCTTGTTGGAATTGTTGCCTTATCGAGATTGGTAGAAATTTGATTAATGTCCTAATTTTTGGAGTTGACAACATTTATTTGGATTTTTGAAATTTTCTGGATTCGAATTGGTTGAGGACTTGGATTCCAAATGATTTCCTTGCTCATTTCTTCCTTTGTAATTATTGTTCATTGTTGAGCAATCTGAGCAGTGACTAGAGTTTCATCATCCTTGGACTAGTCACCATAGTTTCAAATGATTTCCTTATCAAAGAGTTTATCAAAGAGGTCTTCGAAAGATATAGGAGTATCACGAATCTGAACAGCAATTGTCAGTTCTTTAAACTCATCACTGAGTCCATTGAGAGTGTGGATGACCAATGAGAGCAAGATCATCAATAATGCTTTTAAATTTTTTCATATAAGTAGCAACTGATTTGCCTCCCTTCTTATATGATATAAGAGATGACAAAAGAGAGAACATACATGTATTAAAATGATTGGCATAACTATTTTCCAATTTGTTTCATGCTTCAACAGAGATAGTGCAATTATTTATAATAAGACTAATTATGCTATGAAAAGTGGCTTAAATACCTAATAGCACCAACCTATCCTAATAAAGCCAAAACAAATGAGTTTGATCAATGCTAGGTGGGCAAGGTAAAGTGCCATCAATATAGTCGAGTAAACTATGACCAAATAAGAGATTAATCATCTATGATTTCTAGGGTGCATAATTTCCTCTACCTTTTAGGAGTTTAAAAGGGATCTAAGATGAGGCATTAAGAGAAATTAGATTGCTATTTGCAAGAATGATGTTATTTTGGGCCATTGAATTCATAGGGGAAAGGTTACTATATTTTCTAAGGTTGCAGTAGAGTGTGTTGGTGGGTCTTATTTTGGAGAGATGGGTGTAGATGATGTTAAGTTGGCCATCTAGGTAGTAATGGCAGAAATTTATAATTAGGTTAGAATTTTGAGGAAGATGAAAGTTCTCTATTCTATAGATAGAGAGAGCTCTGATACCATAAAGAGATTTTGTGTGAATTTGAATTGTGTTTGCTAGTAAAGAGTTACAATATATTTATATAGAAAGCCTATGATATTAGGACATTATTTCCCAATGAAAGAGTCCTAGAGGGAGGGTGAATAGGACTATCCAACAAAAATAAGATACTAAAAATATTTGAATAAAAATTAAAAGAAATGTTAAGAAGGAAGAATGAAGAACACAATAATTTAAGGAATTCGAATTCAAAAACAATCCTACGTCTCCACTTAAATTATCCCTAAGTTAGGATTTTCAATCACCCACAATCTTATTCATAATATTGAGATTACACAAGAGTTTTATGGCTCTCACTTACAACCTTATGACTTTGAGTTTTCAAGGCTTACTCAAAAATCAATTTACAAGTGTTTTCAAGACTCACACTAAAACTGAATTCCCAAGTGTTTTAATGGCTATAAACTTAAACTAATTCCTTTAGAATAGAATCTTACTTCCCATTTTCTAATTCCAGAAAATAGAAGAGTAATAATATATATTCTAACACTCACTAACTCTCACAAGAGTATACAATAATAAAATGAATTTTGATAGAGTTTAGAGAGATTAATTGAATTCTTGAAAGTATAGAATGAATAAACAAGTTTCTTAACCCCAAAATAATCTTCAGAGGTCATATGTATACTTAAGCAATCCAATTATAGTTGTTGGAAGAAATAATTTCATTCCCAATAAAAATAAAGTTCATTTGAATGAAATTTGGACTTTTAAGATGCATTTTGTTAAGTCTCATTTAGGATATCATCAGTCCCAGTCGAGGCAAGCATTTGAATAGTCATTACAAGCCATTGCATTTGAAAATTTACTCTAGTCCTGATAAGGATATCAACGTCAAGATCAGGATTGCTATGTCCTGATCGCGACATTAGATCAGGATGGGTTCTACCATTTTTTAAGATTTATGTAGAAATAGGTCTCCCTCGGTCCCGGTCGGGACTATGACAAGAATTACACTTTTTGTGCAATTTAGTCCCTATGATGAGTTCGATCAAAATAGTACTTATGATGACTTTCTGGAATGATTTTTCTTTAATAGTTAATTATTATTTTGACTTCCAAATTACTCATATCTTATACACACTTGAAGCAAACACATTAGTAGCTCAAAATTAAGTTTGTTAAGATCAAAATCAAGATTGATAACTTGCTAAGGTCAACAATCTCCTCCTTTTTTTTTATTTTGACAAACTTATTTTGAGTTTGAAAAAAAAACAATACAAGGTAGAGTATGTGATAGATAAAAATTGTAATAATAATAATAATGATATTAAGTAAGATCAAATATATTTCTTAATTTCTCCCCTTATGAATATGGATATGATAAGAAATATAAATTTTAATTTATTCTCAATGAAAAAATATAAAAATATATCATGAGAAAAATTATAACAAATGTGTTAAAAAAAAATTTGACAATATAAAGGAAATAATTTCAAACATATATGAATATAATGCATCAAAAAAATAGTATATATAGGAAGACCTTACATGATCATATAGAGCTTAGCTAGTTAATTAATCATATGGCACTTAACATATTATAATCATAAAGACTAAGCATAAATATCACATGGCCTCTTCTCCCCCTATGCTAAAAAACAGAAGAAACAAAAGACTATGAATCAAAACAATAAAAATAAAGATATACAAAATCTTTATGAAACAATATGGCATAAAAAAAATTTCTCCCCCTATTTTAATGTAATAAAGACATTGATATTAAGGACATAAATTAACTAAATACTCATGTAAACTCAATTATTTCTTCCTTTTTGACAAAGATCAAAACAATTTCTAAGAAGAATTTATACATGAATATGCAATTTCTAAAAAAATATGCATGGATTAACATAAATAAAAATCAATTTTGCATAAATAATAAATTGATCAAATTCAAATATTTCTCCCCTTTTGTCAACAATAAAAAAAGAATGAATACTAGAGAAATTTATATTTTAAAGAAAGGAAAATTTCATTAATAATGAAAATGCATTAGTACAAAAATAAAATACTGAAAATAAACTAAACATAAATAAGCATAAAATGAGCCTAAAAACAATATTAAAAGCTAGAGGCTCATACATGAAAAATAAACCAAATATAAACTAAAAATAAACTAAATGAAAAATACATATAAGATCTATTCTTGAGGAGGGGATGAAGGACGAGGAGAAAAAGTGCAAGTGTAGCCTTATTGCTCATAAATATGATGAACATCATGTTGAAGGTGAGTAATGTTCCCATTTATTTGATTAAAATGCACATTGAAATTGGATTCAACTTCATCAAAGCAAGAATTGAAGTTGGATTCCATTAAAGACATGCATTCAAAGATTTTTCCTTCACTTTTTATTCTTTTTCTTAGAGGCACAACATGAGGTTAAGGTTCTTATTCTTCTTCCCTAAGGTCTTGACCTTCTTGTTCTTCCAATTCTTAAAACATAGCTTCAATATTTTCACTAGTTCCAAGGTCATGTTTCCAAACCCAAACTCCATTAATAGAGGTGAATTATTTATAATTCCGAATAAGAGATGCATAAAAAACATGGGTTTGGTAGAGGGTAGAGATTCAAGATTAATATTATAGAATTTAGCTAACTTTGTGACAATTCTACCAATACAAATTGCATCAGTATGACTATCACTAATTAGCCAAATTCTCCATTGTAAAAATCTTCCCAAAAAAATATTCTCATTATGATGAAGACAATAAAGAATAAAAAGGTCATCAAGAGAAAGGGCTTCATTAGAGAGAGCTCTACCATTAATAGAGTAGGTCATGAAATGATGAACATACCAAAGTGCTTTAAATTTAATGAATGAAGCTTTACTATGTCCGACGAAGAATTAAGGAGCATTAGGAGCTTTGATTTCATCTCAATAGGAAGAGGCAAGCCAATGAGGGTTAACTTGAATGTGTCCCTCTTGAGAGAAGCCAAAAAGAATGTCAAACTCTTAATAGGTCATGAAACGATCTCTCCTGCCCAATTTGAATCTCGTGGAGAAGTAAGGATTATCATCAAAAAATTTGATGGAATGAAGAGTATAAGAAGAAACAAACTCAATGATGAGTGAAGGGTAAGATGAAAAGGTGAGAGAGAAAAATCATAAATCCTACCTTTGAGAAGAAGATCGTGTACTTCTTCATAGCAACCAATAGCCTTGAGGGTAGGTTCATCCATATATCTTGAAGGAATGAATGCTCTTTTTTGAAATTGAGACATTCTTTTCTTGATTTCTTGAGAGGAGTAGGACAATGGAGAATGCGTTCTCTTAGGCTTATCCTTTTTAAAAGGAGGAGTTTAAGAAGATGACGGAGCCTTGATTGGTTTCTTAGGAGCCTTTAGGAGAGAATAATTAAAGAATTTGTAAAGAAAAGAAAAGACTTAAATGAGATGAAAAATCTAGGAGGAATAGAGTAGTATTTATAGGCAAGAAATTAGGGTTGGAAATAGTGTAGAATTTGAATTTTAACTAAAGAGGAACCTAAAAAATCATTCCTAATTTTGATTGGAGAGTCAAAAGGTTGAAAATTTTTGAAATCCTAATGTTGTCAGGAGCTATGTCCTGATCGAGACATGCTCCTATCTCGATCAAGACATGATGTTAAGAGCTATGCCCCAATTGGGATATCCGTTCAGGATGAGTTCTATGTAAAAACATAGAAATTGTAGATCATGTCTCGATTTAGTCCCAGGCGAGACCGAAGTCCTATCAAGAAAAGTTTGAGAAAAGTTAAATTAAGTCCTTTTCGAATTTAGCTTGCATTGAGGATTTTTGGAAGAAATAAATGAGTATATAAAATAGACTCATTTAAGGAAGGATATATTTTGCTAAAATTAAAATAATTAATTTAATGAATGTTTGATAAATTAATGATTAATTTTGCAAATTAGGAAGAATTAATTAAAAAAAAATCAATTTTAAGAGAATCAAAGTAATTTAAATAAACACATATGTTTTTACAAAAGAAAATTTGAAAAAGTATATAAAAAAATATTAAAAGAACACATATTATATACCAAAAATAAACATAAATGAAACTCAAAGGTCTGTCAAAATTAAGACAAACTAGAACCATTGATCATGTCGAGTTCATATTTAATAAAATTCAATCTTTCTTTATTGAGAGGTTTGGTAAAGATATTAGCAAGTTGATTATTTGTATCAACAAAATCAAGTGAGATATCACCAAATTGAACATGATCACGCAAAAAATGATGTTGAATGTCTATATTCTTAGCTCTAGCATGTTGAATAAGGTTCTTTTTAAGGTTTATAGCACTTGTATTATCACATTTGATTGGAATGTGATCAAGTTTTATATCATAGTCCAACAATTTTTGTTTTACCCTAAGACTTATGAACAACAATGACTTATTACAATATATTCAACTTCAGTAATGGACAAGGCAACCGAAACATATTTCTTACTAAACCAAGAAACTAAACATTGTCCTAAAAATTGAGAAAGTTCCAAAAGTGCTCTTTCTAATTAGTAAACTATTAGCAAAGTCTGCATCCAAATAACTAATTAAGTTAAAAAGGGAACTCCTAGGATACTAAAGTCCTAAATGCATTATGCCATAAAGATATTTGAAAATTATTTTGATAACATTCAAATGAAACTCTCTAGGATTAGATTGAAATCTAGCATATAAGTAAGTAGTAAACATAATATCAGGTCTACTAGTAGTTAAAAAAAGAAGGGATCCGATCATACCTCTAAATCACTTTTCATCAACCTGTTTGCCATTCTTATCCTTATTGAGTTTAGTTGTGGTGCTCATTGGAGTTTTGCTTGTCTTAGCTCCATCCATTCCAAACTTCTTAAGAATGTCTCTTGCATATTTTGTTTGATTAATGAAAATCCCATTATTGCATTACTTGATTTGTAATCCGAGAAAGAATTTTAGTTCTCCCATCATACTCATCTCAAATTCTCTTTGCATTAGCGTAGAAAATTCCTCGCATAAGCAATGATTAGGAGCACCAAAAATAATATCGACATAAATTTGAATAATTAGCAAATCATGCCTGAATTTCTTTATGAAAAGAGTTGTGTTAACTTTTCATTTAGAGAACCCTTTCTCTAGTAAGAAGTTACTCAATCTTTCATACCATGCTCTTAGAGCTTGTTTCAATCCATATAATGCTTTAGACAATTTAAAAACATGATTTGGAGAATCAAAATTTTCAAAACTTAGAGGTTACTCAACATATGCCTCCTCTTCAATGAAACCGTTTAAAAATGCACTTTTAACATCCATTTGATAAAGTTTAAAATCCATGAATGATGCAAATGGAAGTAGCATTCTAATAGCTTCTAACCTTGCAATAGAGGTAAATGTTTCATCATAGTCAATGCCTTCCTCTTGATTATAACCTTTAACTACTAGTCTAGCTTTGTTCCTAGTTATGACACTTTGTTCATTCATCTTATTTCTAAACACCCATTTGGTGCCTATAATAGGATGATATTTTGGTCTAGGAACCAAGGTCCAAACCTCATTTCTTTCAAATTGATTTAACTCTTCTTGCATAGAAAGGACCCAAAATTCATCACTTGAAGCATTATCAACATTTTTGGATTTGATTTGAGAAATGAAATCTAAATTAACAATAGACTTTAATTTAGATATAGTAATTACCCCTTTTGTAGTGTTACTTATAATGAGGTCTTCAGGATGAGCTTTCTTAAATTATCAATCCTTTGGAAGTTCATCTGTCAAGGTAGGTTGAGATGTCTGCTCATTGTCCTCCTCACTTGGACCTTTAAGTTCCAAAGGCTTACTAGCATTTTCTTTTTAAGTTTTCACAGTCTCATTGTCACCTATAAGATCATCAACACTATAAACATCCTTTCTAGGATTAAGTGAGTTTGGTTCATTAAATACAACATGCATTGATTCTTCAACTACTAGAGTTCTTTTATTAAAAACACTATATGCTTTACTAGAAATAAAATAGCCTAGGAAACTTCCTTCATTGACTTTGGAATCAAATTTCCCAAGATTATTTTTGGTGTTTAATATAAAGCACTTGCATCCAAATTCTCTTAGATATGAGATTTTGAGTTTCTATTGTTCTATAGCTCATAAGATGTTTCATTCAAAATTGGTCTTTTGAAAACTCGATTTGATATGTAACAAGATGTGTTAACAGGTTTTGCCCAAAAGTATAGAGGTAAATTATACTCATGAAGCATTGTCCTAGCCATTTCCATAAGAGTTTTATTTTTCCTTTCGACTACCCCATTTTATTGAGGAGTTCTAGAAAAAGAAAACGTATGTGAAATATCATTTTTATTACATTAGATTTTGAAAAATTCATTTTCAAATTCAATTCCATAATCACTTTTAATAGAAGAAATACAAAAACCTCTAAACTCTTTTTGCAAAATTTTCAAAGCTTTTAATGCATCATTCTTATGAGAAAAAAAATATACCCCAAGTAAATGTAGAGTAATCATCAACCAATACATATGCATAGTGCATTCTACCGAGACTAGCAACTCTAGTTAGTCCAAATAAAGCCATATGTATAAGTTCAAGTGGTCTAAAGGTGGACACTACATTTTTTAGCTTAAATGAGGACTTGGATTGTTTTCCCTTTCAACAAGCATCATAAGGTTTATCCTTAATGAATTCAAGTTTAGGTAAAACAAACTAATCAGAAGTTCATATTTACAAAGATAATTCAAAAGCTCAAAATTTTCATGTCCTAACCTTATATGCCATGTACATGTGTCATGGGAGATAGAAATTAATCATTTGATGTCTTCATTGTCTATCTTATTCAAATCAATAGCATATACATTATCTACTCTTTCACCACTAAAGATTACTTTATTTTCATCAAGACTACTAATAAAGAAATTTTTAGGATAGAAAGTTACTTTATTTCTAATGTCACATAATTGACACATGGTTTATAGATAAGGATTGAGGATTACCTTTCTCCAATGGCAATAATCTTTCCTTTTGCATTGTCTTCGAATGTGACATGTCCTCCATCTTTAGCATCAAGCTTGTTGAATTGCTCCTTATCTCCCTTCATGTGCCTTGAACATCCACTATCAAGATACCACTAGCTTTTTTTATTCTTGTGGATTTCAAGCACACCTAAACAGAATAATTTTAAGTGTTCTTTTGAACCCAAACCTTTCTCAGTCTAGGTTGGTTAGCCTCAAGATAATCCAAAGGAAGCAAATTTATGTGTAGTCTTCTAAAGAAGCATAAATTGTTGGTATGTCCTTTGATCATGCAATATGAACATATGACATTTTCAAATTTATTTCTCTTAGGATGATATACTTTCCTAGTGTAAGAAGCATGACTTTCAAGTTGTGTTGGTATGTGCTTCTTATAACTCTTTTGAGTCATAGTGTGAGACATATATTGACAATGACAAAGTGTATTTTGATAGGTTTGTGCAACATGTTTATGTGCATTGTGTTGTGTAGCATGCCTAATGTGATTGCGTCTAGTGTACATATAAGCACGCTTGGGTTGAGGTACTCTATTTTGAGTCTTACCTCCTTATGTTATATAAGATTGAATGTTATAAGACTTTCCTTTAATATTTAACTTAAAAGATTTATTAGCTTTGAAAGCTTGAGTCTCAATCAGTTTTGAAGTAGATGCAATGGAATTGCATGATGCTTTAATAAATTTAATATGTGATGATGATGAAGATGAGGCCATTCCATTAGTATATCCAATTCCATGAGTATTTCTATAAAAATTTTTAGAGTCAAGTAAATTATCTAAACTCTCTTTTCCTCTTTGAAATTTTGACATTGAATTTTTTACCTCAACTACCACATTAGAAAGTTTATAATTTTCATCACTAGCTTTGTTGAGTTGCTCTTCCAAGGAATTAGAAGATTTTAAATCACTAACAAGTTTATCATTTGATTTAATAAGACTAGAAAATTTAATTTTTAACTTCTCAAATTCCTCGGTTAAGCTATTTAACTCATGCTCATAATACTTCTTTTTGACTAATAAGGTTTTTCATTTAAGTAAGAGTTTGCTCACAATAGAGCTCTAAACATCATTATCATCATATTCATCATAATCATAATAGTCATCATAAGAGGATTTAGAAGTAGATGGTACCTCTTTTTTATCATCAAGAGCCATGAAGCAAAGATTGGTCACTTCCTGTTGTTCCTCTTCATCTTCGGATTTAGAGGAGTCATCCCAAGTAGCTTTGAAGGCCTTCTTCCTATCATTTGCTCCATTGTTCTTGAATTTAAGTTTGGGACACTCACTTCGGATGTGTCCCAGTTTCTTGCATTCATAGCAAGTAACTTTTTTTTTCTTCTTAACATCTCCTTTAAACTTTTTGTTGGAGTCCCTTACTCTTGAGAAGTTTTTCTTTCTCAAAAACTTCTTAAAGTTTTTGAGAAATATCACCAGAATCTTTAATGCTTTCCTCTTCACTATTTTCTTGAAAAGCTTTTATTGCTATGTTCTTTTTCTTTTCTTTTTTCTCTTCACCTCTTTGCTTAATTATGAGTTCATATGTCAAGAGCTTACCAATGAGCACATCGATTGAGAGGTTAGAGAGGTCTTGAGCTTCCTCAATTGAAATAACTTGAGATTCTTAATCCTTCTTAGGTAGGATTCTTAGAATCTTATTGTTCACTTCTACCTTGGAGAAATGTTTTCCAAGCTTCTTGAGGGTTATAAGGAGAGCATTTTGATGGTTTGTCATCTCCATGATTTTTTCTTGAGGCTTTATTTTAAAGAGTTCACATTCATACATATGAAGTTGAACCTTCTTACTTATAAACTTGCACATTGTCTTTATAATGATTTTCCAAGGTCTCCCACATCTCCTTAGCCGACATGCAATGTTGAAGCTTACTCCCTTCTTCTCTAGTCATGGAAGAGAATAAAGTGATCATAGCCTTTTTATTTTTATGATTTTCTTCCTTTTGTTCAATAGTTCATTGGCTTCTTATTTTCTAGCAATGAAGTTCCTAGAATGCAAGCTCTGATACCAAATATTGCTACTTATAGGTCACACCCAACTTATATCACCCAAAAATTATACCTATCGGACCATTCGGCCATCGTCTCCACCGATGCACCAACACAAAATAGCAGAGAGCCCTGCTTCGGTGACACATTCACAAGTGAGAGTTCTCATTAGTGCTTTACCCTATTCACGGTAAGGGATAACTGGCTCTAATACCAAATGAAAGATTTTAATAGGGGGGTGAATAGGACTATCAAACAAAAATAAGAAATTAAAAGGATTTGAACAAGAATTAAAAGAAATCTTAAGAAGGAAGAATGAAAAACACAATGATTTAAGGAGTTCAGATTCAACAACAATCCTACGTCTCTACCTAACTTATCCCCAAGTTATGATTTTCAATCACCTATAATCTTATTCACAAGATTGAGATTACACAAGAGTTTTATGGCTCACTCTTACAACCTTACAACTTTGAGTTTTCAATGCTTAATCAAAAACCAATTTATAAGTGTTTTCAAGGCTCACAATAAAACTGAATTCCCAAGTGTTTTAATAGTTAAGCACTTAAAACAATTCCTTTAGAATATAATCTCACTTCTCATTTTCTAATCCTAAAAAATAGAAGAACAAGAATATATATTCTAACACTTACCAACTCTCATAAGAGTATACAATAATAAAATGAATTTTGAAAGAGTTTACAGAACTAAATTGAATGCTTGAAAGTATAGAATGAATAAAGAAGTTTCTTAATCCCAAAATAATCTTCAGAGGTCATATTTATACTTAAGCAATCCAATTATAGTTATTGGAAGCAATAATTTTATTCATAAAAAAAAACAAAGTCCATTTGAATGAAATTTGGACTTTTGAGCTGCATTTTGGCAGGTCTCGATCGGGATATCATTAGCCTTGGTCGGGATAAGCATTTGAATAGCCATTGAACTTGAAAATTTACTGTGGTCCTAATCGGGATATAAAGAATTTCACTTTTTTGTGCAATTTAGTCCTTGTGATGAGTCCGATTGTGATAATACTTGTGATGGCTTTTTAAAATGATTTTTCTTTTCATCATTATTTTGACTTTCAAATTACTCCTATATTATACACACTTGAAGCAAACACATTAGTAGCTCAAAATTAAGTTTGTTAAGATCAAATTAAGAGTGATAACTTATTAAGGTCAACACCCAAGATTACAATAGATATAATGAGATATGTACAGTTGTGATATCCTATATCAAAGCTAAATCAAATTCCTAATTTAGCGCTCTATCAATTAGTTTTACTCATATAATCTTAAAAGGTCATTTTAGTTTTCTTAACCTTTCAACATCTGTGGAAACATCAAGAAATGAAGTTAGTTATTTAATTTTACTTTCTTATCATTAGTTTTGTCTTATTTTTTTAATTTTCTTAATCTATATAATACAATGTTCTTTTATAACAATTAGACAAACTACAGTGTTTTCCAATACTCTGTGAATTATTCCTCATTTAAATATTGCAGGATGTTTAGAACTGTAGATATTGACATCATTTTTATCTTCTAATACTTAGGTAAAATAGAAATCTTATAACTTTTACATGACTGTCAATAATAATATTCGTGTTATTCAAATTTAAGTGGTTGAATTTTGATGTGTGCTATTGAAATTCTTTTTCTATTTAACTTATTATAGGTTACTTCAAATAAGAAGTTCAAGCAAGGGCCAACATGACTTGTAATATTTTTTTGGTAAATATTAGATGATCCACAAAGATCCATATGTATTTTTGTCTACCTTAGTGGAGATCAACAAATATTGAATGATTTATGCAGATAGAACTTATATTTTGCTAAAATTCTTGAAAAAATCCTAAAGGGGGGGGTGAATAGGACTATTACATAAAATGAGTAATTAAAAAATTCTTTGCAAGAATTAAATGGAAGTTAAGAAGAAAGAATGAAGAACACAAAAATTTAAGGAGTATAGATTCAACAACAATCCTACATCTCCACCTAACTTATCCCCAAGTTAGGATTTTCAATCACTTTTAATCTTATTCATGAGATTGAGATTACACAAGAGTTTTATAGCTCACTCTTACAACCTTACAACTTGATTTTTCAAGGCTAACTCAAAAACCAAATCTCAAGTGTTTTAATGGACAACACTTAAACTAATTCCTTTAGAAATAATTCTCACTTCCCTTCTAATCTGTCCCAAGATTTAAGCTGGAGAGAAATTCCATTTCTAACACATAACAAACTCTCACAAGATTTATACAAAAAAAGAATTGTTTAAGAGAATATCTCAATTGAATGCTTAAGAAAGAATGATTGATAAATAAGTTTCTTAACTTTCATTTAGCTCTAGAGGTGTTTATACAGATAAAAACTTTAAAATATAGCTATTGGAGGTGAAAATAATGTGTCCAACATCTATATTTTGAATCCAATGTTTATAATTTTGAATTATTGAAAGTGATGCTATCAGAAAGCTATGTAGGGATTGAAACTATAATTGGCTACTAAAGACGTTTGAATTTGCCCAAACTTTCTTCATAAAAGTTATAGATATTTTACTTAGATTTCCATATCATTTTTAATCATCTCAATTGAACTTATTCATCTCAAGATATGTCCAAAATACTATGAGATATGAAATCTAAAATATAGACTACTATCATACAGCTATACACAAGTTGAAGTCGTAATGTTCTATTAGAGAAATTTGAATTTTTGAATACTTTCTTCAAAAAAATTGTAGACATTTGACTTATATTTTCATATCATTTTGAATCACTTAAATCGGACTTCTATAGGTCAAGATATGTCCAAAATACTAAGAGCTGTGCAATCTAAAATGCAGACTACTGTCAAATAGTTGTGCACAAGTTGAAGCCATAATTTTATATTTGAGACATTTAAATTTGCCAATACTTTCTTCATAAAAATTGTAGATATTTGACTTATATTTCCATATCATTTTTAATCACCTCAATTGGACTTTTATAACTCAAGATATGTCTAAAATCCAAAGAGATATGCAATCTAAAATGACAGCTGTATAAGTTGATTTTGACTTAATATTTGCTTACCCAAATGAACTCAGATTTTGACAAGCAAGCCCAAGTCAGAAAGTTTAAGATTTATATTTAAAATTTTAAGAAGATAACTTTCTCATTATAAAACTCTAAGAATGTCAAAAGCCTCCTTAAATTTAAGAGGTCGAATCAGCCCAAGATAATCATACTTCATTTTAACTTCCAATGGAATCCTAACTTATACACACTTAAAAAAACAAATTAAATGCTCAAAATTAAGATTGTTAAGATCAAAATTAAAATTGATTATTGCTAAGGTTAACAATTCTGATTATGTATAAAATATTATGGAACAAATTTGTCTAATATTTTTAATTTTATTGGTGTTGGAATTTCTTTTATTATATTTTATTGGCCAAAACCAATTATTGAGCTTTAATTTTTATTATTATAAGTTTTAAAATGAGGGTGAGAATCAATTAATGGCCAATAAATTCATTACCAAAATTGATATTTAATAAGGGGCAATTATACATATAATGAGGAATAATTTTATTACTAAAAACTGATTTGTAATGATGGGCTAACTTTTGATATAATGATGGAAAATCTCATCACTAAAAAGCATCATTTAGTGATGGGTAAATGTAGATATAATGAGGGAAAATTTGGTTCTTTAGTTATTATATAACGAGGGGAAGATAGTGGTACTAATGATGGGATTTGGTGTCATTGAAAGGATTTTTTAATGATGATAATTTACTTTCACTATATACTTATTAATGATGGAACCTGTTTCCCTCATTATTTACTTTTACCTATGGGGGCAATAATCAAAGGCCATGACGGGATATTTTCCGTCATTAAATGTCTTTTACGATGGTTTTTTAGTCTTTAACCACGATTTTTCCCCTCATTTCAAACCAATGTTCTTAGAGTGTATTTTTACCAAATTTTACATGTTAAAGTGCTAATGTGACTTATTTTAAATAGAAAATTAATTTAAGTGTCATTCTTTCATATTAAACTTCATTTTTATAAATACATATTTTCAATTTAAAAAAATATTTTTTATTTCACTCATATATATTAAATTTGAAAGAAAATATACTGAGTAATATTAAAATAAAACATAATAAAATAAAAATTCAACTATTATTATTGAAAAATAAAATAAAATAAAAATATTTAATTTTTTTCAAATTTCTTGAAAAGAGTAAAAAGAAAAATGTGAACTAACTAAAATAAAATAAAATAAAAATGTACATATTATATTTAGAAAAAATATTTTTAATAAGTAAAAAATTAATTTAACTAAAGTCATGAAACAAAATATTAAATTCAATTAATAGACATAATAACATAAAAATAAAAAATAAAATATGATTAATTTTCAAATTTAGTTGATTAATAATGTATTATTGATCATTTGCATTATCAAGTGATAATCACTTTAATTTTGACCTTAAAAAATTAGTTTTAATGAACTAGTTTGTGTATTCTAGTGTGCCTTTAACATAGGTATAAAGTTTAAAAGAATTGAAGGGTGAATATGAAGCATTCTTTAAGATGGCAATGGTGCTTATGAATAACCTCACGATCTTAAGTGATAATTGTGAAAAATACTGGATTTTGAGCACTAATTAGTTAAGTTTTGTGTGTCTATAGTCTAAGATAATAATGAATATTGACATGTTTTAGGTTAAATTTGTTGAGTCTAGGTTTTTACGTGCTTCTAGTATTTTGTTAGATTTTAGTTGCATTTTATGTTTTTCTATATGGTTTTGGTAGGTACATTCTTCATGGAGTTAAGGATGATCTGCAAAAAGTGAGGACTTAAAGTTAGGAGCTCATCTTGTCATGGAAAAGGGTAAGCCACAAACTCCATATTGAAAGAGAAGATAAAAGCATAAAGTGCAATTTTAATGTTAGCCTTATTTGACCTATGAGATTTAGTGAAGATTTTGACATCTTTAAAGTTTTAGAATGAGAGCATAATCTTGAAGATATTTTAAGTAGACATCTTAAGATTTCCAAATTGAGGTTTCTTGTCAAAATCCAAGTTCGTTTAAGTTTGCAAATATTGAGTCAAAGTCAGCATATGCAACTTTCATTTTAAGTTGTGTAGCTCTTAGTATTTCAGTGATAGCTTGAGCTATAAAGGTCCAATTGAGGTAATTCAAAGTGCTACAGAAACCTTATACTAATATCTACAACTTACAAGAATTTAGTTGATTAGATCATCTTTAAGGGATAACATCTAACATATAGCCGTGCACACTCAAGGGCATGGCCATGCCTGCTTAGGGTGAATTAAGAAGAGTATAGGTGCACAGTCATCCACCAGGGTGTACAAAGTAGTATGACCTATAACAAACTTTCAAAATTCAAAATTCTTATTTCTAATTTTTGGGGATTGCATGATTTTTAAAGAAGGAAGTTAATAAAGGAATGGAGGCTAGGTTTTAGAGAAAAGAGCCACTATATGAGCAAGAAAAATTACTCTTTGTTTTAGTTTTTCATCATTTTTTCTAACAATAAAAGCTAGAATTTTTTAGTTCTCTTCATTGATTAAAATAATTTAATGTTTTGAAGATTGAGAGCATAAGGCTTCCATTTCCAGGGGATTTTCTTATTCTAGTTTGCTTGTTATTTCTATTTTTTATTCAACAATAATGGTTTATATTCTCTTTATTCATCGTCTTCTTTTCTTTATCACTATATGTGGCTAGATTTTTAGTTAGAATGCTTAAATTGATTCAACCATGTGATTTATAGGATTAAATCTAAGTTAATAAACATAGTTCATTGGTTATTGTTTTGCTTAATGTCTTCAATGGATTGGCCACCTTTTGTTTGAATCTAGACAATGATACTTCATTGAGAGCTAGGTTTCATTGAGAAAAAGTGATAGCCTATTAGTTGTCTATTTAGTTGAGAGACACTTAGATAGTGAACAATGTTAAGAAGCTGAGTTTTAAACTAAGTATAATGAATAATTGATTAGTGAGAGCTATAAAATAAAGTACTAGTTATATTAAGTTAATTATAGGTTTGTCTAAGAGGAAGATCTATGATTCATTAGATGCTTTCATAATGAACAATAGTTTAAATGAACTTAGAGATTAATTAAATCATTAGAACAGTTGAATTGAGTTTAAAAACCTATCATTTTCTTATATTGTGAATTTTTAAATTAGATTTAAGTTGTTTAGCCTTTTACTTAAAAAAATAATTTTGGTGTCTAGATAAATAAAACATTATGAGTAATACAATAGTCAATTTTCTAGTCTCTGTGGGATGATCTTTATTTATTACTTGCACGATTCCATATGGTTATAGATCTCACACTCCAAGTTTTTGGCCCCATTGCCAAGGATTGCCAAAATTGATATTGTTAAGAAAATTGTGTTGTTTGATTTAGACATTCATTTTACTTTTTATTTTGATTTGATTGTGTTTGTGGTATTATAGGAGTTTTTGTTAGTGTATGCATACAACATGTAGTGCAAGAAAATAAAGAGTCCCATAAATAGCACTTAATTTAGAGCTTGAGAAGATAATACACAGAAGGAAGAAGCGATACGTTAATAGGATGAACAGATAAGAAGAAGAAAGAAATCTACCTCCAAAGTAGCAAGTAGCTCAAAATGGACAGATTGGGGAGAGGCCTATTTGAGATTTTATGAGTCCAAATGTGCATGGTAACCAAACAAAAATTATGAGGTTGGCGATAGCAGCTAACAACTTTAAGATCAAACCAGTAATGATCCAAATGATCCAGAACTTACAATTTAATGAGTTACTATATAAGGATTCAATTAGTCACATGACTTGATTCTTGGAATATTGCTTATCTTTTAAGATGAATAGAGTGCAACTTAAAACAATTCAGCTTATTCTCTTTTCATTTTCCCTTATGGATAGAGCAAAGAGGTGGTTTACAAGCTTGCCATCCAACTCCATCAACACTTGGCAAGAGCTTTGCACTACTTTCTTTAAAAAATACTTTCCACTAGCTAAAGTGTTAAAGATAAAAAATGAAATAAACTCTTTTTACTAAAGAGAAGATGAAAGCTTCTATGAGTGCATGAAATTAACTCTTTTTACCAAAGAGAAGATGAAAACTTCTATGAGTGCTAGGACAGATTCAAATATCTTTAAAGGCAGTGTCCACCTCAATTGATACCTTGTTTAGATTTAGTGCAATCATTTTACAAAGGTGTCATTCCATTAGTTAGGGTAAACATAAATGCAACAGCTGGAAGAACCATTATGTCAAAAATGCCTAAAAATTCTTTAGTCCTTTTTTAGGAGATGGCTAACAAAAAAACCAATAACAAAAACACAAAAAAAAAATAATGCCCAATCAATTCAGATCACTCACAGTACCCCAATTTCATCAGTTACAAAATATAAACTGACTCCACTATGTTGATATAGTGCTTCCAATACTGATTACTAAGTTAAACCAACCATTACATGTAATTTGCAATGGACAATTTATGTCCACAGAAACATTTAATGAGCAATTCACATAAAAGAAATATGATGGCTATAAAACTAAAATATAGATGATGCAAATAAACAAATAGTTACATTTCAATGGAGGTGCCATATCACTCAAATGAATTATTAAGCAAGATAAATATGCACGAGTATGATCTAAAATGTAATAAATAATATAATAAATTATAAAAATGCAAGATATGACATGATGTACATGTTATTCTCTACATATCCTAATATGTGATGCATATTATGACTTGTAAATGAGGATGTTAGAAAAAAGTAAGCAAAATCCATTTTTAAGTCCCTGAACTACAATAATTTTTTCTATTGAGTCCCTATCATTTTATTGTATTGCATTGAGCCCCTATGTTATCATTTATGTATACATTGAGCCCCAATTTGATAAATCCATATATTTTTTATGAAATTTTTAAGGGCTTAATGTATTACATAAGTAATAGTATATGGGCTCAATGTATACATAAATAATAGTATATGGGCTTAATGTATACATTAATAATAGCATACGGCTCAATGCAATGCAATAAAACAATAGGGGCTCAATAGAAAAAATTGCTATAGTTCAAGGGCTTAAAAATGGTTTTTGCCAAAAAAGTATAATTATGTGAATCATCGTAGAAGATAATGCACACTTCAAAATAGGCATGACATATAAAAATGAATAAAGCAAGTAAATAATTTGTTTACATCCTCCATTATTTTTCACTAATTACCTTGAGTTTTGAGGTAGGCACTTACAAGTACTTTTGAGCCACTAATGTATAAAAAAAATTTTAAGAACATGTAAAATGTGTTTTTATTTTGAATTGTGATGAAAAATGTAAAAAAAAAAAAACATATGCAAAACATGGACATATTATGCAAGTTTTAATATATTTTTTGTGTAAACAATACCAAATATAACAAAATGAAATCAAAATATGCAAATTTTAGAGATTTTATTCATTAAAAGGGTTTAGTTTGTACAAACTGCAAAAATATAATTTTTTATTGTGAATAAAAGTGAAATATGCAAAAAGTACCACACAAATATAGAAAATGAAGTGCAATATAAACAAAATGTACGTGCAAATGAAAAAATGACAAACGGCAAATGTATCTAATGAATTGATGATATATAAAGCTAGCACTTTGAATAATATAATCCATTGTTGTTAGGATTCTCATCTTGATCCATCATGAGGCACCAATTAGGGATGTTTAGATATCTAATAGACAAATTAGATTCAATAAGTCATAGAATTGTGATATTTAATCTATTTTACTAGCAATATATAAGGATAAAAAGAAGGGTCTGAATCCTTACAAGAGTGGACTTATCCAACATTACCTGATCCTTATAGAAAATTAACTATAAGTATATTTCAATTTTTTCAAACATTATTCTTTCCATATTTTAATTAAGATTTTGATTTTATGGAGTGCCTTCATAGTAGACTTAAAGAATACAAGCTTTAAAGTCCAAAAATATTATATTGGATTATTAGAAGTCCCCTTAAGTACATTTAGATGTTTATGTTTGAGTCCTTAGTTTTGTTGTTTTTTCTTTATTTTAATGTTGATACCATCTCATTTATCTATTGAAAATTTTAGAGTTGTAAGCTTTTAAACTTTCTAGCCTTTTTTAAAATTAATTATTTTTTAATAAAAGGCTGGAGATTGAAAATCAGATAATGCACCCAAGCATCTTAACTAAGTTGATACACTTTTACCATTGGCATCACACTTCCAAAATTCAAAATGAAATTAAATAATAAATAAATGTCATACAAAACAAAACCAAAGGAATAGCAAAAAAAAAAAGAACTAACTAAACCTATAATTAGTTCTTCTATTAAAATTATTACAAATAGCATTAGAATAGAAAACTGGCGCAACATCCCACCATAAAGTAAATGAAGCAGTAGCTCCATGTTTAGCAAGCAAATTAGTAGCAACATTCCCTTTGTAATAAATATGAGAAACTCTAAAGTGCATTTACAAAATATAATGTAAACATTGAAGCCATTTTGGCTTGATAACCCATAGAACATGCTTTGATCGTGAAATAAAAATATGAACCATATGCATGATTCACACTCAAGCCATAAGAAATTCCAACCTCTTTGCCAAGCTACCTCAATAATATAAATATAGGCATGAAGTTTAACTACAAAAGCAAAATTACTCCCTAAACCAAAAGCAAAAACTCTTATAGGAAAGCCATATGAAATCCAAAATATGCCACCTGCACCTGCCACCTAAAGTACCCATGATTGATCCATCTATACTAACCTTAAGCCAAACAGATGGTGGAGGTTGCCACTAAACTGAGATAATTTTTAGAGCCCTTCTAAAAATGCCGTAAATGTGAAGAGTAGAAAGAATTTTCAAGTCCTCAATCGAATTAAACATACATCCAACCCTAAAAAAATTTATTTCTTTAATTGAATTCCAAACAAAATATAAAGCATTATGAATATTTGTAACCTAATCTTAAAAAATCATGACATTCTTGAACAATCAAATAACCCAGATATCATTAATAATGGAAAATCCCTAAAGAGCTATAACTTATGAACTAAAGTTGTGCTGCTTGGTGTCATTAAAAAAATCAAACAAAGTGCCCGAAATAAGAACTTTCTTGCCAAATAATGAAGAGACAGACTACTTTCTCTATCTTCATTAGAGTTTGCACATAAGGAGCAGCGAGAAGGATAGTAAATACTTTTTTCTTTTAAACAATTATCAATAGGAAGAGAACCTAAAAGAGCTCACAATCAAATAAAAGATCTTAAAGGAGGCAGAAATTTCTTCAAAATAAAAGAGTGCCCAAGAACCATTTGTCTAGAATGCTAAATATTATCATACATTTTCTTAACCAATGAGAACACCATCCAAAGCTCTTGACCAAACACATAAATCAAAATCATTATGAATAGAAGAGATATGAATAATGTTGTTTTTAACAACATCATTAGAAATATAAGATAATTGCCAAGAATTATTGTTTAAAAATTTACTAACTGGACAAACCAAATTAACTTGATCATAAGCTGAAATATTCAACTAGCTAACAACAATAGAAAATTTTATTCATCGGTCCAAAAATTCATATTACTATGCACTCCAATAAACCACTTAATATTTGATCTAAGAGAGGAATAAATTGATTTGATAGAAGACCAAATGGATGACCTAAAATATGAATCATGGGCAATGCCATAGTGATAAAGAAATCTATAACGCAAAACTGTTATATGATAGGGACGCAAGTTAATCAATTTCCACGCTGTTTTATTGAGCATAACATCATTAAGAAACTTAAGCTGCTTAATGCTAAGAACTCCCTCTTGACTGGCAAATAAGAGATTTTTCAAGGAATGGTAACCAACTTCCTTTCATCTATAGATCTAGACCATAAAAAATTATGCATGCAACTCTTTATGAAAGAAATGAAGGACTAAGGCCACTTATAAAAAACAAAAGAATGAAGTAAAGAGCTGGTAATAATTGATTTAATCAATGTTAAATGCTAGCCATAGAAAGATAATGACCTTTCCACTTAGAAATTTTGCTATAAATTTTATCCATTATAGGCTTTTAACCAACGCTTCTTAGGAGCACCAACAAAAAGAGGAGACCCAAATAATCAAAAGGAAAGGGCCCTTTTTTATACTAGTAATGGCTTGGAATATGGAAATACAGCTATCAAAAATAGAAGACCCATAAAAATCTTAGATTTTGGCCAATTCACCATCTAATCATAAGTCTAAGAATAGACCTTGAAAACTTCATTAATGGCATAGAGATTACATATGGAAGCCTTCCTAAACAAAAGAAAATCGTCCATATATAAAAAATGAGTAGGAAAAGTAGAATTCCTTATATAGGTCATAGCCTGAATGTCACCTACAAAAACCTTATGAGAAATCCATCAGCTAAGAAAATCCTCTGCAACACAAAAAAGAAGAGGGAAAGAGGATCCCCTTATCTAGCACCTTTAGAACAAGAAAAATAACCTATTAATTTGCCATTAATTATAATAGATAGTCGAGCTGAGGAGAAAAAAGAGAGAATCCAATCTCTAAATTACAAAGAGAAACCAAAAGCTTCAAGCACATCAATTAGAAAATACTAATCAATAGCATCAAAAGCTTTCAGATATCTATTTTCATAGCCATATTACCACCAAAACAAGACTTATAAAGAATATTAACACCCTCAAAAGCACTTGCAATGTAATTAGAAATATTTTAATTTTTAAAAACCAAATTGATGACATAAAATAATTTTAGAAGCTATCATAAGAAGACGATAAGCCAAAATTTTAAAAATAATTTTAAAACTAAAGTTGCTAAGAATAATTAGTTGAAATTGGTTTATAGAAATGGCACTGAGGACTTTTGGAATTAAAACCATAATGCTAGAATTATAATAAACAAACATGTATTAAGAAAACTTTGAATTGTAGCACAAACATCCTTCTAAACCACATCTCAAAAGGCCTTATAAAAAATCCCCATAAAACAATCAGGACCAGGAGCATTATGAGCATCCATATGAAACATAATAGCTTTTATCTTGTCTAAAAAGGGATAACAAACAAATGAGATATTCTCATTTCCTTAACCATTAATTGAATCAGACTAGTGTTAGAAGAAATCGAGAGATCTAACTAAAAATGCTATAGTAGTTGATAATATGTTAAGCAATAACACCTTCATCATTTGAGATAATATCATTAACTTAAAGTTGAGAAATGCCTCTATAAGATCTTTTCTTGGCAAACTATTAATGAAAGAATGAGGAATTCTGATCACCAACAGCCAACCATTTTACTTTGCTCCGCTTTTTAAAGTAAACCTCCTGTTTCTAAAAAGAAAGCTTTAAAGCTCCATGAGCATCAATTTCCCTTTTTTAATGATCATTAAAGAGACTGTGAATAGAAATTTTATATTGAACCTCTTGCAATAAAGATGAAGCTTTAGCAATATTAGTCTTAAGGCGACAAAAACCTTAGTAATCCCAAGTCTTGAGTACAAGGCTCTTAAGCTTTATGCAAAGGAGCTGCATAAGAGGAAGATTAGGAATGGACGTTGACTAAGAAAAAGCAATAAAATCTCTTAAGCTTAGATGAGTAACCCATATAACTTGAAATTGAAATCTAGTAACCACTTTATTATTTAAATCATATCGCAAAAGAAAAGGAATATGATCGGAATGATGGCGAGGAAGAAATGAACATGAAATTTTGTTCCAGTAAATGAAAAAATAAAGATTACCTATAGCTCTATCCAACTAGAAATCCACTCTATGAGGGCCATGCCTACTGTTACTCCATGTGAAAATAGCCCCATGAGAAGGAATGTCCAAAAGAAAACAATCATCCATTAAAGTTCTGAAATCTCTATAAGCACCATAAGATAAAGCCCTACCAGTTTTCTTATGAGCACTAAGAACAATATTAAAATCACCAATAGCACACCAACTGGAATTAAAATTAGATAAAAAAAATTGACAAATCATCCCAAAGATCCCTATGACGATTACTCCAAACACTGTCATATACAAAAGAAATTCTTTGCAAGGCATTGACAAAAAGAACATCCATGGTAATGTGTTGATCATGAACATGAATGAAAGAGGGAAAAGGGGACCCTCTTTTACCAAAAATCAAAATTAAAGGCAATGCACAATTATTACAAGCAATCAAAGTAAGATCAAGATGATCCCTAAAAAATTGAGGAATAGAAGTGAAAGGCACCATAGGCTCAACCAAACAAATATAATCTAGAGAATATTGTCAACAAAATGAAAATAAAATTCTTTAGGTAGCAGAATTACCCAAGTCGCGACAATTCCAAAAGAATAACTTCATAAATTAAGTTAATTAGGTGTCTTAGTTACTCTTTTATAAAGAATAAATTTTATATTTCATAGGGTTTAAGGAAGACCTTTCTCTCTAAATCGTTTACCACTAATCATTTAACTCAATCTCATTAGCCTATGAGACTTTTTTTTTACTGTAAAATGTGACTCTCACTTGGAGCTAAGGCAGTATTATGTTCAGGCAGTGCCATAAGTGCATCTTCGTCAACAGCAACATGATCCTCTAGATGTACCTTGTCAGCTCACCTATTCATAAACAAATCCAAAGTTGCATTCTCTTCAACTGTAGTAGTAATAACATGTGCCTCATTAGTTGTATTGTCACCATCCATATCTTCCCATAACAATATTGTAGCATCATCTGTCCAAAGATGAGAAGGATTTTGAACTTAAATATTCAACAGTTCTGCAACTTTTTTATTAACAGCATTGAAAATCATGGATGTCAATTAATTAAAAGCATTTTGAATCTAAATAGCATGCTACTGAGAAGGTTTTGGTTTCTAGATTTTCTTCAGTTCATCCTTTCTTGAATTATCCTTCACCAAAGGTTCCTTTTACCCAATCTATAATCCTAAGAATCATGACTAATATTAGAAGAAAGATTAAAAAATAAAGGGAGGTTTTCATATACCACATCAATTGAGAAACTCTTGCCAACTTTTTCCACTAATAAGTTTTTCGATAACAGTGCAGACATATCAATATCAACTAAAATATGCGCATAGTAACCGAATTCTCCATTAACAGTTGCAGCATCAATTTTTAGAAGAACTCCAACTCCATTAGCAATGGAAGACAATATCTTTGACTACTAATATTCCCATGGCAATCAATACAAATGAACCCAAATTTAAGTATTTGTTGATTTTTATGTGGATAGGTCAAAGTTTAGGCACTAGTGCTACAAACACAAAATTCCAAGCTTTAATACCATTGAACCTTTACCCCATACCGATTTTTTTTCTTTGCTAGAATTGTAAATGACTTGATAATAACCACAGCCTAGTGAGATCAATTTCTAGCTGTTAGAAATATTCTAAATCAAGGTGAGCTTCGTCTTTAATTCTACAAACTTCTAAGGAGTATCACCTTTAGACAAAAATAATGTGGGCAATAAGAGCATGCTAACAAATAAATAACCATTGCTCATAAAGATTTTGATCAATTGTAATAGTAATGAATCCTCCTTTGATAGTGGTAAAGGTAATATTAGAGGAAATTAAAAGAGCACCAATGACAGCCATGACATATGATAGTTTTTCAATCAGGTTGAGGACAGATGTAGCAAACATATCTCTATGACTGCGATATTCCATAACATAATTAATGGCTATAGTGAATGGACAGTGCCATTTGGCGAACGGAGTTCATAGTAAAAGTCCAATGGGGTTTGGTCTCTCAGTTTTTTTTCTTTTCACCTACTCTCTTTTAGCTTTTTTATTTCCTAAAACCTTATTAAAAAATAAGAAAATAAACCATAGATAAAAAAAATCTTGTTTTCTTCTTTTTAGCTAACTTAGCTTTAATGCTTTTTATTCTTATGAGCTTCATCAAAACTCCAGCATGGAAAATTTGAACTTTGTAAGTTTTTATTAATGCTTGTTTGCTTTCGCTTGATATCGCCTTTACGAGCTTTTATCAAAGCTTGCCAATTGCCAATTTCAGTTTTATAAGTTTTTGTCAAAGTTCATTTGTTATCGATTTTGGACTTTATCCAACATTTTCTCCCTTTAAGATGTTTGGTTCCTACCAACTTATTCTTGTCAAAATTTTCATTCTAAGAAGCCATGAGGTGCTAATAAAAGACATCGATAGGGCATGCTCCTAATTCGTCCCCAACAAAGAATTAATGAAGCTTTCAAAATGAGCTTCCATTTATGTTAGTAGGAGCTATTTTTGCTACTCCTGGTGCTGTTGTTCATATTTTGTTTAAGATACTGATTATGGAACATATGTTATTCTTGCACCAATGAAAAAGCTGTAAATGTAATCACAATAACATAGTATTAAAAATGAAGCACCAACTATAGCAATATCGATGAATAAAAATAATCTCTTCCTTTTTTCTATTCCTCACATTTTTACATTCTCTACCCAATGGCATCCCACGCAACCCTCCATTCAAAGCAAATAAATACGAGAGTCAAGTGATTTTGGAATCTTTCCCTCGATATCATTTTTTGAAAAATTAATTATGAAAGATATATTGGAATGGAGAAATTCTTAAGTGATCCTAGTTTGTCATATAGGATTATAAATTTTACATGTAGCACAATTGATTAGCATTTATTATACTTTTAACTTTAAAATTAAAATATCTAACCATAATTATTTTAAGAAATTTATGATTTTTTAAACTTATGAGTTATTTTTTTAATTAAAACTAATTAAAATTAATCATATTAACATTATTTTTAAAATTAAATGTAATTAAATTTTATAATTTTTAATAAGTCTAATTTTAAATTATTTTACACTAAAGTACCTTATTAAATTAATTTTATTTACAAGAAATTAAAACTCTTTTATCACAAACAAAGAACTAATTTTTTTTTTATTGCATACACATTCATTTTCATTCATCCAAATCATCCTTACTTGAAAAAAATTCATCAAAATTAATTCAAAAGCTACATCTCAAGTTTGCGAGTATAAATGAGGTAATTGAGCACCAGAGCCACCAACATTAGTACAGAGGCACCTTTTGGTCAATTAATCTCCCTGCATTAACATAAAAAAAATACAATGAAATCATCTTTATTTTAAACTTTATTATTTAATTTTCATTTCAATTATTAACTTTAATAGGATTAATTTGAATTAAATATAATAGTTTTTAATAAAAATTATTAAATTAATATTAATTTACTTAGATACTTTATAATAATTAAATTTAATTCTAAAAATAATTTTAGTGAATGATGCAATATCCTCATCTTCACTTGAGTCTTCAAGATCATCTTCATCATTTGAGTCTTGTGGAATGCAAGACTCTTCTTCTTGCTCATCTTCCCTTTGCCTCAGGATAATCTCATGAGTGAGAAGCTTACCAATGAGGATGTCAGTTGAAAGCTTGAAAAGATTATGAGCTTCTTCAAAGAGGTTATTCATAATTCTCAATCCTTCTTAGGTAGCACCCTCAAAATGTTAATGTTGACTTCTTATTTAGAGTAGTGCTTACACAACTTCCTCAAGGTGCACAAGATAGTTTTCAATCAGTTTGTCATATCAATGATGTTATCATGAGGCTTCATTTTGAACATCTCATATTTAAACACATGTAGTTAGACCTTTTTAGATCTCACTTGGATATTGCCTTCATAGTGATTTTTCAAGGTTCCTTACATCTCCTTGGATGATATGCAAGGTGTTAGGAATTTTCACAACTAAATTACAAATTCCCTCTGAATATCCTCCTTAGTAAAATATCAAAACTCGGAGAAATAGAAAACATACAACACAAGAATTATAGTGAAAACTGCAAATTGGAGAAAAACCACTTTTGTTGTCAAACAACAACCCGAGAGAATTTTCATTATGTGACAAATTATTACAATCACAACACTCTCAATATTTCTTTTCACCCAAAAAGAAAGATAATTACACCAAAGAGAATTTCCCACACAAATTCTTTAACTCAAAAAACTTAATATAGAGCTTCTAACTCTTTCTACTTTGGATACATAATCCCAAAATTAATACTCCTTACAAAGCATTACCCATACCCACATTAGAGGAGCCAAATGCTCCACCTAATGAATTACATGCTTAAGAGCCTATTATATTTCTCTTCTATAGAATGATCAACAATGAAGAAATGAGGCCATATTTATAGCCTTTAAGTCCCCATTTTATATGCCAAACATTTCTTCATTCACCAAAATTAGGCCACTTAATTTTTCCATTCTTCATTCAAACAAAGTTAGGTACCTCCATCCTTGACAATTTGGGAAGCCACCTTGTCATACCTCAAATTTGACTATCCCCAAAAAGGTCTGATGATGAAATGAATCCTCGAGATGACTAGAGTCTACTCATTTATAACAACTCTAAAATGTGCAACCTTAAAACTCCAACTGACCCTACCAATGTGCAAAATTGATCACTAGGTCATTAAATTGTGCTTTGACCTTATAAAATACGAATTATCAAAACAACAAGAGGTTTATTTCAAGAAAAATCCTCTCAAAATACTCAGCTCGTCAGGCGAATGCATATTTTATTAGACTGAGACCCAGCTTCGTGAAAAAATGAAAATCGATTTTGATAAAAAGGACTTCAAAAACATGTCTGAAGGGCTCGATAACCTCCAAAAGTGGTCTTATAATGGTCCAACACAACCTAGGTATCAAAGCGTATCGCTCAGAAGTGCGCGTAAACACCCCTAGGTGTCATGTGTTAAAATCAAAGCTGAATTTGGCAAAACGGATTGCAGAAATGTGTCCAAAAGGCCTAAAAACATTAGGCACCAACCCCAAAATAGCGTGCGTAGAACCTAGGAAGAGCGCGTAGAGCATCGAAGTGCACATGAAAAAGCACACAGGTGCGCGTGGCCATGCGCCAAGCATATGACCAAATGCACACTGTATATGCATATGTGGTCACATGCACTTAGCATGGCCATACGCATGACCATGCCTACACCCCCCCCCCCCCCCCCAATTCTACATATTTTTTCCTATATATAGACCCCTCTACACCCCATTTTAGAGGGGCGAATGCAAGTGAAAACACACACACTCAAGAGTCAGTCTAATTGAATGCACGGGAACCCTTTCCTATACAGTTTTTGCTCTCCCATAGCCTTTCCTTTAGGTTGTTAGATCCCTTTTTCCACCAAACCCAACCTCATCTTTGTCAAAGAACACTTTAAAGGTATAAAGTCTAGCATCATTCCACTGTCATTTTAAAAATCTTGATGAGGAAAGCTTAATAATCTCTTGAAGCTAGAGCTTCAAAGTTCATATAAGCTGAATCAAGTCTGAGGACCACACAATCATTTTAGCATGTTTACTTTACTATACTGCATTTTATTTTACTGTTGCCAACATTTGGGAATATTGTTGTGCTTGTGTGATGAGACAGATAATCTTACATGCTACGTGAATAATATATGCATTATTATGATCATTTTACATTATTACTCTACATCCTCTATTTTCTAAAATCATGAAATCACATCATAAATATCAATAATGTGAAAAGTTCATGCCCTAGAGTGGAGTCATCATACTCTCGGTCCAGTGATCACCTCATACATCCTTTATATTATCATCATTCATCGTCATAACATAAATAATCACTGCAAGCATGATCATCCTATCATAAGTTGTGTAAATGATCATATTATCCTTGAAGATCAATCATATTATATTACTTTTCAATAATCTTTTTCATTTTATATGTATTTTATCAAGAAAGTGACATAATAAAATTCTCAGCTTTATTATCCTATATTTTCTAATATGCTATATAAATATTGTATAACCTATCATCACCGAAATTAGGGTGTTGTAGTAACTATACATTGAATATCGTATAATGAGAAATAGTTAAAAAGTATATGCGATCTCCCAAACCTAAAAATCTCTACTAGGGGTAATACTTACTAAGTGACCTGATATTGTCCCTTTATTTTCCCAATTTTTTAAAAATCGGGTGGTGACTCCACAAAATTAAAAGCATCTCGTCCCCCCGAGACCAATCACTTATCCCTATTCAGTAAAGTTGCCATGTCCCTCGAAAATGAAAAACCAACAACAAAAATATAAAAAAAAGAATACCAATCAATCCAAGTTACTCATAGTGGCCACTCCACAGGGGACTTCTAAGTAAGAGGGATCAACTCAAAAATGACTATTTCTCATTATACAATACTCGATCGTATAGAGCCCCTCACCACTACATTTGCACTACACATCACATGTGCACTACTTGTCCTTAAAAGCCTCGATAATACTAAATGACATCACCACCATAATTCCACTTAAGTCATGGGGCAACGAAGATACAGTATTATCACTTTTAGTTTTTACTTGTTCATTTATCGGACTCATCTGACTAGAGTTTATAATTCAAGTCCTGAAGGGGGCAACCAAGTTATCAAAAGAATGCTAGACGCACTGATCAGAGTCTGTAACCCTAGTCATATGAGGGCATTCTCGCTAAAGGAACCCTTAGCCTTTCACCCTAAATCAGCTTATGTAGATAAACCAGTAGCAACATCCACTAGGATTCTGCCAAGATATGCATGCTATCCTTATCCTAACGCTATATGTTTGACCTGATACTCATAAATGATATGACCCTCCTAGTTTCTATCATCAAATGACGTCGTAATGTCAGTTTTTATAGAAAATTTACGCTCAGGATTACGTGATTCTCAGCTACTTCATGTGAGCCTGAAGCATGAGGAATGATGAGAATTGGTTATTCATCATGATTATACTAACAATTTTAATCTTTCTTTTTCTAGTGTTTTAAAAGTTATTTTACAAACTTCTATGCCATATGAAGATCCATTTGATGATGTAGTTGAAGTATCTTATGCCTACAAAAGAATTTATAGAGTCTTCACTTGCAGCAAGAAGAACTTGAGATATTCATGTTTCAAGTTTAGAAAGAAGCAATAAGAATTCAATCTTTACATGTTCATGAATAGAAGTTCTATATTTCAAATGTGCTATCAAGTTCAAGTTATGTTGAAGCTACTTATGTGGATCATTATTTCAAAGGAGAAGTTTTCAACAAAGGAGTTTGTGTTTGACCTTGGAGGATTTGCAAATTTATCAACTTTAGAAGATGGCTATGATTCGAGGGCGAATCATCTTCAAGAGGGAGGGAATAATATGAACCCTAAAAGGGATCAAAAAGTGCTTAAATATAAAGAATTCAAGCTAATTAATTAATTTCCTATTTTGAAATTAATTAGCTTGATATGGATGAATTTTGGAGTTATTTCTATTTTGGAGTCAATAAGGAAGATTCAAGAAGATTTAAGAAGATGTGAGAAGATTTAAGAATATTCCAAGTCGAAGTTAACAAGTTAACAAGTCAAAGTCAAATAGTCAATAAGTTAAAGTCAAAGGGTGAATGGTCAACATGTGACATGGCATGCTTCAATGCTTAGTTGTCATGAGTTGTCATTTTGCTTAGTTGTCATAAGTTATAATGAGTTGTCAATTTTGACTTTTCAAATATGAGTTGTCATTAGTTATCCTATTTTGAAGGAAATCTCCTTAATTAAGGATTTTCCTATATAGGTATCTTTCTTTTCCTTAAAGGGTTAGGTTGTTTACATGCCTATATAAGGGCTAGACATATGTAGGACGGATTTAGGATGTATTTTTGACAATTTTAATTAATTAAGTGAGGTTTTTCCTTTTTTTTTAAAAAACTTTGCAAGTTTACTTGAATTGTTTCACATCTACCTTTCATTATAATTGCTAGGTTAGATTAGACTTAGAATTGTGTGATTTTTCATCTTTTAATAACTAAGTATCTTGCTTCGATTTAATAAGCAAGGGTTTTAGCTCCATCAACACAACCTATCCTTGATGATTGTTGGGCTAGATTTCAAAGTTGGATGCCTATTCTATCTCCGTTATAGTTAGGGTTCATATTAGTTTTGCATGTATTAGTGGTATGGGCAGGCATTTGGTGAAAATGTTAGAATAAGTTTTGGTTAATTTGAGGTGGTAGTGGGTTTGGAAGAGGCCTAGGCTCTTATGGTTATAGGAGGTTCTTTTGCTTTTTTGGAATACTTTAGATAGTGGGAGGTTAAAGTTTGAGAATTTTCTTAGTGGTCTGATGGCATTGATAGATGGTGAGCTATGGGTGTTGGGTTGGATCATGTTTATTTTTGTGACTTGGGTGATGGTGTTTTGGATGTTTAGTTAGGTATTATGGTGAAAAGTGTTTCTAGCTTGTTGAGGTTCCTCATCCTCAATTTTGATCCTTGCCCGATGGAGAGCTCTAAAGTAAGGATAATGAGCAAAAATTATTTGTTTTTTGAAGTATGGTAATGCCCCTTTGATTATCAGCTCTATTTGTTCATCCTCAGGAAGACAGTTTCTTATCTTGACTGCCTTTCCCTTCCATCTAGTGACATAATTAGAGAAAGCTTCATCGGGTTTCTGCCTTATGGTCTCAAGGTCCCTTCGAGTGATGTCTAACTGAGTGTTGTATTCATACTGCTTGATAAACTTCTGAGTTAGTAGTAGCTTATCATTTTTTATTTCATCTTCAAAGTCAAAGATCTTTCATTATGCTCCCAATCTCTAGGTTCTCCTTTTCACTCATGCCTTGCTCATTTTCTCTCACTAGTTGATTAGTGCACATGTCTTCAATAACTATCTTTGGTGGTGTAGTTTCAGTTTAATACTCTTTCTTCCTGCTCTTTTCCTCAACTTATTACTCAACTAATTCAATAACTTTAACACCTTCACATAGCTTGGAATCACACACTGTCATTGTCTCCTTATAAGAACCCACTTACTTTTGAAACTCCAAAGCAAGTTCAATTACAACCTACAAAGAGATAGAAGGTTCTAATTGCACTTCTTTCTTCACTCTCTTAGCAATATCACACTTAAGCCCACTGATGAATTTTGTAACTTTCCTCCTTTCAAATTCACCTATATCACTTGCAATTACAAATAACTTAAACTTTTGAATATAATCATTAACTCATAATTTATCACTTTATTTAAGCCTTTGTAATTTAAGATAAAATTTATCCCTAACTTCAGAAGGAATAAAATGTCTAGTCATTAACCTCTTCATTATCTCTTAATTTTTAATCTCACTATGCTTATTCTCTCTCCATGATGCCATCAAATCTTCCCACCATATAGCAGCATGACCTAAAAATTTACAAGAAGTTTACACTTTTGGAAATCACTTAATTTAAGAAAATTAAATATCTCCTCCATTTGTTGCATCCATTCCAAATAAACATAAAGATCATCCCCACCAAAAAAATAAGGCATGTCCATACTAAAAAAAATCATGTTTGAAAAGATAAAAAAGAAAAAAATCTTTACAAAGTACTCCCTTACGTGTTTACACTCAAGGATGTGCATGCTCTTGTGTTTCACTCAAAAAAAAAATTTCAATTTATAAAGAATTGAGAAGAAGAAAAGAATAGATAATACATAAAAATTAAAGGATACATAACCAAACCTTGAAGTTTGGCTCTAATACCAAACTGATACGAACCCTACCTATAATAGAGATAGAACGCGAATCCAACTTTGAAATCCAGCCCAAGGATAAGTTGTGTTAATGGAGCTAAACCCCTTGCTTATTAAATCGAAGCAAGATACTTAGTTATTAAAAGATAGACAATCACACAATTCTAAGTCTAATATAACCTAGCAATTGTAATGAAAGGTAGATGTGAAACAGTTCAAGTAAACTTGCAAAGTTTTAAAAAAATAAAGTTAAAGAAAAACCTCACTTAATTAATTAAAATTGTCAAAAATACATCCTAAATTCATCCTGCATATGTCTAGCCTTTATATATGCATGTAAACAACCTAACCCTTTAAGGAAAAGAAAGATATTTATATAGGAAAATCCTTAATTAAGGAGATTTCCTTCAAAATAGGACAACTCATGACAACTCATCTTTAAAAAGTCAAAATTGACAACTCATTACAACTTATGACAACTAAGCAAAATGACAACTCATGACAACTAAGCATTGAAGCATGTCATGTCATATGTTGACCATTGACCCTTTGACTTTAACTTGTTAACTATTTAACTTTGACTTATTAACTTATTGACTTTGACTTGGAATATTCTTGAATCTTCTCACATATTCTAGAATCTTCTTAAATCTTCCTTATTGACTCCAAAATAGAAATAACTCCAAAATTCATCCATATCAAGCTAATTAATTTCAAAATAGGAAATTAAGCTAATTAGCTTGAATTCTTCATATTTAGGCACTTTTTTGTATCCCTTTTAGGGTTCATATTAAGAACCCTCAAAAATGCAATCCAATACCTCATTGACTCTGGAAAAATTGATGACCTAGTATCAAGACCAATCCTCTCCTAAACTATTAAAATATGCCCCTACCAATCATTAGCATGATCTCCTCCAATCTACTAAAAGACTTCTTAAAAAATCATTCCAAGTCATACAAGAAACATAAGATAAGCCCCTAGAAGATAAACCCCCATTCTTGAGCCTCATGATTCTAGTGAAAATAAGTAATACCCTTCTACCTTTGAATAAATTCCAATGCCTCAAAAGGTCCTCCCTCACTTGATGATGCAAAAAAGAGCCAAGGATACAGCTCTTCCCATGAATAGTGAAGTGATTGATTGCCCTTACCCATAAAAAGTAGATGTAGACAAAAAATTTAACTGTAACCATAAAGTATGAGATTTACTAGGTGAACCATCTAGGAGGTTTAACTACAAAGTCAAGTACATGGCACCTCCTACTGCTCACACACTTTTAGAAGACATAAAACCCTCAGGGTGGGGAGAAGAATTTGATAACGAAGATAGGTCAAATAGCACTATTCAATTTCAAAATCTACAGATCATGGGGATAGATATATGGTACAACTTTGATGATCTTGAAATCATTGTCTAAGACCAAAACATCAGTACAAAAGTAGATAAACAAGAAGTTGAGAAGCCCTCACTAATAGTTAATCATGTAACTCACATCGAGCATGTATATTAACCACTTGAGAAAGAGAAAGAACCCTTTAAAGAGAAAGAAGTAGCAAAAGATCAAGCTTCGGTTAAAAAGGAAGACACTATCCTTAAATAGCTCAAGAAAACTCAAGCACAAGCCAGTATCTGGGACCTACTCATGGCCTCTAAGAAGCACAAAGATGCCCTAGTTAGAGCACTAGATAAAGCAAAGATTGCCATTGATGACTCACCTTACGAGATGATAGCCTCTCTAATGAAAGCTCCTTCCAATGCAATCACCTTTTCAGATAAAGATTTACCCCTCGAGGGAAGGGTCCACAATCATCCTCTCTTTATACAGGCAATTGTCAAGATTAAGAAGACCCCATATGTTATGGTAGATGATAGGTATGCCATCAATGTTTGCCCCCTGAGGTTGCTACATAAGTTTGGGATGAATGTTGAAAACCTGGAAGAGTCCAATGTGGTCATACAAGCTTACGATGATTCAAAGAAGCCAGTCATTAGCACTTTCAAAGAAATAGTTACAGTGGGAGATATCGAATTAAAAATAGAATTTACCGTCCAAGACATCCCTCTGACTTTTGCCCTACTGCTAGGAAGACCTTTGTTCCACCCACTAAAGGGCATACCTTCCACTATGCATCAAAATATAAAGGTCGTTACCATCCCTGCTGAAATAAACAACATTATTGTCTATTTAAATATGGTCCTACTAGGATTCCAAGTTTTCATGATCAATAACAGTCATGTCGATCTCAAAGTTACTGCTATGATGAAGAAAATGCAATATCTGCCTGGAATAGGACTAAGAGGAAGAAACATTAGATTCACAGAATTCACTAACTTTAAGGATAAATCAATAGAAATGGTCTGGGGTACAATCCTAAAAAGGATATTAGGGTTAAGAAATCAACCTATTTTATGGTTGAAAGCTCAACCCAAGTCTATCAAGGACAAGTTGAGGAATGGGTGAGCAATGGAATCAAGAAACTAGGGTTTGAGATCTTCAATGACACCCTCAAGGAGAAGTGCTTGCCAGACATGATCATCGAGAATGATATCTATGAGCTTATGAAAAACCTAGAGATAGAATCTAAAAGTGAAGCTATCAATCATGCCTAAGCTACTGTCATCTTTGAATCAAGCAACGATGACATCCTTTTCAAAGACATTGCTGATGATGATCTCTGTACTTTTTCTTTTTTTTGAGAATGATAATGTAATGAACTTTAAAGTTAATGCAATGAAATCAAATTTTGCTTACTTGTTTAATGTCTTTCCTATTGGTAGTATGCATTACATTGATCAAAACATTAGCATATTTGACATTCATTCCATATGCACTAAATCATTTAACATTGACACGAAATCTGAACCACACATTTTGCATATTTTGAAACATGTTACCCCTGAAAAAAGGAGAGAAATTAAAAAATATTAATAAAATATTCAAAAGTATTTGCTTGGACGTATAATGATATGCCTAGTATTGATAAAGACATTGCTTAACACTTCATTCCAACCAAAGAAGGGTGCAAACCAGTAAAGTAGAAACCGAGAAGACTCAGACCAGAGTGAGCCCTATAGTAAAAGAGGATATCGAGAAACAGATCAAGGAAAAATTCCTAGAGGTTGTAGACTATCTAGAATGGTTAACAAATGTGGAGCCAGTACCAAACAAAGACAGAAGGGTTAGAATCTGCATTGACTACAGAGATTTGAATAAGGCCTGCCCAAAAGATGATTTCCCACTACCTTATATAGACATATTAGTTGATAGCACTACCATATGTGTAATGTACTCCTTCATGGATGGATTCTCTACGTACAATCAGATTCTAATGGCCACTATTGACAAAGCAAAGGCAATTTTCATAACAGAGTGGGCACTTACTGCTACAGAGTAATACCTTTTGGACTAAAGAATGTAGGGGCAACCTACTAAAGAATGGTGACTGTAATGTTCCATGACATGATATATAAAAAAGTGGAGGTATACATTGATGACATGATGGTTAAACTAAGAACCAAGGAAGAACACCCCTCTGAGCCCAAAAAGTTTCTCATAAGGGTCAAAAAGTACAGTCTCAGGCTAAATCTAAAGAAATGTATATTCAGGGTTACTTAAGGAAAGATGCTGGGGTATGTTGTCAATCAAAACTAGATTGAAATGGATCCAGACAAAGCAAAAGCCATCAAAGAAATTCCAGTGCCAAAAATGGAGAAAGAAATCAAAGGGTTTTTAAGCAAACTATAGTTCATCAGTAGATTTATCGCTAAGTTAACAGCTGTGTATGAACTTATCTTCAAGCTACTTAGAAAAGATTAGTCAACTGAATGGAATGAACAATGTCTGCTAGCATTTGACAAGATTAAAAGCTACCTAGCCAACCCACTAGTTCTAAAACCACCAAAACCAAGGATGCCTTTAACCCTGTATCTGGCCATCGAAGGGAAAGCAATTGATGAAATGTTAGCCCAAGAGGGAGAAACAAAAGCAAAATACATAGTCTACTACTTGAGCAAAAAGATGTTGCCATATGAGGAGAAGTATAGCCAAGTCGAACATATATGTATGGCAATGGTATGGGCAAAGAAGAAACTCAAACACTACTTTCAATCTTAAAAAATACAAGTCATGTCTAAAATGGACCCAATGAAGTACCTCTACAAAGCTCCCTCTCTAGTGGGAAAACTTGCCAAGTGGCTCATACTGCTAACAGAATTTGACGTGCAATGTCTGTCTAAGAAGGCAATAAAAGGGAGAACAGTGGTTGAATTCCTAGCCCTCAACCCATTCCAGACTTAGAAGAAATCCAACTAGACTTCCCAGATAACCTCAGCTCAGCCATTGAAATCCAAGGACGGTGCATGTACTTTGACAGAGCAATTAATCAGTTCAGCGTAAAAGTCGGTGTCATACTACAATCTCTAAAAGGTGAAGTGGTACCAATTACTAAAAAGCTCGAGTTCAGAGTCACAAATAATGAAGTAGAATATGAGGCATGCATACTCGAAATAGAAGCTCTAATAACCCTGGATGTCACAGAAGTTAAAATCTTTATAGATTCCATGCTAGTAATTAATCATGCCATGGAAGACTGGGAACTGAAAGAGCAGCAATTAAAGCCTTATCTAGACCACTTGAGGCTACTCACCATGTCCTTCCAAAAATGCATATTCATTCATCTCCCCGGTAACCACAATCAGATGGTAGATGCACTTGCTTCCCTAACATCATTATGGGAAAAACCATCCAAAATGCCCATGAAGCCCCTTATTCTACTCAAATCAGGACAACCTTATCATAAAGACTACAAAATAGCAAAGATAGAAGCAACTGAAAGGCCCTGGTTCTATGACATCCAGAGATATCTGAAGTAATGAGCCTATCCTGATTAAGTAGATGAAAGAGACAAGTGGTCATTCGACGATTAATATCAAATTTCACATCACACTAGGGTGTGTTATACAGGAGAACCTCAAATGGTTTAGAACTCTAATGTTTAGATGAAACTGAGGCTGTAAGAGTAATAGAAGAAGTATACGAGGGTGTTTATGGTCCACATATGAATGGAGCAATCTTGGCTAAAAAGCTAATCAAACAAGGGTTCTTTTAGATGACGATGATGGAAGATTGCAATAAATTTGTGAGAAAATACCATAAGTGTCAGATCCATGAGAATGTCAGCCACCTTCCCTCAATAGAACTACACTACATCTCCTCTCCATGGCCCTTCTCAGCATAAGGACTAGACATAATTGGGGAAATCCACCCAACAGCCTTAAACTGACACAGGTTCATCTTAGTGGCAGTGGACTACTTTATAAAATGGGTCAAAGCAGAATCATTCATAAGGATAGGAGCCAAGCATGTGGCTAAGTTCATAAAAAAAATTATTTTACCAATACAGAATCCCTCATCATATCATCTTTGACAACGGTGTCCAATTCTAAGGGGAAGTTAGAGAGCTACTAAGGAGTTGTAAGGTGGAACATCACAAATCTTCTCCTTACCAACCATAAGCGAATGGGGCTGTCAAAGCTATAAACAAGAACATCAAAAAGATCTTATTAAAGATGACTCAGACATATCGAGATTAAGCATACAGATTGCTAGATGCCTTATGGGGGTATCGAACAATAGTAAGAACTTCAATAGGAGCAACTCCTTTCTCATTAGTGTATGGATCAGAAGTAGTTCTTCCAATCAAAATAAAGATCAAGTCTCTTTGAGTGGCAATCAAATATGAATTACTAGAAGTACAGTGGGCTCAATACAGGCATGACAATCTGACCCTCTTAGATAACTAAAGGCTCAAAGCTTTATACCATACACAGTTGTATCAGGCTCGACTAACCAAGTCCTTCAATAGAAAAGTAAAACATAAGAGTGTGAAAATAAGAGACTGGGTGCTAAAGCAAATAAGACAGAATGTTCTGGACCTTAAAAGGAAATTCAGACCAAACTAAGAAGGCCCATACCTAGTCAAACATATCCTATTAAAAGGAGTAGTCGAGTTAATATATTCTAAAGGCAATGAATTCTCTGACTCGTCAATATAGACTATCTGGATAAGTACTACATCTAAAGCATAAAAAAATCATCCCGCTAATTTAAAAACCTAAAAATGGCAACTCAGGCAAAAGTTAAGGACTTCTCGCTGAGTTGAAAACCTAAAAATGGCAACTCAGGCAAAAATTAAGGAAAGAGAGAAAATACTTAACTATAAAACCTAAGAAGGCTAGTTAAGGACAAGGGTAACCTCAAGTTTGAAATTTGTACAAATGCACTTGTGCTTTTCTTAAATGATTATAGTAAAATGAGAATGATTGCTAATTTATGCAAAATGTCATTGAAAAGTGCAACACATATTATTATCATGAATTGCATCAAGCATGATTTGCATTTTCCTTCATTACATGACCATGGTTCTTATCATCCTCTCTAAGCTCACTCTTTAAGATCAGCCACTATCTTATAGTAAAAAAAACCAGCTAAGTGTGAAAAGTTCCAAAAGGAGACACCTTAGGCAAAAAAGGGAAGAAAAAGAAAACCTAGCTAAGTGCAAAAAGCTCTAAAAGGAGACGCTTAAGGCAAAAAAGGCAGACGATAGTAATGGTAAACATCATCATGAATGATACACAACAGGAAGCATATATATACAAACATCATATAAAGATCTTATCATTTCATCATTGTTGCATCATCACTACATTATTACTGCATCATCATTACTACACCACTACTATATTGTCACCACTATCTCATTCATTGCTTAAAAGCATTCGCATTGCTTAGAAGCACTCTCATTCATTGGTTAGAAACACTTACATTGCTTAGAAGCACCCACATTGCTTAAAAAAACTTTCACTACTTACTTTATTATAATCCATAGAATGCATTTCATCTATCATTGCATCTCTCCACATATCAAATTGAGGCCTTGTAATTGCTTTCTCATAAGTTTCCAGATCCTGACCATGACCAATGTCATAGTCAGCATCTCTTAAATAAATCACATAGTTAGAAGATATAACAAACCTCCTTGTACTAGTAAATCTCCTAAGAGGAATTTCAATAGCAATTTTTTAAGGAAAGGGTGGAGCTAGAGCACCTTGTGCATTTTCCTTTATCACAGGAGGTGTAAGAGCTACTATAAGTTATAAAGCAACAACACATTAGAACACTTAACCCAAAATTCAAAACCATGTTTACTAACTTTAAATAAAAGGTACATAATACACATCTTTTAAGTCTAGTTTAAAACCAGTATCTAGATTCAAACTCATATTTCTTACAAAAGTACATCCACCTCTTTATTATTGATGTCTGTCACCTTTGACTCATCTTCATTTAGCCTCCACTTGATTATGAACTCTTGTAATATGGTAGCAATATGTTTATTTGCACTAGTATCCACTCACCAAGAACTGGATATGGTATGAATAAAATTGGATTCATTTATCATGAGAGCTAATGATTTACATGTATGCTCACGTTTCTTTAACCAAGCTTTATATTTGAAGCATTATTATTTTTTATGACCTTTTTTTCTTACAGAAAAAACACTTCAATTTCTTCTTGAAAGGAACTTTAGCAGCACCCACAATAGTAGACTGAATAGGTTATATAGGATGGCTCTGAACAGTAGCAGAAACAAAGGTCGAAGCAAAAAATTTAGATTTCTTATCTTTGTACCTTTTAAGAGACACAAAGAGTGAAGTGTTTAGATTCTCTTCCTTCAATTTGTCCTCCTCAGTAACACATATGGCAATGAAAATCATTCATATTCCATGCTTCTTCTTTTGAGTTGTAAGCAGTCATAATGGTGCCAAACTCAGGTGGTATAATGTTCAATGCTTGATGTATAATACAAGCATCCGGAAGCAGAATGTCCAAAACTTTCAACTTATTTCGAATATGGACCATTGTGAGAACGTACTCTCTAATAACTTCAGTGCTAGTATACTTCATAGAGTACAATTATTTCAAAAGTGAACCAATTTTAGCATTGATTAATACCTTAAACCTAACAACATCAAGAAAATCTTTCACTATAGTAGTCGCAGGCAGACCACTAAGCAGATGCTCAGGTATAGACCTTTTGATAGTCAAATAGCATATATGATTTGACTTGTACCATATTCTATAAAGCTCTTTTTCCACATCAGTACTTTCATTAGTAAGATCATATGGCTTAGGAGTGAATATTACTAAATCTATGTTAGTTAATTCCATGGCTAACTCCACATCTCTCTTCTATGATTTATAATTAGAGCTAGTAAATGTTTTTATAGTAACCATGTTATTATTGATTGAAAAAGTGACTGAAAAGAAACAATGATGCAATTCTATTAGCACAATAATAGGATAATTACAATACTCCTAGCCATATAAAAGTACTCATAACCAAGAATCTTTATACATCATCATGTAAAAGCCTTTGGGCATGATACATAACATGTAGTTAAAGAATTCTTCATATAAGATCGATTCAATAATATTTACAATTTCAACAATTTAACACCTTTGGTTACTTAGATTGAACCATTATCAACCAAATGTCTTATATGTATTATTTCTAAATTTTCGTACATAATAAAGACCTTTGGGCATAATTATTCTACACTAAATTTAGAAACATCTTTAAACATGTGAGGCCTCCATTTCTTATAAAATTAAGAGAAAATTATCACTTTACTTATTACAATTTCTCAAAATTTTATTAGAAAATCTCACATCAAGACACATTTAATAATATCTTATATTGTTGTTTCTTTATACAATTTTATACTTTAAGATATGAGGCAAATATGTCTATAAAATTGTTTTCTCAATGTTATGCTAAAATTTTAGTTATAAGATAAATTTTACAACTTATATTTATCTTATAATATTAATTTGCATCCTCAATTAATTTTGAGAATAAATTTATTCTCTACAAATAATAATTATATGCTTAATACATATTATTTTCTTGATGAAATAAATAATTTATCTCAAAATATAATATATGTCTGTAGTGTTATATTTTGAGTGAAAATAACATGGGCATATAAGGTTATGAGTATAAGAAACTAGATTAGGCCCAATTTATCTAAATAAATTCCATTTGAAAAGTCCAAATGAAAAAATTTCACCACTTCAGGCCCAACTTATTTATAATAAAACATTTCATGGTCCAATAGAAATACACATAATAAGCTACGCCTATAAGCAAACATTCATAGCCCAAAATTATGCTATGTAGTAGCTCAAGGTTGATGCCTTCAACAAGAACTTTTATTATATTTTGAGTGAAAATAATATGGGCATATAAGGCTATGAGTGTAAGAAACTGGATCTAACCCATTTTTTCTAATAAATTCCATTTGAAAAGTCCAAATGAAAAAATTTCAGCACTTAACAGGCCCAACTCATTTATAATTAAACATTTGATGGTCCAACAAAAATACACATAATAAGCTAAGCCTACAAGCAAACATTCATGACCCAAAATTGTGTTATGCAACAACTCAAGGCTGCTGCCATCAACGAGATTTTTTTGTTAACCTAAGGGCAGGTTCACACTAACCACCTACTGGAAGAGGACAACCACCCTCAGAAAAATGCAAACTTCACCAAATTCATACGTTTTTCACCTAAAAAAATAAAATTTTTAAGAATTCTCAATCAAAAATCAATCTTATACATGATTTTTTATTTCCAAACTCATAAACCTATTCACCAAAACAATTCTCAACTTCTCTATTGAAAGAAAATCGACAACATCATCTAAACTAGATAAACATGGTTCTAGATTCATGATTTGTGGCTCTGATACCACATGTTAGTCTACTATGTTGCAAGCATGAAGTTTCTAAATTAAATTTCATAAAATGATTCAAATTCAGCATATATATGTAACAAGTAAAAGAATACATGAATAAAGAACACATGTTAATTATTGAGAGTAAATATCTATTTTGAAATCCATGATTATCTTCTACAAATGAGAAGGTTAAACAATGTGATTTGTGTTTTTAGCCAAGTGTTTCTTCCTCCTTCGTCTTTAGCTCTCAAGATGGTGTTGGCTTTTTTTAGATGTTCTTCACTTAGCCAAGAAGAAAAACCATGTCCGTATAAAATGCAAAGAATGGAAGAAGAGATTAGCCATTTTTGTGAGTCTATGTGCCATTACCATTATAAATCTATAGACTTCAAAGGCCATACTCTGAGAATAAACTCACTTATTAATTGATTAGAGTTCAACCCAATATTAAATAAATCATTTATCTTGTTGTAATCCACAATTACTAGAGCCCATATATTTTACAGCACAAAGAACTGGTTCAGTTATAAGACAAACTCATTCAAGTTTTTATTTAAGTTCCATTAGGTTTAGTTTCAAATATCGAAAACCCAAATTATTTTGATTTGGTTCGTTTTTCATGTAAAAATTTTGGTTAACTAAGATACCAAATTATAATTTTATTTTTAAAATATTTTCAATAATAAAAAAATAATAATAATATTTTAATATAAAATCTTAAAATAAATTATAACTTTTAAATCTTGATTAATATAAAAAGGTTTATATATTAATTCCGCTCAATTTTTTAAAAATTTCGACATAGTTTTTTTTTTTTTCTACAAATTCAGTTTCAGATAATTTTAGTCCGGTTATGATGGCATTAACCAAATAACCAATAAAATAAAAATTAAACAATGAATTAAAGAATTACTGTACTAATAATATTTTATAATACAATTTATTGTATTTTAATGTGATGAGTAGAGGATGAGTTAAAAAACAAAAGAAAAAGAAAAAAAAATTGGGGGGCGAAACTGCGAACCCAAGTCATGCCACGAGAGTGGTTCCGCCTTCCTGTGTTAGTTGTGTGCACAACGCCTATTGCCGTCTTATATGTCCCCACGTGTAACTCTGTACAGTCGGCAGGACGTCATTGGCTGCTCTGCTCTGTCTCACAATTCCACGTCGACACTTGTGTTCTGCCTAAAATATACAATAAATAAAGACTAAAAGAGAGGAAGTTAGTGTTAATTTGTTTGAAGACTAATATATATAATCATCAGTTGCATTTGCAGAGAAGGAAGGGTTGTTGGTGATCCAGGATGAAGAAGAAAATACTGCTGTTGGAGTTAGGGTTATTCATGTGCTTGCTTGGTTTAAATTTCAGCCCTTCGGAATCAGCAGTATCGAGTGTAGATCTAGGGTCAGAATGGGTAAAAGTAGCAGTTGTGAATCTAAAACCAGGCCAACCCCCAATTTCCATCGCAATCAATGAGATGTCCAAGCGAAAATCGCCTGCTTTAGTTGCATTCCACCATGGAAGCCGCCTTCTCGGTGAGGAAGCTGCTGGAATCACAGCTCGTTACCCTAACAAAGTCTATTCCCAACTCTCTGACATGATAGGGAAACCCTACAGCTACGTCAAGGCATTTCTGGATTCAATGTATTTGCCTTTTGATGTTTTCGAGGATTCTAGAGGTGCTGTTGGCTTTAAAATTGATGATGATGTAACAGTTTATTCAGTTGAGGAGTTGTTGGCTATGATTTTGAGTTACGCCATGAATCTCGCGGAGTTCCATTCCAAGGTTACGGTGAAGGATGCGGTGATAACTGTGCCACCCTATTTTGGACAAGCAGAGAGGAGGGGACTGGTTCAGGCGGCGCAATTGGCTGGAATTAATGTTCTTTCTTTGATAAATGAACATTCTGGTGCAGCTTTACAATATGGGATTGATAAGGATTTTTCTAATGGCTCTAGGTATGTTATATTCTATGATATGGGAGCAAGTAATACTTATGCTGCCCTTGTTTATTACTCAGCTTATACTGCCAAGGAGTATGGAAAGGCGGTGTCTGTTAACCAATTTCAGGTATTCTTTTTCCCTATTTTATATATAGTTAGATAGCACTCCATCTATCTATCTATCAATTTCATAGAATGCTTAATGTTGATCCAGGTGAAAGATGTTAGATGGGATCCAGAACTTGGAGGGCAAAATATGGAAGCCAGGTTGGTGGAGTTCTTTGCTGATGAGTTCAATAAACAAGTTGGAAATGGGGTAGATGTGAGAAAGTCTGCTAAGGCAATGGCAAAATTGAAGAAACAGGTTAAACGTACAAAAGAAATATTGAGCGCAAACACAATGGCTCCAATATCAGTTGAATCTCTCTATGATGATCGGGATTTCAGGTATTTTTTTGGCTCTTCAGTACATGCTTCTACTGTGCTTGATAAGTTTATTTTCAAGTTTGTGATTCCATGATGTTTGCCTCTATACACTCGATTCACTCCCTAGGTGCATTTTGTGAAATTACCGCTTCCTTTCAAATTTCACTTAAGAGTAACTTAAGGGCCCATTGGTTTTTACACTTTCTAATGGTACTTGTATATGCCAAATACCTTGAGATGTTGAGAAGAAATCGCATGAATTGACATCTAGGGTTAGTTTGGTATATTTTTTATTTATTTTAACTTAGGTTTTCATTTAAAAAATAAATAAACTAACCATTTTGCATCTTTTGCTAACTCTTTTCTCGAAATATGTATATATTTTTTGGATTTTACATGACATATAGATTAAAAAAATAAGAGATAGAATGTGGAGGGAAAATAAAAGGAGGTGAAGAATTAGGAATGATAAAGAGAGATGGAATGAGGAGAACAGGTAGAAAATATAAACAGTGACATTCTTTAGTTTCTCAGTTTTGTAAGAAGTGATGAAAAGAAACATATAAGGATATCTGCCAAACTTGGGTATGATTCTCATGTTTTGGTGTTAATTCTAGTCTTTTTCTTAGTTCTACTTTGCTACTGTTGACAATTGATTTCAGCTGCTGAAATCTTCTTTTTTTCTGCAAAAGTACTATAGAACAGTTTATTCATAGCTGTCCTAAATTACAAACATTCCTCTATGAGTTTTTTTTCCTCTTTTAAGTTTTTATATATTTTATTTCACCTTGTATGTGGATTATGATAAAGTTATAGTCTGTATAAATTGGGAATAGCCACTTGAATTTTCCTCTTTCCAATTACTACACAATAAAGAATTTGACTAATAGTAGTGTCATGCATAATAACAGTGGTTTTGGTGCATTTATGTACCTCATTCCCTGTACTTTAAGGATTTCTTTTAACTGCTTTATTAGGATACCTTATTCTTCTTCTTCTTCTTTTTTATTTTTATTTTTTAGATTACAATTTACCAATACCTGTTGTTTACTGCATACTAGTTGCTTTTGGTAATTAAATAAAATGACGCAAATATTTATGGATACCTGCATATTTTTTTTTTTCCAGGAGTTCTATAACACGTGATAAATTTGAAGAACTGTGTGAAGATTTGTGGGAAAGATCTCTGTCACCTCTCAAAGATGTGCTTAAGTATTCAGGTCTGAAGGTGGATGAATTACATGCAGTAGAGCTTATAGGAGGTGCTACCAGAGTGCCAAAGTTACAGGTTGGTACTACATTTAACACTCTTATCATGCTTTGAAAAAGCTGATTAAACTTCATATCAGCAGTGAACTTGAACTCTTAAATAGGGCTCAAGCAAGGTAATATTCTCATTCATTAAGAATTGTGGGGGAAAACAGAATAACTACTTTCTTGTGCAGTTTGGTGAGTTTGCTTCCAGTGATGATTAAGAGTTTGCCACTGTTTTTTATTTTTTCCTTTTTTTCCCATGTATTGCAAATCATTATGTGAGAGTCAAAAATAAATTCTTTATCAATTTTTTAACGGATCTTAAAAGGAGAATAATCTTAATGATAATGGGTAGTAAAGTTTGGATGACTGCTTCCAGATAAAGTGGGAAAGAGGATAGTAGTCATTTTTTTTACCATGAGGTCTTTGACGAACATTGTTCTGAAACAGCTCTTTTATGTGTTTCTGTTTTTAGTTACCCTCCATACAATCATTGCACAACTTATATTACAAATTTCTGTCATGCGTTGGAATTTTATTCTCGACATTATTGTGAGTCATAATTGATTTTTGAAATAAGGTACGAAATACTGTGAGGATTATGTATATATCTTAGGCAGTTGTTCATTAGTAGGTGATTAGTACAAAGCTGTACTCTATGGTGCTCCAAAACTTTCTGTTAGAATATATTTCAAAAAAAAAGTTTGTTGAATTATTTGTAAGGTTTTAGTAGTTGATCTCTAATTTTTTGGTTGTTTTGTTGAAAAATCTTAATTTTCCCTTTTGAAGTTTCTTTATGATTAATGTGTTTCACATTATATTTCATATGCTAAAAATCTTGTGCTAGGGCAAGCTTCTGTTTAGGATATATTAGGTATACAGAATCGCCATCTAAAGCCTTGCTGAAAATTTTTTATGGATTCTTCTGAATTATTGCTGATAACTGGATGATAATCTTCAGTCGTTTGGTAATTATTATTTTGTTTTGCTGGATGAATATTTTTTTCAGGACATTTTAACCATTTGATGCTCTCTATTTTTTATATTTTCCAGTTCATCTGCATGTATGCTTTAAATAATTTTTGGAAAATAAATCTAAGTAGTTCCCTCTAATGCATAACTTTTACAAAGCATGTCTCTAAGGTTGCTGCTTTCAGTGCACCAAATAAATGTTATCTTTTATATGTTTGTGGTATAAGATTCTTAAATGTTGGTATAAAGACGCAATGTAATGCTGTATGTTTGTTGTAATATATTCTTTTAAAATGTTCTGATGTCCGGATAGGCATTGAGGTCATGACTTTAAACTTTATAATAGGCCCCTGCAAAAGTTATTTGTGCTCTGTTATTGATTTCGGAAGTCCACGAGCTATGTTGAGTAACTATCGCCATAGCTATAGTTCTATAGTTGCCCATGTGGATGCCTTTGGCATATGCCATGTGTAAAAAATCCAGTTCAATTTAGGATAAATTATTGTGGCAATGTAGTTGACTATGGCACTGAAGCTGTAGTTGGCAATCTTTCCCTATCATTACTCTGTTGATTTTAGTTAGTTCATGAAAGTATCATGTAGACAATTTTGGTTTTCATGATAACAGGCCAAGATCCAGGAATTCCTTGGAAGGAGTGAGCTAGACAAGCATCTGGATGCTGATGAGGCTATAGTTCTGGGTGCAGCACTGCACGCTGCAAATCTGAGTGATGGGATCAAATTGAATCGCAAGCTAGGAATGATTGACGGTTCTTCCTACGGATTTGTGGTTGAGTTAGATGGGCCTGATCTTGTGAAAGATGAGAGCACTAGGCAGTTGCTTGTTCCAAGGATGAAAAAACTCCCTAGTAAGGTAAATAACATTGTGATATTCTCCCCTTTTGTTTGAAGTAAAATATGGCAGTAAACTCTGTTGTGCTTGGAATGAGAATGTGAAATCTGTTGTCTGATTTGGTTAATGATAGGGAAAGTGAAGCCATTTTGTTGCATTCGCTTTGGAATTTTGCGCTGTATGTTAATTGAATGTGGGGATTTGATAATTTACAGATGTTCAGATCCATAGTTCATGATAAAGACTTTGAAGTTTCACTCGCTTATGAAAGTGAAGGTCTTTTCCCACCTGGAATTCTCTCTCCTGTGTTTGCAAAATATGCTGTATCTGGTCTGACAGATGCAAGTGAAAAGTATGTATTTCAATTCTCTAAATCGTATTTAGATGACTGCATGCTGCACCTTTTCTAATTCATCACAAATTACTTTTCATGCAAAAAGGATCTGCTGATAAATTCTTACTTGTGTTGTCTAGATATTCATCTCGCAACTTGTCCTCCCCCATCAAGGCAAATATTCACTTTTCTCTTACTCGAAGTGGAATTCTTTTTCTAGACCGAGCAGATGCTGTTATTGAAATATCAGAATGGGTGGAAGTTCCAAAAAAGAATCTGACTGTAGAGAATACAGCTGCTTCCCCTCCAAACATATCAGTTGAAACTGGGGCTAAAAATACTTCAGAAGAAAGCACTGAAAACTTGCATCCTGATGGGGGAATCGACAATGCATCCAACTCTAGTATTGAAGAACCAACCATTGAGCTGGGTACAGAAAAGAAGCTGAAAAAAAGGACATTTAAGATTCCACTAAAGGTTTAAATATGGACACTTTCCCTACCTTAACTGCTTAAAAATTCCTGATACTGGTCCTTATTTTTAGCACTGTTTTCAGTGGTAGTGTTGATTTCTGTTTTCTTATTGTTCGTAGATTGTTGATAAGACAGCAGGACCTGGAATGCTGCTTTCTGAGGAATCTCTAGATGAAGCCAAACAAAAATTAGAAGCATTGGACAAAAGGGATGCTGAACGAAGGAGGACAGCCGAGTTGAAAAATAATTTGGAAGCTTATATATATTCTACTAAAGAAAAGGTTTGGTTTCTTGAGGCAATACAACTTCTTGTCCATCAAAAATATTTGAAAATTATTCACATTATCATGAATTTATTTGGTGTTTCTATACTGTATTTCCCTATGTATATTTCTTAGAGCATTTCCAAGGTACTAGGCTGGATCATATAGAATTCCTGCCATTGGTTAGAGTGGCTAGACCAAAACCTGGTTCAAAGCATGCACTGCTGGTGCTTTCTTTCATTTAAAAGAGATTTGCCTATGTTCTGAACTCTTAAGAGTCAACTCATAAAAATAAGATTCCAATGAACTCTTTATTTTTTAAATATAGAGTGGAGAGTTGGTCTGACTCTCTACATTTAGAGAGCCAAATTCCACTCCTTATCTACCCTCTACATTTAAATAGCCAAGTCCCACTCTTTATCTTACTTTTAATTAATAAAGTGCTAGTTTCTTGCACTCTATTGTTAATTGTGTTCTATTTGTGTTTTCTAATTCTAATTAATATAGTAAAAAGAAAAAAAAGAGACAGAAAATAAAATCATTAATGGTTTAGGGAAAGTAAAATAAAAAATTAAAATTTAAAGAGTCCACTGAACTTAAATAAAATTTGCTATTCTTTATAGCATTAAAGATGCTCTTTAAAATAAAGAGCATCAATAAAGATGCTCTTATATGCTGCTAAGCTTTTGTGTACTATAGCTTAAAATAATCATACAAAGGTTTTCATTCCTTTTTCCCCCCCAATTTATATTGTTTAATGTGATAATTAGCTTTATATTTCCTTTATTTATTCATTCACTTTTCTGATTCATTCTTGGTTACACCAGCTTGAAACATCTGAGTTTGAGAAAATATCTTCAGATGATGAACGCAATTCTTTTAACGAAAAGCTTGACGAGGCAAGCCTGACTCTTCCTTCTGTCTTTCCTATCTTCTTCTGTTTGTTTTATTGTAATTTCTTTTTAGTTTTAAATTTCTTCATTTGTTTTGAGTTGAAAGAGACTATTGTCTATGACATCTTTTATGGTTCAGGTCCAAGAATGGCTATATACTGATGGTGAAGATGCCACTGCCACTGAGTTTCAGGGTCGCCTAGATTCATTAAAGGCTATTGGAGATCCTATATTTTTCAGGTATTTACATGATCTCACTTCTTGTTGGGACATAGTTTTGCAAGGATAAGCCCTTTATGTACCAGCTATTAATGAGTCTTGAGCTAACTGGTTAACATATTGCTGCAGGTATAATGAGCTTACTGCAAGGCCAGCAGCAATTGAACTTGCTCGAAAGTACCTTGGTGAGCTGGAACAGGTACTTCAAATAGTTCAATTTGAGCAAAGTTTTAACAATATTTTTATGTCAAAAAGCTTATCTTGTGTAGATGGTAATATGCATGTTCATTAATGTGATCATTAGTAGGAAGCTAATATATAATAGAAATACTCCTTGTATTTTTATGTTTTTCTTAATTTCTTGTTTTCCACATTATGCTTTTTCAGTTTAAAAATTTCAATACTAGATCCTTTTATGCTTGAGAATGTTGCGGACTTTTTTTCTCTTGGAATGAAGAATTAAACAATGAATTTAAAAGAAGTAAACAATTAATAGCTGTTATCAAAAGATTAAAGAGATTTAGCCCTATGAATACTGGTAAAATTGAACAGCATAAATAAACAGGACAGATAAATAACATAATATTATGAAATTTGCCTAAATTAGTTAGATGAAAAATTTGAAATCGGGAATGGTAATTGACAAAACTAAACAATGTCTCTCTTGAACGTAAGTAGTACATAAATGCGCATGATAAGCACAAAATTAGCAAAAACCAAGTCTTCTTACATAATATGGATTTCAAATATTCATGATCTTCTATATGATCGGCTCAAACCAGATTCTTATGTTTAACAATATGCAATTTTGTAATTCTTAATATTTAAGGCAACTAAAACAACCACGTTTCTTCAAAAATAGTGATGGGAGTCTTGGGCAATTGAATTTCTTAAAATAGTGATTGAAAATGTGATCGCTTATGAATTTTCTAGGGCCTCATATACTCTGAAGTTCAAGACTATCAGTACTTAAATTTGGGGAACTGCTTATTGATGCATTTATTTGCTTAACATTCAATTTTTGAAGTGTTTTAATTGTGAGATGGGAGTGGGAGTAGGTAATTCTCTGAAGGGTGAATTTTGATGTTTTGATGAATATGAATGTTAAATCATAAGAACAGTTGTTATTGATTTCAGTTCTAAGAAATGTTATCATGTGTTTGTATCTTTATTTTGTAAGAATAATTTCACCTATTACTGGTGGATTTTCTTGCCTTCTCTTTTTTTTATTAGTAATTATCCGTTCTTTAAAAGCTGTATGAAGTGGTCTGCACTAGTCTGTGATGATATGCCTTTGTGCTAAAAGTTGCATATGGTTACTTTAACTCATTGATGTCCATTAGTTTCAGTTACTATCTCATTATTTAATGATTGTAAAATGATATTTGAATCATTTTTCCCTTCCACCCGTGCATGCTGTCTAGTTAGGGAATCTCTAACAAGAATTACCAGTCTTGCAACATAATTAGGTGCTACGGGTATTCTGCAGTATACTGTCAATAACGTGCATTCTATCTTTTTTCATTTTAAGGGGAAATGTTATCTGTGTATAAGTTGCTCTTTACAACAGTTGTTGCATATGTTAATTGATATTGCCTTTGTCAACTGTTTTGCAAGCATTGTAGATAGAAGTTCACAGCTTTTAACTGCAGCTGTTGTCTTCTCTACGTGGCTTTGACTAGGTTAATAGCAGGATTGACCTTTACTTTATTTGACTGCCTGCAGATTATACAGGGCTGGGAGTCAAACAAACCATGGCTTCCAAAGAATAGAGTAGATGAGGTGCTTTCCTCATTTTTTTGACACCATCTTCATGACTTATTCTTGATTGTCCAAGAAGTGAATTTTTTTTAATGGTTTTTCCAGGTTCTAAGAGATGCTGATGTAATAAAAAGTTGGCTGGAAGAGAAGGAGGCTGAGCAGAAGAAGTAAGTTATTTTTATCGTATTGTACAAAAAAAAAAGTTGTTTCTGTCATTGTTATTTCTGTAATTGCTGCTGCTTGTACCTATTGCTTTTACTATAATTTCTTTGAAGTTTCTTGAAGTATTTGGTTGTTCTTTTCATTTTTCTATATTATTTTAGATCCAGACGTGCACATGTTTTTTTTTCTACCACTTTCTCATTCAAGTCTTAGGAAGCACATTTCACGTGCACTGTTTGATTGCATACGTTGTTTATTTGCATATTCATTATGCTTGCTTCTTTGTGCTTTATGGTGTAGACTCTGTAAAGTTTGACAAAATTCAACTTTGGAGATTGAAGGTTCTTGTTCCATGTTCTAGATTAATTATTATTTAGCCATGTTTCCATTTGTTTTAGTTGGAGTACTTTTTTCTTTGGAAAAGAAGAACCTCAAGGGGCTGAGGGCATTAGTACTCTCTTATTTTGGAATTGACTGCATTTGATGTAAAGGAGTTTTGGTAGAATTGCTGAAAATGAGAAGTAAGAAAAGATTGAAGGCGATGATGAATCTATACTAAATGGCTAAATTGGATGGATACCAAAAGATGAATTCCAAAGAACTGAGATGACTTTTTCCAACCATATATGACAATAGAAAATTTAAGTCATCTCTTTTGAGCCAAATTATCTCTATTAACAAGTCCACGGGCCTTGAGAGTGTTGGCCCACACATACATGTGGACTTATAAATGTGGTTGAGCGTATGTAACATAAAGCCAATTTATTAAGGTCCAATCTACACCACTTATATGTCACTTTATTGCTTTGCACTTTACCAATGTGGGATATATTATCCAACAATCCCCATCACAAAGAAAATAGGAATTTGAAATAGTGTTGAGAAAATAAAATAGCAGTCTCAAAAACAAAACAAAATGTTTCCCACATTGAATCCGCCATTGCTATTGTTGACTTCAAATTGGGGCTTTTACGACAAGTTTGGATGGAGGGCTAGGAAAGGATAACTCTCAATGGGGTATACTTAACTTTTTTTTTTTTTCTTTTTTTTTTGTAATTTGGTTTTGGGTGGGGTGGGGTGGGGTGGGGTTTGGGTATAGTTTAATGAGATGAAGAAGAAAGGATAATGAGGGATAAATTATCCCTTCAAAACTCACTTTTTTATTCCTTCAGAATTGAAGGAATAAAAGCTATCCCATCATCTATATTAAAAATATTATCCCTTTTTATCCCTTAAAACTTTCGAACATAAAAAAATTGTGTAGCCTTTGATTTAATTTCTTTCCTTTCCTTTCATTTCTTTCCTTATCCATAGATTAACTAATATCATTTATTTTTCTATTCTCTTTAGACTCGCTCCCAAGCCTAGCTGTTATTGTCTTTTCTTGTTATTGGCACTGCCACTATCGTTGAAAATTTGGAAGTATGTATCATATCCTTTCTATTTTCCCTGAATACACTAGTGATAATTATAATAGGAGTGCCGATAATATAAAATAGGATGGCCAATAATATTTCCCTTTAATTTATGCCATTTTGAATGCCCAAAAATTAATTCTTTTCTGTGAATACATTGTCCATCGTTTGTTGTATTTGACATTTTTTCTTCATTTTATTATTATCCTCTTCCCTTGGTAACATAATGCATAGAATATCTTAAAATAATAATAAAAAAACTTGGATGCAATTAGGATCAGATCTTCGCAACACATTTTGGTTTATTTGTTCCAGTTATGCAACCAATATGTGTTCCATGGATCATCCAATTAGCACAGAAACTGAAATGCTAAAACCTGGAAACCAATGTGGGAAAACATCAGTTTTTCACAAAATAAGAAATGGACATGTTATTTTTATGATTATGGGGTAAACTTATTGACATTGATTTTTGATTTAAGATGTAAATTTATGAACATTATTTCTTGATATAAAAACTTAAACACCATTTATTCAAGTAAAAATACCATCAATTAATATTCAACTATCAAATCATAAAAAATGCCATCGATAGTTTTCTGATACCTGCAAATTACCCAGTTTTCATCAATTGCAACAGCTTGACTTTCAGTTGCCTAGGCTGCTGTTCCTCAGTCCTTTCTACCACTGAAGCACACGTTTTGTTTAACTTCAATTCAACCTTGTAGATAGGACTTTGCTATACAAGCTTTGGTTTCAACCCAAAATAAGTGGATATCAAATCAGAAGAAAGTGAATTTCTTTTCTCAGTTTATTATTATTAAGTTCTTGGGTTGCCTAGAATGCTGCTGAATGCTATCTATTCCAAGTTTTGCATTTCATAGTGGAAAATCAATTTTCTCAAACTGGATATTGATACATTGACACCAAAGCATTGCTATGTTTATTGTATCTTAAGCTTAATAAATATACATAGATAGAGAGGCTAGGATATCCTTCTGGAAAGACACAGTATAATTGTGTGGGAAGACTATCTGGGTTCAGTAGGGTTGGACTTTGGAGAGTGCAGTTCAGGAGGCTGTGCCATGGTACATTGAAGAAAAACTATTTGAAGTGTTTGTTTACTGACAGTGTCCTGTATTGCATGGATCATAAAACTTTTGACAAATGCAGTGGGGGTATCATTTTATTCTCAATTTTGATGATTGAGAGGGAGTCTGTTTTGCAAGTTTAAAGAGATTTTATAGCTAATGATGGGATGGAGCATGTAAGTGTGCTCTCACATTCATGGTAGGCACGTTTTGATGTCAAGTATGGGTTAGGTGTATAACATGGCTCTCAGGCTTATGGAGATACAAGGAAATCATACTGATATTGTGAGATTTTAGAATCCAACTCTTTGTGTATTTTTTGTACATGGGGAGCCCATTTTGCCTTTTAACATATACCATTGACAGCACATGAATTTTGTATCTTGATGACTTTTCAAGTAACAACAGTCCCATATTTTCTCATACTTGATTGAGAACATAGCTATTGGCCTATGGATTTTTCAGGGTCATAAAGAAAGAGTGCATTTTGATGTGTTTGAAGACGATAGAGAAACTTGTGCATATTGATTGGACGTCTGCTATTATTTTCCAATGTTAATCTCTGGGAAGTTTCAGTGTTTATTACTTGACGTATTCATTGCCTTTCTTTTTCACTTTATCTTTTTTAACAGGACTTCGGAATTCAGCAACCCAGTATTCACATCTGAAGAAGTATACTTGAAGGTGTTCAATCTTCAAGATAAGGTAATAAGTCGTTATTGCAATTTTGTTCTTAATTTAGAATGAGAATGGTATGCAAGTTTTTCTGTAACATCACAGTTTTAAGAGGCATTTGGTGTTTTAGGTTGCTGCAATCAATAAAATAGCCAAGCCAAAGCCGAAAGTTGAGAAGCCTAAGAAAAATGAAACAGTGAGCAGCACAGAGAATATCAAAAGTTCCAATTCAACTTCTGAGGACAGTCCTCAAAAGGAAAAATCTGTAGCGGATTCAAGTGAATTGGGTGAAGAGAAGGGCAACTCAGAACGTGAAACTCACGATGAGTTGTGATGATATAATTTAATGACCGCATGCAACCTTGGCTGTCTGGCCTTTTTTTTCTTTTTGTATGAGTTAAAAATGTGAAGGCGTGCTAAGGAAAATACAGGGGAGATGGATTGCTGCAAATTTAGACATTAAAGTGTATCTTGGAGCCTTTTTCTTCCAGGGAGGCAGGCAGTTTAGTCATTATCCCTGATATAGAAGGTAGCATAGGGAAACTATCAGCTGTTCAGAGAAGCATAGTTTTTGCTCTTACTGACTGTTAATTTTATCAAGCTATATTAAACCCACAAGACTAGAGGCATTTAGTGGCTTGTCAGTTTTGCCTCTTGGGGAATTTTGATCTTCTTCTTGTTTAAAATATGATCCTCTAGAAATTTTCTATTAAAGGAAAGAATTTATCAATTATCATTTACGTTGTTGTTGACATAAAGTATTATATTAGGAGCTTTTTTAAGCTCAATGGCCTGTAATTTTTTTCCTTTAACATTTTAGTTTTGATTAAGCATTATTATTATTAATATATATATATATATATATATATATATATATATATATATAAAAGTATGAATAGGGAGAATTTTTTTGGATGAAAAAGGACATATATTTTTATGTATTAACAAAAATGGTATTAATTTAGTTTTGAAAAATTTTGAAATTTATGAAGATAGTATTAGTTTGTATTTAAATTTTATATTTAAAAATTAAACAGATTTAAATAAAAACAAAATAATTTCTTTTATATACATAAACTATTAAATTATTATAAGATTCATTTATAAATATTTTACAAAAATTTGTATTTATAGTGCACTACATTTTGTATATATATGAATCATGAATAATAGTTAAAATTAATAATTTTATTATTAGTTTAATTTATATGATTGTACACAATTTCTTATAATACATATAAAAGTAATTAGAAAATTATAAAACTATAATAATTAAAAAAAAATTAATTGATAAATAAGAATAATTTATTTCATAAGATTCTTATATTAGTGTTCATTTTTTTTATAATAACTCTTATAATGTAATATATGTCTTGTATGAATTATTATTAATATTACATATTATTTAGTATTGACAATTTATTCTATTCATATTATAATAATTTGTATATTTTATAATTAAAATTAAAATTAATTGTATATTTAATAAATATTTTAACCACATGCAGCGTAAAAAAAACTAGTTATTAGAAAAGTAGAAATGAAGTATTATATTAGGAGCTTTTTTTTGCTTAATAGTCTGTAATTTTATTTTCTCAACATCTTATTTATGATTATAAATTAGTATTAGGGCTGAACATAACACTGAGAAAATACCGATCAAAATCAAAATTTATAATCGAAAGACATTAAAACCGTATTAAACGGAATAATTTTAATTCTAAATTGAATTAAACTGAACTAAATTTTATAACTAATTTGGTATAATACTAGATATTTATAAAAAAACTGAACCAAGAATCGTACCGAATTAAAAATCAAATATAACACCAAATATTAATTTAATAAGTAATACATAGATATTAATAAATAGTATTAAGTAGTAACTTATATACTTATAATTATATTATCAAGTAATATACATATGTATAATAATATATGATAAAAATTAATATGTTTTGTGATTAAAATATAATAAATAAGTTGTTAATAAAATATTTTTATTAATTTTATTATTAATAATATTATTATCATTGTTACTACTACTACTATTCAATTAACAAGTCAAATATGAAGTGTTTATTACATTACAATTTGAACTTAAGATATAAAAATAAAAAATTAACATTGTGTTAATTTCAAATAATTCAATTAACAAATAATAATGTGGAATGTCCATTACAATACACTTTTAAACTTAAAATATGAGAAATAAGAAAATTATTATTACTATCAACAAGAAGTAAAAATGTGGAATACCCATTATATTTCATTTGAAACTAAAAATATTTAAATAAGAAAATTAACATTATATAATTTCAAATTTTATAATTTTTAATTAAAATATATTGTTGTTATCATATTTGATAACTTATTAATTATTATTGTTATTAAGTAATATAATTTTATTGATATTATTTAAAATTAATGACCTAAATGATATTATTATAATTATTATTTTGCTACAATTTATAGACATATATTATAAATAACCAAAACAATATAGTTTTATCAAAAACTACGTCGTTTTAATTAAAGTAAGTAGTGATCTTAAAAGAAAAATACAGGTTATTTTTATTAATTAAAATATATTGCTATTATTATATTCAATAATTTATTAATTTTTATTTTTATTAAGTAATTTAATCTTATTGATATTATTTAAAAGTAATGAGGTAAATAATATTTTTAGAATTATTCTTTTAAAAAATATATTATTAGAATTATTATTATTATTGTGTGTATATATATATGCAATATCCATATAATAACAAAGACAATATATTTTTACTCAAAACTATGTCGTTTTGATTTGTGGATAATAAATATAATTTTAATTTATTTGTTGATAATAAATATAATTTTAATTAATAATATAAATTTTTTTATTACATAAATTTTTAAATTCCTATTTCGAACTGTATCATACTGATATGTTCCGATAAAACCGAATCTACGTACCGAATAATCTAAAAAAATGAGATAGTACCGATATGGAGATTTTTAAATTAGGTACTAATAATAAAAATTTTATTTTTAAAATTCTTAAAATGTGGTAAAGTTATGGAGATATTAAATCCCTTGATTTCCCCAACCTATGCTCAACCCTAATTAGTATTAGGGTTAAAGGGGCAAATTGGACCCTTAAAGTTTTTTATGGTCCTAATAGAAATTTTTTCTTTTAAAATTATATTATATTGAATTTTATTTTAAATTTTTTTAACAAGTAACTCATATAAATCAAATAAAAATTTAATTTTAATGGCTAATTAAGGAAAAAAAATACTTTGACTAATAACTAATTGATAATTTTCTTAACATATATATATATATATATATATATATATATATATATATATATATATATATATATATATATATATATATATATCACCTAATAATAAAATTTTAAAAATTTTTAAGTCTACATACTAATTTTTATTTTTTTTAAAAATAAATTTTCTTAAAAATTTATGTAAAGAAACGCATGTAAAGAAACGGAGGGGGAATCAATGATTTACATCCTTTTGCACACGTATAAAATAAAAATAGAATAAAAGTAAAATTAAAATGAAAACTATCGACTTTGAACTAACATAATCCCTACTTAAAAAATAAGAAACAAATCAAGATTAGTCCGTAGAAAATAACCTACAAAAAAGAAAAAAATTAGTTCATATAATAAAATAACGACAATTAAAATCTAAATAATTTTTATTACTACTTTTATTCAATCAAACTCCAAACTCATAAGAATATAAATTATAATCAAATAAATGTTCAAAGATAAAAAAGAAAAATTTTAAGAAGCCTAAAATTAACAACATAAAATAAACAAATAATTAAAGTACAAAAGCAACAAAACTAAATAAATAAAATAATTAATCAAAACCATGCCAAGGTGGTGCATGAGAATCCAACTTTGAATCCGTATAAAATTTATGAAGAGCATCTTTTGAGGAAGTTTAGAGCCTTAAGTACTCTCCATAAAGTTGTTGATGAAACCATTTTCATAAGAATTATGGCTTATGAAATAGCCAAGCAAGTATGGAACAAGTTTAAGGATGAGTTCCAAGGAAGCGATAAAATAAGACAACTGTAGCTCTATAATTTGAGAAAGGAGTTTGTGGTTCTCAGAATGAAAGAGATTGTGAATGTGAAGTCCTATATTGACGGAGTCATGAAGGTGGTGAACCATATCAGATTGATGGGAGAAGATTTACTAAAACAAAGAATTTGGAGAAGGTTATGGTGACTCCAAAAAGGTTTGAGCAAAAGATTTCTTCCCTTGAAGATACTTGGGGCTTATCTCAGCTCAAACTTATAGAGCTTGTAAATTTCTCATAAGTTATGGAGTAAAGACAAGCATTTAGGGAGGAAAAGACAATAAAAAGGGCTCTTTTAGTTTCACATAGCTCAAAGGCACAATTATAGTTCAGTCAAAAGAAGACGTAAGGTAGGAAGAAAGGGAAGGAAAAGAAAGATCAATACTATAAAGGAAAACTGAAGAGAGGGAAGTACCCACCATGTCCTCACTGTAAAAGGACTAATCATAATGAGAATTATTGTTCGAGAATGTTTTGTGTCGTATATAATGCTTGTAAATAATTTGGACAAATTGAAAAGATTTTTCCAATTAATCAAGATAAGCAATCTAAGCTCAAAAAGATCAAGTCAAAGAAGGATCTCCAATATCTCAAAGAAAAGTTATTTACTCTTACTATTGTTGAGGAATATTCAATTGTAGCTCAAAATTCAAAAGTTTTACTTAGTGGCAGTGGATGCACGCAACATATGACTTCAATGCTACAATGTTTTAATACTTTGGACATAAAATATTATTCCAAAGTGAAGCTTAGAGATGGCATATTAGTTGATGTCAAAGGGAAAGGTGTCATGTTGGTGCAAACTCTTTCAAGTACAATGTTAATTATTGATGTTTTGTAAGTACCTACTGTGGACATGGGTGGCAGAGCCTATTGTCGGGACATGCATGAGATAAGAAACAATGATTTTTTATTCCGATTGTTATTGATATGGGAAGGGCAGCCCTGAGGAGCCTTATAAACTTGGAGTTGCCATCGGACTACAATTGGAAAATGGAAAGTAGATAAATGAAAATATGTTTCCATTGTTAGAGATTCTAGATTCGAGGAGTAATATCTATTTGACTATTTCCTATTATACATAGTTTAAATTGATTGTCACATCATCCTAGTTTCAATTTGATGATGCATTTGCCATTCATCTAGTTATTAGTCACTTGCACAATATTAACATTATTGATTGATAATTGGCGTAAAGGATAATTGAGATATAATAATATTGGAAATAAAATAATTAAAGCAAACAATATAATAACATAAGCAAATAAAACAAATAAGGCAAATGAATAGCAAGTAAAAAAACTAAGCAAGTAAGCAAATCAAACAAATAGCAATCAAGCAAAATAACAACAAAAATAAAAGAAACAGGGAAAGAGATTAAAGATTATAATTCTTGATATTTTTCTATTCTAATAAATACATCCAAAATGAAAAAAAGATTAATAAAAATTGGAGAAAGGGATTAAAAATTATAATGCTTTTAAGTTTCTTAATAAATACATTGAAATAGCAAAATAAATGAAAATCTAATCCTATTTTAATAATTCCTGTAAAACAAAGGTTAACACATACAAGCAATTATTCCATCCATCCACATTACAATAATAGCAATTATATACATCCATTCATTGGCATGGAAATTAGCAAGATAAAGTAAACCAAATTGAACGGAACATCAAAACAAACAAATAATGTTGATGGAGATGCATGATTTGAGTAAATGGTTAGGATAAATACCTCAAGACATCACCCAAAGTAGGTGAATAATCACAAGGTTATTAGTATTCTTACCCAATCAATGATATGAATGCAAGTGGTTAAATAAATAAATATGTAAAAATAAAGTGAAGAAATATTATTTCTATTGGATATTGATTACTATATAAATAAATAAATAAGGGATATTTTTATTTGGGAAAAATATGTTGTTTACATGATAGATATAAAAAAAATCATATATTTTTTTAGTAAATCATGAAGTCCTATGACTTTAACATCAATGGACTACACAATAGTAGATAATTCTCCCATTTTAAATTAATGATGGCATAAATTGAATCTTATACCTCATAATTATCTTAGAGAAGAGTTATCATTTAACTACTTCTCGCTGACAAAAAAATCATATTTTTATTGTGGAAAGATATTATTTATGGGCAAAAGAGGTATTTTATGCCTATTTTAATGAAAAACATTGATTTTGACCATAAAGTCTTAAACTTTATTATTATGTTAAAAGCACAATTTTTATTATATTTTATCAATAAAGGTAACTAAAAATACCATTTTTAATATGTTTTATCAATAAAGGTGTCAACTTTATATCAAAAATATTATTTTTATTGATACAAGACTCATATTTATTATTAAAACCAATGATAATAGTTTAAAAATGTGTTATGATAAAAATCTCAATTTTATTGTTAAAAACCTATTTTTATGAAAATAAATATTATAAATAAATAAAATGCAGCCTTTATTATGAAATTGACGGAAAATAGTGTAAAAGTGTAAACTTTAGTTATGTAAATAATAAAAATAATGTTTTATGATAAAAATGCAATTTTTTGGGACGATCAAATAGAAATATAACTTTATGTAGTTAAACAAAAGAAAATATTATCTGGCAAATAAAAATGCAAACTTTATAAAAAATCAATAGAAAATAATATGTGCACATGAATATTATTAACAAAATAGTAGTTTTAATGTAAAAATGAAAACTTTAATGAAAATGGAAATAAAAACGAAAAATTTATGATGCAAATGATTATGGAGATGTCAAATAACACGTAAAATGTAAGATCTAAATAAATTGCATCAAACAAACAACTCAAATACTCCCGAATTTATTTCTTCCATCTCCACGCCACCATTAAACTACTGCTTCACATATGTCAACATAAAGGCATCAAGATCAAACCAACAAAATGCAAAAATAATGATGAGAATGATGGAAATAAAATAAAATAAAATAAAAAATAAATAGAGTTGGAGTAGAAGAAGAATAAAATGAAATTTTTTTCTTAAAAATATGAAATTTTATTGAAAATGAATATTTGATCCTCAAGGATTACCTTTGTAGCGTGTTGTGCTTTGACAAAAATATGGTATGATTTAATGATTTGGGTGCTAAAACCCTAAAAAAGACTAATTTTTGTGTGTTTTGCAGCGTTTCAAAAGGTATTTATGAGTCATTCACCCCATGGTAAGGGGTTCGAAAAGTAATATTCAGCGTTTGAATGAGTATTTTGGCCGAGTCTGTATAGATTTTGCGAATTTTCTCTAAAAAAACTCAATTCTATAAAATTAACTACAAAAATAACTATAAAATTATTACATTAATTTTTAAAATTCTCATTTTTATATTCGATTGAATTATAATTTTATTTTATTAAAATTAATTAATTACTCTAAAGCATATATATTATTTACAGTTCATGTGAACTTCAAGTTAATAATGATATAAATTTTGTTAATAATCACTATTGAAACCATAAATATTTAAAAATCAAAGTAACTTCATAATTTCTCATACGAATTAATTAGTAGATATAATTAAATAAGAAATAATTTAATAATTTTTATTTTATTTATATAAATTTTCATGTGTGAGTTTGTAAAAATCAAAAAATTTAATTCATAAATGCTCTATAGAGAACTTTTATCTCTAGTTGAGAAGTTTTTTTTTTCAAGTGGTTTTATAAATGGATTTGATTTTTTAGGTGGTTTTTGGCCATGTTTGGCCAAAAACTACAATTTCCTTTTCTTTGTTCTTCTTTCCTTTGTAGTTTTTAGTCTACAAATAACTTGGATTTGGTTTTTTCTCAAATCCTCCCAGAACTACTCATTTTTTAACGGAGCTTAACCTAAATCTTTATATCTGGAGCTTTTGTTGGTGAAGTACAAAGTCATTGAAGAAGGTTGTAGATAAAAAGAATAAAGATATGAAGGTGGAGCCATAGAAAAGTACTTCGGCGAGGGACACTAAAGAAGCAGCTCCAGTCCGGCGTTGCTGCCCAGTCTAGAATTGAAAATGTAGCTCCAATTCGGCGTGGCGGCTCCAGTTCGGCGACGGTGGATACTGTTGGAAGAGGTTGTTTTGGACAGCAATAAGAACTTGATCTATAAATTTTTGCAGCATAGTGTAGACCAAATTTTTTTTTTGTTCACTCCTTGCAAAATTAGCCGGCACTTGAGTAGATCTTTTAGGAATTTTTTTTTTTATTGTAGCCATAGTCTTGAATGATACTAGTTGTTGCTTATACTAGTATTGCTTGTGTTTTTATCTCGTGTGTAGATGCTCTTATGAGCTGGAAGTTTGTTTAGTCCCCTGTAGTACGAGACTATTAGTATTTTCTTTCAAATTTGTCATTGTCACTCGTGAAACTGAGATAGTTAAGCTGCGTCTTGAGTGTCACTAAGATGACTGAGAAGTTGTAGTACATTTAACTACCTCATTGGCATTAGAGCTGAGATTTTGATAGCTCTTCATTTTGTTCTTGAGTCTGCAATGACTAGTATTTGTATTCGCCTTTCGCCTTCGGGTGTTTCTTGAGCAATGACAATTGCAAATTTCAAAAAAAAAAAAAAAAAAGGGCCATTAAAAATCGTTCTCATTTGCCAAAATAATTTCCCAGCAGAAAGCATTTTTCTCGTTTTACCATGAAAAGAGGATTCGTATCAATCAGTGACCAAGGTAGTAGGGTCTTCAACCGAAATCTGAGAATTACCCAGTTGGGCAGATGCGGTCGGATCGAAGATGCCGTAAAAATTTTTCTAGGAATGACCCACAGGAACACGGTGACGTACAATTCCATGATATCTGCATACGCGAAAAATGGCAGAGTTGCAGATGCACGTAGTCTATTTGATACAATGCCTCGCAGGAACTTGATATCTTGGAACACCATGATAGCCGGCTATGTGCACAACGATAAGGATGACGAAGCCTATGAATTATTTGTTAGAATGCCTCAGAGGGACCTTTACTCATGGACTTTGATGATCACTTGCTACACTCGTATCGGGAAGCTTGAAAATGCTAGACAACTACTGGATTCACTTCCTTGTAATTATAAGAAAGATACGGCTTGTTGGAATGCCATGATTTCTGGTTATTCCAAGGAATACAGGTATGATGACGCAAAAAGGCTGTTTGATGAAATGCCGGTTAAAAATTTAGTTTCATTGAATTCGATGCTCGCAGCATATACAAAAAATGGACAAATGCGTTTAGGTTTACAGTTTTTTCATGAAATGGTCAAGCGTGATGTCATTTCATGGAATTTGATGGTGGACGGGTTTGTTGAACAAGGTGATTTAGATTCTGCTTGGGAGTTCTTTAAAAAAATTCCAGAGCCAAACGTTGTCTCTCAGGTAACAATGTTATGTGGGTTTGCAAGAAAAGGAAATATTTTGGAAGCTAGGAGGCTTTTTGACCAAATGCCTAGTAGAAATGTAGTTTCTTGGAATGCAATGATCGCAGCATATCTTCAGGGCAACCAAATTGATGAGGCCAGCAAACTATTTGAAGAGATGCCAAAGAGAGATCCAGTGTCATGGACTACAATGATTAATGGGTATGCTCGTGCTGGTAAGCTTGATGAAGCAAGGGAAACACTAAATAAAATGCCTTACAAGAACGTTGCTGCCCAAACAGCCATGATATCTGGTTACATAAAATATAATAAAATAAATGAAGCTAGTCAAATCTTCAGTGAGATAAGCACCCCCGATATTGTTTGCTTCAACACTTTGCTTGCAGGCTATACACAGTGTGGAAGAGTAGATGAAGCAATCCATTTGTTTGGAAAAATGGTGAACAAGGACATGGTTTCATGGAACACTATGATATCTGCTTATGCTCAAGTAGGGAAGATGGACAGAGCTATGAAGATCTTTCAAGAAATGGGAGAGAGGAATTTAGTTTCCTGGAATTTATTAATTTCAGGTTTCATGCTCAATGGACTGTATTTGGATGCTCTATGGTGTTTTGTATTGATGCAACATGAAGGAAAGAAACCTGATCAATCTTCTTTTGCTTGTGGACTAAGTTCATGTGCTGTTGTTGCAGCTCTGCAAGTTGGCAGGCAGCTTCACAATCTTCTTATCAAGAGTGGTTATGCGAAAGATTTATTCGTCTGCAATGCTTTGATCACCATGTATGCTAAATGTGGCAGAATTTCGGAAGCTGAGCTTGTATTCAAAGCCATTAGGCATGCTGATGTTGTTTCTTGGAATTCTTTGATTGGTGGTTATGCTTTGAATGGATGTGGAGAAGAGGCACTCAAACTCTTCCATGAGATGAAGTTAGCAGGAGTGGCCCCTGATCAAGTCACATTCGTTGGTGTTTTATCTGCATGTAGTCATGCTGGCCTTATTGATCAGGGCTTAGAATTGTTTCAATGTATGACTCAGGTGTATGCAATAGAATCATTGGCTGAGCACTACGCTTGCATTGTTGACTTGCTTGGGAGGGTTGGAAGGTTAGATGAGGCGTTTGAAATTGTGAAGAGAATGAAAATCAAGGTCAATGCTGCTGTGTGGGGTGCATTGTTGGGAGCTTGCCGGATGCATAAGAATTTGGAACTTGGAAAATTAGCTGCTCAGAAGCTTTTGGAATTTGAACCTGACATGACATCACATTATGTTCTCCTGTCAAACATGCATGCTGAGGCTGGAAGATGGAGTGAAGTCCAAGAAGTAAGGGTATTGATGAAAGAGGTTAGCACAGGAAAGCAACCCGGGTGCAGCTGGATTGAATTTAGGAATCATGTGTATACCTTTCTCTCTGAAGATTCAACTTGGCCCATATCAGCAGAGACTCACAGTGCCCTACAAACCTTAAGTGCTCAAATGAGAAACGCTGTTGACATCTTTGAAATCTCAGTTTGAAAATTATTATCGTGGATTGTCTATTTTTCAAGACATGTAAGGGCATTAATTTTTTTTTCTTATGCTACTAGCATCTTGTTCATTAAAAGGTTGTGAATAATTCGCTAGTGTACATCAATGCATTCTTTTACTTGTTTTTCTTTTTAATGCAGAGTTTTTCTCAACAGCAAGCAAAGTTAGAGGAAGTAAATACAAACCGAGTGAGATGATTAAAAAAAAGAAAAACAATAAAAACTGAAGACATTCACCGGATGCGTATCATGACAATTTGGGACATTAACATGCGGGTTAGAAATTATTGAATATTGATTAAGGTGGATCAATGCTTTTAACTCCTGCAAGTTATGGGCGTGGTCATGCCCATTTGAGATCAAAATCCTCCCATGAGGAAAGTAGACAGAAGATCCTTCGTCATCAAGTAAACAGGCTGAAAAATCTTTTGAAAAATTATCTCCAAAGTAGTGGGAAGCCACCATGATCATAGCTAACAAAACCCCCGAAAAAAAAGGCGGACAAAACAACTCAACACCATAAAATATTGTTAAGAAAAACAAAATTATCAATAAAAGAAGGATAGATATGCACTACAAGTGAAAAAGGAAGCACTTAAAGATGAGGCCACAATGAATGAATTCCAACAACAGCCTCAAATCTATTCAAAGAAGAGGATGACACTTTTCAAAGAAAGAGGAAAACATAGAACTAGTGGCAATTAGAGGTGAAATTTATGTTTTTTTTTTTTAAGAAATTGTAAATCAACGCTTGAAATGATTGCAATAAAATCTAGGGCTCATAAAAATCATGGAATAGGGATAATCCATATGCACTCAAATAGAGTAAGGTTTTTTTTTTAAAGAAATATTACAAATTTGGTGTTTTTTTATTTGAATGTTTGAACTATTTTTTTTTTATATTTGAGTGGTTGAACTTTGAAAAAACATATCAATAATGTGTATTTAGCCTATTTTAAGATGACTGTGTGCTTAATCAGCTTAAACATAATCTATTTTTTCAAACACTCAAATAATTCAAACGCTCAAATAGAAAAAAAAAAATTCAGACATTCATTCAAATAGAAAAATCATAAAAGTTTAGAGATCAAATTTGTAATTTTTTTTATTTTTTTTGTTTTATAAAGTATTGGAATAGAAACATAATACATGTGCTCTCGAATAAAATAAGTTTGATTGTTTGAGGACAAATGATAACAAACACAATATTCAATAATCAAATAAATAAAAATAAGTGCAAATTATATTTTCTTTACTAAAATTTGAACTAATTTACACTTGTATCTTTTTTATTTAAAAATCGAACTTTTATCTTTCTCAATTTTTATTATGTTAACACTTGAAGACTTTCGTCAGCATTAGATCTTTTTTTCCTATTAAATACCATATAAAAAACTAAAATACTATTTTGAACAATAATTAACTATAAAACACTAATAATATTTATAATATATTTTAATCCTTTATATTTAACAACATTAAATATATACATTTCTCACTTAAGTGGGAATTAAAATATTGCTGCAAGAACATTCATTAAAACAAGAAAGAATCATATGCAATGTGAAATATATCATGAGATAACAAGGACATTCAAAATTATTTTTTGTGTTTATTGTAATTGATTTAAAAATTTGTTTGTTAGTAGTGATATATTTATTATAAATTTACGTTCTTTAGATGGTTTTAATGTAAACAATTGCTTTTTTAATTATAATATGTAATTGTTAGCATCTTTTAATTTTTTTTTTCTTTTTTATTGAGGAATGTATATATTTTATGTCTGTAAATATCATTAATGTTTTATAATTAATTATAGTTTTATTATTTGGAAGGGCATTTTAGTCTTTTTATATGCCTTTAATGAAAAAAATGGCTTACCCCTAATGTAATACTTAAATGTTAACTTAACGAAACAAAAACTAAAGGAGGTAAAAAATCAAATTTTAATACAAAAGGGAAGTATATGTAAATTAAGTCAAATATAAAGGAGAAAAATGTAATTTGTTCTTTTTCCTTTTATGTGGAAAAAGGTTGTGTGGACATGTAGCTTGGCCCGACCCAAGATCAAAGCTCGATGATGAAATCAAACGAGCACTGAATGCAAATATCAGCCCTAAAACTCTTCAAAATGGACTAAAAAGTCCTCAATTCCCTTGGATGTGGATCATAGGCTAAAAAATGAGCCTAAAAAGCCTAAAGAAGCCCATGAAGCCCAAAAGGGGAATGCCTCAGCCTAAGCTAATAAGGTGACGCCTTACCAAAGAGGCATCGCCTTTATGGCAGAAATTTGATAAGGTGTAGCCCCTTTATGGAGGCAACACCTCTTCTTTAAAGCACCATCTCAGTGCTATTATTCTTTTTTTTTTAAAAAAAAAAAGAGGCATAAATGGCATTAACATGCCAAAACTCAACATTCTGCACATTGGCACGTCCCTTGTAGTAATGAGGGACGTTACCAACTTAAAGATGGAGATTAATGTGTGCTTGGAGAGTTAGAAAAAGGGGAGGAGAGAGAGGGAAAAGGTGGGTTCTTTTGGAATTCTGGAAAAAAAAAAGAAAAATGGAGGAAAAAGAAAACATAGGAAGAATATAACAGAAAAAAAGGCTTTTTGACTCTAAAACTCAAAAGAGAGAAGGGTCTTAAAAGTTCAATTTTGAGAGGAAAGATGCCACTTTTGCATTCAAATGGTGCTATAATCTAATTCAACTATTGAGGGGCAAATAATTTACAAATAAAATCAATTTAAATAGTAAGATTTCTCTATTTTGCATTGATTTTTATAACTCATAAGTTTATATCTTGTTTTAATGAACTTTCATGTCTGAATTATAGTTTTTATAGATTTATGTGTGTATAACTACTTAGTATTGCCGATTTAGAGGCTTTATTTTTTATTTGAAGGATAAGAATTAGTTTCATTTCCATTGTGTAACTTATTGCAATGGTGTCACCTTATTGAAGAGGCGTCACCTCTGCTTGTTAAGGCAATGTATAATCACCTGAGTGTGTGCTAAGGCGATGCCTCATTGAAGAGGCGTCACCACATCACCAGTATTCTATTTCTAATTTCATGCATTTTGTTTATATTGTTAGTTATTTAATTTCATTTTAATTCTTAAATGTTCTGTGTGAATCCATTTCTACGTCTTATGATTTATTTTTCTTTGATTTTCCTTCAAAAATTAAAGTATGTATTTATTAGAATTTTAGGCTTGTTTTTATATGTTGTTAAATCCATGTTTATTTTAATTTTAATTTTGCTATATATCTTCGTGCATATTGTGTTTCCATTTCTGTATTTTTAGTATTTATTTTGTTATTACTTTTATAATTATTAAGTAATTTTTTATTTTTTCAATTTTCATTTTGAGGAATTAACTTGGTGCTTTTTTGTAGGTTTTTTGGGGACTAATTATTTCTAATTTTCAGGATAAATGAATTAGAGTGACAATTTAGTCACTATGCAAGTGAACTATATTTTATGCATTTTATATTTTTATTTGTTTTGCAATTTTATCCAATTAAAGGTTGTAATTCATTTCTCCTCCCTCCTTTCTTTGCATATGGATTTATTTTATTTTATTGTGGATGAATGTTTTATTTATGTGATTAATGTTGTGAATCATTATCAAATTGCACGAAATTAAATTAATGTGTAAACTTGGACTTAATTGTAAAATATGAAAGAATTAAATGGAGGCAATTGCAATTTGAATCTGCCCAAACTTTCTTTATAAATGTTGTAGATAATTGTCTTATCTTTCCAAGTCACTTTAAGTCACCTTAATTGAACCTTTGTAGCTTGAGATATTGCTAAAATACTAAGAGCTGCGCAACCTATAATGAAAGCTGCATATGCTGACTTCGACTCAATATTTGCATACCCAAATGAGCTTTGATTTTGACAAGTTAGCTCAATTCAGAAAGCTTAAGATGCCTACTTTAAAAATGAAAAAGATTATTTTCTTATTATAGAGCTTTAAAGATGTTAAAAAGTCTCATTGAATCTCAGAGTTTGAATTAGTCCAAAAGACCATTGTATATCCAAAAATGTATATTTTTGGTATATAATTTCCTACACACTTAATTGAAATCATTAGTATCAAAATTGTTTGTCAAAATCTAAAATTAGGAGTTTGATAATGTAAATGATCAACAAATGTCATTATCTATTTATTAAATGAATAGAATGATATGGTAGACCATTTAAATTGAAGAAAATGACACTTATTCATTTTCCTTATCATAATCATAATCAACTTATGATCATGTTGCTTGGTTCTAGTGCATTTTGATGTGATTCTTGTTATGAATTTTCTTTATTTCTACGCTTAGTGAAAGTTTATATCAATCTTAGAGCTAATCACGAGACGGAGAAAATATTGAATCGAACTGAAATACTAAACTAAAAAACATTAAAACCGTATTGAACTGAATAATTTTAATCGCAAATTGAATTGAATTTTATAACTAATTTGATATGATATTAGATATTTATAAAAAAAATCAAATTGAGAATTGTAACGAACTGAAAGCTGAATATAGTACCATATATTAATTTAATAAATATTGCATAAACATTAATAAATAGTAGTGGACTTAATTATATACTTTTAATTATATTATCAATTAATATACATATTTATAGTAATTAATATACATATTTATAGTAATATATGATAAAAATTAATAGTTTTGTGTTTAAAATATAATAACTAAATTATTAACAAAATACTTTTGTTAATTTTATTATTATTAATATTATTATCATTGCTACTACTACTAGTATAATACTACTATTGTTATTATTATTTTCAATTAACAAGAAAAAAATGTGAAGTGTCAATTATATTGCAATTTAAACTTAAAATAAAAAAATAAAAAATTCACAGTGCATAGTTTCAAAGTTCAATTAACAAATAAAAATATGAAATGTCCATTACAACACACTTTAAACTTAAAATATGAGAAATAATAAAATTATTATTATTATTATTATCGATAAGAAGTAAAAATTTGGATAGCCCATCATATTTCACTTTAAACTAAAAGTATGAAAATAAAAAAATTAATATTGTATGATTTCAAATTTTATAATTTTTAATTAAAATATGTTGTTATTATTATATTTGACAACTTATTCATTATTATTTTTAGTAAGTAATCTAATTTTATTGATGTTAATTAAAATTAATGAGCAAAATAATAATTGTATATTTAATAACTTATTAATTAGTATTGTTATTAAGTATTATACTTATTTTGATATTATTTAAAATTGATGAGCTAAATAATATTATTATAATTATTATATTGCTATATAATAATAATAATAATAATAATAATTAGATATATATTGTATATAACCAAAACGATGCCATTTTACCTAAATCTATCATTTTGATTAAAGTAACTAATGATTATAACAAATAAAAGATAAGATAGATTTTTTTTATTAATTAAAATATATTGTTATTATTGTATTTAAAATTTAACATAAATATATTTAAAATGTAACATAAAACTATATAAAACTTAATATAAATAAACTTCAAATGGTTAAGTATAATAGAAATTAAAAATTAATATCAAATTTTATAATTATTGTATAAATTAATATTAAAATTAATATTAATATTAAATAGATATAATATAAATTATTTAATATTAATAAAATAATTATAATTCGTAAATCAACTCATTTAATATTAAATAAATATAATTTTAATTATTTAATATAATTAATAACTATGTAGTTCCAAAATATTCAACCCTAAACAAACTCAAACAGATTCTTCTTGCTTGCCTACCTAACCGTCCACCTTCCTTCGTTTTTACTTTTTTTTTTTTTTTTTTCTTCATCATCAAAATCTAATAATTTTGGCTTCTAATCTAATCCATCACTGCCATCATCGTCCATCAACCTTCCTTCATTGTTGTTTCTTGTCTAACACCATTATTCCACAGCTAAAAGGGTATGTTGTTTTTCATTCTTCTTTACTGTCCCTCCTTTATTTTGCTCTGTTCAAATTTGCATGTAAATAAGATTAGTTTTTCTTATAATGTTAACGGATTTTATGTTCTTGAGATTTTTTTTTTTAATCTTTTTAGGGTTTGATCCCCTTTTCTTCAATTTCGTTTGTAATTTATTCTTTAATTTTGCTTGTAAGTAGCAAAGATTACAGCAAATGATCATGCTGTCATTCATGGAACTTTTTTTTTTTTTTTTTGACAATTTTAGGGTGTAGTTGATTTTCTTGAGTGGATGCTACTTGATATGACTTCATAAATTTGTAAGGTAGCAAATATTACAGCATCAGTTAATGTCTGAGAGTCCAGGCATTCTTATGTAACATGCTAAGCACTTCTAGAAGGCATGAGAAAATTTTTATGTGAAATGAGCATCATCTTTCTATCGTATTTCAACATCTTTCCTTTTGCACTTTGAGCCAGTGGACTCTGTACGCTGAATACAGATATTGGTCTTTGCTAACTTTTTTGTTCTATCAGTAAATATGATTGACATCATTAGTCTCTTTTCTTCTTTTTCTTTCACAGCTCTGTTGATTCTAACCCAATCATGGTTACTTGAGTCTTTAACTTTCTCTGTCTACGTAATTTGTGGGCAGATGTTCTTCTTTAAAAAATATGTTAATTCAAGCAAATGAGGACATCTAGGAGGATTGTAGATCTTTCAAACATTGGTATGCCCTCTGCTTAATATTTGAGATGTAGTTAAAATGCTAATAGTGATTTGGTGATGCCATTGATGGTGCTGGCTTGTTGAATTTTAAATTTCTTTACAAATTTCATTTGCTGATTTGCTTCATTAGATCCATAAGAATCCTGAATTGAAATGTATTTTGCCATTTCAAATGGGTACTATATAAAACTGCAGCTTTTTCATCTTTTAACTCTAAATTTCAACTTTTTTTGTTCTTTAGGTTTGGTTAGTGGTTCATTTTTCTTCAATTACTGTTGTTATTCTTTCTTTAATTGTTGTTGCAAGACCATAATTAACTCAGAATTTTATTTCAGGTGTGATTATAATTTAAGTTCACTCTTAGAGTGTGGGTTTTTATCACTGTACATATATGATCCAAATTGATAATAATATATAATTTTCAATTAAGAAGAATAATTATTGTATATAATTAACTTGGTACTGACAGAATGATTAATTAATTATGCACTACCTCTTCTTGTGTGTGACCCTTGTAGCACAATTACATGCATTTATATTATATGGTTGGAATGAGAATATCACCAGGAAAAGTTGTTAGGATTTTGTGAGCAGATTATGTTCCACCATTGCTCCATTTCTAGTTCCAAGGGCTGTGTCCAAGATAAATCCAAAGATGTATATATTATATAATATAAACAGTATTGAATTGTTATTGAAAATTTGTTCATGTCTTCTTCAATCTTTTTCTTGCTTTATTTTTGGGAGCCTTTATATCCTCAACTTCATTGACATATGTATGTGTGAGTTGATGGGCAACTAAAAAATTACACAACTTTTTCAAAAAAAACAATGGATAATAAATATAATTTTAATTAATAATATAAAATTTTCTATTACATAAATTCCTGATTTCTTTTTTTGGACTGTACCATACCGATCCGTTCCATTAGAACCGAAACTCCTTACCGAACTATTTTGAAAAATGGGATGGTATCGATATGGAGATTTTTAAATTAGGTATTGGTACTAGAAATTTTATTTTTAAAATCCTCGAAATATGGTGGGGTTTTGGACATTTTAAATCCCAAATTTCCTTGACTCATGCTCACCCCTAGAATTAAGGGTGGCACAATTCTCTCAACAATTAATTTAATAAAATATTTATGTATGGCATGAAACAGAAGTTTATTTAATAATTTATGTAAAGAAAATAGGTTGATTTAGACAAGGAGTATGTAAAAAAGGTAATTAGAAAATCTTATATATTTTATATCCAAAAATTAATATATTACAAATTTAATAATTGAGTATAATATGTGAAACAAATATAAAATTTTTGAAAACTTTATATTCTTAAAAATCATTATAAATATTTAAACTTTCAAAGTTAACAATTAAAATTTTATAAAATTTTAGATTTTTAAATTTATTAATTAAATATATAATTTTAATTTATTAATCTTATTATATATTTGATTAATTTAATTAATTCTGACAAATTATATGATAAATTTAAAATTTAAATTTTGTATAAAATTGTATTAAAAATTAATTTTATTTAATTTTTCGAAAAAATGTGTATTCCAGCAGTTCAAGCCCAAACAGGGTTTTAAGCGCAAGGGTGTTCTCTTTGAGCTAAAGCTACTAATTGCATTATATGTTTTTATTGGATCAAATAGTAGGAAAGTCGCTAGTCAGGTAACCATGTCCCTCTTTTATTTCAGAATCTTAGCCTTTTCTGTTGGTTTCTCGAGAAACCAAAGGGAAATGTAAATTAAAAGAAAAAAAGGAAACAAATGCAATCAATTCATTCACTCCACTCTTTGACTGCCAGATTATTTATTTTGAGAGAAACTGAAATTAGAATTTGATTTGGCGAAAATCATCCTTCATTCTATCCTTTGTAGTCTGTACTTATGCATAGTAATGTTAATAGGGTTTTTAGGAAGGTCTCTGTTTATTTTAGATTGTTTTAGGAAGGTCTCTGTTCATTTGGATTGTTTTAGTATAGTTTTTTTTTTTCTTTTTTTTGGGTGTTGTATTGAAGCTTCATGTGCAAAATTGATTTTTTTAATATTCTATTTGATTTTTAAAGAAATATTGGGATTTTGAATGCAGATCTTTAGTTTTAGATATATTTGTGTGCCTTTTTTTGTCGCATAAATTTGTATGCTTGTGAATAGCAAGCAATCAGTAAATTAGGCTTAATTTAGCTGAGTTTTATGTCCTGTTTGCTTAATGTGTCTTTGTCAAGTTAAACTTTGTTCTGTATTTCAATGTCAATTTAAACTTTTAGCTTATGTTGATTAGGGCAAAAATTTTTGAAGTTCAATTTAATTTTTTGCATTATGTTTTCTTTTTCATGATCATTAGTAATCCGATTGAAGGTATTGCTGATGGATTCTCAGCTGCTGTACTTTAACCGGAGCAACTGCTTAATTAGCTCATATTTGCCTCTTCGATCTTCATTAATTACTGCTCCTCTAACCAAATATCCTAAAGGTATGTGTTGTATGCTTTTTTTTTTTTTTTAAAATTATTTTTATAATCTTTAGCATTGGCTTCACTATGTAAACCTTGCCAAGCTTGAACACACTTCTTTTCAACCGAGCTGAGCCTGAGCATTCTAAAGCTCAACTCAGCTCGATTACACCCCATACATGTTAATTCTGCTTCTATGTTTCTTTAATCTTTTTTTATTATTATTATTGTTGTTGTTGTTGATGTTCTGTAATGTGTTGTCTTGCTAGGATTGAATTTCAACAGAATAAGGTGTGCAATGAAGTCTTATAGGTTATCAGAACTTACTCATACAGAAGTCGAGGGCTTGAAGGCTCGCCCTAGAATAGATTTCTCTTCAATATTCAGCATTGTAAGCCTTTTCTTTCCAATTTTTTTTTTTCATAAATTTTTTCAAACAAAAATGTTTGGATGATGACATTTATCTTTTTAAACTTTTAGGTCAATCCCATTGTTGATGCTGTTCGCAGCAGAGGTGATGCTGCTGTTAAAGAGTTGGTGCTCCATATTTTTTATTACTGTTTATTGTTACCACTGTTATTATTTGACTTCAAATTACATTACAACTGCATCATTCAATAACTTCTTGTCTCCTTTTCAATATTCATTATTTTGATTTGAACTTGTTGCACTTAATTTTTATTTTCATAGCAAATAGACATCTTTCATCATGGTCAACATTATGCATTTTTATTGAAACCAGTGAATGAGAGTATAAGTACTTTTTTTTTTTTTAGTACTTTTCATATGGGAAGGTCTCCTTATTCTCTTTTTGCAACTTTAGTTAAAACTCTGTGTTGCATTTGCTGTCTAAGAAAACACAACTTGTTCTTCTTAAATTTTAACTTCTCTCGAGCTTCAATATGCTTTTCTCTTTCACTTGAGATTCCATGGGATTCAGTGGAAGTTGCCCAAAGCAAATGCAATCAAGTCGATGTGGGATCTGAACCCCAATCTTAAAAAATCTCATCTCCTAGCCCCTACCTTTTCCTTGTCTTTAATTGCAATTTCATCAATAGCTCCAATAGCACTCTGCCATTACACTTTCTAATTCTTGCTTTATTGGCTCTTTGTTTATTTCTTTCTTAATGGCCTCACTATCTTAATCTTTGATGTGCCCAGCAAGATTGTCTCAGGTTGGAGCTTGTCAAGAAAAGCAAGCTTCCTTCTTTTTCCATTGTTTTGATGCCTTGAATAAGTTTGTTAGCTCTATTATCAAAGGTAGTGTTTCACTTGCCATAGGAAATGAATTAGTGACTTCCTCATGAAGTGTCCCATGCCTAAAGTATCTCCATATGACATCTTTTTTAACTGATATTGGAGGTCTTCATGTGAGTTGGATGGTTCTTAATGCTCAAAGCAGATTTAAGTAAGAAAGTTAAAGAGTAAAGAGTAATTTGTTTTTTTAGTATAATAGGATAGACATGTTAGAATATCCTTCTACATGAGAGTTTATTGCACACGCTATAGGTCTGGTAACTTAAGGGTTAATTTGTTACAAGAAGAATGACAATGTCGTAAGAGATTGATGAGGCCACTGATGGTTGTACTTGTGTTTTTGTAGGTATACTGCAAGATTTGACAAAGTCGACTTGGAGAATATCATTGAGAATGTATCTGAACTTCCTGACCCGGAGGTAATTTTCGTAAAAAAGTATCTGTGCAAGGAAGAATTCTTTCTTTTTTTTTTTTTTAAAAAAAATTCTAGTATGTTTCAGTGTCTCTTTTCATAAATTTGTTTTAATTGTTGGACAAAAATGAATATTTTCATGATTTTTTTTCTCTGGTTCATGTTACCCTTTTCCAGATTGATGCAGTTGTCAGGGAAGCATTTGATGTGGCATACAACAATATTTATGCATTTCATCTTGCTCAAAGAGCAGTTGAGAAAAGTGTTGAGAACATGAAAGTAGGTCCAAACGAGTGCCTGGTTCATAGTGCCACTTTCATTTTGATATTTATGGAGTTTAGTGTGTGATATATATATATTTCAGGGTGTTAAATGTAAACGAGTGGCTAGGAGCATTTCTTCTGTAGGTCTTTATGTTCCAGGGGGGACTGCAGTTTTACCTTCAACAGCTCTGATGCTTGCAGTTGTAAGTTTGTTGGATATGTTGTGTTGGTTACTTTGCCTGGTTGAAGGTTGTGTATGCCACATTGCCAATTTTCAAAATCTAGCTGTGATTGACATTTCTGTTTATTCCATAAACCAGCCTGCACAGATTGCCGGGTGTAAGACTGTTGTTCTTGCGACTCCTCCAAGCCAGGATGGCAAAATATGCAAGGTGTTTGTTTCATTTATGTCAAATTCAAATTATTGTTTCCCCCTTAAGTTGTTCACACTTAATTTTGCCTTTTAGGAGGTACTGTACTGTGCCAAGAAGGCTGGTGTCACTCATGTCCTTAAAGCTGGAGGAGCTCAGGTTTCTGAACTTTGAACTAATAACCATATCTGATGGTGTTTTTGCACTTTTTGTGCATATGGATTGAATTCATTCCAAGATAAATATTTCATTTGCAGGCTATATCAGCCATGGCTTGGGGGACGGAATCCTGTCCCAAGGTAATGGTTTATGAACTTATTTCGTAACTGTTGACTGGAGTGAGTAATAAACATTTTAATGGATAAAGTCTCAAATTACTTTAGAACTTCTGCCAAGGTATAAACCGGCCCAATGTATTTGAATTTTAAATCTGTTGTACTCTGATAAAATTTAAGCTTTAATTTTTAAATATTAAAAATTCTTTTTAAAAATTTTAAATTACAATGTTTAAAAAGAAAACTTATAATATTGATATTGAAATTAAAAGACCAAAAAATTTAAACTCAAGGATGATGAGCTGGTCATTTAACCAACTTCCATTGACCACCTCTGCCATGTCATGCACATCCTTTTTGCATGACTCAATGGAAGGTGACTCATTTGGAAATTTGTCATGAGGAGTCTTCTAGTGCTCTCTACTTTCTTTGAATCTGGTAACGGTTTGTCAGATCAGGCTTTAGAAGTGTCTTTGCACTACTTGAGCTCCCACAAAATAAAGGAAATGGTGCCTTGCCAAAGGTCTAGGGACTGTAAAGAAAGGATGGATCTATGTGGCTTGCCAATGTTATTCATCAAAATTTAATCAAAGAAACTTAGCAACTCTCTCATTGGAACTTCCTTGCATTTTCCTTCTTTTCTTATCTCTTCTCTATTCTTTCCATCTCACCACCGATGTCTCATCTATTTCCTCTTTCATGACCTCTCTTTGTTGCCTTCTGCTCTGCATCTCTGATCTCCCTTAATTTTTTGGTTTTCTTTGTTAATTCTTAAGTGCTAGTTCTCTTTTTTAACTACTTAAAGGTATAAAAGACCATTTAAAATACAGAATAACTTTTTATTGTTTCTGTTTAATTTGTGCTGGATTAAAAATTTATCCCCAATTGGCCATAAAACCATAGGGATGTAGTATCCATAAATAACTTAATCTTGATTAACGAAGGGAAAAAAACTATTTAAGTACTTGTAAGGTATATCTATTGTTGTTTTTCGAGCTTCATTACAAGTATTGATTATTGTTAATTTGCAGGTAGAGAAGATTTTTGGACCAGGAAATCAGTATGTTACAGCTGCCAAAATGATTCTCCAAGTATGAATATTTCAAACTTGTATAACTGTTTAGTGTTGGCTGCTTGCATTTCACAAAAAAATCACAATGGCCTTATAAACCAGGTATGGTAGGGGATTTTTTGCAAGAAGTGGCTTGATGAATTCAGCCTGCTTCTGTGCACCAGCGAATTAAACTTGTATTTAAATGTATGAACTTCAGGACTACAATGCATGCAATTTACCCAAGTATGTGATGTGGTGAAAAAATTTAATTCTTGATTTAACTTTCTCTTTCCTGTTGTTTCTTCAACAGAACAGTGAAGCAATGATCTCAATTGACATGCCTGCTGGACCTTCCGAAGTATTAGTTATTGCTGACAGTCATGCCAGTCCTGTACATATAGCTTCAGATTTACTGTCACAGGTGGTTAAACTCTCTTGTTTACTAGGGTTATATTATTGCTTAGAAAAAATGCTTGTCTCTGGTGATCAACTTATATAAGCATTTGTTATCATGCTGTACATATATATGCTTTGTGAACTTGATGGAAGATATCAATTTCTGGTAGTGTATTTATGCTTTGTGAACTTGATGGAAGAACAGATATCAATTTTTGTTAGTGACTAAAAGCTTACAATAATAGTATAAATTCTTCTCTTTATATTTTGCAGTTGTATTTTTCCTGCTGTAAATTTTGAACCCAGTTTTTTAGGCTATTTGTGCTGCATCATACTTGTTTCACTACATAGCTGTTAACGTACGCATGAATTTATTTATGGATACTATATCCCTATGGTCACTTTCACTGCATGTTTGCTTCATCAGCTCATTCAACATGAAACATCAACATGTATTCTTTGTAGTTTTGCTTTTAGTTCCACTCCGCTGAAACAAATTGCTATGTCCTACTGTTTGTTGGCTTAAGATCTTCCATTGATGTTTTTAAACCATTGTCTTGCCATTAAGATAATTCTTTTAAGCCTAATTTTTCCATTAACAGAGCACATGAATTGAAGTGCAAAAAAATTGCCTATTGCTTTCCTGATCTATTCACAGGTGTACCTACCTGATGTCTAACTAAAAATAATTTTTGTTTTTCAGGCTGAACATGGACCTGATAGCCAGGTTGTTCTTGTAATTGTGGGGGATGATGTCGATCTGAAAGCCATTGAAGAGGAAATTAGCAAGCAATGTCAAAGCCTGCCAAGGGGAGAATATGCTTCAAAAGCATTGAGCCATAGTTTCATTGTATATGCCAGTGATATGGTTGAGGTTGGTATTCTTCTCCTTCCTGATTACCCAAAGCCTTTTTTTTTTTTTTGACATATTACTCAAAGCCCATTTAAGATTTCTTTTTCTGCACTATTTCAAACCTCTGGAATAGGATAGCATGTCACTATCTGTTTGCAGATTGCCACCTCAACATATTGATTGCTGCTGTTTTTGTAGTTTCATAACTGTAATGGGTCTTGCAGGCTATCTCCTTTTCAAACTTATATGCGCCTGAGCATCTGATTGTGAATGTAAAAGATGCGGAAAAGTGGGAGAGTTTTATTGAGAATGCAGGTATGGTCCTATATTACTTTCTGTTTGTGGATTCTGTCTCTTCTTATCATCTTCAATATCACAGTTGATCTTGTTATTCCGTTCAGTTTCTACGTGTAGTTCTCTTGTTACGAGATCATCTTTCCCAGACTTCATTTGCTTTGAATTTAAGATTTCCTTCGGGCTAGTGGCTTGAGTTTTAGATTATATAGGAGTTATAGTTACTTTCAATGGATTTAGTAAGGTTGGATGACCAGGTTAAAGGAATAACCATATGGTTGTCCTAGGTAGCACAGACATAGACACGGATATGGGGAAATGACGTTTAATTGAAGTGTCTGCCTTCTAAACTAAAATATCTAGGTTGCAAAAAAGGCAAAATGAGGCAGAAAAATGTCTAGTAATTAAAGTGTCTGTACACCGTAGTGGTTGTCTATAGCTGAATGGAACTATAGAGTGGTCATGTGCTTCTCAAGTGCAAGAACCGACTTATCTCCATATTTTTAGTCTGTTGTAACTTGGGGAGCCCTTTTTTGGCACAAATGTGCACAAAATACAGTCTGTTAAGGGCACCTAAATTGCTTTATTTGTTAGTTTCGCTAATTCCTATATAAATTTTGCTTTATTTTGCAATCAATAATGAAAACAAAAGGTCCAGTGCCAGCTTAACTGATGAATTGTGTACCTGTAGATGTGGCAGATTACTAGGAGCACTATTGAGTTAGAAAGCTTTTAAACATATTGCAAGATTGACTTGCACTGCCACAATTCATTTATTTTTAATATTTTCCTTCTATATGAAAAGGATAAAGATGTATGTATATGTCTGTTAACATGTTTATTAGCTAGCACTATAAAATAAACAAATATAATGTAGACCTCTGATGATTGCAATTTTAGGTTCTGTGTTCTTGGGCCAGTGGACACCAGAGAGTGTTGGAGATTATGCGAGTGGGACAAACCATGTCCTGCCAACATATGGATATGCAAGGATGTACGGTGGTGTGTCGTTAGACTCTTTCCTAAAATACATGACTGTACAATCTTTGACGGAGGAAGGTCTAAGAAACCTTGGTCCATATGTTGCTACAATGGCTGAAGTTGAAGGACTGGAAGCACACAAGAGAGCCGTAACTTTGAGACTTCAGGACATAGCAGCCAGACAAGTTCAGAATGTGGGATAATATTTAAGCCGCGCCAAATTGTAGATTCCAAATCCAAAATGACTCTGGTGTGGGCATTCTTGCCTAAGAGGCTTTTTTTACCAGAATGCATCATGTTCATCACTGAGGAATGCCAGGGCATGTAGTAGATAAATTTTCATTTCATGTGTCTGGTCATACTCAAAAGTTGAAACTACCGGAAATTTTTTATATTTCAGAGAATTTGATTGCATTTTGATTTTTGGGAAGGAATTTTTGACTCTGTTCAACGCATGTCAATTCCATTTCTTTTAAAAATATCTAATCAAACTTTCAACAGTGTAAATAATATATTAATATGTAGCTACTATAGGATGTACGGAAATTTGCGTGGTCTCTAAGTTTCAAAAATTTAAGAAAATGGATGTGAAATGTTTGGTGTTTCTATAAATTTGAAAAATTAAAAATTATGTTTAAAAAGAAATAGAATTTTTTCCTTTTTTTTTTTAAGAGCAAAAATTAAATATTGTTAACTTGTATCAGAAAGTAAACAATCTTGTAGGAAAGATGGAGCACTAGATCTCCACTCTCTCGGGTCAACATAAGAACCAACATCCTTAGTAGGGGTATGTGCCACCTGGTTGGCTAACCTCTTTACATGGAAATACAGCTGAACGAAAATTCCTTCAAAAAAATACTTGCAATCTTCAATAATTTGTCCAAAATAAGATAGGTCATGGCTCGCTCTAGTAATCGCTTGGCAAACTTGCAAAGCATTATATTTGAAGATGATTGATAATAGAGAAGATCAGAATGACTGATAGACCACTCTAGATAACTGATCAAGTAACTCGAAGACCACAAGTAAATCTACGAATGAAGATTAATCCGGTCTTTGCTTGGTTGACCATGATAACTTGATTTTCTATTAGGTGGGAATGCCAGAGACAGACATTGAGGATACCCTCAACAGCATTAAATGACTCAGAAGGTGTGCTTCGGGTGATGCCATGAATAGTATAAACGCTGCTATTACCAGTTTGCTAGGTGTGCCACCCAAGGAACGGTCTCCTAAACAGAAATTGGTGAGCAAATTAAGCTATTATATAAAAAGAATAGGTAGAGAGAGGTAAAGGGATCTTGAATACTCTATCACCACATGTTCTATAACTTCATTATCTGCAAATTCGGACTCCCACTGACTTGAGTGTCAGAGTAGCCCTACCAGTGACCACTTAACACTCGATCGAGCTTGCCTTGCTGGACCAAACTCGATTAACGATCTGTCAATAGCCTGTCATTAGTGGTGCGGTGAGTGTGGAATGGGAGAAGGTGTAGAGAATGAAGAGGGTAGAGATCCAAACACCATAACCCATATATTTGCCACCTCAACTATGAAAAATACCAAACAAGTACCCTCTTCCAACCTCATCATCCTTCTCAACGAAACAACCACTCAAGATCCTCAAATCACACCACCACCACCTATTGACAACACCACCATTCTATCCTCTTTACAAAAGCTTAAATCCATGATGGAAGACATCCGGGAAAGTCAAATGAAAACTAAAATGGAGAATCCAAATAAAAGAAAAGCATGAGAAGAAGATGGAAAGAGCAGATCTACCAAGGAAAAATAAAAAAACCCAAGCTAATCTTGGCACCATGTTAGCCACCCTAAGAAGGAAAAGGAATCTATTTGAAAGGGAAGGGCGATGATCGGAGACTTAATAAAAAGAAACATGAAGACAAGACTGATGATGAAAAGGTTAGCTTATCCTCTAAACACTCCAGGGTGAGCAGACATGTTGATAAGGCCGACCTAAATAAAAGAGTCAGAGAAATTGTGAAAAATCTGGCCTTAGAGACTAATAAGACTAATTTCGGTCTGCGAGATGCCTCTCCTCTTGCTGACCACCTAATCGGTGAACTAACACCGCTTAAATTCAAAATGCCTTTGCTTGAATCATTCAACGGGATGACCAACCCACTTAGTCATGTCCAAAACTTTTGCACTATGATCCACTTGCAGACCACTCAAGATTCAATCTTGTGCAAGATATTCCCTACCACCTTCAAGAGGGTCGCCAAAAAATGGTACTAAGGCTTAGTGTCGAACTCAATAAGCTTATTCACAAAAATGGCTAAGCTTTTTAATGCACGTTTCATCACTAGCATTTCGATTAAGGACTCATCATATTTGCAAAAATTATACCAAAGAGAGGATGAGCTCTTTTAGGCTATATAGAACATTTCAATTGAGAGGCTGTGTAGATTGAAGATCTAAATTACACGATCACCATTAAGGCTTTCACATTTGGGACTAACTCCAAGCTCCTTTATAATGATCTCAATCTGGTCCTACTTGAAACTTCACTGAGTTAATGATAAGGGCCTGTCGCCACATTTGCTTAGTGGAAATACAGATTGCAGATAAGGAGACTCTAGTAAAAAAAACCCCAAAGCTTAAAAGAATTCAGGAGACCAGGTCAACCAATAGAAAAGATAGGGGAGAAGAGTTGGTAGACCAACACATACAAAGAGATGGGTGGAGAGACTAGCGATTGAAGAGACATTATGAAGATAAAAAATCTAGTTATGGAGACTAAGTATCTAGCTGAGGTGAAGTATGAAATTCATTTACTAGACTATTATTTGAATCCATATGCTTAATCACTTATGCCTTGCTAAAGAAAAAATGAGATGAGTATCGTATATCAATTTATTAGCTTCTCTAAAAAATGGCTTCAATTATGTGAAGATCTACAAGAACATGAATGTGTTTTTCTCATTGTTTATTATGAGAATATTTATTACATATGGAATAATTACTTACAGTATCTTTTGAGGATAGTGACCACGCTAAAGACATAAGATATCGAACTATTAAATAGAAAAATAACTAGGCACATAAGCATAATGACTATAGAACTGTTTTAGTTGAACGAAATTTACGTCTCCATAAGTACTCTATTTATGACTAACAAGGAAATATAAGTATGGGAACCATAAGGATGACATAGACCACACTGAGTCTCCAAATAATTTTTTAGAAAAAAGAAAGAAAATTAAAACTAGAGCTACAAATGGCAAAAATAACTACTTTTTGAATTTGGATGTTGATATTACAAGAATAAGTAGGACAACACTCATTCTCCAAATAATTGAGAAATCGAGGCTAAAGCCACATATAGCATAAACAACTAGTCTCCAAAGAATATATATGTAAAATCACGAGAATAACAAATATGACACTTGGTCATTGCATAATCATGCAACTAAGGCACACTCCATATAGAGAAAAGATAGTTAATCTAAAAAAAAAATATATGTGTTGGAGCTATAAGGATGACAATAGCAATGGTAAATCTTACAAGTGTATGAATCACTCAAAAGCAATGAAGACCCACTTGGTCTCCATGTCTGCAAACGTTTAGAGTTTACAAGCGCTCCAGTTGCAGATGATACAAACCCTACCTATAAAAGAGATAGAATGTGCATTGAACTTTGAATATTAGCCTAAGGATCATCAAGGATAGGTTGTGTTGATGGTGCTAAACCCCTTGCTTATTAAATTAAAGCAAGATACTTAGCTATTAAAAGATGAAGAATCACACAATTCTAAGTATAACCTAGCAATTGTAATGAAAGGTAGATGTGAAACAATTCAAGTAAACTTACAAAGTTTCAAAAGAACAAAGTATAAGGAAAAACCTCACTTTTTAATATTTCAATGCTTAATTCGTTTCTCATAGGGTTAGCCCTTATATTGGCATGTAAACTACCTAATCCCTTGAGGAAAAGGTTTTATTCCTTATTCCCAAAGATACCTATATAGGAAAATCTTAATTAAGGAAATTTCCTTCAAAATAGGACAACTAACGATAATTCATTTTTGAAAAGTCAAAATTGACAACTCATTACAATTCATGAAAACTAAGCAAAATGATAACTCATGACAACTAAGTATTGAAGCATGACATGTCACATGCCATGTCATATGTTGACCATTGACCATTGACCTTTGACTTTGACTGGAATATCTTAAATCTTCTCACATCTTATAGAATCTTCCTTATTCACTCCAAAATAGAAAAAATAACTTACAAATTCATCCAATTCAAGCTAATTAATTTAGAATAGAAATTAAGGTAAGTAGTTTGAATTCTTCATCATGCGGCTCAAGCGTGTACTTGTAGTCAAATCCACCAACTTCCTTGTAATGTGAAAGACAAGCAAATTCAATGCTTGTTTGAACTTCTTTGTCCTTGATCTTGTCATTGGGTCCCTCATAATGCAATGGATCACTTGTTTGACGGGCTTGCTTAGCTTGGTTGCATCATTCCCCCCTTCCTCAAGATGATTCGTCCTTGAATCAACACTTACATCAAAATAAAAAAGAGATAAATTTAGCAATATTAAATGTAGCACTTACACCATACTCACCGAGTAAGTCAATCTTGTAAGCATTGTCCATTGATGAGCTCTAACACTTGGAAGGGTCCATCACCACATGGCATCAACTTAGATTTCCTTTGAGTGGAGAATCTTTCTTTGCTCAAATGTACCCAAACCCAATCACCTGGTTTAAATACAACTTTTGCATGTCCCTTGTTTGCATGTTTGGCATATTTCTCATTCTTTCTTTTAAGATTTGCTCGCACCTTTTCATGTAAGGACTTCACAAATTCTTCCTTTTTCTTTCCATCTAGATTTATTTTTCCACTCAAAGGTAAAGAAATCAAATCTAAGGACTCAATGGAATAAACCATAAACAATCTCAAAAGGACAGAAATTGTCGAAGGAGATGCACACTACAATTATAATCAAATTCAATATGTGGCAAGCAATCTTCCCATGACTTTAAATTACACCTAACCATGGTTTTTAGTAATTGAGATAAAGTTCTATTAATTACCTCAGTTTTGCCCATCAGTTTATGGATGACATGTTGTAGAAAATAAAAGTTTAGTGCCCAATTTACCCTACAAAGTCTTCCAGATGTAGCTTAAAAACTTAGCATCTCTATCACTCACAATTGTTTTAGGCATGCCTTGGAAACGAACAATCTCTTTAAAGAACAAATCCGCAACATGTTATGCATCATTAACTTTTCTACATGCTATAAAGCAAGCCATTTTAGACAACCTATCTACAACAACATATATTGAATCATGTCCTTCCCTAGTCCCAGGTAAACCAAGCACAAAATCCATGGAAATATCAATCCAAGGTGAACTAGGCATGGGTAGAGGCATATACAAACCATATGGTTTTAACTTAGACTTAGATTGTTTACACTCAATGCACTTATCACAAATTCTACAAAATCTTTTTTCATGTTAGGCCAATAAAAGTGATCATGTAAAACATCCAAAGTCTTGGCTATACCACAATGTCTCATTAAACCACCGTCATGTGCTTCACGAATAAGTAATTCATGCATAGAACAGTTAGGAACACATAATCGTTATGAGCTCACCACTCGCCTCTTACCACTTAAATTCCCCAAATCTCGATTCTAATAAAACTAAAGCAAATTATGCAAGAATTGCTCAATCAACTTAACACCACAATCACAAAAATCAAATTAAACTTAAAATTCAAAGTGACTATTCACGAATCAAATAAACAAGTGAATAAAACTTAGCTCAAAATCAAGAACAAAACCTAATTTTTAGAAGCCAAGAAATCGTACACAATGAAAATTAACAAACAAAGTCAAATTTGAGTTCTAAACCCACAAACACAACCAAAACACAATTCTAAATTAAAAACAAAGTAATAATTTTTTTTTTAATAAATGTGGAAATTGAACAAACTAACTCAATTAAGGGTCTTTTGATAGATTTTGAACCCTTTTGCATAAAACACAATGATTGGATTTTTTTTTTTTGGAATTGAGAAGAATTAAAAAGAAGAAGAAGAAATTATGAATGAAAATTAAATGATAAATAACCAAACCTTAAAGTTTGGCTCTGATACCAAGCTGATACAAACCCTACCTATAAAGAGATAGAACATGCATCTAACTTTGAATATTAGCCCAAGGGTCATCAAGGATAGGTTGTGTTGATGGAGCTAAACCCCTTGCTTATTAAATTGAAGCAAGATACTTAGTTATTAAAAGATGAACAATTACACAATTCTAAGTCTAACCTAGCAATTGTAATGAAAGGTAGATGTGAAACAATTCAAGTAAACTGCAAAGTTTCAAAAGAACAAAGTATAAGAAAAAACCTCACTTTTTAATATTTCAATGCTTAAATTCATTTCTTATAGGGTTAGCCCTTATATAGGCATGTAAACAACCTAATCCTTGAAGGAAAATATTTTATTCCTTATTCCTAAAAATACCTATATAGGAAAATCCTTAATTAAGGAGATTTCCTTTAAAATAGGACAACTAATGACAACTCATCTTTGAAAAGTTAAAATTGACAACTCATTAAAATTCATGACAACTAAGCAAAATGACAACTCATGATAACTAAGCATTGAAGCATGACATGTTGCATGTTGACCATTGACCATTGACTTTGACTTGAAATATTCTTAAATCGTTTCATATCTTCTAGAATCTTCCTTATTCACTCCAAAATAGAAAAAATAACTTGCGAATTCTTCTAATTCAAGCTAATTATTTTCAGAATAGGAAATTAAGGTAATTAGCTTCAATTCTTCATCATGCAGCTCCAAGCTTGTACTTGTAGTCAAATCCACTAACTTGCTTGTAATGTGAAAGATAAGCAAATTCAATGGTTGTTTGAACTTCTTTGTCCTTGATCTTGTCATTGGTCCCTCATAATGCAATGGATCACTTGGTTTGATGGGCTTGCTTAGCTTAGTTGCATTAGCAGACCTCTTGAATAGCTAGATAGGTGGCCTTAACGTCAGGCTATCCTTACCTGTGACCAACAAGGCGGTCTCCCTGCATTTAGATAGTTTTGGCCCAAATACCCCATTTTGAATGGAATGTATGTGGGCTAAAAAGATACTGGGTAGATAATGGAGGACCAATGCAATCCGAGAATGCCACTCTGTCGAGGGATGTCCCCACTACCTTAGTGGTAGGAGACCTCTCGGGTCAACCGTGAATTCATTTCCTTGGTGCCTTAGTCATATGACTCCATTCAAAGATAAAGAGATGACATGAAAAGTAACAACAACTAAAACGTAAATCAATCCAAAGGTCAGCATAACCAAATCCATCATCTCAAGAGTTCATAAAGAGAAAGAAAGAGAAGATCAATTATTTTAAAAATACATAGGGGGACCAATTACCCTTTCAATAGAATGCTGAAATCTCTAGTAGTTTGGTTATTAATCACTTAAGCGATCACATCAACGATCCCATCATCAGTGTATAAGTTGAAAATTAAATCTAAGTGCATGAGTCGCAAGGAAAACGAAGACCCATTTGGTCTCTTATATAAAAAATATTACATCTAAGTGCATGAGTCATGAGGACAATGAAGATCCATATGGTCTCCAATATAAAAATATTAAATCCAAGTGCATGAATCGTATGGCAATAAAGACCCACTTGGTCTCCCATATAAATCAATGATAAGAATTCCCAAGTGCATGAGTCACATGGTGATGAACATCCATTAGGTGTCCATTATGAATAATTAATAAAAGATTTCCAAGTGCATGAGTCGCATGGTAACGAAGACCCACTTGGTCTCCAATATAAAAAATATTAAATCCAAGTGCATAAGTCGCATGGCGACGAAGACCTATTTAGTCTTCTATATAAATGAATAATAAAATTCCCAAGTGCATAAGTCACATGACGATAAAGACCCACTAGGTGTCCATTATAGATAAATGATAAAAAAATTTCAAGTGCACAAGTCGTATGGCGGTGAAGGTTCAGTTGGTCTCTAATATAAAAAATATTAAATCCAACTGTATGAGTCATAAGGACGACTATAACCCACTTGGTCTCCCATATAAATGAATGATAAAATTTCCCAAGGGCACGATTTTCATAATGATGAAGACCCACTTGGTCTTTATTATAAATGTATGATAAAAATTTCATAATGTATGAGTTGCATGGCGACGAAGATCTACTTAGTCTCCAAAATAAAGAATACATTGTAGTAGTGAATAAGTATATCATTCACCCTAAGAAAAGGTAGGGTATCCCAAAGTGGAGCCTACGAGGTGGCCCCACACACTTGAATAACCTCGACCCCATCAACATACTCTTTTGGGATAAAGTGTATGGAGTTAGGTTGGTGATTAGTAAACAATGCTATGCGAGGTGAGTTCGTTGTCAAGGCATATCCCCATTGCCTTGACAATTGGTGACCACTTGGGACAACTGTGAGCTCATCCCCCTGGTACCTTGGTCGCACAACTCTAACTAAGAGACCACAAGAATGTAAATAATAATGGGCAAAGGTGAAATAGTAAACACACAAACAACATAACATCATTGTCAATAAAATATAACTATGCAAGAGTTATTGGGGAAAGAAATAAAAGATTAATTATCCTAAAAATACATGACTAGGAGGACCAATGGTCCCATTAACAGATTGCTTCAACCTCATAAAATCTCTAATAGTTTGGTCTTCAATCGCCTTAGTGGTCACACTAACAATCCCATCATTAGTCATTCGAGGAGGAGCTCCTTTTTGCTCTGTAAGAAGGCAAACACACTAGGGCGAATATACTAATGTCTAGATCTATTACATATTGTACCCACTCCGTAAAGGCAATATCGGGGTTCGGGTACAAAGCTTGTAATGCCTTGGTCGTTAAGACCTTTACTATATCATAAACCTCAAATGATTGTTGAATTTAATCTTTTGCTCCATATGAGAAGCCTCTATTAAGTCAACCACCTCTTTCTCTAGCTCATTGATCCTAGCCTATATTGTCAATTAGGTCTTCAATATAAATAATGAAATTTCTTAAGTACGTGAGTCATAAAGGGATGAAAATGCCTTTGGTCTCTAATCTTCCTTAACTTCAAAAGAGAATGAACAATATTGACAAAGTACGTCGATAACAATATTGAAATAAGGAGTAAAAGGCCCTAAACCATAAAGCTTATAGACTAAAGACCAATACACAGTCAACACCACAAAAGTAAAAAAAGTATACTAGTTTTATTATTATTGCATAATACAATCTTCATGAGATGATGTTTAAATTTACAACAGCCAGACAAAATCTTGAGATGCACTTCTATTGGACATAATTGTCCAACTTTTTTGGGGGGGGAACTATGATAGTAGAGAAGATCGAAATGATTGATAAACCACTCTAGATGACTGACCAAGTAACCCGAAGACCATTAATAAATCTAAAAATAAAGACCACCTCATTCTTCGTCGGCCGACTATGATAACTTGATCTCCAATTAGGTAGGAACGCTAGATAAAAACATTGAGGATACCCTTAGCAGCATTAAATGACTCAGAAGGTGTGCTTCGGGTGATGCCATAAATAGTAGAAAAGCTGCTATCACCAGTCTGCCGGGTGTGCCACCTAAGGAACGGTCTCCTAAACAAAACTTGGTGATCAAGTTAAGCTACTATATAAAAAGAATAGGTAGGGAGAGCTATAAGGATCTTGAATACTCTACCATTACATATTCTATAACTTCAGTCTCTATAAAGTTAGACTCCCACTGACATGAGTGTTAGAGTGGCTTTGTCGGTGACCACTGTTGGTAACCACCTAATGCTTCCTCTCTTACCTTGCAGGACCAATCTCAATCGACGGTCTCTCAATAGCCTATCATCAATGACATTGGAATAAGATATATCCTTCATCCATGAAAGAGCTTCTCTACAACTCAAAGCTTTAGCTCTGGTAAGTTCCACTATACCTTTTATAACTAGGCTTTTGGCCACCACTATTAGCCCAATACTATCCCGAAAAACACAACCTATCCTATAACCTTTCTTATAATTTTTTTTACATAAAAGCATGCTTACGTTGAGGTCTTTTAGCATGAACCTTAGACCTTTGACCTAAGTTTATAGGCCTTAGGAGACTTGTTATGGCTCTTGGTGATTGAGATTGGAATACCCAAATCCATACGTGTCACCATGAAACCTTTAAGATTCTAAAAGACTATTAAGAGTCTCATTTCGCTTTTGAATTTTGGAAATAAAGGTTTTCAAATCCAATAATTCTTTTGAAAGCTTTTTATTTTCTTCCTTAGCTTTATCAAATTCACATTTAAAAAAAGTAGTAGCTATCAATCACTAGAGAATTGTTCATTAGATGAAATAAGTTTTGAAAACTCATTTTTTTCAAATTCTTAAGTTCTTTTTACATTTTTGAAAGTTTTTTCTTATAAAGCTTTTTCTTTAAAAGAAAATTTTTACACTTAAGCATAAGTTTGCTCATAAAAGTGTTCTCATCACCACCATCACCATTACCATAATCATATCATCACAATCATCACAAAAAAGTGAGAATTGGAAGGTATCTCTTTATTATTCTAAAGAGTGATGAAGTAGAAGTTGACCACTTCTTATGAGCTTCTTGAAGCTTTTAGTGATTACGACAATCTTATCATCATCTTCGCTTAAGTCAATAATATTCTCATCTTCACTATCTTCTAAGATGACCTTCAAAGTAATCACTTTCTTCTTCACCAATTGCAAGTCCTTAAAGAGAGGGTGAATATGGCTAATTGACTTTTTAATAAGAATTAATAAGAGATTAAAAATTAAAAAAAGAATTTAAAAAGTTAGAGATGTGGAAAATTAAAATAAGATTTTGGGAGTTTTATTTTTTTTTAATAAACCTCTATCTCCACCTAAATTATCCTCAAGTTAGGATTTTTCAACATCTACCCCAATCTATTTAATAAAATTAAGTACACAAGAGTTTTTAAGGCTAAACCTGAACTTTTACACAAATAGAGCTTTTCTGGCTAAACTCTAACTAAATTTCCAAATTTCAAGTGTTTTTATGAACAAAACTTTAATTAATTTCATTAGATTAAGTTCCTTACTTCCCTTTACTAACCTAAGAAAGGAGATGAAGAAGAAATTAAGATAAAAACAAACTATACTCAAAGTGCTTTAAGAATTACAAGAAAAAATAAAAAATTAATTAAGAGTGATGAATATTCTAAGCTATTAAATTGAACAACAAATTCTCTGACTACCATAAATAAGGTTTTCATAAGTATTTATAGTTTGGAATAAAAATATGGTTATTAAAGTATGTTAAATTTATTCTCAAACTTCTCCTTCTTTATCAATTATTTTTTCAGCTTTATGTTAGAAGTATGCTCATAATCATAAGGGACATGCTCACGATCGTGAGACTTTAAATCATAAGTGTCACATTAGCCAAGTTGATTTGTCAAAATCGTCATCAACTTTCATTATAATCATGACCCTTAATCTTGAGTGCCACTGCCTTTTTTCTTTCACTTAGGTACTTAGAGTCACGAGCCACTTGGAGTCCTCAAGATTATGATCCATATCATAAGGGGTCACTAGATGTTTGCAATTTTAAGTTACTTATTGATGGTTGAACTCGTGAGGGTGCTTATTAGTGTGTGAAATCTACAACCGTACAAAATTGCGCAAGTAATAAATAAAGATCGTCCTATAGAGATTAGAAAATTAATTATTGTATTACTCATAGTGTTTTATTTATTTGGACACCAAAATTGTTTTTAGAAATAAAAGGCTAAACAACTTAAATCTAATTTAAAAATTCACAATTTAAGAAAATGCTAAGGTTTTTAAACTCAATTCAACCTTTCTAATGACATAATTAATCTCTAAGTTCATTTAAACTATAGTTCATTATGAAAGCATGTAATGAATCATAGATCTTTCTCTTAGACAAGCCTATACTTAACTTAATATAACTAGTACTTCATTTAATATCTCTCACTAATCAAGTGTTCATTATACTCAGTTTAAAACTTAGCTTCTTAACATTGTTAACTATTTAAGTGTCTATAACTAAATAGACAATTAATAGGCTATTACTTTTTCTCAATGAAACTTATCTCTCAATCAAGTATCATTGTCTAGATTCAAACAAAGACATTAAGCAAAGCAATAACCAATGAACTATGTTTATTAACTTAGATTTAATCCTATGAATCGTATGGTTGATTCAATTTAAGAACCTTAACTAAAAATCTAGCCACATATAGTGATAAAGAAAAGAAGATGATGAATAAAGAGAATATAAACCATTATTATTGAATTAAAATAGAAATAACAAGCAAAACATAATAAGAAAACCCCTTGGAAATGGAAGCCTTATGCTCTTAATCTTCAAAACATAAACTATTCTAATCAATGAAGAGAACTAGAAAATTCTAGCTTTGATTCTTAGAAAAATGATGAAAAACTAAAACAAAGAGTAATTATTCTTGCTCATATGGTGGCTCTCTTCTTTAAAACCTAGCCTCCAGCCGTTTATTTAACTTCCTCCTTTAAAAATCATGTAATCCCTAAAAATCAACAATAAGAATTTTCAAATTTGAAAGTTTGTTATAGGTCACACGACTTTATGCACCCTGGTGGACAACCATGAACCTATACTCTTCTTAATTCACCCTAAGTAGGCATGGCCATGCGCTTGAGTGCTCATAGCTGTGCATGAGAATTTAGCCCTTAAAGATAATTGAATACGCCAAATATTTCTTCTTATAAGTTTTAAATATTTATCTAAGATTTTCATAACACTTTGAATCACCACAATTGGGCCTCTATAGCTCAAGATATCACTAAAATACTAAGAGTTGCACAACCTAAAATGAAAGCTACATATGCTAACATCGACTCAATATTTGTAAACTCAAACAAACTTGGATTTTAATAGGAAAGATCAATTCGGAAAGCTTAAGATGTCTACTTCAAATATCTTCAAGATTATGTTCTTATTATAAAAATTTAAGGATGTTAAAATCTTCACTGAATCTTATAGGTCAAATGAGCCCAACTCTAAAATTGCACTCTAAGCTCTTATCTTCTCTTTAAACATGGAGTTTGTGCCTTGCCCTTTTCCATGATGAGATGAGCTCCTAAATTTAAGCCCTCACTTCTTGCACATCATCCTTAACTCCATAAAGAACGTACCTACCAAAACAATATAGGAAAACATAAAATGCAACTAAAAACTAACAAAATACTAGAAATACATAAAAACCTAGACTCAACAAATTTAACCTAAAACATGTTAATATTCATTATTATCTTATACTTTAGACATATACAACCTAACTAATTAGTGCTCAAAATTTAGTATTTTTTGCACTTATCAACTCCCCCACACTCAAGCCTTTGTTTATCCTTAAGGAAAACATGAAACACTATATTCATCGAATGAATCAACTCATTAGCTATTTTTAACTTGACTAATCGCTTTAATCTCCCATTAATTTAAAGCTTAAAAATCCAAAAACTAAAAAAATAATTTGAGGTTAAGGATATACAAATTACCATGTGGACATCAAACTTTTCTATTGAATTCATGAAAGTAGACAATTAACATTAAGGAAAATGAAAGTAAGTCAAAATCATCCTAACCCTTAGTAAGCCTTACCCCGATACATGCAAGGTAATTAACATAAAATTTTTTATTGAATTGCTTCTTTAAAGTTTCCTAATTACAATTATCCCTCACTTTTCCAATATTACTAAGTGTGGATACCTTTAAAGGGTCCTTTGGATACTCATATTTAGTTTAGAGCATTGGAGTAGAATGAGCTCATATTCATAAACTTTAAGCATTAGCTCATAAGCAATTCACACCAGTGTGTTTTACACTCCATCTCTTGCACTTTTCCTTTTTTTTTTCAAGAAGAAAATAAAATACCAAATCATGTACCATACTTAATCATCCTAAGAGCTAGGCTTTATTTTCAACTTACTAGAAGTTTTCTTTAACATCAAATATTGAAATTCTATCACTTAATAGAAGGTAAGCTTAAGTTCATTAAAGTTTAAAAATCCTTAACCACAATTTATTTTTCTAGCTTAAAAGATCCAAACTAAACATTAATAGGAGATTATTATACTTTTTCAAGAAAACATCATATAATGAATCATGTTCATCTCATGAATAGATTGCAAATTCTCAAGCGATGTGCATGATAATTCCTAATAACCTATATGCATAAAATAAAATAAAAAACATAAAATGCATGAGATGCATGATTCCCTTGTTTTTAATCATATTCTAAATAAAAAAATGAATCAAAATAAAACATAAAAAAATTACATAATAAAATTCAACTTCCTCCCCCACACTTAAAATCAACATTGTCCTTAATGTTCATAAATTAAAAGAAAAATTAGGAATTCACACAATGAATAAATTATTTTGACAATAAAGCTTATTTCCCTTTTCATGTTTGACACTTGTGTGATCATAGGTTAAGTTGCTTGATCTTTGATGCTCAATTTCCTTTCAATTTACCTAAAAAAAAAATTATGGGTGGATATAAATTTTAAAGACATAAAAATAATAAAAAAATAAAACTAAATTATGTGTAAAACTTGGTTGAGCCACTAAGAAGAGCTTGTCTAAGGTCTTTAAGCTATTGCATGCTTTATTTGCTTAGATCTATCAAATAGACAACTTGGTGGAAATCCTTCACTTTTCCTCCATGATAAATCTTAAATCTTCACCCATTAATCTTGAACTTCTCTCCCTGTTCACTGCTTAACTTTATAGCTCCATGAGGAATGCTTGTGATATAGTGAAAGGTCCTAACCATTTTTTCCTCAGCTTCCCTTGAAACAGTCTCCACTTAGAGTTATAAAGTAAACCTGATCTCCATTTTCAAAATGTTTCCTTCTTATACTTTCATCATGCCACTTCTTTGTATTTTCTTTATAGATCTCTTTATAACACTTGTCCTCTAATCTCGGATCCTCGATCCTCTTTCTCAACAAATTCACTAATGAAATTTCCTGCTCCTTATTAAGTTTAGCTAACATATTTACAAACAGTGTCTTACTCTCTTCTAAGAAAGTGTATCTCAAATGAGGTGGTGAAGGTTTTAGTCCAATCTTTGGTAGGTTTTCGATAAAGGGGTATGGGTTTTGTGTATAAAAGTAGTTAACAATGGATTATTGGGTTTAAATGTTTAAAAGACCCTTTTTCTTCAGAAGAATGTACATGTAAACACTTTTTTATATCCTCTAAATCACAAGATTTTGCTAACCTCCCCATTTGACTTCACTAACAAAATTATCAACCACATCAATTCTTATACAATTATCCTTTTCAAAGGGATGTTTCATACCTTGGAACATATCAAACTTACAACTTTCTTCACTAACCCTCAATGTGAAAGTTTCATCATACACATTATTGATGGCTTTGCCAGTGTACATAAAAGGCATACCAAGGATTAAAGAAACATTCTCATCTTCCTCAAAGTTAAGTACTATGAAATCTACTAGAAAGATGAACTTCCTTGCCTTCACTAACACATTCTCCACTATGCCTTTTGGCTTCTTAATAGTTTTGTTTGCAAGCTATAAATAAATGTTGGTCGCCTTAGCTTCACCCAATCCAAGATTTTTATAAATAGATAAAGACATCAACTTAATAGAAGCACCCGAGTCATAAAGAGCTTTAAGAAAATTTAAATTACCAACAGAGAAAAGTATAATGACACTCCCTGGATGTCTACGCTTTAGCAGAAGATTGCTTGAAACTATGGCACTACACTCTTTATTAAGAGTGATAGTTCCAAACTTTTATAGTTTTTTCTTGCTAGAGATAAGCTCCTTCAAGAATTTTATGTATTTAGGCATTTTAGCTATAGCTTTGATTGAAGGTATATTTATGTGTAGGTTAGTGAACATCTTTAAAAATCTTGTAAACTACTGAACATGCTCTTGCTTTTTTAGTCTTTGTGGAAATGGCACTAGTGGCTCATAATGCTTAACTTCCTTATTTTGTTCCTTAGTCGTCCCCTCTACTTCCTTTTCCACTTGTCTTTCATCTACATCAGTTATTTTCTCTTTAGCTTTTGCTTTCTTTTGATCCTCAACTTGAATATTCACCTTTTGCTTTAATGGTTGTAGTTCTATCCCACTTCTTAAGGTTATTGCTTTCAAATATTCCTTAGGATTCTTCTCTATATTTTTAGGATGAGTGCCTTGATTCCTTATGGAAAGAGAGTTAGCTAACTGTCCCATTTTCACCTCCAAATTATGGATTGAGGATGAATCATTTCTAAACATGAGTTTATTATCTTGATGCATCTGTTCAACTCTCCCTTCAAGCCTTTTTATTGCTTTACCCTATTTATTCATTTTGGCTGCCATTATATCCATGAATTTCTTCATTTCACTTTCCAAAAATATTATGAAAATGAAGCTTTCTCCTGCTGAAAATGAGGTTAATTTTGATGATAAGCATTTTGAATTTTAGAACCTGATAGAGCTTGTGGCCTCCATTGATTTTCCTTGGTTGCTCCATGAAAAGTTGGGATGATTCCTCCAACTAGGGTTATAAGTGTTACTATGCACTGGATTTTGCTGCCCCTTATTGAAGTTATTCACATAGTTGTCATTTTCCATGGACAATCCTTGCATCAAATGACACTCTATAGTAGGATGATATCCTTGACATAATTCACATAATAAAGATAAAGAGGTCAAAGAGACTACATTGACACTCATGTTATCCATATTTTTTTATTAAAGCTTCCATCTTTGCATTTAACATTGTCAAACTGTCAACTTCAATTGATCCTCCTTTCCGTAGAATGTCTCTCTTATTAGATTTTGAGGGACGTGGTAGCTTTACCAAGTAGGGATAAGTGATTGGTCTTAGGGGGATGAGACACTTTTGATTTTATAGAGTCGCCACTTGATTTTTAGAAAATTGAGAAAAGAAAGGGACAATATCGGGTCACTTAGTGAGTATTTCCCCCAGTAGAGATTTTTGGGTTTGCGAGATTGTATATACTTTTTGACTATTTCTCATTATACAATATTCGATGTATAGCTACCGTAATACCCTAGTTTCAATAATGACAGTTTATATAACATTCACACAGTACATAATAGAATATAGGATAATAAATCTAAGAATTTTATTACATCACTTTCCTAATAAAATACATATGAAAAGAAAAAGATTGCAAAAAAGTAAATCTTATATGATTGATATGCAAGGATAACATGATCATTTACACAACTTATTTGATGAATGATAGGATGATCATGCTTGCGGTGATTATTTATGCTATGATGATGAATAATGATAATATAAAGGATGCATGAGGTCATCACCAAACCGAGAGCATGATGAATCTATTTTGGGGCATGAACTTTTCATATTATTGATATTTACGATAATATTTCATGATTTCAAAAAATAGAGGATGCAGAGTGATGATGTAAAATGAGCATAATAACGGATATATTATTCACATAACAAGTGAGATTGCCAGTCTTATCACACAAGCATAATAGTATTCCTAAATGCTGGCGATAGTAAAATAAAATGTAGTGCAGCAAAGTAAATGTACTAAAATGATTGTGTGGTCCTCAGACTCGACTCAGCTTGTGTGAACTTTGAAGCTCTAGCTTCGAGAGATTATCAAGCTTTCCTCGTCGAGAGGTTCAAAATGATAGTAGAATGATGCTAGACTATAAACCTTTGAAGCGTGCTTTGACAAAGATGAGGTTGGGTTTGGTGGAGAAAGGGATCTAACAACCTAAAGGAAAGGCTATGGGAGAGCAAAAACTATATGGGAAAGGGTTTCCTGTGCCTTTGATCGAACTGACTCTTGAGTGTGTGTGTGTCTTCATTTGATTCTCCCATAAAATAGGATGTAGAGGGTTCTATTTATAGGAAAAAATGTGTAGAATGGGGTAGTGTAGGCATGGTCATGCATCTATAAGGGAATTTTTACGTGTGGCCATGCTAAGTGTGTTGACCGCGCTGACCACGCTGAGTGTGCGCATGGTCACGCACTTGGCACGTAGCCATGCGTAACTATTCACTTTTTCACGTGCACTTTGACACTCTATGGGCTCGTCCCAGGTTCTATGCACACAATTTTGGGGTTAGTTCCTAATGTTTTTGGGCATTTTCAGAGTCCATTTTGCCAAATTTGGCTTTGATTTTAGCACATGACACTTAGGGGTGTTTTTGCGGACTTTTGAGTGATACGCACTGATACCGTGGTTATGTTAGACTATCCAGAGACCACTTCTAGAGGTTTTAGAGCCCTCAAGATGTGTTTCCAAAGTCCGTTTTATCAAAATTGATTTCCTTTTTTACACGAAGCTGGGTCCCGGCCTAACGAAATATGCACCGACCTGACGAGCTGAGTATTTTGAGAGGATTTTTCTCAAAATAAACCTCTTGTTGTTCCGATAATTCATATTTTGCAAGGTCGGAGCATAAATTATTGACTTTGTAATCAATTTTGCACATTAATAGGGTTGGTTGGGTGTTTTAAGATTGCACACTTCAGAGGTGTTACAAACGAGCAAACTCTAGTTATCTCAGGGATTCGTTTCATCATTGAACCTTTTTGGGGACAGTTAAATTTGATGTATCACAATTGCCCCCTACTTCACGTGTGTTGCATAACCACCTAGCACTAGTGTCAATACACGTGAAGGAAATGTAAAGATGCAAAAATGTTTTGATAGGGAGAGAGGTACTTACCTATAGGTTGTCTCTAAACATCTTGTTAAAGTTTGACTGCTGTTATTGAGTTTTGCTTGTTACTGTTGTTATATGACTTAGTCGTTATGCAGGGTGCTATTTTGGGACATATTCAAGCCTGTGATTGATGCAAAGTGTAGAATGCGGATGTGACTATAACATTTTTAGGTGTCATGCAGATGAGGATACTACTAAGCAAAATGTGGATGTGATTATAACCTTTTTAAGTGTCACACAAATGAACATGCAAATATAACATTTTTAGATGTCACGCGAATGAACATGCGACTATAACCTTCTTAGGTTTTGACAAATGAACTTGTGACTATAACATTTTTAGGTGTCACGTGAATAAACATGCAATTATAACCTTCTTAGGTGTTAGGCAAATGAACATGTGACTATAACCTTCTTAGGTGTCAGGTGAATGAACATGCAACTATAATCTTTTTAGGTGTCAGGCGAATGAATATACGACTATAACCTTCTTAGGTGTCATGAGAATGAACATGCGACTATAACCTTCTTAGGTGTCACGCGAATGAACATGTGACTATAACCTTCTTAGGTGTCACGTGAATGAACATGCGACTATAACCTTCTTAGGCATCATGCGAATGAACATGCGACTATAACCTTTTTAGGCATCACACGAATGAACATGTAACTATAACCTTCTTAGGCGTCATGTGAATGAACATGTGACTATAACCTTTTTAGGCATCATGCGAATGACACATGTGACTATAACCTTCTTAAGCATCACGCGAATGAACATATGACCATAACCTTTTTAAGTGTTGCACGAATGAACATACGACTATAACCTTCTTAGGTGTCACGTGAATAATCACATGACTATAACCTTCTAAGGTGTCATGTGAATGAGGATACTACTAAGCAAATGAGAATACTCCTAAGTAGTATAGAAGCTCCTAAGCAATGAGTGTGAGTGCTTTTAAATGAGAGTGCTGCGAATGCTTCTGCGTAATGGATGAGATGTAAGAGTGCTTTTAAGAAATGTGAATGCTTTTAAGCAATAAATGAGATGTTAGAGTGCTTCTAAGCAGTAAACGAGTGCTTCTAAGTAGTGTGAGAGTGATTCTAAGCAGTGAAAGTGTTTTCAAGTAATATGGGTAATATGGGTGCTTCTAAGCAATATGAGTGCTTCTAAGCAATATGAGTGCTTCTAAGCAATACGAGTGCTTCTAAGCAATGAGAGAGTGCTTCTAAGTAATGTGAATGCTCCTAAGCAATGAGTGTGAGTGCTTCTAAGCAATAAGAGTGCTTCTAAATGGTGTGAGAGTGCTCCTAAGCAATGCAAATACTTCTAAGCTATGAATGAGATAGTGTGATGATATAGTAGTGGTGCAGTAGTGATGCAGTGATGATGCAACAATGATGCAATGATTTATCATGTTGAGGATGTTATTTTGATGGTTTGGAATAAGATATTCTTACAGTGAATTTTCCTTACTCTTTTTCTTTTGTAAGATGTTGAATTTTTTAAAGCAAGTAGTGCATGTGCAATGTCTTTAGACAGATGAAATCCGCACTAGTGTAATTTTTTATGAGTTTGGTGTGTATTTATGCTCAAATGGAATTTTAGGATTGTAGAAGTAAGTGTGCAAAGTCTCAAAGTGCACATAAAACCACAAAAGAGTGTGTGGAAGGGGGAAGTACGCGTGACTGCACGTGGGGAGCACGTGATCACATGCCTGGTGTGTGGTCATACACTTCCCCACCTCTATGCTTATTTAAGTGGCCATTTTAGAGGTCTTGGGAGGCTTCGTCTGGACTTCTTTGAGTGTTTTTTAACTTTTATTGACCTTTTTTTTTTATGTTTTGAGTGCTTTCTTCTCTGTTTTTGCTTCTGTATTTCCATTTTCTTTTGCGTGAAATGGAGTTTCCCAACATTCCTGAGGGTCTAGAGGACATTTTATTGATGTTGATGTTGATCTTGAGGGTAACTTTATGGAGGCTATTGGAGTTAGGATGTTTGTAACTATGACTAACACATTTGGTGCTAAGAGCTCTCAGCCATCCAGGCTGTCTCGGGGAGATCCGATCCCCATTGGTCATTGCTTGGAGACTCATGCTTGGGTGCATCATCGTCGTGAGGTAGGTCCCTCTTTGCCCTTATTTTTTAAAAATTATTCGTTGGCTATTTTGTTGTATGAGATTATTGTATTTGTAGATTTATAGCTTTTACTGTAATTGTCTGTCTAGCTTCATTGTAGATGCTAATACTGATAGCTCTTACTTTATTTTCTTTCTGTGATTTTTTTCTTACCGCGATGCTTTTCTTTTTGGTCTTTATTATTTTGATCCTATGAAGTGACAGAGAGAGATGTGTTAGTATTTAGTAGTTATGCAAATGTTTAATAGAGTACCTGTTATTTGTAGCCCCGTAGGTATGTCACTGTACTGCCTGGTAGTTTCAATAGGGTTAATATGTACTATTAGGGTCTCCCTATGTGCATGAAGTAGATGGTTATCGGGAAGGGCTTTGATAGAGTGATTGTTGCACTGTCTTACAACTTATATGCGTTGAGTCAGATTTCTATGTATGCATTGATAAAGTGATGGATGGACACGACACATACTTTCCATCTACCTATCAAGGAGATGACTATTACCCTACTAGACTTTACTACTATCATGAGCTTGAGCTTTTCTTGAGAGCCCATTCCTTTTAGTGATGAGGAGTGTTCCACTGCTGTGGCAAGGAGGCATCTCAAGAGGGATTTGCTTGGGGTAATCACTCTTATGAAGTCTAGTTGTCCATATTTCACTCGATACACTGAGTTTATTTCTTTTGTGTGGGCTTTGTATGATGATGGTCTTATCTTAATGGAGCAGTTGGCCCATTGCTTATATTTTATTTATAAAGTGCTGTTATCTTCCCAAACCTTTAGGGTACGGGTGATTTGAGATTGCTGCCTATCTTGAGGGACCTTGATGGCTTACCGAGGTATTGATAGGGCATTGCTACCTTTGCTCATATGTACTTGGGGCTTGACACAGCATGCCAAGGCGGCTTGAGGATTTGCGAATGTTTATTTGTGCTGGATGTGAGTAGGAATTTTGTTATTTGTTCTTTTGCTTTCGGTTTGTTATTTCTGATCCTCTGATTTTGACGGATCTGGGCATATAAGTTTAGGATTCTCCCCCATCTGTCTATCGAGCATTTCTAGGAGGATGGTTTCCCTCATTATTCTTGTTGGATTAGGAGGACTATAGATTTAATCGAGGATTGCACGATAGCCTAGGACCATATAAGGAGGTTGTCCCTTGATCAGGTATGTTTGATTTTTGTTGTCCTGGTTGTTCCTTTCTTTGGGATTGTTTGTTTATCATTGCCCTTTGAGCAGATCTTTCTTCACTAGTGAGTGGTAAGATCTCATTGGATGACAAAGATGGTGGCTGCATGGCAGCTGATAGAGAGACGAGTGTTGCTTTCTAGTCTCATCAGTAAGATGTGGTATTTGGGCGAGCAAGTCCATTGTTGGTGGGATGGCCCATGCATGAGGAGAGTTCTCGTTCCTCCCCCTAGGGGCATGTTCTGGGGTTATGAGCTCTACGATAATGATCTGGCTACTATTATGATAGGATTCGCTACTGAGAGCCTCTTGGAGAGTGAGGGTTTGCCTTACACTGTTATGATTGATCCCTTAGCTGATTGATGTTGTAGCTACTTGGACCTTTCCTTCTCCTCCACCTTCTTAGGCAGATGCATCTCATCCCTTGGGTTCAAGGGCTAGGCCATCACCTGGGTCATCGAGAGTTGCTTCTTCTGATCCTGTAAGCTTTTATTCCTATTTTGGTGCAAGCATGTAGCAAACTTTATTAGTAATAAACAGTAATTGACATGGGTTGGGAGAGCTTATCTGCAGCGATGCTGGAGGAGATCTGGATCCTGCTTTGAGGATGATGAGGGCACACTCCACACTGAGGTGACTACTTAATACCAGTGGTGTGGCTTCTAGTAGCACTATCCTTAGGGATTTGATGGTTTAACCATCTTTATCTTTGCTTGGGACAAATATCCTTAGTAGAGCAGTGAGCTTTGATTTGCTTAGACTGGCTTTCCTTAGTCGGGTGTTGCTCTTGTTAATGCTACCCATATTCATGTTCTTCTCTTATTTGTGTCTATGTTTCATTTATTTAGTAAGTAGTAGTTTACTTATTTGCTCTCTTTTGTAGATTCCTATCTCCTCTGGCCAGTATTGGTATACCATTGTAGAGAGTGCACAATAGTGCTTTTTGGAGTTTTCTACCACTCAGTGGGTTTGCCTTCTTTATTGTACCTATTTTTTTATACACATGCTTTATATATGAGTGTATGATATGCAATATGTAATGCAGGTTAAGCACCATCTTACTAGTCGTGAATGAGAGTGGGAGTAGGTAGCTTATCATGATTGCATCAATGAGCTAGAGTCACGGCTATCATCCTTTGCAACAAACAATGATGAGTGTGATACAACTGTGTGTCATATAGAGCCTTGAGCCTTTGGCTGTCTAAGAGAGTGAGATTGTGATTTTTTTGCCTCTGTTAAGCCCATTATACTTTTAGTAATTCAGATTCGATTGCTACCCAAAGAGACTTATTTCTATTTCGATTGGAAGAACTACTTCTAACCCATACACTAATGAAAAGGGACTTGCTCCTGTTACATTTCTGACTATCGTTTGGTACCCCCAAAAGGCATGTGGCAATCTGTCTGCCTAGTCTCTGTAAGTCTGAGTCATCTTTGATAAGATCTTTTTAATGTTCTTGTTTGCAGCTTTGATGACCCTATTCACTTGTGGTTGGTAAAGAGAAGATTTGTGATGTTCCACCTTATAACTCCTTAGTAGCTCTCTAACTTCCCTTTGGAATTGGACACCATTGTCAGAGATGATGTGATGAGGGATTCCATATCGGTAGAATAGGTTTCTTTTGATAAACTTAGCCACTTGCTTGGCTCCTATCCTTGCGAATGATTTTGCTTCAACCCATTTTGTAAAGTAGTCCATTGCCACTAAGATGAACCTGTGTCCATTTGAGGCTATTAGGTGGATTTCCCTAATTATGTCTAGTCCCCATGTTGAGAAGGGCCATGGAGAGGAGATGTAGTGTAGTTTTGTTAGGGGAAGGTGGCTGAAATTCTCATGGATTTGACACTTGTGGCGTTTCCTAATAAATTTGATGCATTCTTCTATCATTATCATTTAGAAGAACCCTTGTGCGATTAGCTTTTTAGCCAAGATTGCTCCATTCATGTGTGCACTATAAACACCCTCATGAACTTCTTTTATTGCTCTTACAGCCTCAACTTCATCTAGACATCAAAGTTGTAAACCATCTGAGGTTCTCTTGTATAACACACCCTGGTGTGATGTGAATTTTGATGCTAATCATCAAATGACAACTTTGTCTCTTTCATCTGCTTGATCAAGATAGGCTTGTTCCTTTAGATATCTTTGGATGTCATAAAGCCAGGGCATTTTAGCTGCTTCTATGTTCACTATTCTATAGTCTTTATGATAAGGCTATCTTGATCTGAGTAGAATTAGGGGTTTTATGGGCATTTTGGAAGGTCTTTCCCATACTGATGCTAGGGAAGCAAGTGCATCTATCATTTGATTATGGTTCCTGGAGAGATGAATGAATATGCATTTTTGGAAGGACATAGTGAGTAGCCTCAAGTGGTCTAGATAAGGCTTTAAGCGCTGCTCTTTTAGTTCCCACTCTTCTATGGCATGATTGATCAGTATCATGGAATCTCCAAAGATTTTGAATTTTATGACATCCGGGGTTGCCAATGCTTCTATTTCGAGTATGCATGCCTTGTATTATACTTTATTGTTTATGACTCTGAACTCGAGCTTTTTAGCAATTGGTACTACTTCACCTTCTAAAGATTATAGTATGACACCGACTCCTGTGCTGAACTGATTAACTACTTCATCAAAGTACATGCGCCATCCTTGGATTTCAATGGCTAAGCTGAGGTCATCTCGGAAGTCCAGTTAGATTTCTTTAGAGTCTAGAATGGGGTTGAGAGCTAGAAATTCAGCCACTGCCCTCCCTTTTATTGCCTTCTTAGTCAGATATTGCACTTCAAATTCTATTAGTTATACAAGCCACTTGGCAAGTTTCCCCACTAGAGAAGGAGCTTTGTAGAGGTACTTCATTAGGTCCATTTAGACACGGCCTGTATTCTGTAAGATTAAAATTAGTGTATGAGTTTTTTCATTGCCTATACCATTTCCAGACATATCTATTCGACTTGGTTATACTTCTCCTCATATGGCAGCATATTCTTACTCAAGTAGTAGACTGCGTATTCTGCTTTCGTTTCTCCTTATTGGGCCAACATTTCATCAATTGTGTTCCCTTCGATGGCCAGATACAGGGTTAGAGGCATCCTTAGTTTTTGTGATCTTAAAACTAGTGGGTTGGTTGGCTAGGTAGTTTCTGATCTTGTCAAATGCTAGTTGATACTATTCATTCCATTCAACCGATTGATCTTTTCTGAGTAGTTTGAAGATTAGTTCACACACTGTTGTTAACTTAGTGATGAATCTACTAATGAATTTTAGTTTCCCTAAACACCCTTTGATTTATTTCTCTATTTTTGGCATTGGCATCTCTCTGATGGCTTTTTCTTTGTTTGGATCCATTTCAATCCCACTGACAACATACCCCAGCATCTTTTCTGAAGCAACCTCGAACATGCATTTCTTTGAATTTAGCCTAAGACTATGCTTTTTGACCCTTCTGAGGAACTTTTCGGGATCAGATAGGTATTCTTCCCTAGTTCCTGATTTGACCATCATGTCATCGACGTATACCTCGACTTCTTTATGTATTATGTCATGGAATGTTGCAATCGACATTCTTTGGCAGGTTGCACCTGCATTATTTAGTCCAAAAGGCAGTACTCTGTAGTAGTAAGTACCCCACTCCATTATGAAAGTTATCTTTACTTTATCGATAATGGCCATTAGGATCTAATTGTGCCTAGAGAATCCATCCATGAAGGAGTAAATTGCACATATGGTTTCACTGTTAACCAATATGTCTATGTGAGGTAGTGGGAAATCATCCTTCAGGTAGGCCTTATTTAGATCTTTGTAGCTGACGTAGATTCTAACCCTTCCGTCTTTCATCAGTATTGGCACCATATTTGCTATCCATTCTAGATAGTTTATTACCTCTAAAAATTTTTCCTTGATATGTTTTTTGATGTCCTCTTTCACTAGTTGGGCCCATTCTGGTATGAGTCTTTTTAGCTTCTGCTTACCAGTTTGCACCTTTATTTTGTAGGAAGAAAGTGTTGATTAATGTCTCTATCAATACCAGGCATATCATTGTACGTCTAGGCAAATACTTTTGAATATTTTTTCAATTTCTCTCCTCTCTTCAGGGGTAATATATTTTAAAATATGCAAAATGTGTGGTTCAAATTCTGTGCCAATGTTAAATGATTCAGTGCATATGGAATGAATGTCAAATATGCTAATGTTTTGATTAATGCAATGCACACTACCATTAGCAAAAAAATCAAACAAGTAAGCAAAATCTGATTTCATTTCATTAACTTTAGAGTTCATTACATCATCATTTTCAAAAAATGAAAAAAAAACTAAAAAAGTGAACTTTCTTTGGATCAGTGACTTGAGAGATGTTTCTGTCTTTGGATCATCCACTGCTTGTATGCTTCATTTATAACACTGTCTCCAATACTAGTGGTAAATTGATGGATGACTCTCCTCCTCCATATTGCTCTGAAGTGATTTATAAACCTTTTTTGTATCTTGCCACTATAGAAGTTTGTGAGCTCAGAAGGTATGTGTTATTTTTTACCAAATTGCCTTTTCACCAGTGTTGAATAGTAGTAGGTGCATGACCTAAATCCTGAGATTGGTATATAGTTGATATACGTACAGAGAGTCACATGTCCTAGATTCCATTATGGGCACATCCATCTTAGTTGATATTCTAGTGCATCCTTCATGCATTCAAAGCATTCCTAGGCTAAGGTATGGGCTGAGCATCTGTGAAAGTCCTTGATGTGTTTTTCTTGGTCATTTCTAGGTTGGTATCTCATCTAGTTCCATGTAGGTTTATTGAGTAGACTCAGCTTTTCTTATAGCCATATTTGAAGTAACAGAGGGCTTCTAATGAAGTTTGGACTTTTCCTTTTTTTTGAGGTAATCTAAACCTTAAATGGTTTTTACTAGGATCAGTGGGAAGGGAGTCATTCCACATTCTATTCCTTCGATAACTTGGAGTATCCTGTAATCTCCTAGCCCATTGTTCGAGATGGTGACGTATTACATAAAGAGGTAATATGCAAGGAAACATGCCCAAATCAAAGTCTAGTCTTCTTGGTAGTGTAGGCAGCTAAGAGTTGCATAGGAATTAGTCACTTGCGCTCAGTGACTAGTTCACCAAGCTTTTCTGAGCTTAGGTCAAGGAAAGTGGCCCCAAGTCCTAGGTATTTGATGTCCTGGTCATTGAAAACTGCTTCCATGGTCATGGTGAGGATTCGCCTTGCTATGGCACTAAATTCTTTATATAATGGGCATAGTTCTATGGTATTGAATCATAACACATGCTTTTGGGGTCCCAAAAAGACACAGCAGCATTCAAGAGTTCACGATCGAGGGGCACGTGCTGGAATGTCTTAATGCATAGCATTCTATATGGTTGCAAGCTTTTCCAGTCGGCCTTATTAAGGTTATGGAGGAAATGTCTAGTGATACTGGTTCGGGGTTGGGGGTTTTTGACCATGGCCATCGTTAAGCAGTTCTTGGATCCTGACTTTCAACTTCCCATTACTTCAGCAAGAAGACTCAACTTCGTGGTCACTCATGTTTGAATGTAGTATTCTTGTGCATTTGTTAGGGTTAGCTAAATGAATGATGCATGACATGTGCTTGCAAAAAAAAAGGATGATCATGTATGCATGGAGTGGATGCAAAAATCCTACGATGGAAAATGATTATTCCTATAAGAAATAGTGGTTAGTACATGCTATTTACATGTATGTAATGTATGTATGATTAAGGCGGGTTAGTTTTCCTGCATGGTGAACAAACCAATCATAAGCAAGCTCTCGCTTCCAACCTTATTTCTCTATGAGGTAATTCAGTCTCTTACCTAGGTGGGTTTTGAACCTATAGTCACTAGGGAGTTATGGTTTCGCTCTCAGAACTAGGCTATTTCAATTTATGTTGGTCAGAACCAAAGGGTAAACTGAGGAACGATACTCAAATGTGCTTGAGGTAATCACATGATGTCAATATGAGGGTCAATTGTCGGGCTTCAAGTGATGTCCAAAGCCCATATGCACCCGTATGCATAGGACTAAGGTCAATTAAAGGGAGTCCTAGTTCTTGCCCCCACATCGATATTCGATATGCTTACCACACGTCATGAAAGTATCGTTTGATAGTTTATAATTTGATTTTATTGACATAAAGGTCCATAATCTAGTTGGGTTCCTAACTTATTCATTTGATCTAATAAGGATAAATGGATGACATCTCGTAGGTTTTATCATTGAGGGATGTCATTATGTGTTAATTCGCATAGGCTATTGAAGCTAAGGTACATTATTCTCATCATTCCTCATGCTTAGGGCTCACACGAAGTAGATGAGAATCATATAGTTATGAAGATAAATTTTCTATAAAAACTGACATTACGATGTCATTTGATGATAGACACTAGGAGGGTCATGTCATTTATAAGTATCAGGTCAAACAAACAACGTTAGGACAAGGATAGCATGCATAGCTTAACAAAATCCTAGTGGATGTTGCTATTGGTTTATCTACATAAGCTGAGTCAGGGTGAAAGGCTAAGGGTTCCTTTAGTGAGAATGCCTCAATATGACTAGGGTTACAGACTCCGATCAGTGAGTCTAGCATTCTTTTAATAACTTGGTCGCCCCCCTTAAGGACTTGGGCTACAGACTCTAGTCAAATGAGTTCGGCAAGTGCACGAGTAAAGACTAAAGGTGATAATATCATATCTTCATCGGCTCATGACTCGAGTGGAACCATGGTGGTGATGTCATTTAGTATTATCAAGGCTTTTAAGCATAAGTAGTGCACGTGTGATGTGTAGTGCAAATGCAGTGGTGAGGGGCTCTATATGATTGAGTATTGCATAATGCAAAATAGTCATTTTTGAGTTGATCCTTCTTACTTAGAAGTCCATAGTGGAGTCACCACTGTGAGTGACCTGAATTGATTGGGCATTCTTTTTTTATGTTTTTGTTGTTGGTTTTTTCATTTTTGAGGGACATGAAAACTTTACCAAATAAGCATAAGTGATTGGCCTTAAGGGATGAGATGCTTTTGATTTTATGGAGTTGCCAACTGATTTTTAGAAAATCAGGAAAAGAAAGGGACAATATCAGGTCACTTAGCGAGTATTTCCCCTAGTAGAGATTTCTAGGTTTGAGAGATCGCATATACCTTTTGACTATTTCTCATTATACAATATTCGATGTATAGCTACTACAATACCCTAGTTTCAGTGATGACAGTTTATATAGCACTCACACAATACATCAAAAAATATAGGATAAGAAATTTGAGAATTTTATTACGTCACTTTCCTGATAAAATACATATGAAAAGAAAAAGATTATGGAAAAGTAAATCTAATATGATTGATCAACAAGGATAACACAATCATTTACATAGCTTATTTGATGAATAATAAGATGATCATGCTTGTGATGATTGTTTATGCTATGATGATGAATAATGATAATATAAAGGATGCATGAGGTCATCATTGGAAAAAGAGCATGATGACTCTATTTCGGGGCATGAACTTTTCACATTATTGATATTTACGATGTGATTTCATGATTTCAGAAAATAGAGGATGCAGAGTGATGATGTAAAATGAGCACAATAACACATATATTATTCACGTAGCATGCGAGATTATTAGTCTTATCACGCAAGCACAATGATATTCCTAAATGCTAGTGACAGTAAAATAAAATGCAGTGTAGTAAAGTAAACGTGCTAAGATGATTGTGTGGTCCTCATACTCGACTCAGCTTCTGTGAAGTTTAAAGCTCTAGCTTTGAGAGATTATCAAGCTTTCCTCGTCGAGAGGTTCAAAATGATAGTAGAATGATGCTAGACTGTATACTTTTGAAGCATGATTTGACAAAGATAAGGTAAAGTTTGGTGGAAAAAGGGATCTAACAACCTGAAGGAAAGCCTGTGGGGGAGTAAAAATTGTATGGGAAAGGGTTTCCCATGCCTTCGATCAGATTGACTCTTGTGTGTGTATTTGTTTTTACTTGCTTCCCCCCCTAAAAATAGGGTATAGAGGGGTCTATTTATAGAAAAAATGTATAGAATAAGGTGGTATAAGTGTGGTCACACGCTTATAAGGGAATTTTTGCACATGGCCATAAAAAGTGCATGTGACCACGCACAGTGTGTGTGTGGTCATGTGCTTGGTGTGTGGCCACGCTCGCCTGTGTGCTTTTTCACGCGCACTTTGATGCTCTATGCCCTCTTCCTAGGTACGTGCATTGCTCTGGGGTTTGTTTCTAAGGTTTTTAGGTCTTTTAGATGCATTTTCAGAGTCCATTTTGCCAAATTCAGCTTTAATTTTAGCACATGACACATAAAAGTGTTTACATCCACTTCTGAGTGATATGTGCTAATACTCGAGTTGTGTTGGACCATTTCGAGACCACTTCTAAAGGTTTTGGAGCCCTCCGGACGTGTTTTCAAACTCCGTTTTATTGAAAAAGATTTTCATTTTTTCATAACGCTGGGTCCTAGTCTAATGAAATATGCATTGGCCTAACAAGTTGAGTATTTTGAGAGGAGTTTTCTTAAAATGAACCTCTTGATGTTTCGATAATTCATATTTCATAAGGTTGAAGCACAACTTAATGACCCGGTGATCAATTTTGCACATTAGTGGGGTCAGTTGGGTGTTTTAAAGTTGCACACTTCTGAGGTGTTACAAACAAGCAAACTCTAGTCATCTTAGGGATTCATTCCATTATCAAAACTTTTTGAGGACAATCAAATTTGAGGTATGACAGGTACTTCTTATGAACTTTCCCCTTTTATACCTACTATTTGAACCCTAATATCTTACCCACACTAATGAGCCATTTGGCTCCAATTGAGGAATTGAGTTTGCCTTAGTCCTTAACTAGATAATTTCTTGAGGTGATACCAAGTGATGACTCCATTATTGTCCTACTATACTCCATAAAAGTAAGTGATCCTATAAGTCATCCCTAAGCACGCTTCCAACATTCTCTTTGACAATCTCTTCCATTTTCCCCTAAAAAGGAAAATGAAAGTTGGCAAATAAATTGGTTATGAGTAGACATGTTGAGTCAATATTCTCTTTTGTCATAAGTTAAAGACAAATCCTCCTTTTCACCATTTATAATCCTAAAACCTCATTTGGTAGGTTACACCTGTTACTTTTTGTATTTACTACCCTTAAAGTAATTTCACGCAAAAATATATTTGTCTATGTGTTTTCATGCTTAAATGACTTTAATAGGAACACAATTATGAATACTCAAATTTATGTCACTTAATTAAGTCCTGGTACTAGGTATAATCATATTTAAAAGCCCTTTCATAAGGTAAAATTATTGTTCAATCAAATTCTGAATCGAGAATCTTTTAACTTTTGGTAGATCCAAATTATCATATTAATCATACGTAAGACTTAATTAGGCAAATTTAATCATAATTTATGTCATTTTCATAAAGATAAGACTTAATAGCTTCTAATTTGATAAATTAAAACTATTGCATAATGAATCACATTGATTTCAAAACAAACATAGTTTAGAGATCTTTCCTCATGAAAAAATGGCCAAAATGCATGAAAATCCTTCCTTACATACCAAAAAATAAACTCCTTAAAAATAACAAGAACACCTAAAAAATAAAAGTGTTAAAAGGCCCTTCTTACTTATGGGACTCGAAGAATTCACTAAGTACTGGGCAAAGAAGAAAATTCATTGAGCTTTTAGTAAATTTCACTCATAACCATCTTTAAACATAGCGAATTCATCCAAAACTTCCAACTTTTATCTTAAATAGGTTCCTGTGCCTCTAAATTCACCATATCTCAACTTATAGTGTAGAGCAATCTCTCACAAGTCTCTCTTTTTACTATTTGCAATATTGTTGCTCTCTTAACATACACACATTCTTCATTTACATTTTTTCACTTTTATTTTTTTTAATTTTCTTTTGCATTTTGATCACCAAATAAGGTGGAACTCTGCTCTGGTAAGAAGTTGTTCATGTAACTTTGATATCGCGCTTTTAACCCTAACTCTTATCTCCCTTTTTCTATTTTATAATTTTTATTTTTGATGAATCTAATTAATTAATATTTTTAATATTCTTTATTTTTTATCCACCATTTATATTACTTTATTTGGAAAAATAAGTTAAAAATGTTATAAAAACACTAATTGTAATTGTCACAAAATTTAAAGAATTTATTTTCCTATCAATCCAATGTTGGAGAAAATCATAATAAATAAATTTTTTGATAATACGATTTCTTGTCAAAATTGAATAACGACTTTCATCTCCTTACAAAAGAGATGCATTACATACTCAAGTTAATAATCATCTATCTAAATAAATATTAGGGATAAGTATAGAAAAATATCTTGTTATTAAACATATTTTCGCTTAAAGATTAATGTTTTTTTTGTGACATTTAAAGGTATATAGTTTCATTTTCTAACACTTTAATACCTTATTAACAAATATAGTCATTATTTTATAATAAAATTTTAATATAACATGCCTTTTTAATAATGAAATATTTTACATGTAATTTAACAATTAACATAACTACTTAAATATTTTTACAAATATTATAATTGTATTTTAAAAATTATTTCTTCTTATTCTTAATAAAATTAAAAATACATCTCATTTTTATTTATTGTAAATTTATTTTAATTAGTTGAATACTATACTACTTAATAAATAATTTTACTATTGAATTCATATTATTTTTATATTATATTATATATTTTTAATAATATTATTGAACATAATACTAAAATACAAGTAAAATCAAACTATAGGTATTTAAATGTTATGAAAAATACTATAGTCCCTTAAGTAAAAAAAGTTCATAACCACAAGACATTTTTTTGCTTTTTTTTTTCCTGAATATTATTAAATTGGGCTATTAAAATGAAGTTCATACAAAAATTGAGAATTGGCACTTTCAATGTCTAGAATTAACATTGCTAGGAATTTTTGTTTAATTTATCACTTTAATATTTTTAATTTTCATTTGTTTTGCTTTTTATAAATTTTAGTTCAGGCAAAACTATCAACATCTTTTTTTAACCTTTCTAGTAAAAATGGGGCAAGGAAAGATTTTTCTCCATCTAAGACAAAAGAAATATCATTTTTGCATCCAAAAACTAAAAATCTATCATTTTGATGCAATAAACAATTTGCTCTTACTAATTATAATATGAACTTACAAAAAAGAATGACTAAAAATCCATACATTTAACTAAATAAAATTTATTAAAATTGGAAAAACTAATTGTATATCCACACATTGCATGGATTGTTAATATTTCTTTTTATTTAGTTATTTATATATAAATATTATATAAAAATTATGAGAGATTTTACGACGATTTTTTTTACTTTACTTTTATTGCTATAGGAGTAGAATTTATTGAATAATCCAATATGGAGATTATTAATAAAGTAAAATTTACTTTTTTTAAAATAAAGTAACCATAGAAAGCATGTAAAATTTACTTTGTAAAAAATAAAGTAATCACAGAAAGCACCACAAATTATTAATATTTCTTAATATCTAAATCCAAGTGTGTGTGTGTGTATATATATATATATAATTTATGTTAAAATACTTTAAAAGCCTAAACCATATAATAATTAGGAGATTTTGGTAAGTGAATTATAAGACTCTGAGAGTGCTTTATAGTAGTTGTTATGGACGCTGATGGGTCTGTGAGATTTGGGAGTGGTGATGGGGTTGCTTATTTTGTTTAATCCTAATATTTATATGGATGGCAGAATTTTAGTTTAGGGGATTGATGGGATTTTATTTCCACCGAAGGAGAAGAAGAAGGTTATGGAGAAAGAGGATGCTAAGGTTGCTATGCCAACTTGTATAATTAGGCTCTAATTGTAGATTACTTACAAAAGATCAGGAGACAACAACTTATTCTTTAAGATTTTGAGATATTTTTATTGCGTGAAGAGATGATGAAAGGCAAAAAGGGTAGTTGGGTGTTTGGAATCACTATGATTGACTCTTTTTTTTAAATTGGTGTTTTTGAAGTGTTAAAGCCCTGGAGTTAGTATAGTAATTAGTTGATAAAAGAAGTATAATTTGGTCATGCGATTCATTTCATGAATAGTAGAGTCTAATTGGTTCATTTTTATTTTAACAAAAAATTTGGTACAGTTTTAAAATCAAATGTATGAATTTATTTGCTGTTCCATTTTAACTAAGATAGAACTTGTCTTTAAGAAAATGTTCAGATTGTGCTAAATTATAGCTGGAATTGGCAATGTGGATGAATCTAAATTCTGTAATTTCCCCAACTTTGTAAGACTCTAATTCTCCTTCACTTATTTTCTTCCTTCTATTTTAATAATAAGTTGAAAAAGTTATTAGGTAATCTTAGTTTTGTTTTACGGTGAGTGCACAATAGATGCTAGTTCTTTCCCTTTCTTTTAGTCTTACTCATTATACCTTGAAGGTATATATACCTTTAATTTTTCAACTATTAGATTAAAAAAATAATATACACCGTTATATTCAAATGAAAAAAATAACTTAAAACCTATAAATAAACTTGCATCCATACTTAATGGACAATAATTTTCTTAATGGAGACTTTTTTTTCCTAAATCAAACCCTAACATCTAACTTTTGTTTTATTTTCTATTTATTAAGGCAGTGCTTAATCAGACTAAAAAAAGAAATCTAAAGTGTATGGGTACATTATAACTCGAGTTGCTCGAGGGCTTATTTATCTCCTTCTTGATTCTTGCTTAACGATCATATACAGAGATTCGAAGATCATCAGTAAACTTTTGGATGAGAAGATGAATCCAAAAATATTAGATTTTGGATTGGTACGAATGTTTAAAGGCACACAAGATCTCGGTAGCACTCAAAGGGTTGTGAGAACACTATAAGCAATTGACCTCTTTCACATACTTACATAATCTACAATGTTTTTTCCTCTAAACATCATTTTCTAATTACAAGAACCAAATGTTATTGTTTTCATATTAAATACAGGGGATATATGCTCTTAAATACTTGTTGGGTGACATATATTCGGAGAAATCTATTATGTTTGGGATTGAAGTATTAATTTTAGAAATTTTTAGTGGGAGAAAGGTTAACAACTTCTAGTTTAATGAAGAGAACATGAGCCTGCTAGCTTATGTATGGAAGCACTCGAAAAGATCTCTATATGTTTTTTTCTTCTCACAGTTGTCTTTAAATATCTAGAATTTCATTGTTAAAATTACGCAAATTGTTGCAAGCATAACAATTATTGTGTGAAAGTAGAGGCTTAGACATGATAGATAAAGCAGTAAATTCATTTTCTTCATCAGAAGTAAGTGGATATGTGAATGTTGGGCTTTTTTGTGTCGAGGATCATGCTGTAGATAGACTAAGCTCAGCAACCATACTTACTCTGTTAAGCCATGAAAAATCAAAGCTTCATGAACCAAAATAGCCTACATTTATGTTTGAAAATGTGTCAAGCAGTAAGAATGCTCAATCCCAAAGCAATTCTACGTGGTTTATAAATAACCCTCCATTTTTCAAGTTGGATTAATTGTGTGTGCATATTAGTCCTTTTGCTGTCTTTTTTCTTTTTAATTTTATTATAAATCAATATGGCTTTTGCTCATTTATATTGTCTTTCTATAGATCGCTAATCACTAATCTCAAAAGTGATAAAAAGGAATCTATGATTTGTTAAGGATTGCCATCAAATTTGGGATGTATAGATAAACTGGATAGTTGTATGAATTTAGAACTTGACCAAGAAAAATTTTGGTCAGCTTCACTTTAACTTTAGTTGCCCATCATGGTGGAATTCAAATGAACAACAAAGTCCACTTTCATTTATCTAAGAATATAAGCTTCAAATGAATAGCAAAGTCCACTTTCATTTTTCTAAGAATATAAGCTTTAAATGAATAACAAAGTCATCCAATCACACAACACTCTAAGGCACATTGGTAATAAAAGACAATGGGTTTATCCTCAATTATAATAGACAGACGACTAAAATTTTAATCATGATTACTATGAGTAATGAACTATAATTCCAAGAACTTCCAATATTAGTTAGTAGCCCTCAACTATAAATTGCTACCCCAATCCAAACTATTTAACATTTATGTTCTTTTTGTGCAAAAATCCACCTATTATAGAACTTTGGGACATTTTGTCAGTAAAGTAAATCAACCCAATCTAAATGATATGCACAGTTTAATGTGAGCCTAGGAAAATGGGAAATGCTATGCCTACGAGTGAAAATTAAGAGGAACGTAAAATGTTAGTCTTTGATGAGAATTTAGTGAAGTGATTTTCTATTTAGTGAAGTGATTTTCTATTTAGTTTGAAATAATTTAAAATACTTAAAATGAAAAAAATTGTAAATTCAAAAGCTTTATCATTACATTTTAATATTTCCAATAAAATGTTAAATTTTTTTTAAATTGGATTACATCATTATTCTGCAATTTTCTTGAACTTTTCTTAATCTAAAAAATTTGTTCTATAAGATTGCATAAGGTTGGTGTTGTAGAAGATTTGGGACTACATGAGATTAGTGCTATAGAAGGAGTACTATGACAACTACTGTAGAAGATTTATTAGCTTATTATAAAAAATTATCCAGGTAAAACAATTCTTTTTGTATCCAACAACATCCAATGTCTTTTTTATTTCCACTTTAAGAATGTCAAATATAAGGTCGACCTTGACTATAATATATGAGTGTCATCAGACCTTTTTAAGGTTCATCTATTAGTTCAATGTTCATATAGTTATTTTTTATGGCTAATCTCATACATATATATTTTTATCATAGGTCAACCATAACATGAATTCTTGTTTTAACCATTTTTATGTATTTTTTTATTTTTTTTATTCTTAGGTTAATAGAGTACCGACTTACAAAAAGACAAATATATATATCAGTGTTATTTAATTTGATTGTAACATATTTAATTTGTTTGAACAATGTTATAAGGTTGATCTTACTACATTTTTAAAGTTTAGTACATGTATGTTCAATGTTCCATATGACTAATTTTTTAAGGTTAAGCTCATACATATATTTTTATTATAGGTCAATCACAACATGATTACTTGTTTTTAACTATTTTTATATTTTTTTAATAGTTGTGCTAATAGATTGTTAATTAACGATAACTTGAACAAAATGAAGCTAAAGATAGAACTATCTATATTAGGAAATATGTAATGTTCTCTTGTAAGTCAATTTTTTTAATATGAACGTGAAAGTAATTCCCCTCTTACTTTTAGTCAACAAGTTAAATCCTCCTCAACATCAATTGGAACTATGGATGAATTTAACAAAGTTAGAAACAATAGTGATTCTCACAATACTAAAGCTCAAATTGTTTTAAATCTTTCAGACAGTGAATCCCTTAATCAAAGGGATTCATAGCAAATGTCCAAGGTATGTTATTTGAATTAAAATAAAAAAATAATATATTTGTACATTTGATTTAATTTATTAGCACATTATACAAGATAAATTGGACAAAATATCAGGAGATCATTCTGAAAATAATCTATCTAATTGTTCTGGTCTCAAACTTTGAACAATTAAGGAAAAGAAGCTGAGTCAATATGAAATATCTCTATATGAGAAACTTTTAATTCATATAAAGAATGAGCCTACAAGTTGGAAACAGATGGCTGGTCCTTTCAATATTACATAATTAGTTAGAATGGATGGTTTGAAGATACTGCAGTATGCTTTCAATTAATCTTTTGATGGAGTGTTGTATGTTATGCTTTATTTATTTATTTTTAAAATTTACTATCAATATGTATTATCCATATTATAATTAATAATTGATATTGTTGATTTTCTAGGGAAATACTTTGTAGAACAAAATATGACTTTCTTAGTTGAAATGAATTATATCTTTTAAAATCTAAAAGTTGACTCTCTACGTAAGTAAGTTATATTTTTATTATTTAATATTATTATAGTATTAGATGTACTTTTTAATAGAATAATGACATGTCTTATGTTATGTTCTACATATAGTTGATAGAGATGACATACTTTTATTTTTACATTAGAAGAAAGGAAAAAAAGGTAAAGGATATTTTGTTAATTGGTTTTTGCCGACATGTGTATTAGTAATAGTTAATTTTTTTTAAGTCTAAAAAAATAAAGAGTAAATTTATTTATTTTTAGATGAAAGCAGTTAAAGACCCTAATGATTTCATTGGATTCATGAGAAGTTTCAAAATTGAAGAAAAATTAATGGCTAAATCACTTGCCAATTGTCAAAAGGTAGTTATGAAGAAAATTATAAAATTTTTCAAGTCTTTTATGAATACTGATAATTATTTTTTATTATAGATCTTTGTTGCAATGTTTGATAATCATAATAAGCATTTTTATCTACATATTTTTGACATAGTACAAAAGACGGTTGTTTACTAGAATTCTATGAATATGCCAATGCAAGTCAAAAGACTATATTCATTGGTAATTATTTTTCCTAATTACATGTGTAGTTTAAGTGATGATTTTGAATTTTTTTTTGGTCATTTTATCATTTTACTTCTATTTGGAAACTACTTAAACCATTATAAGATAATGAGTATGTATTTATTTTTTAATATTTAGTGAATATTAAAGTTATTTCCTTATTGTTTATAAGATAATTTGCTATTATTTTAATTAATTTTTTTCTTTATATAGTTATGACTATGACGTTTTCACAATCAAGGAAACAATGTCAATAGGAAATAACATGATTAAACACTAACAATGTGAGTTTTTTTAGTAATGATGAATGATAACAAATATCATTATTCTTATTATTCCATGAGGTCAATATAGAGAAGCATGCAATTGTTGAGAAAGCAAAAAGAAAAAAAAAAACTAAGTAACAAAGCATTCAAGTCTTGAGCAATTGCTTTAAGAAAGTCACAACCAAAGCATCTTGAGTTTAATGAAAAAAAACTAAAACTAAGGAAAGGTGGAAAATGAAATTCAAAAAGAAATTCAACACATTGAATATAAATAGTGCTTTTAATTTTTTTCATTATCTAGCCATGACATTTTGATATGATGGCAACTGTTATAACTTAATAATTTGTTTGTATCATTTTAGAGAAAGACATGTATACTAATTTGAATTTGTTAAGAATTTCACCTAATGTTTATCATGCCTTTATGGGTGGTTTCATTAATGATATAATCTGTTGATTGCAATAGTTGAATCTAAAGTAAATAGAGAAAATTATTGACTTTGACTTTATTGCATTTATGAATAGCCCTTTGATATTGTTATATTTTGATGAAATGTATGATGATAAATACAAATAAGAAAGCTTTACATTTATGATATAGCTTGAAATAGTCCGCTGAAAGTACTATGCTATCTCACATGTTTAGGTATGAGCCTGCCGATCAATTCAGGTCATGCTCCTAATAACTACGCAAGATTGAAATAAACAATTAAAAGAGGAAACAAAAAATAGTAATAAAGCACTAATTCAATCAACAATAATTAAGACAAGAACTATTAGATGAAGGATGCCATCCTTGAATTGTATGGTGGTGAGAATTTTCAACCAGTCATATGGTTCTATTGACTATGTTATTGAATAATGGGAAATTAGGAGAACTTCACTATATACCTATAGGTTTTACTTAAAAATGGAATAAGAATACCATTATTAGAATAAAATGTTAATAGAGACACATGACAAGCATATTTTAACCTAGGTTAATTCTACTAACAAAACTAGGTATAAACCATTAGATGGTCAAATCAAACCAAGACCAAGCACTTATGCAGTTTAACAAAGAGTGGAAGTACTCCAGCATAATTTGTTCACTTAGCATAAATTGAACCATGGTACAAAACATTTTAAAAGCCATGGTTTAGATAAATTCTATTTTTTTGGATAAGAGATAAATTCTAATTCAATAATATTAATTGTTGGGTTATATCAGAAGTGCAATATCTCAAACTAATTTCCTTTATTTAATAGAAAATAAGGATCACACATAATAAGTTTTGAAAAATGCATGATTTACATTTTGCATGTGGCAGGATGCACTTGCTGTAGAGTGTCTCAACACGTACTTCCTATTTATAATTGAAAAGAAGTGGCAATGGTCGACCATTTGGAAGACAGGCATTTGGCTCTTTAGTTTATCAAAGAAAGGATGTGTGCAAGATTTAAACTTCAAGCTATAATATCCATAGCCATGATCAACAAGCAAACTAAAAAATAAAAGAGGATTCAAATACATAAAGTTAACTATTAAATATTTTAAAGTTTCCAGTTAGGTAATTGGATCAGGCTAGATATAGGAATAATCTTATCAAAACTTGCATTTGAAAAGTTTAGCCATGTCCAAAAATAGCAACAAAAAGATTGACAACCTCTAAAACACATCAGTTTGCTTCCCTTCCTTTATAGAAATGTTGTTAATATTACTCCATTAGCATTCTAAAAAAGCTTATAACAAACAGACAACCACATCTATGAGATTTATGAAGGACTTTGAGCCAAAGTATTACTATAGGTTGTATAGTCAACTCCATAAGAGTTACCTCTAAAAGTAAGTTACCAATAGAGGGAATTATCTATAGCTAGATATTAAGAAGTTCAGACATGATTTACTAGTGGCATTGTTATAACACTGCTAAAGAATAATATTTTTTTTATAAAACCTGGAAAGGTGCCATGTGAAGTTAACAGAAAAAAAGATGGAAGAAAATAAATGGCATATTGCCATATACATTTGATCTTAGTAGCATAAGTATGGCATTCGAAGCCATTCACATTATACTTGTACACTCAGTAAGCCCAAGATAGAGAATCAGCAAAATGACTTTAAATTGTAAGGTGGTTGTCGAATGTTATTAGCCTATTTATATAGTTCTATTTTAACATTTAACTATCCATAGAGTGATTTTGAATTCAATAAAGTATTCCTTTTTTTATGTCATCCTCTATTACTTACTAGTTAATAAGCTTCTCTTAATAAGTTTTAGAAGATACCTAAAGTCCCAAATAAATCATGCTTATTTATGCCCAGAGGCCTATCATCCTTGTTAATGCCCTTCCTTTGAAAAATGTATAAAAAAGGTAATGATTTCAATTAAGTATAATTTAAAGAGCAGTAGTTTGTGTCTCTACTAATTTAGCATCATCTTTCTATAGATAATGCATAATAGCATTTTCTCTGCTTGCTAATTATTTAATCCATTTTCCATATCAACTATTTCTTTACAAGGTTACTGTATGTTGTTCATGCCAAACATTGAAAAAAAAGTGGTTGTGTGAAGATGTACAAGTTGCCTATCATAAGGAAGGTTATGATCCTAAAAACATATCAAATAGTCAATTTAGAAGTGGACATCTTCTTTGTAATTCATATTGCAATAGTAAAGTACAAGTCATTGATCAGGAACTACATTTGTGCAAATCCAAAGAATTAAAGGTATAACTTTCAACCATATTTGCTCTAATTATGCCATGCAGTTCAATTTACTTTCTGAGGTTACTTGAAATATTAAATAAATAGGTTGTGAAGTAAAAAGAGAGAAAAATTATATGCAGTTGATTAGCAACTAGGCTAAATCATACTTTATTTGCTTCATCATTCTATATTATTAAACTATTTGATTACAAAGCTCCTATCATCAACTAGTTAGTTTTATATCTCTTATCATGTTTTATGTTTATAGCTGTATGCATATATGGAAAATTGTTACTTTTGGGAGGAATGACATGAATTCTTATAGCTATTGTTAAAAGGAAAATGAGTCTGATACTGAAAAGCATGTACTAAAGCATAGAAAATGATGTGAACAAGTGAAAGAAACAAAGCAAGTCTCAGGACTTGCGTTATACTTTTGCAGGTGCAAAAGCACACACTTATAACAATAAAATGATAACCATTTTATTTGGAACAAAAATTTATTACTTCCATCAAGTGGCTTATTATTATAGTCACCCTTCTAATAACTTTGGTGGTAGTGTCATATTTAGGATAAAAATTTCTCATGTCACTCTTTGGTTGGATAAATAAAATGGAAGAATATAGATCCATTAGAAGATATCCGAGAATTTAATCATTCTAGAGTTATCTGTTGTAGAATTCCAAACACTTGCCACATTAAACTCTTCAAGAGTCATAGGCATCCAAAAAATTTCTTCTAAATTAGTTTTATCACCTTGAACAACATAGAGTTTTTTAATTTGTTATTTATTCATTTACATACTAGTCTTTTATACAATGTATATTACAACATCGTTATGTTTATATAAATTTTTTGTGATGAATACTATGGTGAGATATTGATTTAAGAACTTTTTTTCCTGGAAATGTAGGTGGCTTAAAAACTTTAGCCTTCTAAAATTCATTACGTATCTCTTATTTTTTTTGGACCCTACTATTTTTGCAAGAATATGACATATTATATCTTGATAAGCTATACCATTCACTTTATGATAATTGATTAAAATTTAATAAAAAAAAAAACTTTAGACTGGATGAGTATATATTACATAAAGACATTTCGATTTTATTTCTAGTGTGTCATTGATTAGTTGTCTATATTTACTTTGACAAACAAAATTTAATAATTTGTTGTTTAAATTAAAGTTAACTTTTTTCTTAGCTATGTTGCATGAATTGAAATGTAGTATAAGAGTTGAACTGGTTGAGTATTGCTACTTTACTATAATTTTTATTATAGTTTTCCTTTTCTATGCTTCTCTTTTAGTGTAAGTTACCATGTTCAATTTTTTTTAACGTTCACATCCTAACATTGAGTGATAAAGTAAACTGGTAATATTATAGTATCTACATTTTTTCCAATGGATTAATTGTATGAAAATTCAGTAATGTTAAGGCATGCCAACAGAAATTTCAAGACTTCATATAAATTGTCTTTGGCATTAAGATTATTCAAGCTTAGTGAATCTACTTAAGCATGTAGATCGTACAAGGAAACCACCCTCAATTGGTTTCTTATAAAGGAAAAAGTGGTTTTTTTTTTAAGGGGGGGAGGGGAGATTGTTGGTATTCACAAAAATAAATTTGCTAAGACTTATGACATTTTAAGGAGTTTTAAGTCACGTTCTACTACAATGGACTTTATCAAGAGAACCAATTAAATTCTTAAAATACAAAAGGAGAATCTTTGAGCCAAAATGTGGAAGTGTCTAAATTATCCAACTGGTCATGTACTCTAAGATAATAGCAAGGGAAACTAGAATAAAATCATTGAATTATTGTATTAGACATAATATACTTATTCCTTATAAAATTATTAAGGTCAACCACATTAAATGAGACAACAAATCAAATTTAAAATTATAAAATCAATATTCTGTAAACACACTAAATGACATATCCACCACAATTAATAACATTTCAATTATTCAAAATCATAAAAACATTCCAATAAAAGGTTAACCATAGAAAATGGTTTATCAAATAAAAGTACTCAAACTCCTTGCAAATTGAAAAAAATGACGATTAAAAAAATTGAATTTAATACAATAATTCATGACTTTCTTCATCAACTGAATTGCCAATAGCACACTCACTATTTTGAAGTAGTTCATATGTTAGTTTTGTGTGTCCACATTCCTTATAGTAGTCATATCTCCGCCTTTTAGTTTAACCATTGTTACATCCTTGACTTCCTTTTGTTTTGACTATATATGGATCCTTAACAAACATTGCACTATTTGCATCATGATGTGATAAAGGTTGAGTTGATTGACCATCTTGCTTTTTGAACTTTTTCTCCATTGAAGATGTTAATTTTGACAATTATGTTTTCATTTTGAAATATGTGTCACTATATTTACTTGTTAAAAAATACAAGCTCTTGCATTCATTTTGTAAAGCAGCATACCCGCAAAAATTATTAGTACATTAATGTAAAATAAAATGAATAATATTACTATAAAGAGGATGTTTCAACAAAGTAATAAAAAAATTAATAAAATCATATTAATATCAAAGTAATAAAAAAATTAATAAAATTGTATTAATATTATGTAAGCATATAATGTTTTTTTATATTAATGAAAAACCTGTGGATGTCTTCCATGTCACATAAAGCACTTGTAGCATTACTCGATCTCTCTTTTACTTCTTTTGTCCATCTTTTCAATATCAAGCTTGCAGGAATTTCTTTCAATTGCTCTACTATCATCACAAAAAAAAAAAAATGGTGACATGGCAACCCAAAACTCTCAAATATACAGCAAGAACATTGAAAAGTTTCTTTTGCTAAATTAAAAATCATTCTCCATTTTGATTCTGATTTTCACTTATGCAAATAGTGTAAATGCATATACCCATTTGATTCCACTTATCATTCATAAAAAATACATTTCTTTAGCAATCTCACTTCTTATAGTTTTGAACTTGTTCCTCATGTAACTATTAGAAGCATGGGTCTCAACCATCTTTAGATGGGTCATTAAAACTAGTATTAAATCAAAATCAATAAAATCTCAACTAAAGTTAGTTTGTTGTATAGATCTAAGTGCACGATCATATTGCTTCACAAATTGAAAAAGTTTTAGCTTCCATTACAAAAAGTTATCCATAAAAGAATGCATTCCCTTACATCGTTGAGTGGTAGTTTTCCCAGTAAAAAAATAACCTCGTTTGTAAATAAGCCTCAGCCAAATGCCTTCGATTTATGTACATTCTTAATACTCACTTATTCTCTTGAAGTTTATACTTTTCAATAGCATCCTTTCATAATTTCTCAAAACTCTAGATGTTGATATTATCAACTGAGTAATGATAGAACACATTCTGAAAAATTAGATCTTAAATGTTTGAGTTTAGAGTTCTCTCAATATGCTAAGAGCATAGATGGCATACAATTAAAGAAAATACATTCTTTATTGCTTCACACATAGATAGTCACCATCAATAATTACTCTTTTGGCTTTTTTTCCTTCCATTGCATGTAAAAAAACATTTAAGACATATTTATAATTATCAGATGTCTTATCGGCTACTAAAGCACACCCAAATAGTGTTGTTGAATAATGGTAGTTGATCCCAACAAAGATAATAAAAAGGCATCTTGTAGGTGTTAGTATTGTATGTTGAATCAAACACTAAAATATCCATAAAACATGAATAATCCATTTGAGAAGTTGAATCGGCCCAAAATATATTACCAAGTTGGTTTTCTTCATCAACAGTATACCTATAATATAATCCATGATCCATGTCACCTAGTGCAGATAAGTACCTAAGAGTAGCTTCAACATTTAAATATAAGATTTTAGACCGTTTATCTGCATCAATAAAATTATACAAATCCTTCTTTGTAAATCCTACATACTTAAATCCTCCTGCACTGTTGACCATGTAATCCATTATTTGACTTGTTCTTATACTAGTAGCATGCATTGATCTTACTTGCATCACCACCAATTAATTAGATGTTCATTTAATTATATAAATTTTTAATAAAATTATTTAATTTATTATTATAACTTAATAAAATGATAATTAATTTCTTAAGTTTTAATTTGCTTTAAATCTTTGCTCGTCATGTTAAAAAATTGAAATAATAAATAAAATATTTTAATTTTTAAACTACTTGAAAATTTTCAAACTTTAAAAAGTATTAGATAGTGTGTTACTTGTGCTCTATTAGACTCTATTACTTGACAATGACTTTTGGGAAATTGTACCTCTCGTAATGTAACCAACCTATAATTATGCTTAGTAGTAAATTCTTTTACTATATATTTTTTAGTTCGCTTGTTATATTTCACCTGCAAGATAGCTAAACAGTTGCTTCTAGTTAAAGCTTTTGGCTCCTTCTTTTTGTTTCCCCTTTTGAGTCCTTTTTAGAACGAAGACCCTCTTTAGAGCATACCTATCTTCTTATCAAGATTGTGCCATTTTTATAATTCCATATATCATCCTTTTGCACACTAAAACCCATAGCACTTGAATAAGTGTTGTAAAATTTTTCAACACCTTAAATTGAATCTAATTCAAAGCCCATTAAATCTTTTATACACCACTCCTTAATTCTTTTAGAAATTCCTATTGATAAAGAAGACCAATCATACTTGTTATTTTTTTTCATATTATTGATTTGATAATTTGTCAGAGTGATTAGACATAAGAGTAAGGTTAACATCTTCATTACTCAAATGAATTCATAGAGAACCATAGTGAGTCTCATAACCATCAAATTGATTATTGTACCCTTCATTACCCTAATCCAAATCATCACTTATATTTATTGATACCTTATATTCATAACCTATTTCTAAATAGGGTTATAATCCTCCAAAGAGGAAGAATACTTGAAAGAGAAGAAAGCCTAATTAGGAAAGATGCTCAAATAAGAAGAAAATACTTAAATAGGAAGAGATTTCTCACATCCTAAAAAGGCAACAATTCCTAATACTATAAGACTAAGTAATCTTATTCCTCTTAGGTTTAATTTCATCTTCCTTTATATATGCCCCTCACAACACTCATTCTATCCATTCTATTCCATTCAATCATAACACTCTTTATCTCTCTAAGCATAAAATCTCTCTACTCTTTCTAACTTAGGCATTAGAGTTTTTATAGGGATTTCCCTACCACTCACCTTGCCCTTTATTGATTACTTGCTTACAAGATTCAAGAGATTCCTGGAAATAAGTTATCAAGTGGCATTATCTATAGGAATCCTTTGAATCAAAGCCATCATCATCTAATGAGTTACGAAGTTTTCCAAACAACATCCATGACATCTAGTCTGCCTTCACAATCAACCACACCCCTTATTACTCAGCTCGATCCAACAAACTCTATTCAACTAACAGGACTTTTATCTCATGCTCTTTTTATTTATCCATACACACCTTCCATTAATGCTTAAAACTGGTCAAATCTAGTGGGCACAACATTCCCCTACTATGCTCCTCTATCACATGTTAGTAGACTTATACCTTACATACCCTTTCCAAGCTTACTCGAATTTCCTCCTATAAGCACACTTGACCTAAATACCATAACCCAAACACCTAACTTATCCCCACTATACAAAGAAGTTATGATTAATAACATCCAAGCTCATATGAGCATAATGCAATAATAGCTAAATGCCTTAGTTCAGAGTAGCAATCATAGGAGCATAAATCTAGAGAACACAACAGTACCTCTAACTATGGCTTAAAACACAAAAGAAGGTGATGGTAAAGGCCATAAAGACTAGGAAGCTGAATCCAGTATCCCTACATTATATGATTCTAGAATCTTCGATAAAGTCTAGGAGGTTATCCAAAAAGCTTAGATAGAACCAAAAAGGGAAGATGAATGTGTCCTTGAAGGAAAAACACCCTTCGTAAGTAATATGTTAGAATAAAGATTCAATCTAAGTTAAACTACCTCAGTTGGATTAATATGATCGCATTGGAGATCTAATCAATCACATATATTCATTAAAACTAAAATGATGCTCCAAAACATGAACTATGGGATACCATGCTGATTTTTTCCAGTACACTTATAAATTAAGCCGAAAAGTGGTTTCATCTACTGCCCAAAAACTCAATCTCATCCTTTAAAGAATTGGTCAAAAAATTCATAATCGATTAATCACCAATGTGCCTTTGGCTAAAGATATTAATGATCTCCTAATGTGTAAACAAGAGGCAGTTGAGTCTCTCAGGAGTTATCTAGATAGATTCAACAAAATTACTATATAAATTGAAAATCTAAGTGACGATGTGGCAATCAAAGCAATGAAGAATGAAACTCGGTTGGGAAAGCTAAAGAACAAGATTATGACTAAAGAACCTCATACTTTCTTTGAAGTAATATCCATGGCCATAAAATTGATTAAGCTAAATCATAATAAAAGGCTACATCGAGATGATAATAGACCACTTTATAAAAAAGTTGAAAGGATTAAGCTAAGAAGATTTGAAGCTCGTTATAATAACTTTAGAAATTTGGTGGAAGGATTTATAAAAAAATTGAAAGGTACACACTCGTAAATGCTTCTAAATCAGAAGTTCTTATATGGATTGGGAAAAATGGGGTGGGTATAGCCCCAGCTAGAAGGCTGAGTCCAACTATGATAAGAATGCAAAATAGAAGATTCTAATGTTAATACTATCGAGTTTATAGACATGAAACAAATACAAGCCAAGATTTTAAAAGAGCAATGGAAGGCTGGGTAGATTCACAAATAATGTCAAAAAAGACTGATAGTTAAATGATTAGAATAAAGATAAGCCAAACCAAAAGAAAGCACACAATGAGGTGGCCAAAATCATTAACATCATTGTAGGAGGAGAATCACCAATTGAGAGAAGATTAAAGAGAACTTGAAAGGAGGAATGTCTTGTACTTAAAGGGAAACTAGTTATCATATTCAGACCTAAGGATGGGGGACATGCTAGGTATCCATATAATGCATTGGTTATAATTACTTTCATTAGTAATTATTTGATAAAAAGAATTTTGATTGATGATAAGAGTGCAGTTAATGCATTATCTTGGAAGGCTTACCAAGCAATGGGAGGTTCTATCATTGACTTAAAGATCATGGGGAACAACCTATCCAATGGGAGTAGTGGAGCTAATAATGAAGTTTAGAAATTGAGAAATTGGAGATACAAAAGTTACAGATTGTTATTCAATGTAATGGACCTTCCTTTTACCTATAATAGAATTATTGAAAGGCCAATTTTATATGAAATTGGTGTAGCTACAAGCATCAGATAACTAACCATGAAGATTCTTATAGAAGATAGAGTAATATACATCCATGGAGATCAGGCTATGGTCAAACAATGTTACCAATTAGCAGCCAGGCCTCAGATGGAACCATCCCCCTGGATTCCCTAGAGATAAAGAAAAAAGGCACTAACTTGGAACCATTTTATCAAGTTTAGACCTTTAACCAATCAGTAGAAAATCAGTAAGGATTAGCAATGAGCTAGATAGTGAGGTAAAGGAAGGGATTAATAAGGTTCTTATTGAATACTCAAACATCTTTACATCAAAGGCATTTGAGATAGTGGGGCTTAATGCTCAGATTGCTTTATATAGTTTTAATATCAAACGTAGACACTAAAATGGTGGTTTAGAAGAAGAGGAAATTTGCATATAAAAGGAAAAAAATGATAGCTGAAGAAACAAAGAAGTTAATAGAAGTCAGATTCATCAGAGAAGTTACACATCAGGAATGGGTGGCCAACGTGGCATAGGTAAAAAAGCCAAATGGGAAGTACATAATGTACATTGATTACACTAATCTAAGTAAGGCAGGTCCTAAAGATAGTTACCCATTACCAACAATTGATCAGTTGGTAGACTTAACTGCTTGTCATAAATTATACACCTTTATTGATGTAGCCCAAGGATATCATTGAATCCTAATGAAAAAAGAAGATTAAGAGAAAATTTCTTTCATCACCCATGAGGGATTATATTATTACTAGGTCATGCCCTTTGGCCTAAAGGCATATCAGAGGTTAAGGAATCACATCTTCAAAGATCAAATTATAAAGAACATAGAGGTATATGTGGATGACATCATCATCAAAAGTCTGGATAAAGAGCAACACTCTGAGGATCTTAGTCAAATCCTTGGTCTATTAAGCTAGTACTAAATCAAGCTAAACCTAGAGAAATATATCTTTAGGGTGAAGGCTAGAAAATTCTTAGGCTTTATAATCTCACATAGAGGAATTAAAGCAAACCCAGAGAATATGGAAGCTATCCTCAATATAAAAGCTCCAAAGTCACTGAATGAGCTTCAGAAACTCAATGGCAAAATCATAGCACTTAGAAGATTCATCTTATGCTAAGTGAAAAAATTTATACCTCTCTTCTGAGCTCTGAAGAACACTAAGAAGTTTGAGTGGAATGACAAGTGTCAAATGACATTTGAGGAGATCAAGAATTTCCTATCCTCACCACCATTGATCAGTGAGCCAATACTTGAAGAGACTTTATACTTGTATCTTTTAATTGGTCATGAATCAATTACTTCAGTATTGGCCCAAAAGGAAGGAAGTTAATAAAGCCCAATCTACTATGTTAGCAAGATACTTTGAGGCTCAGAGGTTCGATATCCCAAATTAGATAAACTTGAAATGATGATCATTTAGACATCATGGAAGCTCAAAAAATACTTCCAGGTTCACTCAATCATTGTTAGAACAAACTTTCCTCTGAGGAAAATTCTTTAGAGGACTAAAACTTTTGAACATCTTGTCCAATGGTCAGTGCAATTAAGAGAGTTTGACATTAGCTATGAACCTCGGTAACAAATAAAAGCTCAAACGCTAGTAGATTTCATATAAGCAATGACAACAGAAAATACAAATATGTCTATCATACCCAAAATGGAAGCTGTACATAGAAGGAGCATCGAGAGCACAAGGATTTGGAGCTAGAGTTATTCTAATTGGAAAAAGCAAGATAAAAATCAAATATGCAGTTCAAATCAAATATAATACCACCAATAATGCAGTCAAGTACAAAGCATTGATCATTAGGCTCAAGTTAGCTATAGAAGTCAAAGCTAAGCATCTCAAAGTCTACTCTGATTCCTAACTAGTATTTAATCAAGTTAAGGGAACATATCAAATCAAAGAGTTGAGCTTGATCAAATTTGTAGAAAAGGCAAGACAACTCCTAAAGAAGCTCAAGTAGGAAGGGGGACAATGGGAAATTTGCCATAAGCAAAAATACAAAACCATACCAATTGGTAAAATTAGCAGTCGAAGGCAACCAAGTATTTAAAGAACTCAAGATAACCAAAGAACCAAACAAGTTGAGTATTAAAAAGATAAAAGTAATAAATACCCCATAAATAGTTGAGTGGATAAAGCTAATCATTGAGTATCTAGAACAAGGTATTCTCCCCCAAGAAAAAATCAAAGCTCAAAAGTTAAAAATTAAAGTTGCACATTATTACATGCATAATGGGGAACTCTATAGAAGATCTTTATCTCACCTATAGTAAAAATATGTCTCACGAAAGGAAGGCAACTATGTATTAAGAGAAATCCACAAGGGGATATATGGAGCATATGAAGCCTAAAGCTCATTAGTTAGGAAGGCATTATTGCAAGGATACTACTGGCCAACCATATCTAAAGATGCCTTAAGACTTGTTTAGAAATGCTTTAAGTGTCAATAGTTTACTCACTTAACACATAAGCCTTCTAACACTTGGCATCCAATTAGAAGTCCTTGGCCTTTTGTAGTATGGGGAATGGACATTTTAGGGCCATTTCCAGTCTCAACATCCCAAAAAAATTATTGATTGTGGCAATAGATCACTTCACCAAATGGGTTGAGGTACAAGCTGTCCTTAATATCATAGAAGCTCGGATTCAACACTTTTTCTAGAAAGAAGTCATTTGTAGATTTGGCATACCCCACACTCTGATAATTAACAATAAGAAATAAGTTAATAATGAGAAGTTTAAGATATTCTACTCAATTCTTAATGTAAAGCTCATACAAAAGTTACATGGGCAATTATAAGCACCTAATTTCAGGGATGATGGAGTATAGACGTGACAAAGCACTCCAATTGTGAAAATATTATAAATAGATATTCAACACTTAATATAAGGATTATGAACTTGGGTGAATGCATTGTTTACATGTATTTTTCATGACTAGTTTGCCTATGGTTAATTGTTTAAATAAGGGTTTATATTAAATTGCATGAAAATAGAGGATAAATTAGTAATTCATAAAGTAATTCTAAATGAACATGAGACTAAAAGAAGTTAGTAGTCCATATCCAGAATCTCCTGGTTATGGTCCTAGCTTTCTTTTAGAGAATTGAGTACCATTACTTTTGATTTGTCCCAGTGATTACTCTAGGTGGCAACTCCTGATCTCCATGCCATGTCTTTATGATAGTGGTTAATGTGTCCTTAGAGCCCTAAACTTAAATAATGTCATGGTTGCTAAAATCTTGGATATGCGCTAAACCCCATCGTCTACAAAGACCTTTCAAATTGATATACGAAATGGACACAGTACTAGTAGAGATCAGATCATCCAGCTATTGGGTTACATAAGAATTAGACTAAGAAGTTAATAAACTCAACACTCGAATATGCCTATATTTGCTCAATGAAAGGAAGGAATGAGCATCCATTATGGTAGAAGCTCAAAAATAAAAAATAGTTGGGAATCATAATAAATACATCCAACCAAAGCAATTTAAGGTTTGAGATTTTGTGTTGAGAAGGGAAGACATTGGTAAAGGAAGCTTAGGAATATGCAAACTTGGACCAAATTAGGAAGGTCCATGTCAAGTTATAGAGAAGACAACTAAAGGAGTTTACAAGAACAAAGACATGCGAGGAAGGAGTTATTGTTGGGTTTCGCAGCAGAAAAATTAAATTTTAATAACAAACTTGAACCAGGGTCCAAGTAATTCAATTAATTGATTAAATATAAGGTTTTCATTTTCTTACCACAAACGTAGAAGGTGTAAGCAATCTAAAAGGAAGAGAGGAGGCTCACTTCGGTGATACCCTACCTTGAGTTTTTAATTTAGCAGTTTAGATTTGAGACGCCTCTAAAATAATATGTCCTCTACAAGTTTCCACACGAATAACCATTAATTTTGAAAATGAATATTTATGTGCTAGCAGTTTCTCTTGATTTCTCATAAATCAAGAATAAAAAGAACTCTATGTTTTGTTTTCTTAAAGAGAGAAAACGAATTTAGGTGCAGAATAATGAGAGTGTATAAAACCCTAGAGAATATAACATATTTATAGACATTTAAATTAGGGTTTCACTCACTAAACAACCTTTTGGTAATTTCTCACTTATTCTTATTATGATTTTATTTAAAATTAAATCAAAAATAATATTCTATTTATTTAAGATAACCTTTACCTTAAATAAATAAATATTTTATTTATTTATTTCCATAGAGCTTATTTGGGCTTGTTAAACCCATATTTGTTTTAGGCTTGTTCAAAGTGTGTGACCCTATAGGTTCACATGACATTAGTAATAGGCCTTAAATCTCTATTTAGGCCTATAAATCATAAGTGGTCTCTAGTAAGACATTATGACTACCCAAGTCATGTGAAGTTAATAATCCGACATAACCTAATATACAATGAATATTCTAGTCCCTTTGTCACATGATATTTTGATTGAATCTAAGGCATAGATTATATCATCCTTATAGAATTTAATCATATAATTTCTTGATTCTAAATAGATGGAGAATGATAACTCATTATCAATTTACTTTAGCATGACCATGCATTTTCCTCAGTCTATCTTATTAAGGGGCCCATAGATATCTTACTCATATTAAATGAGGGATAAATTCCTTCTCAATCACTCACATTCCTCACATAACTCATTTTATACCTATCAACAACCTATTTTATCATCCGGTTAAAGATAATGTAAGATTGTGTTCAAATACAAAATAGTTTTATAGAAATCTATGGTGATTTCAAGGTTAGAGGACTAAGCCAATATTACTATGATGAGAATTACTTATGACAATTATCTATATGGTATTCTTATGATGGGTCAATCCAGCACTTTATTTCTCAAATAAGTACCTATGAGTTGACTTAATATCTCATATTTATGATTAGTAAAACATAATCATCAATCAATACCATACTAGCCATAATACATTGTTATGAATAGGGATAGTTTGAATAGAATTCATATTTATTCTAAGGGTTTTACTATCAAGTCACATACTTGATGACCTTAGTAAGAATTAACTACTCAAGTAATTATCATAACACAAAATGCTAATGAAAAATGCCTCTTTATTAAATAAAATGATAAAGTTAAAACATGGTCATACATGAATGACTTAGTGCATATCACTAATAATTATCACAATATTGGAACTCAGACAATCTTAGAAAGTATTATCAATAAAGTAAATGTACTTAGAATAAAATTAATTTCTAGTAAAATGCATTAGTTTCATTAATACTTAAATTTCTTTATGAAAAAAGAGGTGAAAATAAATTAGTATATACAAATCAAGCCCGATCTTAGGTGGAGTAGCCCCGACATTGGATGGAGGGGCCTCATTTTTACAGGCCTGAACCTCAAGCATAGAGACAACTTCAGATAAAAAAGTAGTAGCTTTAGAAGATGCCTTTTCACCAGCAGCCTTCTGATACTTAGACCTTCCTAATTGATTATCATTGGTAGCCAACCTTTCTAAGTCATTAGATGTGATCTTGTCAAGCATAGTGAAGTCCAAGTTCAAATGCTAAGTAAAAAGTATCCTCTAGCACTCTGACTTATAGGCTTTCAATAATTGCTTTATAAGCTTCTAGTAGTTCTTCTTATGATTAGCTTGTGTCTTCTTCTCATTAGCCAACTCCTTCTTCAGAGGATCAAGCTCGATGTCCAGTTGCTCAATTTTTATTATAAGCTGAACTTGTGAATGCTCAAGCTCTTGGACCCTTTTTTGATTCACCTCAACTATAAATCTAGCTTTCACATGCTTAGTCTAGTAGAGCTCGAGTGCCTCTCGAGCCTTGGTTAGCTTCCCTTCATATTTGAGATTGATTGACTTTAAGTTCCCCTCCTTTAGGCTATTCTCACTCTTTATAAAGTAGTAGTTATCCTTAGCTAGTAGCAACCTTTGAACCAGTAGAAAAAAAAGATATATTAACAACCAAATCATCCAGAAAAAAGGATAACAAAAAAAAGTTAGGAAATTACCTCCAAAGTATGAGAAATCAAGGCATTACCTAGATTATCCTTATCGATATCCATCCATCTTTGGATGTCCTCAAGGAAGCACAGAGATGTAGCACATTAGTCCCTAACCTAAGTGTTTAGGATGCTCGAAGGGTTCATTTTTGACATGATCCACTTCTTTATATTCAGGCATCGTAGTATCTAGGGACACTTGACATATAGCCTGCTGCCATTGATAAACTCTTCCTCATCCCCTAAGTCCTCATAGGAGTACTTTTTGGAAGTACTAGGAGCTTCCTTTTAAGTAAGATTAACCACGAGCTCCTCTCCAATATCAACTTGAACACCAGTTGGAATATGTGAAACCTCCTCCTCCTATTGAACAAGCTAAAGGGTCTCTCACACCTACTTATACTCATTATATGAAAATAGTCAATTCACAAAGATAAAATATTTAGCCATCTACAGAGAAAGAAAAGGAAAAGTTATAAATATACCTTCTAAAAGTTTAGACTTTACCAATGACATTTGGGTTATTGTTGCTCGGATAAACCCTCCAATAGTATAGCTGGGAGAAATTCTTGACAAATGGGTTCCTAACTAAACTCTAGACATGAAGCTTGAGTAGCAAGTTTGTATCTTCATTTGGAAGTTTGGTGGGTTGCTTCACCTAATGGCACTCATCTACCCAGAGACACTGGACATTCACAAAGTCTAATGGGTGTTCAATAATAAAAAATCTATACCTCCAGGTCACAAAGGAAGCAAACATAAAACATGAGAGAAGTCAAAAAATAGAGAAGGAAAATGCAAGAAATTAGAGAAAGCAAAAAGAACAAATGAGCAAGAAAGATACACTATTTAAAGGAAAATAATATTATAGAAAATCCACTACTACGCTTGCAAAAATTCAATTTTATCTCTCCCAGCATCAATGACATTTTAAGGTAGGGAAAAGCCCACTAACCGAGCAATTATAATTATGGTAGCTAAAACTTCTCATCTTCTGACGCACGAACAAATTTGATAGTTACATAATTCAAAAATTAAAAGAATATCACAAGACGTGGAGATCAAGAGTCTCATATATCTTGTTGCCAACTATCTCCAACCTTATCATACTAAGGTCATTTCTTTATACTGAGCATCTAAGTTGAGTGACTAAAGCTAGCACCTTTAGGTTATTTTAATAACACTGAAGTTTTGAGGCTCAGGTTGTTTCTTTACACCAAGCATCTAAGTCCAATGATTGAAGTTGGAATCTTCAGGTTGTTTCAATAACGCTGAAGTTCCTAGACTCGAGTTATTTCTTTACACTACGCTCCTAAGTCTAGTGACTAAAGCTATACCTTTAGGTCATTTCAATAACTGTGAATTTATGAAATTCGAGTCATTTTGTTTACACTAAGCATTTAAGTGTAGTAATTGAAGCTTCTCAATAACACTGAAGTTTCGAGACTTGAGTCACTTCTTGACACCGAGCATCTAAGTCCACTTCTTAACTTGGGGGGGGGGACTCTTGATACCTTATATTCATAACCTGATTCTTAATGGGGTTATATTCCTTTAAAGAAGAAGAATACTTGAAAGAAAAGAAAGCCTAATTAGGAAGGATTCTCAAATAAGAAGAAGATACTAAAAAAGGATGAGATTTCTCACATCTTAAAAAGGCAATGACTCCCAAACCTATAAGAATAAGGAAACCTATTCCTCTTAAGGTTGAGTTCATCTTCCCCTATATATGCCCCTCACATCTCTTATTCTATTCATTCTATTCCATTCAATCATAGCACTCTTTATCTCTCTAAGTATACAATCTCTCTAAGCATACAATCTCTCTTTACCCTTTTTAATTTAGGCAGTAGAGTGTTTATGGGGATTTCCCTACCACTCACCTTGTCCTTTATTGATTGCTTGCTTGCAAAATTAAAGAGATTATCGAAAATAAGTTAGCATTTATAACATCCTCTTTTTCAAAAATATTATCCCATTGATCAAGAATAATCTGCATATAAAACCATAATATATACATGATAGACTTATGATGGACCATAAAACAATATAGTCCACAATTACAAATCAAGTAAAACTAGATAATATATAAATATCATTAAATTTATCATAGTGGTTAACCACAAAGTAGTATATATATATATATATATATATATATATATATGACTCTTTCGAATCGGAGATAGAGGATGACCAACAAAAAGCTACTAACCTTTGTGTTATGGCTCTTGAGGACAATAATGAGGTACCATATACTTTTAACTCCTTTTTTCATGATTGTTATTATTTTGATAATAATGATAATGATGATGATGATGATGAGAACTCTATTATGAGTAAATTATTAGTTAAAAGCAAAAGCTTACTTTCTAAAAAGAAGCTTTACAAGTATAAGCTATCTAGCTTAACCAAGGAATTTGATAGCTTAAAAAATGATTTTGCTAAACTTATTAAATCAAATGAAAAACTTCTCAGTGATGCAAAATTTTCTAATTCCTTAGAAGATCAACTCAAGAAAGCAAGTGATGAAAATCATAAGCTTTTTAAGGAGGTCATAGAATTAAAGAATTCCATTGCTAAATTCAAGAGAGGAAAAGACAATTTAGATACTCTTTTTTATTTTTAAAAATTTCATGTAGATACCTATAGAATTGGATATAAAAATGGAATGCCTTCATCATCATCATCATTGCACATTAATTTTATTAAAGTCTCACATGATTCTACTCCTACCTCCAAACTAAATGAGACTCAAGCTTTCAAAGTTAAAATATCTCATGTGTCAAATGACAAAGGAAAGTCTCATAAGACTCAACCTTCATTGGCATAAAGAGGTAAAACACATGTTAGAAGACCACAACCCATGAATTTGCTTTCTTTAGGTTATCTTAAGACTAACCAACCTATACCAATAAAGGTTTAGGTTTAAAAGAACACTTAAATTATTTTGTGTAGGTGTGCTTGAAATCCACAAGAATAAAAAGAAAGTGGTATCTTGATAGTGGATATTTAAGGTACATGATGGGAGATAAAGAGCAATTCAACAAGCTTGATGCAAAGGATGAAGGACGTGTCACATTTAAAGATAATGTCAAAGGAAATATTATAGGCATTAGAGAAATCAGTAATCCTCAATCCTTCTCTATACATCATATGTTACTTGTTAATGGCCTTAAACATAATTTGCTTAGTATAAGTCAATTATGTGATATAGGAAATAAAGTCACTTTCTATCCTAGAAATTGCTTTGTTAGTATTCTTGATGAAAATAAAGTAATTTTTTGTGGTTAAAGAGTAAACAATGTCTATGTAATTGACTTGAATAAGGTTGGTAACAAAGAAATTAAATGCTTAATGTCTATTTCCCATGACACATGGACATGGCATAGAAGGCTAGGACATGAAAATGTTAAACTTTTGAATGATCTTTGTAAACATTGATTAGTTTACTTAAACATGAATTCACTAAGGACAAACCTTATGATGCTTGTCAAAAGGGAAAATAATCCAAGTCCTCATTTAAGCTAAAAAATGTAGTATCCACCTTTATGCCACTTGAACTTATTCATATGGATTTGTTTGGACCAACTAGAGTTGTTAGTCTAAATGGTATGTACTGTGCATATCTATTGGTTGATGACTACTCTAGATACACTTAGGTGTGTTTTCTTACTCATAAGAATGATGCTTTTAAAGCTTTTGAAAATTTTTCAAAAATAGTTCAAAAAGAAAAAGGTTTTTGTATTTCTTTTATTAAAAATTATCATGGAACTGAGTTTGAAAATGAATTTTTCAAAATGTTTTGCAATGAATTGGAATTTCACATACATTTTCTTCTCCTAGAACTCTTCAACAAAAGAGGGTAGTTTGAAGGAAAAATAGAACTCTTGTGGAAATGGTTAGAATAATGCTTTATAAGTATAATTTACCTCTATATTTTTAGGTGAAAGCTATTGATACATCTTATTACATTTCAAATAGAGTTTTCAAAATAAAAATTTTAAATAAAACTTCTTATAAGCTTAGAATAATAGAAAACCTAAAATTTAATTTCTTAGAGTATTTGGATGCAAGTGCTTTATATCAAACACTAAGGATAATCTCAAAAAATTTAATTCTAAAGCCAATGAATGAATTTTGCTAAGCTATGCCATCACTAGTAAAGTATATAGAGTCTTTAATAAAAGAACAATAGTAGTTGAAGAGTCAATGCATGTTGTATTTGATGAATCAAACTCACTTGATCCTAGAAAGGAAGTTTGTAGCATTGATGATTTTGCAAATGAGCATGTGGATGTGAACACTCAAAAAGAAAATGCTAGTAAGCCTTTAAAACTTAAAGGTCCAATCAAGGAGGATAATGAAGAGATATCTCAACCTACCTTAAAGGATGAACTTCTAAAGGATTGATAATTCAAGAAATCACATCCTAAAGGCCTCTTCATATATGACACTACAAAGGGGGTAACTACTAGATCTCAATTTAAGTATATTATTAATTTAGCTTTTTTTATCTCAAATTGAACCCAAAAATGTTGATAATGCTTTTAGCGATGAATTATGGGTCCTTGCTATGCAAGAAGAGCTAAACCAATTTGAGAGAAATAAGGTTTGGACTTTAGTTCGTAGACCTAAACATCATCTTATTATAAGCACTAAATAGATATCTAGAAATAAGATGAATGAATAAGGTGTCATAACTAGGAATAAAGCTAGACTAGTAGCTAAAGGTAATAATCAAAAGGAAGACATTGATTATGATGAAACCTTTGCCCTTGTTGTAAGGTTAGAAGCTATTATAATGCTACTTGCATTAACATTCATGAATTTTAAATTTTATTAAATGGATGTTGGAAGTGCATTTTTAAATGGTTTTATTGAAGAGGAGGTATATGTTGAACAATCTCTGAGTTTTGAGAATTGTGATTCTCCAAATCATATTTTTAAATTATTAAAAGCATTATATGGATTGAAACAAGCTCTAAGAGCTTGGTATGAAAGATTAAGCAACTTCTTATTAGAGAAAGGTTTCTTTAAAGGAAAAGTTTATACAACTCTTTTCATAAAGAAATCCAAGCATGATTTATTAATTGTTCAAATATATATTGATGGCATTATTTTCAGTGCTATTAACCATTGCTTGTGTGGAATTTTCCAAGTAGATGCAAAGAGAATTTGAAATAAGCATGATAGGTGAGCTCAAATTCTTTATTAGACTTCAAATCAAGCAATGCAAAGATAGGATTTTCATTAATCAAACTAAATATGCAAAAAACATTCTCAAGAAGTTTGGCATAGATAGAGCTAAGATAATCAAAACTTTAATAATACCACCACCAAACTCAACAAAGACGAGAATGACAAGTTGATTGATGAAAAGTGATTTAGAGGTATAATTGGATCCCTTCTTTATTTAACTATAAGTAGACTGGATATTATGTTTGGTACTTATTTATGTACTAAATTTTAATCAAATCCTAGAGAGTCTCATTTGAATGCAATCAAAAGAATTTTTAAATATCTTTGTGGAATAATGCATTTAGGACTTTGGTATCCTAGGAGTTCTTCCTCTAACTTGATCAATTATTCTGATGCAGACCTTACCGGTTGTTTATTAGATAAGAAAAAGCACTTCTGGAACTTGTAAATTCTTTGGACAATGTTTAGTTTCTTGGTTTAGTAAGAACAAGTTTCAGTTGCCTTGTCCATTATTGAAGCTGAATATATTGCAGCAAGTCTTTATTATTCACAAGTGTTATGGTAAAAATAATAATTGTTGGACTATGGTATAAAAATTGATCACATTCCAATCAAATGTGACAATACAAGTGCTATTAACTTTAGCAAAAATCCCATTCAACATTCTAGAAATAAACATATAGACATTAGACATCATTTCTTGCGTGCTTGTTCAAAATTATGATATCTCACTTGAATTTGTTGATATAAATAATCAACTTGCAAATATCTTCAGCAAACCTTTTAATGAGGAGAGATTGAATTTCATTAAGCATGAACTTAGCATGATTGATGGTTCTAGATTGTCTTGATTTTATGTTTAATTGATGATGGACTATTTTCATGTAAAATCATGTTGTACTGATTAATTACTTTGATTATTATGTGTTATGATTTTGATCTTAATTATTTTTAATTGTCATGCATTTATATGTGTTTAAATTTTATTTAATATATGCATTATGATATGTTCATTTAAAGTTTTTTTTTAAATTCTTATTTTTGAAATTAATAATTAATTATTAAGTTCAATTCAATTAATTAATTATTTTGATTTGGCAAAATTATTCTCTCTTTCCTCCTCCTCAACAGGCCTAGTTATTGTTTATAAGTTTTTGTGTGTTTTTTTTTTCAATTTTTGTTTGGTTTATTTTCAGTATGTTTTCCATATCTAAGCTTTGGGTTGTTAGTTTATTTTTTATGGTTATTTTGTGTCCATTTAGGTTTGGTTTATTTTCTAAATATAAGCCATGTGTTGTTAGTTTTATGTCTTGTTATGTCTAGTTTGTAATTGGTGTTTTAATATCATTGTAACTCTATCCTTTTCATTAATGCAATGTTTATTTTATTAAAATTTCCTTTTGCATTTTCACAAAGAAGGAGAACTATTTTAGTTTGAATTAAAATTTTTATGCATAGTTGTTTGAATTTATTTTACATAATTTTGTTTATGCATGTATAGTAATATTGTAAGTGTAGCTAGTTTTGTCATATTTTTATATGTGATAAAAGCCTTATTTTGCTTACTTTGTTTAATGTGTATATATGTGATACTTGGACATGCTTTGGCTAAATGGACATGATTTTTTTTAAAGATTTGGTCTATCTTTGTTTCCATTATTTTGATTCTTGGTCTTTTGTTTCCTTTAGGAGAGATCATGTCTTGATTAGTTAAGTTGTACATGATCTTATGATAGTTAAGTTTGCTAAACTTCAACTTAAATGCTATATGTACTATGTTTATGATGTGTTAAATAGTACTACATGCAATATAAGTGCTACTAGTTTTTATTTATTAAAATATATCTAAAATTATTTCCTTCATATTACCTAGAATTTATTTGAATGATCATGTTATCATATTTTTATTTTTTTAACATTTGTCATAATAGGCTATGTTTTTATTTCCCTCATGTTACATTTTATGTTGTTTCTATTTTTGTCAAGGGGAATTATTTATAAATTTATATTTCTTATCATATCCAAAAAGGAGAGTAATAAAGAAATATATTAAATATTTTAATTAGTATCTTTTTTCAATTGATTTTTTTTAGAGTTGTTCAATTGATATTTTAATATCACAAAGGGGGAGATTCTTAAAATTTTATTATTTTTAAAATATGCATCTGTCTCATTCCATTAACTTTCCTCATTATTTGAATTTCTTACTCCTTAAATTCATTATTTTTGTTATATGCATAAATTGGGGGGGGGGGGTATAATTTACATATTGTGAGTAACCTTATGAAGAGGACTTTTGTATTGTTATGGTTTTTATTACTTTGTTGGATAGTGTAGTGGCTCTTTTCATTTTCAAGGGACATGGCAACCTTACCGAATAGGGACAAGTGATTGGTCTCAAGGGGATAAAATGTTTTTGATTTTCTGGAGTCGCCACCTAATTTTTAGAAAATCAGGAAAAGAAAGGGACAACATCAAGTCACTTAACGAGTATTATCCCCAGCAGGGTTCAAGGGATCGCATCTACTTTTTGACTATTTCTCATTATACGATATTCAATGTATAGCTACCATAACACCCTAGTTTCAATAATGACAGTTTATATAACATTCATATAATACATCAAAAAGTATAAGATAATAAAGCTAAAAAATTTATTACATAGTTTTCATGATAAAATACATATGAAAAGGAAAAGATTGTGAAAAAGTAAATCTAATATGGTTGATCTACAAGGATAACATGATCATTTACATAGCTTACTCGATGAATAATAGGATGACCATGCTAGCAGTGATTATTTATGTTATAATGATGAATAATGATAATATAAAGAATGCATGTGGTCATCCTTTGACCGAGAGCATGATGACTTTATTCTGGGACATGAACTTTTTTACATTATTGATATTTATGATGTGATTTCATGATTTCGGATATAGAGGATGTAGAATGATGATGTAAAATGAGCATAATAATGCATATATTATTCACATAGCATGCAAGATTACCGGTCTCATCACACAAGCACAACAGTATTCCCAAATGCTAGCGACAGTAAAATAAAATGTGACACAATAAAATAAACTTGCTAAAATAATTATGTCATCCTCAAACTCGACTAAGCTTGTGTGAGCTTTGAAGCTTTAGCTTCGAGAGATTATTAAGCTTTCCTCCTCAAGAGGTTTAAAAAGACAGCAGAATGATGCTAGATTGTATACCTTTAAAGCATGCTTTGACAAAGATAAGGCTAGGTTTAGTGGAAAAGGGATTTAACAACCTAAGGGAAAGGCTGCAAGAGAGTAAAAACTATACGGAGAGGGATTTCCCACACCTTCGATCGGAGTGACTTTTAAGTGTGTGTGTGTCTTCACTTGCTTCCCCCCCCCTAAATGGGGTGTATAGGGGCCTATTTATAGAAAAAAATGTGTAGAATAGGGTGGTGTAGGTGTGGTCACGCATGTAGAAGTGTATTTTTGTGCATGGCCATGCCAATTGCGGGTGGCTACCCACAATGTGCGCGTGGCAACACGCTTGGAATATGGCCACATATGCCTATGTGCATTTTCATGTGCTCTTCGACGCTCTATGTGCTCTTCCTAGGTTCTACACACACTATTTCAAGGTTTGTTCTTAGGATTTTTAGGCCTTTCGGACATGTTTCTAGAGTCTGTTTTTTCAAATTTGGCTTTGATTTTAGCATATGACACCTAAGGGTGTTTACGTGCACTTCTGAGTAATGCACACTAATACTCGGGTTGTGTTGGACCATTCCGGGACCACTTTTGGAGATTTTGAGGCCTTTGAGACATGTTTTTGAAGTTCATTTTGTCAAAATTAATTTCCATTTTTTCATAAAATTGGGTCCCGATCTAACGAAATATGCATCAGCCCAACAAGTTGAGTATTTCGAGTGGATTTTTCTTGAAATAGAACCTCTCATTATTATGATAATTCATATTTCATAAGGTCAGAGCATAACTTAATGGCTTGGTAATCGATTTTTCACACTGATGGGGTCAGTTGGTTGTTTTAAGATTGCACACTTTAGAGATGTTACGAACAAGCAGACTCTAGTCATCTCGGGGATTCAGTTCATCATTGGACCTTTTTAAGGACAATTATATTTGAAGTATGATAGTTGCCCCCTGCGTCACATTTATTGCATAGCCACATAGCGCTAGTGTCAATACATATGAAGCAAAATGCAAAGATGTAAAAAATGTTTTAGTAAGGAGAGAGGTACTTACTTATGGGTTATCTATAGATATCTTGTCAATATTTGACTGCTGTTGTTGTGTTTTATTGTTGTTAAAATATGACTTAGTCATCATGCAAAACACTAGTTTAGGATATATGCAAGCCTATGATTGATGCAAAGTGTAGAGTGCAGATGTGACTATAACATTTTTAGGTGTCACACAAATGAAGATGTTACTAAGCAAAATGCAGATGCGATTATAACCTTCTTAGGTGTCACGTGAATGAACATGCGACTATAACCTTCTTAGGTGTCACGTGAATGAACATGCGACTATAAACTTCTTAGGTGTCACACAAATGAACATGTGACTATAACTTTCTTAAGTGTCATGTGAATGAACATGTGACTATAACCTTCTTAGGTGTCACATGAATGAACATGCAACTATAACCTTTTTAGGTGTCATATGAATGAACATGCTACTAAGCAAATGTGAATGCTCCTAAGTAGTATGGATGCTCCTAAGCAATATGAGGATGCTTCTAAGTGACGGAAGTACTTTTAAGCAAGGAGAAGATGATTGAAAGTGCTTTTAAGTAATGTGAATGCTTTTAAGCAATGAGTGTGAGTGCTTTTAAGCAATGAAAGGGTGGTTTTAAGTAGTGTGATGGTGCTCCTAAGTGATGTGGGGGTGCTTCTAAGTGGTGTGAGAGTGTTTCTAAGCGGTGTGGGTGCTTTTAAATAATAAATGAGGTAGTAGTGATGATGTAGTAATGATATAATGATGATGCAATAATGATATAGTGATGATGCAGTAATGATGTAGTGATGATGCAGTGATTTGTCATGTTAAGGATGTTATTTTGATGATTTGGAGTAAGATATCCTTATAGTGAATTTTCCTTGCTCTTCTTCTTTTGTAGGATATTGAGTTTCCTAAAGAAAGCGGTGCACGTGGCGCAGTGTCTTTAGATAGATGGAGTCCACATCAATGTACTTTTGTATGAGTTTAGTGCATATCTTATGCTCAAATGGAAGTTTAAGACTACATAAGTGAGTGTGCAAAGTCTCGAAGTGTGCATAAAACCACAGAAGAGCGTGTAAAAGGGGGAAGTACATGTGACTGCGTGTCGGGGCCATGTGATCACATGCTTGTGTGCATGGTCACGTGCTTGGCATGCGGTCACGTGCTTCTCCCCTCTGAGCTTCTTTAAATGACTATTATTAGAGGTCTTAGGAGACTTCGTCCGGACTTCTTTAAGTGTTATCTAACTTTTCTTAACCCTTTCTTTTGTTTCGGGTGCTTTCTGCTCTATTTTTGCTTTTGCACTTCCATTTTATTTTACATAAAATGGAGTTCCCAAACATTCTTGAGGGTCTGGAGGACACTTTTATTGATGTCGATCTTGATCTTGAGGGTGACTTTACAAAGGCTACTGGAGCTGGGATGTCTCCATCAGGGACTAACATATCTGGTGCTTAGAGTTCTCAACCATCCAAGCTTTCTTGGGGAGATTTGATCCTTATTGTTCATAGCTTAGAGACTCATGCTTAGGTGCATCATCATCCTGAGGTAGGTCCCTCTTTGCCTTTATTTTTTAAAGCTTGTTCACTAACTGTTTTGCCATTTATTTTGCTATATGAGTTTATTATAGCTATAAATTTATAGCTCTTGCTGTAACTTTTTTTCTAGCTTTATTGTAGATGCTAATGCTGATAGCTCTTACTTTATTTTCTTTTATGATTGTATGTTTGCCATAATACTTTTCTTTTTAGCCTTTTTTACCATTTTGATCCTGTTGAATGACAGAGAGAGATGTGTTAGTGTTTAGTAGCAATGTAAATGTTTGATAATGTGCCCCATAGGTATATCATTATGTTGCCTGGTAGTTTCAATAGGGTTAGCATGTACTATCAGGGTCTCCCAATGTGTGTGAAGCAAATGATTATCAGGAAGAGCTTTGATGGGGGTGATTGTTGCATTATCTTATGACTTATACGTGTCAAGTTAGATTGCTATGTATGCATTAATTGAGTGATGGATGGACACAATGCATACTTTCCATCTGCTCGTCAGGGAGATGACTATTACCCCACTAGATTTTGCTGCTATCATGGGCTTAAGCTTTTCTAGAGAGCCCATTCCTTTTAGTGATAATGAGTGTTGCACTACTATGGTGAGGAGGCATTTTACAAGGGATTTACTTAGGGTAGTCACATCTATGAAATTTGGCTACCCATATTTCACTCAATACATGGAGTTTGTTTCTTCTATACAGGCTTCGTATGATGATGGTCTTGTCTCAATGAAGTAGCTAGCTCATTGCTTTTTATTTTATTTATTGAGTGTTTATAGATGGACGGGTTTAGCGCGTGCCCAAGATCTTAGAAATTGTGACACTATTTGAGCTTAGGGCTCTAGAAAACACACTAACCACTATCACAAAAACATGGTGTGGAGATGAGGAGTCGCCACCAGGGTAATAATTGGGACAAATAAAAAAATGGTGGTACTTGATTCCCTAAAAGAAAGCCAACACTATAACCAGGAGATTTTAGGTACGGAATACTAACTTCTTTCAATTTTGTTCATTTAGAATTACTTTATAAATTAATATATTACTCTTTATTTACATGCAATTTCATATAAAACCCTTCTTAAAATAATCAACTCCAGGCAAACTAGTCATGAAATATACAAGTAAACAATGCATTCATCACAATCCCTAAGTTAGTCTAATCTACATTGATTTTAATTAAATGGGCTAAATCTACATGTTTTAATTTACAAATGAGCCTAAAGACTAATGGATCTAATTCCTACTTAATTTTAATTAAGTGAACCTAAGTCTATTTATTTTAGTTCTAAAAATGGACTCAAATCTACAAATTATGAAGTATTAAAATTAATGGGCCTAATTCTACATATTTTAATTCTAAAATGATCTTAAGTCTACAAATCATGAAAAAGGCTTGAATTTAAATGGGCCAAGTCTAAATTAATTAAATTAAGTGGGCCTATGTCTAATTTAACTAAATGGGCCTATGTCTAATTTAACTAAATGAGCCTAAAAATGAGCCTAAGTTATCTCTACCCTAAATCTAATTAATTATGGGCCTAAAGATGCATTTTCATTAATTAAACCTAAAAATCCTAAATTTATTTAGATGGGTTAAAGTCTAATGTGGGCTTAGGGCCCAAAATATATAAACATAAACAAACAAGCCCAAAAATAATAAAAATATAAAAAACAATCAGATAAAAGATCAAACAATTAATCAAACTTATTTCTTCTAAAAACCTTAATTTAATTAAAGTGACCATGAATAATAAATAAAATCATTAACAAACAACCCTCATTCTAACCATTTAAATCTAATCCAATTTTAATAAAAAAAAGACCTAATTATCTCTATAACCATTAATTTTAATTAATTACCTAATTAAAACCCTAATTTTACTAACCGATTAATTAAAATAAAACTCACAAGCACACACACCACATTTCATTATTCCCACTATTGGGGCTATTACAATAAACTATTAAGAATGATAAAAAAGAAGAAGAATTAATACAATCTTAGAAATAAATAAAAATAAGATAATTAAATAAAAAAACCTAGAAACTACATCTAGCTATAAGGTTCCATCCATGGCATTCCATGGGCCTCTATGGATTTGGTTCTCCAAGTATGATCATCATGTAAGCCCCTCTATAATCACCATCACAAAAGGATAAAATAATGATTAACTAATAAAGTTATAATAAAACTTAAATTAAATTGAAATTCAATAAAATCCAAAGTAATAAAAAAGAAGAATAAAAGAAAGTAAAGAGCAGACAATGCTTTATGGATGCTGAAATAAATTGCTCCTCAAACTAGTGAAATCACCGTTGTTTTTTAATGGGCCTTCAAAACTTGTTACTCTTCTTTTAAAAAATCTCCTATGAATAAATCACAAAAAATTTTATGTACTGCCTAAAGAAAAGTTTAAAGATCTTTAGGAAGAAAAGAGCTAAAATTGCAGAAAAGAGTGTTAAGAAATTGAGTCTCCTTTCCAGGAGCTTAAGCTTTCTTTTTATAGGAAAAAACCAAAAAACCCTAGGTCCTACATACTAAAGAATTCCAATTTTAAAAGGACTTTATTTCTTGAAAAATTAGATAAATCCAAAAAATAAATTTAAGAAAAAATATTTAGCCAATCAAAACTTAGAAAAAAATATTATATTTTATGTAAAAATATAAAAAAAGCATATGGAAAACACATAATTTTGATTGAAATTATGTAATTCCAATCGAAATTACAAAATTTTGATCAAAATTCTATAATTTTGATCTTTTTTTAACTTTTAATTATAAAAAGACCCTTGAAAGAAATTAATTTTTTTCAATTAGGTCTTAAAAAGTATTACAATTATGTCCTTAAAAATCAATGAAACTCTTTATGAAAATGTATTCAAACTTTTGAGGTTTCAAACTTCAAGTGTTGAAGACCTACTTATAACATTTTCATTATTGGAGTTCTTTGTCACATCCGTATTTTATTATCTCGAAATTAAGTGTTTACAATTACCCTCCTTTGTCATTGTTTGCTTGAAAAATTACGGTAAAGCAAATAAGCACATAATTTCTTAAGAACAAAGTCTGAGTACTTACCTATGCTTTTTGAGGTTTATGCTTGTAAGTAATCATCAGTTCATAATGAATGCTTGTATTGCCATACAACAATAAGCAAAAATACTTGAGGAAACACTATACTCGGACGTATAGTATGGATATGAAAGGATGCATCACACTCGATCGTATGATGTTGACTATACTTCATCATATAGTTTGAATTAAAATAGGTACATTGTACTTGATCGTACAATGTTGACTATACTTCATCATATAGTTTGAATTAAAATAGGTACATTGTACTTGATCGTACAATGTTGAATATACTTGGTCATATAGTTTGAATTAAAATGATATATTTCACTCAGTCATACAATGTCAACTATACTGGAGCATACAGTCTGAATTGGAATAGGTACATTGTACTTAGTTGTACAATGTTGACTATACTCGGTCATATAATCTAAATTATAATGACACATTGCACTCGGTTGTACAATGTCGACTATACTTAGTCATATAGTTTGAATTAGAATGACACAATGCACTTGATCATATAATGTTAACTATACTCGGTCGTATAGTTAGATTGGGAGGATACATCACACTCAATCGTATGATGTTGACTATACTCAGTCATATAGTTTGATTTGAAATGACACATTGCACTTGGTCATACAATGTCGGCTATACTTGGTCGTATAGTCTGAATTGAAATGATACATTGTACTCGGTTGTACAATGTCAACTATACTTGGTCATATAGTCTGAATTGAAATGACATATTGCACTCGGTCATACAATGTCAACTATACTCGGTCATATAGTCTGAATTGAAATGATACATTATACTCGGTCATATAATGTCGACTATACTCAATTGTATAGTCTGGGTAGGAATACACTACCCTCAGTCGTGTAGCGTTGATCTCTTTTATGCCTTAACTTTTGCCTATTCATTCTTCATTTCCCTTATCCCTTTCATTGCTTACTGATTAAGTTGCAATCCATAATTGCTCGCAATTAGCTGTAACCCTTTCATTGCTCATTGATGATGCTGCAATCCATAATTGCTTGTGATTAGTTATAACCCTTTTGTTGCTCACTGATGATACTACAGTCCATAACTGCTCGTGATTAGTTGTAACCCTTACATTTCTCATTAATGATATTGCAATCCATAATTGCTCGTGATTTACTACAACCCTTTCATTGCTCACTGATAATGCTACAGTCCATAACTACTCATGAATAGCTACAACCCTTATATTGCTCACTGATAATGCTGCAATCCATAATTGCTCATGATTAACTGCAACCCTTTCATTGCTCACTAATAATGGTAAAATCCATAATTGCTTGTAATTAGTTACACCTTTTCATTTCTCACTGATGATGCTACAATCCATAATTGCTCGTGATTAGCTACAACCCTTACATTGCTCACTGATGATGCTGCAATCCATAATTGCTCACGATTAGCTACAATCCATAATGGCTCACCGATGATGCTACAATCCATAATTATTTATGATTACCTGCAACCCTTACATGTATTGTCTTTGATGCTATAGTCCATAACTACTTATAAATTGACTGCAATCCTTTCACTGCTCGCCTTTGATGCTATAGTCCATAACTGCTCACAAATTGACTATAATCCTTTCATTGCTCACCTTTAATAATGCTATAGTCCATAACTTTTTGTTGATTTTAATTAACTGTAACCCTCTCGTTGCTCGCCTTTGATGCTGCAAATCCATAATTGCTTATAAATTGACTGTAATCCTTTCATTGCTCACCTTTGATTCTATAGTCCATAATTGCTCATGAATGGATTGCAATCCTTTCATTGGTCACCTTTGATTCTGCAGTTCATAACTGCTCATGAATGGACTGCAATCCTTTCATTGCTCGCCTTTGATAATGCTACAGTCCATAACTGCTCACGATTAGCTGCAACCCTTACATTTCTCGACTTTGATAATGCTATAGCCTATAACTGCTCGTGAATTAGCTGTAGTCCTTTCATTGCTCACTCATGATGCTGCAATCCATAATTGCTCATGATTTTTATCTTTGGTTGTTTGAGTCAAATGCATTGATTTCTTTGTACTGACTGATTAGCATTTTTGCTAACTGACTTTGAATTTTCTATGTTGACTTATTAGAATTTCTCTACTGACTAATTTCAATTCCAATGTGTTAACCAACTCTACAACTTGGGTGCACTTCCTTCTAGATTTACAATTCCTACATACTTGTTAAAGTTAGTGTTAATCATGATGAATGTACAAAACTACATTATAATGTTAAAAATTCATGAGAAAATTCATCACTTTTTCACAAAATAGCCTGCACTCAATGAATCTCACTATTTTTTATTTTCATGATTGTCAGTTATTTGCCATTTGCAAAGGTTAGATGCATTGTTAACCATCTTATACTGAGAGCATATGTTTTACTAAGTGAAGAGCTTACTTCTATACTTAATTTTAAAGAGAATTTGCTAAACAAAACTTATGAAAATTGAGCATAAAAAGATCGAATTATGAGTATCAAAATAGCCTTTGAATTATTTTTGTGCTTTCTTTCCTTATCTGAGTATTTCCCCATCTTTCTCATATTACTTAGTGTGGATACCATTAGAAAGGTCCTTTGGATATTTGTACTTGTATAGAGCATTGGAATAAATAGAGCAATTTTTGGCATGGTCCTTTTTAATATTCCCCCACCTTTCTTGTATTACTTATCATGGATACCGCTAGAGGTTCACATTGATACTCTTACTCATTTTTATGCATTGGAGTAAATTGTGCTTGCTCTTATTTCAATTCTTCATTTAGTATTCCATTGCCTTTCTCGTATTACTCAGCATGGATACCATTAAGGGATTTGTACTCGTACTTATTTTTTAGCATTGGAGTAAATTATATGCATGATTTATCATTTGAAAGACTAAAATGATACTTTGAAATTCAAGCCATTTATGCTTCATGTCCATAGATTTTGTCTTTGCATATTCTTCCCCTCGTTTGGATGCGAAGCAAGAATTAGATTGATTAAAGTTTATAAACTCTCAACATAAAGTTGTTAACTAAACATCTGAATTTTTTGAGGCTAATAAAAAAGAGCTATTATGATTAAAATTCATGAGATAAATTTTAGCACATAATCCCATGAAGTGGATGAATTTACTTTCAATTTATGAATTTTGTGATTGAGATGGTTCTTTATTACAGAATCTAAGGAAATAGAGTTCTATTACTTCCCTTTTTTTTTTTTAGGGTGTTTTCCATGCAAGATGATACTTTTGATGAATGATTAGCATTCACAACCCTTCCCATTCTTGTTGATGTATCATTTCCTTTCCCTTTCTTCATTCTTTTTTTTTGTTTTTCCTTGCATAAACTATCATAAGTTAGTATGGTCTATTTACAAGTAAAGAGATTTTGTTAAAATGCAATGTTATTCTTTTGTATTCTTCCCTTTTAATAGTGGTAATGATGTCTCTGAACGCAAAGGTCATGATACTCCACCATTGAAGTTGTGACTTTGGGCTGTATTTGTATTTTTGCCATTCCATTAATGCTATTGTAGAGGACTTCATCCCTCTTCTTGATATCTCCTATAAAAAAAAGGTTCAAGAGTTAGAGATTTTTTTCATGATTAAATAATTTTTTTAGAGTGCATTCACTTTAAGTTTTGAGTGCATTCTTTCCTTTTATAATGCTGACAAATGTATTGCTGACATGTTGGACCTTCTCATCATCATATTCCATACCCTACACTACTTTAACTATTATGGAGAGATATTCTAGATGATGCTCAGTATGAGGCAATGGAGATGGATGTTGAATCTGAGGAGATTGAACGTCCTATCTAATCTTTTGAGGTCACCAGGAGGATGCTTTTGCAAGTATCACTGTCGATGATATTCCCTTACTAGATGGGCCTATAATTTATTAGGCTCATGAGGTCTAAAGTCTTGTGGAGTATTAAGTTCACCTTCAAAGTGTTACCCTTTTCCTTTATATGTGAACATTCTGACTACCTTTTTGCACTTTTACAACACTAATTTTGAATGTTAGTAGCAAAGTATTTGCACAATCTTGCCTAGGCTCAAAGACTTTATTATGTAAAGAAATTATTTCATAACAACTGTATGCAAGTGTATGCATGTTATGTATGACATGCATGATCCTAATAGGTCTTCTATTTGGAATAGAGCTATGTTTGTAGCTTATAGTGTGAGAATGAGGTGCTTCATCAACATCTTGTAGGTTTGAGTGTTAAATGCCTTGCTGTTGGTACTTTTGATGTCAGAGCTTCTAATATAGTTCATCGAACTGATGACTAGGCTAACAAGTGGGGTCTATGGCTTTGCTTTGAAGCTTGTGATTAACCAATGCACTGTTGAACTTTTCTTTTTATTACTACTTTTGTTGTTTGATAACTGAGGTACTAGCTCTTATACTTCAAAATTCCATCTTTGTTTTTTGAATGCAAACTTATCATTATGCAACTTGCCCCCAGAGCTACATTTTGCCCCCATTTTCATTCTAGATTCATTCACGCTATTCTAACAATCTTTTTTTATTTTCATGTGCAAGAGACCTAGTTCGTTCATTATTGTTGTTGATCCTTTATCTTACTAACCCTATTAGTTGCAATCTCATGCATTGGAGGTGCAGAGGAATGGGCGAACTAACTAAAGTGAGTTCTTGATAATGAAATCAACTAGATTTGCATTTTGAAGGACTCTTAAGCAGAATATGAGGCTTGATGTTGATGCAATGATTAATGATAGTTAAAAAGCAAGAGTTGTAATGTAAGTTACTGAGCCACTTAAATTTCTTAACTACAAAGGGACACTAGACTTACAAAAAAAAAATAAAAAAAAGGGTGTCAAAAAAGAAAACATAACTAAAATAGTGATCTCATAGCTCTAATTATGTATTGTCTTTCCATTCATATACTTATGTAGTATGATAAAGATGAATATATGATCGTTGAACAAAAATTTCAAATTCAATTTTACTCATTCATTAGGATAAAAATGAGAACAGTCATTATATCGCATGATACAGCTCCTGTTACCAATTAGTCCTTTTAGATTTCCTAATATAATATTTTTCTCTCATTTTTACCTGATTGTCTTCTTTCCTTTTTTTTCTCTTTTTGTTTTCACTTTTCTTTCTCTCAAATTTCCCATCCTCAGAAGTTACATCATGTGATATATGAATGTTCTTTGAATTTGCATTTGTGCCCATGCTGAATGAATCTAATTGAATTGAATTTATGTCAAACATGTAGATACTATCAATATCATAATGCACAGTACCATTAGGATGATAATACATAACTAAGCATGATAAGAATTCATATTATCAATCACTAAAACAAAACAAGTTCTAAAGAAACTAAGAAGACAATAAGAAAATTTATTTCCTATTCTAGATGCTAAGGATAATGGGTCTCAAGGTGGTTATCTTTCAGGTGGCTGACATAACAATTATTCTTGCATCTTTTTTCCAACTATCTTTATGATTTCATCTTTCTGTACCTCAATTGTGCATTGTTCTTTCTTGTATAGCAGCTTCTCATCATCAAACTCATCACCCCATCCTATAGACACAATCGACTCGAAGGGTATGTCAAAAGAAGGTGGTTTAGTATAAAAAACCTTATAGTCGAACTTGCCTAAAGGCTAACCTAATAAGCCTTCTACTCTTTCCACATCTTAGGGGCATTAGGAGATTTCTCACTTGTTTTAAGATCTTAGCACTTCTTCCTCACTAACTCCTAAGTTGATAATCATAGTAGATAGGGGTGATACATTTTGGTAGTTTAGGAAAGGATTATTTTTGGTGCTTAGGTTTTCGGGGTCTATAAGGTTTTGGATTTCATGTTTGAGGCAGATGCAATTATCCATGGAATGTTTAAGGTTTTGATGGAATTTGCAATGCTTGTTTAGGTTATAGCCTGGGGCATTTTGGTTTTGGATTAGGTAAAAGTTGAAATAAGCCCTTTTGCATTAGGCACTCTAGGACTTTTTACAAAGGTTGGTTAAAATTGGAGAATCTCCTTGGTTGTTAAACAACATGCACTTCCACAATCCGGGTAGTGCTTCCTTGCTATGTGCCTCCAATCGGGTGGTTTCTTACTTCAATGCTTCTAGCTATCTTCCTTTTCTCATTCTTAATCTCCTTAGCTTACAACCCATCATTATAAAGGTTTACATATATCTTTGGATTCATCATCTGCAACCTCTCAATCAGATTGGGTGACACATTTTGGACTATCATCCTAACATGATCCTTCTCAACCAGCTTGTTTTTTATTAATCTTGCCTTGTTCATAAATTTTGTTGAGAAATTAGAAAAGGATTCGTTTGATTTTTTCTTAGTCAGTTCCAAATCCCTAATGGACACTTCTAATTTAGTGTTATAATCATACTATTTTAAAAAAGTAGTACATAGTTCTTTCTAGTCAACCTTGATAGACTTTTCCAACCCATGATACTAGTTTACAACTATTACCTCTAAAGATAATACAAATAACCTAGTGATCAATGTTAATGGGGCTTTAGTAGTGCTCATAGTTGTTGTGTATTGACTGAGATGAATCTTAGGATCTCCAATTCCATTGAACTTCTACAACTAAGGCATTTTGAACTTCTCAGGTAGCTTACTATCCTCCATTAACAATATATCATTGAAGGTAAATGAATATCTCATGCCTTGTCCTCTAATAAGCTCTTCTATATTGGACATTTTTTGGGTCAGTGCTTACTTCTACTTGGACTTATGGTCTTGTACCAGTTCAAGTGATTCTCTTTTTGGTTTTTCCACTATGTAGTTCTTAACATCCTCAAGCTTCACATTAACAGCATGTGGGTTTCTAGCAATAGGTTGCCCCCCAACATTATTGGTGGCAGGTGGAGCATTTGTAGCAAGTGGGACAACTGCAACAATAGGTGGTTGCTCATTACAGGTGGTGGTATGACAGTAGCAACAAGTTGCATCAATCCAGATAAAGCATGTCTCAATTCATCTTACATCATAGCCCTCATGTCATCCATCAATTCTCCCTTAATGTCTTCTAAGGTCCAGTTCCGTCCTTATTGTTCTTCCATTTTTATATGCTCAGTTAGAGTTGGTTCAACTTCTAAGTAAAGCAAATTAATAGGACTCTTCTCCAGTCTATAAAGGATCTCTTCTGCTATGGCTTTAGGACTTAAATCTATCCTTTTTAGGCTACCACCTTTCTGTCCCTAAATACGAGAAGACCCGGATGAATTTATGATGGCTATAAAATAAAGTGTTAGTGTAATGGATGAAATGCATGTATGCATGATGCACATGCTATACAACAAGTAGCAAATAGCAAGTATCAATCAAGTGTACAACATTCATCCTTCCAACCTTATTCCTCCCACACACGTGTTCAATGGTGAGTCTCTTTGTTAGTGATATGCATTATGTTAATCATGTATGAACATGTTTTGACTTTATCATTTTATTTAATAAAGAGGCATTTTTCATTATCATTTTGTGTTGTTATAATTACTTGAATAGTCAATTCTTACTAAGGTCATCAAGTATGTGACTTGATAGTAAAACCCATAGATTAAATATGAGTTCTATTCAAATTATCCCTAGTCATAATAATGTATTATGGCTAGTATGGTGTTAATTGATGATTATGTTTTACTAATCATGAATATGAGATATTAAGTCAACTCATAAGTACTTATTTGAGAAATAAAGTGTTGGATTGAACTATCATGAGGATACTACATAGATAATTGTAATAAGTAATTCTCATCACAGTAATATTGGCTTAGTCCTCTAACTTTGAAATCACCACGATTTCTACATAACTATTTTATATTTTGACATAATCTTACATTGTCTTTAACTGAATGATAAAATAGGTTGTTGTTAGGTATAAAATGAGTTATGCGAGAAATGTGAGTGATTGAGAAAGAATTTATCCCTCATTTAATATGAGTAAGATATTTATAGGCCCCTTGATAAGATAGACTGAGGAAAATGCATGGCTATACTAAAGTAAATTGATAAAGAGTTATCATTCTTAGTCTACTTGGAATTAAGAAACTATATGATTGAATTCTATAAGGATGACATAACCTATGCCTTATATTCAATCAAGATATCATATGATAAAGGGACTAGAATATTCATTGTATATTAGGTTATGTCGGATTATTGACTTCACATGACTTGGGTAGTCATAATGTCTTGTTAGAGGACACTTAGGACTTGTAGGCCTAAATAGAGATTTAAGGCCCACTACCAATATCATGTGAACCTACAAGGTCACACCCTTTGAACAAACCCAAAACGAATATGGGTTTAACAAGCCTAAATAAGCTTTATGGAAATAAATAAATAAAATATTTATTTATCTATTTAAGGTAAAGGTTATCTTAAATAAATACAATATTATTTTTGATTTAATTTTAAATAAAATCAAAATAAGAATAAGTGAGAAATTACCAAATGGTTGTTTTGGCAAGTGAAACCCTAATTTAAATGTCTATAAATATGTTATATTCTTTAGGGGTTTATAGACTCTCATTATTTTGCCACCAAATTATTTTTCTCTCTTTTAGAAAACAAAACACAAAGTTCCTTTTAATTCTTGATTTGTGAGAAATCAAGAGAAGGTGCTAGCACATAAATATTCATTTTTAAAATCAATGGTTGTTTGTGTGGACACTTGTGGAGGACATATTCTTTTGAAGACGTCTCAAATCTAAACTACTAAATGAAAAGCTCAAAGTAGGGTGTCATTGGAGTGAACCTCCTCTCTTCCTTCCAGATTTCTTACCTCTTCTGCATTTGTGGTAAGAAAAAAAAACCTAAATTTAATCAATTAATTGAATTACTTAGATTTGGGTTCAGGTTTATGATTCAAATTTTATTTTTCTACTCCGTATGGAATCATGAATCCCAACACTCTTTTCTTAGGATTTTTTGTCTTAGCCTTAATATCAATAGGGGATATCAAGAATCGATGCACATGAAAAATCTTTTAAAGTAATAAAAGCATAGAAATAGTACCTCTAGGTATAAAAGATTAGCCTAATCTTTATTAGCCCAAATGGGCTCTTTGAAGTATGGGCTTAGGCTTTTATAGATAGAAATACCTCATGGCAACATACACAAGCAATTTGGGTAAATCTTAGGGGAAGTAACTAAGCCATTATATATGATGGTTCCCTTAGCAAGATGCCCTCCTTTAAGACTTGAGTTACAGGCCAAGGTCAGTGGGGCCCAGCATCCTTTGCAAACTCGGGAGAAGACTAGCCCCCTTTAGGACCTGGGTTACAGACTCTAGTCAAATGAGCTTAGTAATCTCTTTTAAATCAAGTTAAGGCTAAGAGTGATGGTTAGCCAATTTACAACTCCATAAAGCTAGTGGAATCATAGAATCATAAACTAATGCCATCAATTAATAGGGACATGCAGAATGAATGCAAGAATAAAATAATTCTAAAGAACATAAGTAGAATCAGTATTTCTTATCCCCAGTGGAGTTGCCATTATAGACACTAGGGTTTAGTGTGCACCTAAGATCTTAGCAACTGCAACATTGTTTGAGCTCAGAGCTCTAAAGAACACACTAACTACTGTCATAAAGGCATAACGTGGAGATGAGGAGTCACCACCTACGGTAATAACTGGGATAAATCAAAAAATGGAAGTACTTGATTCTCTAAAAGAAAGCTAGCACCGCAACCAGGAGATTCTGGGTACGGAATACTAACTTCTTTCAGTCTTGGTTCATTTAGATTTACTTTATGAATTACTATTTTACTTTCTATTTACATACAATTTCATATAAACCCTTATTAAAACAATCAACTCCAGGCAAACTAGTCATGAAATATATAAGTAAATAATGCATTCATCACAATCCTTAGGTTAGTCTAATCTATATTGATTTTAATTAAAAGGGCTAAATCTACATGTTTTAATTTACAAATGAGCCCAAGAAACTAAGGGATCTAATTCCTACTTAATTTTAATTAAGTCAATCTAAGTTTATTTATTTTAATTCTAAAAAAGGGCCTAAATCTATAAATTATGAAGTATTTAAATTAATGGGCCTAATTCTACATGTTTTAATTCTAAAGTGATCTTAAGTCTACAAATTATGAAAAAGGTTTAAATTTAAATAAGCTAAGTCAAATAAATTAAATTAAGCGGGCCTATGTTTAATTTAACAAAATGGGTCTAAGTTATCTTTACCCTAAATCTAATTAATTATGGGGCTAAAGATGCATTTTCATTAATTAAACCTAAAAAACCTAAACTTATTTAGATGGGTTAAAGCCTAATGGGGGCCTAGGGCCCAAAACATATAAACATAAACAAACAAGCCCAAAAATAATAAAAATATAAAAAATAATCAAATAAAATATCAAACAATCAATCAAACTTATTTCTTCTAAAAATCGTAATTTAATTAAAGTGACCATGAACAATAAATAAAATGATTAACAAACAACCCTAATTGTAACCACTTAAATCTAATCCAATTTTAATAAAAAAAATGACCTAATTACCTCTATAACCATTAATTTTAATTAATTACCCAATTGAAACCCTAATTTTATTAATTGATGAATTAAAATAAAACACACAAGCACACACCAAATTTCATTATTCCTACTAATGGGGCTATTACAACCAACTATTGAGAATAAAAAAAAAAGAAGAATTAATACAATCTCATAAATAAATAAAAATAAGAAAATTAAATAGAAAAACCTAGAAACTACATCTAGCTATAAGGTTCCATCCATGGCATTCCATGGACCTCTATGGATTTGGCTCTCCAAGTATGATCATCATGTAATCCCCTCCATAATCACCATCACAAAAGGATAAAACAATGATTAGTGAATAAAATTATAATAAAAATTAAATTAAATTGAAATTCAATAAAATCCAAAATAATAAAAAAGAAGAATAAAAGAAAGTAGAAGAAAATAATGCTTTATGGATGCTAAAATAAATTGCTACTCAGACTAGTGAGATCACCATTTTTTTTAATGGGCCTTCAAAACTTGTTATTCTTCTTCAAAAAAATCTCCTACAAATAAATCACAAAGAATTTTATGTATTACCTAAAAAAAAGTTTAGAGATCCTTAGGAAGAAGATAGCCAAAATTACAGAAAAGAGTGCTGAGGATTAAGACATTAAGTCCCCTTTTCAGGAGCTTAAGCTTTCTTTTTATAAGAAAAAACCAAAAAACCCTAGGTCCTACGTACTAAAGAGTTCCAATTTTAAAAGGACTTTATTTCTTGAAAAATTAGATAAATCCCAAAAATAAATTTAAGAAAAAAATTTTAGCCAATCAAAACTCAGAAAAAAATATTTTATTTTTCATAAAAATACAAAAAAAGTAGACAAAAAACACATAATTCTTATCAGAATTATGTAATTCTGATTAGAGAATTACATAATTCAAATCAAAATTCTATAATTCTGATATTTTTTATTTTTAATTATAAAAAGACCCTTGAAAGAAATTATAATTTTCAATTTGGTCTTAAAAAGTATTATAATTAAGTCCTTAAAAAACCAATGAAACTCTTTCTAAAATGTAGTTAAACTTTTGAGGTTTCAAACTTCAAGTGTTGAAGACCTACCTATAACACTTTCATCATTAGAGTCCTTTTTCACATCCATATTTTATTATTCCAAAAATGGGTGTTTACAGTGTTGTTATATTCCTAAACCCTTCGGGTACAAGTGATCTGAAATTGCAGCTTGTCTTGAGAGACCTGAATGCCTTACCAAGTTATTGTTAGGGCACTACTGCCTTTGCTCATATGTACTTAGGACTTGACACATTTTGGCAAGGTGGCTTAAGGATTTGCAGATGCTTATTTGTGTTGTATGTGAGTAGGAGTTTTATTGTCAATTCTTTTACTTTTGGTTTGTGATTTTTTACCCTATGATTTTAATAGATTTGGGCATATGAGTTTGGGATTCTCCCTCATCTGTCCATTGAGCATTTCTAATAGGATGGCTTCCCTTGTTATTCTCACTAGATTAGGAAGACTACTGATTTCATTGAGGATTGCGGGACCATATAAGGAAGCTATCCCCTGATCAGGTATGTTTGATTCATGTTGTGTTGGTTGTTCCTTTCTTAGGGGTCTTTTGTTCATTATTGCCCTTGAGCAATTCTTTCTTCATTAGTGGGTGATGAGATCTCATTGGACATCATAGAAGGTAGCTACATGACAGCTGATAAAGAGACAAGTGTTACTCTCTGGCCTCATCGACAGGGTGTGGCATTTGGGCGAGTGAGTCCATTTTTTGTGGGATGACCCATACATGAGGAGAGTTCCCATCCCTTCCCTTAGGGAATTTTTATGTGGTCATAAGCTCTACGATGATGATCTTGATATTGTTATGATAAGATTCCCCTCTAAGGGCCTCTTGGAGAGTGAGGGTTTGCCTTATACTGATGTATTGATCCCTCAGTTGATTGATACTGTAGCGATTGGGACCTTTCCTTCACCTCCAACTTCTCAAGCAGATGCATCTTGTCCCTCGAGTTCGAGGGCTAGGCCATCACACAGGTCATCAAGAGTTGCTTCTTCTAATTCGGTAAGCTTTTATTCTTGTTTTGGTGCAAGCATATAGTAAACTTTATTAGTAATAAACTATAATTGACATGAGTTATGAGAACTTATCTGCAGTGACACTAGAGGAGATCTGGATCCTGCTTTGAGGATGATGAGGGCATGCTTCGTACTAAGGCAACTACTCATGCCAGTGTTATGGGGAGTGCGTAATAGTGCTTTTTGGAGTTTGCTACTACTCAGAGGGTATGCATTCCTTATTGTACCTATTTATTTTATGCACTTGTTTTATGTATGAGTGTATGATATTCAATGTGTAATGTAGGTTGAGCACCATCTTGCTAGTCATGAATGGGAGCGGGAGCGTGCATCTTATAATGACTGCATTAATGAGTTGGAGTCATGGATATCATCCCTTGCAATTAATGATGATGAGTTTGGGTCAGACGAAGGGGATGCTTGAGCAAGATCATTACTTGCTTTTGATTGTAGCCATAGTCGATATAGTTATTTTAGGAGCTAGGTGTAGGACTTTTTGGTCTGTAGTTTGCTTTCTTGTATCATTTTCCCAAAGTTATGGACTCTGGGTGTTGTATCTAAGTGTTTGTCTCGCATGTTGTATGATGTTTGTATGATGATAACTATATATGCTTCCTGTTATGTATCATTGATGATGATGTTTGGCATTACTATTGTCTGCCTTTTTTTCCATTTTTTGCTAAAGCGTCTCCTTTTAGAGCTTTTTGCACTTAACTAGGTTTTCTTTTTCTTCCCTTTTTTGCCTAAGGTGTCTCCTTTTAGAGCTTTTCACACTTAGCTGGGATATTTTTTTACTAAATGATAGTGGCTGGTCTCAAGGAGTGAGCTTAGAGAGGATGGTAGCAACCATGGTCATGTAATGAAAGAAAATGCAGAGCATGCTTGATGCAATTCATGATGATAAAATGTGTTGCACTTTTTAAAGACATTTTGAATAAATTGGTAATCATTCTCATTTCACTGTAATCATTTAAGAAAAGCACAAATGCATTTGTACAAATTTTGAATTTGAGGTTACCCTTGTCCTTAACTAGCCTTCTCAGATTTTTTAGTTAAGTATTTTCTCTCTTTCCATAATTTTTGCCTGAGATACCATTTTTAGGTTTTCAACTCAGCTTAATGATTTTTTTTTGCCTTAAACATAGTAATTCTTTAGGCTATATGTGTTAATAGGTTTAAAAAATTCATTGCCTTTAGAATCCATTAGCTTGACTGCTCCTTTTGATAAGACATGTTTAATCAAGTATGGGCCTTCCCAATTCAGTTTGAATTCCGCTTTAAGGTCTAAAACATTCTTTCTTGTTTGCTTTAGCACCCAATCTCCTATTTTCACACTTTTGTGTTTTACTTTTCTATTAAAGGACTTGGATAGTCGAGCCTGATACAACTGTGTGTTGTATAGAGCCTTGAGCCTTTGGTTGTCTAAGAGAGCAAGATTATTGTGCCTCTATTAAGCCCACTATACTTATAGTAGTTCAGATTTAATTGCTACCCAAAATTACTTTATCTTTGTGTTGATTATAAGGATTGCTTCTTATCTATACACTAATGAAAAAGGAGTTGTTCATATTGAAGTTTTAACTATTGTTTGGTACTGTTATAAGGCATGTGGCAATCTATAATCTTGGTAACTCTGAGTCATTTGTTATAAGATCTTTTTAATGTTCTTTTTTGTAGCTTTAATGACCCTATTTGCTTATGGTCGGTAAGGAAAAGATTTGTGATGTTCCACTTTATAACTCTTTAATAGCTCTCTAACTTCCCCTTGGATCCCATATCGACAGAATAGGTTTCTTTTGATGAACTTAGCCACTTACTTGGCTCCTATCCTTACAAATGATTTTGCTTCTGCCCATTTTATAAAGTAGTCCACTGCCACTAGGATGAATCTGTGTCTATTTGATTTTGTCGGGTGGATTTCCCCAATTATGTCTAGCCTTTATATTGAGAAGGGCCATGGAGAGGAGATGTAGTGTAGTTCTATTATGGGAAAGTGGCTGACATTCCTGTGGATCTGACACTTATGGCATTTCCTTATAAATTTGATGCAATCTTCCATTATTGTCATCCAAAAGAACCCTTGTCTGATTAGCTTTTTAGCCAAGATTGCTCCATTAATGTGTCGACCACAAACACCCTCATGTACTTCTTCTACTACTCTTGTTGCTTTAGTTTCATCTAGACATTAGAGTTGTAAAACATATAAGGTTCTCTTGTACAACACACCCTAGTGTGATGTGAATTTTGATGTTAGTCGTCGAATGACTACTTTGTCTCTTTCATCTGCTCGATTAGAATAGGCTCGTTCCTTCATATGTCTATAGATGTCATAGAACCAAGGCTTTTTAGCTGCTTCTATCTTTGCTACTCTACAATTTTCATGGCAAGGTTGTCCGTATCTTAGTAGAATTATAGGCTTCATAGACATTTTGGATGCTCCTTCCCATACTGATACTAAGGAAGTAAGTACATCTACCATCTAATTGTAGTTCCTAGGGAGATGAATGAATCTGCATTTTTAGAAGGACATGGTGAGTAGCCTTAAGTGGTCCAGATAAGGCTTTAAGTGCTGCTTTTTTAGTTCCCACTCTTCCATGGCATGATTGATTACTAGCATGGAATCTTCAAAGATTTGAATTTTATGACATCCAGGGTTATCAGTGCTTCTATTCTAAGTATGCATGCCTCATATTCTACTTTATTATTTATGACTTTGAACTCAAGCTTTTTAGCAATTGGTACTATTTCACCTTCTAGAGATTGCAGCATTACATTGACTCCTGCATCGAACTAATTGACTATTCCGTCAAAGTACATATGCCATCTTTGGATTTTAATAGCTAAGCAGTCTAGTTGGATTTCTTTTGAGTTTTAAATGGGGTTGAGAGCTAGAAATTCAGCCATTGCTCTCCCTTTTACTGCCTTCTTAGTTAGATATTGCATGTCGAATTTTGTTAGCAATATGAGCCACTTGGCAAGTTTCCCTACTAGAAAGGGAGCTTCGTAGAGGTACTTCATTGGATCCATTTTAGACACGGCCTAGATCTTGTAAAATTGAAAATAGTATCTAAGTTTCTACATTGCCCATACCATTGCTAGGCATATCTGTTAGACTTTGCTATACTTCTCCTCATATGGTAGCATCTTCTTGCTCAAGTAGTAGACTGCGTGTTATGTTTAATTTCTCCCTTATTGGCTAACATTGCACCAATTACATTCCCTTCGATAGCCAAATATAGGGTTAGAGGTATCCCTAGTTTTGGTGGTCTTAGGACTGATGGGTTAGGTAGGTAGCTTATGATCTTGTTAAATGCTAGTTGATACTATTTATTCCATTCAGCTAGCTAATCTTTTCTAAGTAGCTTGAAGATTGGTTCACACACTATTGTCAACTTAGCGATGAATCTGATGATGAACTATAGTTTTCCTAGAAACTCTTTGATTTCTTTCTTTATTTTTGGCATTGACATCTCTCTGATGGCTTTTGCTTTATCTAAATCCATTTCAATCCCGTTCTAACTGATAACATATCACAACATCTTTCTTAAAGTAACCTCGAATATACATTTCTTTGGATTTAGCCTGAGATTGTATTTTTCATCCCTTCTGAGGAACTTTTTGAGATCAGAAGGGTGTTCGTCCCTAGTTCTTGATTTGACCATCATGTCATTGACGTATACCTCCATTGCTTTATGTATCATGTCATGGAACATCATAGTTGCCATTCTCTAGTAGGTTGCCCTTGCATTCTTTAGTCCAAAAGGCATTACTTTGTAGTAGTAAGTACCCCATTATATTATGAAAGCTATCTTTGCTTTGTCGATAATGGCCATTAGGATCTGAATGTACCTACATATGGTAGCGCTATCAACCAGTATGTCTATATGGGGTAGTGGGAAATCATCCTTCAAGCAGGCCTTATTCAGATCTCTGTAGTCGACATAGATTCTAATCCTTTTATCTTTCTTTGGTACTGGCACCATATTTGCTAACCATTTTGGATAGTCTGCTACCTCTAGGAATTTTTCCTTGATCTATTTCTTGATGTCCTCTTTCACTAGTTGGGCCCATTATGGCCTGAGTCTTCTCAGCTTCTGCTTTACCAATTTGCAGCCTTCTTTGGTTAGAATGAAGTGTTAATTAATGTCTTTATCAATATTAGGCATATTGTTATATGCAAATACTTTTGAATATTTTATTAATATTTTTTAATTTCTCTCCTCTCTTTAGGGGTAACATCTTTCAAAATATGCATAATGCATGGTTCAGATTCCATACCAATGTTAAATGATTTAATACATATGGAATGAATGTCAAATATGCTAATGTTTTTATTAATGCAATGCACACTACCATCAGGAAAGACATCAAATAAAGAAGCAAAATCTGATTTCATTACATTAACTTTAAAGTTCATTACATCATCATTTTCAAACAAAGAAAAAGTAGAGAGATCATCATCAGCAATGTCTTCAAACAAGACATTATCGATGCTTGATTTGAGTATGGCAATAGCTTGGGCATGATTAATAGCTTCATTCTCAGATTCTATCTTTAGGTTTTTCATTAGCTCACAGATGTCAGCCTTAGTGATCATGTTTGGTAAGTACTTCTCTTTGAGGGTGTCATTGAAGATCTCAAACCCTAGTTTCTTAATTCTATTGCTCACCCCTTCCTCAACTTGTCCTTAATAGACTTGGGTTGAGCTTTCAACCACAAAAGAGGTTAATTTCTTAGCCTTAATATCCTTTTTAAGATAGTACCCTAGACCATTTCTATTAGTCTATCCTCAGAATTTACGGAATTCTGTGACTCTAATGTTTCTTCCTCCTAATCTTGTTCTATGCAGATATTGCATCTTCTTTATTATAGCAATAATTTTAGGATTGATATGATTGTCACTGATCACATAAACCTGGAATCTTGGTGGGACCACATTCAGACAGGCAAAAATGTTGTTTGTTTTAGTAGGGATGGTAATGACCTTTCCATTCAAAGGGAACTTGATCTTTTGATGCACAGTGGAAGGTATGCCCCTAATGGGTGGATCCAAGTTCTTCCTAGCAGTAGGGCAAAAGTCTGAGGGATATCCATGATGATAAATTTTGTTTCTATTTTGATATCTCCCACTGTAACTACTACTTTGAAAGTGTCAATGGCTGGCCTCTTTGAATCATCGTAGGCTCGTATGACCATATTGAACTCTTCTAGGTTTTAACATTCATGTTGAACTTATGTAGCAACCTTAAGGGGTAAACATTGATGGCAGACCCATCATCTACCATAACATATGAGGTCTTCTTTAGTCTTGACAATTGCTTATATGAAGAGAGGATGATTGTGGAACCTTCCCTTGAGGGGTAAATCTTCATATGAAAAGGTGAATGCATTCAAAAGAGCTTTCATTAAAGAGGCTATCATCTCGCAAGGTGAGGCATTAATGGAAATATTGTTAGTGATATGTACTAGGTCAATCATTTGCGATTATGCATTGACTTTCTTATTTTATTAATAAAGAGGTATTTCATTATCATTTAATTTTATGATAATTATATGAATGGTTAATTCTTACTAAGGCCATCAAGTATGTGACTTGATAGTAAAACCCTTAAATTAAAATAAGAGTTCTATTCTTATTATCCCTAGCCATTTATTTATTATATATAAATATTAAAGTATTAAGGCTAGTATGGAGTTGACTGATGGTTATGTTTTACTAATCATGAATATGAGATATTAAGTCAACTCATAGGTACATGATGAGAGACCATGTACTGGATTGACCCATTATGAAAATACTACATAGATTATTCTCATAAGTATTTCTCATCATAATAATTTTATTTTGGTCCTTTGACCTTGAAATCATTATGGATTTCTACATAGCTATTTTATGTTTTGACACATTCCAACATTGTCTTTAACCGGATGATTAAATAGGATGTTGTTGGATATGAAATTAGTTATGTGAGGAATGTGAGTGATTTAGAAGGGATTTATTCCTCATTAATATAAGAAAGATATCTATGGGCCCCTTAATGAGATAGACTGAAGGAAATTGCATGGCCATGCTGAAATGAATTGATAAAGAGTTATCATTTTCAGTCTACTTGGAATCAAGTCATAATATTGAACTATATAAGGACGACATTCTATGCCTTATGTTAAATTAAGATATCATGTGATAAAGGGATGATAAAATTCATTATAATTAGGTTATGTCGGATTATTGACTTCACATGACTTGGGTAGTCATAATGTCTTGCTAGAGGCCACTTATGACTTGTAGACCTAAATAAAGATTTAGGCCCACTACCAATGTTATGTGAACCTACAGGGTCACACACTTAGAACAAGCCCAAAACGAATATGGGTTTAATAAGCCCAAAATAAACTCTATGGAAATAAATAATTAAAGTGTTTTATTTATTTGTTTATTTATTTAAGATAAATGTTATTTTAAATAAATAAATAAGATATTATTTCTGATTTATTTTTAAAAAAAATCAGAATATAATAAATGGAAATTACCAAAAGGTCATTGGTAGGTGAAACCCTAATTTGGAGTCTATAAATATGTTATATTCTCTAGGGTTTCACACACTTGTTTTTCCTGCCTCCAAATTTGTTTTCTTTCTTCTTAGAAAACAAAGATAGAGTTTTCTTTTGTTCTTGATTTATGAGACAATCAAGGAGGTTGCTAGCACACACACTCCAATTCGTTTTGTGAAGGGTTGTTCGTGTGGATACCTATAGAGGACGCATCCTTTTGGAGACATCTTGATCTGAACAACCAAAGCAAAAGGCTCGAGGTAAGGTGTCACCGGTGTGAACCTCCTCTCATCCTTCCAGAAAATCTTGCCTCTTTTGCGTTTTGGTGAGATTTTTGAAATCCTAGATTTAATCAAGTAGTCAAATTACATGGATCCAGGTTTGGGAACGTGATAAATTTTTAATTTTTCTGCTGCGTTTGTATCACGTTACCTAACAAATATTTCCTTTATCTAGTGCTCTGATGTAATAACCCGATATTTTATATATTTTTAAACTGCATCGGGATATGCAGTGTTGATAATTTTAATAAATATATTTGACTATTAATTAATTTGTTAACTATTAAAGTTATTTTTAATTATTTTAAGTTTTCTATGTAAAATTTTTCTGAGAATTATATTTTTGGGAAAACCTAAACAAATATTTATTTATTTATGTTAGTCCATTTTATTAAATTGCATGATTCCATGCATGATTATATTTTCATATTAATATATATATACATATACATGCCTATATATATATATTTAGCATTTTTAGGGTTTATTATTTTTATTTATATATATATATATATATTATATATTTTTTATTTTTATTATCATGTGATGTATATATATATATATATATATAAAGTTAGTTAAATTTACAAAACTTGTCATTGCCATCATCCTCCCATTCCCGACATCCCTTCCCCCTCTCACCATTGCGCAACACCTTTCCCTCACCATCATTGCACTTCCCAGCGTGCCACCACCATTTCCAGCCTATTCCGCCACTTGCCACCTTCTTCTCTGGTGTGGTTTGGCCAGAAACCCGGAACCTCCATTAACTCTGTTCTCCCTCGTCCGGCCACTGTTCTTGATGATTCCAGTGTGGTTTTGCTCTTAGAACTCCCTAGAAGTTGATTCTAAGCTTCTAAGCTCATAGAAGCTTGAAAACTTGAATTGGTAAGGATTTAAGCTTGGTTTTGAATTCGGCTTCTTTAGCTTTTTGATTTTTTTGAACTTCAATCTTGATGATTCAAGCTTACTTCCTTTACAAAAGTTGCTCCTAATAGCTCAATCTACATCCTATAATTTTTGTAGAATTTTTGGAATTTATTTTGATTTTTGTGAATTTTTTATTATTTTATTAATATTTTCTAATTTTCGTAAATTAATTAAATAATTTGTGAAATTATGATTTATAGTGTTTATAGAGGTTGAAATTAATTTTAGAATTTAATTTGTAATTTTTGTGTAATTATTATAATTTTATTTAGTTTAGGTGAATTTTGGAAAATTAGGTTAAATAAGTATTTTTTAAAAATTAATGGGTTAATTGAGTATAATTATTGATTTTATTGAATTATATGTTGAGAAATTAATTTTTGAGCAATTATGTAATTTTTAGTGAATTTTTGAATAATTATTGTATATTATGTGAATTTATATATATTAGGGGTAATTTGGTAATAAATTGGTTGAAAATTAAGTTAAATTGGTTTTAATAATTATTTGAGGTATAAAAATGATTTTTACAAATTATTTACTATTTTTAACTAATTAAAACTATTTTTCAAAAATTATTTTCAAATTATATATAATATACTATTTTTTGTAAATAAATGAGTTTTTATTGATTTTTAATATGTTTTTAAGCTAATTATGAAACTTGGATTTATAAAATGAATTTTGGTTAATATTTATGAATTTATCGAGAATTGTGGATTTTTAATAATATTTTATTATTATTAGGGTTTTTATGTAATTATCAGTAAAATAATTATTTTTAGTGTTTTAAATATCTAAATTTCTATATTTTGGTATATTAGGGGTATTTTCGGTATTTTTGGAATTTTAATGTATTCTGCGTACATCTCGTGAATTGTGAACCTTGGTCGGTAGAATCGCGATTTGGGAATCCGACCGAGGGGTTGTGTGGTTATATATTCTCAAAGTGTGTTTTCTTGTAGGACTAACTCTACTTTCTGAGTATAGAGATGTCCGTTTTACAGGGGAGGTTTTGCTGAATTTTCAGTAGAATTCTCATAAAACGTGACATCCGGTCAAATCCTTATTCTTAATCTATGTCTAGTATTTTAGATCGAGTCTCTAGGGATTTCATTAGATTTATTCTAATTTTATATTGTCATTTATTTGTTTAGTTGCGCCAAGACCAAGGCCTAGTAGACCAAACCCGTTGGACCCGTCTCATGGAGCGCACAACTGTGAGTTGTTATTTTATATATACGTGTATTAGGATGTATGTTTTTAGAAATATATGTTTTAATTTTATGAAATATGCATAAATGATTTAATAAATGCTTAGGTATATTTTAGTATATTTTGAATTAAATACATGATTTATACTTAAATTGTTTTAAGTATATATATAGTTTATTTCTGGTTTATTTTGTAATTACAATGAATTTGTTTGACATATATATACTCGAAATATACTTGGTTTATTTTGGGTATATTTCTAGTATATATATGGTTTATATTGTCATTTTAATTAATGTCATGCATCATTTATTTTATGAATGTATGGATTTATTTTAAATGAAGGATATCAATAGAATGTGCTACCTAATGAGCAGCACTAGGACCGAGTACGTACCAGTACAACAATAGAATTTAGGTTAAATTACTAACCTATTTATGGATATTGATTGGATTGATTTGAATGATGTGAGATCTGATTTGAGAGTGTGATTGCTGGAGCTCGATTAACCAAGTGTCTCGGGGTCAATCACACTGACAGTCAGACTGCTGGAGCTCGGTCGACTTAATGTCTCAGGGCCAGTCTACTGTCCAAATGGAACAAGTGAATTTATTTGGAATAAGTGAGCCTGTATGGCTAGAGTGTTGTCTAACACTATTTGAGGTTACGATCATTTAGGGTTCTATTTGATCCTTCATAAACGGATATTTTTCAGTGTTATATATATAAAATGATTTTTGCCGCATCTGTGTGTATTTGCCTGTATATATATTTATTATATATACTATTGGGTGTTTGCATTTGTCATTTAGTTATACATGTATATATATTATAACAATTCACTCAGTCAGTAGCAGACCTTTACATTGGATTTCTTCCGCTCCGGCCTTATTGTGTAAACTGTTTACCTGAGTTTTATTTTGTATTCTAGACACTGCAGTAGTTGTTTTTGTGAGTTGTATGTATTATATATATGTGAGATTTAATTTTTAAAAGGTTTGAACCGAGAAAATTGTATTGAAAGATTATATATATATGAGATGGATTTGTGTTATTAAATCAGTGGATGAATTATATTAATACTTATGAGATTTTAATTCTGCTGTAAGATATTTTATTTATTGTATTATTATTGCATGCTTTTATATTTTCTTTGAGGCTTGCTACAGGTTCCGGATTCGAAAGAATTCCTGTTCCCTAGCACCGATCATGGCCCCTTATTTTAGGTTGTGACATCTGACTAGGGCATCATTGTGCTTCTTAGAGGCCATGAGTAGGTTCCAAATATCTTTTGCTACTTCTTTCTTTTTAGAGGGTTCCTTCTCTTTCTCAAAAGGTTGATATACCTGCCCACTACGAGTTACATGATTAACTGCTAGTAAGGGCTTCTTAGCTGCATGTTTATCTACTTTTGTACTATTGTTCTAGTCCTAGACAATGATTTCAGGATCATTAGAATCATACCATATGTCTATCCCCATGATATGTAGGTTCTAAAGCTAAATAGTACTGACCATCCAATCTTCGTTGTCAAATTATTTTCTCCATCCTAAGGGTACTATGTCTTCTAAGAGTGTGTAGGTAGTAGGAGGTGTTGTGCACTTGACTTTGTAGTCAAACTTCCCAGATGGTTGGCCTAGTAAATCCCATACTTCATGGTTACTGCTGAAATTTTTGTCTGTGTCTACTTTTTATGAGTAAGGGCAATTAATCACTTCACCATTCATAGGGAGAGCTGTATCCCTAACTCTTTTTTGCATCATCAAGTGGGGAAGGAACTTTTAAGGCATTGGAATGTATTGAAAGGTAAAAGGGCATTGCTTATTTTCACTATAATTATAAGGCTCAAGAATGGGTTTTGAGGGTTTGTCTTCTGAGGACTTATCTTAGGTTTCTTGTATGGCTTGGATTGATTGTTCAACTAAGTCTTCCAATAGATTGGAGGAGACTATGCTAATAGTTGGTGGAGGCATGTTTTGATAGTTTAGGAGAGGATTGGCCTTAATACTAGGTCATTTTTTTGGGTCCATCAATTTTTCCAGAGTTAATGAGATCTTAGATTGCATTTTTGAGAGTTCTGCATGTATCAGTGGTGTGGCCAGGAATCTGGTGAAAGTGGTAGAACAAATTTTGGTTAATTTAAGGTGGTAGTGGGTTTGGAAGAGGTCTAGACTCTTATAGTTATAGAAGGTTCTTTTGTTGAAGCTTTTGGAATACTTTGGATAGTAGGAGGTTAAAGTTTGATAATTTTCTTAGTTGTTTGATGGTATTAATAGATGGTAAGTTGTGGGTGTTGGGTTAGATCATGTTTATTTCTGCAGTTCGAATGAAGGTGTTTTGGGTGTTTGGTTAGGTATTGCGGTGAAAATTGTTTCTGGCTTACTAAGGTTCCTCATCCTCAATTTTAATCCCAGCCTAATAGAGAGCTCTAAAGTTAGGATAATGAGCAAATATCATTTGTTTTCTAAAGTGTAGTAGTGCCCCTTTGATTATCAGCTCTATTTGTTCATCCTTAGGAGGATGGTTTCTCATCTTAACTGTCTTTCCCTGCCATCTAAAGGCATAATTAGAAAAAGCTTCATTGGTATTCTGCCTTGTGGTCTCAAAGTCCTTTCGAGTGATGTCCAACTGATTGTTATATTCATACTGCTTGATAAACTTCTAAGTTAGCAGTAGCCAATCATTTTTTATTTCATCTTCAAGGTCAAAGAACCATGCCCTTGGTCCTTCCTCTAGTGATATGAAGAAGAATTAAACAATCTATGATTTTGTAAGCTTTGTGGAAACCATAAAGGTAGCATATTTCTTTAGATAGACCCTTAAATCTCCTATTTTATCAAACTTAGCAAAGTTTGGTAGCTTAAAATCATCTGGAAGCGGCTTATCTTTGAACAGCACCAAGTCGATAAAGCTTTTCAAGCCATGAGTTCCCTTATTTTTGAAGGTGAATTCCAACTGAGCCATCCTATTGGCCAATATTTTGACCTCCCCTGTTGATTCAAGCTTGGTCATGTTAGCAATTTTTGTAGTTTTTGGTGCTTTCTTGAGATCTTGGTAATAGTCATTGTCATCATCAACTTGAACTAGAGTGTGAGGAATTCCCTTTGCCTTATCTACCGTCGGGTGAACAGATGTAGATGCTTTATTTATTGGTGTGCTATTCCCATCTCGGGCACTTTTGGCTTTGATTTAGGCTTGGAGGATTTCAACTATGGTGCCATCAGTAAGCAACTTTTAGATCCCCTCTTTTAGCTTGTGTTCAAATTGCTGATATGAGGTATCTTCTTGGTCACCCTTGCTTGAATGTAGTATTCCTATACATTTATTAAGGTTAGCTAAATGAATGATGCATGACATGTGCCTATAAAAGAAAAGGGTGAGCATGTATGCATGGAGTGGATGCAAAAATCCTATGATGGAAAAATGATTATTCCTACAAGAAATAATGGTTAGTATGTGCTATCTACATATATATGATGTATGTATGATCAAAGCTGGTTAGTTTTCCTGCACAATGAACAAACCAATCATAAGCAAGCTCTCATTTCTAACCTTATTTCTCCATGAGGTTATTCAGTCTCTTTCCTAGGTGTGTTTTGAACCTATAGTCATCAGGGGACTATGTTCCGCTCTCAGAACTACATTGTTTCGATTTGTGTTGTCAGAACCAAAGGGTAAACTAAGGAATGATACTCAAATATGTTTGAGGTAATGACATGATGTCAATATGAGGGTCAATTGTTGGGCTTTAAATGATGTCCAAAGCCTATATGCACCCGTATCCATAGGACCAAGGTCAATCAAAGGGAGTTCAAGTTCTTGCCCCCACATTGATATTCGATATGCTTACTATGAGTCATGAAAGTATCATTTGATAGTTTATAATTTGATTTTGCCGACATAAAGGTCCACAATCTAGTTGGGTTCCTAACCCATTCATTTGATCTGATAAGGATAAATGGATGACATCTCGTAGGTTCCATCATTGAGGGATGTTGTTATTTGTTAATTCGCATAAATTATTCAAGTTGAGGTACATGATTCTCATCATTCCTCATGCTTCCAGCTCACACGGAGTATATGAGAATCACATGGTCTTGAGCATAAATTTTCTATAAAAACTAACATTACAACGTGATTCAATAATAGACACTAGGAGGATCACATCATTTATGAGTATCAGGTCAAACAAACAATGTTAGGATAAGGATAGCATGCATAGCTTGGTAGAATCCTAGTGGATGTTGCTACTGGTTAATCTACATGAGCTGAGTCAGGGTGAAAGGCTGAGGGTTCTTTTAGCGAGAATGCCCCTATATGACTAGGGTTATGGACTTCGATTAGTGAGTCTAGCATTCTTTTGACAACTCAGTCACCCTCTTAAGGACTTAGGTTACAGACTCTAGTCAAATGAGTCCGACAAATGCACAAGTAAAGACTAAAGGTGATAATATCATATCTTTATCACCCCATAACTCAAGTGGAATCATGGTGGCAATGTCATTTAGTATTATTAAGGCTTTTAGGGACAAGTGGTGCACGTGTACTGTGAAGTGCAAATGAAATGGTGAGGGGCTTTATACAATTGAGTGTTGCATAATGAGAAATAGTTATTTTTTGAGTTGATCCCTCTTACTTAGAAGTCCCCAATGGAGTTGCCACTATGAGTGACCTTGTGAAGAAGTCTTTTATGTTGTTGTGGCTTTTGTTACTTTATTGGACAGTGTAGTAGGTCTTTTCATTTCTAAGCGACATGGTAACTTTACCGAATAAGGATAAGTGATTGGTCTCAGGGGGACGAGATGCTTTTGATTTTGTGGAGTTGCCAGCCAATTTTTAGAAAATCAGGAAAAGAAAGGGACAACATTGGGTCACTCAATAAGTATTGTCCCCAATAGAGATTTTTGGATTTAGGGGATCACATATACTTTTTGTCTATTTCTTATTATATGATATTCGATGTATAGCTACCGCAACACCCTAGTTTTGATAATGACAGTTTATATAGCATTCACACGGTACATTAGATAGTATAAGATAATAAAGTTGAAAATTGTATTGCATCACTTTCTTAATAAAATACATATGAAAAAGGAAAAGATTGTAGAAAAGTAAATCTAATATGGTTTATCTGCAAGTATAGCACGATCATTTACACATCTTATTTGATGAATGATAGGATGATCATTCTTACAGTGATTATTTGTGCTATAATAATGAATGATGATAATATAAAGGATGCATGAGGTCACCACTGGACCAAGAGCATGATGACTCTATTATGGAACATGAATGTTTTCACACTATTAATATTTATGATGTGATTTCTTGATTTCGGAGATAGAGGATGTAGAATGATGTTGTAAAATGAAATAATGCATATATTATTCATGTAGCATGCAAGATTGCTAGTCTCATCACATAAGCACAATAGTATTCCCAAATGCTGGCAATAGTAAAATAAAATGTCACATGGTAAAATAAAAGTGCTAAAATAATTATGTGGTCCTCAGACTTGACTAAGCATGTGTAAGCTTTGAAGCTTTAGCTTTGAGAGATTATCAAGCTTTCCTCATCGAGAAATTCAAAATGACAGCAAAATGATGCTAGATTGTATGCCTTTGAAGCATGCTTTGACAAAAATGAGGTTAGGTTTGGTGGAAAAGGGATCTAACAACCTAAGGGAAAGGCTGTAGGATAGCAAAAACTATACAGAGAGGGATTTCCCATGCCTTCGATTGGACTGACTTTTGTGTGTGTGTGTGTGTCTTCACTTTCTTCCCCCCCCCCCTTAAAATGGGGTGTATAGGGATCTATTTATAGGACCAAAATGTATAGAATGGGGTGGTGTAGGCGTGCTTATGCGCATAGAAGTGTATTTTTGCATGTGGCCATGCATAGTATGCATGTGGTCATGCATTTGGTGTGTGACCACATGTGCACATGTGCATTTTCATGCGCACTTTGATGCTCTATAGGCTCTTCTTGGGTTCTACGCATGTTGTTATGGGGTTGGTTCTTAGGGTTTTTGGCCCTTTCGAACGTGTTTCCAAAGTCCATTTTTCCAAATTCATCTTCAATTTTAGCACATGACAACTAGGGGTGTTTAAGCACACTTTTAAGAGATACGTGCTGATACTCAGGTTGTGTTAGACCATTCCGAGACCACGTTTAGAGGTTTTAGGGCCTTTCAGACGTGTTTTTGAAGTTTATTTTATTAAAATCAATTTTGATTTTTTCATGAAGTTGGGTCCCGATCTAACGAAATATGCACAAGCCCAATGAGCTGAGTGTTCTGAGAGGAGTTTTCTTGAAATAAAACCTCTCATTGTTTTGATAATTTATATTTCGCAAGGTCAGAGTATAACTTAATGGCTCGATGATTGATTTTGCACAGTGGTGGGGTCGGTTGGGTGTTTTAAAGTTGCACACTTCAAAGGTGTTATGAGCAAGCAAACTCTAGTCATCTCAGGGATTCATTTAATCATTAGACCTTTTTAAGGACAGTCAAATTTGAGGTATGACACATACTTTATTGGAATTCAAAACAACACACACTTCACTTTATCTTATGCTTCTCAAACTCAAAATAAGTTCGTTAAAATTAAAAAGGCAGAGATTGTTGACTTAGCAATAATCAATCTTAATTTTAACATTAATAAACTTAATTTTAAGAATTTAATATGTTTCTTTTAAGTGTGTATAAGTTAGGACTCAAATGAAAGCCAAGTCAAAATTAAAATGAATAGTAAGCTATAATTTAAGCAAAAGCTTCTATGGTGATAGAAAGCCAAAATGAATAGTAAACTATGACTGAAACAAGAGCTGCTATGGTGACAAAAAGCTAAAGTAAACAGTAGGCTATGACTGAAGCTCTACTGCTATGGTGACATTCCAACTGTCATATTTTTTAATTTAAAAAAGATACATTAGAGACATGTTTGACATCTCCAATAACCATGTTTTTGAGTGTTTATCTATATAAACACCTACTTGAGCTCAATTGAAGTTAAGATACTTACTTGTTACAATTTTCTATCTTAATATTCATTAAGTCTCTCAAACTCTCAAATACTCATTCTTGGTTTGTATAACTCTTGTGAGAGTTGGTTGTGTTTTGAAATAAAATTCCTCTTTATCTAAAATCTTAGGATAAATTAAAAGGGAATTGAGATTTATTTCTAAATGAATTAGTTTAAGTGTTTAGCTAATAAAACACTTAGGATTTGATTTTTTGAGTGAGCCTTGAAAACTTAAGTTGTAAGATTGAAAGAGTGAGTCTTAAACTCTTGTGTAATCATAATCTTATGAATAAGATTATGGGTATTAAAAAATCCTAACTTGGGGATAAGTTAGGTGGAAATGTAGGATTGTTAAGAATCTGAACTCCTTAAATCCTTGTGTGCATTGTTCTTCCTACGCTATTCTCTTTTAATTCTTGTTCATCCCTTAAATTCATTTTTAATTTTCTAAAATTCTTCATCAATCTTATTCACCCTCTCTCTAAGGCATTTTCATATATATATATAATAACTAATCTATTATTGTATGTAACTTTTTTTAAGGTTTTTTTTTTATTTTTAATGGTAAGGATATGATGCGAACTAGGTTTTTCTAACAAACAAAAATCGTAACAATCTATTGATACCCACACCTTAGACCATCCAAGAAATAAGTTAAGTGGAAACTAGAACTCTTAATTATCTAACGACTAAGAACTTTAGTTATTAGGAAGTCGCCATAATTAGATATGGATGTTCTAATTGATAAGACAAGTGAGCAACTAAACAATCTATATTGTTTAGGAAGTTTAAAGAATAAAACTCCAAGTATTTTGAAGCAAAATTCATCACTTTGATTTAATTAATGAAAAAGATTGCCAAAATAGGCTACAAAATAAACTATTTATAAGAATTCCTAACCCTAAACCTAATCTAAACAAATCCTTAAAGATGAAGATAATAAACCCTTAAAAGATAAAAAAACAAGTCCTTAAAGATAAGAAATTATTTTACTTGCCAACTAAGTTAAAGAAAAGTATTCCTAACTAAAAAAAACACATATAAAACTTTTTGGATAAGGAACACATCCAAAATTCATTTTTAAGTACTAATTAAACTAAATAACACATTTTTAGGCTTCATCTTGGGCTTGGAACAAGTATAGCTACTCCTTTGAGTTTAATGCATCCAAATTGCACCCATTAACATTACTTGGGCGTAAATCTTCAATTTGCACCAAATAAATAAGATTTGGAGCAGAATTAACTACATGTGCTCAAAATGGGTCAAATTGATTTAGATTTGCACATTAAGCCAAAATTGCTTGAATTAGCATATGTAATGCTTCTTTCATCTTCTTATCACATGTCTATGTGATTTGAATTACTTGTCACATCTTGAATCCTTGTTGGATCAAGATTCCTTGTCGGATCAAGATTCCTTGTCATACTAGGATTCTCATTAGGATACCATGAAGGTATTGCAAAGTTTCCCAACAAATTGTATTTCATAACATAAGCATGACAAATGATATATGAATAAATCACCGACAAAAAAGCATTGCGATGGAGTCAAGAGTTCAAGAATATATGCATACATAAACATTTATAAAGCAATGATTATATGTAATTATATATATATAAACCAATTCTTTTGATTCCTGATCCATAGCAACCTTTTGACATAAATAGCTTCAACCCTCTCAAATTTATCCAATAAAGAATGAAAAAAAAATGTTCCAAAATTTTATTAATAAAGTAATGTTAACCTCTCATCTACTATTACAATAATCATCGCACAACAACAACGATAATATTTAGAATCAAAAATTTAGGTAAAGATATCAAAAAAGAAAAAGAAAAACCTGCAAAAGGTGGAAAATCCTTTATCAAATCATAGGCTATGAAGCAAATATGAGAAATGAGAACGGAAATGTGGTCGAATAGTGAATAAACAAAATAAATATACAAGAAAAAAAATTAATTAAATAGAATTGTTTGCATAGAGAGAATCATACATTATCAATTTTCAAATGGAATAAAACTAATAGTTCTTTAAGAAATAGAATTTAAATATAACACAACTTAGCTAAAATTTAGATATGTTTCTTTTACATAGTGTTTGAAATGGAATAAAAAACAAAAGTGACTTAAATAAGAAATTTTAAAAATTTTTATTAAAATATTATGAATTTTAAGAAGGGATTTTTTTTTTTCAAAAAAAAAAAGAAAAGGTACTTTTTGTCACGACTTGAATTGAAAGGCTCGTGACAGACACTAAAAATGGAAATACATAAAGTAACCGAAACTCATAATAAGCCTTAAAAAAATTTTTGCAAAAAAAGAAACAATACACTTAATAATAAAACCAAACCAAATACATAAATCAAACATTTTTCAATAAGTAAATCAAATATTCTTCAATACAATATCTCAAGTTAGATAAAATCAGAATACAAATAATATAAGTTATTTGATTAACTATTGCATTATCTAGAATTCAGTTGTACAAAATTAGAATACAAATAATATAAGTTATTTGATTAACTATTGCATTATCTAGAATTCAGTTGTACATTGCATATCAAATAGACCTACACAATAAAGTCGGATAAGAAGAAACCTGACATAGAGAAAAAGGACAAATCTTAAACTCCCAAACTCCTGAAAAAAAATATTAAAGGGAGTCAGACCTCACTGAGTAAGATAATAAAGAGAACTGTATGATTTTAAAAAAAATCATTAAATAAAATAATAATAATAAAATAAATTTTTCATTATTAAAATTAAAGCATTTAAAATTTATTCTAAATCATCAACTCTCTAAATAATAAATATGAAGAATTTACAATAAAATTTCTTCAAAATAAAATATTCTTTATTTAGTAATTTATAAATGAAAAATCTTAGTAGAACCCTACTCTTCAAAGTCTAATAGCCACTTGGCTTACTTAACCATAAGACTGCTAGTCCCCAAGAGCTAAACATCAACCGAGGCACCAGTCACAGTCATTTACTTAAATCCAATATCTTACTGGCGGTCCCTAAGAGCTAAGGCATCAATCGAGACACCTATCCCAGTAACCAATCATAACATTTCCAATAATCTCTGGCGGTCCCTGATAGCTACAGCATCCATAGAGACATCCGTCCTAATTAACCAATCATAAAAATTTGAATTCGTCTCTCAATCTCTACAAGTGTGTATACGGTCCTAATGAAACCCATCAGGTAGCCTGTTCTACTAGTATTTTTCAAAGCTACTATATAACAAAATGTAGCACAATTTAAGAAAGCTATAATTTATAAATTAAATAACATAAATAATAATAAATAATAATGCTAAGCATAGCCTAAAATAACTTAACTTAAATTTCATGTAAGCATAATACCATCTTAAATTTTATAAAATCACTATGTGTAGAAAACACATACACACAATTCAATTTATTAACTTACAATTGGAGCGAGCTGGCTAACGGTTCTACATCCGCCTATTGTCGATAGGTCCCGCTCCGATATACTCTAAAATAAAATAATACTTTATTCAAAACATGCTTAAGAAAAATAATTAAAATTCATAGGAATTTCCAAAAATCCCAAAATTAATAATAATTAAGATACTCGTAATAGATTCGGAATTAATCCTAATGAAGACTCGATCTAAGGAACGACCCTAAAACGACATAACAATTAAACAGAAACATACATACATCACATTTTATAAGAAATCTATCAAATTTTTAGCAGAGTCTCCTTTATAAAACAGACATCTCTCTAAACGAAATAGAGCTATTCCTATAGGGAAAAATACTACTATTTACCACACAATACAATACTCGGATCGGACTCCCAAACTACACACAAATTCCTGACCGATATCAACAACAACACTACCACAAAATATATATAAATTATGAAAATATATAATAACATATTTATAAAATTAATCAGACTAATTAAATAATAAATTCTTTTTTTAATAATCAACATATACAAAACTCATTTAACATAAGAATATTTATACTTAAAAATTATTACTTATAAAATTTCAGAAAATTCAAAAAAATATATATTAATCACTAAATATAATTAAATCAATCAAATAATTAAATACTATGATATTTATATACATTTATATTATTTCCAGAAATTAATTTAAAATCATCAAAATATAAAAAAATATTAATTTAGCTAATAAAATTAATTTATACTTTCTAATAATTACAATTATCATTATACATGTTAATTAACTATAAATTTACCAAAAATCAAATTACAAAATTTTCTCTAAAATTCATATTTTTCACATATAACTTCCAAACATTATAATAAATTATCTATAACTAATTTTATAAAATTTCCTTCACAAACATTACTCCAAATAATATATAGTATTTATTAAAAATATCTAAATTTTTGGGCTTAGAATAGTAACTCAAACCAAAAATTCCAAAAAATTAAAATAAATCCGAAAATTATATATAAAAAAATATCATAGCATAATATTCAAGCTCTACATCAAGTTTCCTAAACAACATCAAGCCTATTCTCATTTAATTAACAACAACTAATAAATGAGTTTACCTCGATTGAGGACGATTCGAGAGGAGATCGAAGAAATCGAAGGTAGATTATTAATGTCTGGAAAATGAGGATTCCATAGACACAAGAATTGCGATCATCCAACGTCGGAATCTTCATCGGAGGCCAAATAAAATCCTGCCAAAATAAGAGAAATGGAAAGAAAGAAGAGGTGGGGCTATTGTCGGAGGAGGGAGGAGCTGCTTTCAGCGAGCTGGAGCTGGTGGTGGTGATCAACGTCGATGCTGGAGTGGAATAGCAGTGGGACTGGACAGTAGTAGTAGTAGTAGTAGTAGTAGTAGTAGTAGTAATAATAATAATAATAATAATAATAATAATAATAATAATAATAATAATAATAATAATAATAATAATAATAATAATAAAAAGAAAAAGAAAGAAAGAAAGAGAAAAGAAAATAAAGAAGAGGAGCTTCAATAATATTTCCTCTCTCAAAATAATAATATTTAAAGTAAAAATAAAAATGATACACTACTAATAATAAAATAATCATAATCAATCAAAATAATTTAATTTAGTTAATAATAAAAATTCAAAATATTACACTTTTTAATGTTATCAACTAAAATGCCCCTACTTTTCATTAGTTACTAAAATTGCTCAGCTTATTTACATTTGTGTCCCTTTTAATTATAAAAGTGCCCCTTTCTTTCTTTTACTTTATTTTCCCTCTTTTTTTTTTCCTTCCGTTTATTTTTATTTTTATTCTCTTTATTATTTCTCTCTTTTTTAAAAAAAAAAAAATTATTTTCTCCTTTTTTTCCTCTTTCCTTTTTTTCTTTTTTTATTTTCTCTTTATTTTTTTATTTCTCCCCTTTTTTCCTTTTCCTCTTTTTTCAAAATTTTTATTTTTTTCTCGATCTTTTTTATTAGTGGAGCATTCGCCAATATATTTTTTTGAAATTTTATTTTATAAATTTTTTGACATTTTATACTAAAATATAATATTTTTCTTTTTTCTTTTTATTTTTATTTTCTCCTTATTTTTAATAAACTTACCATTATTTACAATTTTTTTTAATTCCAATATATAAAAATAAATAGAAAACTATATAATGCTATAAATAAAATAATTAAAGTTCCAGTAGTATCATTAAACTAATTTTTTATGAGTTAAAGTTCCTTTATTTTTTTTTAAAGAAAATAAAGTTTAGAATCAAACACCATAGATTTAGTTTGAAGAAAAATTCCTCCATTAAAATTTAGCTCCACATGCTTTTTTTTTTAACCTTTTAGAATAAAAATAAAAATTCATTAATAATTAGTAGTGATTTTTTTATAATCTATTTAAGTAGATATTCCATGTTAAAGAGGGCTAACGTGCATTATTCTACGAATCATATATGCCATGTTAATAGTGCAATTTTTGAAATTGAAATTTTCACTCTATTCTCCATTATAATAAATGAAAACTAGTAGTTGTTTTATTCTTGTAAATATAAGTTTTGTTAGAAGTTGATTTTTTATGATATTGTATCAGAAATGTAAAATCTATTGTAATGAAAATATTGTATCAGAAACATAAAATATACATAAAACAAACTAAAAATATATAAAAAGCAAACCAAAAGTATACAAAAAAAATTTTAAAATTTAATATCTTTGGAATTTATATGATGAACAAAACCGCTAACATGCAAACATGAGGCTACTTATAATAAAATAATTAATAATGATGATGATAATACATTCAATTAAAAATAAAGAAAAATATAATGAGATTGTTTCATATATGAAAAAGCAAATGAAAAATAAATAAAAACATTCCAAATTTTATGCTTTTAGAATTTGTATTCCAAACACTTCAAAATTTTTAAAAATGAAATTGTCATTCCACTTTCTATTGTATTGAGTACCCTAAAATTATATATATATATATAGGCAATTTAGAAAACTTTACATTTATTTTACATTTTTTATACAATAATTATGTATATGTTTTTATTAATTTATAATAATAATAATAATAATAATAATAATAATAATAATAATAATAATAATAATAATAATAATAATAATAATAATAATAATAATAATATATTTAATCAAAGAAAATGAAAAATATAATGAGTTGAATAAAAGTGTAAGATATTGTTCCACATACAGAAAATAAATAAAAAATATACAAAATTGAATACATAGATGTTTCTCTTAAAACCAAGTGTAATATTTTTTTGGATCCCTTTTTTTTCAGTTTTATATATATATATATATATATATATATATCCTGGTAATGGTATATTCAATGTGAAAACATATTTTGCTTTTTCATTTGCTAGAAAAAAAAAAAGGGCTAGCTTGAATTGCTCAAAGAATCACATATTCCATGTGAAATAACAATAATATATACATATATTATCATGAATTAAAGTGAAATTTTTGAAAATGAAAATTTCACTCTATTCTCCATTATAGTAACTAAAAACTAGTTGGTTTTAGTTCTCGTAAATATAAGTTTTTTTAAAAGTTAATTTTTGATGATGTTGTATAAGAATCGTAAAATATATAGAAATGTAATATTGTATCTGGAACATAAAATAAATAAAAATATAAAATATATTATAATGATGATATTGTATCAAAAATGAAAAATATATGGATTATATTTTGAATTGATAAAAATATATGCTAAATTTATATTTTATAAACAATTGTATCATAATTTTACAAGATGATATCTTTTTCACCTTTATTTTCGTTTACAGAAAGGTGTAAGAGATTGTTTCACATACATAAAATAAATCAAAAGTAAACAAAATATATTCAATTATTAAATTTGTTTTTGAACCAATTATATTCAAATATCAAAATTTATAATATATTAAAAATTAAGAAAAATTATAGAGACTAAATATTTTTTTATATAAAAGATTTATCAAAAAATATAAATTGTGTTAAAAGTTAGTTTTAATTTATTAATGTAATGAAACTATTGTATTAGAAACGTAAAATCTGCAAAAAGTATTCTAAAGTAACAAATACATATGTAATCATTTTTATAAATTAGTTAAAATTTAATTATTGATTAATCTTTATTTTTATTCAAAAAGGTGCAAAAAGCATCATCTTATTGAATTATATGTATAATTATATTTTAAATATATATATACACACACAAAAATAAATTTAGTTAGTAGTTTAAAAGCTATTGGCTTGACATGTATGAGGCAACATGCATTTGTCTTTATCTTTTAACTTTGACTCTTTTGGTGCAACTATGAAACCACTAATTCTTTTGACCACTCTTTGCATGTAGTTCAGAGCCTTCTCTTTTCAATATTGTTTTCTATATATATATATATGCTTCTACTGTCCCTCTTTATTCAGTGAAAACAAATGCTTTATATCTACATGCAATAGCGGAGATATGTTTAGCTTGCCTGGACCGCGTAGTGTTTAGGATCTTGCCTTAATTTGTAGCAGAGCCCTTTAGATTTTACTAATTTGACATTGCTATGCACAAAACCCTTTAAATTAGTTCAAGAGCGAATTCTTTAATAAAATCATATTTTGCGTCTTAATAGCCTATAAGTTGAGTTTACAGGTAATGACTGAATGCACCAGCTACACAGTATATGTCTGTAATATAAAACCATCATGCAGTAATGCCCACTTAGCTAGATTTCTATTTAGTAACACTATTTACACCATTTTCATGTAAGTAAAAGGAAAGTGACCACATAAAAGAAATGAGGAGGAAGGTCGAAGAGATGAAAGCTAAGATATACTCCCTAAGAAACCAAAAGATGGAGACTGAAAGAAGAATTCTACAGATGCAATCCATAATTAATTACCTAAAAGATGAAATGCAGATCATGGAATCTGCGCTGGAGGAGAACAAAGTGAGATCAAAATGCATTCAGGCAAAGATAATCCCCAAATAAAACTCTAATGGAAAGTCTGAAGCAAAAGGAAGCTAAAATTAAGGATTTGAAGTGCCATCTTGAATTCACTTGAGATTTGGGCAGTATGCACAGATGATCCATTAAATGCATAATTAAGTTCAAATGTGACAAGGAATTCAGCAGATGGAGAGGAGACAAAGGGTGGGCAGCAAATGCATGGATCTTCAAATTACAGCAGTGGTTTAAATTCAACAAGGGGTAATACAAGTCGCAATGCATCCACCACTCTCATAAAAGGTGAGAGTTGATGAATATAAGCGCAAAAACAAGGTAATAGTTGTTGATAGGTTGGAATTGCCCACAGAAGGACATGTGAAGAAGCTAGAGAATTCATTTGAAGGTCTTAGAAACTGGGGCATAGTTGGAAAAGAGACCACTGATAATGGTGAAGGAACAAAGGTTTCAATTGTTTATTTAAAACAATATAAAGAGATAGTAAGGAAAAAAACATAAACAAGAACAGAGGCCAATGGCTTACTCTGTACGAAGAAGGAAAAAAAATCAAGAAGAAGAAGGGCGTTGTCACTATTGAGATAAGGGAGCAAAGCACATAATTATCTTTAGTTTTTAGTACATGCTAGTAATTAATGAAAAGTGGGGGTTTTTTTGTTGTTTAGATAACTTTTTAAGGTATTTTTGTAAAATTTGTCACGACCCGAACCCCAAAGAAATGTGACTGGCACTAAAAATGAGAAATTGTGAATCTTTCAAAACACATAGTAAGTCTTAACGAATTTATCACAAAAAATTTTAGTTAACTTTAAAGTTTTAAAGAAAATTCAGCAGATTTTCCTATGTATCGGGACAATCTAAAAACCTGTAAAATGCAAATACACTCTCAAATATATCAATGGAGTCACAAATACTATAAAACACAATACTAAGATCACCATTATCTCATTTCCAATACATCATAGGACTCAGTATAAAACATATATAATAACAACAGCAAAACCTCCAAATTCACTGCGGTGTCTAGATTAACTAAAACCATTCCATAAATAACAATAATATTAAGTTAACCTACATAGCAAGCAATGAAGAATGAATCCGGTGTCAAGAAGACGAGCTAACTGTAAACTCCCAAAATCCTAGAAAAATAGTTGATCGGAGTTAGATCTCACTGAGTAATCTAATATAAAAATGGAGATTAGTTTGAAAACCTTCTTTCATTAAAACATTTATTACAAATATATATTATGAAATTTTATTTAAAGAAAATCATTAATTTAACAGATTATATATATATATATATATATATAATGCATAATTTCACACATTTTTCTTATATATTGTTTATTAATATTTGGAAATGTGTGAAATATATAAGAAATATGTGAAATTGTGCATTATATATATAATTAATAATTAATAAATAAATTCTCATTAACTCCCTAAAATTTTAGAAAAAATTACTAAAATGACAAAATTATTGAAATTGGCTTATGAACACTCTAAAACATCCATTTAAGGCTAAATGAATATTTTTTACAAAATAAATTAATTTAATGGAAATCACCATAATTTATAATATTTATTAAAAATAAATTCACTATTTTCTATATTGGTCTCAATTACACCACGTCTACTAGCGGAACCCGCCAGAAATCTCATTGGAGACACCACCAAACCAAATCAATGCTTGCTACTTGCTTTTCGTTTGCATTATTACTTGCTTAGTTGATGTGATTGATGAATGTTTATCTATTTGATTATTTTATGATGTATGCACGCCAATTCCAATTATCCCGCGTTTCAATTTTCACTTTCAATGCAATTTAAATTGACTAACAATCAAATATGGTAAATGCATCACAAAATCAAAACTAAGGTGAAGGAATAAGTAATTAAGTAATGTATGATAAGGAACAGGATAAGTAACTCCTACCTTTTAAACTTGAAATCTCTGGCTATAAAAGTGAGTTTTTAATTCACTTTTCTCGACAAAAGTCAGGTGGCGACTTCAATCTACAAAGTCTATTTAGGCAGACACTCCCATATCAATAACATGTGGTAAATGCATCATAAAACCAAAAGTAGGGTGAAGGAACGAGTAATTAAGTAATGTATGATAAGGAAAAGGATAAGTAACTCCTACCCCTCGAACCTAAAATCTCTGGTTAGGAAAGTGAGTTTTTAATTCACTTTTCCCGATGAAAATCGGGTGGCGAATCCAATCTATAAAAGTCTATTCAAGTAGACCCTCACATATCAATAACATCTGGTAGATGGTCACCTTAGCCTGTATGCCCCAACATCACACTAATCTTATCCTGTTATGATCCTCGAATGGAAAAAAGGACCACGTACAGGTTTTTAGTGACTCCACTAGGGAATACTAGTTTAAGGGGTATGTTTTTATTTATTCACCTTCACAACAACATAACTCAGTTTCATAACACTCACCATGTGCATCCTTGGTCCCTAATCCTTTAATAATATTGGATGACATTGCCACCATGATTCCATTTGAGTTATAGGGTGATGAGACCGATATAACCTTTAGCCTTTACTAGATTAGGAAAAGTTATAGGAAAAATGGGGTATAGTTTTTCTCAAGTAGGTAAAAGAATGCTACATTCACTGATTAGAGTCTATACCCTTAGTTACATAGGGGCATTCTCACTAAAGGAACCCTTAGCCATAAGCCTGACTTAGCTTATGTAAATAAATCAGTAAAAATATCCCTTAGTGTCCTACCTAGCTTTTTCATAATGACCTTATCTTGATATAGTTCGTCTGACCTGACATTTATAAATGATATGACATCTCTAATTTCCATCACTAATTGATGTCATTACATCAGTTCTCATAGATTGCCCACACTTAGACCTGTGTGATCCCTATTTACCTTGGTAAACTTAATGAGTAATGAATGACAAAATTCATATGCCTCAATTTGGATTGTTCATAAGAACCAACAAATAGTGAGGATGGAACCCACGAGAAATCGTCCATTTTCCTTATCAGATTGGATGGATGAATCAAGAGTTTAACTAGATTGTAGATATTTGTATTAAAAGAATTAAATTATAAACTACTAAATGAAACTCTCATATTTCTTGGTAAACATTGTAAACACCCAATTTCAGGATGATGAAGTGTGGATGCAACAGAGGACTCCAATGATGAAAATGTTATAAATAGGTCTTCAATACTTGAAGTTTGAAACCTCAAAAGTTTGAATGCATTTTCAAAAGGGGTTTGAATTAGTTTTTTAAGGACTTAATTGTAATATTTTTAAAGACCTAATTGAAAAGTCTAAATTCTTTCAGGGGTCTTTTTATACACAATTTCGATTAGAATTATGCATGTTCTGTCTGATTTTTTTATTTTATTTTATTTTATTTTTTCAGTAATAAAATTTGGTTTCCTAAATTTTGATTTGTTAAATAGTATTTATTTGAATTTTCAGGAAATTAAAGTTCTTTTAAAATCAAAACTTTGAGAAATGCAAGTCATAGTAGGATACATTGTCAGCTAGGGTTTTTTCTTATAAAAGACTAGCTTGAGCTCTCATACAAAAAAAAGACAAGGAGGAGAGGGAGAAACATTAAAACTTCTCAAAGACTTTTCTTCTTTTCCTAAGCAGTACATATTCTCTGTGATTTATTCATCTTTTTAAAGCAAGGAGTAATAAACCTTTGAGAAGAAGATAATAAGTTTTTAAAGACCTACTTAACGAACAACAGTGATTTATCCTAGTCTGAAGGGCAACTCATTCTGTATCCATAATCATCGTCTTCTTCCTTCATTCTTTTATTTTTATTTTATTTTATTATTTTGATTTTTTAAAATTTTAACTTTATTTAATTTTTATTGTTATTTTATTCACTAATCATTGTTTATTCTTTTGTTGGTGATTATGAAGGAGATTACACGATGATCTTATTAGGTGAACAAAACCTATAAAGGTCCATAGAATGCCATGAATTGAACTCTGTAGCTAAATATAGTTTCTAGGTTTTTTTATTTAGTTATTTATTATTTTTTTGATTTTTTTTGTTTGTTTTATTATTTTTAGGATTGTGTTAATTTTCTCTCTTCTTATTATTTTCAGTAAACTATTATAATAGCCCCAATTATGGGAATAATGAAATCATGTGTGTGGTTGTGTGTTTTATTTTAATTAGTTGGTTAGTAAAATTAGGGTTTTAATTAGGTAATTAATTAAAATTAATGGCTATAGAAATCATTAGGTTGTTTAATTAAAATTGAATTAGATTTAAGTAGATAGAATTAGGGTTGTTTGTTGATTATTTTATTTTATTTATTTGCTTAGAGTCACTTTAATCAAATTGGTTGTTCTTTAGAATACATTTAATTGATTTTTTTTATATATTTTTTTTATTGTTTTTGGGCTTGTTTGTTTGTATTTATGTGTTTTAAGCCCTAATCTTATGTTAGGCTTTAACCCATTTAAATAAATTTAGGTAGGTTTAATTAATAAAAATGCATCTTTAGGCCCATAATTAATTAGATTTAGGGTAGAGATAGCCTAGGCCCATTTAGTTAATTTAGACATAGGCCCACCTAATTTAATTAATTTAGACTTAGCCTATTTAATTTAAGTCGTTTCCATAATTTGTAGGTTTAATATCACTTTAGAATTAAAAACATGTAGAACTAGACCCACTAATTTAAATACTTTATAATTTATAGATTTAGGCTCATTTTATAATTAAAATAAGTAGACTTAAGTTCACTTAATTAAAATTGAATAGAAATTAGGCCCATTAGTCTTTAGGCTCACTTGTAAATTAAAACATATAGATTTAGCCCACTTGATTAAAATCAATGTAGATTAGACTAACTTAGGGATTATGAACTTAAATGATTTTCATGACTAGTTTGCTTGGAGTTGATTGTTTTAATAAGGGTTTATATGAAATTGCATATAAATAGAGGGTAAGATAGTAATTTATAAAGTAATTCTAAATGAACACAAGATTGAAAGAAGTTAATATTCCATACCCAGAATCTCCTGGTTATGGTGCTAGCTTTTTTTTAGAGAATTGAGTACCATTATTTTTTGACTTTTCCCAGTTATTACCTTGGGTGGCAACTCCTCATCTCCACACCATGTCTTTGTGATAATGGTTAGTGTGTTCTCTAGAGCCCAGAGCTCACATAGTGTCACGGTTGCTAAAATCTTAGGCATGCACTAAACCCCACCATCTACAAACATACTAACACAAACTTGCATCTCTCCTGTAGACTATAGTTCCTATGCTCGCAGGCACATATGAACTATAGATGCCACTTATGAATCGACGAATGGGCCTCTTATTGACATTATGTGTTTACCTTGAGTACATTTGAGTATTGCTCCCTAACTTGCTTTTTTAATCTGATTAACATGAATCAAAATAAACTAGCTTGAGAGTGGAATCATAGTCCCCTGATGACTACATTTTAACAACCCACTTAGGACAAAAATCCTTACCACGTGGAGTGATAAGGTTGGAAGGCATGATTACTTATTTTTGATTTGTCCATTTAATAATTTTTTTTTTACATTAACATTATTTTTTCATTTTCTTTTCTTTTCTTTTCAAAGGCCAAGGGGAACAAAGACTCATCCTCATTATCATCATTATCATATAGGGGTGCTCTCCTATTAGGTCCAACACTATGTATCCTTATAACCTCAGTCTTAACCTGAAGCTACTGAATCTGGCTCTGATAATAAGCCTCAGATTGGTGCATTGCCTCCTTTCACTAATGCACTATCCCTACATGCTCATGTAACATCATAACATACATGCATTAGCATATGCATAATTCATAGCACATCACACATTGCATATTGTTTATTATAAATAGGTAAAAATATAGGGAAAAGCTCACATGAGCCTCCACCGAATGTTGGACATGATGACTGCATAAACCTCAAGTGCATTGGTACTAATACTCAGCCATCTCCTATGGAACCTACATGGAAGACAATCAGTAAATAAGAAATATAAAAAGACATCAAAGAGATAAAGCATAATGAAAAATCAAATGAGTAATGTTCTCATGGATGAAGGCGACAATCTCTGTAAATACAATCACCATATTACTATGAAGATCATATCCTTTAAGCAAAATAAGCAAAGGTACTGCAATAACTCTAGAAACCATCTGAGCAACCTCAGGAGGAGCATGAGCAGCCTCAAGAGAAACACTAACAACTCCCATACCACTAGAAGCCTTAATATTGTCTCTACCTTGAGTCCTCTTTGAGCGAGACTGCAAGCACAAAAGGCAATAAATCATAATGTAAAGCACCTTCAACATAAAATGGTACAAGAGAAATGAGACTCACTTGGAGAGCAGAAGAAGAGGAGACACTAGCAAAAGGGGCCATTAGCTAACTAAGGAACGAGGGTCTCCACATAAAAAAGGCCCTTTGGCTCCAAGAGCTCATAACCATCCAGGCCAGCTAATGTACCCTCTAAGCTGGGACCCACTAAATCCTTCCCCTAAAGTGAGGGAACTCCTCAAGTGTTTGAGTAACTATGGTGGGAGCAGTCAAGATGTAGAACTCGAAAGCCCAAATCTATGAAAATAAAAAAAGAAGTGTGTCATAATAGTGCAGTGAGGAAAAGAAAAGTAGAAATAATAAGAGGCATCAAAGTAACTCACATCAACCACTAGAAGGATACCGCAGATTCATGATCCATCTTTACACACATCAACCAAGCCATGTAAAAGATAACCATAAATAGGGGAGCCCCAATCATACTCCTATAAGTTATTAAAATCTCACAAAAGAGGAAGCAACCATGAACCCTTAATGCTGTTACAATTCAGGAACACTAGCGTGCTCATCAGATAGAACATGAAATACTTAGCTAATCTCTCAGTGCCCACTGCCCATCTATCATAGTCACCTCACAAGCATGCTTGAGATGGTCATATGAAATACAACTGCCTCGACCAACCGTAAATTTTGGATCATAGCCAAGTAGCTCAACACATAATGCTATAGGATCATCAAGGATATCAAATGGCACTCATTCCCTAGAGAATGAGAACCTCATAATGATAAAAAAAAGTCAAGGGGTATGATCATCATCTCCCTAAAGCAGGAGTGGAAGGTGTGCATGCGATCTGACCACCTCTTTATCAAAACAATCATAGTTGCCTAATAGTTCTTTAACACTTATAGGCCCTCCAATAAACCCCCAATTAGACCATCAAAGTTGAGTCCATATATCCGGTCTCACACCTCCCTCGATAGACTCTAATTGAACTTTTCTCTTTGGTAAAGCTACTAAACAATACCAAGGGTGTCACCATAACCTAATAATAATAAAAGTTAGTAAAACACAAATCCTAACTAAAAATTTCATTTAGGAGACAAATAACATGCACTAACTATTCATTATCTCTCATTTGCATATGATTTGAAAGAAAACATCCTAAATAAATGGAAGTTAGCAAAAATAACAAAAATTTTAACTAAAAGAATTTCATTAATAGTAAAATAAATCAAGACTATTTGCTTTTCTATTTATTTGAGGAAAATTCCAAAAACTAGCACACGACCTTAAGGAAAAATTCCTAAAGTTGGTTCCTAGTAAAGATGTTTCCTAAGAGTTGGAACCTAAGTTAGCGCTCATCCTAATGAAGAAAAAATGAAAAAAAGGAATAGTTTTTTAGTACTAACTTGCTAGTAATAGAGCATCCACACATGCCCTTGTAAGTTTGATACTAATGGGATGGTCTAGCCCCTAATCACCTCATGCCATAGGCGACGAGCTAGCACTAGCTTCCAGTAAATGATAGCCTCCAAACCCTTTGGATCAATGTAAGGACCCACGAGGTGCTCAACATCAACATGTTGAAGTCTCCTTGCATGGGTGTGTGGTAAGAAAACCTAAAGTTTATAGAAATTCTAAAAGAAGAGAGAGAAGAAAAATGGAAGAATGAAGACAAAAATTTAAAAAAAAAGTAACTTTTATAGCCTCTTTGGTAAAACTACTAAGCAATACCAAAGGTGTCACCACAACCTAATAATAATAATAGTTAGTAAAACATAAATCTTGACTTAAAATTTCATTTAGGACACAAATAACATGCACTAACTATTCCTTATCTCTCACTTGCATATGATTCAAAAGAAAACATCCTAAATAAATGGAAGTTAGCAAAAATAATAAAAATTTTAACTAAAAGAATTTCATTAATAGTAAAATAAATCATGACTATTTGCTTTTCTATTTATTTATGGAAAATTCCAAAAACTAGCATGCCACCTAAAAGAAAAATTCCTAAAGTTGGTTCCTAGCAAAGATGTTTCCTAAGAGTTAGAACCTAAGTTAGCAAGTTAAGTACCAACTTGCTAGCGATGGAGCGACCACACGTGCCCTTTTAATTTCAATACTAATGGGATGGTCTGGCCCCTAATCACCCCATGCCACGTGCGATGAGCTAGCACTAGCTTTCAACAAACGATAGGCTCTAAACCCTTTGGATTGATATAGGGACCCATAAGGTGCTTAAGATTAAAACGTCGAAGTCTCCTTGCATGGGTGTGTAGTGAGAAAACCTAAAGTTTATAGAAACTCTAAAAGAAGAGAGAGAAGAAAAGTGGAAGAATGAAGAAAAGAATAAAAAAGTACCTTTTATAGCCTCTTGGGGAGTGGGTCCACCCACAACTCATGCATATGGGTTGTGTGATCAACATTAATGCGTCAGCCCCACAAGCCTCACTAGGGCCCACCACAAGCTCTGGACACACACCAAAGGACTCTTGTGGCCTTGAACAAGGTCTAAAAGAATCCTAGAGACCCAAGAATCAACCTATGGAATGCACAAGGCGTCAGAAGCCAATAACAAAGACCCAGAATGTGTCTAAAAAATGTGTCTAAAAAATGTGAAAATTATACCCCCTGATTTATAATTTTTTAAATGCATTTACACATTCATGCATTCATACTTGTATTTTCATTCCAAGAATCCTTTTTTCATGCTCTTGAAGGTGGCCTTGCATGGACATAGGGGGCATATGGTAAAATAGACCAATCAACCCTAACAGCAATCGTCTCACCTTGATAAAGCTTTTAAAATTTCCTAACTTTTATCAGTAACTTCAAGCTGAGATTCCTAAATTTTAAGCCACTTAATGCTTAATAACCTTATGAAGGAAAGAGAATACCCCCAAAAGGAGAATCTTAAGGAATCAAGATGATCGAGCAACTTACAATTACCATGACAAGTTCTTAAAATAATTTAAATGAAAAAACCATACTCGATCTACTCCAATGCTCAATCAAGTAAAAGGATCCCTTAGCAAAATTAATGTTAAGTAACACACGAAAGGCAGGAAATACCTAAAAAGGGAAACCAATGTGAAAAGTTAACTACTATAATGCTCTCAAAAGGAGTAAGAGTATCTCAAACACTCTTTGATAGCATTCACACTAAGTAATATCAGAAAGGTAGGGAATGCTTGAAAAGAGAAAATGCCCTATAAAAAAAGTAGTATGATCAAGCATTTGCTTTTAAAAAAGGAATGTTTTGGTAGCAAGAGTTGTCTCGTTCGTCAATATTCCCAACAATCTCTTTTTAAAGAATCCTCTTTCAATCATTTGGGATGCTTGCTCTCCACTTAGTAACCAGAAGCATCTTTGGCAAAGAGTTACTAGTCGAACCTTGAAGAAATAACAAAAACTATTTTAAAGAGAGACTATTGTAGCCAAGATCACTCGAAGTTCCTAATATGAACCCCTCGCTAGTAAGGGTAAACTACTGAAAGTGCAAGCAAAACTCGCATGCATCACAATTTCAAAAATGAAGCTGCATTATGACATTTTGATTTCACATACATCATGATTTTGAAGGAAATTACACAACACTTAAACTTGAAGCCCGTCTAAGGCCATATGTTGTATTCTACTTATAGCCTACCTAAGGCTACATAACACATAGGAATTTCACACACACACTTTAGTTTTTTAAAGCCTAACACTTAAAGACTGTCCAGGGCTATACAGTATATCTTTCCACTTATAGCCCATTTTAAGCTATACACCAGAGTATGCTCCTCGTGCATTGGCAAATATTGACTTGACTAAAGTATGCGCATCATACACCATAAAATTTTTCTCTACATAAATAATGTGTTCCCTGTGCATTGGCAAGTATTAACTTGACCAACGCAAGCATAGCACCCCCATAAAAGTTTTCCTTGCATAAATAGTGTTCCTCATGCATTTGCAAGTATTAACTTGTCCAACGTATGTGCAACACCCCCATAAAAGTTTTCCTTGCATAAATAATGTGTTCCCTATGCATTGGTAAGTAATGACTTGACCAACGCATGTCCAACACCACCATAAAAGTTCTCTTTGCATAAATGGTGTGTTCCCTGTGCATTGGCAAGTAATGACTTGACAACATATATACAACACCCTATAAAAATTTTCTTTACATAAATAGTGTGTTCCTCATTCATTAGCAAGTATTGACTTGACCAATGCATGTGCAACACCCCCATAAAAGTTTTCCTCGCATAAATAGTATGTTCATCATGCATTGGAAAGTATTGACTTCACCAATGCATGCGCAGCACCCACATAAAAGTTTTCCTTGTATGAATAATGTCTTACTGGAAGCCCATATAAGGCTATATAGCATAATTTTCTTCCACTGCATTGATAAGTGCCAATATGATCAATGCACGTGAAGTAGGGGGCAATTGTTGACACTTTAAATTTTAGCGGTCCCTTAAAAATTCGATGATGAAGGTTTCTTATCGACAACATAAGGGGATACTTCTTCGAAAGTCTTCCTATGAGTGCTCAGATAAGGAAAAAGAGCAAGACACATTAAAAAAAGCCTAAAATACACTCAAAAAGCCCAAAAAAGTTACCTAAACCTCAAAAACACTTTAAAATGTACCAAATAATCAAAACAAATGAAAAATAAGGTTGGAAGCCTAAGGGTTGGTTTGACTGAACCATGTGGGTCCAACCCACAACTGTGGGTCAAGGCCATGACCTATGAGCTTGGGAATAAAGAAATGGGGGAGGATAAAAGAGTTACATCCTTTAAACATGTAAGGGAATAAAGATAAAAATGAGTTAAAAAACACACTTAAAGAAATGGCGGGAGGATAAAGGAATTATAACCCCTTAACACAAAATTAAGAAATAAATAAAATAAATCTAAGTGGGTCTTCTAAACTCATATGATCATTTGGTGATTAATCATTACACTAATTTTTCCTAAAAATAAAGTTAATTAGCTCACACATAAAAAAAAAAAAAACCTACAAAAGCAAGCCACCAAGTTAATTTCTCAAAATAAATACAATGAAATGTAACATGAAAATAAAAATTAAGCAAATAAAGATATAATTTCTTTATTAAATATTAAGGCAATAAAATAAATAAATATTAAAATAAAAAAATCAAACAAATTGCACAAAACATAAAATAAAATTTAAAATCAACTCGAATTTGGCAAATACATAAAAAAAACCTAAAGTATTGATAATTACATATTTTAAATTACATTATTTTCAAACTAAATAAATCACATGATGCAAAAGTATAATTTGTGTGAAATACTTATAAGTTGAACATATTAAACAATTCAAGTAAATCATGTAAAATAAAAAAATAACAATAAAAGACAAGAAAAGGAATGTGGTGACGCTTGTCCATTGAGGCATCGCCTTAGGCCACTAAGGCGATAGAAAGTTGCCTTAGGCCATAGAGGTATTGCCCCCTCGATAAGGCATTGCCTAAATTCAAGATGTAGAATAGAAATTACCTTAGTTCCTTTTCTATTTTCTAACTAAATACCAAACTTGAATAATTATGAAATAAGTCAACCACACATATATAAGTCTATAAAGTTGTATTTTGTATACAAAAATTCACTTGAAAAATATAAAATATATCTTATAAACTGTGGAATCAATGTGAAATAAGGAGTGTTACAATTTTAGATGAGTTTAATCCCTTAACTATGCCCCTCAGAGATGGATTCAACCTCAAGCACTATTCTAAATGCAAGTAGTCACCTTTCTCCTTTTGAAGTGGATTTTTTTTACCTTTTCTTTCACCTCTTCTTTCTGATTATTACTCCCTTTTCTTTCCTAATATCTTTAAGTTTTCTTCAGATTCCTTTTCATTTTCCTTTTACTTTCCTTGTTCAATACAACTCCTCTCTTTTTTGCTCCAAAATCTCCTCCTAAAAAAAACCCTTTTCCTCTCCTTCTATTCCCCCTTTTAATTCTTTATAAAAGTTTCATTTCCCTTTCCTTTTTTTAATAGTAATGCTATTTATTACTCTAAAGAACATGCTAATGTGTAGCAGTATTAATTCTGGCATTTTGCATACATTAATTCTCTTTTTAAAAAAAATATATCAAAGCAACTAAAGTGGCACCTCATCTATGGGGCATCACCTTATCAATCCACCTCTACTGAGGTGATGCCTCTTCAGTCAAGCGTCACCTCAACATCTATGGGCTGAAGTATTTTCCTTAGACTTTATGGGCTTTGGGCTTAACTCGGGCATGTTTTCCTAAATTTGAGCCCGTGGTCCACTTTTAAAAGGTTTAGGGCTTTTAGTCCACTTTTAAAAGAGTTTAAGGTTGGGCCTTGCATTCAACGCTTATTAATTCTCATAATCAGGCTTTGATTGTTGGTCAATCAAATTGGGTATCCATAGTTTGCCCCCTTGATTTTTGAAAATTGAATTTCAAAAAATTAAATGATTTTCAAAAATTCAACACACATAATAAATTTTAAAAGGATATAACCTTCTCTTGATGGAATCCATGTCGTCAACCTTGGGGAACAACCCAAGATGCTAATTCTTCTAATTTTTTACTATTAGGCTTAAGGTACAACCCAAGAGGTTATTGCTTTAAAATTCATACTATCAGCCTTAAGGTATAACCCGAGAGGTTAAATATTGATACTTCGATCATCAACTATGTCTTATGCACCATCGACCTCAAGGTATAACCCTATAGGTGAAATGCTAATACAATAATCTCGTTACACAATATGGGATCTTATAGCCACTTTCAACTTTAGGCAAGGTCAACTGAAATGTGTTATATAGCCTTTGGGGCATCAAGTAGAGTAAATCCAAAGAAGCCATATAGCCTTTAGGGCATCAAGCAAGGCCAATCTAAACAAGCCACGTAACCTCACAGGCATCAGGTAAGGTCAATCAAAATGTACCATATAGCCTCTAAGGCATTAGGCAAGGTCAATCTAAATATGCCATATAGCCTCTAGGGTGTCAGTTAAAGTTAATCAAAATGTGTTATATAGCCTCAGGGGCACCAGGCGGGGACAATCACAATGTGCCATATAGCCTTTGGGGTGTCTAGTGAGGACAACCAAAATGTGCCAATATAACCTCTAAGGTATCAAGTGGGGACAAACAAATGTCGTATAACCTCTAGGTGTTAGACAGGGTCAACTAGAAAGTATCATATAGCCTAAGGGCATCAGACAAAGTCAATTGAAAGATGTTGTGTAGCCTTTAGGGTGTCAAAAAAGTCAAGCAAATTGTACCATATAGTCTCTAAGGCATCGAGCAAATCATTTTTTTAATTGCATCTTATGCACTTGAGCTAGCTCACTCTTGGGAAAATACATTTAGAAAATTTTAAAACTAGTGTATACATGATCATGATCTTTGAAAGCTTTCAAAAATGATTTGACAACACAATCTCATAGTGTGTGTAATATTAATAGAAAACATGCATTATTCTAATACCCACTTGTATGAGATGTCAAAATAATTTTTACAAAAAATTTTGTGTATACATAAGTTAAAAGAATAAGAAATCTTAAATGAGTTAACCAAATCCCTTTTCTGTTTAGAGCTAATTTTTAGGAACTAGCACTCCTTCTATCAAAGAATCTAAGTTCAAAAGTTTAGTGTATCAGAGACTGTCATTGATACCAGTTTATATAAATGGAACAAAAATTAAGACACCTTCATTATCAAATTGGAATAATGATAATAAATGCCCTCTGCTTGGTCACCTCCTTAGAATACTTTACTGTTGTAGGACTATAGTGCTTGACCTCTAGTTTGGAAAAGATACTTTTCTTGCCTCCCAATTTAAGTATTTGTTGAAAGACTATGACACTTATGAGTCTCAACACATCTTAAAAACTTACCAATATTTGAGGAATTAATATACCCTTAACTCTTGCATCATAAAATGGAATCTTATAATTTCTCAAACTGCTGTTCGTAGAATGAAAATGTGACCAATTTTATTTTATATTCCCTCTTTTTCTTAGGTTGCCCCCTTCTAGGAGTTTTCAAACCTAACTAGGTCTTTCATTTTTTCTTTTTTTTTCCCTCTTTTGCCTAGGCTGCTCTTTTTTTTTGAAGTTTGCAACCTCACTGGGTGGTTGCAAATTCATAATGATGATTGACCACTATTTGATTATGCTCAATGTTCATGTTACCACTTTAGTTGTTGATCACTCAACCCTCCTACTACTGATTATTGAACGTTGATGTCACTCATAGTGTTAATTGCTGCAAAATTTATAAAAAGTCTATGCCTGACACTTCATATGCTAATGTTATGTCTATCATGACTATTTTCACATGATTACTCATTTGTTATTATTAGGCATGCTACATTATGCTTGTTATTAATCAACCCTTTGTGGGTTTTTAACCAACTATTTTTTAGCTCATAGTCGGTGGTGATTTATTTCAGATTTTTAATATTTGCATTATTAAAAATCATGAGGACTTTCAAAGGGTTACACAGGATCAACTTCTCAAATGTGGGGGGCATAAATAAAGATTTTTCTTTTTTCTTTTTATTTTTTTCACCTCATTCTCTTTTTTTTTTCTTTTCTCTCTTTTCTCTTTTCTTTCTTAGTGAACATGGTGAATTCATTTCAGGAAAAACTAAGGTTGAAAGTGCCTAAAGGAAAACTAAAAGTCAATCCTTACATTTAGCCCTCTTATTTGATGTGCTTTTTGTTCTTTTGAAATCTCTCTCTCATTCAAGCATAAGATTGCATGCATAATCATAACAAGTTCATAATCATATAAATTAGACAATCAAAAATTTATTAGTATAAGAAAAAGCTACTATAGCAAAACATTATTTTGAATTAAAAAATCATTCAAAGATAATAATCATTCATTAGTGCTTGAATTCAAGTCAGCTTAAATTTTTACTCTAAAATGGTACAACTCTTTAAAGTCCTTTATGCCCATATCCTTCAATTTATTAGCCATAGGTGGAATGCAGGCTTCTATGGCTATAATCAGTTGGTTTAATTTTGCAAGTCTATACTTCATTTAGGCTAACAAAAGCTTATGAAGGACTCATCAGATCTTTATTTTGTATTATGTAGCTTACAAAAGGAGACTTTAAATTGAGAATTTAACCTATATTGCTTGATGAGGCTAAACATAACTCCTTCTAGTCTTGTTGAACATGTGCATCTAGAGTGTAGTACCAGTTAATAGTAGCTCCTTCCAAGGATAATGGAAATTGTTTGACAATCTGGGCTTTAGACAACCTAGTGGCCTTTATATAGGTGACGCACTACTTCAGGTGTATATGGGGATTATCAGTGCTAAAGTACTTCTTCATATTTGGGAATTTATATCTTGGGGCCAATGATTCTTCTTCCTTTATATAGGTGACGTACTACTTCAGGTGTATATGGGGATCATTAGTGCTAAAGTACTTCTTTATATTTGGGAATTTATATCTTGGGGCCAATGATTCTTCTTCCTCCAAATATGAGCCCACATTGACAAAGTCACGATCGAGCCTACGATTTTTCATCGTAGTTTCTAATTAATCCATTTGCCTTTTCATATCTTTCATCCATTCTGACTCAGTTGGATCTACTAGTGCTTTTTCTTTAAGTGGCTCACCAAGAATGTTTCTATTTTTAGAGTTTTCTTCACAAAAGGGCATCTTCCCTACTATCTTAACAACCAACTCTCTAATTAGAGATTGGGTTCAGAAAGTAGTTATTGTCTTTTGGAATGCCCACCCAACCTTGTCGTTGACTTCCGTTTGTGTTTTATTACTTTTAATTATTAAATTATTTCTTTATTTACATGCAAATTGCAATTTTCTTCCAAATGATTTCTAATTTTCACAATTAGGTCCAAGTGATTAGTTGATTCCAATTGTATGCAACTTAGTCTAATATCCATCACATCACACATTCATAATTAAATTAACAACGTAAACTAATTAAATAAAATAAAATGCGCATGAAAAACAAATAAGGGAGGAGAAAATAGTTACATCCTTTAAACATGCAAGGGAATAAAGATAAAAATGAATTAAAAAACACACAGACAAAGAAATGGAGGGAGGAAAAAGGAATTACAACCCCTTAACACAAAACTAAGAAATGAATAAAAAATAAATAAATCTAACTGGGTCTTTTAAATTTGTATTATATTTTGGTGATTAATTATCAATTTAATTATTCCTGAAAATAAAGTTAATTAGCTCCACACACAAAAAAAACCTACAAAAGCAAGCCACAAAGTTAATTTCTAAAGATAAATAAAATAAAATGTAAAATGATAATAAAAAAAATAAAAATCTAATTTCTTTATTAAATATTAAGGCAATAAAATAAATAAATTTTGAAATAACAAAACTAAACAAATTGCACATAAAATATAATAAAAATTTTAAAATTAACTCGAATTTGGCAAATACATTAAAAAAAACCTAAAGTATTGATAATTATATATCTTAAATTATGATATTTTTAAACTAAATAAATCATAGGATTCATAAGTAAATTTTTCATGAAATACTTAAGAGTTGAACATATCAAACAATTCAAGTAAATGATGTAAAATAAAAAATAACAATAAAAGACAAGAAAAGGAAGCTAGTGACACCTTAAACCATTAAAGTGGTGCCCCCTCGATAAGACGTTGCCTAAATTCAAGTTTCAAAACACTACCTGAGTTCCTTTTTTTTTCCAACTAAATATGAAACTTGAATAATTATGAAATAAGACAACTACACATATGCAAATCTATAAAGTTGTATTTTAAATACAAAAATTCACTTAAAAAATATTAAATATATCTTATAAACTATGGAATTAATGTAGAATGAGGATTTTTATTATTTTAGATGAGTTTGATCCCCTAACTATGGCCCTTAGAGATGGATTCAAGCTCAAGCACCATTCTAAATGCAAGTATTCACCTTTCTCCTTTGGAAGTGGACTTTTTTTTACCCTTTCTTTCACCTCTTCTTTCTGGCTATTCCTCCCTTTTCTTTCTAATATCTTTAAGCTTTCTCCAGACTCCTTTTTGTTTTCCTTATGCTTTCCCTGTTCAATCTAGCTTCTCTCTCTTTGCTCCAGAATCCCCTCCCCAAAAAACCCTTTTCTCTCTTTCTTTTCCCCATTTTCATTCTTTGCAAGAGTTTTATTTCCCCTTCCCTTTCTGTTGGCAACACTCTTCATTACTCTAAAGAATGTGCCAACGTGCAATAATATTAATTCTAGCATTTTGCATGCATTAATTCTCTTATTTTAAAAACAAACTGAAGCCACTAAGGCGATGCCTCATCAAAAGCGCATCGCATTATTGATCCACCTATACTGATGTGACACCTCTTTAGTCAAGTGTTGCCTCAACATTTATAGGCTAAAGTGTTTACCTTGGACTTCATGGGCTTTGGGCTTAACTCAAGCTTGTTCTCCCAAATTTGAGCCTATGGTCCACTTTCAAAAGGTTTTAGGGCTTTTAGTCCACTTTTAAAAGAGTTTGAGGCTAGGCATTGCATTTAGTGCTTATCAATTCTCATCATTAGGCTTTTGTTGCGGGCCAATCCACAATTACCTTTTTTGATAAATTTATTATTTTTATCATAAAATTTACATTTTATTATAAAAATGGCATTTTTATCATTTTTATTATTTTTTTGCATTTTTATTATTTTTATATTTTTGTTGCTTTTTTTTGTAAATTTGCTATTTTGATCATAAACTCTACTTTTTTTATGGTAAAAATAGCATTTTTATAATTTTGTTTGCATTTTTATTTATTTCTATTATTTTTAATGCCTTTTTTTATAAATTTGTTATTTTTATTATAAAGTCCATATTTTTATGGTAAAAATGGTATTTTTATCATTTTTATTATCTTATTATCAATTCTATTATTTTTATTATTCTATTTGCATTTTCATTATTCTTGTCATTTTTTATTTCTTTTATTAGTTTCACACCTTTTATCATAAAATTTCCATTTTTATGGTAAAAGTTGCATTTTTATCATTTTTGTTATTTTATTTGCCTCTCCATTGTTTATTTTTCATTTCTATTATTTTATTCCACCATTTCTATCGTTTTATTATTTTTATTCCTTTATTTCAATTTCCTTGCATTTTCCCTATTACAAAATTCTATTTTTCAAGATAAAAATGATAACTTTACACTAAAATAGCTTAATTTCAAAATCTTGCATGATGCATCTTCATTAGCATCCTTGTTTGCTTATTTTTTTAGTTAATCTCATTGTTTCAATTATTTTTCTTTATTTATTTGTGTATGAAATATATAAAATTGTACTAAATGTGATGTGTGCTTGCATGTGTGTGATAGCTAACCTTTGTTTTGCAGGTTTATTAGAATAGGATTTTCTATTTTATTTTATTCTCTATTCTAATGTAATTAATAGCATGGGGAATTTTCAAGGAAATTTAATCCTTAATATCTATTCCCCTTTTATTTTCTATTTTGGATGTATTTATTAGAATAAGCTTTTCCCCATGGGTTATAATCCTTAATCCTTTCCCCATTTCTTTTTATTGCATGTTTATTTTGTTTATTATTATTTCTTGCATGCTTCTGTGCTACTTGCAAGTTGTTTGCATTATTACTTGCTTAGTTGATGTGATTGGTGAATGTTTATCTATTTGCTTATTTTGTGATGTATATGTGCTAATTCCAATTATTCCGCATTTCAATTTTCATTTTCAATGCAATTTAAATTGACTAATAATCAAATGTGGTAAATGCATCACAAAACCAAAATTAGGGTGAAGGAACGAGTAATTAAGTAATGTATGATAAGGAACATGATAAGTAACTCCTACCCCCCAAAACTAGAATCTTTAGTTAGGAAAATGAGTTTTTAATTCACTTTTCCCAATGAAAGTCTAGTGGTCACTCCAATCTATAAAGCCTATTCAAGCAAACCCTTCTATATCAATAACATTTGATAGATGGTCGCCTTAGCCTGTGTGCCCTGACATTACACTAATCCTATCTCATTACAACCCTTGAAATGGAAAAAAATGGAGCACATACATATGAACTTGATAATGAGAGCTCCTTAATAAGAAAATTAGTTTAAAAATTTCAAAAATTACTTTTAAAGAAAAAGTTTTAAAAATTGTCTAAGAGTTTTAAGGATTTGAAATTAGAATTTTCAAGTGTAATTTCCTCAAATGAAAAGTTATCTCCCTATTTGAAAGCCTCTCTATCTTTGAAAAATGATTTGGATAAAACTAAGAAAGAAATGAGTTACTTTTAAAAGAAATTTTAGAACTAAAAGGCACCATTTCTAAGTTTCAAAAAGAAAAAGAGAGCCTTAATCATATCCTTAATAGTCAAAGGTCTCATGGTATGAAATTTGGACTTAGTTTTTCTAATAGAGCCTCTATATCATCAAGTCCTCCTAAATTTTTCAAGGCTACTCTAGCTTCAATCGTCATTTCTTGCAAGAGCTCTAAAACTCAAGATTCTAAGACCAATAGTCTTATGAATTGTAGTGCAAATGGAAAGCCTCCAAAAGCTAATGTTTCTAAGGCTTAAGGTTCAAAGCTAAAGATAAGAAACATCAACCCCATCATGCATTCATGTATCATAATAAGAGGCACACACATGTGCATTTTATACCTCAAAAATTTATGCATAGTTGTGATTATTAGATACATGCTTATCCTAGAACTTTTATGTCAAGGAAAGCTATTATCATAGACATAATGAACTTAAAAATGTTGGTAAGAAAAATAGATTTAGTAGAATTATAGGCTTCTATTGGATGAAATTTGGACACACTAATAATATGTGTTATTATAGAAAATTTCACCTTAACCTCCTACTTAAAGATTTTTTTAAGACAAACAAACCTAGACCAATTAAAGTTTAGGTTAAAAATGGTGTTTAATCTTATTTTAAGTAAGAATGGTTGAAGTTTTCCATCTACTATGTATTGATATATTAATAAAATTTATTTATTTAGCTTTTCAATAAACATGCACACATCAAAATATCCAAAGAGAACTTGACCTTTGTATAATCAAAATGATTTTCCAAAATTTCATAATTTTGATATGCTATTCATTCATTATTTTTCTTTTGTCATCATTACTTTTTTCTTGGTATTATTTATCTTTAAAACACTCATTAGAAAACATATTGTGATTCACAATTCATTGTGTATATATGAGTTAATGCTTGGACCTTGTTTTATTTCACATCTAAAATCATGGTTGTTTTTTCATATATTTTTCATTCAATATGAGCATATATCTTTTTCCTTATAGTTTTCTCCTTTTTTCACTTTGATAAAGGGGAAGATAAATTTGGCATTTTAAAGGATAACAATGATGCTTGAATTATGAAGAAAATGTCAAAAATAAGGAGAACTTAAATATTTGATATGTTTGACATAGTATTTTATATGTTTAACTCACCTTAGCACATATTAAGAAATTTTTAAATCCCTTGGTATATGATTAAGGTGAAGTATATTGAACAAAAGCACACATAAACACTTAGTGTTTTTTAATTACCATTCAAAAATTAATTGTCAAATTCAAAAAAGGGGAGATTGTTGACCCTTTGCATGATCAAGGTCATGATCAATCTCAAATCAATCTTGGTTTTAACTTTAACAATTAATTTTAGTTGCTAACTTTTATATTTAAGTGTAGTTATAAGTTAGGTTCAAAGATGCAATCAATAGGCCTTGAACTAAAGTCCAAACAAAGTCATTTGAAAGGGGAATTACCCCTCATGATCATAAGGAAGGTCATGGGCATGAATCAAATGAAGAGCTATGTGCTCCTCATAATTATGAGGAGGACCCTCACAGTCGTGAGGAGGGTGGTCATGATTATGAGCACCTTGGCATGGCTAGTTCAGAACTCCAATGGCTATAAAATTAATCCTCACGTTCGTGACACCTCCCCTCATAATTGTGAGCAGCAAAATCTCTACAAAAAATGGAAGAAACATTAAATTAAGATAGAGAAGTGTAGGGATTAAAATCAAAGCTCTAACAATCGTATTTTCGTCCTCCACAATAAATACCTCTTAAAAATACATTGAAGAGGTTAAGGAAGTTTACTAGAAAATTCAATGATCAATTACTATTTGCCCTTTGTGGTTTGCTATATTATATTACTTAGTCCTTGAAATTTAAAATTTATATTATCTCCCCCTTCTATTTTTCAAAATTATACTATTTACCCCTTGCATCAAAATTTTTCGTCACAATTACTGTTAATTACCATGATAATTATCAAGTAACTACTATTTACCTTCTATGCTTGAATATATTATACTATTTCCCCCCCCCCCCTCCTTTATTTGAATATATTATATTATTTGCCCCTAATATTTAGAATTTATATTTTTATTATTAAAACTAATTTTCTTAGAATTTAACTATAAAATGATAATTATATCATTTACATAAAAATATAAAATTCTAAATTTCAGTTTTATATAATAAAATTTCTAATTAAATACCAATTAACAAGTGTTTATTTTAATTTAATCAAATCAACACTCTTTTTAATTTTGATTCTTCATTTGAATTGTTAGTTTCAATTATTGAGTATACAAATCAAATTATTTAAAATTATTAATTTTATTCATAAAAATAATTTATTTACATAATAATCTAAACTAACAATTCAAATAAAAATAAAATTTTACAGTTAAAAAGAGAATTTACTTGGTTAATTTTTTCATGTAATTTAAATATTTTAAGTTGATATTTAAGTAAAGATATTTTAAGATTGGAAATAATTAATTGTTAGTTGATTAAAATTTTGATTAAATTAAAAATAAAAATAAAATATTTTTAATAAAATTATCATTTTTATAGTCAATTAATGATAATTGAATTTAATATATATTTTGTTAAACAATTAGTTTGATCAAAACAATATATTTTGTAAATTTTAAGGGCAAATAACCTAATATATCTAAATAAAGTGGGAAAATAGTATAATATATTTAAATACAGGGGGCAAATAGGATTTACTTGATCATTATCATGTCAGGCAACAGTAATTGTGATGAAAAATTTAAGAAAATGGGCAAGTAGTATAATTTTGCAAAATAGAAAGGAGAAATAATATAAATTTTAAATATTAGAGACCAAGTAGTATAATATAGCAAACTACAGGGGGAAAATAGTAATTCACCCAAAATTCAACGATCAAATTTATTCCAAACAAAACTTCTTGTATTAAAATTTCTTTATAATTCTTCTTTTAAAGAGAGTTAGGTTGTGTGTTAGAGTTAGGACTCTTTCTTGGGTTAAGTAGGAGGAAGTAAATATCAACTCTAGTAGCTTGGTTTGAGTGTTATCCATTAAAATCACTTGGGTTTTTTTATTGTGATTTAAGTTGAGCGAAGAAAAACTTGTTTTATGAAGGTTTGAGTTGAACCTTGAAAAATTCTTGTAAAGGTTTGAGTTGAGCCTTAAAAAACTCTTATGTAATCAATCTTGAGAATAAGAATGAAGTGAGTGGATTGCAAATCCTTACTTGGAGATAAGTCAGGTGGACATGTAAAATTAGTTATAATATGAACTCCTTAAATCAAGTGTCTTATTCTCTACTCTTCTTAATCTTCTTTAATTTTCTTTAAACTCCATTAATCCTTGTTCTAATTTCTTTAACCTTATTCACCCCCTACGGCTCTTTCATATTTTATTTTTATTATTATTATTAATTATGGGTGAATGTGTATGATAATGTGATGGATGTTATGAAGGAGACTTTTTTTTGTTTAGGAAAATGGAACTTTCATTAAAAGAAAAAGGAGATAAGTCCCTATTTACAAAGGTTCAATAGAAGCTAGAATAAAAGACCAAAACAAAAATTCTCGATCTTGATCTTAAAATAACTTAGCTAACTGATGGGCCACCCAATTTCCTTCCCTATGAATAAAACTAAATCAAGCCAACTTGAATTTTCTTATTACTTAAAGAATATCTCCCCCAATAAGATCATGCAAAGACAAACCTGGATAAGCTTTGTTTAAATTTTGAATTGAAAGTTGGGAATCCAACTCGTATGTAATATTCTCATTATCAGAATTTGCAACTAACTTTAACCCATATATGATTGCTAAAGATTCATTATGTTGCATGTCATAGTAGCTATGGCATTTTCGATTGGTAGAGAACACCATTTGACCCAAATTGTCCCTAGCTACAATGCCAATCCTAAAGTGATTCCCTAAGCTTTGCACAATAGCATCATAATTAATTTTGAGAAAATCATCATAAAGTACTGTTTAGATAAGCCTAAAGTTGTAGTCTGATATACTTTAAACATTCTCTAAGCCAATGACATAATATTCTCCACCATAACTTGCTTAGAATCGAGAACCAGTTGATTTCTATAATACTATAAGCTCTACATTAGATAAAAAAAAAAACTCCAAATCTACCCTGACACATTGATCTCGCAGGGTTTTAAACCATTCTAGGACATTGTCACTTTCCATCATATCAAATTAAAGACCAATAGAAGAGCTAAACCAACTTCAACAGGTCTATAGGCACTGCTTGAACAAATGAATGAAAAATTCCTCACATTGATTATAAAAAGGATAGAGAATTAGAGTTTGCATACATTTATGCCTCATATTGTTAAAGCTAAGCAATGAATTAATAATGACTCTCCATATAAATTTCTTTAACTGTGGAGCAACATTTAACCTCCAAAATAACTTCCACATATCTAAGTCATTAGAGATAGTAAAGGTGGAAGCCACAGACCTCGACTCAATTTGATAAGCAAGAGAATAACTCGATTTAATAAAATAATTACCATCCTTTATTAGTGTCCAATATCTCAAATCCTCCGAGAGACGACAACTAATTGGCAAACAAAGCACAGCCTCAACTTCCTATGGTAAAAATAACTACTTCACTAGGTTTACCTTCTACCATTTCAAATCAGGATCAATTAAAGTGGCTACTAAAGAATCATTATGATGTACCATTCTAATCAACAACTTCATACTATGAACACTACTTAACCATTTGTCAGACCACACCTAAATTAAACACCCATTAGCAATGCGCCATCCAATCCCTTCCTATAAAAGATATCTGGCTTTCAAAAAGCTACATCATAAATAGTTAGGCCAAAATTCACCCTTAGCATGCAAGAAGTCTCCTCGTGGAAAATATTTTGGTTTAAGAACACGAGCACAAAGAGAATTAGGATTTTTAACTAGTTGCCATTTTTATTTCATCAGAAAAGCCAAGTTAAATTGTTGCACATGTTAGAAACCCAATCTACTATCTTTCTGTAGCTTAGCAAGAGCATTCTAAGCAACCCAATTAACTTTCCATTTTTCAAAATTATTGCCCAACCAAAATTGGCTAATTATAAACTATAGCTCCTAGTAAAAACCCAAAGGTAGAAGGAAGCAATTCATAATATATTAAGGAATTTCTTGGGCTACTACCTTGATAAACACTGCCTTTCTAGCTTTATTGAGCAACTTTTCTTTCTAGCGCTTCATTTTTTCCACATGTAATCTTTAAGAAAATTAAAAATCAACTTCTTCAATTTACCAATTACAGCTGGAAGACCTAAGTATTTAGCATGATCATCCACTTTTTGTATACTAAGAATACTATACATGGTTGCTTGGCGATGCTCACTTACCTTACTACTAAAGGAGACCTCAAACTTGTCAAGATTTATTTTTTTACTAGATTCACATTCATAATCCTATAATAATTGAACTATAGCACCACAATCACTCTCTATAGCTCTTCTAAATAACAAATTATTATCAATAAAGAAAAGATGGGATATAGCAAGATTACCACAACTTATCTTTATAGGATAAGATAATCTTATGCAACTGCTCTTTTTATCATAATTGAAAAACCTTCGGTGCATAGTAAAAAAAGGTAAGAAGAGATAGGGTCTCCTTGCCTAAGTTCACATACTGGTTTTAAAAAGCCCTTTAGGTGACCATTAATCAAAAAATGAAAATGATACAGCTGATAAACATGTCATGATCAACCGAATGAAATATGAAGGAAAGGACATTTTACTCATAACTCTTTCCAAATAACCCTATTCCACCCTATCATATGCTTTAATCATATCCAGCTTTAGAGCCATTACTAAAGTAATTGATTACACACACCGAAGAGGAAGCACAATGTGAGCACAAAATTGGTTAGGATAAATTTTAAAAAATTCCTACTATATAACCCTTCCATGAATGCAAAAATTTCAAAACTACCAATACCACAACACATTGAATTTAAACAACCAACTACTTGCATGCTTAATAGACAACATAAATCAAAGATTCATAAAATAACCTAACACAAAGTATGGTAAGACCTACATCTAGAGTTTAGTGACACTTACAAACTCAAATGTTGGTAGGATGCTTGATAAGCTTTAGGAAATGGTTGATGCAAATCTATAAGCTCTTAGCTCCTCAAGTGTTAAGCCTCTAGCTTGAAGCACATAAGTGGCACCAGAATGACTCCAAGCTTTGATAGACCTCTACCCGCAAGCTACTCCTTGATAGTGACCCGAAAGCTTGCTAGAGTTCCTCTCCTTTCTTGGATGATGTAGGACTTCTTGCCTCCTTTGGATGTAGCCTTCACTTGCATAACTCTTGTACAAAGGATTATGATAATGGACTTATGAAGAAACATAATTCTTGTATCTTTTACTCACACACTCACAATCACTTAAAAGAAAGATGAAGAAGAATACTCAACTATTGTTTTCTTTTTTCATATTTTTTTCTTTAATGTTAGTGGTATGTCTTTTGTTAAGTAAAAATGATATCCACTAACTTGGTACATGTATGTAAGAGACTAATTTGCATGTGTAGAGATTCTCCACTAACTCAAGCTTAAGTGTAGGATAAGCAATCTCATGTGTGTGCTTACTTTTTTCACTGTGAGTATAAAATAAGCTAACTCATGCATGTAGAAATTGACCACTAACTCAAGGTGCATGCTTATGACACATCTCCATGTTGTCAACCATGCAATCACATTACATGTAAAGCTATGCGTACATGGCCACCATACAAGCATGATCATCACATGGTCATGCTTATGTGGCACTCTTTTAGTAAATGGGCTTTAAGCTTATTTAACTCTTAAATAAGCCCATGTCTATAACATCCACTAATTGGTTTTATGGGATTTATTTAACACTTAAAGAAGGCTCATATTAATAATACACCTAATTATCCAAGCCCACGCATCATCTAGTAAGCTACACATACATGGCCCATCTCATGGTCCATATCCAAACTAATATTTTTGGCAAAATCCAATTTGGTCCTTAAACTTAATATCATATATTAAATTAAGTCTAAATTAATATTTAATAGTCCTAACCTTTAAATTAGATTTCAGGATATACTAGATCCCTGCACAAGTAAAAATTCAATTCAATTAATTTAATTAATTAATTAAACACTTTAATTAATAATCAACTTAATTATTATCATTGTTGGTGCTACTCTTATGTGTGTGACTTACTAGGTTAAATTCCAAATGGCAATGGAAATAAATAATATTAACTCTTAATATTATTGGAAACTCATTCATAGCTAAATATAAAATCCCAATTGATCACATTTAGTTTCCATAAGTCATGAGTGACCCCCAGCATAGATGCCATGACTACCCAATTAGAAATGAATGCTTTATGTAAATTCATAAGAACCATAGAACATAATTACCATGAACTCAATGTCCCTTCATTTAAAGATCTCAACATCAGTTAGAGTCATGGTTAGTCCAAGTCTAATTGCCTCAATCAAGTGACCTCATCTTCAGTTTAATTCTCGATAAAACATGACTTCTACTATAAACACTTTCTAGCACCAAAACACTTTTTAAGTAAGTCAAGTTTGACCTAGCCATGTACTTATTCTTTAAGAATAACTTAAATTGCATAGGATATTATCCCGATTCACTCTAGGTAATGAATTCCATCTTAGCCAATCACTCATCCTTACATAGAACCAACTAGAGCCACCACATGCTATATACCCATACGTGGCTAGCACAGGTATGTAAGTAGTGATAAACTCTAATCAACCATATGTAAATGACCATGTCACCTCAGGTTAAAGGACCATATGCACCATTATATCCAAAACAGTGATTACAATCACTTATCTTACGTCACTGTTCAGTCCACCCATCACATGAGTATCCACATGTCCATCCTAATATCTCATATCAAGTAACTTGAGACTCACTACCTTCAAATATCGATATCACATATCAATCAAGGAAAATAGATGGAGGTGATAGTCTATGATTAATACGACCCATTTATTAATTCAATGACTATAAACATTTCATAGCATATATGCTAAATGAATTTGCCACTCATATTATCAAAACTTGATAATAAACTCATTTAATATTATGCTAAAGGGTAAACATTCAAATAAACAAACAATTTATCTAAATGAATATTATATTGCTATAAGGATAAAAGTACAATGTCATTTATATTATAAGAAATGGCACTAAGGCATATCTATACTAAAAATTATCCCTTTCTTGCTTATAATTCAGTGTCTCAACAAATGGAAAGCTTCAAAAGCCACTATTGCATTATCAGTGATTAGGCGTCTTCACATAAAAGCTTCAATCTATTAGCCAACACTTTTAAGATTATTTTGTATACAACGTTGCACAAACTAGCATACTCAACAGCTTTTATTTTTGGAATTGAAGTAATAAAAGTATAATGAAGAGAATGAGGCATAATACCAATGTGAAGAAACTAAAGAACCATAACAGTGATATTTGATTCAACTACATCCCAAAATTTTTTATTAAAAAAGTGTCAGGAATCCATCTGGACCTGGAGCTTTAAATGGATGCATTTATTTCAGGGAATGAGAAACCTCATCGGTAGAGACATGAGCATCAAGTGCACAAATTGAATTTTCATATAACTAATTGTAATTTATTGGAATGGAATTATCAAAAGAGATTATATGTGTATATGAAAATAGCTCTTAATAGAAGCCCACTATCAATTATAAAATAGCCTCTTCACCATAATGCCACTGACCACCCAAATTTTTCAGTCACTAAAGCAAATTATGCCTTCTCTGTTGAGATGGTTTTTTATGGAAGAAGGTTGTATTATGATCTCCTACCTCCAACCATAATGACCAAGATCATTCCTTTCAGTAATCCTCCTCCCTCATCAATAATTCATTTAACTATGCTTGAATAGTATTAACCTCAACCAAATTAAATTTAGAGTTAGGACGTTGCTGCAATAAGTCCAACTATTACACTTTTAACTGAATACAGGCCTTTAAGTTCATGAAATTCACTCTACTCCATTGTTTTAAAACATGAGAATAGTGACTAAGTTTTTTAAAAAATTCACCTGAATGTCACTCACTTATACCTAATGTCCAAGCTTTTGAAATAACCTCACAACACCTTAGATCCCATAACTAAAATGATTTAAACTGAAAACTCTCTTCTTCTGGGTGGAACTATTGAAAGCATAGATGTTAGAGTTGAATAAAATAGGTGATTGGACATATACTAATTTTGGTAGATGAGCAACATAGAATAATTGACAAAATTAGACTTAATTGTAAAATTTAAAAATTATTTGGAGGCAATTGCAACTTTGCATATAAATTAATTAATTAATTAATAATTAAAATAATAAAACATGAAACATAAATAGAGGCTAACCCTAAAGTTGTGTGGGCATTCTATAAAATTTCATGCCAGTCTTTATGGATAACTGCTAAGGTACTCTATGGGATCCAGTTGTTGTAAAGTATGTCCTAAATTTCACCTAAATGGTAAGTAAAGTTTCATAACTCAAGTTATATTCCTAGTTTATGAACCCATTCTCTAAGGAAAATTACTGAGACACTTCATGGAATCCAATTGTTATAAACTATATCTTGAATTTCACTCAAGTGGTAATTAAGGTTTCATAGCCCAAGTTATATTCCTTAGTGCACCTCGAACCATATAATGTCATGGTCACCAAACACTTATATATATATATATATATATATATATATATATATATATACGCCATATATGTCCTTATATTCTACTAAGGCTTTATTTTCCTATACAAGGATTAATTGCATATAAAGAATGTCCAAATCAGATAGGAGAAGGTTCCTAATTAAGAAGACTCTAGGATAAGAATAAATACTCTCCAAATATGGATAAATCCTACATCAAAGAGGAATCCTATTCCTTTTAGGTTTGAGCATCATTATCTCTATAAATAGCCCTCATTCTCATTCATTCTATTCTCTAATACTTATTGCTCTCCTTATCTCTCTATATTCTCTAACTTAAGCATTGGAGGGTTTGTAGGGATCCTCCCCACCTCTCACCTTACCTATTGTTGATTCCTTGCAGGGCTTAGACTTAAAGATTGCAAAAGTAAGTTATCAAGTGGCACCGTCTATGGGAAAACTTTTAAGTCAAAGCCATCATTATCTACCAAGAAAAGCATTTACATCATGACTTCCAATCCACTACCAATCCTAACTCTAGATACTCAAATTAACCCTTCAGTCCCTATTCCTTCGATCAATCTATCAACACTTATTCCCCCTATTCCCCTAATTAACCTATCAACACCCATTCAGATAATAATTTTATTAACACCCTTTAATCATATTGGACCCTCCTCATAAGCTCCCCTCAAAGTATATACTCCTACTAGTAATACCTAAGGATGGCCAACACTAAACAATGACTTCCCTTATTATGCTCCTTTGCAATATAACAATAGACCTATACCCTTTATACCCTTCCTAAGTTTCCCATAAACACACCAAACCTAAAAATAGTAACCCAAACACTCAACCTATCTCCATCAAACAAAAGAAGTAATGATAAAAAAATCCAAACCTAAATGCTTCTGATGCAATAATAGTTGAATACCTTGATTCAAGGTAGTAATTCCAAAGTAGCTCATCTGGAGAATAATGTAGCAATAACACTGTAGCAACTTTGAGTGTACTTGGTAATGAAAATAAAAAAAAGGACATAAAGCTTTAGAAGGGGAATATAGCATAACAATCCCAATCTTGGATGACTCAAGGATAGCCCAAAAAGTTGAAGAGGTTATTATAAACACCCAATTTCGAGGTGATGAGTTACGAATGCGATAAAAGACTCCAATGATGAAAATGTCATGAATAGGTCATCAATATTTGAACTTTGAAACTTCAAGGATCTAATTGCATTTTTCAAAGAAAGGATTTAATATTTTCATAGACTAAATTGCAATGCTTTTTAGGGATCTAATTGCAAAACTTAAATTCTTTCAAGGACCTTTTTATAATCAAAAGTAAAAAATGGCCGGAATTACGTTAATTCCGATCGAAATTGCATAATTTCGATCAAAATTACACTAATTTCGATCAAAATTATGTAATTCCGATTGGAATTACATAATTCCAGTCAAAATTATACTTCCTCCACTCATTCTCAAATTTTTCAATATAAATTGAGTCCTAATTGGAATAAAATTCTCCTAAAATTATTTTGATAATATTTTTAAGGAAATAGAAGTCTTTTAGGAATCAATTTATACCTAGGGTTTTAAGACATATCCCTATATAAGGAGGGTTTTGGCTCTAAAAAAGGGGAGAAAAAAAGAACAAAGGAAAAAAATGAAAGGAGAAAAAGAAAAAAAATGAACGAAGGTAGAGAAAAAGGAGAGAAAAAAAAAAGAAAGAAAGAAAAAAATGAGAAGAAAAAAGAGAGGGGAGGGAAAAAAAGAGAAAATATTATTCCTTACAAATTCTTTGTTTTATTTATTAATTAAAGATCTTTGAAGAATTTTTGAAGAATAATATTCAAAGTCCTATCAAGAATAGTAATTCTACAAATCTGAGGATCATTCCATTAACATGATCCATAAGTATCATCTTTACTTTGTTCTATTTTATTTAATTTATTTATTTTTGATTTTATTATATTATTTTATTATTGATTCACTAATCATAATTTTTATTCTTTTTTATGGTGATTATGGAGGAAAACACATAATGATTATATTTGGAGAATCAAATCCATAAGAGGATCATGGAATGCCATGGATAGGACCTTGTAGAGATGTAGTTTCTAGGTGGTTTTTTTTTTATTATTTTATTTTATTTATTTATTTTGTGGTTGTATTAATTATTTTATTATTACTATTTTCTATAGATTATTGTAATAGTCCCAATAGTGGGAATAGTGGAATTATATGTATTATTGTATATTTATGTTATTTAATTGGTTAGTAAAATTAAGATTTCAATTGGGTAATTAATTAAAATCAATGGAGGAAGTAGATTAATTTAGGATTGCATATTAATAAACATTAGGGTTTTAGAAGGAATTAATTTAATTAGTTGTTTGATTTTTTTTATTTAATTGTTTTAATATGTTTTATTTGTTTTTGGGCTTGTTTATTTATTCTTATGTGTTCTGGGCCTTAAACCCATATTAGATTCTAATCCACTTAAATAAATTTAGGTTTTTTTAGGTTTAATTAATTAAAATGCATTTTAGGCTCATAATTAATTAGATTTAGGGTAGAGATAACTTAGGCCTATTTAGTTAATGAGACTTAGCCCATTTAAATTAAAGCCTTTTTTTTTATAATTTGTACATTTAAGGTCACCTTAGAATAAAATATGTAGAATTAGGCTTGCTAATTTAAATACCTCCATAAGTTGTAGATTTAGGCCCATTTTTTGAATTAAAATAAATAGACTTAGGTCCATTTAATTAAAATTAAAAGGAATTAGTCTTAGGTTCACTTATTAAAACATATAGATTTAGTTCATTTAATTAAAATCCATGTATATTAGACTAACTTAGGGATTATTTGTTTACTTGAATGCATTATTTACTTGTATTTTCATGACTGGTTTGCCTTGGAGTTAATTGCTACAATAAGGGTTTATATGAAATTGCATGTAAATAGAAGATAATATAGTAATTTATAAAGTAATTCTAAATGAACACAAGACTGAAAGAAGTTGGTATTCCGTATCCAGAATCTCCTGGTTGTGGTTCTAGCTTTCTTTTGGGGAATTGAGTACCACCTTTTTTATTTGTCCCAATTATTACCCTGGGTGGTGACTCCTCATTTCCACACTATGTCTTCTTGACAGTGGTTAGTGTGTTCTCTAAAGCCCTAAGCTCAAATAGTGTCACAGTTGCTAAAATCTTGGACGCGTGCTAAACCCTATCATCTATAGTGGCAACTCCACTAGAGATAAGAGATACTGATTCTACTTGTGTTCTTTAGAATTATTTTATTAATTATTATTTTATTTTTTGCATTCATTTTGCATGTTCCTATTAACCGATGGCATTGGTTTTTAGTTCCATGACTCCACTAGCTTCATGGGATTATAAATTGGCTAACCATCACTCTCAGCCTTAACTCGGTTCAAGAGAGATTACCAGACTCATCTGACCAAAGTTTGTAACCTAAGTCCTTAAGGAGGTAGTCTTCTCTCGAGTTTACAAAGGATGCCGACCCCTCTAACCTTGGTCTGTGACTCAAGTCTTAAAGGAGGGCATCTTACTAAGGGAACCTTGACCTTCTTATCGAACCCTAACCACATATAATGGCTTAGTTATTTCCCCTAGGATCTACCCCAAATTGCTTGTGAATGTTGCCATGAGGTATTTTTATCTATAAAGGCCCAAGCCCATACTTTAGAAGCCCATTAGGACAAATAAAGATTGGGCTATGCTTTTATACCTAGAAATACTATTTCTATGTTTTATTGCTTTAAGAGAGATTTAGCATGCGCATTGGTTCTTGATATCCCCCATTGATATTAAGGCTAAAACCAAAAATCCTAGGACAAGAGACTCGCCAGTGAATACGTGTGTAGGAGGAATAAGGTTAGAAGGATGTATGTACACCTAACTTGATTTGCTACTAGTTGTATAGCACTTTCATCATGTTTACATGCATCTCATGCATCATACTAACATTTGTCTTTCAGCCATTATACATTGATCCGAGTCTTCCTGTGTTTTGAGTTGAAAGGGTGGTAAACTAGTGAGAACTGATTTGAGTCCATAATCGATTATGAAAGAGATCCTTAGTAGACTGGAAAGGAGTCCCATCAATCCACTCTACCTAGAAGCTACACAACCGAAACAAGATGAAGAAATGGAACAACAACAAAGAGGAAACTAGACCCTAGAGGACATTAGAGGAGCATTGATGGATGACATGAGAGAGATGATGCAAGATGAGTTAAGATAGGCTTTAGCCGAATTGATGCCACCACCTGCTGTTACTGCACCTCCTGCAACCAATCCACTTGTTATCAATGACAATGCTGGGGAAATAAAACTCAAGGATGTTGAGAGTCATATAGTTAAAAAGGTGAAAAGGGAATCACTTGAGCAAGTTTAAGAGCTGGAATCCAAGCATATGAAAGCACTGAATTAGAAAATGTCCAAGATAGAGGAATTGATTAGAGGACAGGGCATTGGATACTCATTTGATTTTGATGATATGATGCAATTCAAGGAGGACAAATTGCCTGACAAATTCAAAATGTCATAGCTGTAGAAGTTTGATGGTATTGGGGACTTGAGGATTCACCTTAATCAATACACAACTACCATGAGCACCACTAAGGCTCCTTTATCCATGCTTACCAAACTATTTGTATTGTCATTGGAGGTTATGGCTAGTAATTGCTATCATATGTTGGAGAAGTCTATCTGTGCAAACTACAGAGAGCTGTACACTATTTTTCTAAAGTAATATAACTACAACACTAGGCTTAAGGTATCCACTAGGGATCAATAACTGACCAAGCAGAAGCCCAATGAGTCATTCTCAAATTTTCTAACCAGGTTCATGAATAAGGCGAGACTAATGAACAATAAGCTGGCTAAAAAGGATCAGGTTAGGATGATAATCCAAAATGTGCTACCTAATCTAGTTGAGAGGTTGTAGATGATGAATCTTAAGACATTTGTAGACCTTTATGATAATGGGTTGCAAGCTAAGGAGATTAAGAATGAGAAAAAGAGGATTACTAAAAGTACTAGAGTAAGAAACTACCTAACTGGGGGCATATAACAAGGAAGCACTAATCGGGCTGTTGAAGTGCATGTTGTAAAAACACCAAGGAGATTCTCCATTTTTAACCAACCTTCGTCAAAAGCCCTAGAGCGCTTAATGCAAAAGGGCTTACTTCAACCTTTACCTAATCCAAACCCACCAAATCCAAACATCCCAGGCCATAACCCAAACAAGCACTGTAACTTCCATCAAAACCTCCAATGCTCTACAGATAATTGCATCTGCCTCAAACATGAAATCTAAAACCTTATAGACTTTAAAAAGATCATAGACCCCAAAAACCTAAGCACTAGAAACAATCTTTTCCCAAACTACCAAAATGTGCCACCTCCAACAACCATGATGATCAACTTCAGAGTAAGCGAGGAAGAAGTGCTAAACTCTTTTGAGGATCTAAACCTTAAAGCTGATGAGAAATCTCCTAGGGCCCCTAAAGATGTAAAAAGAGTAGAAGACTTGTTGGGTCAGCCTTCAGGCAAGTTTGACTATAAGGTGTTTTACACTAAACCACCTTCTTTTGACATACCCTTCAAGTCAATTGTACGTACAGGATGGGGTGATGAGTTTGATGATGAGAACCTGCTAGATAAGGAAGAAACATGCACAGTAGAGGTATAGAAGGATGAAGTCATGGAGACAGTTAGCAAGAAGATGCAAAAATAGTTGTTACATCAGCCACCTCAGGGACAACCACTATGAGACCCAACATCCCTAGCATCTAGAATAGGAAATAAATTTTCTTATTGTCTTCTTTGAATAAAGTTTTAGTTTTTTTAGAACTTATTTTGTTTTAGTGATTGATTATATGAATTCTGATCATGCTTACTTATGTAATGTACATCCTAATGGTATTGTGCATATGATATTGATCATATCTACATATTTAACATAAATTCAATTCAGTTAGATTCATTCAGCATGGGCATAAATGCAAATTCAAAGAACATTTATATTGCACATGATGTAACTTCTGAAGATACAAAATTTAAGGAAAAAATAAAAAGAATAAAAAACAGAGAAAAAAATAAGGAGAGAAAAAAGAAAATTAAGGTAAAAATTAGAAAAAAATTCATGACTAGCTGGCAACAGGAGTTGTATCATGTGATGCAATGAATGTTCTCATTTTTGCCTTAATGAATGGTTAATATTGAATTTGAAAATTTTGTTCAAATATCTGCATATTCGTCTTTATCATACTGTATAAATATCTAAATGGAAAGACAATACATAATGAAAGCTAAATCAAAGCTATGAGATCACTATTTTAGTTATGTTTCCTTTGTAATTTTCCTTATAAGACTAGCATCCCCTTATACCTTAAGAATTCAGGTGGCTTAATAACTTATATTGCAAGTCTTGTCCTATAACTATCATCAATTATTGCATCAGCATCAAGCCTTATATTCAACTCAAGAGTTCTTCAAAGTGCAAGTCCAGTTGATTTCATCATCAAGAACTCGCATCAATTAGTTTGCCCATTCCTCAACATCTTCAATGCATGAGATTGCAACTAAAAGGGTTAGTAAGTCAAAGGATCAATAACAACAGTGAACAAACTGGGTCTCTTCCACACAAAAATGGAAAAGATTGCTAAAATAGCGTAAATGAATCCAGAATGAAATTGGGGGCAAAATGTAGCTCTAGGGGAAAATTGCATAACAGTAAGCCCGCATTTAAAGAGTGATGATGGATATTAAAGTATAATAGCTAGTACAGGAGATCTCGGGGCAAAAACAAGTATAAGAACTAATACATCAATCATCATATAGCAAAAGCAGTAGCAAAAAAAAAAGTTAAATAGTGCATTGGTCAATCATGAGCTTCAGTGTAAAGCCACGGACTCCACTTGCTAGCTTGATCATCAGTTTGATGAATCATATAAGAAGCTCCGACATTAAAAGTACCAAAAGTGAAGCAATCAATGCTTAAACCTACAGGCTATTGATGAGGCACCTCATTCTCAAATTCCAAGCTGCGAACATAGTTTTTCCAAGCAGAAGACCTATTAGGATCACGCATGTCATACATAACATGCATACACTTGTATACATTTATCATGAAATATTTTCTTTACATAATAAAGTCTTTGAGCGTAGGCGAGATTGTGAAAATACTCTGCTAGTAATATTCAAAATCAGTGTTGTAAAAATGTAGAAAGGCAGTCAAAATGTGCACATATGAAACATCTAAAAGGAAAAGGGTAGCACCAATAAGGTGAACCTGATACTCAATAAGACTTTAGACCTCAAGAGTCTAAAGGGCCTATTTAATGAAGGAATATCATCGGCAGTGATACTTGCAAAAGCATCATCCTAGCAACCTCAAGAAGTTGGATAGGACATTCGGGCTCCTCAAACTCAGTATCCATCTTTATAGTCTCATCGGGAGCATCATCTGGAATATCTCTCCATAATAGTTAGACTAGTGTAGGGTATGGAATATGGTGATGAGAAGGTCTAACATTTCAGCAATACATTTGTTAGTCCTATAAAAAGGAAGAATGCACTCAAAACCTTAAATGAATGCACTTTGAAAAATCATTTGATCATGAAATAAGATCTTTAATTCTTGAACTATTTTATAGGAGATATCAAGAAGAGGAATGAAGTCCTCTATCATAACATTAATGTAATGATGCAAATACAATGCAACCTAAAGCCTCAACTTCAATGGTGGAGTATTATGACCCTGCGATTAGAGAGAAATCTAAAGGGAAGAATGCAAAAAAGAATAAAATTGCATTTGACAAAATTTCTTCACGTGCGAATAAACCATACTAACTTATGGTAGTTTGTGCAAGGAAAAACAAAAGAGAATGAAGAAGGTGAAAGGAACCGATACATCAATAATAATGGGAAAGGTTGTAAATGTTAATCATTCATCAGAAGTATCATTTTGTGTGGCAAACACTCATTAAGATAATAAAGGGAAGTAACAGAACTTTATTTCCTTAGATTCTATAATAAAGAACTATCTCAATCATAAATTAAAAGTAAATTCATCCACTTCATAAGATCATGTGCAAAAAGCCTATCTTATGACTTTTTATCATAATGGCTTTCTTTTATTAGCCTCACAAAATTTAGATGAGTAGTTAACAGTTTTGTGCTAAGAGTTTATAAACTCTAATCAATCTAATGTTTGTTTTGCACCCAAACAAAGGGAAGAAAATGCAAAAACAAAACCTGTGGACATGAAGCATGAATTGCTTGAATTTCAAAGTATCATTTCAATCTTTTGAATGATGAATGTGCATATAATCTACTCCAATGCTCAAAAATGAGTATGAGTACAAATCCCTTAACGATATCCACGCTAAGTAATATAAGAAAGGCAGGGGAATACTAAGAGGAGAATCAAAATAAGAGCAAGCATAACTTACTCCAAAGCTCATAAATGAGTAATAGTATCAACATGAAACCTCTGGCAATATCCATGCAGAGTAATATAAGAAAGGCAGTAGAATACTAAAAGAGGACTATGCCAAAAATTACTCTATTTACTCCAATGCTCTATAAGAGTATAAGTATCCAAAAGACCTATCCCACGATATCCACACTGAGTAATATAAGAAAGGTAGGGGAACACTTAGATAAGGAATGAAAGCACAAAAATAACTCAAAGGCTATTTTGATACACAGAATTCCATATATTTATGCTCATTTTCCATGAGTTTTGTTTAGAAAATCCTCCTAGAAATTAGGTGTGGAAGTAAGCTCTTCACTTGGTAAAAGGCATACTCTCAGCATAAGATGATTAACGATGCCTCTGACCTTTGCAAATGGAGAATAAATGATAAAAAATAGTGAGAATCATTGAGTGCACGCTATCTCATGAAAAGTGATAAATTTTCTCATAAATTCTCAATACTATAAGGTACTTTTATGCATTCATAATGATTGAAACCAACTTCAACAAGTCTGTAGGAATTTGCAAATCTAGAAGAAATAACACTTAATTGGTAGAGATGGTTAACACAGCGAAATTAAAATCAATCAGCATAGAAATTCTAATCAATCAGCATAATAAAATTCAAAGTCAGTCAACACCAAGAATTCAAAGCATTCAAACAACCAAAGATAAAATTCATGAGCAGTTATAGACTATAGCATTACCAAAGGCAAGCAATGAAAGGATTACAGCTAATCGCAAGCAGTTATGGACTGTAGCATTATCAAAGATGAGCAATAAAAGGATTATAGTCAATTTGCAAGCAATTATGGATTACAGCATCTAAGGTGAGCAATGAGAGGGTTGTAGTTAATTAAAATCAGCGAGCAATTATAGACTGTAGTATTATCAAAAGCAAGCAATGAAAGGATTATTGTCAATTTGCAAGTAATTATGGATTGCAACATCTAAGGTGAGTAACGAGAGGGTTGTAATTAATTAAAATCAGTGAGCAGTTATGGACTGTAGCATTATCAAAGGTAAGCAATGAAAGGATTACAGTCAATTTATAAGCAATTATGGATTGCAACATCATCAGTAAGCAACAAAAGGGTTGCAGCTAAATGCGAGCAATTATGGATTGTAGCATCATCAGTGAGAAACGAAAGGGTTGAAACTAATCATGAGCAATTATGGATTACAGCATCATCAGTGAGCAATGAAAGGGTTATAACTAATTGCGAGCAATTATGAATTACAGCATCATCAGTGAGCAATGAAAGGGTTGTAGTTAATCGACAGCAGTTATGGACTGCAGCATCATCAAAGGCGAGCAATGAAAGGATTGCAATCAATTTGTGGGAAATTATGGATTGCAGCATCATCAGTGAGCAACGAAAGGTTTACAACTAATCACAGGAAATTATGGACTGCAGCATAATTACATAAGAGAACCTGGACTATATGACTGAGTGTAGTCAGCATTGTACAACTGAGTGCAATGTATTTTCAATCAAGATTATACGACCAGGTATAATCAGCATTATACGATCGAGTGTGATGTTTCTTCTCAAAACAGACTACACAACTAAGTGTGATGTTTCTTCTTAAAACATACTATATGACCGAGTGTAGTTGGCATTGTACAACCGAGTGTAATGTCTTTTCAATCAAGATTATATGACTGAGTATAGTCGGTATCATATAATCGAGTGTGATGTTTCTTCTCAAAACATACTATACGACCGAGTGTAGTCGGCATTGTATGACCGAGTGCAATGTATTTTCAATTAAGATTATACGACTGAGTATAATAGGGCATTATACAACCAAGTGTGATGTTTCTTCTCAAAACAAACTATACGACTAAGTGTAGTCAGCATTGTACGACCAAGTGCAATGTATTTTCAATCAAGATTATATGATCGAGTATAATCGCCATCATACGATTGTGTGATGTTTCTTTTCAGACTATATGACCAAGTGTAGTTGGCATTGTATGACCGAGTATAATGTATTTTCAACTAAAATTATACAACCTAGTATAATCGACATCATACGACTGAGTGTGATGTTCCGTTTCAATTCAGACTATATGTCCGAGTGTGATGTTCTTTTTCAATTCAGACTATATGTCTGAGTGTAGTCAACATTGCACAACCGAGTGTAATGAGTTCCTTTCACCCAAGACTATACAACCTAGTAAAGTCAATATCATACGACCGAGTATGACATGTCATTTCAAATCAATGTTGTATGTCCAAGTATAGCAAGTTCATAAGCAAAAGCTTCATGAAGCGTAGGTAAGTATCCTAACTTTCAATTAAGAAATTGAGCACTATTTTAATTTGCCATAATTTATCAAGCAAACAGCGACAAAGGGGGGCAACTGTAGACACTCAATTTTAGGATGAGGAGTTACAAATATAACAAAAGACTCCAATGATGAAAATTTCATGAATAGCTCTTCAATATTTGAACTTTGAAACTTCAATGATCTAATTGCATTTTTCAAAGAAAGGATTTAATGTTTTCATGAACTAAATTGCAATGCTTTTTAGGAATCTAATTACAAAATTTAAATTCTTTCAAGGAACCTTTTGTAATTAAAAGTAAAAAAATGGTCAAAATTACATTAATTCTTATCATAATTACACTAATTTAGATCAAAATTACACAATTTCAGTCAGAATTAGACTTCCTCCACTCATTCTCAAATTTTCCAAGATAAATTGAGTCCTAATTGGTCTAAAATTCTCCTAAAATTATTTTAATAATACTTTTAAGGAAATAGAATTTTTTCAGGAATTAATTTATAACTAAGGTTTCAAGACGTATCCTATATAAGGAGGGTTTGGCTTTGAAAAAAGGGAGAAAGAAAAAGAAGAGAAAAAATGAAAGGAGAAAAAGAAAAAAATGAACGAAGGCAAAGAAAAAGGAGAGAAAAAAAGAGAAGAAAAAAAAATGAGAAGAAAAAAGAGAGAAAAGAGATGAGAGGGGAAAAAATATCATTCCTTACAAATTCTTTGTTTTATTTATTAATTAAAGATCTTTGAAAATTTTTTAAAGAATAATATTCGAAGTCCTATCAAGAACGGTGATTCTACAAATCTTAGGAGCATTCCATTAAAATCATCTATAAGCGTCATCTTTTCTTTGTTCTATTTTATTTGATTTATTTCTTTCTTTCTTTCTTTTTTTGATTTTATTAATTTTTTATTTTATTATTGACTCACTAATCGTAATTTTTATTCTTTTTTATAGTGATTATGGAGGAAAACACATGATGATTATATTTTGAGAATCAAATCCATAAGAGGACCATAGAATGTCATGGATAGGACCTTGTAGAGATGTAGTTTCTAGGTTTTTTATTATTAATTTATTTTATTGCTTTATTTTATTTTTTTTATTTATTTTTGGGGTTGTATTAATTATTTTATTATTATTATTATTTTCTATAGATTATTATAATAGCCCCAATAGTGGGAATAGTGACATTATATGTATGATTACATGTTTATGTTATTTAATTGGTTAGTAAAATTAGGGTTTCAATTGGGTAATTACGTAAAATCAATGGAGGAAGTACATTAATTTAGGATTGCATGTTAATGAAAATTAGGATTTTAGAAGGAATTAATTTAATTAGTTGTTTGATTTTTGTATTTAATTGTTTTAATATGTTTTATTTATTTTTGGGCTTATTTATTTATTCTTATATGTTTTGGGCCTTAAGCCCATATTAGATTCTAATCCACTTATATAAATTTAGGTTTTTTTAGGTCTAATTAATTAAAATGTATTTTGGGCTCGTAATTAATTAGATTTAAGGTAGTGATAACTTAGGCCCATTTAGTTAATTAGACTTAACCCATTTAAATTAAAGCCTTTTTTTATAATTTGTAGATTTAAGGTCACCTTAGAATAAAATATGTAGAATTAGGCCCGCTTATTTAAATACCTCCATATTGTAGATTTAAGCCCATTTTTTGAATTAAAATAAATATACTTGGGTCCATTTAATTAAAATTAAAAGGGATTAGTCTTTAGGTTCACTTATTAAAACATGTAGATTTAGTTCATTTAATTAAAATCCATGTATATTATACTAACTTAGGGATTATATGTTTGATTGAATGCATTATTTACTTGTATTTTCATGACTGGTTTGCCTTGGAGTTAATTGCTACAATAAGGGTTTATATGAAATTGCATGTAAATAGAGGATAATATAGTAATTCATAAAGTAATTCTAAATGAACACAAGACTAAAAGAAGTTGGTATTCCGTATCCAGAATCTCCTAGTTATGGTGCTAGCTTTCTTTTAGGGAATCGAGTACCACCTTTTTTATTTATCCCAATTATTACCTTGGATGGCAACTCCTTATCCTCACAGCATGTCTTCATGACAGTGGTTAGTATGTTCTCTAGAGCCCTGAGCTCAAACAGTGTCGCGGTTGCTAAAATCTTGGACGCGCGCTAAATCCCACCATCTACAGTTATGCAGAAGGCTCATACTAGACCCAGGAAGAAAGAAAAATGCATTTTGGAAGGAAGGACACCCTTTGTGAATAGAATTATTAGGACATAGATCCCATCCAAGTTCAAAATGCCTCAATTAGGCCAGTTTAATGGAATCGGGGATCCAATCAACCACATATCCTTGTTCAGGACCAGGATGTTGCTTCAGAATGTAAATGACACAATCATGTGTAGAGTCTTTCCTGGAACACTTACTAAGAATGCTTAGAAATGGTTCCATCATCTTCTTAAGAATTCTATTTCATCCTTCGAAGAATTAGTTGAGAAGTTTCAGACTCGATTTATTACCAATGTACCTCCTGTCAAAAATATTAATGATCTTCAGATGTGTAAACAAGAGGCCATAGTCATTGAGAAACATCCTGGATAGATTTAACAAGATGGCTATACAAATAGAAAACTTAATTGATGAAGTAGCCATAGAAGCCCTAAAGAATGGAACTCAGTTAGGAAAACTAAAAGATAAGATCATGACCAAAGAACCTATCACTTTTGCTGAAGTAATGGCCATGACAATAAAAATGATAAAGATCGATGAAGATAGAAGGATACGTTGGGATGATGAGAAGACACCTCTCAGAAAAGATGAAAGGTCGAAATCAAGAAGACCTAGATTTCAATGATCATGCTTCAAAAACCTAGTGGAAGGATTTAAAAGGGAAATTAAGAGATACACACTGCTAAACACCTCTAGATCAAAAATCCTTATGTGGATTAGATAGAGTGGAATAGGCATAACACCAGCTAGAAGGCTGAGTCCTTCTAGAAGGGCCATACTAAATAAGAGGTTATACTGTTAATACCACTAGGTCTATGGGCAAAAGAATGATGCATAATAAGAATTAAAGAATGCTATAGAGAGGTTAATACAAAATAGGAAACTCAAAAACTTCACTGACATAAATAGAAGAACCCATGAGCTAGAGGATCAGGATAGAGATAATCCATAACAAAAGAAAGCTTGAAATAAAGTAACTGGAGTCATCAACATGATAGTCAAAGGGGAAGTGACAAAAAGGAAGCCTAAAAGAACTCGAAAAGAGGAAAGTCTCATCTTTGAAAAGAAATAGATCATCACATTTAGTCCAAAAGATTGTAGGCATGTTCAATATCCACACAATGATGCCTTGGTGGTAAGTGCATTCATCAATAATTACTTAGTAAAAAGATTGCTAATTGATTATGGAAGTGTTGTCAGTGCATCCTCTTAGGATGCTTACAAAGTAATAGGGGGTCTATAACTAATTTAAAAGCCATTCAAAACCCCATTATAAGTTTTTATGGAGGAACCACACAGCCAATGGGACTGGTGGAATTAATGGCAGAATTTGGCAACCGAGAAACTAAATATGTGAAAGCCATCAAAGCTTTATTTAATGTGGTAGACCTTCCTTTAACATATAATGGCATCATAGGCTAGCCAATCTTCTATGAAATTAATGTAGCCACAAGAATAAAGCATCTGACTATGAAGATCCCTCTTAAAAATCAAGTGATAACTATCCTTAGAGATCAAACCATAGCCAAACAGTGCTATCAGCTGGCTATCAAACCCCAGATAAAAGCATTCCCTCTAAAATCCTTAGAGATTAAAAAATAAGGAGTCAATCCAGAGCCAGTTAATCAAATTCATTCTTTAAAAATTACTGAAAGAAAGGTAGTCAGAATTAGCAATAATCTCAATAATAAAGTCAAAAGACGAATAAGTAACATCCTCATCAAGCATTCAAATAGCTTTACCTCTAAAGTATTCAAGATCATTAGGGTAGATCCTCGGATTGCCTCATATAGTCTAAACATCAACCCAAGAGTAAAACTTATAGTTTAGAAAAAAAGGAACTTCATATATGAAAGGCAGCGAGTGATCGTTGAAGAAATAAAGAAATTGTTAGAGGCTGGATTCATCAGAGAAGTCACACACCCAAAATGGATAGTTATCCCATATAAGAATTGAAGCCATTCCAAAGAAGATGGAGGCCATACTCAAAATTAAAACTCCAATATCATTAAATGAGCTCTAAAAAATAAATGGTAGAATAATAGCTTTAGGGTGTTTCATCTCCTGCTAGGCTAAAAGGTGTCTGCCACTATTCTAAGCTCTAAAAAACTCTAAAAAATTCATATGGAATGAAGAATGCTAGGCTACCTTTGAAGACATCAAAAAATTCCTATCATTGCCACCTCTACTTAGTAGACTAATTCCTAAAGAGGTTTGTACATGTATCTCTCTATTGGGCAAGAATCAATTGCATCAGTATAGGTTAAAGAAGAAGGAAGCTAGTAGAATCTGATGTACTACATTAGCAAAATACTCAAATGTTCATAAATACAATATCCAAAACTGGATAAGTTCATTATAGCCATCGTGCATACATCTTGAAAGCTTAAGGATTATTTTCAAACTCACTCAATCATCGTAAGATCTAGCCTTCCATTAAGGAAAATCTTAGAAACACCTAAGACATCGATATTGTTCAAAGAATTTGACATTAGTTATGAATCTTGGCAATAAATTAAAACACAAACCTTGGCAGACTTTGTGCAAGAGATGATAGTGGAAGACTTTGTCCCATCTTTATGCCTAGAATGGAAGCTATACATAGATGGAGCTTCATCCACATAAGGATCCAATGTAAGAAATTTCCTCAAAGGGCCAACCAAAGTCACAATTAGATATGATGTACAAACAAAATATAATGCCACTAATAATATAGTTGAGTATAAGGCATTCGTCATGAGATTGAATTTAGCTACAAAAGTCAAAATCGAGCATCTCAAAATATACTCTGATTTATAACTAGTAGTTAATCAAATCAAAAGAACATACCAGACCAATAAACCAAGCATAGTCAAATATGTAGAGAAAGTCAGGCAGCTTTGAAAGAAGCTCAAACAGGAAAGGGGATAATTGGAAATCATTCAAATTCCTAGAAGTGAAAACTTAAAAGAAAACTTATTAGCTAAGTCAGCAGTAGAAGATAGTCAAACATTTAAAGAGCTTGAACTAATTGAGGAGTTAATGAGCCAAGCACCAATGAAGCAGAGATTTTGGATATCCATGAAATAGTAGAAGGGATAAAGCCAATCAGTCAATATCTCAAACATGTTGTACTCCCACAAGATAAGTTGAAGGCTTAAAAACTAAAAATAAAAGTTGCATATTATTCCATGCATAATAGGGAACTTTATAGAAACTCCCTATCACATCCATAGTCTAAATGTGTATCACCAAAGGAAGGAAAATACATACTCCAAGAGATGCATGAAGGAATTTGTGGAGCTCATGAGTCTCATAATTGACTGATCAGAAAAGCATTGCTCTAGGGTTACTATTAGCCCACCATGTGCTAAGATGCTCAAAAGTTGGTCAAAGAATGCCACAAGTATCAATAATTTGCTCACCCTAATTACAAGCCTTCCAATATTCAACATCCAATTGGGGGTCCTTAGCCTTTTGCAATTTGGGGAATGGATATCCTAAGTCTATTTCTAATCTCAACCTCTCAAAAGAAATTCTTGATTATAGCTATTAACCATTGCACCAAATGGGTAGAAGTTGAAGTTTTCCCAACCATAACTGAGGCTCAAATCCAACACTTTTTCTAGAAAGAAGTCATTTGCAAATTTGGCATACCACACCCCTTGATAACAGATAATAAGAAGTAATTTGGCAATGAGAAGTTCAAAAGTTTCTACTCTATTCTCAATATAAAGCTTAGATTTACTTCAGTGGCTCATCCATAAACAAATGGTCAAATAAAATTTACCAACAGGATCAACATTAAAGGTCTAAAAAAGAGGTTAGATGAGAAGAAGGGAAACTAGGTTGAAGAACTCAATAATGTCAACTAGTCATATAGAACAACACCCAAGACCTTTATAAGAGAAATGCCTTTCAGATTGACTTATGGTATGGATGCTATAATCCTAGTGGAAATTGGGTCATTACGTTATTGGGTAACTGGAGATCAAGAGCAGGAGGTTAACAACATCAATGCTTGGATATACCTAGATCTATTTAAAGAAAGGAGAGAATGAGTAACCATTGTAGCAGAAGCTCAGAGGTAAAGGATCACAGAGTATCATAACAAACATGTCCAACCAAGGCAGTTTAAAGTCAAAGATTGGGTACTCAGAAGGGCTAGCATTGGTAAAGTCAACTCCGGAACAGGCAAGCTTTAACCTAATTAGGAAGGCCCCTACCAAGTCATTGAAAAAATGACTAAAGGGCCATAAAAATCAAAGATGAACAAGGAAAAGAGCTACCTCGATACTGGAACTCAGACAATCTTAGCATATACTATCAATAAATGTACTCAGCATTTAGCAAGTTTTAAGAAATAAATACTTCATTTATCATTCAAAATATTATATTAGAAGAAAAAGAAAGAGAATTTTTTCTAAGTAGCTTACAAATTTGCCTCAGTATTGAGAGGCTTAATCCCCTCAACGAGAACAGGATTCACATTCTCATAATTTTAAGACTCAGATATTAGGGTTAGTTCAAAATCAGAAGTAACTGCACCAGAAGAAGATTTCTCTCTAGTAGACCTTAAATTCTCTAGTTGCTCAAAATATGATTTCTCGACAGCATGCTTCCTTCTAGTAGCCTTTGGATTCTTTAATCGCTAAGAAGAAGACTTACTCTGAGCATCTTCTTCAGCAGGTATTTTTGCTTAATCAATAGGTGTAATCTTTTTAAGGTTAGAGAATTCCAGATCAAGATATTAAGCAAGCAGGATCCTCCAACACTCAGACTTGTAAGCCTTAAGAAATCCCATAACCATCTTTTGATAATTTTTCTTGTCACCTTTATGAGATTTCTCTACTTCAGTGAGTTTTTTCTCTAAAGCTGCAAGCTTGGAGTCTTGCCCTTGATCTTTGAAGTAAACTAGGCTTGATAATGTTCCAGCTCTTCAACCCTCTTCTGGCTTACCTTAGCCTCAGATTTGGCCTCAGCATGCTTTATTTGGCAAAGTTCTAATGCCTTTTTCACTGTCTCCACTTTCTTTTCATAATCAATGGCTACTATACCAACCTCTATCTCCTTCAAGTTGTATTGGCTCTTAGGAAGTAGTAGTTGTCCTTAGCCAACAGCAAGGCCCGAGTCATCTAAAAGAAAGGAAAAGGTCATAACCAAGAATACCTACACATATAAGCAAAAGCAAATAAAGCAATAGATAATTACTTCCAGAGAATGTCTGATCATAGAGATGAACAACTCCTTATCCATATCCATCCACCATTAGATGTCTTTAAGGAGTCTCAGAGACTCGACATACTAATCCCTAACTTAAGAATTCAAGATACACAAAGGCTTCATTTTCTTTAAGATCCATTTTCTTATATCAGGCATCTGAAAATTTTTGGGCATTTGACAAACACCTCACTGCTTAACTCCTCCTCTCAATATTTGAATCCTTGCTCCGGGATCAATTCTTATGAGTCTAAGATATTTCCTTCTGAGAAGGATCAACCACAACTTTCCCTTTATCATTAAGTATAATGTCAGCTGGGACCTCTGAAACGTTTAGTTCATGTAGTGGAGTCATTTGAACATCCTCTTAGGTCTTTAGTACATCATTTGAAATTTGTATCCTATCCACAAAAGCAAAAAAGTCAACTATCTACAAATAAAAATAGAAGAGTTAAAATATACCTTTAGAAGATAAAGTACCTAGCATCAGTAATTTCATCTCTAGGATAAACTCTTTAGATATATCTCTAAAAAAGATCCCCCAGTAGATCTCATTTTAACTATACTTTTGGGATGGAGTTTGGATGTCAGGTCTATGTCCTCTTTAGGTAGTTATGGGGGCACGGTACCTTATGACATTCATCAACCCATAGGCATCGGACATTAACAAAGCCCATAAGCGTTGAACATTAATAAAGTATAAAGTATGTTCAATCATAAAAAATCCATGCCTCTTGGACTTCTATAAGTCCATAAGCTTAACAAATAAACTTGGATAGTGTACAGCCGACAATGAAAAAGTCAACTCCCATTTCTTTTTATTCAAGCTATACATATATTGAAACATATTTAGATCTAGTTCTCTACCTTCCTTATGCATAAGCTCTATATATCTTGTTATAATTTTATAGCTATTGGGGTGCAGTTGCTCAGGTGCTATATTAAACCCATTTAAAACATTCTTCATAAAAGGGTCCATGCGCAATCTTAAACCTCCCTCTAACTTATCAGTGTAAATGACCATCCTCACTATGTCTAAGAAATGCTCATGAACCCTAAAGTTTCTTTCTACAATATGTAGCATACACTCTTGAGGAATGCCATACCTCCTCTTATACCATGCTAGCATGTCATTATCCACTTTGGATTCAAATAGATTGAATTTTACTTGCTCTCATATAGCCATGGATTCTATTAAGTAGAAATAAAGGAAGAAAATAAAAAGGGGAAGAGTCTTCACCTAGAAGAAGAAGGAAGAAGGAAGAAGGTGGGTCTATAAAAAATGCAAAGGAAGCATGAGTAAAAAACACTTAAAAGCAAAACTAGCAAGAAAAATGCAGCAGAGAAGCAAAAGTAAGGCTAGCAAAAGGATTGGCTTATTTAAAGAGAGGCAAAAAGTTCTAGAATGACCACTACTACCCCTATAATTATTTACATCTCTCTCATTTAACATCAAAGCATTCCAGGTAAAAGAAAAGCCTACTAACCAAGCAATTATCATTATAGTAGCTAAAGTGTCTCATCCTTTAACATATAAACAGACATGATAGTTACGAAATTCAAATGTCAAAAGAAATATCAAAAGACATGGCAATCAAAAAATTGTTGCTTATCTCGTTGCCAACTGTCTATATTTTTCAAAACTAGGATAGCACTAAGCATCTAAGTCCAATGACTAAAGCTAGCAGCCTCAAGTCACTTTAATAGTATTGAGGTTCGATACTCGGGCCACATTTCTATGACACTGAGCATCTAAGTCCAGTGACTAAAGCTGGTACCCTCAGGTCCCTTTGATAATACTGAGGTTCAGAAGACTCGGATCACTCCTATAGTACCAAGTATCTAAAACTTTAATGATGGCTAGTCCCGTTAAGTCAATCCTATAACGGGTTAATCTTTCAAGATGTTATATAAACACCAAGCATCTATAAGTCCAGCCAGCATTTTCACATTCTTATATTCAAACACAATAATGTAAAGACTTAGTATTGACCATCATCACCATCATATTTTATGACTGAGGTTGGCCGCCTCAGCTTACCCTTTTTGTATTAAATGCAATTATGCATGCTATCTCTCTTCCAGTAGAGGAATTACTATTTTGAGTTATTCGTCACCATGCATCTATCGGATCAGGATACATTAAACATAAATATCTAAACATGCTTTCGAGAGGGACTCTTGATACCCCATATATGTATTCATATTCTATAAAGGGTTTATTTTCTATACAAGGGTTACTTGCAGATGAAGAATGTCCAAATCAAATAGGAGAAGGTTCCTAATTAAGAAAACTCTCAGATAGGAAGAAACACTCTCCAAATATGCACAAGTCCTACATTAAAGAGAAATCTTATTCCTCCTAAGCTTGAGCATCACTATCTCTATAAATAGGACCTCATATCCCTCATTCTCATTCATTCTATTCTCTGATACTCATTGCCCTCCTTATCTCTCTACCTCTATATTTTTTTACTTAGACATCGGAGGATTTATAGGGATCCTCTTTAGCTCTCACCTTACCCTTTGTTAATTCCTTACAGGGCTTAGACTCAGAGATTTTAGAAGCAAGTTATATATATATATGTGTATCATCTTTTTTTAAGAGAATAGAAAATATCAACTTTTTAATGTTAAAAGGCATTTTTTTTTAATATTTTCTTATAAGAAAATATTATGAATTATATCATCTTTTTTTTTAAAAGAATAGAAAATATCATCTTTTTAATGTTAAAAAGGCTTTTTTTTTATTATTTTCTTATAAGCAAATATTATGAATTTTTAAAATTATACGTATCATCTAAGGAAATACTAAATAAAGAGAAAATATATAGGAACTCAACCTTTAATATATTTGGATATAGATATATAGATTAGTTAAGCTTCACAATTCTTGTAGGAAAGCCTATAAGCCAATCGTGTTATGGTAGTCAATTTACACGTTCTCGATGGAAATAATCTTTTTTGCATGGTTGATTAGACTATACGGAAGATCATACATTATATATCACCTAGATAGGAAGTTTGGTACAAATTAATTAATGCTAAATATAATTACTTATATATCCTTTAATATATTAGATAACAAAATTAAAAAAAATTGAGAATTTTAATAAAATATTCTTATTTTCTTAATTTTATCTATAATTTTATCAAAATTTGATTAACATGTATTACCATGAAAAAAAATGTAAAACAATGCCATATACAAATAAAATAGGAATAGTATTCTTGTTAAAATAATTATATGTTATGCCTGTGAGTACTTAATACCATCTATGAGTACCTAATTTTCAAAAGTTAGATTTTTAATAATACTAATGTAAAAATTAATTTTTAAAATGGTAAAAATATCACAAATATTTCATAATTATTGAAAAACAATTCAATCATTAAAAAATTAATCAATTATAAAAAATAAAGTCATGTTATAACTATTGGATCATAGAACATGGCACAATGATTTTTTTTATTCTACTTTTTAATAATTTTTTTATTCTTCTTTTTTCTGCCCACAATTTATTCATATTATGGACACTCAATTTGATTGGCCTACAATAAAAGCTCAATTATGAGATAATACAAATTTTGAATGCAAGAGGTCTGAAACCTTTTTAAAAATGGACCTAAAAGGCTAAACCCAAGCCTGAAACCCAAAATAAAATCCAAGTATCAAAAAATGTCTGAAGGCCCACATTTGGCCTAAAGGCCCAACCCTGGATCAGGGCTAAAGAGGCGATGCCTAACAGAAAAAGTATTGCCTCTATAGCACCTAATTTGGTGAGGCGACGTTTATTTGAAGAGGCACCACCTTTTTATCAGTCACTTGCACTAGCATTAAATGCAAGAATGGTAGTAGTGAGCAAATGGGTGGGCCTACCTGTTACTAACCTAAACATGTTGTGTGAAAATAAGACTTTAGAGGTATAAAGGTGACCAAAAAAGTGGTGTTTGATGATGAGGGAAAAAGGGATGTCAAGTCAAAGGATAGAGAGCCTAAAAAGGGATGAAAAAGGGACTTTAAAAAGGGAGAAGGTTTTTGTAGAGAATGGCTCGGAAAAAGAGCTAAAAAAACTAAGAAAAGATTTAAAAAAAAAAAAAGAGAACTAAAGAGAGTTGGGTTTAAAGGTCCATTCTTGAAAGAAGAAGAGGGATCTATTGTAGTCAAGTGGAGATTGAAATCAACAAATTAACTCTGAGGGTTAAGTTAGGAGCATTAAATTAGTCCTAAGAAATAAGGTCCTTTATTTTTAAAAGCTTTTATGTTCTTAGTTTTCATAAGTGTTTTGTTTATTTAATCACTAGTTCTTAGTTTTATTGCTCATTTTATGCTATGCTTATAACATGATTTTTTAAATTATTAGACATACTTGAAATTTTTCATTTATTTGTATTTGATTCTGCTTGCTTAAGATTTAAAAAAGTGTAGTTTTGTTACTACCTCTATTCGTTAAGAGACACCTCTTCAAAGAGGCATCGCCCCTTTGGATTCAGGCAATGTGGCATTGACTTTATATCAAGAGGCGATGCCTCATTAATGAGGTGCCACCACATTAATAGAACCATGTAAAAATTTGATTTTGATTTCTTCTATTTACCTTAGATTATTCGTGTTCCTTTATATATTTTCATATTGCTAAACTCTAATCTTCTATGTTATTATCATGACACCTTGCTAAATTAGGCATTTATGCAATTGTTGTTTCTATTTATGTTGTTGGACCTATAAATTAACTTCATGGTTCCTTTTTGTAGGATTTTATATATTTGTAGAGGTTAATATTTTATTATTTGCAAGAATTTTAGGATGATTCTTATCATCAAGCTTTAATCCTCCTAACATACTTATGGATTTATTTATTTTGTGACTAGTTTATTTTTTGTTTATTTTACCTTTATTTGTGTGATCAAGGTTATAACCCATTCCCCTGCCCCCCTAATTTCTTTGCATGTATATTTGTTTCTTTATCGTCACTTTTATGAATGCTTTGAATATTTGGAACGAGTGTAGTAAATCACCCTTAACAAGTATGGAATTAAAGTAATGTATAAATTTGGATTAAATTGTAAAATTGGAGTAAATTGCAATTTCCATGTTAATGAAGAAATAATTGAATAATTGAAGGTAATAAAATACAAAACACACACGAAGGCCAACCACAAGGTTGCGTGAGCATTCTAAAAATCCATACCTAATTTCCAAACTCATTTTTTAAAGATAGCTACTGAGAACAGCATTCCAGAAATAACAAAATCATCTAGCTCCTCGGACTACCTCGTCTATGCTCCTTTATAGGTAGGCTAGTGCACAACTATCCCAATAATAAGATAACACCTAATCCAAATCTTGAAGGGGCATCAGAAATACAAATCAATAGAGCTAGCAGTGTTAGCAAAGAGAGTATTACCCAGTAGATAAACCAAGAATGCTCTTACTACCTAATCAATCTCTCGATCCATGGTGGCATCCTCGACCCTGGCATGAGCATAGTGAATTTGGATGGAGTCGATCTTAATGGTGTGAGTCCCTTTTATATCTAGAACCATACTAAAAAGTCGCTCGATATAAGCTACCTGATCAAGTGTCATCCGATGGATGCTCACATCAAATGGAACTACCTTACCTGCATATGCAATCCCAGTAAATGCAGTAAAAGAGATGGGGTATAATATAAGCTCACCAAAGGAAGGTGAAATGTATGTGTGGACTTAAACCACCTTCCTATCAGTGCATAGGGCGGTTGATAATTAGTGCACCCTGTGAGTCTAGGAGTGATAGAATGAAGTTTTCAAACTCAATCTCTTAGATGCAGTCCTTGATGTCATCGGTAAGCTCGTTGTACCAAACTCGAGCACCACTAAAATTACCAACACCTTTGAAAGTGTGCACGTCTTATTGTAGTTGAAAGAGGGCAGTTGAATTAATTCATATAACATTTCAGAATGAACTTCAAAATGAAAAAGAAATATAGAAAATGGTCATGAAGGCGACACCTCATCAAAGAGGCGACATCTCTGTATAACAAGGCGATGCCTCTTTTATCAAGCAACATCCCCCTATTTTTACTTAAGGCTATCGCCTCTTCATGAAAAGGTGATGCCTCTTCGTTGAGGCAATTGTTTCTTCAACGAGGTGACACCTCAGTAACTCAGAGAACACGATTCTATTCAATTTATTTTTCAATTTTTTAATTTCTTCTCATTGATTTCAGTTCTAAAATATAAATGTATAATAATCATAACCCAATACTATTTAATAGGAAAATAATGGGAATTGAATACTAACCTCTTCAATGGCCAAGACATAGATATGGGTACCCAAATTTACTGTGAGTGGAATGTCATCTCCAATGGAGAATCCAAGGGTCCATAGTGGATCTACAAGAGGCACCACAGGGTCCCACTACAGAGGATCAAGGGTTTAAGCAGTATCCATTTTTTAAACAAAAGAAAACACGAGAATAAGAAAGAGAAGAAAAAGAAAAAGAAAAGAAAAGGGGGAAATCTTTTTGAAAAGAGAAAGAAGGAAAAAGAAAAGAGAAAGAGAAGGAGAAGGGAGAAATCTTTTTGAAAGAGAAAGAAAACAAAAAGCAGAATCTTAGAAAAAAAAAAAAGAAAGGAAAAGAAAGGGCTTTTTATATATAAGAAAAGTGAAAAACAGTTTAATAGTCAAATTGGATAAAGAAAAAAAGTGACCTCTCAGGCTTGAGCCTTGAAACTGACGATCTAAGAGTAACAGGAATTGCCTCTCGGGCTTGAGTCCTAAGGCTGACGGCATGAATTTTGTGATGGTTTAAAGAATGAATTGCCTCTCGAGCTCGAGTCCCAAGGCTAACGACATGAATTTTCTAATGGTTTAAAAAGGAATTGCCTCTTAGGCTCGAGTCCCAAGGTTGACAGCGTGAATTTTTTAATGGTTTAAAGAAGGAATTGCCTCTCAGGCTTGAGTCCCGAGGTTAATGGCGTGAATTTTTTATTGATTTTGAAAAATAAATTGCCTCTCAGGTTTAAGTTTTGAGGCTGATGACATTAATTTCCTATTGATTTTAAAAAAGGAATTGCCTCTTGGGCTCAAGTCATAAGGCTGACGGCATGAATTTTCTAATAGGTTAAAGAAGGAATTGCCTCTCAAGCGTGAGTCCCGAGGCTAACGGCGTGAATTTCCAATGAATTTTAAGAAAAATTCAATCTCTTGGGCTTGAATCTTAAGGCTGATGGCATGAGTTTCAAAGAATCTACTTCTCGAGTGAATCTTAAAGATCAAGTGTATCCTTTTATTGTGCATGATTGGTTTTTCAAAACTTTTTGATTGCATGAATTTGATTTTTTAAAAATTCAAAGGGACAAACTATGGATACTTTATTTGATTGGCTTGTAACAAAAGCCTAGTGATGAGATAGTACAAATCTTGAATGAAATAGCCCCGAAACCTTTTTAGGAAAGGACCTAAAAGCCTAAACCTAAGCATGAAACCTAAAACAAAGCCCAAGTGGCCCAAAATGTCTTAAGCCCACATTTGGCCTAAAGGCCCAACCCTAGATCAAGGTAGAAGAGGCAACACTTGACCGAAGAGATGCCGCCTCTATAGCGCCTTCTTCAGTGAGGCGACACCTCTTCGAAAAGGCATCGCCTCTTTATCAGCCACTTACACCAGTATTAAATGCAAGAATGGTATTAGTTAGCAAGTGGGTGGGCTCACCTATTACTAACCTGATGCGTGAAAATGAGACTTTGATGGTAAAAAGGTGACCAAAAAATGGGTGTGTAATGATGAGGGGGAAAGGGGATGTCTTGTTAAAGGCATGAGGTAAAAGAGGATGAAAAAGGGACTTTAAAAGGGGAGAAGGTTTTTGGAGAGAAGGGCTAAGAAAAAGAGCTAAAAAAACTAAAAAAAAGACTCAAAGCAAAAAAAAAAAGAGAAAAGTACAAAGAGTTGGGTTTGAAGGTCCTTTCTTAAAAGAAGAAGAGGGATCTCTTGGATTTAAGTGGAGATCAAAATCAACAAATTATCTCTAAGGGCTGAGTTAGGAGTAATAAAGTAGTCATAGGAAGAAAGGTCCTTCTTTTTTAAAAGCTTTTGAGTTCTTCGATTTCATAAGTGATTTGTTTATTTGATTGCTAGTTCTCAAATTTATTGCTAATTTTATGATATGCTCATGACATGATTTTTTAAATTATTAGACATAGTTGAAAGTTTTCAGTTATTTGTATTTGATTTTTCTTGCTTAAGATTTAAAAAAAGTGTAATTTTATTACTGCCTCTGTTCGTCAGACAACGCCTCTTATATTTGTTTCTTTATCATTACTTTTATGAATGTTTCAAATATTTGTAATAAGTATAGTAAATCACCCTTAATAAGTATGGAATTGGACTAATATGCAAATTCATATTAAATTGTAAAATTGTAGTAACTACAACTTGCATGTTAAAGAAAAAAAAAAATTTTGGTCAAAAAAGAAATAATTGAATAATTAAAGGTAACAAAATACAAAACATACATGGAGGCCAACCATAAGATTGGATGGGCATTCCAAAAACCCATACCCAATTTTCAAACTCGTTCTCTGAAGATGGCTGCTGGAAACCTCCATGTAATCTAGTTGTTATATAGTGCATCTCATATCTTATCTGGGTGGCGACTCCTTCAATATGGACTTTAAGCCTACTTTATAAATTACATATCTAAAATTAAAGTATTAATACATTAAAAATATGATTCGACTCACGAGCATTATTTATTCAAGTTTGTTTGCAAACTTCATGAGCCAAATTTTACATAGTTTGAGTTCGGTTTGTTTATTAAATGAGTTTCAATATATAAATTCGAACGAGCCTTTATCGAGTCAAGTTCCAAACAGCTCACAAGTGAATTAGCTCGTTTACAGCTCTAGTTGAGTCAGGGGTCACACACATTCCTTCACAAAATAAATAATAACAATTTTGTGAAGATGTGTTACCCCTTATAACCCAAAAAAAAACACTTCACAACCAATGTGGGATCTCCAAAATATACTAAAACTTTTAAACTAATATAATTTTTAATTTTTTGTAATTTTTATGAATAAATAAACCCTATTAAATCTAATAAAGTTCATCCTAATAAAAAATTATAAATTTATTAAGTATTAAATCTGATAAAGTTTATATTTAATAAAAATATAAAACAAATTTATATTCAAAGTTGACGATCTACTATTCATATATGATCAATATTAAATCGAATAAAGTTTATCTTAATTTTTTATATTTTTAGTAATTCATCTTTTTTGTATCAGCAAATTTTTTCAATATCATGTCTTAGTCTTTTTTATTGTTTGAAAAAATAAACCACCAACTGAAATAATAATATATTGTTATTTTTATTTGAAAAATTAGATATTCAGTCGGTAATCATAACGATCTAATTGTATATGTATACATATATATACACACACGTCTGTCTTAAAAATACATATAAATTAAAATATATATTTATTAGAGATTAGATAAATTTTAATGAATTATTTACTTTTTTCTCATTATTTCATCTTTATTAATAAAATTCTTATATATTTAATTTCTTCGTTAAAAACAATTTGTGACAACATTACGCAAAAAAGAATGAGAAATATAAACACTCCACGATGTAGATCAAAATATTATACGAACATTTCAAAATGTAAAACAGTAAAAATTATTATTATTATTATTATTATTATTATTATTACACAATATGTTGCTTATTTTATTTAGTATTATTTTCATTAGATAATAAAATTTGTTATATACCATGATTACTCAAAAAAATTAAAAGCTAAATTATTTCTTCGGTATGAAATATAAAAAATAAATAGAATGCATATATGTAAACAAACAATAAGAAATAAATATATTTATTAGAAATATAAAGATTTTTATTTAATAAATATATGAAAATTTTTTTTATGTAATTAGCCAAAATTTAATAAGTCAACTCCATCCAAATTTTTGTTTTTCAAGATTTGTTTTACATATTTAAATAATAAATTTAAGAATAATGCTCTAAAAATTCTAAATAAAAATAGGATATATCTGTCACTAAATAAAATTTTCATATATGAAAAATACTATACTATCTTGAAAATAAAAATAAAATCTCAAATAGAAATAAAACTTTGTACCAACACAAATTGTACCGTTTAGCATTCTCCTAATATATTTAGAAATAGATACACAGGTTAGTTTAGCTTCATAATTCTTGTGAGAAAGCCTATGAGCCAATCGTGTTGTGGTAGTCAGTTTACACGTTCTCGCTGGAAATAATCTTTTTTGCATGGTTAATCAGACTATACGGAACATCATACATTACAGACCGCCTGGATAGGGAGTCTGGCCCTGGTTAATTTCCCCTCAACTAATAGATTACATCTCAAATAGATTACATCTAATTAAGAACATGCGTCTCAATATGTAGTAACTGGTAAATAGTGAGCTTATTTCTCGTTCGTATAAAAGCAATCATTAATACTAATATAAACAAGGAAATATCAGAATATTCAGCATCTTAAAATGATAAGAAACATTAGCTATTCCACTCCATGTGGAATGCTCAAAAAGACGTGCAACCCTTTCTGCATATCATGTATCATATACTCCTGTCCGTTTCTGCCTTCAGCCATTTAATGAATGCCCTGTTACCTGCCAGCGCAGTATATGAATGTTAGAAATCAACAGTAGATAGGTACTCCTGGTAGGTAGTTCTAAAAGCATAGGCCTATAAAACCCTACACAATGGGGGCGAAGGGTTACCCCAAAGCCACACCTCCATCATGTGCTTTGGAGTGACCATTAAAATGAACGAAAAAGAACAAGCATGGCATATCACCATCTTTTTTCTTTACCAAATGAGCTACTTCTACATTGCTAACTATATATCCGCAGTAAACCATTTATACAACTTTTAATAACTTTAGCAGGTTTGGAATGCCGAAAGTGCAACCTTTCAATGTGATTTTGCAAGAATTCAGTTCATTGTTAAGTTTAAAAAAAAAAAAAAAAAGAAGCTTTGTTCTTCTTATATAAGGATACAACAGAAAGTGATTACATCTATTTAACCTTCCATCCATTTCAAACAAAGGAATATATAACTCAAACTATATTACTTCAAAATATATGAAATTCTAGCATAAAAATAGCTCAATTGAATTTTGTTAATACGATAGAATTAAATACTTGAACTATAATACATAAATTGTATCAAACAGAGCATTATGATTTTTCAATAGATCAAACAATTGATAGAAAAATTAATATTGAGTACAAGCATCATGCATCAGGATTTTTAACATCCTAGATGGGTTTGCTACTTGCTATAGCTATCAAATTACTCTAGCAGAATCCAAATCCTGCTTTAAAGAACAAAAAAGAGCAGAAGCAGAGAACATAATACAGTTTGAGAATACTAAATTTAGGAATTATTTATATTTAAACATCAATCATGAAATTCATGCTTACCTCTTTATGCAGTCAGAACTGTTTTCTCTGAATGTTGAAATCATCATTCCTGAAATTTTCCAAAGCTTCCAAATCGACTAGAACGAGAATCATTAAATAAGTCACTGTTTTGGCGTGAATTATTGTTGCCAAACCCAGTAGAACGACCAGAACCAAAGTCTCCGAAAGTACTTGACCTATCTGATCTACCTGACTCACTGAAACCTCCAGGCTGGTTTCTGTTATAACCAAAGCGACCAGATCCATTTATTTGACTGGAAAATTGACCACGACCATCAGAACGGCCAAGTCCAGCATTCCTATTTCCCCCAAAACGACCAGACCCATAATCCCCCCGACCACCAGCTCGACCAAAGCCTGCGTCACCAAATCGACGATCTCTTGGTCCTCCAAATCGACCGCCATTACTCATATCATTGAACATGTCTATGCTTCCACCCTCTACAGTGATCCTAGGAAGCTGAAATATGATAACACATTAAGGATACAACCAATTCCGCTTAATCACAATTAAACAAGTGTTCACATGCACGCAAGTGACTAACTCAAAAGGAACACACAGGGGCAATAGATTTTCATGGTACATTATATGCAAGTTACACAATATTAATAATCAGAAATATATGGATAGGTGTGTACTGTTCATGAGCACCATAATTATTTTTGGCATGAGAAACAGAATGGAAACAAAACACACCACCTGACAATCATCAAGATATTGTGATAACTATAAGTCACCATATACAAAATAATTATAATTGAAGCCATGATATTCAAAATTGTTTACTGTCTCTTTGGCCAATAAATCCCTACCTTTTATTTTTTTTTTGGGAAATTAATCCCTACTTTTATTTATTTTACTCATTTTTATGCTTTTAAGAACCTCAGAAATAGCATCCTTAGATAATTTTTTTTTTTGGAATAGTCAGTTTTAGCAATGATTGGTGCCAACTGTTCATGAAGAAGCTTAATGAGAACACAATGTACTACACATATATAATTTTAATCATGTCATTCTAAAAGTAAGAACAGTCTTTTTTTTCTCTTTTTTTTTTTTTTGGTTAAGATTTTATCTCTTCCAAATTTCCTGACATATCTAAGAACTCAAAACAAATTTTTGAAGAATTACCCAAAGAGAAATCAAGAAGACATTTCATGCACCCTATAACAGAAATCCATGTCATTTTGTGTTAAACTACGTTAAATCAGGTTTAACCAAAAAAAAAATTAAAAAAGAAAAATAAAGAAGTTAGAGTATGCATGGAGAAAGCAGATGGACCATAACCTCTGTGAATCTGCACCCAACTTCCCGCTCATAATTCCTGATTTGCCTGGTCTGGTCTTGTGTATAAATAAGAATCGCAGTTCCTTTCTTTCCAGCTCGACCAGTACGGCCAGATCGATGAACAAAAGTCTCTGAACTATTGGGCACTGCATAATGAATTATCTAAGCCAAGAAAAAATAAAGTCAACAGGCAGACAAAGAACATCAAAGTCACACAAAAAGGAACACAAGAAATAACAGAAAGCTTTTAGCAGAGGCATTGAAGGGTGAAAACAACAACTATTTTAAAAAACACTAATGGACAAACATACAACAACAAGCAGCAATAGAAAAGTATCCAGATGGAAGATCACAACAGAAAAATACACTAAACAAAAACTGTAGATTTGCAGTTAGAGATACAGAAGAGCAAACGAGTGATGACAATTGACAAGAAGAAACTACACTTCCTTCCCTGAGAAAGCATCGAGTATAAATGCAAGGAATCCCTGTGTTAAGCAAATGATAATGGAAGAAAAATAGGTGAAAATATCAGCATGGACTTATTACACATCCTAACCAAGTTCTCTAGCTACCTGAAGTCTCTCCAAGGACGCTACAAATGTAAATTAATGAAGCATAGCCATCTTATAAAAATGTTGTGGCTTTATGATATTGTTAAGGTTTTAACTCTGCAGAAAAAGTTTTGGATGCAGATATGGGCATGGTCGAAAATGGAATAAACAAGTAGGAGACACAAAAGTATCTTGACTTCATTGTCCAAGATGCTAATGCCAAATTTGCATGGCTTGTAGCTGGAATTAGGAAGGCCTGATATAGTATGCACATTATCAAATAGCATATATTGACAAGAGACATGAAGAAGAGGCCTTAAGTAAGCTAGCATTTGATGAATTATATGAAGCCAGTAAACAAACTCAAAACTGTGGGTGTAAAAATAATAGTGTTTTTGAAGACAAGATCGAAGGGTGTTTTCAACCATCGAAATGGTTAATGTCAGCCAAGAAATTAAACCGCCAAAAAAAAAAAGATTTCCAATACCAAGGATGCAAGACAAGAAGTTACTACTTTTGATTATAAGACATTTCACAACTTCAGGTTGAAAGAACTCAATTAATGGATAATGCTATGAGTAACAAGAATAACAAACCTATATCAAGACTTATTTAAATCTCCAGTTATATAAAATGTCTGGTCCAAGATACACAATCCTTGCTAGATCCAATGGAAGGCAGTATGTCAGCCAACCACAGGAATTTAGCTTCCAACTGCACTACAATAAACCAACTTACACTGCTTTGAAAAACTAGTTAACAAAATACAAAAACAACAAAAAAAAAAAAATAGGTACATGCCATAATAGAAGCTGTAAATATAAATTGTTCTCTCATAATTCAGGCAACAAGTATTTTTAGGAATCCACAGATAACCTCAAGCTGTTTCATGTTTACAAGCAACAAATGTTTTTAGGAAATCCATAGAATTAACTTCTTTCTGTTCCATGTTTATTCTCTGTTAGACTTTACAGCACCTATATCATGCATATCATATTTGATCTGCATCCTCCATTGAGATTGTTATTATTCTAGATGCAAAATACAAAGACCAAATTATAACATAACAAATGAATTGCAGGACAAGAATATCAATTAAGAATTTAATTCCAAATTTTGATACTCTTGTCATGCATCAAAAAGTTACCTTGCAATAAGAGATTTTTTTTTTTTTCTAGAATGCCAGATGCAACCAACTGTAACCTATCATTAATATAAGAACAGCTTGGCACAGAAAGGCACATCTAATTCTAAGTGGCTTTCAAAAATACACTTCCCAAATATATGCTTTCTGAATACACTTCCCAAATATATGGTAATGTTCCATCTGTAAAAACCAATTAGATTTATTGCAAAACCCAAAAAAAGGAAAAAGAACATATGGCACTTACCAAATCAACATTAGGTACGTCAAGGCCACGAGCAGCAACATCAGTGGCAACTAATATATTGAAAGAACCATTTCGAAACCCTGCAAGTGTCCTCTCTCTCTGACTCTGAGAGATATCCCCATGCAAAGCCTCACATCTAAAGTTTCTTGCCATAGCATTTGCTAATCGATCAGCTTCACGTTTTGTTTCAGTAAAAACAATACATTTTCCTCCTTTTGCATGTTCCTAACAATCCACACATCAGATTGTGAGAGTGAGTATTCTTATATGGATAACAGCAATGAAAATATCAGTTCCTATCTGATAATTATAATTTTCAAACAAAAAATATGAATAAAAGGTTCAGAAAAGCATGACAGATACAAGATCCAAAATCATACCGTTATGAGAGGACCAAGTATTGATGCTTTTCCATACATGTCTGAGGCAATTGAATAGAGAGTAATTCCATCAGCCAGCTTCCTATCTGAATCTCCAACCTACATGCATATTAAACATTAAAAATTTTAAGCAACCCTTGCATGTAATAAACAAGTATAAAACTTCCAAAAAGCAGAAGAAATCATGTAGGGGAATCTCTAGAATCTCACCAAAAGAAACAATAACAGAAACCATTTTGACAACTTCTAAGTCAATAGGCTAAGCAGTAGTATTAACCTAATTTAACTATATTTCTTATTGATGCTATTAAAAAAATTTAGCATTAGAGTTTATACGAAAAGCCAGAAATGATTCAAAGCACTCACAAGATCAATAGTCAATGGATCTTGCAGGTAATTCCTAATAAGGTTTTTTATCCAACTTGGCATTGTTGCTGAGAACAGCATGCTCTGCCGATTCTTTGGCAACCTCTGGAAGATTGTTTCAATATCATCCACAAAACCCACACCAAGCATCTGGTCAGCTTCATCAAGAACAACAAACTGAACCTCTGACAAGACCAAAGAGCCTCTCTTCATCAGATCAATAATACGGCCAGGTGTGCCAACAACAACATCAACACCATAATCAAGCTCCTTCATTTGACGAGAAAGAGGTGTACCCCCGTAGAGACATATGGTATCGAGGCTGGGTGCAGACTCATGAAACTCCTTCTCAACTTGACGTGCAAGCTCCCTGGTTGGAGCCATAACCAGTGCCAAAGGGTTCCTCCCTTTTCTACAAGAATCAAATATTTGAACAATTACATGAAAGGATCAAAACAAAAGAATTGAATTAATGGTATAGAGCCAACAAACCCATGCTTAGCATTGTACTGAATGATTCTGTCAATGATGGGAATTCCAAAAGCAAGTGTCTTTCCTGTTCCTGTTCTAGCCCGTCCAAACAAGTCCCTCCCTTTCATTGCTGGTTCCAGCACAGCTTTCTATAACCAAAAAAAGAGTGAAAAAATGGATAAGGTTTGGCATAATTTCCAAAAGGAAACGAAAAGGAGAAATGATAAAATCACCTGAATAGGGAAAAGTTTGCTGATACCCCTACGAGCCAGAGCAGAGACGATCTCTTGAGCAATTCCCAGCTTTCCAATCTCAAGACCCTCTTCACTAATCATATTTGCTTTTTCACTATAGCCCTTCTCTTCCTCATATCCAAAATCGTTTACAGCAGCAAACCCTGCCTGGGACATCAACGAAGCCTTAAAATCCAAGGGCCCTGGTTTTACATGAATTGCCCTCCAATTGCTGTTATTATTATAATTATTATTAAAACCTCCTCCAAAGGGGCTAGCCGCTTTACTCTCCATGGAAAGACCGCCATTTCTAGGCACGATAAGAGCAGCCGCCGGCGCAGCTGCAGATGAGAAATGGCGGTGTAGAAGAGTTTCAAATGAGACTAATGCGGCCTTAGGGCCTCGAGAAGCTGTTCTTCTCAGTATTACGCTCATCGTCTTTTTCTTCTCTGGGTTTGGAAGAAAGAGAAGGTTTTGGGGGGTTTAGGGTTTTAGTGTTCGAGAAAGGATGCGAGGAAACAGTTGGGGAGGGTTTTATTCCTAATCCTATTCCACATTAAGAGAGGGAGAGATTTCTCATGGGCCCAATTCTTTTATTTATTTATTATTTTTTGGAACTGATGGGCCGGATTCACTGTGGTGACCAATCGTCTGCTGTTTACATCTGGGCTTCTCCCTGATTAAATTTAACACTTTGTTCGGTTTTGCATGAAACCCAAGTGTTATTGATTCACAACGCCCTTTTTTTTTTTTACAGGCTTTTTCACTAAAACTATATTATGGAATTCTCTCTATATTAATACATGGATTAGAAATTCATTACATGTATAATAAAAATAAACAAAAAAATATTTTTTAATAACGTTTTTGAAAGTTAATAGATGTTATCTATGTTTTTCTTTTTCTTTAAGAGATTTTTTCATTCAAACCTCTCCTTTTTTTTTTGGATGTTTTGAGAGATTTTCTCATTCAAATCTTATTTTGTGCATTTTTTGATTTTGCATTTGAGAATCTTATTGTATTTTTGTTTACTTTTCTTCTATTCTTCTTCTTTCTTGTTTTTTTGTTGTTCTTTTGTTCAAATTTTTTATTATTCTTTTTCTACATTTTCAAATGAATGATCAGATGTCAAATGATAATGCTATTTGTGAAAATATAATTTGTAAGAATTCACGTAAAATCTATTTTTTATTGCTTGTAACGATTTTAAGCAAGCTAATGAATATGTTGCTTAAAATTATTGTAAAATTTATTGTTTTTATTGTTTGATTCATTAGATTTCAGTTTTTTATCCAAACTTTATTGTTTTGATATGTGATTGCTGTATTTTTATTTTTATTTTTTTGTGTTTTCTTGTGATTTGATGGCTTTGTGTTTGTTTGTATGTTTTTGTTAGTTATAACTGCATGTTCATTAATTTGTGTATGTAGGTTAATTAGTTATAACATATAAATTTATTTGTTATAGATTGGAGGTTCATATAATTTTCACAAACTAATAATCCGATTCAAGTTATAATGAATTTATAGTTCATTGTTAATAAACTTGTACATAAGTAGTAATGAACTTATAGTTCATTATTAATGAACTTGTATTGAACTCGTGCACAAGTAGTACAATTCAATCATAATGAACTTGTAGGTTCATAAATAATGAACCTACATAATTTATCTAATGAACCTCTACTAGTTTTATTTAATGTTAATTTTTATATTAATCATTTCTATTTAATATTAATATTATTTTTTTATAATATTCATATTAATTTTTAATTTAATATTAATATCTTAGATTAATCATATTAATATTTAAATTTGTTGAAACTCAAAGGTTCATTTGTTATAGTGTTATAGGTTCATTAGTTTTTTGTGTTTGATTTTTTTTCTTCATTTTTGTGTTTGTTTGTTTGTTTTGTATTAGTTGTAACTGCAGGTTCATTAGTTTGTACATGTAAGTTCATTAGTTGTAACTTAGATGTTCATTTGTTATAAATTAGAGGTTTATATGATTTTTACAAACTAATGAATCAATGTATCAGTAGTTCATTGTTAATGAACTTGTTCACAAGTATTTAATGAACTTATAGTTCATTGTTAATGAACCTGTGCACAAGTAGTACATTTCATTCATAATAAATCTATAGGTTCATAAGTAATCAACCTACATATTTTATCTAATGAACATATACTAGTTAACTAATCAACTTGCATTATTTAATATTAATTTTAATATTAATTATTTCTATTTCTATTAATATTAATTATTAATCTAATATTAATATTAATATATTAAAATTAGTTGGAACTCAGAGTTTTATTTGCTATAGGTTCATTAGTTTTTTGTGTTTGTTTTTTCTTTTATCAGTTTTTGTGTTTGTTTGTTTGTTTATGTTAGTTATAACTGCAGCTTCATTAGTTTGTACATGTAGATTTATTAGTTTGAAGGTAGAGGTTCATTAACAATGAATTGACTTAACTAGTATAGTTCATCCATTAATGAACCTTTAGGTTCATAAGTAATAAACCTACATATTTTATCTAATGAACTCATACTAGTTAAGTAATGAACATGCATTATTAAATATTAATTTATATTTAATATTAATTTTTATAATATTAAATTTAAATTTAAATTAATATTAATTTTTATAATAATAATATCAATTTATCATATTAATATTAAAATTAGTTAAAACTCAGAAATTCATGTGTTACAGTGTTATAAGTTCATTAGTTTGTTAATTTGGTTATAAACTTAGAGATTCATTACTTTAAATATACAAGTTCATTTTTTTTTAACCTTGTTGACCTTTTGTAATGATCAATCTTTATTAACCCCTTATTTTGATCTCAACAAACCATATTTTGAGAATATAATGTGTCTATTTCAATTGTGTATAAGTTAGGGTACTTTGGAAAGCAAATCATGAATAAACATAAAAAAAAATTACAAGTAATGTAGGTAGTCCCGAGCTCAACCCCGACTGAGACATCACCCAGGATAGGCATATCCCAACCAGGTCAACAATGGTGTACTCAGGACTTAGATTATTAAGAAATCAAGGCTCGAACAGTGCCCATCCCGACCTTAGTCTTAACTGGGACATCACCCAGGACATAGCCATCCCAACCAGGACTGATTGGCCTCAATTGGGACTTAAGCTTGCCTCTTTAGAGCTTTCAGGCAGTGACTATCCCTAGCTTCATCCCAATCGAAACATCACCCAAGACAACAATCACGAGCTTTGTCCCAACCATGACCAAATCTATCCTTTTCAAAAGTAATAGTTCTATTAGCTCCAATGACTATTTTTATCAAATGTCCCGACCAGGACTGACCAACTTTCTATAAAAAGCTTAATTACATTTAATGAAGTTTGAAGAGGTTGGGGACGACATTAATGGCTTCAACAACCATATTTTTTATACTCAAGCTATAAGAATAACTCCTAGAACTTCATTAAAGAGTTACAAACTTTGGTTGTTAAATTTTTATCATTTAGGATTCAATTGAGCACTCATATTCTCATTTACCTTTTTTTGTATTTATTAACTCCTTTGAGAGTGGGTTTGTGTGTTAGAATATGAACTCTTCTTCTTCTTCTTCTATTTTCTGGGGTTTAAGAAAAGGGAAGTAAGGTTTTATTCTTGTGTGAAGATTGAAGTGTTTACCTATTAAAACACTTAGGAATTGGGTTGAAAAGTAAGCTTAAACACTTAATTATAAGGTTAGAGTTGAGCCTAAAACTCAAAGCTATAAAAATCTAAGAGAATAGATTGTGGTGCTTTAAAAATCCTAACTTGGGATAGTTAAGTAGAGACATAGGTTTTTTATAAACAACTGAACTCCATAAATTTATGTGTTCATTCATTCATTCTTTTAATCTCCCTTTAATTCTTATTTACTCTTCTTAATTTTCTTTTAAATTACTCAAAAGCCTTATTCACCCCCTGTAGACCAATTACAACCAGTAGGTTCATTATGTTTTTTATGTGCATAATTTTTTAATTATATTTTTATTATGTTTTTATATAAATAATGCTTCTGGTGATGATTTGTTAGGACTGTCTAAGAACTCTTGTGAAAAGGCTTATGTTTTGTATAATGAATGTGCTTTTAGATTGGGTTTTAGCATTAGAAAGAGTAAGCAAAGATATAGTTGACAGCAAAACATTGTTAATGAAAAATTTTATTGCTCAAAGGCTAGAGCAAAAGAATGTTGCAAAAGAAAATACATGTTATTCGAAGCTTGATGTTTGATATTATTGTAAAGCTTTTATACGGTTTAATATTAATGAAAATGAAGTTTGGACTATGATAAGACAGGAAAAGGAGCATAATCATGAGTTATGTGCTTCAAGCAAAACTCATCTTTCTCATTTGTATAGAAGATTGACAAAAAAATAGTTGATTTATCTCGAGCATTTAAATGAAAGTGGTGTTGACATGTCTAATGGGATTAGATTGCTTAAAAAGCAATAAAGTGGTTCTCCATTTGTTGGTTTTATTACTAAAGATGCTTATAATCATTTAATTTTAGAAATTTTGAGGAAATTGGAAAGCAATAATTCTAATTTATTGATTAACATTTTTAGATTAAGGCAATCAAATAAAAAGGATTTATTTTTTAATTTTGAGGTCAATAGTAATGCAAGATTGTGTAGCTTCTTTTGGAAGGATTCGTGGATAAAACACGATTATGAGCTTTTCGAAGATCTATTAGTGCATCATACGATGCATTGCACTAATAGATATGATATTATTTGTAGTCTATTTATAGGTATGTTATAATGAACCTATAACTTATGCATAATGATTATATATGTGTTATCCAATGTATATTATATGTGTTTTATGGTTCATTTGTTATAAAGTATAGGTTCTGTCACACCCATACCTTTACTTTAAGTACATTTGCATTCATTATGCATTTCATTTATATATATATATATATATATATATATATATATATATATATATATATATATATTGGTTAAAGAGTAAGTGTTTAAAAGTTTGGTATGTTATGGACTTAATTAAAATAAATAATTATTTTAGAATGGAAAATTATAAACTTTAAGGTTTATAAAAATTCTAGTCTTTTCATTAAGGGCAAAAGGGACATTTTGTATCAAAATGATCCTAGTAAACCCTAGAACTTTTCTTAAGTGGTGATAGTAGAGAGTGTGCAACCACCTTTGTAAAAAGAGAGAGAGAGAGAGAAAGAGCCATTGTTCTTAGAAAAGAAAAGAGAGGAGAAGAGGGAAATCTTATATCACACTTATTAGTGGTGATCTTTTAAATGGAGTTTGAAAATCTAAAGCATTTCTAAGGCTATGATATTCACTTCAAAAATCGTGGTAATTAATTTAGTAAGTAATTTTAATGTTTTGGTTGATTTGGGTTAGGTTTTATAATTGATAAAATCTGGGTCTGATTTTTTAGGCTTATTAGTCTTAGTGTTTTTATTATAATTTGAGTTAGAAAACTCCAAATTAAGCGTGGTTTGATTTTAAGAAAACTTTAAAGAGTTTTCTACAACTTCTTAATTTTGAGTAAGACTAATTTTACTTGTATGATGGTGAATCAAAGCAATAATTTTTATTGCTCAAACTATTAACGTGAAAGACCCGATGGTGTTCAGACATTCATAACTCTTTTTGTGGTAGTCCAAATATAATTAAATTTTAGAGTATATAGTTGACATATAGATCTAAGTCTAATAAAAATTTGAGACTAAAATTATTTTCCTAAAAGTTGCAATAATTTTTCAAAGTTTGCCCTAAAAACAGCCATTTTAGGATGTATGAACGTAATTTGTAGGATTGAGTTGATTTGTGCATTTTACATATAGTTTGGGGCCTACATGATTAGAATAATATATAAGATTGTTATATTGGTGATTTATAGATAATATTACATGCGTTAGGCACTAGAAAAGGTAAAGAAGGTGCTAGTGGAAACTAGAAAGCTAGTAAAAAAGGTTGTGTGTGTTTATAAACTATTTTGGTAAGTAAATGTTCAATCCCTTTAACTCTTTCTATATAACAATAAAATGAAAATTTTTATGTTGTTTTATGAACCTAAAATGATATATTAGAGTTAGTTTAGCTCAGCTTATTGCTATGTGATTTATGTATTTATGTTTCAAGCTTTGAAACTATAATGGTTCAAGTTTCCAAGTTTAATGTATTACTACAATATGCTTTGTTTTAGTAACTTGATTTGAGATCATTTCAGTCATTTTATGTTTTAAATGATTTTTAATCAGTTTGATTTCATTCTTTTTTATTATGATGAAAAACGGTTTTATCTTGAATGCTTATTGAACTACAAATGTGTTAGCATTGTTTTGACTAATTACTTGAAGGAAATGGTAATTGGTTTTGTGTATTACCACCCTACATGAGATGTGTGAATATGCTAAGGTGATATATGCACATTTGAGATTATAATGGTTGTTATTATGTAATAGACAACAGGGCACTTGATTGAAGGATAGTGAAGGGAGACAACTCATTATGTGCTAATGTAGTCAAAGGGTTAGCCTTCAAGTGCGCCTAGTGAGTGAGTTTGTAATGGCATGTACATTATGGCTAGGTTGTGGTGTTTGATATAAGGTTGGTTAATACACATGAAAGTTTGTATTAATGTTACAAAAGTAAGTGCTTGACTTGGTAGAGTTGCATAAGTTTGAAAGGAAGTATTGATTTAATGTTTTAAATGAATAATATTTTGATAATAAATGCTCTAATATTTAATTTGAGAATTTATTGTAATTTAACTAAACTATTTTCTGCTTGAAATGTCTATTCACTGAGTATTTTTGTACTCATTTTATTTTTGTTTTTCTAAACCATTTTAGATGGCAGGGCTTGCTAGAGAGGATCTACACCGAGTGATTATAGATAAAAGTAAAAAGTAAGGTTGGCTGACAACATCCTTGTTAAAGAAGCCTTACACCTTATTTCTTATCTTTGTTTTATATAAGTACTATAAAATATTATATTCTAAAGTTAAATCATGGTGGCTAGAATTTATGTAAACAAATATATGAAAACATGTTTTATATTGCTTAAATGATGTTTATTACCATATTTCCAGTATATGAATACTTATATTAATAGAGCTTAAAAATGCAAATTCTGATGATATTCAATTACCCTATCCTATAGTGAATTTTATATTTAAACTTCTCAGATTATCAAAAACTCATTTAATTGCTAGAAATTATTAGTTTTTTCTATGTTATTGTTAAGTTGTTATGGCCTTATTGTCATTGTTGGTCTATTGTTGTTGTTGCTTGGTTGATATGGTATTGGTGTCGAGTAATAACTCATATAATTACTAGCAGTTATTAAGGATTTTAATACAAATTTTTAATAATAAATATTTTATATCTGCTTATATTCTAATTACATTATTTGAATTATGTTAAATTTTTTTAAGATCTTGATTTCTATTTTAAATAATAAATATAATTTAAAAATATAATACAATTGGATTTAATTGTGTGGTCTGTAGTATGGTTAGTTTTATTGCCCATCTCCGACTATGTGAGATGAGATACTAATAGTCCACCTCAAGCTACGTGTGATGATATGTGACAGTTTTGGTATCAAAGGTTTGCTAATGGTCCTATAAACCATGCTTTTTGTAGTAGTTTAATGAAATATTAAAAATATTTTTGTTATATTTATAGGATGCCATCGAGTAGGAACCATGGTAGGCCACCTAAATAAGGAAGAGTTGGCAAATAAGGTAGTGATCAGGCAGAGTCTAAGGGTAGTATTAATCTTAAGTTAGAGTCTAAGGCCTGGGCCCATATTATTGAGCAACCTCCACCTCCCCCACCCCCTGTTATGCCTATTTTATAGCTTGATCCTAGAGTACTTACAGAGACTATTGTTGCTACTTTAGTAACCCAAGAACAGAGGAGAAGGCTGGGTGATATAATTGACGATCCTAAGAAATGTGGGGCATCATAGCTTTGTTAATTCTCGAGAGGTAGACAAATGGTTGAGAGCTACAAAGAAAGCCTTTAATACTCTGTATTAACTGAGGCACAAAAAGTTGATAATGTGTATAGCCTTCTACATTATATGGCAGATGCTTGGTTTGTTGGGGTTAGATTGTTATATAAAGGTCAATTAACGTAGGATACATCCAAGGCTTAATTCTATAAGGAATATTTGACAGATGCATTTAAGGCTAAAAGGTAGAATGAGTTTATTACTTTAAAAAAGGGCAATGTCAGTGTGAGAATACATGGATAAATTTGAAGAGTTATATAGGTATGCTTCAAATATTTTTCCAACTCAAGCTCAGAAATGTTACAGGTTTAAGGAGGGCTTACAAACTGTGTTGAAGAATGAATTATCACTATATGAAGGCTAGAATTTTAGGGGCTGGGTTGAAAAGGCAATAGAGAAAGAAAAGCTAAGAGAAGAAATAAAATAAGAAGGCAAGTTTAAGGCTCCAATTTAGGCAGAAAAATAAAAGGGATTCAGTAAGGGAGTTCGTACATCTCAGCAAAGATCAGAGATAGAAGGATTTAGAGGTAGTAGAGGGTCTTGGACTTGGTCAGGCACTTATAGACCACAATCTTCTTAGTTTAGTTAGAGCTTTATGAGATAAACAGTAACTAGTGCAAGTAGTTCATTTAGAAGGAATACACCTTGCATTATTTATGGTCGTGTACATGCGGGAGGAGACTATAGAAAAAGGACTATTTAATGTTTCGAATGTGGTGGATCTCAGCACATTGGGAAGGATTATCCTAACCTTATATAGTTTGGCACTAGTACTAGTAGAGGAGTATAGAGCATAACTAGTTAAGGAGGTTGGACATCTTGCTTTGATAAAGGTACAGGTGGAGGTTTATGAGTCAGTGTTAGTAGAGAGAGTGGTATATTTACATCAACACAACCTATTCGCCCTGTACAGATAGAGAGACCTTCAGTGCAATCCAAGGTCTTTAAAATAACACAACAGAAGGCAGCCTCATCACCTGATGTTATTTATAGTAGGTTAACTATCTTTAGTGAGAATGTTTATACTTTAATTGATCTAGGTGCAACTTATTCATTCATTGCATCATCATTCAAATCTTGCATACTAAAAGAAAAAAGTGTTAATGGACTAAAGTTTAGTTGTAGATATGCCAGTGGGTGCATTAGTGACTTGTAGATATGTTTATTAAGGTTGTGAGTTAGAGTTTACAGGTCAGAAGCTAGAAGTAGATTTAGTGCCATTACCATTACAAATGTTTGATGTGGTTTTTGGCATAGATGTATTAACTAACTATTAAGTAATAGTTGATTGTTACAAGAAGAAGGTAAAGTTTTGGATCCTTGCTGGTGGTAAAATTATGTTTTGAGGTGAAAATGGTTCAGAGCATTATAATATGGTTACAATGCTCACAGTTGGAAAAATGATGAGAAAAGGGTGTGAAGCATTCTTGGCATATGTCATTGACACTAAAAAATAGGGGTAAAAGCTTGATAGTCTTCTTGTGGTAAATGATTTTATACATATATTTCCAAAAGATCTTCTAAGATTATCACCTGATAGAGAGATTGAGTTCAGTATTAATCTGCAGCCAGGAAGAACTTTGATTTCACAAGCTCTATATAGAATGGCTCATGAATAATTGAAAGAATTGAAGGTACATTTGCAAGAATTACTTGATAAAGACTATATTAGACTTAGTGTATCACCTTGGGGCACACCAGTTCTATTTATGAAGAAGAAGGATTATACCATAAGATTATGTATTGACTACAGACAGTTGAATAAGGTGACTGTATGTAACAAGTATCCACTTCCACATATTAATGACTTATTTGATCAGTTGCAATAAGATAGAGTATTTTCAAAGATTAACTTGAGATCCAAGTATCAACAGTTGAAGATTAAGGAAATAAATGTGCCTAAAACAATATTTAGAACCCGATATGGTTATGAATTTCTAGTGATGTTATTCAAGTTAACTCATGCTCCTGCTGCATTCATGGATTTAATGAACAGAGTGTTCAAGCCTTATCTAGATAACTTTGTTATTATATTTATTGATGATGTTTTTGTGTATTCATAGTCGAAGGAAGAGCATGCTAAACATATAAGGATTGTATTACAAACATTGAAAAATAAATAATTGTATGCCAAGTTTAGCAAGAGTGAATTCTGGATAGAAAAAGTGTATTTCTATGACATGTCATTTTAGCTGAGGGAGTGTATATCCAAAGAAGATTGAAGTAATTGCCAATTGGAAACCACTTACTAGTGTACATTAGGTACATAGTTTTCTAGGGTTAGAAGTCTATTATAGGAAATTTATGGAAAACTTCTCCATTATTGCTTCACCTTTAATAAAACTACTAAGGAAGAATGTGAAATTTGTCTGGAATGAAGAATGCCAAAATAGTTTTGATAAATTAAAGGCATGTTTAACTTTGGCGCTAGTGTTGACACTTTTATTAACAGAGCTAGAATATATTGTATATAGTGATGCATTTAGGAATGGTTTGGGTTGTGTACTAATGCAGTAAGGAAGGGTAGTAGCATATGCTTTTTAACAATTGAGGCTAAATGAGTTGAACTATCCTGTATATGACTTGGAGCTAGAAGCAGTTATTTTTGCCTCAAAAATTTAAAGGCATTATTTATATGGAGAGAAGTGTCAAATCTTCATAAATCATAAGAGTTTGTAGTACATACTAAGCCAAAGAGAACTGAATTTGAGGCAAAGGAGATGGGTTGAGCTACTTAAAGATTATGATTGCACCATTAAATATCACCCAGGAAAGGCTAATGTAGTAGTTAATGCATTTAGTAAGAAGTCCACAGGTAGCTTATCTTATATTCATTTTATGAGAATTCCATCATTACTTGAGTTGAGGGCATTAAATATGGAATTAGCTCAAGGTAAGAAAAGAGCATTTTTGGCTACTTTAAAAGTTTGACTTATTGATTGATAAAGTTAGGGAGGCACAAAAATAGGATGAACAAATGGTGAAGATCAAAGAGTAAATACAACAAGGTAGTAGGGTAGATTTTATAATGTCTGAGAATGGTACTTTGCTTTATGAGGGCAAATTATATGTACCTAATGTTGAAGTCCTAAAAAGGGAGATAATGGAGGAAGCACACAATTCAGTTTATGCCATGCACGGAGGAAGCACCAAAATGTATTGTACTTTGAAAGGTGGTCAGTGTTAAAGAAAGATATTGCAGAGTTTGTGTCTAAATATTTAGTATTCCAACATGTTAAAATTGGGGAAGGACAATTAGTTGATCTATAAATTATGCAAATGACAATAGAGAAGGTTCATCTCATTTGAGATAAACTAAAGGAAGCCCGAGATAGACAAAAAAGTTATACAGACTTGAAGAAGGAAAAGATTGAATGCAATGTGTGAGATAAGGTCTTCCTAAAGATTTCACCTTGGAAAAGAGTATTACGGTTTGGAAAGAGGAGGAAATTGAGCCTAAGGTATGTTGGCCCATATGAGGTGATTAAAAGGGTTAGACTAATGGCCTATAGGTTGGCTTTACCTCTAAGATTATCACAGATTCATGATGTTTTCCATGTGTCAATATTAAGGAAGTATAGAAGTGATCCTAGTCACATTTTGGAAGCCCAACCTTGAGAATTGAAGGATAATTTGTCTTCTAAAGAAGAGCCAATTGTAATTGTGTATAAGGAAACTAATGTTTTAAGAAATAAAGTTATACCTTTGATGAAAGTGTTATGGAATCACTATAGGAGTGAAGAAGCCATATGGGAGTGACAGGAGGACATGAGAAAACATTATCCTTAGCTGTTCTAGCATAATTTCAGGGATGAAATTTCTTAAGGTGGAGAGAATTATCATACCTACACCCTTACTCTAAGTACATTTACATTCACTGTGCATTTCATATATATATATATATATTAAAGAGTGAGAGTTTAAAAGTTTGGTATGTTATGGACTTAATTACAATAAATAATTATTCTAGAATGGACAATTATAACCTTTAGGGTTTACAAGAAGTCTAGTCTTTTCACTAAGGGCAAAAGGGATATTTTGTATTAAAATGATCTTAGTAAACCCTAGAATTTTTCTTAAGTGATGGTAGTAGAGGGTGTAGAGCCACCTTCGTAAAAAAAAGAGAGCATTCTTAAAAAAAAAAAAAAAAAAAGAGGAGTAAAGGGAAATCTTAAATCCCACTTATTGGTTCAAGTGGAGTTTAAAGATCTAAAGCATTTCTAAGGCTGTGTTCACTCCAAAAATCATGGTGTTTGATTTGGTAAGTAATTTTAATGTTATAGTATAATTGATAGAATTAAGATATAATTTTTTGGGTTTTAGTCTTAGTGTTTTGGTTATAATTTAAGTTAAAAAACTCCAAATTAAAAGTGGTTTATTTTTAAGAAAGCTTTAAACAGACTTCTACAACTTTTTAGTTTTGAATAAGACTGATTTTTCTTGTATGATTATGAATCAAAGTAATACTTTTTATTGCTCAAACTATCATTGTGATTGACCTTATGGTGTTCAGACATTAATAACTCCTTTTGTGGTTGTCCAAATGTAATGAAAGTTTTACAGTATCTACTTGACATATGGATCTAAGTTTGCTAAAAATTTGAGACCAAAATTCCTTTCCTACTACAAGTTGTAATAATTTTTTGAAATTTTCCTTAAAAATAGCCCTTTTAGGATATATAAACCTGATTTGTAGGATTGAGTTAATTTATGCATTTTGCATATAGTTTGGGGGTGTTGCATGATTAGAATAATATATAGGATTGCTATATTGGTGATTTATAAATAATATTACATGTGTTTGGTGTTGGAAAAGGTAAAGAAGATGCTAGTGGAAACTAGAAAGTTGGTGAAGAAGGTTGTGTGTTTATAAACTATTTTGGTAAGTAGATGTTCAAGCCCTTTAACTCTTTTTATATAGCAGTAAATGAACATTTTGATGTTGTTTTATAAATCTAAAATGATATATTAGATTTGGTTTAGCTCAACTTATTGCTATATGATTTACGTGTTTATGTTTCAAGCTTTGAAACTATAATGGTTCAAGTTTACAAGTGTAATGTGTTACTACAATATGCTTTGTTTGACTAACTTGATTTGAGATCATTTTAGTCATTTAATGTTTTAAATGATTTTTAATTAGCTTGATTTCATTCTTTTTTATTATGATGAGAGATGGTTTTATCTTGAATGCTTATTGAAATACAAATATGTTATCATTGTTTTGATTAATTATTTGATGGAAATGATAATTAGTTTTGTGTATTACCGCCTTATGTAAGATGTGTGTGCTGAGGTGATATATGCACATTTGAGATTGTGATGGTTGTTATTGCATAATAGATAATAGGGCACTTAACTGTAGGATAGTGAAAGAACAAGGGTTGTTTCGTGCTAATGTAGTCAAAGGGTTAGCCTTCAAGTGCACCTAGAGAGTAAGTTTACAATGGCATGTATGTTATGGCCGAGTTATGTTGTTTGCTATAAGGTTGGTTAATATATATGAAAGTTTGTATTAATGTTGCAAATGTAAGTGCTTGACTTGGCGGAGTTGCATAAGTTTGAAAGCAAGTATTGATTTAGTGTTTTAAATGAATAATATTTGGATAATAAATGCTCTAATATTTAATTTGAGAATTTATTATAATTTAACTAAACTATTTTTGCTTGAAATGTTTATTCACTAAGTATTTCTATACTCATTATATTTTTGTTTTTCTAAACCATTTCAAATAATAGGGCTTGGTAGAAGGTAATCTATGTTGAGTGATTATAGATAAAAGTCGAAAGTAAGGTTGGCCAACAACATCCTTGTTAGAGAAGCCTTGCACCTTATTTCTTATCTTTGTTTTATATAAATATTGTAAAAGTTTATATTCTAAAGGTAAATCATGGTGGCTAGACTTTTTTTAAAACAAGTATATGAAAACATGTTTCATATTATTTAAATGATGTTTTTTACCATATTTCCAGTATATGAATACTAATATTAATAGAGCTTAAAATGTGAATTCAGATGATATTCAATTACCCTATCCTATAGTGAATTTTATACTTAAACTTATCGTATTATCAAAAACTCATTTAATTCCTAGCAATTATTTTGGTTGTTTTTATGTTTTTATTAAGTTTTTGTGGCTTTATTGTCGTTATTGGTCTGTTGTTGTGTTGCTTGGTTGATGTGGTATTGTTTTCATGTAATTAACTCATATAGTTGCTAATAGTTATTAAGGATTTTAGTATAAATTTTTAATAATAAATATTCTATATCTTCTTGTATTCTAATTACATTATTTGAATTATATTAAAATTTTCCAAGATCTTGATTTCTATTTTAAATAATAAATATAATTTGAAAATATAATACAATTGGATTTAATTAAGCTGTTTGCAGTATGGTTAGTTTTAGTGTCCATCTCAGGCTATGTAAAATGAGATGAGATACAATAGTCCACCTTAGGCTACATGAGATGAGGTGTGACAAGTTCATTATTTTTAGCATACATGTTCATATTGTTGTTAATTGTATGTTCATTATAATTGACATAACATAGGTTCATTTGTTAGAATTTATAAGTTCATTGCTTATAAGGTACATGTTCGTTAGTTTAAAGATAGAGGTTCATTTCTTGTAAACTATGGATTCATTTACTATGGGTTCAGTAGCACTAAAGTACATGTTCATTGGTTGTCCAAACTTCTATATGATTATTTTATGAATTTAATGTAATGTATATTATTTTTATTTTGTAGGTATGAATCATCACTATATGAATTTGATGTTTGGATGTGGCTTTTTGTTAAATAAGATAACCGAGTTTTTTACGTGGCTCTTCAGTACATTTTTGAGATCTGTGGAAGGTGACATATCAATCTACTGCTATTGCTCAAGTGTTTTCAAATTCATGGCATACACTTTGTATGTAGCATATAAGGGAGAATTCAACGAAGAATATCAAGTCCTTAGGAAGTCAAAAAGTATTTATTAATTTATTCAACTAAGTGCTTAAATACAGTGATACAGAAACTAAGTTTTAGTTTTATCGAAGCAAGTATATGAAAATGTTTTTAATTTATTCTTTTAATAGATGAACCTAAAGTGTAGAATTAATAAAACTGTGTGTGATGTTTAATGAATTTGACTGTTCTATTCTATAAACCTATGTGTTCTATTTGATGAATCTTGTATTTATTTGTTCCTTCTTTTTATAGGTTGGAAAGAGAATATAAGTGTCACAAAAATTCTTAAATGCAGTAGCTTTTTGTTATTATAGAGAAATGATGTCCTATATTTAATAAAGATTTTTTTCTAGTGGAATCTTATCATCACAAAGGAGTGAGACTACTAATTATTCTGCTTCTAGGAGGCTTTTCAAGACTGTTGGACTTTGTAATTTTTATAACTCTTTTATTGATGTGGTTTTGAAATGGAGGAGTAAAGAAAATGGAGAAGACTTGAGTTGTTTTCAAGGTGAACTTGCAATGGTCGTGAATAATGTGAAGCTTCTTTCACATGCAAGAGAAATATATACACTAGAGATATATTTTCTATTTGAGGAGCAATATATAAAAGGTTGTTCTTGTTATCAAATTTTTGTGGTTGGCTGCTAGATTTAAACATTATGCATCATGAGGTTATTTTTTAGGTTGCAAATATTTCCATATCTTGCACTTGCAAGATGTTTTTTGAGGTATGTGAAAATTTGTGAATTTTATGCTTTTTTTATTTGATGAACCTGAAGTTTAGAGTTAATGAACCTGTAAATTATGTTAATGAACCTGTAGGTAAATAGTGATGAACCTATATTTCATTCCTATTAAATTTGTCCATAAGTATTCTTAATGATCCTATAGGCAAATTCTAATGAACCTGCAGGCAGTTGCTAATAAATATGTAAGCAAATACTAATGAACCTATGCACAAGTAGGCAAAACAATAATGAACTAGAAGTTTAAAAGTTATGAACCTATAGTTCATAACTAATAAACCTTCATGATTTAACTAATGAACCTATATTATTTAACTAATGAACCTATTATAAAGTAATGTTCTTAAGCATTAAAATTGATGAGTTTGTATGTTGTGTTTAATGAATATGGTATTGATATTTTTTTTAGTGGGGATTCTTTGCTCCCACTGCTTGCGCATTTTGAATGTGCATTGTGTTATAAAAATTTTAGAGAAATATATTGTCAAGAGAAGGACGAATAGAGTGTTTAAAAGCAAAAATCTTCATATGCCATTGGTAATCATGTGATGAATTTGGTTTAGTTGCTTCTCTTTGGAGGATATAGATGGTTAGAAATTTTCATAAATTAATTTCAACTAGTGAAGACAATATCAAGGCTCAATAACACTGCAAGGAAGCTTTTAAAAGTGCAAAAAAAAAGAGTTATAAACAAGGTTGTTATTATTTACTATGAAGAAGAATATGATCAATATCTTGTTAAGTCAAAAAAATACAAAATCTACCTCATAATAGAGCAAAAGGTGATCACAACAAAAGAATTAAGAGGATAATGGAGAAGAAGTTTAATCAAGCAAAAGGTCATAGAAAAAGTTCTCAAATGGCTGCATTACAAATGAAAATTATTGTATAAGCTTCTGTTCAGGCATGAAATGATAAAGCTTTATATCATTTTAAATGAACCTGTGGATCTTGTGTAATGAACCTATTTTTTGTTTGTAGAAAACTCTTTCACAAATAGTTTCAAATGGATATCTTGCTCATCTAAGGTCTAGCAGTTCAAAATTTATAACTATAACTCGAGATTCAAGTTTAAACCATTTTGCAATTGTAAATTCAATTACTTTGTAGTTTTTTTTGTGGAATTATAGTATATTTTTTGAAATTTTTAGTCATGTAAGTTGTAAACATACATTTGAATTACAATTTTTCTTTAGCAAATAATTAATTTTAATGGACCTTTAAATTAAGTTTTATTGAACCTTTGAATTTAAGTTTAATGAACCTTCAATTCACATTCATGAGTAATAAAATGGAGAATGTGTAAGATTAAAATTTACAATAGTATAATAGTTAATAAAACTACTATTTCATTATTAATGAACCTGTGCACAAATTATAATGAACCTAGAGTTTATTGTTAATCAACCTATGTTTAAGTAGTGATGAACCTATATGTTTTCTCTAATGAACTATACTAGTTAACTAATGAATACCAAAGTTTGAAAGTAGTAAGTTAGGTTCTTTAAAGCGTATACAAATGTTGAATTCTAAAAGCATTAAATTATATTTGTAATATGTGACATCCTTACAAAATAGTATACAATTAAAACTAAAAACAATAAAAGTTCCTATTTTTATTTTATACAAATGTTGAATTCTAAAAGTATTAAATTAGATTTGTAATATATGACATCTTATAAAAGAATATACAATTAAAATTATAAGAATAAAAGTTCCCATTTTTATTCGTAATGAACCTACATGTTCTTTCTTAATGAACCTATATTTCTTTCTTAATGAACCAGATAAACACGTATGAATCTACAGTTCATTCTTAATGAACCTGTGGGCGAATACTTATGAACATAGAATTTCATTCTTAATAAACATGCATTATTTAATATGAATTTATATTTATATTTATATTTATATTTAATATTAGTATTAATATTAATATTAATTTTTATAATATTAATATTAGTTTTTATTTAATGTTATTATATTAAATTAATAATATTATTAAGTAATGAAGCTTAATTAAGTAACTTAACAAGTGTGACAACAACAAAAAAAGTGCTTTTTTTTTAATTTTAATTAATAACTTAATAGCGGATAACTCAAGGACTTCAAAATGCAAAAAACACACAAATCTTCATCTTCATTTTCAAAACCTTAAATCTCACACAATCTTCATCTTTATTTTCTTCTTTAAAACCCTAAATTGTGAGTTACTTCCGCCATCATTCATGTTTATTGTAAATTACTACTTCAAAGTTTGATTCTAACTCTATGTCTATATAGTGTAAGTAAACAAAAACCTATTTTGTGTCAAAAAGCTATTTTTTGTTTTTGATCTTTTGATTAATGAACCTATTTTGTTTAATGAATCTGCATTTTTTGTCAATAATTTATGAATGAACATGTGGATCTTGTTTAATGAATCTGTTATTTATTTGTTTAGGTTTTTTTTATATATGTTTAGCTTATTTTTCGTATATTAAACAATTTGTTCCACTTTTATTTAGATTCATTAATTGAAACTCAAAGGTTCATTAGTTGAAACTTAGATGTTCATTAGTTATCAAGTATATGTTTAATACTACAAGTTCATTATTGGTTTATTTGATTATAACCACATATCCATTAGTTGAAACACGAAAATTTATGAGTTTTGATACTACAAGTTGCATAAACCATAAGTTCATTACTTTTCAACTATAGGTTCATTAGTTAAAATATCCATATGCATTCTCTCATACTAGTATAGGTTCATTAGATAAAAGATATAGGTTTATTACTGAAATAATTGAGGTTCATTAGTTAAAACATCCAGGTAACATATACTAGCATAACATATTAAACCTGGATGTTTATTAATACTCAGCTTGCTATATTTCTATTTGATCATTTTTACTCTAAATATTCATTAGTTAATTACTTTATGTTTAGTAATTGTCAGTTGTTACTCAAGTTCATTCAATTCTAATAGAGATGAATAAAGAAGAATAAAGAACAATGAAGGACACAACAAAAATCAATAAGGGAAAAATTCATGACATATAATTCATAAAGAAATTGAAAAACTTTCTAATAGAGACATTGAAAAGAATCCAAAAGTAATGAAGGAGAAGATAATACCATCACAAATCGAAAAATCCTTACTAATAAGGATATTACCAAAAACACTACACAGCATCATACTAAAACTACGAGAACAACAACATAATGCAGTGAATGAAATTAGATTTAGAAGCCTATTATAACTCTCATTGTATAAATGTCATGGACAATTGAATAAGTATTTGGTGGAGTATTATGATTATTATTGTTTTAAAAGATAAACAAAAGATGGTTCTCACAGAAGAAGATGTCATTACCACATTCAACATGCCTCGTGGAAATATGCTTATTCTTGATACTAAAGCTAACAACGACACAACTGAATATGCATAACTACTTAGATCTTAGAGATAGAGGTGGAACATAGCAGTTGGTAGCCCCATAACATTAAAAAATGGGCAAAAAGATTGTTGAAAGAGGAGATTATAAAGATAAAAAATACAAGTTCATTACTTAAACAATACAGGTTCATTACAGTATTAGAAAAGGAATGAACATGCATTATTATAGTAGTATAGATGCATTGATTTACATTCATTATTTATCAACTATAGGTTCATCACTTTTGATAATAAAGTTCGTATAATATAGGTTCATTAGTTCAGTAATGAAGGTTCATTAGTTATCAACTATAGGTTCATCACTTTTAATGCTCAAACATTTACTCTTCTTAATTTTTTTCAAATGAATAGTTATTTTACGTGGACAGAGTAGAGTTCAAAATAAGAGACATTAGCAAAAATTTTCCAATTTTTTTTAATTGGACAAAAAGTTTAAAAAGAAAATGTTAAAGAAGAAAAGAAAGACATAGGGTTTAGAAAAGGCAAAATAGTGTACTGATTATCTATAGTTTTAGTTTTTTATTAAATATAAGAAGAAGCACAATAACAACAAGAAGAAGTAGTCTCCTCGCTTATGATTTCTCATCTTACATTCTCATAAGAAAATACTAAAACACATGAACAACCTAAAATAATAGAAGGTATGAAGTAAATATAAAATATTTAATGTTAATGAACATTAGTTTCAAGCATAATGGACATGCACTTTGACATAAAAAATATTATAATCAACTTAGAAAATATTATGTTCATTATAGAAACCTGTGGAAAAAGTCTCCTATGTGATCAAGAAAATGGTTGCCACACCAATAGAGTTTGAAGAAGTAATGGCAGAAGTTAGAAGGACACAATTGAGAACCCAAGTTATGAAGAAAACTGATGACTTAGTCAATGAAATATTTAATAACATTTCAAGCTCTTAAGGATAGGAAGATCTTCATATAGGAGATGAAAGAATTGAAAAAGATGATGATGACTTCTTCAATAATGAAACCTTTTTTGCAATTGTGACAGAACTAGAAAATGCACTAACAAAAATTGCTATAAAACCTATAGATCATGCTCTTCCTTCCTTTTTATTAGGACTAACACCTATTGAAGATCAAGTTAAACATCAATCTCTAGAAAAAAGTTTTGATCAGTAAACAATATGTATTATAGGTTTATTAGAAAAAGTTTTAATAATACAGGTTCATTACTTATTTATTTGGTTAATTATTGGTTATAAGTTTGTTTATTTGTTTGTTTGGTTATACATATGAAACTTGAAGGTTCATTAGTTATCAAATATAGGTTCATCAGTTTTAATTATAATTTTGTTATTTATTTATTTTGTTATAAAGCATAGGTAAAACTACTAGGTTTATTAATGTAAAACTCATAGGTTTAGTAGAGTAAAGCTTATAGGTTCATTATTTAAAACCTATAGGTTCAATAATTATAAACTATAAGTTCATTGTTAGTTTATTTATAACCATAGGTTCATTAGTTATCAAGTACATGTTCATCAATTTTAATACTACAGATTCATTATTAGTTTGAAACTACATGTTCATTAATTAAAACTCAGAGGTTCATTAGTTAAGTATAGGTTCATTAGTTTTAATATTATTGGTTCATTAATTAAAACTCACAGGTTCATTACTTGAAACTTAGAGGGTCATTAGTTATTAAGTATGGATTTATCAATTTTAATACTATAGGTTCATTACTATTTTTACTACTTGTGCACATTTTCATTCCAGGTTCATCACTGTTTTACCTAGAAATTCATTACTTTTTTGCTTACTTCTGCATAAGTTCATTGATTTTTTTTCTTGAAAAAAATATTGAGCAAATCACTAAAGAGTAGTGCTTAGTATAGAGGAAGCCAAAAATCAACCTCAAACTCCAGAAGAAGTTTTTGATGAGTATGTATTGTTTATTTTATTCGTTAGAACAATGAACCTATAGATTAGATAATTTTAATCTTATACATTCTCCATTTTATTATAGATTGATTAATGAATCATAATCAAGGGTTGAAGATGTCAAAAAAAGAAAAATGCCAACAACAAAATACGAGAAGCTTCCTTTAGCTTTAAGATCTCCATTTTAAACAAAAAATGGTGCATTAATAAAAAAATGTATCTGCAAAAGAAAAAATAATCTTAGGGTTTGCTTTTAGAAATGAAATAGAGCAAACCAAAAAAGAGTAAGCTTTATATTTTTCTTTCATACTATAAGTTCATTATTGCATATATCTATTTCACTTATATTAATATATATTTTTTTTGCTAGGGAATTATTGTTTATGTTTGATAGCTATTTTGTTAGTATAGATAACCTTTAAAGCCTATTTAAAGGAGAAATAAATAATGTAATTTTAGACATTTGGTCTTGAAGGATGAACATTGTTGACTTATAAAGTGGAGTTAGCCATCCAGAAAGAGTGTTTTTCTCTTCTAATCCATTTGTAAGTAAATGTTTATTTTATCTTCTTCAATTCTATAGGTTCATTATTATAGTTAATTAAGAATAAACCTATAGGTTCATTATTTTATATATTAGTTTATGTATATAACTCATTACTTTTTCTTTTCAATTTCAAATAGATACATCAAAATTATATATTGAAAATCTAACACCGGAAGAGTGTTAACAAAACTTTGATCAAGTGCTAAATTAGGAATTAAATTATCTCAAGGGTTTATTGCACTAATGGTACCTTTACTTTGTCCCATATTTTATTTTGGTACCAAATTTCTAATTTTTTTCTTTTTAATTATTAAAGTTGTATTTTTGTTTCAAACTAAAGTACCTCAAACATATCTGATCAAATTTGGCATATGTAGCAACTATAATAAGTAGATTTTTAGTATATTCACCATGTAAACATTCCAGTAAGCAACCTGATTATCTTGTGGGTCCTAGAAAATAAAATTACTAAAGAGAACAAAATTGCAAATGAGAAAACAAAATTATTTCTAAAGCCTACAATATGATTAGGTTGCTTAATATGATGCTTATATAGCAAATATACTAAGAATATGCTTATTCCAGCTATCATGTATACTAAATTTGATTAGATATATTCGAGGTACTTTAACCTTAAGCAAAATAAAACTTCAGTAATGGAAAAGAAAAAAAATTAAAAATATGGTACTACCAAAACAAAATATGTGTCAAAGTTAAGGTATCATTGGTGAAATAAACCCATTATGTCAAACTTGACATTAGTGATGTTGATTTGGTAAATACAAACTATGAAAAATTAATTTCTTCTGAAAACTTGTTTGTAGGTACATGTTATAGAATAATAATGAACCTTTTCACATTTAATTTTTAGGTACTCTTTATTATTTATCCATACGAGCACTATTCTATGTGTGCATAAATTTTAAAAAATTAAAATAATAGTCAACAAACCATTGTTAAAAGGAGTATCTTATATGAATAAATATCAGGCTTACCCAAGAACACTGGTAATTTTATTTGTTACATATAGTAGGTTCAATACTACGGGTTCATTATTTATTTGTTTGATTATAACCAAAAATTCATTAATGTAAACTCAAAGATTCATTACATGAAACATAAAGATTCATTATTTGAAACTTAGAGATTCATTAGTTGAAACTTAGAGATTCATTAATTATCAAGTATAGGTTCATGAGTTTTAAATCTACAATTTCATATATTTTGTTTGGTTATAAACCACAGGTTCATTAGTTGAAAATTAGAGGTTCATTAATTGAAAGTCAGAGATTTATGAGTTTTAATACTATAGGTTTATTAGTTGAATAAAACACGAGTTCATTAGTTGAAATACAGAGATTCATTAGCCAAAAACACAAATATTCATTAGTTGAAACTTAGATATTCATTAGTTATCAAGTATAGGTTCATGAGTTTTAAATCTACAATTTCATTATCTATTTTGTTTGGTTATAAACCACAGGTTCATTAGTTGAAATTCAAAGGTTCATTAATTGAAATTTAGAGGTTCATGAGTTTTAATACTACAGGTTCATTAGTTGAATAAAACATAGGTTCATTAGTTAAAACATAAAGATTTACTAATTCTCAAGTATAGGTACATGAATTTAACACAAGTTCATTATCGATTTGTTTACTTATAAACCAAAGGTTTATGAGTTGAAAATTAGAGTTTCATTAGTTTTAAAAATAGAGATTCATTAGTTAAAATTTAGAGATTCAGTAATTATCAAGTATAGGTTCATGAGTTTTAATGCTACAGGTTCATTATTTGTTTGTTTGATTATAAACCAAAGGTTTATTAGTTGAAACTTAGAAGTTCATTATTTATCAAGTGTAGGTTCATCAGTTTTCATTATATATTCATTAGCATTATAAATACATTGCTTTATCTATGCTACAAGTTGAAACACACAAAAACTATTTGGTAAAAAATAAAATTCATCAAGACAAAAATCTATCAAAATATGCTGAAATATTAGTCAAAATACTATGGAGATCAAGCAAACCAAATATGAATTATAGAGTCTACTGCATGAGACACATGAAAATATATAAAGGAGAAACAAATAATTGGGACAGTGGTTTCAACAAAAATTATGTAAGTTATTATTAGTATTGTTTAAAAATATTATTATTACACGTGTGTTTATAATTGATTTACAATATTTTTAATTGTATTTTTTGTTGGAAATTTTTTTAAGTGCCTAAGAGCTAGGGTGTGCAAAATTTTCAAGAAAACTAAAAACCAAACTCAATATACCAATTTCAGTTGGTTCAGTTCAATTTTAATATAAGGCAATTTAGTTTTAGTTTACAAAAAAATAAATTTTAATTTTTGGTCTGGTTTGAATGTTTTCTCGATCAACCTGATTGAATTATTAAAATCACCTTTTTATTAATATGTATATATAAACAAATATATTCTTTCACCATTGTTTTGTTATCCTAAATTCTCCTCTTCCCAACACCGCCCCCTCTCGCACTCACTCACTATCTTTATGCCTCCCTCCCTTTAAAGACCCCTAATTTCCTTGAACAACCTTACACCTTAATTTTTTCCCCTTAATTTCTTGTTCCTTTCAAGTTTCAATTACCATACAACCCAACTCTTCTCATTCTTGTCTCGGACTCTCGATGCCTTCCTTGCTCATAGCCTCCACCTACAACCCAACTATTTTCCTCTTGTCATGTTTATGTATTAATTTTTATTAATCTCTTTTGTTTGTGTTTTTTTTAATTATGCGTGTGTTAATTTCTTGGCTTGATTTTTTTTTTTGTAATGTTGGTTTCTTGTATTTAATAGGTTCTAAAGTTTTCAAGTTTTTTTCCTTTAATTTCTTTATTCTTGAAATGTCTAGTTACTTATGATCAATCTATAGTTTTTTTAGGGATGAAGCTAAAACTATATTGATTTTTTTAAGATTAATTTTCTGAAATTAATTCCTTGGCTTGATATTTTTGGGATATTGCTTAATCTATGAAATTTATGTGGATAATCTTAATCTTGTTGGCTTATTTTGATCAGTTTTGGTTTTTTTTCATATAATAGTTTTTTTGGGATTGAACTAAAATCCAAATTAAATTTATGCTTTTATGAATCAATATATTTGTAAAGTTGCTTCCTTTGTTTAGTACTTTTTTTTAATATTAATGTTGTTGAATCTTTCTTCGATGGACAAACAAGTAATAGTTGGGTTGTTATGTTTCTTTTCAATAGGATAGTTTGGCAAAGTACTATTTACATTGCCTCTTACTATTTACATTCCCATTTCTACTTTAACATGGCTTTTACTTAGTATATTGCATGTAATGATATTAATATGAATTTAAATTACAATAAACTTTAATAATGTTATACCACATTGCCTAAGTTTGTAAAGAATCTTCCCAAATGCTTATTTGTATTCTAATTATTTGGTCAATGATCTTGTTCAAAAGTGTAGACAATTATTCTATGTATATAATATTTTAATTATCAATTATTCATTTTGAAATCAATGTTATATATTACATAATACAAAATAAATACTCAACCTATTTCTATTAATCATGAAATTAACATTCTATTTCCATAGAATAAATTATCAATATTTTATCTTTTTTTTTGTTGTCTAATAATGCATATATTACATTCTAAAATAATTTAAAGTATTTTGGAATTCTGAAATATTCTTTGCAATTCATGTTCCAAAAGTACAACGACATCATCAACAACATCTTGTTTAGTAAGTTAAAGCTCATGTTTTCTTGTTCAGTTATTGTAATTATTTATTTGCATGTTGAAACAATATTGTTTGCATTTTTTTTAGATGTCCAATCAAAGTGAGACACATATAATTAGTTCAAATGAAAGTGGGAGCTCTTAATTATAACCTTCAAGTCAAGTAACTATGGCTACAACTTTAAAAGAGAAAAGAAAAGCTATGACAAAGAGGTATGAGGTATAGGAACATTTCATAGAATATATAACTAAATAAGGTGAGAAAAAGGGTAAATGCGAATATTGTAGTAAGGAATTTTTCATTAATCCAAAAAGAAATGGTATATCATCATTAAAACATCACGTTAGTGCATGTGTGTGATGCATCCAAGCTAAGTAAGCCTAAAAAATTAAGTGATCTATTACATTATGAGGGATGAATAATAAGATTAAGGACAAAGAAATTTAAATAAGCATTGAATTCGCTTGTCCTTCACAATAAAAGCAAGTTAGTGGATTTGACCACATGTGAGAGCTTGGAGCCCTATGATGAAGAATTAAAGCTAATTAGCTTAATTTCCTATTCTTAAATTAATTAGCTTGAATTGGACAAAATTTGAGTCAAGTTCTATTTTTTGAGTCAATGGAGTCAATAAGGAAGATTCAAAAAAATTCTAACAAGATTTATAAAGATTCAAGGATATTCCAAATCAAAGTCAACAAGTCAAAGTCAACTAGTTAATAAGTTAAGGTCAAGGTTCAACATCCTACATGATATGTGACATGGCATACTTCAATACTTAGTTGTTGTTTATTTATCATAAGTTGTCATTTTTCTTAGTTGTCATGAATTGTAGTAATTTTGATTTTTCAGTGATGAGTTGTCATAAGTTGTCATTATTTGACCTAATTTTGAAGGAATCCCCCTTAGTTAAGGATTTTCCTTTCTAGGATTCTTTAGGAATAAGTAAGAAATATTTTCGTTCAAGGATTAGGATGTTTACATGCCTATATAAAGGCAAACTCTATGTAAAATGAATTTAGACAATTTTTAATTAAGTAAAGTTTTCCCTAAACTTTATTTTTTTAAAACTTTGCAAGTTTACTTGAATTGTTTCATTTCTACCTTTCACTACAATTGCTATATTAGATTAAACTTAGAATTGTGTGATTGTTCATTTTTTTAATAATTAAGTATTTTGCTTTAATTTAATAAGCAAGGGGTTTAGTTCCATCAATATAACCTTTTCTTGATGATCTTGGGCTAAGATTTCAAAATTAGATGTGTATTATATCTCTATTCTAAGTAAGGTTCATATCAATGTGAAGCATCCTCATAGCTTAGAGTCTAGGCAGACAAAATGGAATTTTCAGCCAAACACATATAAGGGTGTGGGAGACAAAGTAGGTAGTCTTAATACATGAAATTTTAACCAAGATGCAATGAGAAATGCAATAGCTTTTATGTAAAATGTTGATGAGCGGCCTTTAAAATTTATGAATAGAAAAGCATTTAAACATCTAATGTCTGTAGCTTGTCCTAGATTTCAAATGCCATCAAGGTGGACAATTACATATGATTTCTTTGAACTTTATATAGCTGAAAAGAATAAGTTAAAAGACTTATTCAAAAATATCAATTAAAGAGTTTGTCTCACCATAGACATATGGTCATCCTTGTAAAGAATTAATTACATGTGTGTTACTACCCATTTCATTAGCAATGAGTGGAAATTGCACAAGAAAATTATCAAATTTTATTCAATTTATAATCATAAGGGTACAAATATTGGTTTTAAGGTGGAAAAATGCTTGAATGAATGGGGTATAGATAAAATGCTCACTATTTTCTATTACCATGGATAATACTACTTCAAATGACTTGACAATTATATGGTTAAAATAATAACTTGGGAATTGAGGTTTTAAATTATGAATACATTCATATTAGATGCATAGCTCACATTATTAATTTTATTATTGTTGATGGTTTGAAAGAAATTGGTAGTTCTATAAAAAATATTAGAGCTGCAGTGCATTATGTGAGATTGTCTTCGACTAGGTTGAAAATTTTTTAGGAATGTGTTGAAATGAAAAAAATTCAAAGAAAAAGTTTACTATATTTAGATGTTTCAACTATATGGAATTCTACCTATTTGATGTTAGAAGCAACTCAAAAATTTGAAAAAGCGTTCAATAAGCTTGATTCATAAGACCCATACTTTAGTTTTGAGCTTGATTTAGAGAATGAGATGCCTTTTAAGGAATATTGGCAAAATGCTAGGAGGATGATAACCTTCTTGTAGCATTTTTATGAATTGACTTTGAGAATTTCAGTTTCTTTATACACCACATCCAACCTTTTTTCCATGAAACTTTTATAGTTAATCATCTTATGAATGAGCGGATAAAAAGTGATGATGAGGAGTTGAGAAAAATGGTTAAAAAATGAAGGAAAAATATGATAGGTATTGGGGAGATCCAATGAAAATGAATGAATTAATTTTCATTACAATCATACTTAATCCTTGTCATAAGTTAGATTAAGTGTAATTTGCTATTTCAAAAATGTATAAAGGACAAGTAGATGTACAATTAGGGATAAAGGTTCAAGAGCTTTTATATTCTTTATATAATGCATATAAGAAAATTGTTTCTCCTAAAAATGAAAATGAGCCAATTGATGTTATTGAGGGATCAAATGAGGTATAAGTGGATCCAACCAAAATTGTTAAGAAAATGGTAGAATCTGAATATTAGAGATTTAAGTATGAAATGAGAGGTAGAAGACTAAACAAATGAAAGGTGGAAAAGTACTTTAATGAAGAAACTAAATAAAATAATGAGAATTTTAACATTTTAGAATGGTGGAAGCTACATGGTCATAGATTTTCGGTTCTAACTCAACTGGCTTGAGATGTGTTGGCAATTTCAATTTCTACCGTGGCTTCAAAATTTCCATGAAGCACCAAAGGATATGTTTTAAATGCATTTAGGAGCTCTTTAACTCCTAAAATAGTGCAAGCACTCATATGTTGTCAATATTGGGTTTGAAAATCTTCTTCTCCAGTTAATATTGAAGAAAATTTAGATGACCTTGAAAATCTCGAAAGAGATATTATGTTTATTGAATTTTATTTTTGTTTATCCCTCAATTTATTATTTGTTTCATTTTAATTAATTGTTTTTTATTTTATAGGCTTGAAGAGTCTACCATTTGGAAATGAAATTATTGATGCATGATGTTGTGAACATTCTTATGTTGCTACTATTTTCAAGGTTTTAAGGTATTATAGTTCATGTTTATGCTACTAATTTGGTCTTTAATTGTTGTATTTTTATGATTTTGCTACTATTTATTATAATTTTGATTAATTCTAGTTCTAATGTTGTTGTGATTCTTTTCATATGCTTTACTAAATTTTTGTTTGATTAATTCTAGTGCCATTATTATTTTGCAAATAGTTGAAGCTTGGCCTAGAGAAAATTCATATATTTTGCATAAAAAATTCTATATTGGCACAAGAATTAATCAAGAAATTAATTTTTTTTATGTTGCAAAAACTTATATATATAATTCTGAATTTTTTTTACAGGTAAGGCATGAGAAAGTGTTCAAATGGTGTTACAAGTTTTATGTTTTGTAGTTTTTAAACTTAAATCTATTATAATATTGTGGATTTTTATTAGTTTTTTTTCAAATGTTGGATTTTTATTAGTAATATGTGATTTTTGAATATATATCATATGTGCTTAGTTTGGACTTTTATAGACTAAATTACTGAATTAACTTTTTTTTTGTTTTAATATTAATTTATTTTGTGATTTTATGCAGGTGACAAATTAATGAACTATAAGTAAAAATATGAAAATAAGTAAAAAATATGAAACGTAGTAATTAGTTTTTCCAATAAGAAAATTCAAGTCCATAAGCCTACAACCCAAAACAGAATAAACTAAAAATAAAACTGATTCAGTTCAAAATAGGTTTGATTTTTTTAAAATTTTGATTAATTTAGTTTTACTTCCATAAAATTTGGTCATTTTGGTTTGACCAAAAAAATTCACTAAAATCAATCGATCCGACCGAATGTGCACCCTAACTAAGAGCAAAATACTACTCAAATATCCTGATGCTGAAAGTAAATATGTGCAGGGATGAGGTACTTAAGGAAGCTAAAATGCAATTTACTGAGTCAAAAAGAAAAAATGACAGTGGTCTATTAATATTTTTCAATTGTAAATATACAATAGTTTTAAGATTAGTTTTCAAGTTTTAAGATTAGTTTTCAATTGTAAAGATACAACATAAATATTAATAAAATATTACATGTTCATTACATGTTTGTTGATTGTTCATTACTTTTTCTTTAATGCTCAATTTAATAAAAAGCTTTATTAACAATATCATTAATTAATATTATTAAGAATGAACTATAAATTCATAAGTATTTGCTTACAGGATCATTAGGAATGAATTGTAGGTCCATTAAGAATGAACTTGTAGCTTCATAAGTAAATAATATTATTAAATGAATAATATTGGTAAGGAAAATATTAATAAACATACAGGTGAAGGTCAATGAACCTACAAGTGAAACTCAATGAATCTACAAGCAAAAGTTAATGTACTTATAGGTTCAAAGGTTAATGAACTTACAGTTGAAGGTCAATAAATCTACATATGAAAGTTAATGAACTTGTAGGCAAAGGTAAATGAATCTCAATTATTTAAGGAATGAACCTACATGTTTTATCTAATTAACCTACATTATTTTTAGTATATTATTTTTAAATCATTTTTTAGTGAACATAAATTTTGTTTTGAATTACATTTTTTTTGTTTAATGAAAAATTAATTAAAATACGTTTTTTTATCTAATGAACTTAGAGTTGAATATAAATGAACTTGTATATGAAGACTATTGAAAAATCAATGAACTTTGCATTGAATTATGAATGAACCTATAATGAAAGAGAAAATATAAATAGGTTTCAAAGTGTAAATATGATTTATACTCTGTAAAACACTAGTGAGAGCTCAAAAAGACTATGATTCTAGTATACTAGAAACTAAAATAAACATATAGGTTCATTAAACATACTAGAAACTTATTGATAAATAGGTTTAAAAGTGATAAGTTATAAACCAATGAAATAGAAAAGAGTATTGTTATAATTCATTCAAAAGATAACAAAGCTTTAGTTGTTATTGGAAGCCACACTTTCGTAATGGCTTTCGAACTAGGTTGCTTGATTTGCAAATCTTGCTTTTTTTTCTAGTCATAATAGCTTGCTTCCTTTCTTGTAATCTCCTTTCCAATTTGTTTAATTTTTCTTCCATGAGTTTGGCTTCCTTTTTAAAGTTCCAATTTTAAAGATTTAAGCTCACTTCCTACATTGCTTCTACTGTTTGTTCTTTGATCATCAAGGTTAACATGTAATCAGCTAGGCTATCTTCTTTAACCTATCCTTTAGGGTTTGCTATCAAAGTTGGGAAAGCTCCTAGCCAATGACCATATTGTAGTTTTTTATTTATTGTCTCTATTATGTCATCTCTACTAATAAAGGTGCAGTTAGTTGTTATGTGATCAAGCTTACCAGAAAACCAACATAGGAAAGGTAATATTTCATACTCAAAAGATACCTAATTCCCTTGTCCTTGAAGAATGCAACCACTCCGCAGAGGTTTAGATAAATCTATTTTTATTTTCATTCTTAAAACAAGTATCCTTTTATCATCCCTAAAGTTAAAATTCTCATTTAATTCAATTCCTGCATATAAGTTATTTGAAATATTGATAGAATTTTCTCTATTTACTAGAGCTAAAGTTAGACCCCTAACTTATATCTAGAAATTCTTATAGCATTTTCTCTATTCACTAAAGACATGTTGATGTGGAGTGTCTTGAATCTTTCTAGAAATTTTGCAAACTACTAGTTATGTTTTTATTTTCTCAATCTTTATGGATATAGGATCGAAGGTTCATATTGTTTGGTTGTGATTGTGGCTGTTTTGCCTTATCATGACTCTTGTCTTGAACTTTTAGCTCCTTCTTCACTTGAACTTTAACACATTCATCTTCTTATTCCTTTTCCTCCTCCTTCTTCTTTTCCTCATACTCTATTATTGCTTTTAGAGGTTAAGTCTCTATTCTTTCAACTCTTCCTTAGGGTTCTTTAGTGTTACTTAAAAGATGAACATTGATTTATAATGGATAAAGAATTAGCCAATTCCCCTACTTTCACCATTAAATCATGAATAGAGGAAGAATGGTTTCTAAACATGAGTTAAGTGTCTTGGTGTATTTACTCAAAATTTCCCTCTAATCTCTTTGTAGCTTCATCCTATTAATTCATCTTATTTGCTATCATATCCATGAATTTTTCCATCTTATTTTTTAATGAATCCACTAAAAATGAACTCTTATCTTGCCAAAAATGAGATTGAGGTTGTTATGCATTTTGACCTCTAAAACTTGGTAGAGTTTGGGCCTCCACTAGTTGTTTTCTTGGTTGCTCCATGAAAAGTTAGGATGATTTCTCCAACTGGGGTTATTCGTGTTACCATGCACTAAATTTTGTTGCCTTTTATTGAAGTTGTTCACATAGTTAACATTTTCTATAGACAACCTTTGCATTAACTGACACTCTATTATAGGATTCCCTTATTGATATAGTTCATAAGATTAAGACAAAAAAGATTAACACTCATATTATCCATCCTTTTTATTAAAGCTTTCATCTTTACATTCAACATGGTTAAACTATCAACTTCAATTGGCCCTCCTTTCCTTGGAATGGCTCTCTTATTACACTAGAGGCTTTATGTATTAGTCATCTCCTAAAAAAGGTATAAAGCATCTTCAAGAGTTTTTAACATGATAGTTCTTCTAGCTACTGCATCTATATTGACTCTGACCGAAGGATTGACACCTTTGTAAAATAATTGCACCAAATCCCATAAAGGTATCAATTAAGGAGAATGCTATATTTGAAGATCCTTGAATTTATCCCAACACTCGTAGAAGCTCTCATCCTCTCTTTGATAAGAGGAATTGATTTCATTTCTAATCTTCAATACTTTCGTAGGTGGAAAGTACTTATTGAAAAAGGTTGTGTAAAGCTCTTGCCATATGTTGACAGAGTTAAAAGGCAAGCTAGTAAACCACCTTTTTGCCCTATCCATCAGTGCCTTAAAGGTGGATCTCTTTCACCTTGTCCTCCATTCATCCTGCTAATTTATTGCTTTCTCCTTCAATGAATTATCTTTTTAAGCTCTAAGTCAAGTGGTGCTAATGGAAATCCTTGTTTGCTTGCACTAAAATTCTTGCAATACCATGAACACAATAAAAAATAAAGAAACACAATCTAAAAATAACGTCTAAATCAAACAACACAATTATCTTAATAATATCAATTTTAGCAATCCTTGGCAATAGTGCCAAAAACTTGGTGGTTAAAAACCACAGGTGTACGAAATCATGCAAGTAATAATAAAAAATCATTCCACAAAGATTGAAAAATTGACTATTAAATTACTCAAAGTGTTTATTTATCTAGACACTGAAAATGTCTTTAGTCACAAATTAAACTTATCAATTTAAATCTAATGAAAATTCATAATCATTTAATACTAGGGTTCTTATTTTCAATTTAACCTTCTTAAAGATCTAATTAATTTCTAAGTCAATTCTAAACATTAGTTCATTTTGTGATCATTTTAAAAACCATAGATTTTCCTCTCAGACAAATCATAATTAATTGAGTATAAGTAGTACTTAATTTTATAACACTCATTGATTAAGTGTTTATTGTATTCAATTTTAAGCTCGGCTTCTTAACAATATTAATTGCTTATGTGTCTAAATAAATAATTAATAGGTTATTATCTCATTTTAATGAAATTTATTTCTTAATCAAATTTCATTATCTAAATTCACTCAAAGGGTGATTAATCATTAAAGACTTTAAGCATAGTAATACCAAATGAACCATGTTTAAAACTTAGATTTCTATTGACTACATGGTTGAATTGAAATAAGAACCCTAATTAGAATGCTAGCCACACATATTCATTAAAAGACGAGAGGATGAATAAAGAAAGAACTAAATCATTATTATTGAATTAAATTGAAATGACAATAAAAACATAATAAGACCCCATGCTCCACTTATCTAGCTAGATGGAAGTCTTAAATTCTTAAACTTCAAATGCTCACATAATCAATAAAAAGACTAGAAAAATTCTAACTCCCAGAAAATTGGTAAAGAATAATAATAAAAAATAAAAAAACTAACCACTATTCTTTTTTGTGGTTCTACACTTTTTTAAAACCCTAGTTTTTTTTAGTTCCAATCCAAATCCCTAATATAAGATTTGGTTATCCATAAAAATCAGTAGCTTAAAATTTAAAATTCAAAATTTTAGTACTAATGCATGGTGTGTGTGTCCTAATGCAGGACTGTGCATCCTTTGCTTTCAATTTGGCATGGTCATGCATAATGGTGCACATGATTGTGTCTCAGCCTTAAATCAGGCATGGTTGTGTGTGTCTCCTTATAAGTCTATGTGTGTCTTCTCGCAAGTTTGTATATGTCTCCTCACATGGTTGTGCTATATCTTTAGCCCTTAAAACTTAATTTTCTTCATAAATTGCACTTCCTTTGACCTCCTAACTATTGATTTCATGCATGTAACTCCTCCCAACACATCTGAAGGTCAAAACTAAACAAAACTAACTTAAATGACTCAAAGTTAACAAAAACTAAACAAAACTCAAGAAAATTCTAAAACTTCATAAAAACCTTTCAAATAACTAAAATGCATTTAAAAGAAACCTAATCCTTCCTCATTTGAGTGTTCAAAACATGATGTTTCTCACACTTATCTTCTATGCATAATAACTTTATCAATAATGAGCTAGACTGTTAAAATTGATGAACCTATACTTGATAATTAATGAACTTTTAAGTTTAAAGTAATAAACCTTTCTACACAAACTAGTGAACATGTATATTTTAACCAAATAAATTAACGTGTATAATTTAACTAATGAATCTAAATGTGAATATCAATGAACCTATAGGTAAAGTTCAATGAATCTGTAGGTGAATGTCAATGAATCTTTATTATTTATGTAATGAACCTACATGTTTTATAATTTATATATAATAACTACTTCATAAGTAATAAACCTAAGTATAAAAATTGATGAATCTATACTTGATAATTAATGAACCTTTAAGCGCAAACTAATGAACATGTATATTTTAATCAAATAAACAAACTTGTATGATTTTACTAATGTACCTACACTATTTCACTATTGAATATATGGATTTAAAGCTAATGAAAATAAAATTATACATGAAAAACAAAAAAGAGGTTCATTGTAGAATGAAACATCAAACATTATAAAGATTTTCATCATATTTTTAATGAAGCTATAATTTTTCGTTAATGAATCTATATTATTTAACTAAATTAATGAAAATGGAATCAAAACATCACAAAGACAAAATAGGTTTTTGTTTACTTATAGTAGGAAAACTGAGAGAGAATCAAAATGAAAATCGACAAAAAAATGACTACAATATGTTTTGTCGACGATTCGTTGAAAGCGCGAATGATGGAGAGATTAAGAGAGAGAGAATATTTGGTTGTGGAGAGACAAAAAGTTGTGCATTATAGAAAGGGTTATGTTTTTTATATTGGTAACTACCATTACTTTAATGTTAAAAAAATATGTCAAATTTTTATGTCTCACGTGTTATGGGCTCTTGGTCCATATTGCAATATGGATAAGGTCCATGGTATAACGAGTTTAATTTTATATAAATATAAATAAATAAATAAATAAATATATATATATATATATATATATATATATATATATATATATATATATATATATATATATATTCTCATTTGCATTTAAATGAGAATATATAGAAGCCAATTTATTTTAACAGTAGAGATGCCTGCTTAGCGCATTAAGAAAATTTTCTATCGCCTTAGTAAGATGAGGCGTTGCCTTTGGTGCTTTTTTATGTAGAAATTCATTTACTTTTGTATTTTTTGTGCATGTTTTCTTACATTAAAATTCTTACAAAATTTATTTGCATTGTGTTTCGTCTATTTAAATTAATTTTGATTTGTATAGATTTATTTTAAAATTATAAATTAAATTAAATTTAGTGGAGTAATTAATTATTTTCTATTGTTTAGTGTTTTGCATCCAAATATGGTTATTTTATCCAGACTTTATGTTTTGTTTTCTTGAAATTTGTTAAGTTGCAATTTTATTATAAAATAGGGTTAGGTTTATTATTATTTGTGGATTTAAGTTAGTTTATTTATTTATTGCACTTAATTTGTTTTTTTATTATATGAACTAATTTTATCTTTTTTGTAGGTTATTTTTCTCTAGATTAATCTTATCTTGGTTCATATTTTTAGTAGGGATTATTGTTAGTTGAAGTTTGTAGTTTTATTTTATTTTACTTTTGCATGTTTAAAGGGATGTAATTATTTTCTGCTTCCTCATTTCTTTGTGTATGTATATTATTTTTATTTTTATTAATTGCTTGCATGAAAAAGGGTTGTAATTCTTTTCACCTCCCTCATTTCTTTGCATGTGCTTTATATTTTTCATTTAGTTGTTTATTTATGTTTTATGATGAATGATGGACTAAATTTGCATGAATTGGAAATAATTAATCACATGGATTTAATTGTAAAATTTGAGAATTGTATGGTGGCAACTACAACTTGGCATGCAAATAAAGTGATAATTAAATAAATTAAAGGTAATAAATCACAAAATATAAACGGAGTCAAACCATAAGGTTGAATGGGTATTCAAAAGCTCATACTCAGTTTCTAAACCTAATATCTAGGAATGGCTGTTGGGGGCCTTCCGCGGGAACTAGTTGTTGTAAAATTGTGTCCTAGCTTTTATCCGGGCGACGACTTCCATCGTCGAATACTTTGGGCTCATGCTGAATCCCGCCTATATATATATACTAAAACTATCCTAATCAAATTCAATTATTTGTAGTTTTTATATTCTTGAATGTTACTTAGTTTGGTTAATAATTTAAATATTTAAAAATTAACTTTATTGGTTTGGTTAGAAATATTTGTTTTAAATCAACTGAAACAAATATTTCTAACCAAACAAATAAAGTAATTTTTAAATATTTAATTTTTAACTGAACCAATAAAGTTAATTTTTAAATATTTAAATTTTTAACCAAACTAAGTAACATCTAAGAATATCAAAACTAAAAATATTTGAATTTGATTAGGATAATTGTTTTAGTATACATATAAAAATAAAAATAAAAATATTAACTTGTCACAATTTAAAAATAAAAAAAATAAATTTTAGTTCTTACTATTATTTGTAATTTTGTAGTACAAATATAATCACAACTGCTTGTTTAGAAGTCGCTAAAAGTTAAAATTACAACATAAATGTTTTAAAAATATCAACATTTAGTATACTTTTTAAATAATTTAAAATACAATGCACTAATTAGTAGAATATTCTCTTATTCAATTATAATATTTGCAAAGTATTAGTTTGTTTAACATAGCTCTTTTCATATTTGATAATTGTTTAAATATATGGATTTGTCATTACTATGAATTCTTTTTATAAAATGGAAGAGAGACTAAGTGTCAAATAATGGACAAAGGCATCCTAGCTGTGCTAGTACCCTAAAGTCATCTACTTCATATGTTGCTCACTCTTTAAATACTATTAAAAGAAAAATAAGAGTCAATACATGAAAAGGGACATTAAGGTTCGAGAGACTCAAAAACAAAAGGTTAAGAAAATCTATAATTATAGTAACCCATAGCATTATTGACCATGAGAGATTGACATTCCACTTGATATGTAGGCCACTAAGTTAAAGAAGATAAGGAAAGACCAAGAGATGAAAGACAGTCTGCCACTTAATTACCTTCACGGTAGATGTGAGAGACATGAACCTGTATAGAAAAAAGCAAAGAGAGACAAGCCTTATATTCATGGTACAAAGACCATGGAACAGTTAAAGATCTCTTCTACAACAAATCAACTACAAGAGTAGAATCCTTTTCTATCCATATAGGAGAAGAAGGTAAAGAGGAAACCTTCTTGACAACAATCATCATAATAAGGATTTTAGCTTCATAAGCGTAATGAATTCTAAGAGGTGCAACTAATGAGGTTAAAGCTTGACTGAAGTAATCTCTTATGATACCACCACCAACAGAAGATCCAGGAGATCCACAAGCTGCACTATCAAAGTTTATCTTTAACCATCCTCTAAGAGGATGGAGCTAATGGACAAGGAAGATAATAGGTGTAGGGCTTAAGATAGCTACAATTTTGAAATGCTAAAGGATTATCATATTAAAAACAACTGAAGTTATATACCCATAATGAAAAGAGCTCTGCTTCCTTGACAACATGATAGATACACTGAATAACAAAGGAAATAAGAGAAAATTCATCTTGGAAGGTAATTTGATTTCTAATGTACTAAATAAGCCAAATCGTGGTAATAACACCAACACACCAAAGGACCTGAATCTGTGAGGAGAATTTAACTTTCCAAACAAAATTAAATAAATTAAGAAAGCCATTGGAAATATTCAGCTACACATTAAAGAGATTAAATAGAGCAAACCAAATAACAACTAGATAAGGATAATGCAAAAAGATGCGATCCAATGATTCTTTATGTTTTGAGCACAAAACTGACATCGAGAAGCAACATAAAATCCCTTTTCACTAAGGATCTAATTAGTGGGGAGCTTATTTAAAATAGCTTAGCACAAAATAATTGATTGAGAGGGTAGTAAATAATGCCTTCATACCTCCTTTGCCTAAGCCACCTTTGGAGAAAAAACATGATATAAATTATAAGCATCTTTGGTAGAGAGAAAACCATTCAAGGAGCTCTAAAAACAAATGAATCCTTTAAAGAAGAAGCACTAGAAATACATAAAATGTCAGCACATACTTAAGGGAAAGCATTTTGAAAATCTTGGGAAAGATTCCAAATTCCAATAACAAAGACATCCGAGATTCTGGTATGAAAATAAGGATGCAACTATAAAGGGATATGGAGATGATCAGCAATAACATATCTAATCAATTATCATTCCAAAAGTGAAGAGAAGAAGAACTAATGAGCCATTGGCACCTATGATGAAGATCAAAGTAACAATGTTTGATGGAAGACCAAATAGATGAAAAAATATGAGATGGCCTAGTAGTCTTTGAAGTAAAAAGATATCTAGTGAGGAGAAAACAATAGACAAAACCATCATCTAAGTGCACATTCCAAGCTAACTTGCAAAGTATAGCTGAATTTAAGCAATAAAGCCATTTAAGCCCTAGACCACCCTCTTTTTTTAGACAGCAACAATCATCCATTTGACAGCGATAAGCTTTTTAGTGCTAGTTCATCTTATCCAAACAAAATTTCTAATCATCTTCTCCATAAAATGAAGAAGAGCCATAGGAAACTTATAAATCATAAAGGAATGAATGAAAGAACCATAAATAACTGAATTAACCAGAGCAACATGTCCCGTTATAAAAAGAGATTTCACTTTCCAATCTTTAAATTTAGAGAGGACCTTATCCGTAATAGGTTATAACCATCTACATGTAGGGGTCCCTTTAAACAAAGGAGTACCCAGATAATTAAAAGGAAGCATGCCACGCTTCATGCCCGACATGAAAGAGAGCATAGTAATGCGAGAAGAAGAAATATACTTACAAAAAAAATCTTTGATTTTTCCCAATTAACCCACAAACCTGACATCTCCTTATAGAATTCAAATAGACAAGTTAAATTGCGAATGTTTGATTTGGATGCTCTACTAAAAAAAAGAATATCATCTGCATAAATTATATGAGTAGGACAATGGACTCTACTTCCACTATACATAAGAATAAATTGATTTATTCACTAACTTCAAAATTTTCCTATTAAGATAATCCTCACCTAAACAAAATAAAGGATCACCTTGATGAACTCCTGTAGAGCAAAAACAATAACTAACAATTTGCCATTCATATAAATAGAAATTCTAGCTAAATGAAGCACATTAGAAATCCAAAAACAAAATTTTCTTGAAAAACCAAAGTAATGAAGAACCTCGAAAAGAAAAGTCCACTCCATAGAATTAAAAACTTTCTTAATATCAATCTTAAGAGCCATATTACCACCAAAACACCTAGTATCTAAGAGATTGATATATTTAGAGGTTGCAGTAATACATGTTTCAACATGTTTGTCTTTAATAAAACCAAATTGAGATGGAGCAATAATGCGTATGGTAATAAAAGATTGTCAGTCAGTAAGAATCTTAGTAATAATTTTATAAATGAAATTACTAAGAACAATGGGATAAAAATTTTCAACTGTAAAAATATCCTGAGATTTAAGAATTAAAGTCATAATGCTTGCATTCATACCACCAATTAAATTCCTTATTTGGAAAAAGTTACGCACCACATCACAAACCTCCTTACCTACTAAAGACCAACAATGTTTGAAAAAAATTCCATTGAATCCACTAAGTATAAGAGCACTATGAGGGTCCATCTCAAAAACTACCTAATGAATTTCGTCAAAAAAAAGGACTTTGTAAAGCCCAAGATTTTTTATCTCAATCACCAATTTAGGAATAACCTGCCCAAAATTTGAAAGATCAACTGGAGTAGAATGAGATGAAAAAATGTGAAAAATAATTCATGATGTGTTGCTCAATAATTGAATTATCAGTAACAAAAACATTATCAATCATAAGCCCATAGATACCCATTTGAGGACTGCAACAAAGTAAATGATTATGGAAAAATTTAAAATTCCTATCCCTCTTAAATAACCACTTAATATGACTTTTTTTCCTTCATAAGAGTTTCTTAATTTTTCAAATGAAAAGAAAGAGCCTAATGGGCAGCCATTTCTCTAGAGTGAAGTGCATCTGAAAACCTAGAAGCTTCAATGTCATGTTGAACCTAAAGCAATTCTTACTTAACATTAGAGATTTCCAACTCAGTATTTCCAAAGACTTCTCTATTCCAAGAATGAAGAAAACCATGAAGAAGTTTCAATTTTCTTTATAGAACAAACATGGAATTGCCTAAGATATTAATAAAATGCCAAAAAGCAGTCACAACCGAAATGAAATCATCATGCGTCAACCATATAGATAGGAATCTAAATGGAAAATAAGAGAAGGAAGCGACATGCTTGTAACATAACATTAGAGGATTATGGTTTGATTGGTGCCTCGCAAGAGCATGACATCTGATAACAACTCAGTTATTATGTTTTCTATTATTTGTCTAAGTGAATTGAGGACCTTTAGTATCTAAACATGTTAAATGACAAGAGTTCATAGTTGTAAGAAACTCACAACAAGAGCATTAAGAAGGAGGTCTACCAGTCTTTTCATGCACACAAAAGCAAGCATTAAAATCTCCTAAGGCAAACCAATTAGAAAGATTCAAAGTAGAGATATGTAGTAATTTGCCCATAAAAATGTTTGGCTTATAGACAAGACATTAGCATAAATACAAAAAACTGTAATCATCATAAAAGAGAAAGAAAATTATACCATTAGTTACTGATCCGATATTACAAAAAGAGAAACTTGACTAGCCCTAAAATTGTTAGAAGCTAAAAACCATAAAGAAGGAATAGAAAGAGTATTCTAGGTAACCAAAGACATGTTCAAACTATGCCAAAGAAATTGACTAATAGAATGAAAATGCACCTTAGGTTATAAAATGTAAATAAAGTCTAGAGAGTGAGACTTATAAATATTGTAGAGAGAGCCTTGGGTTGCCTCATTACCCAAACCTCTACAATTCCAAAACAAAATCTTCATTACAAAGATTTGGAAGAAGCTTGAGTGGTGGGCCTGAATCCAGTCAAAACAATATGTGAAGACTTATTTTTTTTATTTCTTTTTATGTGTGACTTGCTGCCATGTCTCATCTTTTGGGTTTGCCCATAATTGTTTAACAATTAAATCTTATTCTTGAAGTGCCCAGCGTCTAGCATAAGAAGAATCTAACTTAGCATGGGGAGTAGTAACCAAAGCCTCGACACTATGGGTTTGAGGCACAACATTAATATTTTGTAGAGAAGAATGAAGCTGTATTTTAATACCACCATCTGAGTAATGAGGTATTACATCAACAATATAGGATTGTAAAATAGCCTGGGGCTGCACGTTGTTACAATAATGATCATTATCAATATTATTCGTATCTTGCTTCTCCTTTGAACTTGTTTTCCACCTGAAGCCATATCGTGTTGAAGCCTCTAAAAAGTTTTTCCTAAAGGGACTGAAGTATCTGTTAAGTTTTTCCATCTTCAAACCTGATGGACATGAGACACACCATAAGAAGCCGGACGATAAGACCTACCATGTGAATCAATATTGGCTTCCTTATCTTTCTTGTTCATACTGTCAGGATTTTTCAAATTATTTAAATGACAAGATTAACTCTCATGGCTAATAGAATGACGGGTGTTACAAAACAGAGGGAGGTAATCCTAAAACATGTTATCTACAATATCTATAAAGATAAATATAATAAAAAACTAACAAAATAGTAAAGTGACAACAGAATAACACTAGAAAAATATAGAAATAGCGAAATAGGGTATTCACATTGGAAGATAATCCTAAAACATGTCCATAGCCTAAACATAGCAAATCAAGTTAAAGCATATTCTATCACTAATTATTGATAATTCACACTTACTCCAGTCTAAATTCTTAATAATTTAAAACTTTTTAAATTAATTTTAATTAAAATACCTTTTAATGTTAATTTTACAAAAACTAATTAAATCATAATATTTTTATTAAATCACAAAATTAATTTTGCAAAAATAAATATCAAAATCAATTTTTTTTTGCTTGATAGTAGTCTAGCTATATCATTTTAAAGTCAATCTATATCATTTTAAAGTCAACCATGTATCATTTCATTATGAATTTTCTATAATATGGAATTTTAGTAAAATAAATGCTCTTTTATCTTTTTACTTGATATTTTGTGATATTGTGTTGTTAACCATTGCAAAAATTTGTGAACTTTATATTTTTTGGTATATTTTATATTTAGTATTTTATTGTCAACCATATTATTTTATATATGGTCCACCATGTATTATGTTTTAGTCTATTAGTTTTAAAAATGATGATATTACAAATATAAGTTATAACTTGAATTGTAAAAACAAAAAAAGTAAGTTCCATTATAAAATATTTTTTATTAACTATAAAGGCAACATTTTCTATTTTTTTGTTTGTTAATAAAATTGTATAGAACCACAAACAAACTACATAGCAACATTAAGCAAAAGAAGAGAATTCAATTGGTCTGGGACACTACCCAATAGATCACCAGCCATAAACAGAAACTCACTTTTGTTTAGCTAATCAACAACTTTACTCACTTTTCTACTAACATAATTAAAACTAATAAAATCGTCCCTAAGTTGATTAACCATAGCCTTTATTTCTTTAATCATTGTTAAAATTTCCCAATTAACTTTTGAATTCTAACAATGAATGGCCTCAATCACCACAATAACATTCGACTCAATAACAACTTCACCTCTTATTCTACTGTTAATGAATCTGAAAGCTTCCTTAACAGCCATTACTTTGGCTATAGCAAGGGAAGAGCACTAAACTTTTTAGGCACCTGCTTGAACTACTTTCCTTTTAAAATTTCTATAAATAAACACTACTTAAGCTCTCTTTTTTTGGTTACTAAAAGAGGCATCACAATTAAACTTTAAACATCCTGTAGGAGGTAAGGAACAATGCTCAGTAGCAGGCTCCTGATGTACTTGTCTTCGATTTCTAGATAGAGCTAGATTAGTCCATTCATTCCATTGCATATGAATCTTTTTAATAATCTCCCTTGGGTCAATTTTTATATGCTGAAACACCAAAAAGTTCCTCGCCTTCTATATTTGCCAATAAATAGATTTTGCTAACTCTAACTTTATCTTCTTGAGTCTGCAACCTAGAAACTTCCATTCACTAAGAGCAAAATGACTGCATTCTAATGGCACTCAGTTTATAAGATAAAGAGGAATCGAACCAGACTAGATTAGCATGACAACATAAAAATAGACAATGTTCAATCATCTCCTCCTTAGACTTGCAAACTTTATATAAAGTATTAACTCTACATCCCCTTTTAGCAAGATTACTTCTAGTAGCCAATGAGTTTCTAACACAAAAATTTAGTTTTTTTGACACTTTTACATTCCATATAGAGGCCCAGGTCTGCTTAGAAGGAATTTGCGATAAATCGGATGACTCGCCTGAACTTTGAGCATTACTTATCTTCTTTAAGAGTTGGTATCCTGCCTTAACTTAGTAAGTGTGCTTTTTGTCATAGTGCCACATCATCTTATCCTCTCCTGAATTACCTCCAATTGGAATTTGCTAAATAGCTAGTCTTTTGGTTTCATTAAATAACTGATTAAGTTGCGACACATTCCACTTATTTTGAGTGTGAATAATTAAATCATTTACCAGATGGATTTGAGAACCTTGTAGTTGAGGAGATTGAACTTTAAAATCCAGAAGACTGGGCACCCACTTATCTTGCAAAATAAGAATTTTTTTTACATGAGCAAACATTCCACTTGTACCTTTTTTCCAATATTTCTCTTCCACTTAACAAACTTACCTAAATCCATAAGGGATGATTGCCTCACTTAGACTCCATAAAATAACTATGAGGAAAATAAATACATTTTAGAGTTTTTACCACTTCCAAATCAGGATTTTTAATAATCTTCTAACACAGCTTAACTAACATGGCCTTATTAGAGAAAAGCATCTCCCTAAACCCTAATCCACCTTTATACTTACTTCAAGTTGTAGTTTCCACCCAACGCAATGGATCTTTGATTCCTTTTCATTCTTAGACCACCAAAATTTGTTCATAAGTTATTCCAACTTTTTATTCACACCCATTGGCAATATAAAGATAGACATCAAATAGGATGGAATAAATTGTAACACAACTTTTACTAGCATAGACCCACTTGCCTGGTTTAAGAACTGAGCTTTCCACCCCTAAACCTTTTGAATAATCCTATCAACAAGCACTTCGTACAACTAAGTTTTAGAAGTCCCTAATTCCAAAGGCATGTCGAGATATTTGACTAAATTCTCGATTTCTTTTACACCCGTTATAGCTGAGATTTTTGCTCTCATATTAAATGAGGTATTTGAACTAAGGAGGAGCCCAAACTTATGTAGATTGATTTTTTAACCCGATGCCTTACAATAAAGTCGAATGACTTTCATTAAGTTCCTTTCCTCCCTTTTATTCTCCTAACCAAATAAAATGGTATCATTTGTAAATTGAATAAGCGTGATTATTGGACATTTTCTATTGATTTTATAGCCTTCAATTCTATTATCCAAAGAAGCAAAGTTCATAACTCTAGAAAGAACATTTGCCACTAGAATAAAGAGGTAAGGTGACAATGGATCACCTTGCTCAAACCTCTATTTGGCTCAAAATAAGGTAACTCCTCCCTATTAAAGACCATCACAGAACTGACTGAAGTTATACATTGCATCACTATAATTATCCATTTATGACTAAATCCCAATCTATATAATACTGTCTCTAGGAATTGCTAATCAACCCTATTATAGGCTTTCTCTATATTAAGCTTCAAGGCTATGTAGCTTTTGTTTCCCATCTTTTTATTCTTCAACCCATAGAATGCCTCGTGAGCAATAATAATACTATCCTTAATACATCTATTAGGAACGAAAGCCGTTTGATTTGGTGTTATCAACTAAGGCAACATCTTTCTCAAACAATTAGTTAGAGTTTTTGATATTACCTTGTAAATAAAATTACAACAAATAATAGGGTGGTACTCAGACAATTTCTCTGGGTTTTTCACCTTCAAAACTAGAGTAATATGCGTTCTATTAAGCTTTTTGCTAAAAACTCTAAATTAAAAAAACCTTTCCACCATATCCATATCATTGCCTTTAATAACTTCCTAGTGAGTTTGAAAAAAGGAACCTGAGAATCCATCTGGCCCTAGGGCTTTGAATTGCCCCATATGAAAAACCACATCCTTTATCTACTGTTCAAATATCAGAGATATTAACTTTTGATTCATACTCATTGTAATAAGCTTTGCGATACAATTCAACACTTCCGAATCCACTTAATTTAGTTCCCATTTGTACAACTGTTGAAAAAAATTTTGAACCTCCATTTTGATCCTCTTTTCACTAGTTACCCATCCTTCATTCTCTGTTTTAAGTTTGACCAATCTGTTACGAGCCCTTCTCTATAAGATAGTCATATGGAAAAACCTTGAATTCTTGTCCCCTTCTTGCAACCATTTTATTCTAGATCGCTTAAGCCAATGCAACTCCTCTATGTTCCATAAACCATTCAACTGCTTTTTCAAGTTATGCTCTTCTTGCTTATCTCTATCTTTAAAGGCCCTTTCATTCAGTTCATTAATTCTTTGTTTAATCATTTCTATTTTTTGTTTGACATTTCCCATTTTCTCTTTGCTCCATCTCATTAAAGCAGTCGAACAACTTGATAACTTTTGTGTAACTGATACATGGGGACCAGGTTGCCTTTTAGCATTCGAAGTCAATCGAACTACTTCTTGCATTCATTCATCATATAGTCCCACTCTTTCTATTTTTTTTAAATTTCAATTTAATGATTTATAATTTATATTTTAATTCAATGACTAATAAATTAAAAACATCAATACTTATAGTCCCCGCATTTCCTATCTAGTAAATAATATAAAATATAATTTCTTTTCTATTTTCTTTTTCTCTCTTTGTATTTGGATTCGCTCGGTCCATGCAAAGTGTTCGGTGAATTTTTAAAACTATTTTTTCCGTTTCTGTTGAATTTTGTTTTGGCTCGACGGGAGCCGAAAAGGTCAACCCTAAATTGGATATTTGGACATGGGCGGGAAAGGCAAGTGGTTTTTAAAATAGGCGGCAAGCAAACCCGGGGCAGCACTGTACCAGTTGAAGGCAGAGAAGAAGAACCCTTCCAACTTCAAACGATGTCGTGAAATTGCAACTTCGTCGTTCTCGTCATCATCTAAGAAATGGTATTCCTACACCATCAAACCGCTTCCCGTAAAAGACCTTCTTCGTCATTTTTGTCTCCTCTCCGTCCATCCAAAATCCCCCAATCCACCGCCACTAATCAACCACCGTCACCATCATCTTCACAGAACAACGGCGCTGAAGCTATTGATCAGATGGTCTCTATTCTCGCCGGTGCAGGTTGTACCCTAATAAATCCCTCTGGTCCGCCCTGCCTTCCTTCTGATCCTCTGAAGCTCCGCTCCCATCTCCACCGACTGTTTTCCACTTCCGATAATGCCTCGGCTCTCCGCTCCCATTTCCTTTCCGGTTTCTCTGCTTACATCAACACTCCCGACAATCTTCTAAGGTGAGTTTCGTAAATACTATGATGACATTACTTTTTTTTTTGTTCTTTCAGTTGTTTATTGTTTCTTGCTGCTGCTTCTTCAGGGTTTTGGTTTCTTCAAATCAATATGGCAGAAATGAAAGCTTTCTGCGGCAGCTTTTACTAGTCCCATCCATCCAATTAGACCTTCAGATTTTGCTTCTTGAGAAAATTCCAGAACATTTCAATGTAGGTCCAGAATGTTCGCTGGAGGATGATGTTGCTCGTCTTATCATAAATCAATTTCGTTGGCTTGATTTTATTGCTGATTCTAATGCCTTCTGTGATAAATTGATGCAAGTTCTTTCTATTTGTCCCTTACACTTGAAGAAAGAAATCATTGGATCATTGCCGGAGATCATTGGTGATCATAACACTAAAATTGTGGTTGATTCCCTTGGACAAATGCTTCATGAAGATTCTTCTATCATCATATCTGTGCTTGACTGTTTTTCGAATCTCAATTTGGATGACATGTTGCAAGAACAGGTTTCTATCACTATCACCATTTTCTTTCTTTTTTTTTTGCTTATCAAATTCAGAGTGTAGTGGTTAGCTGTATTTTTTTTTTGATTAATATTATCTTCGTTTTTGTAGGTTGTCACTATAGCTCTGTCTTACATTAGGACAATTGAAGGGGAACACATGCCTCATTTGCTTAGGTTTTTGCTGCTTTCAGCAACACCACAAAATGTTCGAAGAATAATAATGCAGATTCGTGAGCAGTTAAAATTTATAGGATTAACATCGAATTCTCATGCAACGCGGAACAGAAAACTTAAAGGAAAATCAGTCATGGAAACTACCGAGGCATCTATTCTTGATGCATTAAGAACTAGTCTATTATTTAAGAATGTATGTTTTTGGTGCTGATGCTAGTTAGAAATATATGATCTCTTTCATTGGTTTCACATTTGTGTTTGCTGTTATTGTTAGATGCTATGTCAAGAGATTCTGAAGGAACTAGTTAGCCTCGAGAAACCTCATGATCATAAGATAATAGACTTTTGGCTCCTTGTGTTGATATACATGAATGGTGAGTCCATGCAAAAGAACATCGAGAAGATTTTCAAGAAGAAAGTTGTGGAGGATTGTATTCAAAAAGTTATGATTGACCAGTGTATTTGTGGGAACAAGGAATTGGTACAGGTACATATGTGAACATCATATAAAATGATGGTGATTCTTGTTTAATGAGTTCAAATTACAATTAAGCTACTTTGAGAAAATCTTATCGGCGTTTTCTTACTTTTTTTCTTTCTTTTCTGTCAGGACTATTTTCCATCTATTCTTTCTTTGTCCGAGCACTTATTGGCATGCAGAGAACAGAAGGCTAGGGAGTTTGGGATTCACATTTATACTTGTTTGTTTGAAGAATTTGACAATACTTACCATAGACAGGAAGTAAGCATCTCAAAGAAATGTTTAGAGATAACAACAAATTCAGTCCTAAAAGTTATACGGTTTTTACAATTAAGTTTTGTAAACTTAATTGTTAACAACTGAGTTTAGTAAATAATTAAAAATAAACTGTTAGTAGTAACTGGTTACTTGGCTTTATTTTTTCCTACGTGGGCTGACTGATCAAAACGTGGACTAACAGCTTCCACATTTGCCTTCCATGTCACTATCACTGCCATGTTTGATTTCCTCTCACTCATCTAGGACTCGTGTTTGTGAGGGGAGAATGGGCGTAGATGTAGTCAAGGTTCGAGCAGAGGAAGTCCGAATTGATTCTATAAAGAATCATTATCATCACCATTGGCTACTTGAAATTTATTGCATATGGTGGCAGGTGAAGTAGCAAAGCTCTGAATGAACCAGTGAGAAGAAGGGTATTGTTATGGCTTAAAGAAAGGAATCTTGAGTCCACCTAAACTCTCTCCGGTCTCTTTTCCTCTTAAAAGCTAAAACCATCCTGATTTTGGTCTCTACAACCCACAGCATTCACATTCTTACCAAAAATTACATGCATCGCAAGTGAGTCTTCGAGTTACCAAAGATGGTGAGGCTAGACTTTACCGATAACAACAACAAATACAACTAGTGGTCCACATCAGCAGAGGACGGAATCATGGGGGGACTCTAGGTTAGTCTCCATCTGCTTGGCCTTCTCTACAGCAGGTCCAACAACAACATTAGAATCAGGGAAATTCTGGCATGAGGGCTGTGTTTCTTGGTAACCTTGTCGGAAAAAGAGTTAGATGGTGATGTGGAAGGCGTACATAACAGCTGTCAGTTCATGTTTTGATGAGTCATAGCCCACACGAGCAAAATTAAAGGCATGTGTGTGTTTTCCGTTATTATTAATGGGATAGTATTTTTTTTTATTCTATAGTAAACTCCTGTTAATAGTTAAGCTTACAAGAACTAATTGTAAAAACTGTGTAACTTATAGGACTGTATTTGTTGTTGTACCAAATATTTATTATTTTTCATCTCACACGTTTTTGTGGAGTCTCATTCCAGCATTTTTTCAGGTTCTTGGTGCACTTGTAACTCATGTGGGATCTGGTGTTATCTTTGAAGTGAATTCTGCTTTGGATGTGATGGCTTTGCTGGCCTCCAAATATGCCCAAGAATTAATATCCTTTTCGACTCATATAAATGGTATCCTAACTTATTCACGTTTGACATACATATAAGTTGTGATGGGTTGCACGCCCCACGTGGTTCCATCTGTTAACATTTTTATTTGTATATTACAAAAAAGGATCTTCCATTATTCACCAATGTTTCTTTTTTTAATTTTGCATTTGGTGTTGCAGGTATATTGGATTACTTGGAGGGATTTAGCTTTGAAAATCTACACAAGGTAGCTACAATTTTAGAGACGATCATGCCCTTGGCTGTATGTGTTAAGATTTTGTAATTTGTGCCAATTTCAATAGCATTTCCATGGTGCAGGTTTATGAAGTTTTCAGCCACATCGCACTGATTGCTCGATCTAGGGAAGATTGTTTGGGCTCTTCCTTTGCAAATGAACTTTTAATTATAGTAAAGAAACAGGTGTCTTGGAGAACATTTAATCACTATTCTATTCTCTCTGATTCTCTAGCATTCCTTTGTTTATATTGTACTGTTGTCTTGGCAGTTAAGCCATCCAGATCTGAAGTACAAAAGGATGGGCCTGATTGGTACTCTAAAATTAGTTTCTTGTCTGACTGATGTAAATAAAGTTGACAGTACATTCCAGGTTGGTCTATCAGAACTGTGCAATTGGATCTCTTGATGTTCTGAACTTGCCTGTGTTAACACAGGTTCTGATGAATTTTTCAATTGGATCACTTAGAATTTTTTTTTTTTAAAAACTAAGCATCATTTTTGGAGCCAAACAAGAAGCCATGAACATTTACTTGACTAATTTCTCACTTTTATGTATTATCAACTATAAAATTAGCTTCTTTGTGACAACAAAGTAATAATGTAGGCCTTGTAGCATTTATTGAAGAGTAAAGTGTTGATGGTAATTTGGCAAAAGTGTAGGAATCATTAGGCTAGCATCAGCAGGCTCCAAATGTGATGTTTTGCTTCTAGACTTCTAGTCATACTTGATTTCAAGTTCTGTTTTCCTGATTTTAACTAGTACCGTCTTTCATACCAACCCAAAACTTAACCTGGCTAATCTGACTTGCAGTTTACATGTCATGCAGTTTCAGTTATTGGTTCTCTAAAGTATGGTGGTTGATGCTTGCTGCTTATGTGCTCTTTGAATAATTTTTATTCTTGGCGACTTTCTTCTGAAATTTATTTTGGAAATGCATTGGTCTCTGCAGACTGCTGTAGTTTCATTTCTTTGAATTTTGAACTCACCACTTATTTAGATTGATTTTGAAATGGACTCCTTTTTTTTTTTTTTTTTTTTCTGGTGGTGAAATTTTATTAGAAGCTTTTTTATTTTTGAAGTAAATAAGCATTTATTTTTAAGGTTGAGTTTCTCTTCTAATGCTTTTTCTGAGGTTTGATGAAAATATTTGACCATGTTACTGTTTTTCCATCCTTTTTTGCTTATGTTACTGTTTCTCCATCTTTTTGCTCATGTTATGATATAGAATCTTATGTTGTGATATGCCCATTTTTAAATCTTGAATGTCATTATATCAGAAAACAAACTGTGAGGAGGCCTTGGAACTTTTGAAAACATCGTTGGATTCTTGCAAAAATTTACAATTGCCATTGCTCCTCTTTTATGATGAACTGACTGAAATGCTGCTACACAAAAAGCTTCATCCAACAGTTATGGAATGGTCAGTAGGCACAGCTTCTGTTGGTAGTTGAGCTTCTCAGCCATTTAAGAAAATGTCCAGTTGCCATATTATATCTCAATTTTCCTGTATTTCTTAGGATTGCCAAACATGCTGGAGAATTTGAGTCTACATATTTATCTGATCTTAATGGCGGGCAATTGAATAGCACGGATTTGTATGGTGGATTAGAAGGTGAGATTAGAGACAGTCTTCTCTTTTTTTTTTTTTTTTTTGAGAAATTAAATTTGGCGTACATTATAGCTTTTGCATTTACTTTTAGGGGAACTATGGATGAATCTGGATGGTGACGTATCTCCTATATGTTTGAGTATCCTTCCGTTGGTTTACTCTTCCTGGCAGTAATGTTTCGCATCTCTTTCTCTGTGTAAATCATTTTCTGTATCTTAGTTGCTGCTGAAATTGAAATTTTCTTTGTGCAGGTCTGCATCTACTTTACAAATTCTCCCTGCTCACTTTTGTCTACTTTCATCTGTAAGTGGGCTGGTATTTAAGGCTTGAGGATTATACACAGAAAAAATGCAATTCTTTGGGCTCCCTTTCTTTCCAAAAAGTATTTTGTCCAAAAATATGTTTGCATTTTCTGATGTTTGTGCATTTAAGAAAACTGGTCAATGGAAAACTAAGCAATTTTTTAGGAAATTGACTTCCTCTTTTCAAATCTGGAAGTCATTTTCTAGAACTATGTAAACTTTGAAAAAATATAAGAACTCATAAAAATGATAAATAAATATCAAATAAAAAGACAATTAAATCCAACAATATTTGTTTACCATTACTCACTGTGCACTGGTTGGTCACTAGAAAATTTTCAAGTTATTGTTTTTTGTGTAAGGCTTATCTCATATTAATAAATAAATTAAACATACACTATCTGAATAAGCTAATTATTTAAAGATTTTTTTTATTAAAACAATAATAAAATTTTCTAACGATACACAACAAATGTTGGAAAATGTTTTCATTCAAAAATATATTCAAACAATAATATATTTTCTAGAAACAAATGGAGCATTTAGAATTCTTATATTATGTTAATTATTCAGGTGGAGAGGTTGACAAATGAGGGATCTCTTAGTGGAATTGATGCATTACTAGGCTGCCCTTTACACCTTCCCTCTTCTAAGGTAAGGACAAGGAATTTTTTTTTTTTTCAATTTTACCTTTTATTCATTTTTATTTGGTGCATTATTGGTTCTCATCTAATTTAGCATCAAAGAGTTCTCTTAGAAAATAATTCATTATTTTGCCTTAAATCTCTATCAGTGGATTTCAAGTTGTTGCTAAGTTGAGAAGTCAGGGTATATGAATAACTTGTTGTAAATCTGTGTGATGCTCATATTGCAAATTAATATATGTTTTATTTGATTAGTTTAAAATATAAATAAAATAAAGTAATTTAAGTATATTAACTAAATAGTTTTAATAAAGTGAAAACTATAAATTCATTTAGCAGTTTTTAGAAAATGGGATAAATTGTAAATAAAATAAAATAATTCAAATAAATTAATTGGATGGTTTTAATTGGATAGATTTCAGAAAACTGAGATACTTTTTTTATGAAGATGGCAAATAGCACAAATCTAACTTAATATTTGAAACCTCAGCATATATATATATGTATATTGCTAAAAGAAAGGAAAAAACTTGAAGGTATTAAAAGACCATTGAAGAGTATCAGAAACTTGTAGTGACTAATTTTAGCATAGTTTTACCAACATTAGAGCTTAATGGTTGAAGGTGTTGAATGGAGGGAGGACAAAGTGACACAAACCAGAAGCACCTTTACGAGGGACAATTTGTCCAGAAACAACTGCAACTTCGAAGCATAATTTCTTTTGGTTTCTTATAGTTTAGTCTTTTAACTGCTGGTTGTGGACCATGGTTTTAGAAAGCTGGAAAGCCCTAGACAATGGTCAGATGATGCCTTGATGCCACAAATCCAGCTGTAAACTTATATTATATGTTGTGTTTCCACTTGGCTTTCTACATTCAACTACTGCATCAACATTGCTAGTCTTAACCAGCTTACACGTACTTTTTATTTTCTCTTGTGATTCTAGTATTTTTCTGAAGCTGGATTCCTGTCATTGACGACAAAGCAGAAACAAATTCTGTGCCTCTCTCTTTATTATGCAGCTAACTGGATAAGAGAATTGGTATACCTTTAGTTTGCCATCGTTACTTTTGGAGATGTGCTGGGTTTTCATTTTAAATAATTTCTTACACATTATAGTTCTTAATGCATTTTATTTCAAGTGTAGCTTAATGCTTTCTGTACACAAATTGCTGGAGGAATTGAATGCATAAGCCAAGCTACAAAGGAGGATATAATTGCCAAGCTATCAAAACGCCTGAGGAACCTAATGTAAATTCTACCTCTTTTAATTCCTTGACAATTTGTGCATTACTTTTCTATGATGTGTTTTCTATGAAGTACAAAAGGACGCAAATCTTTGTATAGTTTTATGAATTGGGTTCAACTTTCAGGCTTTAAATGGACTGGAATTACTAGTAAGGAAATGACTCACTATAATCATATTAATTGATGTCATTGAACACATTGTGTGGATTATCTTGATATGTGTAATTAACACAGCCCAGCAAAGCCTTAATCCGAAGTTAATTGATCGATTATTTTTTGCCACTCTAATTGGTTACTATAAAATGTGCTGTTAATTTTAATAATTCAGTGATGCATGCATCTATTGCAACTTTTAATATTTAATTAATCATGTGCTCCTAGAAATTCCTTACAAATTGCAATAAGATGGGGATATCTGCAATCAATTATATTTTTATTTTGTGTGATGGCTATATTACCCATATCTTAACTCATATAGAGACTTTGAACACATTGCTATGTTCCTACGAACCCAAAGAAACTACTTCTCTTTATTTTTCTTTCATCAATGGTTTTACTGCAATATCTTTCGATATCTTGCAAACTGACTTATCCCTTATCTCACTTTCCTTCCAATCTCTGCTAAATTCTTGCAGCACAGTATGTAACAATTTCTTAATAAACTATAGCAAATCTGTATGTAAATCAATTTCTTCTGATGCTAGACCAAACCAAATCTTGCTGTGTGGTATGTAAATCAGTTTCTTATGATAAGATACCAAATTTGTTCAAGAAGCTTTTTTCAACAAGTCTGGGAAGAATTTTTGTTTTTTCAGGAGGGGTGAGCAAGCCATTGTGGACAAATTAAAATTTCAAGTTCTGTGTGTGTGTGTGTGTGTATGTGTATCTATCTATCTATCTTTATACACTACACACACACATGTATATTAAACTAAGAAATTCAGAATGAAATAATCTGATTCTTAAAGGATAAACAATAAGCACAGTAGAAGAGTATTTGAAATTTTGGGATTTTTATTGAGGATTACACAGAAGTACTCAGGCCTTAGGATAAAGTTGTTAAATCTCAAATTTCTGCTTTTTCTATTTTTTTTTTGGTGAGAACATTAGTTGTTGATGTTTTTTTTTAATGATAATTTACTGACTATTGGGTTTTATATTAATTGGACTAAGATGTGAGTGTCTTTGAAGCTTCTGCAAGATAAATGTGAATTTTGATGGTTTTGTTTTGATTCCTTAGGATTGTTTTGGGATTTGATATTGCATACTTTTTAGAGGCATAAGCAAGAGCAACAAGGTCCATTAATTAAATAATAAATATTAGCGGAGTGAAAATATTAAGCATGGGAGTGCAAACATCTCCGCTTATTGAATCTCTGGAAGTTTCAACTTGCAATTCGATTCATGTTTTCTTTTGTTGAATGTTGTATCTGCAAATATAGTTGTATTTGATGAAAGCACAAGAGTTTTGTGAATGTTAACTTTTATTTGGTTTGCTCATATTAATTATTTTAAGGCAGCGATAGATGATATTTCTCTGTTGGAGGAATTATATATAGAATTTTATCAATAGAAATTCATATAATAAAAATGGACGATTTTTATCCTTCATAGAGTGAAACTTCCTGAATGGCCTCTTTTTGGTCATCATTAAGCATTATATGATATGTTAATTAATTTACGAGCCTAAAGGCCTGACCTGTGGACCATTTTGAGCACAAGAAGCTCTGTTAGTGATAATTTTTCTGATCAAAACATACGCCAAATCGCTTTTATTTTGAACTAAATTCTGAGATCTTTCTTTGAAATTTTTCATTACTTGTAGGTGCTAATTACCCGGGTTAACAATGCAATTACAGCATATGCTTTTGATTCTGTCGACTATAGACAACCTTCACAATCTTCTAGATTTTGTAGCAAGATACCTCTATATGCTACTTTGACTTTTCAACAGTTGCAGCCATTGGGGATGTTTTATCATCTTGAATGCATCTACATGTTTGGCTGCCATTTCCTCAATTATGAAAGCTTGTTTTCTATATGCTATTATAATGACCTAGGTTTGGATAAAAAAGGCTTGATCTTCCTTGAATTCCTATTTTGCGATGGCGAGTAATTAGGATCTGGTTTTCTGTTTCTTTAGTTTGAGTAAAAGCTATTCATGAATAATGTGAATGGAAATTAGTTGTGAGTGTGTAATATATTGGGGATGGGTATGAAATTACTTTCCTATTTGGAAAGATTAACAAAAAATGGAAATCATTTGTTGCCAGCGGAGATACAAATGGCACTAAATGATGATTTAGAATGAAACAATTACTTTATAGTTTTTCTAGGCTTTTATTTTTATTTTTATTATATTTATTTTTATGGATGATGGTAAGGCTTCTACTCCCATGCATACTGATTGAAAGAATTTTTAATTGCAGATTTCTGGAGGGCTTACTGAATAATTTCATCCAATGCTACCCCATGTCTCTACCAGAACTCTGCCTTCTGAAACATTCTGGTAGTTTACGCTTAGATCATGCCAACAGTGTAGTACATGTTGGAACTAAGAATGAGCATATGAAAACACATGATGCTGCATCTCCAGACAATAGAAAAAACAGAAAGATCTGGAAGTCATCAAGTTCAGAGATAAATGGAAAGCAGTGTCAACCAACAGTGTTGAGTAAAGGGGGAGCCCTAGCCAGTCAACAGGTCTTACATGAAGATTCTTCTCATCAATTTTCAGAGCAGACCATTTCAGCGGATCAAGATTCCTGTAATTCTACAGAACCTCTGGTTTTAGAAGTCCCTGCAATCACCAAGGCTCTCGATGCACAAAGATTTAAATTCAGGCCTCTTCTGATTCAAAGCTTCTACCTTTTGGAATTTTCTAAGGTTAGTCTAGGCTTCTTTATATCTGCAGCAACGACCAATTTGTTATTTGACTTTCTTTTCAGATTTTGCATGGCAATCACAATGTGATATTGTGTCATCTTCAAGCTATTAACTCTAGGATTTTCTCAAGTGATCATGCTATTTCTTGTGCAACCATTTTGGCCTATTGCAAATTTATCTATGGTTTACATGCTGAGGTGAAGTTTGTATTTTAAAAAATATACAAAGGCAAAGGAGAAGTATTTTTTGCATCTTCATCAAAAGCAGTCTATAATTTCAACTTCTATGTTAAGCCCAAATTGCTGCATCTCTGCCTGTACTTGTTGCTCCATCTGAATTTTATGCTCCTGCATTTTAGATGTGCAAGCTTAGAACTCCTCAAGACTTGCAATTATTGATCCATATGTCAAAGTTTATGCATTGTTAATGTATAATTAAGTAAATGCAAATGATAACTGATAGTTCAAGCACAATTAACCTTGTTGGTGGTGATTACTACAATTCCTACAATTTTTTTTTTTGATGCAAATTTACAATACCTACAATTTTTTTTTTGTTGCAAATTAACTTGCATAGTTTTCTGACTTGTTCATGTGCAAATTGACTGAAAACATTAGCAGCTCTGCTATTATCTATGATGTATGCAGTCCATATAGACAGAAGAATGATGCAAGTCATTTAACATCTTTTGAATTGCAGAAAAAACACTCCTGTTGTTCTGATCCTGCAGCTGAGGTACCAAGATTTTTTGTATACCAATTACAATTGCCTAAATGCATAGTTTACTAAACTTTACATCATTAACTTTTGATACTCCTCAACTTCTGTTATTCTCTGTTCAACCTTTAACTTGTATTTTGAACCTATTTGACTCTTATGATACATGAAACCGACATATTTTATAAACACGTACTCCCTTTGTTCCTAATTATTTGTCATTTAAGGTTTTAGCACGTAGATTAAGGAATGTGATTAATATAGGTATAGAATGCTATACTACCCTTATAATAATTCTCTCAACCAATTATTACTTTTGTATATTCCTAAAAGGAGTAGATTTAGATAAGGGTAGAATAGGAAAAAAAATAGTTAAAATGCATTGGTTATTGAAAATGTCAAATAATTAGGAACAAAATAGACACCTAAAACGTCAAATATTTAGGAACAGAGGGAGTACTATATAAATACAATTATTTTATGTGGACTGAGACAATATTTAATTGAAGAAGATAATATATTAAAAGAATTTTTTTCCTTAACTTTTTGGTTTTAGCCTTTCACTTTTTGAAGCTCATTTAGCACTTCACATGCTTAATAGCATTTGAAATCAAATGCTTGTCCACTCTGGTCTTCTATGACTTAAATAAAATTTGAAAATATAAATTTTGTGGTAAAATAGGTTCAGAATAAAATTTAAATGTGTTTAGAAAATAATAAAAGTTGAGGGGTATCAAAGGTTAGTCATTTGAAGTTTAGAGGTGAAACTATGTGTTTGGTCAGTTGCAATCTAATATTGATTCGGACATGAGAAACAATGTCTTCTGATATGGCTGTGCATTATTTCCTGTGGTAGTTGCCCCTTTATCTGTACCTCTTGTGCAACCTACGCAACAAGCTGGATGACTTTGTTCCTGGAAAGCAAATCACATCTAGATGCATGAGCCATGCTCCTTGTTTCAACAAAATGACATTGGAAGAATTCTTGACCAAAGTTAGACCACTTTTCCCAAACTTCAGGAGGCATTTTGATTGTGCAGTTTCTGTTCTTAAAGAAGGCAAGATTATGACATCCAATTTGATTGGACTATTAATGACTGCAGATGCAATGATCTTTGTTCACTTTTGCTTGCTGTAGAATGTTTACTTGCACATCCTTATCTTTTCTTTGTACTGTATCCTGGTCCATTTCTGGAATTGACTTTTTGGTGTTTCAATGGAAGTAGGATATCTCTAGAAAGTTGTAAATAGTTGTTTGTGAAATTTAAATTTCATCACATTATGAAGTACTGGGATTTCTAAGAATCAAAGTTTTCTTGTGTAATATTTTAAGAGTTTTCTGTTTTCATTTTCTTATAATTCTGTTTCCATTTTGATTCTTCAGAAGTTTCTTAAAAACTGGTGTCTGTAATTGATGTCGAGGATGAAGATAAGTTATGCTATTGTTATTTCAAAAGATCCTTTTGTTATTCATTTCATTCTGTGATTTTTCTTATGCTTTATTTACAAAGGTGGCAATTCTCAACAACTTAACCCCATTTTTGTGCCCTTAGTGGGCTTAGATTTTTAACAATACATGTGCAAAGCAATAGGAAAAAAATTGCAGCACTTGAATGTTTTCCATTATTTTTTAACTAATGCTTTGTAGTAGGTAAAGATATTTGTGAAGAACATTGGAAAGTGCATTCTGCATCTGCTGGCAATCCAGATACAGCCAACCTAGTCTTTTCAAAATCTTCAGTTTCCATCTTGGTAATCAAAGAAGTTCTTTGGTGTTTCAATAAGGTAAATATTTATTTGCTTTTCAGAAAAAAGGTAACTATTTATTTAAAGTTCTTAGCATCCACATTAGCACCAATCTACTTAGTGTACACGAGTCGAGTAGAGCTTTGGTTAACTCGTGCTTGGTTCATTTATTATCTAGTCAAGCTCATTATGCCATTTTGTGTTCGCCAAATGTTCATGAGCTTAAATGAGGCTAAATGAGCCTAAAGAAATTAAAAAAAAAAAAAATACAAAGTATACATTATAATTATTCATTTCAAATTTAAAATAAATTATTTACTAAAAAAAGTAATAACGTATTTAATAAAAATTATGATTTTATTCTAATATTATATTTTTAAAATTTATTTTATATTTATTACGAATAAAAATCTGTATATTATATATCTTATATCAAATTATTAACACATTAAAATTATAAGTTAGCCTGCAAGCTTTTGTTCGAGCCTATTCACGAGTTTTAGGAGCCTAACTTGCATAGCTTGAGCTTGACTTGTTTATTAAATGAACTTCAATATACAAGCTTGAACGAGTTCTTATTGAGCTCAGCTCTGAGTAGCTTATGAGCAATTCAGCTTGTTTACAGCCATAAATCCACTTAATTGATTATTTACATGAAATCCTTTACAGTACTTGTTTTGCTGACTGCAGATGTTGAACCTTCCAGAAATTCAAGTGGAAAAAGCAGCTCTATCAGATCTGCTTGAATCCTTCCAGCCCAGTGAAATGTCTGAGATTGTCCTTTCTTCCATCCAACCCTGCCCTTTACCTGGAACAATAGAATATTTATATCTAGGTGCTTCATCATTTTTTGAAAACGTATTGAACACAGGTATGATGCCTTATGCTATTTATAAGGGTGTGTAATGGTAATTATATATTTGTTTTGTTTTTTCCTAATTATGATTGCATTCACTTCATGCAGCATCTTCATTTTCTTTTACAATAGCTTCAGAGACTCTTCTTACCCTTGAATCAATTGTTACCTCGATCCATTCATTCCTTGATAAATTGGAAAATACTGGCAAAAACACATGCTCAGTATCCATTCGCAGGATCCTTCCGACCTTGTGCAGAAGACTTGCGACTTCTGCCCGGACACTTTTAAGGCATAACTGGGATGATGAGAATCTTGAGAATGGGTGGAAAAACAAAGTGTGATCATTTCTTTTTTAGCTCTATTTCCTTAGTTTTATTCGACCATTTATGTTTTAGCTCTATTTTCTTAGTTTTTGTCACCTACTGACATAATAGTTTTTGTCACCTAATGACATAAGCACCATGGTTACTGGTGTCCATTTTTGAGTGTTCAGGGAGAAATTGTGCAAAAAATCTTGCGTATCTACTTGGAGAACAATGCATCTCAGTCTGATTTGCTGAATGAGCTGGCTAACTGCATTTTGCCTCAGGTGAGGAAAATTTTCCACTTTTAAGCTTCACTCTGTTTGCATCTCTCATTCTTTAGGATTCAGTCATCCTGATATAGTTTCTGTTAGACAATAATTTGAAGTGGGAAATGAGTTTGAGATTCATTTTTAGGAGCCCTCATTCTTCCTCAGTTTGACAAAAACACTGATTTGATTCAAATATGGATAGACAGTATCATTTTTATACAGACAAGATGATTTGTTGCCTTATAAGCCAATATTAAATGATATTTCCTCTGTGTTAGGTCTCTTCATCTAGACCAACAACAGAAGACAATCATCATGGTTTCCCGATGCTGTGTAATGAAACATTTGTTGTGTGGTATCGTGTGCTGGTATGCCTTCTGACAGTTTGACATTTATTCCTTTTATTATTTATTTGTTTCTCTATTCTTTTGAAGATGCAACAGTTTAAATTTCTCCAAGTCCACTTGATGTATTATTTTTGCACAGCATGAAGTGAACCTGAGTATTCTCAACAGCAAGGTGAGTTGGATATTCACAACAACATTACTGTGAAGTATTGATTTTCATGATAATTAAATTTTAATTCTTCTTTCTTTTCTGATGATCAGGTTAAGGATGCCATTCTCGACAAACCCAGGAGTATTCCATTCAAAACTGTTGAAAAGCATTTGTTTGAAATACGACGGACTGTGAATGTGGAGGTGTCATTAGTTAATATGTGCAGGACTTATGACAAGGTAACCAAATTGTTGTCATTTCTGAATTCTAATACTCATTCATTTAATTTAATTTTCTTTAGTTTCAAATTCAAATTTTTATTGAAGTGTAAATTTGTTGACATGGAATTAATGAACAGGTAATTGTGCATTCCATGGCTGTCAAATATGGTGGGAAGTTTGTTGATTTATTCCTTAAAGGTATTAATGTGACTGTGCAATGAGACCTTAGATGCAGTTACATGGGTTCTGATATATTAAAGTCTTGTACAGTGTTTGACTTCTTACAGGCTCACTTTCAAACACATAATGATCTTGTAATCGAATTGGTAAGAGCAGGTGCCCTGAAATTCTATTGTAGTTATTTCTTTAACATTCAGAAGATTTGTCTCATAGTTTGCAGTTCTTTTTCACTGTAAATCAGGTGAAGGAGCTTCAAAAGGCTACAAGAACAATACAGACATTATGTTCAGAAGCAAAGGTCAGTTTTATTTGTAAGTTTTTGAGGTTTGTATTTACAGAACTTCAGCTTTCAATTTAATTATGTTTGTTGTGCCAGGTCTTGAAACAAATTGTTGTCACTAGTAAGATTCCTGCTACAAAACGATCTATAGAACGCTTTTTGTTCCATGTGAAGGCTCTTCTTCATACAACACCTAACACATGCACTTTTTGGATGGGTATGGAAATATTTCAATTACTTCAGTATTTTTCAATTTTTCACAGAGCTTAACTTGGTTGTGATACTTTAATAACATTAGTTCAACATATGACTTCAGTCTGTAGTGTGATATGCATTAACTGGAGTATGGCTGTTTAATTTGGAATGCATGATTCGGCTTGATAACATACTTGAAAGAGTATCATAATGGTTTTGTCACAAGTTTTAGCAGATTTGAAAGGGTTCATATATGATATGTAGTTGCCTGAGATGGCTGCTAGAGAAAAGACTCCTATGTGCTATGCTCCTGTGCCTTGTCATCCATATGGAAGATCTGGATTTCTGCCCATCTCATTGTTTTCACATTTTTTTTGTCAGGAAATTTGAAACACAAAGATTTAATGGGTCAGGTGGTAAGCTCCCAAGTTTATGTGGATAATCAAAATGCTAACATTGACGAAGATTTGGCGGAGGCTGATGATGATGATCAACCTATTAGTGTAGCTATTGAGGGGAAAGACCTGTGACCATGTGAATCAATTATATGCTTCTTTCTGATATATTGAGCAATGAAAAATATTTACTGCACAATCACATAAACATAAAGTTTGGTACACATTGAAAATGAAAAGAGGATGTAAACAAATATTTAATTTAAAAGGATTTTGTTCTAAACTTATTTCTAAAAATAAAATAAAATTTAATATAATTTTTTTAAAGTTACATTGACAAATAGATGCATTTCAATTAAATTTGAACTATTTAATTATAATAGGAGTATAATAGAAATTTTGAATTTAAATATCTTAGCCACATACAAAATAAATCTTATTTAAGGATTATAAGAATATCACTTCATGTCTATCATTCGATAAACTTTCTTCTTTGATATTGAGGTAGATGGCCATTGTAAAATAATTACTCCAGCGAGAGCCATACATATATCATCTTGAATGGCTTGCTACAAATCATTATCAAATGGTATGATGAGTGAGTCCTTCTGTCATTATCAAATGGTATGATGAGGTGTCCTGCAGGAGGTGAAGAGAATTTTTGTTGGAATTAAGGAAACATTAAAGGTTTACAGGAAAAAATAAAGGAAATTAAGAAATTTAATCACATTTAAAGAATGGAGATAAAAAAAAAAGATCAACAGGAATATAAGGTATTTTCTAAAGTTCGGATTTCCGATTAATTCTACATCTTTTACCTAACTTATTCTTAGTTTGTAAGAGCACAATGAATTTTGTCAACCACTTGTCCAACCTCTTAAATGTGATATATAAGAGGTGCTCATAGATTTAAAGTGAAAACTAGTTGTTGGAGATTTGTTTTTCAAGCTCTACTATTCTCATTTTTTTATTTAATGTAATTTTCAGCTCTTTTCAACTTGGATGTATGCTCATGAGTGTGAGGAGTATGTTCACGATTGTAACCTTTAAAATTATAGTCGTTGCTTATACAAACTAGCCATTGGAAGTTGCAAAAAAGGGATCATAAGCATGGTCACGATTGTGAGAAAGATTGCCTCAAAATGCCACCTGAATTCCACTTGATCATGATCAACTGAACTGCTCATGATTGTGATGGTCCTGCTCATGGTCATGAGGGTAATGCTCATGATCCTACTCATGATCATGAGCATTACCCTCATGACCATGAGTAGGATTATGAGGAGGACTGGCTTACCAAAAAATTTGAATTTGGAATGCGTCTCATCAAATTATTTTTAAAAGCCCAGTTATGACTCCCAAATAGCATTGTTTTCAGGTCAAGTTAATGGATATTGATCATGGCTTTGAACCTAGCTAAAGTGCACTCTTAAATATACAAATTAACAATAAAAATGTTAAAGTCAAAATCAATGTTAATTTAAGATTGATCAATACATTGATAATGTAAAGGGTCAACAATCTCCCCTTTTTTTATTTTGATAATCAACTTTTGAATGATAATTTAAAATCACTAGGTGCATGTGTGTGCATTTATTTTATAATACTCCCGCTTAATCATATATCAAGGAGTTCTGAAAATTCTTCCCCTTAATATATGCTAAGGTGAGTTAAACATGTCAAATATCATTTAATCATATCAAATATTATCATTCAAAATGCCAAATTTCTCTTACCCTTTGTCAAAGTAAAAAAGGAGAAAATCAAAAGAGAAAGATACCAAATGAAAAATGAGATGCAAATGGAATATAATTAATAATACCAAATTAACAATGAAATTCCAATTGAGAAAAGAATGATATCAATTGAAAATAAACACCAATTAACAAAAATGATATGAATATCAAATGAATACTAAAAAATAAGGATACCAATTGAAAAATTAGTGAACTAAGTGAAAAAGAAATTATACCAATTGATACCCAATAAAAATCAAATGAAAAATCAATCATGAAAAGTGCAACATATGCCAATCATAACATATAATAAAGAATTGACAATAACAATCATGATTCTTAATCTATAATCCAAAGAGGGCTTTTAAAAATAAGGCATACCAAATGAAAAGTGATGCCAAATGAGGGATAACAAATGAGAAATATTGAAAAAACAATGAGAAAATAGCATGCCAAAATTATGCAATTTTCTAAAATCATTTTGATCATGCAAAGGGTTAAGTTCTTTTTGGACATTTTAATGTTTGCATATCTATTGGAAAACTATATAAATTGATTTCATTAGCTTATAAATAATCAACACAAAATACCAAAATAATCTTTAAACAATCTTTTAAAGCCAAACCTTAATTAGTCTAGATTTGTGATTCTCAAAGTAGTTTATAGATAAAAGGTTAAGATGAAGTATTCTATAGTAACATACATTATTAGATTGTCCAAGCTTCAAGTAAAAACACTTAAATTTAGCAAATATATTTTGCCTACCTAAATTTGCAAAATTGGCATGTTTAAAATGGTTGGTGGCTTTTTTAGGCACAAGTAATTTAGTATATGAATATAAATCACAAGAGCAACAATGCATGAATTTTTGAGTTTTTGTGCTAATGTATGTGTGCCTTTTGTGATACATGAATGCATGGAATGGTTAGGGTTCTTAGCTGTTACTTTAAATCCTTAGGCCTTAAAAATACTTGCCTTTAAAGGCTTTCCCTTGGCATTTGATATTTAAAACTTTTGGTTTTAGAATCTTGAGCTTTAAAACTTTGATAAGGAATGAGTGATGAGTTAAGAGTAGCCTTAATAAACTTAGGGGGACTCGATGATGTATAAGCTCTATTAGAATAGTCAAATCCAAATATCAAACCTCTAGACCTTTGACTATCTATAAGATTATCAAAAGTTTCCTTTCCTTCTTGAAATTTGAAAATAATGCCTTTTAGCTTTAAAATTTATTTTGAAAGCAACTTATTTTCTTTCATAGTTTTATCAAAATCATTTATTAAACATAAAGAGGCTTTTAAATTATGAGATAACATCTCGTTTGAGGAAGTAACACTTTAAAATATTTATTTTTAAATCCTCAAAACTTTTGGTTAATTTTGAAAACTTTTATTTATATAACTTTTTCTTTAAAAGCAATTTCTGACATTTTAAGATAAAATTTTATATTAAGGAGCTTTCATTATCAAGTTTCTCATCATCATCAAACTTATTATGACAATCACAAGAGTGTATAGATAAGGAAGGTACCTCATCTTTGTCCTTTAGAGTTATAAAGCAAATGTTTGATACCTCTTATTGCTTCTCCTTCTTCTCAAATTATGAGTCATCCTAAGTGGCCTTAACAGATTTTTTGGACAATTAGGTTTGGTTTAAGCCCTTAAACTTTAAACCAAACTTTGGATGCTTTAGTTTAACCTCTTAAGATGTTAGTTCATTATGTTAAAGTCTTGGTTGCTCATCTAAGGTTCAATTTTCAATTTCAAACACTTATTTGATCATTTTGGGAGGTGGCTTAGTCTTTTGAGCTTCTAAAGAATTGCATGTCTGATTTATAGGTTATGGCTTTTGAAGCACATTGTGGATAGCCTTTTTTAAGGTTATCATCTATTTAGTCAACAGAAGACTTTCATCATTGGACCACTTTAGAGACCATAGAAAATCAAGTGTCAACAGTTGCCATATGCTTTATATACATTGATTAAGCTCGGTAAGCTTCTTAATGTATAAGAAGTAAATGTAAGGTGTCCAGAAAGATTGGGACACATTACCAAAATCAAGTTATAGTAAATGTGTTGTATAGCCATGTGCGGTGCCATATATTTTTGGATGTTGGATCTTAAGGTTGCTTAAGACAATTCGGTGATCTTGCTATATAACTTTTGGCTTTGAGTGATAAAGGGCCACATGATTTTTGACCTTATGCTTTGAATAGTAAAGCCTTAACCATCAAGTAGTAATTTTATAACTGATTTGCGGTGTCTTGGCAAATAATTTCCTCTAACCATTGTACAGCGTTAGACAAAAGATATTGTATAGCCGATGTGTGGTGTCAAGCTGGAAGTGTTATATGGCCAATATGCAGTATCAAGCAAAAGAGCTATATAACTATTATGTAGCATCAAACAGAGAGTGCTATGTAGCTAATAAATGACATCAAGTAGAAAGTGCTATATAGCCAATATGCAGCATCAAGAAAAATGTGTTATATAGTAGATGTGCAACATCAAGCAAAGGCCATTTAGTTGTCAAAATGGAGTTTCCAAAAAAAGTAGTTTTAAGTAGAGTTTTCTTCAAAGATGTTTTTAAGATGAATTTTTCAAAATGTAGTTTTCAAAAGTATAGTTTTCAAAATGTAGTTTCTAGAAGTAGAGTTTTTAAAGATGTTTTCTTTTGATGAAGACTTATCCATTCTAGGAATGGCATGTGCTAGAGAGTTTAAGTGACTGTGATAATAATAATCTCACTTTAACAGAATTTTTAATATTTTAAAAACATGGTTGACAACTTTTAGCTAAAGATGTTTTAGTTACCAAGTAAAGAGCTAGCATCCCAAATGATTGGGTGAGGATCTTACAAAAAAAAGTCTTCCAAAGACAATGACAAGTAAGACAACTTTGTTATCAAGATTCCTTTTTCAATAGGTATAAATGTTGATTATGTACATTCATTGCAGGATTTATCCCTTCTTAGCATTCCTCGCCTTTCACGTATTACTCAGCGCGAGTGTTATTAAAGGGTCTTTCAGATACTCTTACTCATTTTGAGCATTGGAGTAGATAAAAATTTTATTTTTTTATTTCCTATATTGGTTTCCCTCTTAGGTATTCCCTGCATTTCTTTTTTTTCTTAACGTGAATTCTACTAAGGGATCCTTTAAATACTCTTACTCATTTCAAGCATTGGAGTAGGTTGAGTATGATTTGGAGTTTATGCATATTTAGAAGGATATTTTGATAGTTGCAAGTTGTTTTATGTATCATGGTTCCTTGTGGACATGATTCTATAGGATTCTTTCCCCACTCAGATGGTTATCAAACATTAGATTGAGTAGAGTTTAGAAATTTCGGTTTAGAATTGTTAACCATGTATAGGGAATTAAGAAAATATTATTAAAAGGAGATTAAGGTGACTAGGGTTGATTTATTCATCCTTGATATGTGCCATTCACAGTGTAGATAAATCCACAAAGAGCATAAGAAGATTTATGTATGGATGTATGGACGTAGATGTATGCATGGATGCAAATGTATGCATGGATGCAAATGTATGCATTTAAAAGAGAGGGAAAAAGTGCTCTATTAGGGATATGTAATGTTTCTTTTGGATGTATTTTAGCTTTCAATTCCACTTTTGGAGCTTTATTTTGTATCATACTTTTAAGAAAGTCCTCTCGCTTCTTTAGTGTTTTCTTTATTTTATTTCCATAAGTTATGGATGGTGGAGGAATAACTAACAAATTTGACCTAGAGTTCTTTAAGGGCATTAAGGTTGATTAATTTGACTATAATGCTAGTTTTGCTCCTATTAGGAAGCCCATCCTTTTTCACTAGAGTTTGCACAGGGTGTTGCATGGACGAATTGTTCCTTTTGTTTCAGATTTGAGGGAGTATACATGGATGCTCTATCATTATAAGGTTAGTTTTCTTTAAATCTCTTTCTTTTCCTTTATTTAATTTCCATTTTTTTAATTTCCTATAAAATAGAATAAGAGAGTTGTACTTAGTGTTTGTTTATAATTTAGTAATTAGTTCTTACTTAACAATATGTAATTGTTCTGACTTCGCTATAACTGTTGTTGCTGCATATTGAATTTGCATGTGTAATAGTTCTTTGATTATTTCCTATTCTTGTGTGCTAGAGATCCATTATATGTGCTAGAAACTTCCATAAATAAAAAAGATAAACTTTGAATTAGTGCTTGTCTTACTATATAAAAGATAATTTTAGGTCAGAAAATTCATTTTGCTGACATCCTTTTCTTTCATCATTGCTCTTGTTCCATTACTTCACAAGTGCCTTTTGTCCTTGCATGCTTAGATTTACTTAATAAGCACCTTTTATCCTTTCATGCTTGGATTTTACTTCATTATTCTTTGCTGTTGTATTTTCTCACAATACAATTTAAAAAATAATTTAAGTTAGCATTGATTCTACTTTTGGTTGATGATTCTCAATTAGAATACATTTTAACTTCCCTTTTATTATTTTGTCTTTACGACATTGATGCTTGTAATTGCCTTGGAGGGAAGGGGGGGGGGAGGTGAATAGGGCTGTTGAGAATTTAAAGAAATTTAAGAGAAAATTAAGGAGAGATTAAGGATTAGATGATTGCACATAAGAATTTAAGCAGTTTGGTTTATCAAGAAACCTACGTGTAGATAGCGGGGTTTAATGCGTGCCTAAGATTTTAGCAACCGTGACACTGTTTGAGCTCAGGGCTCTAGAGAACACACTAACCTCTGTCACAAAGATATGGTGTGGAGATGAGGAGTCGCCACCCAGGGTAATAACTAGGACAAATTAAAAGTGGTGGTACTTGATTCTCTAAAAGAAAGCTAGCGCCACAATGGATATAGAATACTAACTTCTTTTAGTTTCATGTTTATTTAGATTTGCTTTATGAATTACTATCTTATCCTCTATTTACATGCAATTTCATATAAACCCTTATTTAAACGATTAACTTTAGGCAAGCTAGTCATGAAAAAAAATGTAAACAATGCATTCATTTAAGTTTACAATCCCTAAGTTAGCTAATCTACATTGATTTTAATTAAATGGGCCAAATTTACATGCTTTAATTTACAAGTGAGTTTAAAAGCTAATAGATCCAATTCCTACTTAATTTTAATTAAGTGAACCTAAGTCTACTTATTTTAATTCTAAAAATGGGCCTAAATCTATAAATTATGAAGTATTTAAATTAGCGGGCCTAATTCTATATGTTTTAATTCTAAGGTGATCTTAAATCTACAAATTATGGAAAATAAGACTAATTTAATGGGCTAAGTCTATTAAATTACTTAAATTAAACTACGTGGGCCTATGTTTAAATTAGCTAAATGAGCCTAAGTTATCTCTAATCTAATTTTTAATTAATTATGGGTCTAAAATGCATTTTAATTAATTAAAATCAAGACCTACTAAATTAATAACCTATTAAATGAAATGGGCTAATTAAAAGATGAGCCAAAAAGAACTACCTAAAACCTAAAATTAATTAAATGGGTTAGAGATTAACATAGGCCTGGGGCCCAACACATATAAAAAGTAAACAAGTCCAACAACAAATAAAAAATATCAAAACAATCAAATAAAAGATCAAACAATCAATTAAATTTATTTCTTCTAAAAAAAACCTAATTTAGTTAAAGTGACCTTAAACCACAAATTATAAAATAATTAAGAAACAACCATAATTCTATCCACTTAAATCTAATTCAATTTTAATTAAAAAAAATTATAATTATCTCTATAGCCATTAATTTTAATTAATTACCTAATTAAAACCCTAATTTTACTACCCAATTAATAAAATAAACACAACCACACACATAGGATTTCATTATTCCCATTATTGGCGCTTTTACAATGATCTAAATTGCTAATATAACTCAAAAATTAAATAATAAATAAAATAAAACAACCAAAAAAATAATAACAATAAAAAAAACCTAGAAACTATATTCAACTACAAAATTCAATCCATGGCATCCCATGGATTTTGTTCTCCACAATGATTTGTTATGTAATTCCCTCCATAATCACAAACAAAACATAAAAATAAATAATGATTAGTAGTTAAACGAAAAATAAAAAGATTAAAATTAAATAAAATTAAAATTGAATAAAACTAAAAATAATTAAATAAAATAAAAAAGAAGAGGTAGAGGAAGAAATGATTGGATGGATGCAATATTGATTTTCTCCTCAAAGTGGTATAAATCTCGTTGTTTTTTAGAATAAATCTCCAATGCTTGATTTTTCCTCCCAAAAGTCTACTGCTTCTTCTTCAAAGATCAATACCTCTCAAGAAAATAATATTTGAAAACTACGTAAGAGGAAAAGGAGAGGTCTAGGAGGAAGTCCTCCTCTGGGAGAGTTTAGCTAGGTTTTTATAGAAAATCCAAACTAAAAAACGTATCATACTGTGACTTCCTCTCTTCATAGTGATAGAGTTTTGGTTTTAAAAGGACTTTTAATTTCCTGAAAAATTTAGATAAATCCTAGAAAAGGGATTTATCATATTATTTGACTAATCAAAATTCAAAAAATAAAATTTTTTATTTATTGGAAAATAAAAAATATAGATGGAATATGTTTAATTCTGACTAAAATTGAATAATTTAAATCGGTTTTATATAATTTTGATTGGAATTACAGAATTTTGATCTTTTTTTTTAACTTTTAATTATAGAAAGACCCTTGAAAGAATTTAAACTTTTCAATTAGGTCCTTAAAGAAAATGTTACAATTAAGTCCTTAAAAACCAACTAAGTTCTTTTGAAAATGCATTTAGGCTTTTGAGGTTTCAAACTTCAAGTGTTGAAGATCTATTTTTTAATATTTTCATCATTCGAGTCCTCTGTTGCATCCACACTCCATCATCATGAAATTAGGTGTTTACACTACGTCTCCACCTAACTCTCCCAAGTTAGGATTTTGAATACCTCAATTTATTCACTTATATTGATTTCTTATAAGCTTCAGTTTTATGCTTAACTCTAACCTTACAAATATGAGTTTTTAGACTAACTCTAAACCACAACCTAAGTGTTGTGATCAACAAACACTTAGACTAATTCCTTTAGAAATAAATTTCACTTCCCTTCTAATCTATCCTAAGAATTAGATGAAGTAGAAGTCATATTTCTAACACACAACCAACTCTCAAAAGAGTTAATGAGAAATAAAGAAAGTAGATGGAAATTTGAGAGCTTGATGAATGATAGGAGAAAAGATTTTAACAACCAAGTTTCTAATGCTTGAATGATGCTTTAGAGGTTATTTTAAATACTTAAGCAACTCAAATATGGTTGATGAAGCCATTAAATTCATCATAAAGTTCTTCAAGCTTCATTAAATGCAATTCAACTTTTTTTATAGAAATTTGGTTAGTCTCGGTTGGGACATTCAATAAAAATAGTTATTGTACTATGACATGACCATTCCTTGAAAGAGGCATAACTCGTGATGGTTCATCCTAATTAGGACACTGCTTGTCTAACTTGTCTAGGGTTCAGTCCTAATTGGGACTCTTGATTAGGATTGGAACTGGACCAAAAACTCTAATTCATGCTTGATGAAGTCCTGGGTGGATGCATATAGTCCTGATTGGGATTGCTCAGTCTCGGATGGTGTCTTAGTCAGGACGGTGTTCTCAGGAGGAGCATTATCCGATGGCTGAGTTATCTTTGATATGCTCTCAAGTGCTTCCTTGTGGTCTTGATCGGGATACTTGTCCCGAGTAGTGTATTGATTAGAACCATATTCGAGATTAGCACTGCCTTATTCTCGATTTAAAGTAGCTCTATCTTGGTTGGGATTCAGTTCAGGATGGGTGCTGTTAAGGGTTCAATTTGCTTTGTTTTTCTTTATGATTTAGCTTCTAAAAGATATCTAACTTATACACACTTGAATTGAACTTGTTAAATAATCAAAATATGGTTTTTTTAAGATCAAAACAAGGGTGATTAAGATTGATCATTTCAAAAGATCAATAATCTCCCCCTTTTTGATTTTGACAAATCTATTTTGAGTTTAAAAAGATAATCAATTACATATGTGTGTGAATGTTTAAAATCCCCTTTAATTTATAAGTTTCTTTTTAATTTTACTCTCCTTTAATATGTGCTTAGATAAAATAAAATACACAAAATCAAGTTTGGGCAAACTTAAACACTTCTCCTCCTTTTGGAAAAATGCAAAAGATAAGAAAAATAAGCATTACATTAATTAAAAAGAGAAAGTACAATGAACTAGGAGGAAAACACATAAACTAGAAAGAAACCTAAGGTAAACTAAAGATAAGACATAAATGAAAATATAAACTAAAGAAATAGCAAAGCATAAAGCACACTAAAAACATAAAACATATCCTAATAAGAGGTAAATAAACACATAACACATGGATGGAGAGATCATTTATCATGAGGAGCATCTTCTTGAGTTGGAGGAGGAGGATGGGTAAATAGAGCATGGGTGCATGCATAGCCTTGTTGTTCATATAAGTAATGCACATCATGTTGGAGGTGGGTTAAGTGCTCATTAACTACATATTGAAATTTGTTTCCATCAAGCTCAAACAATCAAAGAGTTATCCTACCCATTGAGGTTCATCACTAAAGGCTTGAGGGCCTTGAGAAGAAGTGCCTTTATGCCTAGTTCTCTTTCTTGGAGCTTCTCTTCTCATCCTTATTATCCTTTAAATTACTTTATATCCTTAAGATCTTTACTTTGAGATTGAACTTGGGCCAAATCATGCTTTCACACCCATTTGTTGTTAAAAAAGGAGAATTTCTTAGAATTTTTATGAAGTTTTCATAAAGAAGAATGGGTTTAGTAGAAGGAAATGTGGAGAGATCAACACTATAGAATTGGGCTTGTTTAGTGATAATTCCACCAATACAAATAACATCAATTAAACTATCATTAATTAGCCAAAGCCTCAATTGCAAAAACTATCTTAAGGTTATAAGTTCATTATCAGTAAGACAATGGAGAATAAAAAAAGTCATCAAGGGAGATGGTTTTATTACTAAGTGCTTTAGCAGTAATAAAGTAAGTGAGAAAATGATGAACATACCATAAGGCCTTATATTGAAGGAGTAAGTGTGACTGAGGGAGAAGTTTAAGGTGGCTTAAGGAATTTGAAATGTAGTCCAAAAAGTATAGGGAAGCCAATTTAGGTGAACTTAGCAGTGTCCATCTTTTAAGAAGCCAAGGAGTGCATCAAATTCAAGATTAGTCATAAACCTTTATTTTCCACCCAATTTAAAATGCATGGAGAAGTAGGGGTTATCATCACCACAATGAATAGAGTAGAGGGTGAATATGGAGAGAAATTCAACAATCAAAAAAGGGTATGAGGGTAAGAGAAGTTCTTTGACCTCTTCATAGAATCCAAGTGCTTTTAGAGTGGATTCACACATGATCTACAGGGAATGAGATGCCTTTTTTGAAAGAGAGCAAATCTCATTTTGATATCTTGGGAGAAGTAGGAGAAGGGAGGATGTGACTTCTTTGGTTTGTCCTTCTTAGAAGGAGGTTTTTGAGAGGAGAAAGGAGCCTTGGATGGTTTCTTTAGAGCCATAGTGGAAGGAGAAGAGATGATACAAAAAAAATTGCTAAGGAAGGAAGTAAAGGAGAATAGTAAAGATAAATTTCAGTAATGAAGGAGAAAAATTATAGAGTAGAAAAAGAGTGAAAGAGGAAGAAAATTTGAATTTTAGTTAAAAATTGCATAAAAAACTGTTTCTGTGTAGGATTGATTTGCCTAATCAATGTAGAAAATTTAAATTCCCAATGCTATCAAGATTGATGTCTCGGTTGGGATTGGTTATCCCGATTGGGACATAGGTGTCATGAATAGCATCACAATTGGGATGCCGATTGTGATCGTCATGGTGAAGAATTTGAATAAGTGTCTTGATCTGGATGAAGCACAGTAACGATCAGGACAAAGCTTGTGATGACCTTTGAGCTTTTGGAAAATTTGCAATCGAGTTCAAAAATTTTTGCAATTTAGTCCATACAGACTAAATGCACACCAAATTGAATGGAATTAAATACAATTTAATCTTAATCATAAAGGAGGCAGTGTATATCCCTAATAGAGCATATAAAAAGATATTTAAAAAAATCTTATTTTGCTACTTTAAATAATTAATTAATTGAATTTAGTTCAATAATTAATTATTGGTTAGCAAAAAAAAAAGAGATATTATTGAAAGATAAAAAAATAATTTCAAAGAAGAATTGAAATTAAAGTTAAAAAAATTGAAGCACTTTATCAAATCAAGGTAAGCAATAATTTTTATAAAACAACTATTTTCAAATTAATATTAAGTAAGCATATAACTAAATCACAATATATTTTCAATTACAAGCAAGCTTTCAATCCAATAATAATATAATTAAAGATTATCCATATGCACAAGACTTAGCTAACAAAGGGCATGAATCAATGCAAGCTAAAACCACCAATCATTCCAAGCTCATGCTTAATGAAATTTAATCTTTCCTCAATGAGAGGTTTGGTGAAAATATTCACAAGTTGATTGTTAGTATCAATAAATTTTTACAATATATCACCACATTGTACATGATCTAAAATGATGTCTAATATCTATATGTTTAGTTCTAGAGTGTTGAATGGGATTTTTGCTAAGGTTTATAACACTTGTATTGTCACATTTAATTGAAATGTGATCAATTCTAATGCCATAATCCACTAATTATTATTTTTGCTACAAGACTTGGGAGCAATAACAACTTGATGCCATATATTCGGCTTCAGTAGTGGACAAGGTAGTTGAGACTTACTTTTTAAAAACTAAGAGACTAAGTAATTTCTTAAAAATTGGCAAGTTTTAGAAGTGCTCTTCCTATCTAGTAAACTATCAGAAAAGTCTACATCCGAATAATTAATTAAGTCAAAGGATGAATTCCTAGGATACCAAAGTCCTAAATGCATAGTTCCAATAGGGTATTTAAAAATCCTTTTGATTGCGTTCAAGTGAGACTCCCTAGGACCATATTGAAAATGTGAACACAAGTAAGTAATAAACATCATATCAGGCTTAATAGCGGTTAAATAGAGAAAGGATCCAATTATACCTTATATCATTTTTTATTAATCTGTTTGTCATTCTCATCCTTATTGAGTTTGGTGGTAGTGGTCATAGGAATCTTGCTTGACTTAGCTCCATCCATGCCAAACTCCTTGAGAATGTCTCTTGTATATTTGGTTTGGTTGATGAAGTTCTTATCCTTACATTGCTTGGTTTGTAATCCAAGGAAGAACTTGAGCTCACCTATCATGCTCATCTTAAATTCCCTTTGCATCAACTTAATAAGCAATGATTAGTAGCACAAAAAAATGATATCATCAACGTATATTTGAACAATAAGTAAATCATGCTTGGATTTCTTTATGAATAGGGTTATGTCAACTTTTCCTTTAGAGAAACCTTTCTCAAGTAAAATGTTGCTCAACCATTCATACCTAGCTCTAGGAGCGTGCTTCAATCCATACAATGATTTTGAAAGCTTAAACACATGATTAGGAAAATCAAAGCTTTCAAAATCTCAGAGGTTGTGCAATATATACCTCCTCTTCAATGAAACCATTTAAAAATGCACTTTTGACATCCATTTGAAACATTTTAAAGTCCATGTAAGATGAAAATGCAAGTAGCATCCTAATAGATTCTAACCTTGTAACAAGGGCAAAGGTTTCATTATAATCAATGTCTTCTTCTTGATTATAGCCTTTAGCTACTAGTCTATCTTTGTTCTTGGTGATGACACCTTATTCATTCATCTTATTTATAAATACCCATTTGGTCCTTATAATAGGATGACGCTTATGCCTAGGAACTAAGGTCCAAACCTTATTGCTCTCAAATTGATTGAACTCTTCTTGCCTAGCAAGAACCCAAAATTCATCGTTCAAGGCATCATCAACATTTTTGGGTTTAATTTGAGAGATAAAGGCTAAATTAATAAAAGATTTTAGTTGAGACCTAGTAGTTACCCCATTTGTTGTGTCACCAATGATGAGGTCTTGAGGATGTGCTTTTTTGAATTGCCAATCTTTGGAATATCATCCTTTAAGGTAGGTTGAGGCATCTCCTCACTTGTAATGACCTGTATTTTAAATAATATAAATATATTTTGGGATATGCAATGTTAATAAAAATTTTAATTTCATTTATATATTATAATTAATTGTGTAATTTTATTGAAAATATAGTTAAATAATATGTTTTAAATAGTTTTAGAATTTTATAGGGTATTAAAATAATTTTTATAAATTATTTACTATTTTAACTAATTAATATTAATTTTTGAAAATTATACTCAAATAATAAATTAATTACTATTTGGTGATTAAATGGGTTTTTAACTACCTTTATAATATATTTAAACTATTTGAATAATTAAATGTGAATTTGACTATTTATGTTGAATATTTGAAAAAAAAATTGGATTTTTATAAAATTATATAAATTATTTGAGATTTTATTAATTATTGTGAAAAATATTTATATTTAGTGTTTTGCTGTTTAAATAAATTATATTGTAATTTATTAATGATTTTATGGATTTTTAGTGTTTTTAATATATTGTTATTTTATATTTATTTCTATCTTGTATTGTGAACCTCGGTTGGGAATTGTTTAGTTCGAGGTCCCAACCTGAGGTGTTGAGCTATTGTGAACTTTAGAAGTGTGTTTGCTTACAGGATTGACTCTACTTTTGTAGAGGGATGCCTGTTTTACAGAGGATACTCTGCTGAATTTTCGGGTAGATTTCTCATAAAATATGACATCAAGTCAATCCTAAGTTTTGAATTCTAGGTTCGAGTGGAGTCTTCCTTAGAAATTCTAGAAGTTAGGATTTCTATATTTTGATAGTCGTTTTTATTTTATGTCTTTTAGCTACCCTTTCGGTCGCATCTACCAGTTGAGGTCGGACGCAACGTAGCAGAGGAGCGCATCCATCTTGTAAGTTAATATTTGATTTGCATGTCGGGTTTTCAAGTTAAATACATAAATTTCTGATGAATTTAATTTTATGAGATTCAAGGCAGTATTCTTCAAATGGTATTGCATGACTTAATTTATAGTTAGTTTATTTTATTTTTGTTTATTTATTGTAATTTTCCTTGTTTTATTTATCTTCATTTATTTTAAATAAACTATGGTAGAACGAGCTACCTGATGGGCTTTATCAGGACTGTGTGCGCACCGGTAAAATATTGGGTTGCATTGATTATATTATTAAGGCCAAAGGTCTAGTGATGCTTTGCTCTCAGACACCTCCAGTAGAGTTGGATTGTATTTATTAAATCACTAGGGCCGATGGTCTGGTGATGCTTTACTCTCGGACACCGCCAGTGATATTGGATTAAGCGATGTGACTACGGTTGTTCATCCTGGTGATGCTTTGCTCTCGGGATCCGATAGTCTTGGATATAAGTGAGTTGATTGGCTGTTAGAATTGAGGACTAGGGTTTTACCTAATTTTTATACTATAATGTTTTAAGAGCATTTAAAAATTTATTCCTCTTTTTGAAAAATGAATTTCTTATATGTATATCAAATGATTTGAATAAAATTATAAATATATTATTCCTTTATAAAAATCTGTTTTAAAGGAGATTTTCAAACTGCATTCATTTCTTTTATTAGCTTACTCAGTGAGGTCTGACTCCCTTCAACTTATTTTTTTAGGAGTTTGGGAGTCTTCTATTAGACTTACTTCCCTATGTTGAGTAGCTTCCTCACTAGCTATTTTATGTAGGTCTACATAGTTTGTGCTTGTAATAGTATCCGTATATCGCAGTAGAGAAATTGTATAACTGCATACTCTAATTTGGATATTATGTATTTGAGATTTATGCAATGAGATATTATTTTGTATAACTGATTATTACTATATTATGCATGATGATGGTATGGTTTATTTAAATTGAGAAAAATCAGTTTGATAATGTGCATTATGATTTAATTATTGCATTGTAAAGTTTTAAAGGTGAAATGTTTTGTGTTTTTCTTTTAAGGCTTACTATGGGTTTTGGTAGCTTTAAGCTTTCCTATTCCCTAGTGTCGGTCACATGCCCCTTGGGTTTGGGTCGTGATATCTTCCTTTATAGGACCTACAAGCCGCAAAGGTTTGCTAATATTTTCTTCTTGAATGTTTAGATCTATAAGTTCATCTAGAACATCATCAACACTACTAAAATCCTTTCTAGGATTAAGTGGGTTAGATTCATCAAATACTATATGCATTAGCTCTTTAACTACTAGAGTTCTTTGTTAAATATTTTATAAGCTTTGCTAGTGGTAACATAGCCTAGGAAAATTCCTTGATCAACTTTAGAAAAAAATTTCCGAAGGCTATCCTTGGTGTTTAATATAAAGCACTTGTATCTAAATACTCTAAGATATTTTAGGTTTTCTATTGTTCCAAAGCTCATAGGAGGTTTTCTTTAAAATAGGCCTCTTAAAGACTCTATTTGCTATATAGCAATAAGTGTTAATAGCTTCCACCCAAAAGTATAAAGGTAAATTATACTAATGAAGCATGGTCCTAGCGATTTCAACAAGAGTACTATTTTTCCTTTCAATAACCCTATTTTGCTAAGGTGTTCTAGAAGAAGAAAATGTATATGAATAACATTCTCATTATAAAAGATTTTAAATAATTTTTTTTAAATTCGATTCCATGATCACTTTAATAGTTGAAAAGCAAAAACCTCTTTCCTTTTGAACTCTTTTTAAAAACTTTCAAAAGCTTTAAAAACATCATTCTTATAAGCAAGGAAACACACCCAAATGTATCTAATAATCAACCAAGACATATACATAGTGCATTCTACCTAAAGTATCAACTCTAGTAGGTCCAAATAAATCCATATGAATAAGTTCAAGTGGCCTAAAAGTGGATACTACATTCTTGAGCTTAAAGGAAGATTTGGATTATTTTCCCTTTTGGCAAACATCATAAGGCTTGTCCTTAGGGAACTTAAGTTTGGGTAACCTAACCACAAATTCATGTCTACTAAGATCATCTAAAATCTCAAAGTTTGTATGTCCTAATCTTCTATGCCAAGTCCATATGTTATAGGAAATAGAGATTAAGCATTTAATGTTATGTTATTAACTTTATTCAAGTCAATGACATAGACATTGTCAACTTTTTCATCATTAAAAATTACTTTGTCATCATCTAAGCTTCTAACAAAGTAATTTCTAAGATAGAAAGTGACTTTATTTCCTATATCACACAATTGACTTATATTAAATAAATTATGCTTAAAACCATCAACAAGCAATACATGATGAATTGATAAGGATTGAGGGTTACCAATTTCTCTAATGCCTATTATCTTCCTTTTGTCATTGTCCCCAAATGTAACATGACCTCCATCCTTAGCATTAAGCTTATTGAATTGGTCCTTGTCGCCCATCATGTATCTTGAACATCCACTATCAATATACCAGTTACTTCTACCTTTTTTGGACTTCAAGCACACCTACATAATATAATTTAAGCATTCTTTTGAACTCAAACCTTAGTTGGTTTAGGTTGGTGTAGATAGCGGGGTTTAGTGCGTGCCCAAGATTTTAGCCACTGTGACACTGTTTGATCTCAGGGCTCTAGAGAACACATTAACCACTGTCATAAAGACATTGCGTGGAGATGAGGAGTCACCACCCAAGGTAAGAACTGGGACAAATTAAAAAATGGTGGTACTCGATTCCTTAAAAGAAAGCTAACACCACAACCAGGAGATTCTGGATAAGGAATACTAACTTTTTTAGTCTTGTGTTCTTTTAGAATTGCATTATGAATTACTATTTTATCCTCTATTTATATGCAATTTCATATAAACCCTTAAAAAATAATCAACTCTAGGCAAACTAGTCATGAAATATATAAGTAAACAATGCATTCATCACAATCCCTAGGTTAGTCTAATCTACATTGATTTTAATTAAATGAGCTAAATCTACGTATTTTAATTTACAAGTGAGTCTAAAGACTAATTGGCCTAATTCTACAAATTATGAAGTATTTAATTTAATGGGCCTAATTCTACATGTTTTAATTCTAGAATGATCTTAAATCTATAAATTATAAAAAGGCTTAAATTAAATGGACTAAGTTTAAATTGATTAAACTAAATTAGGTGGGCCAATATCTAAATTAACTAAGTAGGTTTAAGTTATCTCTACCTTAAATCTAATTAATTATAGGCCTAAAGATGCATTTTCATTAATTAAACCTAAAAAAACCTAAATTTAAATAGGTTAAAGCATAATGTGGGCCTAGAGCCCAAAACAAATAAACATAAGCAAACAAGCCCAAAAACAACAAAAAAACATCAAAATAAACAAATAAAAGATCAAAAAATTAATTTAACTTTTTTTTAAGACCCTAATTTAATTAAAGTGACCATTAACAAACAAATAAATAATTAATGAACAACCTTAATTCTAACCACTTAAATCTAATCCAATTTTAATTAAACAACCTAATGATTTCTATACCCATTAATTTTAATTAATTACCCAATTAAAATCCTAATTTTACTAACTGATTAATTAAAGCAAAACATCCAATCGCATATATATAAAATTTCATTATTCTCACTATTGGGGCTATTACAATAAACTATTAAGAATAATAAACAAAGAAGAAGAATTAATACAATCCCAAAAATAAATAAAAATAAGATAATTAAATAAAAAACTTAGAAACTACATCTAGCTACAAGGTTCTATCCATGACATTCCATGGACCTCTATGGATTTGGTTCTTTAAGTATGATCATCATGTAATCTCCTCTATAATCACCATCACAAAAGGATAAAACAACGATTAGTGAATTAAATTATAATAAAAAATTATATAAAATTGAAATTCAATAAAATCAAAATAACAAAAAAATAAAAAGAAGAATAAAAGAAAGTAGAGAGAAGATAATGCTTTATGGATGCTGAATGAATTGCTCCTCAGACTAGTAAGATCATCATTGTTTTTTAGTAGGCTTTCAAAACTTGTTATTCTTCTTTTAAAAAATCTCCAACGAATAAATCATCAAGATTTTTTTTTGTGTACTGCTTAAAGAAAAGTCTAAAGATACTTAGGAAGAAGAGAGCCAAAATTGCAGAAAAGAGTGCTCAGGATTGAGAATTGAGTCCTCTGCTCCAGGAGCTTAAGCTCTCCTTTTATAGAGAAAAAACTAAAAAACCCTAAGTTCTACATACTAAGAGTTCTAATTTTAAAAGGACTTTATTTCCTGAAGAATTAGATAAATCCCAAAAATAAATTTAAGAAAATTTTTTAACCAATTAAAACTCAGGAAAAAATATTTTTATTTTCTGTTAAAATACAAAAAACAGATGGAAAACATGTAATTCCGATCGAAATTCTATAATTCTGATATATATTAAACTTTTCAATTAGGTCTTAAAAAGTATTACAATTAAGTCCTTAAAATACAATGAAAATCTTTTTGAAAGCATATTCAAACTTTTGAGGTTTCAAACTTCAAGTATTGAAGATCTACTTATCAAATTTTCATCATTAGAGTCCTTTATCTCGTCCATATTTTATTATCCTAAAATTGGGTGTTTATAGTTGCCCCCCTTTATTGCTATTTGCTTGACAAATTGAGGCAAAGTAAGTAAGCACACAATTTCTTAAGAACAAAAGTTCAGGTACCTGTGCTTTTTGAGGTTTATGCTTGCAAGCGATCATCGGTTCATGATGAATGCTTGTGTTATCGTACAACACTAGGCATAAACTTAAAACATTTGAGGAAACACTATACTCTAACGTATAGAGTTTATTTGGATGGACATATTATTCTTGGTCATATAATGTTGACTATACTTGGTCATACAGTTTGAATTGGAAGGATGCATTATACTTGGTCGTACAATATCGACTATACTCTATACTCGGTCATAGAGTCTAAATGGAAAGATACATTATACTCAATTGTACAATGTCGACTACACTCGGTCGTATAGTCTAAATGAAAGGATACATCATACTTAGTCATATGATGTCGACTACACTTGGTCGTATAGTCTAAATGGAAGGATGCATTGTACTCAGTTGAACAATATGGACTATACTTGGTCATGTAGTCTAAATTGAAGGATACATTGTACTTAGTCATGTAATGTCGACTACACTCAATCTTATAGTCTGAATTGAAATGACACATTGCACTTGGTTGTACAATATCGACTATACTCGATAGTATAGTTTAAATTGAAATGACACATTATACTCGGTCATACAATATCGACTATACTCGGTCCTATAATCTGATATGAAATGACACATTGTACTTAGTCATACAATGTCAACTACACTTGGTCGTATAGTCTGAATTGAAATAGGTACATTGTACTCGGTTGTACAATGTTGACTACACTTGGTCGTGTAGCATTGATTTATTTTATGCTTTGCCTATTGCCGATTCATTCTTCATTTCCTTTATCCCTTTCATTGCTTACCAATTATGCTGCAATCTATAATTGCTCGTAATTAGCTATAATCCTTTCATTGTTCATTGATGATGTTGTAGTCGATAACTGATAGCGATTAACTACAACCATTTCATTGCTCACTGATGATGCTACAATCCATAATTGCTCGTGATTAGCTGCAACCCTTTCATTGCTCGCCGATGATGCTGCAATCCATAATTGCTCACGATTAGCTGCAACCCTTTCATTGCTCACTAATAATGCTGCAATCCTTAATTGCTCATAATTAGCTGCAACCATTTCATTGCTCTTTGATGATACTGTAATCCACCATTGCTCATAATTAGCTGTAACCCTTTCATTGCTCACTGATAATGTTGTAATCCATAATTGCTTGTGATTAGCTACAACCCTTTCATTGCTCACTGATGATGCTGCAATCCATAATTGCTCGCAATTAGCTGCAACCCTTTCATTACTCACTGATGATGTTGCAATCCATAATTGCTCGCGATTAGCTGCAACCTTTTCATTGCTCACTGATGATGCTGTAATCCATAATTGCTCACGATTAGCTGTAACCCTTTCGTTGCTCATTAATGATTCTGTAATTCATAATTACTGGCTGATTTTAATTAACTACAACCCTTTTGTTACTTGCCTTTGATGTTGCAATCTGTAATTGCTGGCAAATTGATAGCAATCCTTTCATTGCTCACCTTTATAATGCTACAGTCTATAACTGCTCGCGATTAGCTGTAACCCTTTCATTGCTTGCTAATGATTCTGATTGACTGTAACCCTTTCGTTGCTTCGCCCTTACTACTATAGTCCATAACTACTCATAATTTTTTATCTTTGGGTGTTTGAGTCAAATGCTTTGAATTCTTTAAGCTGGTTGATTAGAATTTTTTACTGACTAACTTTGAATTTTGTTATATTTACTGATCAGAATTTCTCTACCGACTAACTTTGAATTTTGTTATGTTGACTGATTTGAGTTTCTCTACTGACTGACTTTGAATTTTGTTGTGTTAACCAACTCTACAAGTTGGGTGCACTTCCTTCTAGATTTGCAATTCCTATAGACTTGTTGAAGTTAGTTTCAATCATTATGAATTTACAAAAGTACATTATAATGTTGAAAATTTATGAGAAAATTCATCACTTTATTATAAGATAGCATTCACTCATGAATCCCATTATTTTTTATTTTTATTACTATGATTTATTTGCCATTTACAAAGGTTAGAGGCATCGTTAACCATCTTATGCTGAGAGCATATCTTTTACCAAGTGAAGAGCTTACTTCCACACCTAATTTTAGGGAGAATTTTCTAAACAAAACTTATGAAAATTAAGCATAAAAAGATTGAATTTTGAGTATCAAAATAGCCTTTGAATTATTTTTTGTGCTTTCCTTCCTTATCCGAGTATTTCCCCGCGTTTCTCATATTACTCACCATCGATACCGTTAAGAAGGTCCTTTAGATTTTTTTACTCTTACAGAGCATTAGAGTAAATAGAGCATTTTTTGTCATGGTTCTCTTTTAGTTTTCCCTCACCTTTCTTGTATTACTTAGTGTGGATATCGCCAGAGGTTTTATGTTGATACTCTTACTCATTTCTAAGAATTGGAGTAAATAGAGCATTTTTTGTCATAGTCCTTTTAGTATTCCCCCACCTTTCTTGTATTACTCAACATGGATATCGTCAAGGGATTTGTACTCGTACTCATTTATGAGCATTGGAGTAGATTATATGCACATTTATCCTTCCAAAGACTGAAATGATACCTTGAAATTCAAGCAATTTATGCTTCATGTCCATAGGTTTTGTTTTTGAATTTTCTTTCCCTCATTTAGGTGCAAAGCAAGTATTAGATTGATTAGAGTTTATAAACTCTCAGCTCAAAACTATTAACTGCTTATCTGAATTCTATGAGGCTAATAAAAGAAAGTCATTATGCTTAAAGGTCATGAGATAGGCTTTTTGCACATGATCTCATGAAGTGGATGAATTTACTTTCAATTTGGGAATTTTGAGATGGTGCTTTATTATAAAATTTAAGGAAAGAGAGTTTTGTTACTTCCTTTTTATTATCTTGATGAGTGTTTAGTGTTTGCTATTTGGCCCATTCTTATTGATGTATCGGTTCCTTTCTTCTTTTTCATTCTTTATTATTTTTCCCTGCACAAAATACCATAAGTTAGTATGGTCTATTTGTAAGTGAATAAATTTTGTCAAAATGCATTATTATTCTTTTGCATTCTTCCTTTTTAATTGTGGTGATGATGTCTTTAATCACAAAGGTCATGATACTCCACCATTGAAGTTATGGCATTAGGCTGCATTTGTATTTCTGCCATTCCATTAATACTATAGTAGAGGGCTTCATTCCTCTTCTTGAAATCTCCTATAAAAAAGGTTCTGGAGTTAGAGTTCTTATTTCATGATCAAATAATTTTTTAGAGTGTATTCATTTTAAGTTTTGAGTGCATTCTTCCCTTTTATAGGGTTGACAAATGCATTACTGACATATTGGACCTTCTCATCACCATATTCCATACTCTACACTGGTCTAACTATTATGGAGAGATATTCTAGATGATGCTCCAGATGAGACTATAGAGATGGATGTTGAATCTAAAGAGCTTGAACTTCCTATCCAGCCTCTTGAGGTTGCCAAGATGATGCTTTTGCAAGTATCACTGTCGATGATATTCCCTTACTAGATGGGTCCTCTTAAGGTCTAAAGTCCCATTGAATATTAGGTTCACCTTGTTTCCTTTTAGATGCTTCATATGTGCACATTCTGACTGCCTTTTTGCATTCTTAGAACACTAATTTTGAATGTTAATAGCAAAGTATTTGCATAATCTTGCCTAAGCTCAAAGACTTTATTATGCAAAGTATGTATTTCATAATAAATGTATGCAAGTGTATGCATGCCATGTATGACATGCATGATCCTAATAGGTCTCTTGTTTGGAATAGAGCTATGTTTATAGCGTGGTGTGTGATAATGAGGTGCCTTAGTAATAGCCTATAGGCTTGAGTATTGAATGCTTCATTGTTGGTACTTCTGATGTCGGAGCTTCCAATACAGTTCATCGGACTGATGATTAGGCTAGCAAGTGGGGTCCATGGCTTTACTCTGAAGTTTGTGATTGACCAATGCACTGTTGAACTTTTCTTTTTTCTATATGATACTCGATGTATTTATATGCTTCTTTATGCCTTGAGATTTCTTATACTAGATCTTATACTTTGGTGTTCCTTATTCGCTCTTTGAATGCAGACTTACTATTCTAAAATTTGCCCCTAGAATTACATTTTACCCCCAGTTTCATTTTGGATTCATTCACGCTATTCTAGTAATCTGTTTCATTTTTGTGTGTAAGATATCTAATTCATTCACTGCTATTGTTGATCCTTTGACTTACTAACCCTATTAGTTGTAATCTTATGCATTAAAGATGTAGAGGAATGGGCAAATTGACTGAAGAGAGTTCTTAAAGCTAAAATCAATTGGACTTGCTCTTTGAAGAACTCTCAAGCTGAATATGAGGCTTGATGTTGATGCAATAATTGATAATAGTTACAAGGTATGGATTACAACGCGAGTCATTGAGCCACTTGAATTCCCTAGGTACAAGGGAACACTAGACTTACAAGAAAAAATCATAAAGGGGCGATAAAAAAAACACAACTAGAATAGTGATCTCATAGCTTTGATTTTATCTTTTATTATATGTTGTCTTTCCATTCATATACTTATGCAGTATGATAAAGACAAATACACGATATTTGAAAAAAAATTTCAAATTCAATTTTACTCATTCATTAGGGAAAAAATGAGAACATCCATTACATCATATGATACAACTCCTGTTATCAGCCAATCTTGAATTTTTTCTCTCTAATTTTACCTCACTGTTCTTTTTTTTTTCTCTCCTTGTTTTTTCTCTTTTTTTAATTCTTTTTATTTTTTCCTCAAATTTCCTATCTTCAAAAGTTACATAATGTGATATATGTATGTTCTTTGAATTTGCATTTATGACCATATTGAATGACTATAATTGAATTGAATTCATGTTAAATATGCAGATGCGATCAATATCATAATGCATAGTACCATTAAGATGTACATTACATAAGTAAGCATGATCATAATTTATATCATTGATCACTAAAATAAACAAGTTCTAAAAAAAATAAAATTTTATTCAAATAAGACAATAAGAAAATTTATTTCCTATTATAGATGCTAGGGATGCTAGGTCTCATAGTGGTTATCCTTCAGGTGGCTGACATAATAACTATTCTTGCATCTTCTTGTTAATTATCTCTATGACTTCATCTTTCTATACCTTAAATGTGCATTTTTCTATTTTGTCTAGCATCTTCTCATCATCAAACTCGTCACCCTATTCTGTAGGCACAATTGACTCAAAGGGTATATCAAAAGAAAGTGGTTTAGTGTATAACACCTTATAATCGAACTTGCCTGAAGGCTGACCCAATAAGGCTTCTACTCCTTCCTTATCTTTAGGGGCATTAGGAGATTTCTCTTTGGTTTTAAGGTTTAGATCCTCAAAAGATCTTAGCACTTCTTCCTTACTAACTCCAAAGTTAATCATCATGGTAGTTAGGGGTAATACATTTCAATAGTTTAGGAAAGGATTATTTTTGGTGCTTGTGTGTTTGGGGTTCATGATCTTTTTGGAGTCTATAAGGTTTTGGATTTCATGTTTGAGGAGGATGCGGTTATCTGTGGAGTGTTAGAGGTTTTAATGTAATTTGCAATGCTTGTTTGGGTTATATCCTGGGACATTTGGGTTTGGTAGGCTTGGATTAGGTAAAGGTTGAAGTAAGCCTTTTTGCATTAAGTGCTCTAGGACTTTTGACAAAGGTTGGTTAAAATTGGAGAATCTCCTTTGTTGTTGAACAACATGCACTTCCACAATCTGGCTAGTGCTTCCTTGATGTATGCCCCCAATTTAGTAGTTTCTTGCTCTTATGCTTTTAGTACTCCTCTTTTTCTTACTTTCAACCTCTTGAGCTTGCAAACCATCATCAAAAGGTCTATAAATGTCTTGAGATTCATCATCTGTAACCTCTCAACCAAGTTAGGTGACACATTTCAGACTATCATCCTAACCTGATCCTTCTCAGCCAGTTTTTTCTTCATTAATCCTGCCTTATTCATGAACCTGGTTAGAAAAGCTGAAAATAATTCATTGGGCTTATGTTTAGTCAATCTAGATCCCTGATGGACACTTCAAGCTTGGTATTGTAGTCGTACTATTTCATAAAAGCGGTGCACAATTCTCTCTAGTCTGCTATAGATTTCTCCAACCCATGATACTAGTTAACAGTTATACCTTCCAAGGATAGTACAAATAACTTAGTAACTACACACAAAGGAGCCTTAGTGGTGCTCATAGTAGTTGTATATTGACTAAGGTGGATGCTTGGGTCCCTAGTTCCATCAAACTTTTATAGTTGTGGCATCTTGAACTTATCAGGTAGTTTATCTTCCTCAAATTGCATCATATCATCAAAGTCAAATGAGTATCTGATGCCTTGTCCTCTTATTAACTCCTTTATTTTGGACATCTTCTGAGTCAGTGCTTTCATCTACTTAGATTATAGCTTTTGAACTTGCTCAAGTGATTCTTTTTTGACTTTCTATAAAAAGGTTCTCCACATCCTCATATTTCATTTCCATAGCAAGCACATTCCTTGCAGCATTCAATGGTTGCCCCTCAGTAGGTGAATTTTCCATAATAGCAGCAAGTGGAATTGTAGCAACGAGTGCAGGTGTAGGTGCAGTTGGTGGCATTAACCCAGCTAAGGCTTGTCTTATTTCATCTCGCATCATTGCTCTTATGTCATCCATTAAAGCTCTATTAATGTCTTTAAGGGTCTAGATTCCTCCTTGTTGTTGTTCCATTTCTTCTGCTTGTTTATCTTGTGCAGCTTCTAGGTAGAATGGATTGATGGGACTCTTTTCCAAACTGCGAAGGATCTCTTTAGTTGTTGATTTTAGAATCAAATTAGTTCTCTCTAATCTGCCACTACTTTGTTTCCAAACACAGGAAGACCAGGATGAATCTATGATGGTTGAAAGAAAAATTGTTAGTATGATGCATGTAATGCATGTATGCATGATGCACTTGCTATGCAACAAGTAACAAGTAACAATCAAGTCAAGTATATACATCCTTACAATCTTATTACTCCCACACACATATTCAATGGCGAGTCTCTTTTCCTAGGATTTTTGGTCTTGGCCTTAATATCAACAAGGGATATCAAGAATCGATGTGCATGCCAAATCTCTTAAAGTAGTAAAGCATAGAAATAATATTTATAGGTATAAAGCATAGCCTAATCTTTATTAGTCCTGATGGGCTTCTAAAGTATGGGCTTGGGCTTTTATATATAGAAATACCTTATGGCAACATTCACAAGCAATTTGGGTAATTCTAAGGGAAATAACTAGGCCATTGTATATGGTTAAGTTTGGTGGAAAAGGTCAAGGTTCCCTTAGTAAATGCCCTCCTTTAAGACTTATGTTACATGCCAAAGTTAGAGGGGCCCGACATCCTTTGCAAACTCGAGAGAAGACTACCCCATTTAGGACTTGGGTTACAGACTCTGGTCAAATGAGCTCGACAATTTCTCTTGAATTGAGTTAAGGCTAAGAGTAATGGTTTGTCAATTTACAATCCCATGAAGCTAGTGGAATCATGGAACTATAAACCAACGCTTAGGGACATGCAGAATGAATGCAAGAATAAAATAATAATTAATAAAATAATTCTAAAGAACACAAGTAGAATCAGTATCTCTTATCCCTAATGGAGGCGCCACTATAGATGGTGGGGTTTAGTGCATGCCTAAGATTTTAGCAACTGCGACACTGTTTGATCTTAAGGCTCTAAAGAACACACTAACCACTGTCACAAAGACATGGCATGGAGATGACAAGATACCACCCAGGGTAGTAACTGGGACAAATCGAAAAATGGTGGTACTCGATTCCTTAAAAGAAAGCCCATACCACAACCAGGAGATTCTAGATACAGAATACTAACTTCTTTTAGTCTTGTGTTCTTTTAGAATTGCTTTATGAATTACTATTTTATTCTTTATTTATATGCAATTTTATATAAACCCTTAAAAAACAATCAGCTCTAGGCAAATTAGTTATGAAATATACAAGTAAACAATGCATTCATCACAATTCTTAGTTTAGTCTAATCTACATTGATTTTAATTAAATGAGCTAAATCTACATATTTTAATTTACAAGTGAGTCTAAAGACTAATGGGCCTAATTCTACAAATTATGAAGTATTTAATTTAGTGGGCCTAATTCTATATGTTTTAATTCTAGATTGATCTTAAATCTACAAATTATGAAAAAGCTTAAATTAAATGCGCTAAGTCTAAATTAATTAAAATAAATTAGGTGGGCCTATGTCTAAATTAACTAAGTGGACCCAAGTTATCTCTACCTCAAATCTAATTAATTATGGGACTAAAGATGCATTTTCATTAATTAAACCTAAAAAAAATCTAAATTTAAATAGGTTAAAGCCTAATATGGGCCTAAGGCCCAAAACACATAAACATAAGCAAATAAGTCCAAAAAAAATTAAAAAAACATAAAAACAAACAAATAAAAGATGAAACAATTAATTTAACTTTTTCTAAAAACCCTAATTTAATTAAAGTGACCATAAACAAACAAATAATTAAGTAACAAACAACCATAATTCTAACCACTTAAATCTAATCAAATTTTAATTAAACAAGCTAATGATTTCTATAACCATTAATTTTAATTAATTATCCAATTAAAACTCTAATTTTATTAACAGATTAATTAAAGCAAAACATCCAATCATACACACACAAAATTTCATTATTCCCACTATTAAGCCTATTACAATCAACTATTAAGAATAATAAAAAAGAAGAAGAATTAATACAATCCCAGAAATAAATAAAAATAAGATAATTAAATAAAAAACCTAGAAACTTCATCTAGCTATAAGGTTCCATCCATGGCATTCCATGGACCTCTATGGATTTGGTTCTCCAAGTATAATCATTATGTAATCTCCTATATAATCTCCATCACAAAAGGATAAAACAACGATTAGTGAATTAAATTATAATAAAAATTTAATTAAAATTGAAATTCAATAAAATCAAAAAAAAAAAAAAAAAGAAGAATAAAAGAAAGTATAGAGAAGATAATGCTTTATGGATGCTGAATGAATTGCTCCTCAGACTAGTAAGATCACTGTTGTTTTTTAGCAAGCCTTAAAAACTTGTTATTTTTCTTCTTAAAAATCTTTAACAAATAAATCACCAAGAATTTTTTTTTAAGTACTTCCTAAAGTAATGTCTAGAGATGCTTTGGAAGAAGAGAGCCAAAATTGCATAAAAGAATGCTCAGGATTGAGAATTGAGTCCTCTGCTCCAGGAGCTTAAGCTCTCCTTTTATAGGGAAAAAACCAAAAAACCCTAAGTTTTACATATTAAGAGTTCCAATTTTAAAAGGACTTTATTTCCTGAAGAATTAGATAAATCCCAAAAATAAATTTAAGAAAATTTTTTAACCAATCAAAACTCAGGAAGAAATATTTTTATTTTCTGTAAAAATACAAAAAATAGACTGAAAACACGTAATTTTGATATATATATAAACTTTTAATTACAAAAAAACGCTAAAAGAAATTAAGCTTTTCAATTAGGTATTAAAAAGTATTAAAATTAAGTCCTTAAAAAATAATGAAACTCTTTTTGAAAACGTATTCAAACTTTTGAGGTTTTAAATTTCAAGTGTTGAAGACCTACTTATAACATTTTCATCATTGGAGTCCTTTATCGCATCCATATTTATTATCTTGAAATTGAGTGTTTACAGTTGGTTATTCTCAAAATAATCTAAAGGAAGCAATTGCAAGTGTAATCTTCTATAAATCACCCATTGCTAGTATGACTTTTGGTCATGCAATAGAAGCACTCAACATTTACAAATCTATTTCTTCTAGGTGCATATGATTACCTAGTATATGAAACATGCCTTTTGTGTTGTGGTTATATGGTCTTCCTAAAGTTCTTTTGTGTTATAGGAGGAGAATGAGACATCCATTGACAATGGCATTGTATATTATGAGGTAATTATGTAGCATGCTTAGGAGTGTTGTATTTAGTGTACATGCAAGTATGTCTAGTTTAGGGCTTTTTGGCTTGTACCTTAGCCATTTATATTAATGAAGGTTGCGTCTTATGAATCTTGCCCTCGTTATTTGACACATAAGACTTCTTAGCTTTAAAACCTTGAGTCTCAAAAGGTTTAGAAGTAAAAGGAATAGAATCACTTGACGCTTAACAAATTTGATATGAGATGATGATGAGGAAGAAGACATTCCATTTGTATATCCACTTCCATGAGTATTCCTATAGAGTTTTTGTTATAACCTGATATTTTAAATTATTAAATTTATTTTGGGATATGCAATGTTAATAAATATTTTAAATTTTTATATATTATAATTATTATGTGTAATTTAATTTTAGTATATATATTATTATTTATTTATTCATTAATATTATTATTGTTATTGTTGTGAATAGTTTTAATTAATTTTATTTTATTTTAAATATTTTATTGTGTAGAGGAATTAATTTGGAAGTGATGATTATTTAAAAATATTATTATTATTATTATTATTTAAAAATATTCTTGTATTTTAGTAATCACTGCAGTAGTGGTGTTATTGTATTGTAGCGTGTTATATTATTAAAACCTTATACCCGAATTTTGTATACAAATATTTTTATTATGATATGATATATAAGATTTGCTTTTATAATAAATAGAGCTTCAGTTCTAGCATATTTTCATATTATTATTGCATGTGTTTTTATTTTTAAGGCTTGAATTCTCGTTCCTTAAAGCGCGTCATTACTCCCTAGTTTGGGTCATGACAAAGTTGGTATCAGAGCCCTAGGTTATAAGTGTTATGAACCTAGGTTATTAGAGTCATTTTTTTTGAAATTACTGCAGTTAATTGGGTAGTGTCGCTCCATCGGTAATTGAGGCTGAGGATGATGAGTCCTTTCAGGATGAAATTTGACCTCGTGAGCCACCAATCAGGCACAAAAGTAGAGGTAGAGGTAGACCTCGAGGAGCGACAGATTGCTATAGGCAGAGAGAGCTACAGGAGAAGGAACCTATAGAGCAAGAGTTTGAGGAAGCTGCTATACCTCCAGTAGTACCACAGATGTAGTCTGTTTATCAGTTGGGCATATCTGACCCTGAGACAACATTGTTTTATGCCAGTGTCGGTAGGATATCAATTGATGGGACTACAAACCCTCTAAAATTTCTACATGCTATTAAGACGAGGACTTAGACTGCTCACACTGAGTATTAATGGATCATGATAGTCGAGTTACCTATTGAGGGACCAACCCTGAATTGGTTTGTTCAGGTTATTCAGTCGTACATGACTACACTCACCTGGGCTTAGTTTCGAGAGAGATTCATGAGATGCTTTTGTCTAGAGCCTATGTGGATGAGTTATAAACTTCGGCTAATGAGTATTTATAGAGGTAACAGATCAATAGAGGAGTACACTGAGAGTTCCTTATACTGGGTCAATATGCAGAGGACCTGATGAGAGATCAATATTTCACAATTACGATATACATCACTGGATTGGGTTCTGCATTCACTAGGATGCCTACTGCAGACCTTACTCTTGAGTCGGTGATAGAGTTGGCCAAGGAGATAGAGCTTAGATTAGTCAGGCAAGGAGTTATGCTTGATTATTATTAGTTGGGAGGTGTATAGGTAGGTGGATCATAGAGTACTCAGTACACCACTTTCTAGAATTGCTCTAGCAGTCATCAGAGAGGATCTTATCAGCAGAGCCAAAGACCTCAGTAGAGAGTCTACAGGAGTAGCAGACATGGCCATTGTGGACTGTGCATACCTATGAGATTCGGTTCTAGTGCTACCAACAGTAGTAGTGGTTAGAGTTCGGGATATGGCAACACGAGATTAGTAGCTAGTGCTTGTTAGATGAGTGGGAGAGTCCATCAGGGATCATGCTACATGACTCTTGGAGCTTATTTCAGATGCAGATAGATGGGGCATTTTGCTAGAGCGCGTCCATATTTTAGCTGCCAGCAGTAGTTTTTGCAGCAGTCTATCACTAGTTTAGCTCTAGCTCCTTATCAGTTGCCTCAAACTCAGTATTTGAGTATGATGCAACTTGTTGCCCAGCAGGGGCATGGCAGAGGTAGTAGAGGAGGTGCCAGGGTTTTGGTCAGGCTTCCACCAACTAGCAGGGAGGTCAAAATCAGGCCAGAGTTTTCACCTCACCCAGCAGGATGCTTAGGCATCCAATGCCGTTGTTGTAGGTATACTTCCACTTTGTTACTTGGATGCTAGAGTTTTGATTGATCTGGGTGCTACACATTCTTTTGTGTCCCCTACTTTTGCTTCAAAGTCATGTTGGCAAGCTTCGAGGATGGCTTTTCCTTTATCTGTTACCACTCTAAGCGATTCCTTAGTCATTGATGTGGTTCTTTTTGGTTTTTTAGTGTTAGTAGGAGGCAGAGAATTGCCAGTGGAATTGGTTTTGTTGGATGTGATGGAGTTTGATGTGATCCTTGGTATAGATTGGTTATTTTAGCACTATGTCATTGTGGATTGTAAGAGTAAAGAGGTGATTTTTAAAATTCTAGATGAAGAAGAGTTTAAGTTTGTGGGTGATAAGAGTTCTGCACCTCAGAATCTCATTTCTGCTATCACAACTAGGAAGATGCTGAGGAAAGGCTGTTAGGGATACTTGGCACTTGTCAGGGATACTTCAGTGGAGAAGTTATCTCTCACAAATGTTTTAGTAGCTTGTGAGCTTCCTGATGTTTTTCCTAAGGAGTTGCTAAGTTTATGACCTCACAAAGAGATTGAATTTTGCACAAATATGGTCCCAAGCACAACTTTTATTTTGATATTGCCCTATAGAATGGTTCATGCAGAGTTAAAGGATTTAAAGGAGTAGTTGTAAGACTTATTGGATTAGGGTTTTATTAGACCTAGTGTTTCTCCTTGGGGTGCACCAGTCCTGTTTGTGAAGAAGAAGGATGGTACACTAAGACTGTGCATTGATTATAGACAACTGAATAAGGTGACAGTGAAGAACAAGTATCCTCTTCTAAGGATAGATGATCTGTTTGATCAACTTCAGGGTGCATAGTTATTTTCCAAGGTTGACTTGAGGTTGGGTTATCATCAGTTGCAGATCAATGAAGTTGACGTTCCTAAAATGACATTTCACACTCGATAGAGTCATTATGAGTTTCTGGTGATGTCTTTTGGGTTGACTAATGCTCCAGTTGCTTTTATGGACTTGATGAACAGGGTATTCATACTATTTATGGTAGTCTTCATTAATGATATACTGGTGTATTCGAAGAGTATAGAAGAGCACATATATCACTTGAGGATAGTATTGCAGACACTGGGTAAACATCAGCTTTATGCTAAATTCTTGAAGTTTGATTTTTGGTTAGACAATGTTGTATTCCTTGGACATGTGGTGTCTAAAGATGATATTCAAGTTAATCCACATAAGATAGAGGCAGTGTTTGAGTGGCTCAAACTGACATCAGTCACACAGATCCTAAGTATTCTGGGTTTGGCTGGGTTTTATAGGAGATTTGTGCAGGATTTCTCAAGAATTGTAGCTCCTATGACTCGCCTAACTCAAAAGAACATGAAGTTTGTCTAGTCAGATGCTTATGAGAATAATTTTTAGTTACTGAAGGAGAAGTTGATTATAGCTCCAGTTCTAACTTTGCCTAATAGTGTAGACAAGTTCACTATGTATTGTGATGCCTCCAGAGTTGGCCTAGGTTATGTGTTAATGCAGAATGGTTAGGTGATATCTTATGCTTCAAGGTAGTTAAATAAGGATGAACATAATTATCCTACTCACGACCTAGAGATGGCTGCAGTGATCTTTGCTCTCAAGATTTGGAGACATTATTTGTATGGGGTGACTTATGAGATTTTCATAGATCATAAGAGTCTGAAGTACATTTTCCAATAGAGAGATCTGAACTTGAGGTAGAGGAGATGGTTAGAACTCTTGAAGGATTATGACTGCAATATTCTTTATGATGCAGGCAAGGCTAATGTGGTCGTAGATGCCTTGAGTAAGAAGTCCTCAGATAGTCTTGCTCATATTGGTATGGAGAGGAGACATTTGATCCAAGAGTTGCATGAGTTAGTGGATCAAGGTTTGATGATAAAGATTAGTAGATTAGGTGAATTGCTAGATCACTTCAAAGTCAGATCAGTATTAAGAGATATGATTAAGGTAGCTCAGGGCCAAGATCTTATTCTAGCAGAGCTTGAGGAGAATGTTTGTGGAGGAAAGTTCACTAATTTTATACTGGATGATTAAGGTGTTTTATGGATTAGTGGTAGATTATATGTGCCTGATGTGGATAATTTAAAAGAGGAGATCCTTAAAGAAGCGTATTCTACAGCTTACAATGTACATCTAGGTGTTACTAAAATGTACCACAACATCCAAGATTTGTATTGGTGGGATGGATTGAAAAAGTATGTAGCTAATTATGTTTCTAAGTCCTTGACTTGTCAGAAGGTGAAAGATGAGCATCAAAAGCCTTCTGGGAAGCTTCAACCTCTTCCTATTCCTGAGTGGAAATAGGAGAGAGTTGTTATAGATTTTATGGTAGGGTTACCTCGTTCTAAGGATGGATATGATTCCATTTGGGTGATTGTGGATAGGTTAACCAAATCAACTCACTTCTTACTAGTTAAAGCCACTTATTCTGTAGCTAAGTTGGCTAAGCTATATGTTAAGCATATTCTATGCCTTCATGGTTTACCTCTCAATTTTGGCAGATGTTGCACGAAGCAATAGGCACTAGGCTTGATTTTAGTACTACTTTCACCCTTAGATAGATGGTCAATCTGAGAGGATGATCCAGACACTAGAGGATATGTTAAGAATGTGTGTATTGGATCTTGGAGGTAGTTGGGATGATCATTTATTACTGGTAGAGTTTGCATATAATAATAGCTACCATAGCAGTATTGAGATGACACCATATGAACCTCTATATGGGAGGAAGTGTAGATCCCCTTTGCGTTAGGATGAGATTAGAGAAAGTTCATTGACTGGACTTGACATTATTCAGGATATAGTGAGGAAGGTTACTGTGATTACAAGGAGATTAGAGATCGCAGCTAGTAGACAGAAGAGCTATATGGATCCAAAGCATAAAGATGTGGAGTTTTAGGTTGGAGACTATGTGTTTTTTAAGGTGTCTCCAATGAAGGGTGTGATGAGGTTTGGCAAGAAGGAAAAATTATCACCGAGATATATTGGACCATTCGAGATTCTAGAGAAAGTGGGCATAGTTGCGTATCGGTTGGCTTTGCATATGAATCTATCTTAAGTGCATCTCGTGTTCTATATCTCGATGTTGAGGAAGTATATTTCAGAGCCTTCTCACGTGTTGTAGCCTAAGAGTGTGGAAGTGAACAAAGACCTGATGTACGAGGAGGAGCCAATTACGATAGTGGACTATCAAGTTCGTCAATTGCGTTCCAAGCAGATCCTGATGATCAAGGTGTTGCGAAGGAGCAACAATATGGAGGAGCACACGTGGGAGACTGAGGCTGAGATATGGGTAGCCTACCCTTACCTCTTTCCTCGATGAATTCCTGTTTTCTGTACTTTTATTTGAAAATTCGAGGATGAATTTTTGTAAGGGGAGAAGATTGTTATAACTCGATATTTTAAATTATTAAATTTATTTTGGGATATGTAGTGTTAATAAATATTTTAATTTTTTATATATTATAATTATTATGTGTAATTTAATTTTAGTGTGTATATGATTATTTATTTATTTATTAATATTATTATTGTTATTGTTGTGAATAGTTTTATTTTATTTTATTTTAAATATTTTATTGTGTAGAATTAATTTGGAAGTGATTATTATTTAAAAAAAAAAAAAATAATAATAATAATAATATATGTGTGTAAGTATTTTTGTCTTTTCCTATTTTTAATAAAAAAATATGTATAAAAGAAAAATTTTCCCTTTTCTTTGCTCTCCCCTCCCCTTTCCTTCCTCTTATTCTTCTTCTTCCTGCGTTTTACGCAGAAAGACAGAGCCCCATCGTGCGCCACCCTGAGCCTCAGCTAGCCACCACCAAGCTTTGTTGTAACCACCTCCCTTTTCTTTCTCCTTCTCACCATCGTTCGCCTGTCCCTCTTCCCTGTTTCTGACAAGAAATAGAACACAGTAGCAACATGACGCTGACGACATTTCCAGCGGTCTCAGCTTGTGTTTTTAGGCTTAATCGACTCCTCTCAGTTCGGGCAAGCTCGTTTTCAACTTGGTTCAAGCTAGAAACGTCCGGATTGTGAGTTATCTTCTAGTTTTAGTTTAGGTCAACTTTGGTTTTTCAATTTTTTGAGCTTGATTTACTGTGATTCATGCTTGATGCCTTTAGAAGTGTTGTTATTTAAAGCTTGAGCTACACAAATATATTTTTGTTTAATTTTTTTGAATTATTTTGATTTTTGAGTGTTTTGGTTTCTGGTGAGTCACTATTCCGGTGACCCTTGCTGGGAAACTTTTATATTTCTAATAAATTTTTTAGATTATTTGGATTATAGTTTGTGAAGGATGTATATGGAAATTGTGATTCGATTATTTATTACGAATTTTCAAAGGTTTATGTAAAAAAAATTAATATAAATTGGTAAATTTGATGTTTTAATTGAAATTATTCTTAATTAGTATGTTTTGAATAATTTTGGAATAATAAATAGTATTAAAATAATTTTTACGAATTATTTACTATTTTAAACTAATTAATACTAATTTCTGAAAATATATTCAAATAATAATTTTATTTATTGTTTTTCTAATTAAATGAATTTTTAACTATTTTTTTTTTACATATTTGAACAATTTATACAATTATTTGTGAATTTTATTATTTGATTTCAAATAATTGAAAAAAATGGATTTTTATTAATATTATATAAATTATTTGAGATTTATTAACTAATTTGAAAAATAATTAGCTTTTAGGTATTTATTATTCAAATAACTTTAATTGATGTAGTTTATTGATTTTTATGATTTTTAATATATTATTACTAAATTGTTCGTTGTTTTAGTTCTCGGTTAGGCAAATTGTGAAGTTCGGGGGCCCAACCCAAGAAGTTATGCATTTGTAATATTTGAAGTGTGTTTGCTTACACGATTGACTCTACTTTTAGTATAAAGATGTCTGTTTTACAAAGAAGACTCTACCGAATTTTTAATAGAATTCTCATAAAATGTGACATCGAGTCGATCCTGAGTTTTTGAATAATGGTCAAGTCGTGTCCTAGATTGAATAACTCTTTAGAAGTCCTAGAAGTATAAACTTAGGTATTCGATTCTAATATATGATTATTCACTTATTTTCTATAGTTGCACTGAGATCGAGGCTTATTGGACTAGGTCAGTCTACTCTGTTTAGAGGAGTGCACAACTGTGAGTTATTATTTTATATATGCATTGCATGTAGAATACATAATTATGAGCATCCATATTTTCATAATGTATTTAAACATGAATTATTTTACTGAATAATTATGTATATGTTGGTATACTTTTGGTATATATGTGACATACATGCTTAGTATATTTTTAGTATATTTTTGGTATATACTCAAATATATATTTGGTATATTTTTGGCATACAATTGGTATATATTCAGTATATGCATGGTATTTTTTTGGTATATAAGTGGTATATTTCTTTAAAAAATGGATGCTATCATGTTTAAATTATTCATTTTATTATTTTAAATAAGTATACAATTTGTTTGAAGGATAGCAATAGAATGTGCTACCTAGTGGGCTGCACTAGGACTATGTATGTACCAGTGTGTTAGATTTTAGGGTTGAAATCATTTGATGTGAGACTTGATTATTCGATTATTGAGAATTATGGTGAGAGAGTAGTGTGATTGCGGGAGCTCAGTTGACCTAGTGTCTCAGGGCCAATCATATTGACAGTGAGATTGTAGGAGCTCGGTTGACTTAGTGTCTTAGGGCTAGTCTACTATCCAAAAATGGAAAAGAGAATTATTTTGGAATTAAGTAAGCCTGTTGGCTAGTGAGATTTATTAATTAAGGTTGCGTAATATTTTAAGGTTCTACTTTGATCCTTTACTCAAATAAATTTTTCTGCATTTATTATTATTATATAAAAGTGAATTTTAGTATATGTGTGAAATGCCTGTATATATATATTTATACTAATGCTTGATTGTATATGAATTTAGGTTGCATGTATATATATTTTAATAATTCACTCAATGAGGTTTGACTCCCCTTAATATTTTTTTACAAGATTGTCTTCCTCTTCAGACCTCCCCCGTAGTACTATTTACCGAACTCTTTCCATCTCGATTGATTTGTGTAAAAACTAAACTATTGTTTTCTTATATTTTAGTAATCACTACAGTAGTGGTGTTATTGTATTGTTGCATGTTGTATTATTATAACCTTGTACCCGAATTTTGTATGAAAATATTTTTATTATGATATGATATATAAGATTTGCTTTTATATTAAGTAAAATTTTAATTTTGGCATATTTTTATATTATTATTGTATGTGTTTTTATTTTTAAGACTTTATATGGGTTCCAGATTTGAAAGAATTCCCATTCCTTAATGCCGGTCATGACTCCCCGGTTTGGGTCATGACAATTTTTAATAGTCAAGTAGACTATTTAAAGTCTCTTTTCCTTTTTTTTTTTAATTTAGAAATGGAAATTTTCAATTCTAGTACCTCTTTAGAAAGCTTAAGACTTTCATTATTAGCTTTCTTAAATTGGTCCTCCAAGGAATTAGAGGATCTTAAATCATTTACAAGTTTTTAATTTGATTCAATAAGTTTAGAGAAATCATTTTTTAAGTTTTTAAATTCCTTGGACAAGTTTGATAACTTATGCTTGTAAAGCTTCTTCTTAGAGAGCAAGCATTTACATTTAAGCATAATTTTGCTCATAATAGATCTCTCATCATCATCATCATTACAATAATCATAAGAAGAATGAGAAGTATATGGTACCTCATTTTTGTCTTCAAGAGCCATAAAGTAAAGGTTGGTCACTTCTTGTTGCTCCTCTTCCTTTTTCGATTTGGAGGAGTCATCCTATGAAGCTTTAAAGGCCTTCTTCTTGTCCTTTGCTCCCTTATTCTTGAATTTGAGCTTGGGCACTCACTTTTAATATGTCTCATTTTTTTTGCATTTATAGCAAGTAACCTCTTTGCTCTTCTTGCCTTCACACTTCTTGTTGTCTCTTTGCCTTAAAAAGATTTTTCTTTACAAGAACTTCTTGAATCCTCTAGTAATCATTACTATCTCATTATCGTCTTTACTAGAGTCCACTAAGCTTTCATCTTTATTTGCTTCTTCTATAGCCTTCAAAGCTATCCCCTTTCTCTTTTCTTCTTTCTCATCCCTTTAATCTCCTTTTTTGCTTTATAGTGAGCTCATATGTAAGGAGCTTTCTAATGAGAACATCGGTTGAGAGATTTGAAAGGTCTTGAGCTTTATTAATTAAAGTAACTCTAGATTCTTAATCTTTCTTAAGTAGGATTGTTAGATTCTTATTATTCACTTCTTCCTTAAAAAATGTTTTCTAAGTTTCCTAAAAAATAGTAAGAAGAGCAATGAGACAATTGGTCATTTCAGTTAATAATTCTTGAGGCTTCATCTTGAAGAGTTCACACTCATACATATGGATTTGAACCTTCTTGCTTTCACTTACACATTTCCTTTGTAGTGGCTCTTAAGTGTCTCCCACATTTCTTTTACAAATTGGCAATGTTGAGCTTTGATACCTTCTTCTCTTGACATAGAGGCTAACAATATTGTCATGATTTTCTTATTCTTGTAGTTTTCTTCTTTTTGCTCATTGTTCCATTGACTTCTTACAAGTGGAGTCTTTACACCATCAATTATAGCTTCAAGAGGTTCTTAACCTTTTAGAACAACATCCTAAAGTTTAATGGGATCACTATCTAAATATAGTTCCATTTTGAACTTCTAATGTGGATAGTCACTATTATGAAAGAAATGTCTAAAAGATGAAAAGTTAAGAGATTCATTCCCCATGATCTTGAATTCTAGCAATTAAGTATTTAGAACCCAAGCTCTAATATAAATTATAATTGACCTAGGGGGTTGAATAGGGCTATTAAGAATTAAAAAAAATTAAGAGAAAATTAAAGAGAGATTAAGGATTAAATGATTGCATAAGAATTTAAGGAGTTTAGTTTATCAAGAAACTTACATCTCCACCTAACTCTCCTAAGTTAGGATTTTGAATTAATTTAATCTATTCACTTAGATTGATTTCTTATAAGCTTGAGTTTTAGGCTCAACTCTAACCTTATAAATAAGAGTTATTAGGCTAACTTTAAGCCACAACCTAAGTGCTTTAATCGACAAACACTTAGATCAATTCCTTTAGAAATAAACCTCACTTCCCTTTTAATCTATCCTAAGAATTAGATGAAGTAGAATTCCTATTTCTAATACATAACCAACTCTCAAAAGAGTTAATGAGAAATAAAGAAAGTAAATGGAAATTTGAGAGCTTAATGAATGCTAAAAGAAAACATTTCAACAGCCAAGTTTCTATCACTTGAATAATGCTTTAAAGGTTGTTTTAAATACTTGAGCAACTCAAATATGGCTATTAAAGCGATTAAATTCATCCCAAAGGTCTTCAAGCTTTATTAAATGCAATTCAGCTTTTTTACAAAAATTTGGCTAGTTGTGGTAGGAGTATCCTCAATCTCGGTTAAGACATTCAATAAAAATAGCTTTTGTACTATGACATGACCATTCTTTGAAAGAGGAATGGCTTATGATGGTTCATCCCGATCACGACACTAGTCATGCAGCTTGTCCTAGGTTTAGTTCTGGTTGGGACTCTTAATCGAGATTGGCATTGGACAAAAAACACTAATCTCTATTTGATGAAGTCCTGGATGGATGCATATGGTCCCGATCATGATTGATCAATCCCAAGTGGTGTCTCAGTCGAAATGGGTGCTTGGGAGGACCATTGTCCGATGGTTAGGTTATCTTTAATGTGCTCACAAGTGCTTCCTTATGGTCCTAATTAGGATACTTATCCTAGATAATTGTCCTAAGTAATGTCCTGGTCAGGACTGCATCTAATATTAGCACTACCTTGTTCTTAGTTTGAAGGAGCTGAGTCACAAGCTTGGTCCTGGTCTTGATCAAGCTCGAGATGGGTGTTGTTAATGGTTTACTTTAATTTTCTTCATGATATAGCTTCCATAATATATATTAGCTTATATGCACTTGAATGAACTTGTTAGATAATCAAAATTTGGTTTGTTAATATCAAAATAAGGGTGATTAAGATTGACCATTCCAAAAGGTCCACAATGCTTCTCCCTTTTGCTTGTTTACATTTTGCTCCATTATTCATGCAATTGTCTTTTTTTTTTTACAAAGTAAACATTAAAATAATTTTAGTTAGTATTTATTCTATTTTATACAATGATTCTTAGCTAGAGTACATTTTGACTTCCTTTTTTTTACTCAAGATTTGTACTAGGAGGATCTTACGCTCATGACCATGATTAGTGGTGGTCGGCGTAAATGTATGAAATTAGGAGTTGCCTTTCACTTGTCCTTAGATGCTGTCACACCTTTTAATTTTGTTATCATCAATGACTATGACATTTGTTAGTACGAGGGTCCTTTTGATGTCCCATTGGACCTATAAGGGTTTAACGTCAAGGTTGTCTAGATGTCAACTTGATTGGTGTTGTTACTACTCATTTGGATATTTCCTCTTGGGGATCACTCATGTGAGTTGATGGCATGATTTTGCAATCCTTGTCTTGATACAAGTGCATCAAGAAGTTATTTGACATCTTGATTGATGTGCTTTTGACTTTCTCAACTATCTTATTGAATTTTCCTTTGAATATTCAGGTTTATGGCCTTTTTATTTATTTCTACAGTGAGATTAGGATATTTCAATATCGAGGATTGCTTATTAGGATGAGATAGGGAGAGTAAGTGTTTGATTAAAGGTATGAGAATGGTTCAATGGATGAATGATGTAGATCTTTGGGTGCAAACCTCATGTTCAAACTGATGGTTAATCTACCCATGCATGTGCTTAGGCAATGACAAGCAATTTTTTAATTAGTTTTTTACTTGTGTATGTTTGGAGAATTTATAAGACTATAATGAGGAATTTTTTCAGCGTTTGGGCTAACATGATGGGACTCTTAGGTAGGATTTATTTCTTTTAAACCTATCTACTTTTTGATTTTAGTTTTATAATTTTTGTTATTTTCCTGAGGAGTGTGTTGGAACCATGGCTGGAGTTGGCCTTTTCAAGCTAAGGGATTTTCTTATAAAAGATGACTAATGAATGTTGGGGACACATAGAGCTTTTAGGAATGTCTTATTTTAAAATTCTTTAGCATATTTGACTTAACTATAGCTTTCTAGAGATTTCCATTCTGTTCTACAATTTCTAAACTCACATATTGGTTCCTTGTTCAGATTATGCAAAGGCATGTATGTATGGGATGTCAGTAACACCCTATTATTGTGTTTTATATGCAAATGCAAATATGTATGAGGTTCTGGTAATGGAGAGAGAGAGAAATTATTTGGCTTTTCTTAAGTATATTTATGGATGCATACATTCATGTGGTGCGAATGACTATACTGCGTGAGAAGATTCATATGCAAGTGCATGTATGTAGGGAATGATGATGATCATGATATTTAATGAGGAGGTTTACTTGCTTTTGCATGATGTATGGACTACTAATGGTCGTACCATATGGAAAAAGGAAAAGCTATCCTTTGGTGGCATTTAAGAGAATGTATTTGTGCAAGTGATCATACAACCAAAATAAGAAAGCAGATATGTGAGTGTATATGTAAGTGTGTGTGCACGCATATAGGAAATACAAATGGTACTTACTATTTATTGAAGATAAAGATCATTTTATTTTCAATAGTATAGTTACATGTGTGGAATATGAATGATCAAGTTACATTATAGAGGGAGAGATGTCATGTGTATGCAAACATGCAAAGTACTAATTATTTTGCTTCAAAATAATAGGATATTATGTTTTTCAAGGTATATGAGCAAATGTGACTGTGAATACTAATTGTACTACAAGATAAAATGGAAAGATAACTTATTTCTTTATGGCGTATATGCAGATTCATGCGATGCAAATGGTTATTGAGGTACGAAGGAAAAGGATTGTATATACATTTATTCATAAGGTGATAATGAAATGGCTTGCTTGCATACGATATGAATAGCTATGCCTTATGTAAATGTGATGCCTACTCATTTCCCTAAGCATGCATGTGGGTGTGCATGTGTATAATTAGGATATTTATATTGTAGACTAAAGCATTTATGTAGGAGCACACACTCATGGAGCATTGGTTACTATGTCATCTAAAGAGTATGTCAATACAGATACTCATGAAATGCTAGTTATTATGCTTTGTGAAGGAGAAATTCCATTATGTATGCAAGTGTGCATGTGCATGTAATGTTGACATAGATGTGGTTTAATGCATTCATAATGTACTAATGGTAGTGTTACATGTTAAGAAGGAAGATTATTTATTTTTCTTTGATGCATATATATGTGTGCATGTATGAATAAAATGCTGAAGACTATGGTTCATGCTAAAATAGAAAATTATTTTCTTGTAAATGCAAGTACTTATGGGATGTTAATGATTATATAGCAGAATGATGAGGAAGATCATTAACTATCTTAAGACATATGTATGCACACATACTACTAATTATATTTCACAAAGATAAAATGATTGCCCATGTTTTGAGCTCATATACGGATACATGTAATGACTATGATGCAATATAATAATGAAACTTTATTTATTTTATTATTTTACATGGAAGGCACACGTGCAATGCGTGCATGCATGAAATGATGATGGTATTGCTACATATAGAACAGTAGCATTTATTCACTCTTTAGAGATGTCAATTCATATGAGATGCATGTACTCATGTAATGCAAATGCGTATGCTATATAATGAAAATAAGTGTTGGGATTTTAAATGGTCTTTTAGTTTTTTAGGAGTGAAGGTAAATCGCTTCACAATAAGAGAGGTTTATTTCAAAGGTTGGATCAAGGCCTTTTAAGGAGAGTTAATAGGTTAACAAATCATGCCTTGAGGATATTAGGACCAATATTAATAGCAAGAAGACTAACACATTTATGGGAAAAATCAGAGATCGTTATAATGGTGCACTAAATTGATGACCATTTGGGGAGTTTGTAGTTTATTCATCACATGGATGGTTCTTTGGAGTTTTGTTAGAAATTTGAGCATATTTTTTTTGACCTTTATTAGAATACGGTTTCAGTCATATAGGGACAATGGTTTTATTATTGAAAGCACACTTGGGTTTTATTAGAGAAGAATAGCATTTTGGGATGTAGTTTGGATCTTTATTCAGAAAAAAAGTTGATTTTGTTAAAAGGAAGTGGATTAAGAGATGGCTAGGTTCTATGGAGAGAGATCGCTTTTATTAAACATTAGATTTGGGTTAAGGTGGCTTTAGGTAGATATGTGTTTAGGCATTTTGGAATTTCTAAACAACCATCAACAATATTTTGTGGATTTTTAGTTTGCACCATTGCATACGAAATTCAATGTGCCTCGGGTGGCATTGAAATCTAAGAATGTTGTAGCACACCTGACACATTCGATTACTAAGTAAGTTGTTTTCATGTACAAGGCTTTAAGTTTTCTAGATCTAAACTAGCAGCTCTTGTTACCTTTTGAGAAGCTTGACTTATACCAAAAGTGTGCTAGATAGAATATAAGTTTCACTACTTCTATACTGATACTCCTTATTAGCTAGTGATGAATGAAAGAATGATTCATTTTATCTTAGGATAGCAAATAGTCATTCAAACACATGCCTCATATTCTCATTATTTTATCTCATTTCCCTCTTTTTCCTAAGTAATTTTTTTGCATGTAGTTAAGCCATTTTATCTTTTATTTTCTCTCTTTTGTTTAAGCCACCTTCTTTGTGAAGGTTTTCATACCTAATTGGGTCACTTTTTTCTTTCACATTTTCTTCTTTTTCTTCTTTTTTAATTTTTAATAGGGCTATATCAAGAATTGAATACTTGTAGTCATAAGATGCTAAAGAAGCAAAGACATCTAATAGATTGAGAGGCAACGACAAAGAAAGGACTTAGTATTCCATCAAGATATTTGATAAACCATATAAACATTCAACACTAACCATACTACTGGCAAAATAAGAAAGTAAGAGTTCATTATTCTCATTTAACTATTAAATCCAAAAAGGAATTTTATTGGCCTATTCATTCCAGTTGCTTCAATCCTATTTGCCCATAACATTAAGAGAGGATAGGTTCCCATGGTTCCTTTTTTTCCTTCCATTCTTATGATGATCAAATATAGGGTTTTAAAAGATAGGTGGGGTTTATAAAGTAGGTGTTTTATCACTTCTTTGACATTCAGACAACTTAAAAAGGAAGATGCTTGCTTTTGAGGATAGTTGTGGTATGACTGGATAGTTAAGTAAAGGGTTGGTTTTAATGTTAGGTTGTTCTTCAAGATCTTTGATTCTCCTTAAATAATAAGGTCCTGAATTTGACTCCTTAGGGTTTGACAATTGTCAATTGTCAATTGTATGGCCAAACATTTAATGAAAATTATAGTTAAGGTTAGTGTTGATATGAAAAAGGTAGAGGGTTGGGTAAAGGTTTTAGTTTAAGAGGTTTCAAAAGGTTCCTTTGTTGAAGTGTTTAGAAGACTTTGGAGAATGGTTGGTTAAGCTTTGAAACTTTTTTAAGGGTCAAAGGGCGATTGATTGTAGGTAATTTAAGAGCTTTGAATGTAATAGATTATGATTCACTAGACTTTAGTTACCCATCCTAGACAGTTTCATTAAGCTTAGGATAATATGGCTAACTGGAGTGATCTTGTAAGATCTCATTAGTATTTTTCCTTTACTGAGACTTAATGTTGGGTGATCTTCTTAGCCAATTTTTGGATCTCCATTGCCAATTCAGATATAGTTGCATTAGTTGACTTAGAAAGGGACTGGAAAGGCCTTTTTTGAGAAAAGCTCATAATTGCCTTCAATATCTCTATATATGCTCATGATTTCTTTCCTTTTATTCTTCTCAGAATTAGGAATGTCAGGTGCCTCATTGTCATTACCACCTAAGAGGATTATCTTATCCATGGCATTTAAAGTATGGTTAAGGGTGTTCTTGACTATAATCTTAAGGATAGTTTTGATTTTAGCTCAAAGGATGTCAGTTAAGCCACCATCAACCATAAATCTTTTCATATGCTCTTTGAGTAGGTCATTAAGGCTTTGATTCCTAAATTATTCTACCATTTTGAAGCCAAATCATTGCTAACTCTCTTTGAGGGGGGTTTTAAGAGAGTGTGATGGTAAGAATGATGAGGTTAATGTAGTCATTATAAAATGTATGCAAGAAATATTATGAAAAATGGTGAGATGAGCATGAAGAATGAAAATGTCATGAATGTGTGTTGTGTATGTGCTGCAAAAGGACAAGGTTAGTATTGATGCATATGACTTTATTAAAAATGTGTTTTTGTTGTAAAAACATGAGTTAGTGATGTACTTGCTACACACACACACATTTATATACATAAAGAGGATAAACACAAGAAAAGACAAAGGGTTAGTAAATAAAAACAAAATGAGTTAGCTAGGAAAGAAAGAATCATGAATTCATGTCATGATATAAATTACAAAAAATTTATCTTGTGTGCATAATGTGTCCCTATAAAAGAATAAGGTGAGTATTTGTGCATGGTGTGCTCATTTAGGTTTTCATTGATGCAATGAAAAATGTAAAATAATGTGAGTTAGTAAATGATTTCTTATTGTGTATGCATGAATTGAATTTAAAAGAAATTGGTTAGCATTTCCTACATAGGGCATAAACCAAACACCTGCAATAACTCCCTTCGGACATTATCACTCCATATGGTATAGTCTCTTCCCTAGGTGGGTTTTTTTTATCTTTAAATTATCAGGGAATACTTAGACCCATGCACAAACCCACCCACCTTATCACTACGAGTGGTGACTGTGGCTCATAAAAGATAGACAACAAGGATATTTTATTTTCCAATTTTATTTTATAGGAGGGATAACCTTGTGGAGCCAACCTTATGAGTTTGGAGTTGTAATCCGACCATAACTGGGAAATAGGAAATGAGTTGATAAACCCACTTCCTTTATAAGAGATTATGGGTTTGAAGAATCAACATCTATTGGACTGTATTTCTTAGTTATGAATATCTTATATTTGCTTATCGCATTATCCTAATTTCGATTTTAATGATGCAATTACCATACTTGAATATTAATCAATTTAAAATGGCATTGGATTAATGGTTGGAATGCGGGATAATTGAATTTGGTGTGTATAAATTACAAATATAAATAACAAGCGAACAAATAAATATAACTAATCATAACAAATGAAGCACTTAACATGCATTTCACACAAACAAGTAAGCTGTAATACCCTACATATATATATATATATATATAATTATTTGAAAAAAAAGGGACATAATTTTTTCTCAAATAGTACTAGTAATAGTTATTTTTGCATTATATTATAGTATAATTGTGTTAACATTATATTTTAGGTTAAATATTGGTTAAAATGTGTATATCTATTCATATTTATGTATGTATATATATATATATATATATATATATATATATATATATATATATGTATGTATGTATATATATAATATAGTATAAAGTATAATTATATACATGTATATATATATATATGTATACATTTTCATGTAGTATATGTTTATGTATATATATATATATATACATATATATATATATATACATATATATATATATATATATATATATATATATAGATGTTAGAAACCACTAGAACCCGAAGAACCAAACCCCTCATCACCGTCTACCACCCCCGCTCTCTTCCGTCACTGTGCCACCTTCCTCTTCACCTGAGAGCGCCATTGCCGCCATGTGTGGAGCTTGCTGGAGTATTGCAGTAGCTGCCTTCCTTCTTCCTCGCGAAGCAGCTCCTCCCTCTCCTCGCGCAGCAGCAGCTCTGCATCCTCTCGTCCTGCCCAGCTTCGACTCTCTGCCCGTGCCATCTCTTGGTGGTGTCAAGCTGCTTTCTGCCTCCGCCTGAACTGCTCCATCTCCCCCATCTTCTCCGGTGGCAGCAAGTCTCTTCCCCTCCCTCTGTTTTGTCCAGCAGCTAGGTGGTGAGTAGTGCTCGCCCAATTCTTTCATTTCCTTCCTTGATCTTGGTAAATCCTAAGTTAGTTAGTGTTGGTTAGTAGGTATTGAAGTTAGTTTTGATTTTCTTTGGAATTTTTGGTAATTTAGTTAATTTCTAGAAAATTATTTAGTATTTAATTGGCTTTATTTGATAGTAAATTGAGTATAATTCATAACTAGGGTGATTGTTATTAATTATTTTGAGTGAAACAAATTTTATAGAAATTTTTAGGAATTATTATAATTTTGGTAGAATTTTTGTAAATATTAGTAATATTTTGCTAATTTTCGAAATTATGGTTATAAATTATGAAAATTTGATAAATGAGGTTATTAGTGAATATTATAAATTTTAGAACTCAAATTATAATTTTTGAGATTTTTATACTATTTTATAAATATATTTGAGTTTATGCCAAATTTGATTTTTGGTTAAATAATATTTTTGGGAGAAATTTTTTGGTTGATTAAATGTTTTAATTATAGTAGGAAGATTTATTTTAAGAAAATAAATTTTTGGCATGATTAAAGAATTTTAAGGAATTATTCTAGTATTAAAAGCACATTATGTAAATTGTGTATTTTAGGGGGTAAAAATGTAATTTTACACTAAATATGATAATATATATATTTTAATTAGTTTTATTAATATTTAAAGGGTTTAGATAATTTTTATAACAAAGGTTTTCATTTGGATAATAATTATATATATATTGTTGGTGACGGAATACGAATTTAATTATTCAATTTTGAATAATTGAGATTTTATATAATTTTCAATTATTCTAGTGTGTATGTATGTGAAATATATATTTGAGAAATAAATATTATTAATTTTTGATATTTGTTTGAGTTGTGATCTCGGTCGGGGCAAATTGTAGTTTTGGGAGCCCGACTCGAGTGTGAATATTTATGGGTATTGGAAGTGCATTTTCTATGCAGGTCTGGCTCTATCTTTGGTAGAGAGATGTCCATTTTACAGAGGAGACTCTGCCAAAATTTCGGTATATTTTCTCGTAAAATGTGATACTCATAAAATTCCTACCGTTAGTTAGGTTAAATCCTGTCTGTCGAGTCTTGTCCGATTTTCCTCGAGTCAGTCTGGAATTTCATTATTCTGTTGATTTCTGATTCTGATTCCTTAGTCATGTTTTAAAGATCGATTTATTATTTTTCTTTTAGATCATATCGGAGCAGAAGCTGTGAGACCGAGGCAGACGCATGGTCGTCAGCCTTCGCATTCATCCTGTAAGTCAATAGAACGATCTGTGCGTGTGTTTATTTAAAGAATGCATGCGCTCATATTTTTATTATATTGATTATATGATTTATTTGCGTTAATGCTATTATTTAAGATTTAAACGCATTTCATTTATTTAAAAATCGATTTTGAGAAATTTTGGTAGAACGGGCTACTTGGTGAGCTTCACCAGGACTATGTGCACATGGTAGAGATTGAGAGATGGATCCGATGTATATATGATTGGTGAATGTTAAACTGAGACGGGTGCCTCGGTGGAAGCCTTTGCTCTCGGGGACCGCCAGTGATTGGAAGGTCAATAATGGACTGGGACGGGTGCCTCGGTTGATGCCTTAGCTCTCGGGGACCGCTAGTATCATTTATTTGGATTAAGTGAATGACTACGGCTTTGTGCCTCGGTTGATGCCTTAGCTCTCGGGGACCGCCAGTATCATTTATTTGGATTAAGTGAATGACTACGGCTTGGTGCCTCGGTTGATGCCTTTGCTCTCGAGGACCGGTAGTCTAGTTGGAATAAGTGGTCCCGGTTGGCCATTTAGATTTTGGGTTTAGGGTTCTACTGAGATTTTTCAAATGCTATACCTATATATTATAAGTTATTTTCACTATAAACGTATATAGTTTTCAAAGGCTTTCAAACCGTACAGCTCTTTTTATTGACTTACTCAATGAGGTCTGATTCCCCTCAATTTATTTTTTTTTCAGGAGCTTGGGAGTTCGACCTCCGACTACCTCCACGCCGGGTTTCTTCTTCATCGGCTATTTTATGTAGGTCATTGTAAGTTGTACTGTGTGTGAATCTAGGTTGCTGCAGTAGTATATGTTCTAAGTATTTGTATGGTTTAAACATAATTATGTAATTCATTCGTATAAACTACGCTTATGTATAAGATTTAAATTCGATTTATAATATGAGTGGTTGAAACTCATTATTATTTAAACAGTTGAAATTGTGTAATTTTAGAAAAATCAGTTTGATAATGTGTTCTATTTAAAAATAAAGTTTAAAATATGAATGGTTTTATTTTCTTTTCCTTTAGGCTTACTACGGGTTTCGAGGGCCTTATGTCTTCCCATTCCCCAGTGCCGGTCACGTACCCTCGGGTTCGGGTCGTGACATAAGCAAGTAACAAGCAACACACAAACATGTAAAGAATAATTAATAAAAATAAACAAGCAAGAGAAACAAACTAAAATTGGGAAAAGAATTAAGGATCACAACCCTTAAAATAACCTATTATAATAAATACATCAAAATGAAAAATAAAATAAAGGGAAATTGCGATTAAGGATTATATCACTTTAAGAATTGTCTATTCTATTAAATACATCAAAAGTAAAAAATAAAAGAGAATTTATTTTCTAATAATTCCTACAAAACAAAGGTTAGTAGGCAAACACATGCAAACACACATCACATTATAATAACTGCATCTATTTCATTCATTCACATGATAATAAACTAAATTAAAGGAGATAAATCAAAATAGTTAAGGGCACCCAAACAAATAAACAAATAAATAAATAAAGGAAACATTAGTGATAATGACAATGCATGATTTGGGTAATTAATTAGAGTCAATAATTCTAGTGATTCTTAATATATCACCCAAATTGGGTGATCAATCAGAAAGCCATTAGTATTTTTTGCCCAAATAATGATATGAATGCAAGTGATTAAATAAATATGTGAACGATAAAGTGAAGAAATATGTTTTATTAAATATTGACTATTAAATGAATGAAATAAAATGGAATATAATAAAATAAATAATAATTATGGAAATATTTTTAATATAGCAAAAATTAATTATTTACATAATAAATACTAAAAATGATATTTTTGAAACAAAAGAATTATTTACGTGCATAAACCTACATTTTATATTAAAAATATAAAATATAAAAATATGCTAAGATGCAAATTTTCTACTAAAACATACTAAAATATAAAATACTGATATCATTTTGAAATATAAAAATGTGAGCATTTCTTTTAAAAATATGAATTTTATGGTAAGAGCAACAAAATATAAACTTTATGTTAAAATATCAACTTTATATTTAAATTGCAAATTTTATAATATAAACATGATAAAAATAGGAATTGCATATTTAAATATAAAATTCATATTAAAAATGCAAACTTTATATCAAAAATATTAATTTTAACATGCAAAAATGTAAACTTGATGCTAAAAATATAAATTTTATTATGAAAATGAAAACTTTACATAAAAATATGTGAAATTTAAAGTAAAAATGCAAGCTTTGATATAAAAATTGAAACTTTTAATAAAAAGGAATAAAAATGCAAACTTTATGATGCAAATGATAATAGAAATGTCAGAAAACAAAATGCAACATTCACACAAATAAATATTAAACAAGTAAACAAACACTCCCAAATCTACTTCTCCATCTCCAAAACTCCACCAAATCAATACTTTACATATATATTCACCAAAATCACAGTTTCAATGCAAATAATTACATAAAAATAAAAAATGCATGAAATGCAAGGATGATAAAAATGATGAAAATAGGATAAAAATGAAAATAAAAAAAAATAAATAAATAATAAAAAAGAATATGTAGAGATGAAGAAAATGTGATTAAAAAAAAGCGAACATATAATTATATATATGAGTAGCAACACATAATTTATGTATACAAGATAACACTAGGGTTTCCAATTTATTTAAGATAATAATTACTTTCAATAATATATATATAGACACAAAGAGACAGAGAGAATTTCATTTGGTGAGTTAACCCAAGTTCATTTTGAGCCTATTATAAGTGTGTAATTTTGTAGGTTCACACATTATTGACAATAGACTTGAAATTCCATTTTTGGCCCACAAATCATAAGTGGCCTCTAGCAAGATATTATACTATCCAAATTATATAAAATTTGGTAATCTGACATAACTTAATTCATAGTAAGTATTGTAGTACCTTTGTCATATGATATCTTTGATTGAACATAAGGCACGATCTATCATCCTTATACAATTCATTCATATTATTTATTGAACTTAAGTAGACTAAAATTGATAATCGCTTATCAATTCATTCTAGTATGATCATACATTTTTTTTAGTCTAACTTATTGAGGGGTCTACAAATATCTTACTCAAAATTAATGAGAGACATATTTCTTCTCAATCACTCACATGATTCACTCTAGATCCAACAATGATTTATTCCATCATCATGTTAAAGATAATAGTTAAATGTGTCAAAATATAGAAACTTGTCATGTAGGAGACCATGGTGATTTTAAGTCAGAGAACTAAAATAATACTACTGTAATGAAAATCACTTATGACAATTATTCATGCAATATTTTTATAGTAGGTTAATCCAGTATATCATTTTTCAAATATGTACTTATCAGTTAACTTAATATCTCATATATATGAGTAGTAACACATAATCATCAATCAAGCCTCATATTAGTCCTCATTCATCCTTGTTCTAGCAATAATGACCAACTAGGAATAATTTAGAATTGAATTCAACTTTCACCTAACATTTTTACGTTACATATTTGATTATCTTAAGTAGAATTAATTATCATCATTATTATTATTTTTAAAAAGATAGGGGTGGACTAAAGTTCAAATCAATTTATTTTACCGTCTACCTACCCTAAGATTCTAGTCTAGAACGTTCAGTTGTAAACATTAACTGATTAATGCCAGACTCAACGCCTTGGTATAGGTAGAATTAATTATTCATAGTTTTTTCTCTATCTTGGATGTTCATGGTTTAAGTTTGATGGAAAGTTTATTTAAATTAAGAGAATATCTTTATTTGCTAATTATTTGTAAGTTATTATGCATGTCCATTGTTGTTAAGTTTTGATCATTTATTGATTGAATTGAAATTTGAGAAAAAATATTGTTTAATTTAAGTGATTTCTAGAAATTTAGACTTAATGTTAATGGGCAATATTAGAATCAACAAATTATAGAACCCACTTTTATTAACATTTTAAGATAAAATCAAAGGCAGTTCATTAAATTTAAGAAAGTGATTTAGGTATTCTTCAAATTATATTTTTATTTTGAAAAACCATACCAATTCCATTTACATTTGCACATATTTTTAGCCTACGTAAATATGCTTAATGCGTATTAATATTTATTTTATTTTTACCTGCATTAGCCTTTATCTATATAATTTTTTTTTTTAGTTTACCCTTTTCTAAAAGATTATATATATATATATATATATATATATATATATAATTGCAAAGTTATAATAAATGTTTGAGAAATTTTTGTGAGATGCATTTAAAGTATTCTAATAGGAACTTTTGCAAAACAACAGAAAAAGGTAAAAGGCCTAAAATTCTCAAAATTAAAGTTTCATTGTAAAAAGAAAGAAATGAATGAATGGTATTACTTTATCTTCTCCAAATTAAAGAAAGAAAAAGGACGAAGTAGCTCCTTGAAGATTCAAGCAATTGTGCATTCTTCTTAGCATTTATTTTTACTTTGTGATTGCTATTTTTATTTTTGAATTAATTATATATTTCTTTTGTTTGTTTTTGAACCATTAAACTATTAGCCACGTTACTAGCTAATTAGTAAAGACCTTTTTAATCTTTAAGTTAATGAATTCGCTTATATTAGTGGAGAAAGAGAATAAGAATAGGATAGGTAGCGTGGACATGGATATGAGGATATGGGAAACGGGTATAGGGATAGGGATACGAGGAAACAACTTATAGTTGAAGTATTCGTCTTTTAAATTGAAGTATTTAGGTATATATATATAGTGTTGGAATCTCCACATGGTCTTGAAGATGGGTGTATGTGTAGCCATGTTCACTTTGGATGAAACTGGAATGAAGCCATGTTCACTTTATATGTTGGTGCCCATGCCAATCGCAAACATCAGCAACATTGTTGAGGACACTCCAAGTTTCTAGCTGTGTCCTTCTCAGAAGAACTCAATTTCAAGGTAAACACAAGCATGTTTATGGGTGTGTCTGCCTACAGAGCTCAACACAGCCGTATCCATTAGAAGACATACTTCAAAAAGAAATATTTTGAATAGAGTTTGAAGAGAATTCTATTTAGGACTTTAATGCTTATCTAAGAAGGGCAAGAGTTGGTGTTTAGGGCATCACATTAGATGATTAATTTTCAAGAGAAAATCTTAGAATGTAGATTCAAGTGAAGAAGAGGTAGAACGAAGCTTGCAACATTCTAGCAAAGATTTGTGGTTCCTTTTATTTTGTTTTGCTAAGTGATATTTTCTTCATTTTTGAGCTTGTATTTATCATGTTTTTATGAACTAATTAATTTTGTTTATGCTTAGATAAATGGAATTCTTGTAATTATTTATAGTGGATTAATAATTCTTCATTCTATGGAAGGGATTTATTCATGTAAAATATTATTTGTTTTCCTGAACACCTAAAGATTTCTGATTACTTTCTGTACGATTTGAATTTATATGCATGATTTGCGAAAACTTGTGTATGATTTTGTTAAGTAACTAATATTGAAAATTGAATGGGTTTATAAAGATATATATCTAGATAATTTATTTTGGTAACAGAATTTGTTCTATTAGAAATTTTTATAGAACTTGATGCATTAATATTTAATTAATCAGATAAAAATATTCGTTAATAATTCTATTGTAGATGGTTATAACTTGAAAGAGTATAATTCATTATTTAGGAAATCTGAGAGAGCCATGAAATTGTCAAATCCATAGTTGAAGTTACTAGTTGATTCAAACAAAGTTATGAGGAAATCAGTCTAAGTATATTAAGTGTGTGTATCAGGAGTTAGTTTAGATTGCTTAATCATAATTTTTAATTTAGATTTTGTTAAATAACTAGAATTTTATGGTGATTCGAATTTTGACCCAACCTGAAATATTTTGAGACCTCAACTTGAAAAGAATTTTTTGTGGAAATCTGCGGTAGAGATGGAAAGCGAGGGCCGATAGGGCCGAAATCAATAAAATACTCTCTCTGTCCAAGTGAATATAGATCACATTGACTAAACCACATAAATTTTAATGTTATTGTATTTTTTTTCTTATTTAATTTCTTTCTGTTCACTATTTAATTTTGCAACATATTTAATTTCAATTTTATTTTAGTTTTATTTAATAAATGATCTTTTGAACTATTGGTTGATTAGATAGAAATAAAAGAGTTAAGATTTAGTTCGTGTAAAAAATCTTCGTGGCAATCATACTATACTTCCATCTATATATTACTTGTGAACAATTGGTGCTCTTGCCTTACGTTAGCAACATGAGAGCGCAAATGTTAGAAAAACTCCTCCATCAACTCAATGAAAAACAACAATAACTCATAAATTTGGCATGTATTTATATAGCTTACAACAAGTTTTTTTTTTTTTAGACCGATTATGAATAGGATACGCATTTGTTTAGAATGAGTCATGTATAGAGGTGTGATCAAGCCGAGTTTGCTATCTTATATGGAATTTACAAACTATTCGTAAACTTAAACAAGTCTAAAGAAATTTTAAAAAATATAAACTATAAATTAAAATTATAAATTCAAAAATTAAAAATAAATTATTTATTAAATAAATTACAATATATTTAATAAAAATTATGATTTTATTTTAATAATATTTTTTACAATACAAATTTGTATATTATATATCTAAAATCAAATTATTAAATATTAAAATTATAAGTTGGCTCACGAGTTTCTATTCAATTTTATTCGCAAGCTTCACGAGCTGAAGTTTGTATAGTTTGAGTTCTGCCTGTTTATTAAATAAGCTTCACTAAACGAGCTCAAATGAGCTTTTATCGAGTCAAACACTGAGTGGCTTGACTCATTTATACCCCTAGTTATGTATAAAAGGCAAGACGTGCATAATGACACTACATCTCAACCTCTTCCCCCCGGCAATAAGAGTGCTATCTTCGCAATATGACGCTTAAGTGCAATATGCTATAAATAATTGATGTAGCAGAAGCCTTAAGAAAGAATTGAATTCGTTGATTCTAAGAATACCCGAAAATAAAAAACCAAAACGCTGTTGATTCAAAGAATACCAGAGGAATTGTAAGAATTACATATGTAATTTATTTTTAATTAATAAAAAACTGTCTTAAAACAACTCAAAGAGGCAAATAAATTGTGTTTAGGAAAAAACCCTAAAACCAAAAAAGAAAAACACTAAAAACTCTAAAAAAAAGGAACATAAAATTTAATGTCAAATTTAAGGGCCTAAACAAAGGAAGTGAGACCCAAAGATGGGCTGTTATAGATAAAGTGTGTAGCATTTGTTATAGCCCTCTGAGTCAGCTTCGATTTGATATATTATAGGCCCCGTGGGTTAATCGGTGTCACCACGACTGTCCAATTGAAGCCCAAGTGTGCACGCCCATTTTATCGAATCCATCCATAAATTTCAATGTTGCCTCATCCACATCATTCCCCTCAGGTGACAAAAAATTTGGCCTCGAATTGAATATAATATCGTCATAAAAAGAATCGCCAAAGAAGGGAATTAAATGCTTAACATTAAACACATCTACAGTGCAGACATGGCTAGGCAGCTTTAGACGATAAGCATTGGAATTGATCTTCTCTACTACCTCAACTAGACCAATCTTCCTGGTAGATAGCTTGTTGTACTCCCTTACTGGAAAGCAATCTTCTATTAGAACTACCCACATAAAATCACCTACCTCGAACTCCAAAGGTCTGCATTTCTGGTATGCAAGCTGCTTGTACTAAGAATTGGCAATAGACAGATTATCAAAGACTGTCTTGTGTACATCCTGCAAACCCAAAACAAAATTTGCAGCTTTCCTTTGGACCCTTGTCTTGCTAGGCAGGGACATCAAGTTAAGAGAACCCTTTGGCTGAATAGAGTAAACAACCTGGAAAGGACTGAATCCTGTGCTTCGATTAACAGCTTGGTTGTGGGCGAGTTCTTCTTGACATAATTTTTGATCCCAACCCTTCACATGATTCCCCCACTAGACAACGTAACAAGTTTCCCAAGGACTTGTTCACCACTTCAGTTTGCCTATCTGTTTGAGGATGATAGGCATTGCTAAAATTCAGTTGAGTATTGATCATCTTCCACAAGCTACGCTAAAAATGACTGAGGAAATGGGTATCTCTATTAGAGATAATGGATGTAGGCAACCCGTGCAGATAATACACATCTCGAAAGAACAGTTGTGCCATAGTTATTGCGTGTCTTCTTGTAAGGAATAAAATGAACCATTTTAGAAAATCTATCAACAACAATAAAGATGGAATCATTACGTCATTGAGTACGTGGCAATCCCAACACAAAGTCCATACTAATGTCAGTCCAGGGTTGAGAAGGAACTAGGAGAGGCATGCATAATCCTGCATTCGTGGCTGTTCCTTTTGAAACTTGGCAAATTCTGCATCTCTAAACGTATTTATCAACCTTTTTGCAATGTTTTATCTCTACCAACATGTCCTTCACCATGTAACTCTTTAATGATTTGTGGGCGTAGGCTGCAATCTGGAATGCACAATTGAGTTCCCCGAAATAAGAACCCATTTTGCAGTATAAATTTTATTTTATTCCTAGCCTGTACATCTTGTAACACTACAGAATAGTGAGGATCAATAGTAAGTAAATTCTTAAAAGAATTAAAGCCGGGCACCTCAACTCGCATAGTCACTAATAAACTATTTTGTTGGCTCAAAGCATCAGCTACTCTGTTTGTAATGCCAGATTTATGCTTCACCATAAAAGTGAAATGTTCAAGATAGGTGACCCACCTAGCATGGCAGGGTGAAACTTTATCCTGCTGGTGCAAATGCTTCAAAGAATCATGGTCAGTATATAAGATAAATTCTTTGTGAAACAAGTAATGTTGCTAATGTCGTACTGCTCGCACTACTTCATAAAACTTAATATCGTACATATTGTATTTAAGTTGGGAACTAGATAACTTCTCACTATAATGCCACAGGGCGGTTATTTTGACTAAGGACAACACCAATCCCAACCTTAGAGGCATCGGTATGGAGCTGAAAAGCTTGTGAGAAATCTGGTAACATCAAGATTGGGGTTGTTGTAAGGTGTTCCTTAATGACATTAAAGGCTACCTCTGCCCGTCCACTCAAATCGACTACCCTTCATGCAATTTATAATAGGAGCCATTATGGTGCTAAAATTTGCAATAAAATGAGGCCAAACCATGAAAACTCCTCACTTATATTAAAGTGGTTGGTCTGGGCTATTCTCTTATCGCTGCCACCTTAGCTTCATCCACTTCTAAACCTGCTGCAAAAATCATATACCCCAAAAATAGTACATTAGGGGACATAAAGACACATTTTTTTAAGGCAGCATAGAACTGTTCCCTATGCAATACACTAAAAACCTCCTGAACATATTGTAAATGTTCATCATAGTTAGCACTATAAATCAGGATATCATCAATGTAAACCATAATAAACTTGCTAATGAAAGGTCTTAATAATTGGTTCATAACACGCATAAAGGTATTAGGGGCATTCGACAATCCGAAGGGCATCACAAGCCACTCATATAGCCCTTCCCTAGTCTTAAATGTTATTTTCCACTCATCCCCAGGCCGAACACGTATTTGATAATATTCACTCTTTAAATCAAGTTTAGTAAAAATAGTCGCACTACTAATATGATTAAGCAAATCATCGAGAGGTGAGATAGGAAATTTCTACCTTACAATGATCTTATTGATGGTTTGGCTATCCACACACATGCGCCAAGTCATTTTTCTTAGTCGTCAAAAGGGCAGGAACAACACAAGGGCTCATGCTCTCCCTAACATGACCTTTAACAAGTAGCTCCTCCACCTGTCAATGCAACTCCTTATGCTCATTGGGACTCGTCCTGTAATGTGGTCTATTTGGCAACGCTGCTCTAGGCACCAAGTTAATATGTTGCTAAATGTCACGGAGTGGGGACAAACTATTAGGAAGTTCATCAGAAAATAAGTCATTAAATTTTATAACCAATGGAACTATAACTTCTAGGACTGTAATGAGCTCAACCACCTCCTTTCCTAATAGCATATACCTTATGTCTGACTCTTACAGTTCCTCATCAAATTGAGCCAAAAACAATAGAGTACTAGTTCCACTGGCTAGTTTAGGTATATCCACTTATTGTTTAGGCAACAACACAATTTTAACCCCATTAAAGATGAAGCTATAAGTATTGGTTCTCCCAATATGCGTCACATCCCTGTTATACTACCACAACCTTCCCAACAATAAATGAAAAGCATCCATAGCCACCACATCACACTATACAATATCTTTATATTTCTTGCCAATGGAGAATGACACCAAAGCTCTCTTAGACACTGCAACTTCCCCACCCTTCTTTAACCAAGCCAGTTTATTGGGTTTAGGGTGACTTTAGTCGGTTTGTCTAGTTTTTGGACAGCCTCAACAGAAACTATATTCTTACAACTCCCTCCATTAATGGCAAAGTGGCATACCTTGTCTTTAATAGTGCAAGTAGATTGAAAGATATTACTCCTTAGCCAATCCCCCTCTGAACTTGCCTTAGGGGTCAAGCAAGAACATCTAATGACAAAGGCAGTCCCTACATCTCCTTCCAAAAGTAATTCCTCGATTGTTTTTTTTATCATCATACACAGGATCACCTTCAAGTTCTTGGTCCTCCCTAACATAATCATCTGCCTCAAGGAAGAAGGTCTTTTTTCTCGTCGTCTTTTTACATTCAGATAGCCTATGGCCAACCTCTCCATAGCCAAAACATTTTATGCCCCCTGTTGGTCTATTAAGTTGTCTTATGTCTCTGTTATTGCCGACGACACCACCGCTACCACTACCGCTTGCTGCTTTATTGACACCACTATTATTAATAGTAGCACTATTACTGCTAGCCCCACTGCCCTAAATGTTTGGATTGATAGCTCTTCATGATTGTCTCTCAACCACTAAAGCCCTCTGATGAGTTGTAGACACTGAAGCAGGATCAAACAAATTCACTATGTCCTGTAGCTGTGGCCTCAAACCCCTAATATACCTTGCTACCAACTGATCCTCCATTTCCTAGATTTCATTCCTTGTAATTAATTGATAAAATTTAGTAGTGTATTTATCCACCGATCTTATACCTTGTCTCAGATTTTACAGATGTTGGTACATCAACTGTTGGAAATTATATGGAAGAAAGGTAGATCGCATATGCTTCTTCATCTTCTCCCAAGTAGCAATTTTACTCTTTCTCAATCTAGTGCGAGTCAATTTTGATTGTTGCGACCATGTAGTAGCCCTGCCCCTTAATCTTGTGGCAACCAAAGGAACACGCTTGTCTTCTGACACCCTTTTAAATTCCATAATCTCCTCACTCGTCAACAGCCAATCTAGAAATTCTTCAGCTTGAAGGCTTCCATGAAATTTTGGAATCTCGGTTTGCATGCCCATTTCCCAGCACCTATTATTATCATCTGCAATAGGCCGATTGTGTTTGTAAGGAGACTCATCTTCATACTCGTCCCTCACCTCCTCATCATCACCAAACTATTCTGGATGATTATATCCTTGGGTCTATTTTGATTACCCAATATCGTGGCCAATCTATTTATCAACTGATCCGCCATTCAATTCATAAGCTCGTCCATAAATTTCAATGTTGCCTCATCCACATTAATAATACACAAAAGAAGGAATGAATTTATAACTGCATTTATACTTGAATTTATAGTTGTTTGAAATAATATTGACAAGAATATACCGGGTACTTCCAAACAACCAAGACAATATTTCAAATTCTTAGTTAGATGTGTTTAAGCCACTTGTCTAAGGAAAGGCATAACAAACTAATATCTGAACAATGCTTGTTGTAATTTTCAATAATTTTAGAGCAGTGACACAACTTGCAATCATGGCAAGACAATCTTAGGCTCTAAGATGCGTTAATCAAGAAAAAAGCATACATTCCTAGAAAACTCATTAACAAATCATGTTTAAAAGCTTTAATGTAGTTTTTGCAAAAACTTTTATTTGCACATGATATAATTTTGAAAACTTTGTATTTTCACATTGCTACATGTAACATAAAAATTATGTATAAACTTGTTGCTTTTTGTTATTTTGGCATATATGATATGATTTTAAGAATTTATATCAAAGAATTTTGTTGATAGAATTTTGACTAGTTTATTTAACTCAAAGTCTAAATTTTTTTTATTTTTTTATTTTTTTTTATGTTTTTTTAACAATGGAGGTAGATGGGGAGGGAATCTGAATCCCTATCTTGGAAGGGCACCAACCCCGTCGCTGCAACAGTCCAGCTCTAAACGAGTTGGTATCAACCTTTTTTCGTTTAGGAGTGCAGCATCACTACGATTTGAAGGTGATGAGCTTTTCTCTTACCATTCCAATCAGATAAGAGAAGTTACTTAAAGTCTAATTAGATACTACAGTTATGATGTCATTCTTTGATTTTTTAACGCTTAAGTGTTTACACAATCATGGTGAATATATTATTTCCAATTATATATCAGGATATACCACTTTTGCTTAAAAAAAGCAATCTACAATTATTTAAAATGAAACGACAAAATATGTTTTTCATTCATTCATTCAAGAATTTTGTCAAACACTTTGTAAGCACATTTAATAAAGAGAAAATCTTTTTGGCACAAATTAATTAATGCTAAATATAATTACATATATACCTTTTAATAAATTAGATAAAAATAAAAAAAATCTTTGAAAATTTTAGGAAAATATTCTTATCTCCTAAATTTATTTACAATCTTGTCAAGTTTTTTTTATTAATATGTATTACCATAAATAAAATATTTCATCATGTGACTACTACAAACTCCGTGTTCTAAAGGAGTGCAAGTGACTGATATCATATTGCACAGTTTGCACTGCAGCTCTGTTTAGAAATATGTTCTATTCCTAAAACCAAAAAAAATTATATGAACATTAAATTATAAAATTTTTACTTACATGCATAATCTATTGAGTTCTAACATTAAATTATTTTCTAATTTTCATACCTAGATTGAAAGAAAAAAAAAACTCATACCTAGATAAAAAAAACTCTAATTCTAAATCAATATAAAACCTCAAACTCTTATTTTTTTTTTCATTATATATAAGCCCTAGAACGATATATTCAAAAACAAAAGAATATAATGTGAAAAAAAAAAACACTAAAGAACATAGTTGCTAAAAATATATATACTGTTCAATTATGAAGCGGTAGAATCAAAAGTAGCAATTTCTTTCTAGTTTACCTATATATTTTGAATTTCATACTACCATCACCTTAAAATAAAAATAAAAAAAATAGTAAAATAGCAATTTGAAAGTTATAAATTTTAAAATTCATATCAACAAGTTACACGATAAATCCCCATCCATATATATATATATATATATATATATATATATATATATATATATATATATATATATATAATACCGAGTCTGAAATTATTAAGTTAAAATTGTGTCAAATGTCTATTGTCGTAATTCAGCATTCACTTGTGCTTAATTTTTAGAATTTTGAATATTTTTCTTTAAAAAAAATTAAAAAACCATTTTTTCTTGGCTTCTTGTCACCCATTTCATCATTCTACTTTCTATTATGTCCTTTTCTCTCCCTCCTCTTCTCACCCTAACTATTTGACTATAAACATAGCCACAACCTTCTTCTCCTTCACTTCTCGCCGCCACAACCTACTTTTCGCAATCCAAACTATTGTTCTCCCTCTTTTTCTTAAATCCAAACAAAGCTTATCCCTCAGAGCATCACCATTTTTTCACTCTAAATCCTCTCCATACCCACTTTTCTTAGTTCCTGTCGCAGCTTCTCCGTCTCTACATTCTCCTCCTCTACCATCGCTGCTCCAAAAATTGAGGATTCTGATTTGGTTCCCCCCCCCCCCCCCCGTGATAATTGGATTCCTACTACTATTATCACTGGATTTTTGGATTTTGGAAAGGAATAGTTTTTATAATTATTTTTAGTTATGTAGTATCTATGTCTATCAGGATTTCACAAATTTCATATGCATGTACACATTTCAGTGACTAGTGCAAAAGGTGAAAACCCATTTCTATTATCTAATATTTTACTTTTTTTTTAAGAGAAAAGGCCTTAGCTTTTTTTATATGATTTTAGGTCCTGTTCTGGCTAATACATTCACAATTCAATTGAGTTCTTGCAAAATCATGTATCATTTCATTCCATTCAAATGTTTTAAAGTGCTTTATTTCTTAATATTAAATGCTGAGCCCTGAAGTTATTAAGCCTAATTTGTGATAAATGTCTATTCTCATAATTCAACATTCACTTGTGCTTAATTTTTAGAATTTTTAATATTTTTCTTTAAAAAAAGTTAAAAACCCATTTTTTTCCTAAGGTTACATTGAACTATACTTTTTTTTTTAATGTATATAGTGGCTTCCTACCGCCCAATTCATCGTTCTACCTTCTATTATGTCCTTTTCTCTCCCTCCTCTTCTCACCCTAGTTATTTGACCATAGACATAACCACAACCTTTTTCTCCTTCACTTCTCGCCGCCACAACCCACTTTTTGCAAATCGAATTACTGTTCTCTCTCTTTTTCTTAAACCTAAACAAGCTTATCCCACAGAGCATCACCTCCACTCTAAAATCCTCTCCATACCCACTGCTCTCAGTTCTCGTTGTACCTTCTACATCTCCACATCCTCCTCTACCATTGTAACTACAAAGGGTGAGGATTCCAATTTGAGTACTAAAGTTCCCCCCAATAATCAGATTCCTACTACTATTATCACTGTATATTTGGATTCTGAAAAGGAATAGTTTTTGTAATTATTTTTAGTTATGTAGTATCTATGTCTATCAAGATTTCATAAATTTCATATGCATGTAAACATTTCAGTGACTTGTGTAAAATGTGAAAACCCATTTCTATTATGTGATATTTTACTTTTTTTTAAGGGAAAAGGCCTCATTTTTTTTTATATGATTATAGGTCATGTTCTGGCTAATACATCGTAATTCAATTAAGTTTTTACAAAATCATGTATTATTTCATTTCTTTCCATTCAAATGTTTTGAAGTGCTTTATTTCTTGAAGAATTGAATTTCACTGTGACCTTATAAAATGTGAGAATTGATCAACCATGCTAATTTAATTAACTACTGCATTTGATTCTTTTTTGTTTAATGTCATGTCTCATTCTAGACAACTTTTTATGTATGTGTGCAGGTAAGAATTCACTTCGTAATAACTTATTACCTTTTTATGTATGCATGTGTTCACTTTATAATAGCTTATATTGGAACAGAATCCTGAATTATATTGGCATGACTAATTTTATTAATATTTATGCAAATGTATAGCCTTGTCGTTCATGTATTTATTTGGTCATTGACTGCTCATTTAATATCTAATGCATGTCTATAAGTTTCTTGTGATAAGTTTGTAATGTGAACTTTTTAACTTTGAAAGGTGGGTGCTCCTACTTGAGTTGGCCTGATTGCTCCAATTAATGTTGTTGTTCCACTTGGGAATACTAGTCTAGATCCATCCCCGACATCATTCTTTTAGGTTTATGTTCATGTTCATTTCCTTTATTTTTTATTTCTAGCGAATTACAGTGATTGAGATGGAGGTATAATCTTGAATTTTTGGTTTCCTGTTTCACTGATTTTTTTTTCCTCCATAAAAAAAAGGTGTAGATGAATAACTTGCTTTTGTAATGTTGAATTTGCAGTATGGTGAAATTGATATTGATATTAATATTGCTATTTTTTTGGCTCAATGAATTTTTGTCTTTAATCTGTTTGGGGTATGCACTTAACACATTTGAACAATCATCACAACTTCTCATCTTATCCTTCTAAATTAAAAACCACATTGTATTCTCAGTATGTACCTATTCTATATTTTTTTTATCCTATTGAGAAGGAAAGTGACATGGGAAGTATGGATTACATTATTGTATATATATATATATATATATATATATATATATATATATATATATATATATATATATATATATATATATATATATATATATATATATATATATATATATATATATATATATATATATATATATATGTTTCATCTTTCTTCTTATTTTATGATTGATTCAATTCGATTTTGTTATTCATAAATTAGGTGCACTTATCTTTCTTTTTTTATATGATGATGATTTCGCGCAATGTGCGGACTATGAAATAAAATGATTATATAAATATTTGAATGGAATAATAACTACATAAATTAAAAATAAAATAAATCATATTAATAAGTATGTTTGCAATATATTATATATGATTGATGATTAAATAAATTATCAATGATGATGATTGATGATATTTTTTGCTCTATTCAATTTGTATTGGACTTCCAATTTTATTATTGTTCTGCATTTGTGTTATTTTTGTTAGTATAGGTGGTATGCCCTAAAGATCAATAAGATATTTTGACAATGTAAATTATCTCAAATGACAATAAAATAATATTATATTATCTAAAGTGTTTATTTAATTGAATATTTATCGATTAGCATCATGTTAAATAAATTTATTATTAAGAGTTGATAATATGAGCTACAAATTTATTTAGTACATATGCTATAAAATGTTCATAGTCGATAAATTAATATTTGGGTAATATTAATTTGACAATCAACTTTATCTATTTTCCTTGATTAGTATGTGATACTAATAGTGGGAGGTAGTGAGTCTCATGCTACTTCATATGAGATATGAAAATAGATATGTGAATACTCATAAGATGGGTGGATCAAATAGTGACATTAGATTTTTTATCGCGAGGTTATTCACTTATAGTCAACGATCACAATCTAAGTCATAATGGTGCATATAGTCTTTTGACTTGAGGTAACATGGTCATCCATATTTAAGTGATTAGTGTTTGTTACAATTTACACATTTATGTTATTCACACATAGGTATATCGTGTGTGGTGGTTCTAGTTGGTTAAATGTAGGGATGAGTGTTCAACCAAGATGAGATTCATTGCCTGGAGTGAACTGGGATAAGATCCTATGCTATTTAAGTTTGTTCTTGATGAATAAGTTTCTAGCTAGGACAAACATAACACAACTTGAAAGAGTTTCAGTGCTAGAAAAGTGTTTCTATTATTTGTAATTTTTTATCAAGAATTATAACTTAAGATGAGGTCATATGATATAGCTATTAGAGTTTGACTAAAACTTGACTATTGGGATCTTCTAATGAAGGGATTTTAGTGCATAGTAATTATGACTAAAGGGTTCGTGTGAATCAATACATGCATTCATTTCTAATTGGGTAGTTGTGATATCAATGCTAAGGGTCACTCACAACTTATAAGAACTAAATGTATATAATTGGAATTTTCACATTTAGATTTGAAAGGAGTTTTAAATAATTTCAAGTATTGATATTATCTTCTTATTGCCAATTAGACATGAACCTAGTAAGTCACACCTAACAGAGTTTCACCAAATCATCATCAATATTAATTTAATTATTGATTAAATTGTTTAATCAATTAATTAAGATTAATAAAATTGGATTTATGCTTTAAGCAATGATTCTAGCATATTATGAAATCTAATTCAAGTAAGGATTTAATTATTAATTAATATGAGATATTAATTAAAGTATTAAAGGATTTAATTATTAATTAATACTTAATTAATATGATATATTAATTAAAGTATTAAATTAATAATATATGTTGTTTCTATTTGGACTTGGATTAATGATATAAGTTGTTTGGACCTAGGCCCAAAAGGGTTTTGGACCAAAATTAGTCCAAGATGTTGAGAAGGCCCATGAACCTTATCTAGGCCCATTTGATTGATGGATTGGGCTTAGGCCAAGCCCAAGTCCATATAAAAGGATATGGTCAAATTTTTATTGTTAAGCATACATTATCTCTTAAGTGCATATTGTTGACCACGGTAAGAAAAGGATTAGGTTGCATGATTATCTGTAAAGAATGTATGTAGACATAATACATGAGATTTTTTCAATTCTTTATACACTTTTTTGTACACTAGTTAATCACTTATACAACTTGTATAATTATTATAACAAGTTGTATTATAAGTGATAAGGTTCTTGCTTTCTCTACATATATATACATAACCTAAAATATATTTCTAAGGTTAGAGATTGCAAAGACACACACTAAAAGGAAACAACATATACATAAAATAAACCCTAAGTGTTTCTTACAAGGAGACTAAATTAGTGCAAGTTGTGTGAGGGTCATTAAAGAGGCTACTTGCTACTTATCTAATCTAAGCAAGAAGGTGATTTGGTGGAGCTTTGGTGTTTCAAGCTAGAGGCCTAACATTTGAGAGGCTTGATCATTTGATTTAAGAGTTGAAACTAAATCATCCATAGCTTGTAAATTAATTATTGTAGTTTGCATCAAACTTAGGAGTTAGTAAGTTTTCTTAAACTTAGAATTCCTATGTTGTTAACTTATACATATTCTTGTGTTATTTATCTATGTGTAAAATGCAAAATAGATCCTTAGGAATGGAATTCTTCATATTATAAAGGGTTATGCAAGTGAAAATTTTAAAATTTCACCCTAATTAAGCTTGTGCTCACCATGCTTGTAAGCTGCATAACTGATTCCTTTCACTTTTAAGTTGTATTGATAAACCAAAATCTTCTTTTCTTTTGTAATTTTAATATCCTAATTACCTGATCTATATCTTTAGACTTTTCTTTTAATTTTTTTTAACCTAATATAATCATATATATTTATTATTTCCCATATTTGTTCATCTAATTTGTTTGTTGTGGTTATTTTGTCATGATATGCTTATTTGAACAAAATGGTTACATATATGTTGAAGCAAATGGTGGTCTGAATCAATAAAGAACATCGGTTAGTTAGTGTTCCTACTTTTGCACATTTTATATTTTATATTTTATATTTTTCTTTATTTTCTTTTCTTTTTCCTCTGCTATTCTTGAAAGTGGAATAATTTAGACAATATAAGCTTAATACCTTTGTGTGGGTGTAGTAGATATGCAATGCATTTGTTGTGGCTGGCTATTTGAATTTAACAATTGTAATCCCAAATTTCCATTTTTATAGTATCTAGAGAGATCCTAGGGAACTAGTTCCATTGCATTGCATTATTGTGGCTAAAATATGCGAGGATTTTTGCCATAGCTAAGTTACTAATACACATTTAATATTTACTATTTCTTACCAACTTAAACATTTGCGTATTAAATCCTTGGTAGTCATCATTATTCTTGACATTAAAATTAGCCTCACCCTTATAATCAATCTTATGGTTAGGTGAGCTTCTCCCTACCAAATTTTTAAATACATACACTAAATATTAAAATTTTTTGAGGCAAATGTTCAGCTCTTCTTGAACCTTTTTATGGAGATGTTTGTGATGCTTATGCTTTAAACTTGAAAGCCTACAATTCACAGTTTTAGTTTATATCTTATATTACTTTTCTTTGTGTAGGTTTAATGCTTGATGCTACTTGGCAACTATCATCATTCAACCTGCATTGCTTTTCTTGAATTCACTACGGTAATTACACCATCTTGATCTTTTGTGCTCCATTTGTTTAGGTATTTATATTTGTTTACTAAGGCTGCTATATGAAATTTGTAATACTGAATTGAACCCAGCTTTTAATTTCTATCATTTTATATTAGTAAAATATGCCATTAATAAGCATTTTGGAACAAAAAGATAGGGTAAAGAACATGGATTCTTCTTTAACTTTATGAATTCTAGAGAAATTAGTGGAAAAGATTCACTTTAAATTCAAAAAAATATTACTCGCTAATAAAGTTAACATTAAGTTGTGGACCTATGGTAGGTGGACTTCTACGTTGATCTTTGGATAGCTTGTTTAATGGCAGTTGTAACAACTACTGTAAAAAATTTTAGGTGGTTGATACTGTTTGTTATGTGGGTAATTGAATTAAAATTATGAATTATTAACAGGTAATAATATGTTTTGCAATAAATGTTATGGTTGGATAGCATGCCAATTATACAAAGTTAGGCTTCATTAGTTGAGTGTCAGGTGTTATCTTTAAGCAACGATATACAAATATTGTGAAGTTGGCTAAAGATTATATTCTTACTTTTATTTGCTAAATGATACATCATCCTTTATAATCCCCATCTGAATTAATTTTGTCATTCTTGTGGTTGCCATTAAAAGTTTATATATAGTTAAATGACCACTACGATGATAATGGTAGTGGGTAAGTGGTTGTGATTGTTCTGCCCGTTAATGGATACATTATTTTAATCCCATGAAAATTTCTTCAAAAATTATGCGTTATTATTGATAGAATAATGTGAAAAAATAAAGAACAAACATAAAAAGACTTTAGTCTTTGATTAAAGAAAATTCTTGAAAGTAACTAATCTTTTCATCTACACATCTTAAAGTTTTCCATCTTGAATTAAAATTTCTTTTTATATTAAAAGAGAAAATCTTTATGTTGTTTAATCTTATTCAATTCCGATCCCTCCATGGACTCCTCCAATAAATTATAAAATGCATATAGAAAAGAAAAAAAAAAGCTACAAAGATAAAAAAAATTTCCTAAGAATTGGAAATACATTATTGATGGTTTAATTTTTCAATAACAAGAAAAATATTATAAAAAGAACTAAAACCCATGATAAAGTCATAAAATATCTAAAAACATAATTTATAAATTTTAAAAAAATTTTTAGTATCATTCTTTTTGTTTTATCTTATTTGTTGGTGTATAAGTTGAAACCACTTTGCATCAAAATGTGCCAAAACAAAAAATAGAAAGAAAGAAAGCTATAAAGATCAAATTTTTAGCTGAAAATTGGAAATAGATTCTTGTGGTTTAATTTTTCAGGTATCTTTTTTCTCATCATTGTATTATTGCATTTGTTTTGTGAGCTTCAATTCATTTTTTTTAAGTTGGAAATGTTTGTTTGTCTTCAATGCTTCTTCCAACAAAATTTGCTATAAAAGTTTCATTTTCTAAATGCATTTTCAAAATCCCTTTCCTTCTATCATTAGATGTCTTTTAGTTATTCCATGTTTGATTACATGTTTGACGTTTGCTTCCATTGGGAATGAGTTTTTTTCTATTAAAGAAAATGAAAATAAAACTAGGTGTTCGTGGGACTTTTAGTGGCCCTACAACACTTCTAGACATATGTAAAAAGTTATGGTTGCTCTTCAAATGAGGATAACTAGGTGCTTTCATGTAGATCATTTTTTTCTTCTAAAATTTATACCTTGTTACTTTTTTTATTTGTTTTTTTATTAGGACTTCGATGTTTTATAGTTATAGCAGAATAAATTTAGGTGGTCAATGATTTTCATTTGTTTGATTGATAGGATGCAGCAAGGTCACATTGGTGAAATTTTGTACAACACATTCTTTGGATATTAATATTTTGTTGGTTATGTCTTCTATTATGTTCAATAGCATCATGGGGCATCATTAACTAGAAAACCTATTTTGGGTTTCTCCTAGGATTTTATTATACAGTATTTGTAAATTTGCAAATATCAAATAAGTGATGGATGCAGTGTTTTCTATTTATATTTACTTCTTTTTTCCTTATAAAATTTATTATCTTATAAGGTGAAATCAAATAAAGATACAATGACTGATTTCATCTTTCTATTAAGACCTCTCTGAAAAATTTCTTGCAAAATAGCGAAAATTAGCATTCAAGATTTGCAAAATTTTCAATTAACATAAATAATGTTATTTTATTTACTATTTATAAAAAAATATATTTAATAAAATTAATTTTATAATTGTTTTGTCAATGTCGATGAAATTTTATATTGCAACAAAACTTCAGGATTTCTTCAACATTTAAATCTTGAATTTCTTTATAAGTTCATAGCACACATAATAAGGCAACAATATGAGATGATAATAGCATGCAAAGAAAATTAAAAAAATAACAATGATGCTCTATTTATTACAGTAATATATGAATATTGTTTTACAAGTCAAATATTGAAAGGATTCAAAAATCTTAAGAGATCACACTTACGAGGAAATAGGTATACAGGTTTTTGCCTATGCGATAATTGAGCATACGTTTTGTAATAATAAAGGAACATAAATTTATTGCAAATGGATGAAAACTTAGATCATGCACAAGGTGATGAAATTGGGTCTGATGAAACCCTTATCAAGCAACTCCTACAACTGCTCCTTCAGCTCCTGTAATTCTGATGGTGCCATTTTGTAGGGTGGCATAGAAATAGGATTTGTACCAGGTATGATATCGATACAGAACTCTATCTCTCTATCTGGTGGTAATCCTGGTAATTCTTTAGGAAAGACATCCAGAAATTCACACACCACTGGCACCTGTTCAATCGCCCCATTCACTTAATCAACATCTCTTACCATTGCCAAGTAACCCTGACAACCCCTTCTAAGCATCTTCCGGGCTGTAATTGCAGAAATGAGATTATGAGGCATGGAGCTCTTTTCACCTTTGAAAGAAAATTCTTCTTCATCTGGAATTATGAACACCACTTCTTTCTCTCGGCAGTTTACTGAATCATAGTACCTCGACAACCAATCCATACCCAAAATGACGTCAAATTCCAACACATCAAGCAACACCAAGTTCGCTAATAATTCTTTACCATCAACTAACACCAGACACAAAGGAAAGAAAACATATGTCTCCAACTCATCACTAAGAGGAGTCGACACAGATAAAGGAAAGGATAACCTGGAAGGCTGCTACTCGATTCTCAAAGCGAACATAGGAGAAATGAAGGAATATAAAGCACCGGGGTCAAACAATACTCTAGCATCGCATGCATAGACTGAGAGAATACCTGCTACCAAGCATTCGATGCCTGAGCATCCTGTGGTGTCAAGGTGAATACTCAAGCCTGGCCACGACCTGCTTGCTGAGATGTCAAGGGTTGCACAAACCCACGATCTCTAGGCCTACCAACTGAACCTCGGCCCTGTTGACCCATAAGCTGTGGCAGTCTCTATTGTGGCTGTACTAGTGCTCTATACTGCTGAGGCATCGGATAGTAGGGCTGAGCCACTTATGAAGATGAACCCTGAGCATACAGTGGCTGGTATCCGAAGTAAGGATAAGCTCTGGCAAGATGACCAACCTGTCCACATCTAAAGCAAGCGCCCAACAACAGATGACACGGGCCCTGATGGAATCATCCATAACTCGCGCAAGCATTGGCTCCAGACCCAGAACTACTCTGCCCGGAACTCTGCCCACTACTACTACTACTAACTCCAGTACTAAATCTATAACCCCTACCACTCCTCCTGTTCATGGCATACCCATGTCGGCCAACTCGATGAGTCCTGGACCTCCTACCACTCTGCTGTGAACTACCCGTAGCCTGCTGACTCGAACTACGATGTGAAATGCTGGTTGCTGGTACCTGGGAGCTATACCAAATCCACTGCCCCCAACCATATAGGGATCTATCATGGTGCCCTGGCAGATATGTCGCCTCTCAATCAAACGGGCCTCCTCAATCACACTCTCTAGGGTGCGGTCCTCAGTACATATACTAACAAAAGCGGGTCCCATCCAGTAACATACAGCTCCACTACTCTGTAAGGGTCCCTCCTGATATCTTCTACATGTCAGGATAGCCTATTAAACTCTCTGGTATAGTCCTCCACTGACCTATAGCCTCTAGTAATGTGGAGTAACTACCACCTGTAAGCATCTCTGGTGGCTAGAGGACAGAAAAATCTCAAGAAGCGGTCCTTAAACTCTGGCCAAGTCAACTCGTGCATAGATGGTTGAATCAACTATATAAACCAGTCCTGAGCTGCCGCCTGAATTGACAACTCCACAATCATAATCCTCTAATAATCTGTGTGTCCCATCCTGGTACGTGCCTCAATCGCGTTAATGAATTCTAAGACATCACCCGTACCGTCAAAAGAAACCCTACCGATCTGAGAGTAAAGAAGTTCTGCCTTAATGTCTGACATCCCCTGGTTCCTCTACTGTAGCATCTGTTGTACAAGGGGCATTGCCTGATTCAATGCTGCTAGTCCCTGATTAATCCCTACCAGTCCAACTGCAAAGGCTATGGATCTATGGTTGGGCTTCAGGCTCGACTGGCTGCTGATCAGGAATCTTAGCTGCAGCTACCATGGCTCGACCTCTGCCTCTGCCTTTGCCTCTGCCCCTACGATGTGGAGCAGAGAGGGAGCCTCATTATGCACAGACTGCTCATTAAGTCTAAAAGTCAGATCAACATCGGGGTCGGTACGCACACGCCTCATTCTGAAAAGAAGACAAGGAAAATTGAATTCAAAACGGGGGTAAGAATATTTAATGCAACGCAGAATTAGAAATAAGAACATCTCAAAGACAATATCAACCCTAAAGCTACAGTAGTTACACAGAAAGACAGACATGGACAATTAATCGAACTTATGCTCTAATACCAACTTTTTCACGACCCAAACCTAAGGGCACATGACCGACACTAGGGAATGGGTAGGCATAAGGCCCCCGAAACCCGTAGTAAGCCCTAAAAGAAAGAATAAACAACACCTTACAATTTAAAACCTTATTTTAAAATAGAACACATTATCAAACTAATTTTTCTCAAAAATAAACAAATTCAAGTGCTAAATAAAACGTGCTTTAACGTCACATATTATAAATCAAACTTAAATCTTTATACATAAGCGTGGTTTATACAAACAAATTACATAAATATACTTAAACCATACAATTCTTAGTACATATACTACTGCAGCATCCTAGAGTAATACAACAGTACAACTTATAATGACCTACATAAAATAACCCGATGATGAAGAAATCCGGCGTGGAGGTAGTCTAAGGTCAAACTCCCAAGCTCCTGAAAAAAATAAATTGAGGGGAATCAGACCTCACTGAGTAAGTCAATAAAAGAGCTGTATGGTTTGAAACCTTTTTGAAAACTATATATTTATAGTGAAAATAATTTATAATGTATAGGTATAGCTTTTGAAAAAATATCGATAGAACCCAAAACCCAAAAATCTACATGGCCAATTGGGCCCACTTATTCCAACTAGACTACCGATCCTCGAGAGTAAAGCATCAACTGAGGCACCAAGTTGTAGTCATCCACTTAATCCAAATATATGGCACTAGCGATCCCCGAGAGCAAAGGCATCGATCGAGGCACCCATCCCAGTCCATTATCAACCTTACAATCACTGCGGTCCCCGAGAGCAAAGGCTTCCACCGAGGCACCGTCCCAGTTTAGCATTCACCAATCATATATATTACGGATCCATCTCTTAATCTCTACCATGTGCACATAGTCATGGTGAAGCCCACCAGGCAGCCAGTTCTACCAAAATTTCTCAAAATTGATTTAAATAAATAAATGCATTTAAATCTTAAATAACAGCATTAAATTAAATAAATCATATATCAATATAATAAAGTACGAGCGCATGCATTCTTTAAATAAACACACGCACAGATCATTCTATTGACTTACAAGATGAATGTGAAGGCTGACGACCACGCGTCTACTCGGTCTCACGGCTTCTGCTCCGATATGCTCTAGAAAGAAAATAAAAAATCGATTTTAAAACATGACTATGGAATTGAAATCATAAATCAACAAAATAATGAATTACCAAGCTGACTCGAGGAAGACCGGACAAGACACGATAAACAGGATAGAACCTAACTAACGGTAGAAATTCATAACGAATATCACGCTTTACGAGAAAATCTATCAAAATTTTGATAGAGTCTCCTCTGTAAAATGGACATCTCTCTACCAAAGGTAGAGCTAGACCTGCATAGAAAACGCACTTCTAATAACAACAGACATACACACCCGAGTCGGGCTCCCAAAACTACACTTAGCCCCGACCGAGATCACAACTCAACAAAACATCAAGAATTAATATCATTTATTTTCCAAAAATACATATACACATACAATATACTAAAATATATATAATCTCAATTATTCAAAAATTAAACAACTCAATTTGCATTTCATTATCAAAGTATAATTATAACCTAAATTAAAACCATTATACCAACATGCTAAATACAACCTTGTATTCAATTTTTTATTACCAAAATAATGTATTATAAATATATATAATATTGGAATTAATTCAAAATTAACATTACTTAATTAAAAATATCAATTAATTTATAAAAATCCTCTAAACCTCTTAAATATTAATAAAACTAACTAAAATATATATTTAACTATAATTAGAGTAAAATTACATTTTTACCCCTAAATACATAAATTACATAATGTATTATTAATACTAAAAAAAATCCTTAAAATTATTTAAATATCTAAAAATCATTTCTCTACCTTAATCAACTTAACATCAATTAAACTTATAAATCACTACTAATTTCCTCTAAAAATATAATTAACCTAATAATTCACATTTGACATAAACCTAAAAATATTTATAAAAATAGTTTAAAAATCAAAAAAACTATAATTTAAGTTCTAAAATTAATAACATTTAATAATAACCTCAATTATCAAAATTTTATAATTTTTACAAATAATTTCGGATATAAACAAAATATTACTAAAATATTCAAAAATTTTACCAAATTCACAATAATTCCTAAAATTTCAATAAAATTAACTCACCCAAAAATAATTAACAACAACCACCCTAATTACTAACTAAACCCCAAATAAATATCAAATAAAACCAAATAAATATCAAATAAAATTATGGAAAATCAATTAATTCACCAAAAATTTCCAAAAATTAAAACCAACTTCAATACATACTAAACAACCTTAACTAACATAGGATCTACCAAGGACAAGCAAAAAAAATTTGAGGAAGAAAGAAGGGATCAAGTGAGTGTTACTCACTGTCAACTGAATGAGGAGAAGGGGAGGAAGAGCTTGCTGCCACCAGAAAATGGAGAAGATGGAGCAGCAGGTCGCAGCTGAGAGGCAGCACAGGAGGTGAGGGACGAAGCTGGGCAAGCAGACCGAGACAGGGCTGTCAGCGATGAAAAGAAGCTACCAGGCGAAGAAGATGAAGAAGAAGAAGAATAAGAAGAGAAAGAAGGAGAACAACAGCAGTAGCAACAGCAACTAGTAAGCTTCAGCTCGCGAAGAAATGAGTCTCAGGCGATGGAGGAGCTGCACAGGGAGAGGAGGGGCGGTGATGGTGACGGACGAGGAAGGAGGGAGGGTGGTTTTTCGGGTTTCTTGGTGTTGATGGGTTATATATATATATATATAATTGACATACTCTATATATATATATATGTATATATATACATATGTATTATATAACCTACTAATATACATGCACATCCATCATCATAATACATATATATATATATATATACATATACTATTACAATAATCTTATATTTATTATAAATCCTAATAACACATATATACATATGTATTTATATGTATATACACCAAAATAATTGACAAACATACACATATAAATTAGTAATTAAACCCTACTTATATACATACACATGTAAACACACACACACACACACACACATATATATATATATATATGCATGTACATAGTAACACATAAATAGCCATAAAGTTAATATAGTTTAAAATAGTAATAATAATAATAATAATAATAATAATAATAATAATAATAGTAATAATAAACAATGAAATTTTTAGACAATAAATAATAATACTTACATATAATCATATCATAAATCAATAACCCAAAAATAATATTAACATTTGTATAATATAATTCAAAAGTAATTATTAATAACACAGTTTGGAAATTACTTGATTTAAATAAAAATATAGGGTATTACAAGTAGTCTTGTTCCTTTTATTTTTTTTATTTTGTATAAGTCTTGTAAAACACACTGATGTTTAAGCCATATTTAAAATGTAATATTTATGTTATCTAATTATTTCATATGAATTTTACTATTCATAAATACATATTTTACTATTCAAAAATACATAATACTTTAAAATTTCTATTCTCTAAATATAATGTATATGCAATACTAAGCTTTTATAAGATACAAAAATTGAATCCTCTTGCAAATATAATGATATTATAATAAAAATTTATTAAACTGTGCAATTTGTTATATTATTGGATGCCACTAAGAAGGAATCGTGGTAGGCCACCTAGACGAGGGAGAGTTAGCCAATGGCATAGTGACAAGGCAAAGTTTAGGGGTAGTGCTAATCCTAAGATAGATTTTGAGGCTAAGACCCTTATTGTTGAGCAACCTCCACCTCCCCCACCCCATGTTATACCTATATTGCAACTTGATCCTAGAATACTTACAAAGACTATTGTTGCTACTTTAGCAGCCCAAGAACAGAGGAGAAGGTTGGTGATATAATTGAACATGCTAAAAAATGTGGGGCATTCAAATTTCATGGCTCTGTTGATTCTTGAGAGGCAGACAAATGGTTGAGAGCTATAGAGAAATCATTTAATACTTTATTATTAACTGATGCATAAAAAATTGACAATATGTATGGCCTTCTACATGATATGACACATGCTTGGTTTGCTCCGGTTAGATTGTTACATGGAGGTCAGTTAACTTGGGATGTATTCAAGATTAAGTTCTATAGGGAATACTTAACAGATGCATTCAAGACTAAAAGACAGAATGAATTTATTGTATTGAAACAAGGGGCAATGTTAGTACGAGAATATGTGGATAAATTTAAAGAGTTACATAAGTATGCTTCAAATATTTTCCCAAGTCAAGCTAAAAAATGTTATAGGTTTAAGGAGGGCCTACAGACTGTGTTGAAGAATGAATTATCATTATATGAAGGCCAAAATTTTAGGAGCCGGGTTGAGATAGCAATAGAGAAAAAGAAGCTGAGAGAGGAAATAGAGCAAGATGGTAAGTCAAAGGCTCTAGTTTGGGTAAAAAGGTAAAAAGGATTTATAAGGGAACTGGTACATCTTAAAAAATGCCAAATATAGGAGGATTCAGAGGTAGTAGATGGCCTTGGACTTGGTCAGGCACTAATATACCACATTCTTCTCAGTTAAGTTAGAGCTTTGTGAGACAACCTGTGGTTAGTGCAAGTAGTTCATTCAGAAGGACCACACCTTGTACTATTTATAACTGTGTTCATAAGGGAGGAGATTATAGGAAGAGGATTATTCAGTGTTTTGAATATGTGGATTCAGACACATTATGAGAGATTGTCTAATTTTGCACAGTTTGGCACCAGAATTGGTAAAGGAGCCAATGCACAACTGGTAAAGGAGGTAGGACTTCTGGATTTGGTAGAGATACATGTAGACATTTAGAAGCCAGTATTATTCGAGAGGGTGGTGCATCCACATCAACATAACCTACTTGGCCTATACAGATAGAGAGACTTTCAGTGCAACCTAGGGTCTTTACTATGACACAACAAGAGGCATCATCATCACATGATGTAATTTCTAGTAGGTTAACTATCTTTGGTGAGAATGCTTATGCTTTAATTGATCTGGTTGCAACTCATTCATTCATTGCATCATTTTTCACATCATGCATACTAAAAGAAAAGAGTGTGATGGACCAGGGTTTGGTTGTAGATATGTCAGTGGGTGAAATTAGTGGTTTGTAGACATGTTTATCGGGGTTATGAGCTAAATTTAGAGGTTAAAAATTAGAAGCAGACTTAGTGCCATTACCATTATAAATGTTTGATGTGATCTTGGTATGGATGTTCTAACCAAATATCAAATAGTAATTGATTGTTATAAGAAGAAAGTAGAGTTATGGATGCCTATGGGGAGTAAAATTGTGTTTAGAGGTGAAAAGGGTTCAGAGCATTATAGTATAGTTTTAGCACTCGTAGCTAGCAAAATGATGAGAAAATGGTGTGAAGAATTCTTAACATATGTCATTGACACTGAAAAAGAGGGGAAAAAGCTTGATAGTCTTCTTATGGTAAATGAGTTTATAAATGTATTTCCAAAAGATCTTCCAGGTTACCACTTGATAGAGAGATTAAGTTAAGTATTGATTTACAGCCAGGAATAACTCCTATTTCTCAAGCTCCATATAGAATGGCTCCAAAAAAATTGAAAGAATTAAAGGTACAGTTGTAAGAATTACTTAACAAAGGATACATTAGACTTAGTATATCACCTTGGGGTGCACTAGTTTTGTTTGTGAAGAATAAGGATGGTACTGTGAGATTATGTATTGATTACAGATAGTTGAATAAGGTAACTATGCATAACAAATGTCCACTTCTACATATTGATGACTTGTTTGATCAGTTACAAGGCTAGAGTATTTTCAAAGATTGACTTAAGGTCTGGGTATTACCAGCTAAAGATTAAGGTAGCAAATGTGCCTAAAACAACATTTAGAACTTGATATAGGCATTATAAATTCCTAATAATGCCATTCGGGTTAACTAATGCTCTTCATGGATTTCATAAATAGGGTATTCAAGCCTTATTTGGATACCTTTGTCATTGTGTTCATTGATGATATTTTGGTGTATTCATGGTCAAAGGAAGAATATGTTGAGCATTTGAGATTATATTACAGACATTAAGGGATAAACAACTATATGCCAAGTTTTGCAAATGTGAATTCTAGTTAGAAAAAGTGGTATTTCTAAGGCATGTCATCTCAGCTGGGGGAGTGTATGTTGATCCTAAGAAGATTAAAGCAATTCTTAGTTGGAAACCACCTACTAATATACATAAGGTGCATAGTTTTCTATGGTTAGCGTGCTATTATAGGAGATTTGTGCAGAAATTTTCTATCATCACTTCACTTTTAACAAAACTTCTAAGGAAGAATGTAAAGTTTTTCTGGAGATGAAGAATGCTAAGACAGTTTTGATAAATTAAAAGCATGTTTAACTTAAATACTAGTTTTGACACTACTAGTGATGGGGCTAGAATATATTATGTACAGTGATGCATCTAGAAATGGTTTAGGTTGTGTACTGATGCAATAGGATAAGGTGGTAGCCTATGCTTCTCAAAAATTAAGGCCAAATGAGTTAAACTATCCTACATATAACTTAGAGCTTGCAGCAACTGTTTTCACTCTTAAGATTTAGAGACATTACTCATATGGTAAGAAGTGTCAGATTTTCACAAATCATAAAAGCTTGAAGTACATATTAAGTCAAGAAGAGTTGAACTTGAGGAAAAGAAGATGGATTGAGCTTTTAAAAGATTATGATTTCACCATTGAATATCACCCATGGAAAGCTAATGTGGTAGCAGATGCACTTAGTAGGAAGTCATCAAGTAACTTATCTTACATTCATTATGTGAGAATTCATTATTACTTAAATTGAGGGCCTTGAATGTGGAGTTAGCTCAAAGTAAGAAAGGAGCATTGCTTGATACTTTAAGGATCCAACCAGTGTTGATTGATAGAGTTAGGGAGGTATATAGTCAAGATGAACTTTATTATACGGGGGTAGATTATATGTACCTAATGTTGAAGTTTTGAAAAAGAGATAATGGAGGAAACACACAATTCAGCATCTGCCATGCATCCTGGAAGTACTAAAAATGTACCGTACTTTGAAAGACAATTATTGGTGGTCAAATTGCATGGTGTTCCATTTTCTATTGTATCATATAAGATCCAAGATTTACATCTAGATTTTGGCCAACTTTGTAGCATGCTTTGGGTACTAAGTTGAGGTTTAGCACAACTTTTCATCCTCAAATAGATGGTCAGTCAGAGAGGATAATCTAGACATTGGAAGACATGCTTCAAACTTGTGTGATGGAATTGCAGGGTAGCTAGGATAAACATCTACCTTTGATGGAATTTGTCTACAATAACATCTTTCATTCTAGTTTGGGAATGGCACTCTATGAAGCACTATATGGTAGGAAGTGCAAAACTCTAGTTTGTTGAGATGAAGTTGGAGAAAGAAAATTAGTTGGTTCCGAAATTGTGCAAATGAAAGTAATTATAGCCATATAACCTTTTTTTTTTTCATTTAAAAATCATTCAAAAAAAATTTTGAATTGGATATACATACGTTAATTTTTTAGTTTTTTTGTTGAACCCTTTATTTATCTTCATGAACTTTATTAATATTTTTAACATTGTATTAGTAATTTTTTTGACATAATTATTTTATTTTTATATTTTATACGTAAAATTAACTTTTTAAATAATATATATATATATATACCTTTTTTCTATATCACTAAACATTTATTAGTTTTCTATTATGTATTTTCACACAAACTTTTATCATTTTTTTAAATTTATAATATATATTTAAAGAAAAAAAAAAGAAATGAATGAGAGCTACATTAGACTCAAATTCTGCATTATTAATATATTAAATAATTAATTATTTGATAGTAAAAATTACTTTTTTTTATAGCTTGTCCATTTAATATAAATCTAAATTCATTAAATAAATGATAATGCCTAAAAATTTATTGTAGATAAATATAAATTAGTTCACATGAAATATTTGTAAAATTTATAAAGTATAATCAGTTCTTGTGTACTGAAAGTTGAGTAACCTAATAATATTACTCTCTTAAGAACATGTGTAAGTCAAAGTTTGATTTTTACTTTCCTCTTTAATTTCAAAAAAAAAATAATATTTATGTCAAATTAATAGGTAAATATTAAAAATGATTAAAAAATAAAATTTTATCCAAAAATATGCAGAGAAAAAAAAATTGATACAAGAAAGATTAAAATAAGATCAATAACGTACTTAAGTAATAATTTTATGATTGGTTACATTTTCAAGTTTTGATCTATTAGATTCATACATCAAGTATATAGTGGTATTAGATTTAAAATTTGTAATATAGTGGCTTATAATACTGTAGGCTGCAATGTTTTTTTTTTTTTTTTTCCTTATGACTGGAAAAGTTATCATGTGATACATGTATTTTAGAATATTATATTTATATGTTTTTATTTTATTATTAATTTTTATGAAGTATGAATTAAAAATAATATATAAACTTTGTATGAGCAAACTTTTCCCTTATGACAACATTTAATTCATGATTATTTTTAATATTTTTAATTTTCATCTTTTTAATTCTTTATGATTTTAAAAAATTTAAATTTAAAATGATTTATATTTTTTTGAAAAAATATTTAAAAACCATATAAAATAGTAGAAATTAATATGATCAATATTTTGAAATTAAAATTTAGTTGATCACACTAGACTATCTGTATATTTTTATCATATTAAAATTTTATCTAGCGTGTTACTTTACACTTATTATGATGTTATTATTACTATTATAGTGAAATTATCATTTTAATATTTATAATTTAATTATTTTCATATAAATTTTTTAAATGAAGTCTCTTAAAATTTTATATTGTTCTCATGCACAGATAATCAAATTATGTTCATGAATATTACCATCATATTATAAGATGTGGTACATGAACTTTAACATGGCTGATGTCCACATAACCATCTATTATTTATGAATATATACATTGCAAATAAAAATAAGTATAAAGATTTCTTTGCCTGATGAATAAACATAAATATTTGATGTGCAACTATTTTTTTTAGTATTGATAAAAAAAATTTTAAGTCAAACTCCATATAAATTAATGCACTTCAAGATTTGGTTTTCCTGTTGAAAAAGGAAACATGATAATTAATTTTAAAATTTTAAATATTTATGAGGATATATTTGTCAGTTAAAATTACAATATTATCTTAAAAAATTAAAATAAAATTCCTAATATAATCATTTATGCCGTTTAGCATTACTTTCTAATAAATTATGCAAAATGCAACGCATATATCCCACCATTGTCAATTTTTTCACCTAAACATACCAATATCGATTTATTGCATTCCTTGCAAAATAGATCGTATTTCTACACACATGCTTCCAAAAGCATCATTCTCAAATGGTGGTTTTCTTCAAGGAGAATTGGCATCTGCATCTCCTTATTTTTCAAAAGCGCTCCCATCTTTATTTCACTATCCATCTCCAACTCTTTGGCTCTTGACTCAGAAAATTTAGTTTTATATCCTTCAAGTTTCACAACATATCCAAGAATAATATCAAGACAACCCCTACAATTTCTTTCATCAATCCGCTCAAAGGAACGGTAGCATCTGGGATTTTATAGCACATCCTTGAAAATCTTCTTCCTACACTTCCAAAATTTCTTTGATGACTTCTGAATTCATGGCAACTCATACTTGCTTTTCTTTTCTCTAATAATAACTCTGGTAAAGAAGCCATGATTGACCCCCTTATTTGGTTTAATTTTATTAAAGAATTTATTTTATTTTAAAAATTTTTTTAAAGATAATTTATTTTCAAATAAACTATTGTTAAAAGAATATATTTGGTTTAACTTAATATTTTATGAAATGAATTCATTTCTAAATTTTAATAATTTTTGTAGAATTTAATTTAATAAGAAGCAATTCCACAAAAATAAAAAGTTGGAATACATTTTCTTGGATTTACAATAAATTTCATAATATACCCAATAATAGTGAGAGTACTTGAATTTATAAACAAATCTCGTGAAATTTTATGAAATTTATTTAAACTAAATATGTACTAAGAGTATTGTAAGTCAGGGTTTAGCACATGCCTAAGTGTTTGGTAACTACGACATTGTGTGGGTTTGAAGCCCGCTAGGAAATACAAAATAGGTCTTAAAGTCTAATCAAAGATGAAGTTGCCACCCAAGTAAGAATCGGGACACACTTATACAGCAACTGGATTCCACAGAAGTTCCTAGAAGCAGTCATCAAAGAACGGATTCGGAAACTGAGTATATGCTTTTAAATGTTCACTCAACCTTACAGTTGGCCTCCGTTTATGTTTTGTAATTTATTACCTTTAATTATTCAATTATTTCTTTATTAACATGCAAATTACATTTGTTTTCAGACAATTTGTCAAATTTTATATTAAAGTCTGAAATTTGCATATTAATTCCACTTCATGCATTTACTCCTAGCATTCATCACGAATAATAAATAGCAAAAAGTACATTCAAATCGAGTGGGGAAAGGGATTAAAAATTACAAAAATTTGCGCAAAATAAAGGTGAAATGGGCAAAAAATAAACCAAAAATAAACTAAAAGAAAACTGAAAATAAACTAACTAATAATGTAAATGAACTTAAAGGAATCTTTAAAAAGGATGCTCAAGTGATGGCTATGAGTCATTCCAAGATTTTCTACAATGAAGCACAATATTACTCTCCAATATAGATAAAAGTTATATAAGATCAAACCACAAAGTTAGTTCAATATAATACCAAACATGCATAAATAAAAGAAAGAACAAACTCGTGAATATTTTAGTCCAAACATGATAACAAAGTAATTACATAAAAAGAGTTGTAAATATAAAGGCATAAAAGTAGGTAGGATAAATACATCATACGAAATAATCTTGAAATTAAGGACCTAAACATACTAATCCCTGTAGATGCGTATAGAGGCAATATGGTATCGCCTTAGCACAAAGAGGCGACACCTCTTCGCTGAGGCATCGCCTGGTCACCAAACGCAAAACATAACTCACAAATTACTTGAACCTTAAACTAGTCTAAAATTATGCATATAAGTAGCTGAACTTACATCAATACTTATGAACTCAAAATATCATGTTATGAACATAACATACATGAAACAAACTATGAATTTAGATAAGCAAGTAAATAAACCAACATTCTATGTAATAATGAACACTTAATAAAAAAAGATAAGATTTTTATTGCTTTGTAAGTTTGTTTCCCAAAATGATTAGCCCTCAAAAGTTTGCTTTGATCTTACTTCCCACTTGAATGCAAAAGATCAACCTCTTCTTCTTGAAGGATTGGACTTTCAAGCAAGTTTTCCTTCTTTTCTCTCCTCCCTTCTTCAAGAGCCTTTTCTTTTTTTCTTTTTTCAGAGCTTTTCTTTTTTCTTACTTACTAATGGTAGTCACTAGCAATTGCTAATCCCTCATTTTTCTTCTTTCTTCTCTCTTCTCTCTAATTTTTTAGTAACCCATGCTTAGACAAGACATCCCTTTTTTATTCCCATAATTACTTTCCTTTTTTTCTCACCTTTTTTCACCTAAAAAGTCTCACTCTTACACAAGTTCAAGTCTGTAAAGTATGGGGCCCACCCTCACACCTCTTCGATGAGGAATCGCCTTATCCCATAGATGCGACACCTCAATGATGAGGCGTCACCTTACTGGCCTTGACCCAGAGCTGAGCCAATGGGCCAGAATGGGCTTGGGCTCATTTTAATGGGTTCAAGTATTGTCTTACTTGAGTTTAGGATTGGACTTAGGTTATAACTTTGAAGTCCATTCTTAAAAATATTTTGGGCTTTCTTGTATTCAAGCTTCAAGTGTTTTCATCACCAGGCTTTGTTGCGGGCTAGCCCAACTAAGCATCCATAATTCGCCTCTTATTATGGACCGATCAAATCGGGTGTCTACAAGTACAATTGATAAGATGAAGATATATGGGGTTCTACAATTTGGGAGCATTCATTGGCAAAGTAAGAAATTTGGGAATATTTTCCATGGTTAGAGATATATAGCACAATCCTAAAATATAGGAAGAACTCATAATAAAGCCATTGAACTTTGACACTTTATTCTATTGAGCCCCTCAATTTTTATTATGTTTTATTAAGCCCTCAATCTTTTATTTTTGTATAGATTAAGGACAAATTAAACTTAAATAACAAAATTGTGCAACAATCCAGGTTCGTTGCTGCTAAATATGCTATTATAAAAGGTTTAGAGATATGTTTTGTGAAGAATGAAAGAAAAAATGAGGGCAACGTGTAATGAAAAATGTCCATGAAGGTTATTTGATTTAATTTATAACTCTAACACATTCATTGTTAAAACTTACCACTAACATTATAATTGTGGTAGAGTAAATAGAATTTATTTCACAATTTCGTTACTTCAATCTCATTTGTTTTTAATCTATACGAAAATAAAAGACTGATGACTTAATAAAACACAATAAAAGTTAAGGGATTCAATAGAATAAAATGTTAAAGTTTAAAGGTTTCATAATGGGTTTATCCTAAAATATATTATATTTTTTAACAGAAGGTACTGCACACCTTTAATTGTATTTTAAAAAAAAACATCAAAGGTATTGACTGTTAACACCACAAAGAACATCATACAAAGTATGAGGTCCACAATTGAGTAAAACTGATCCAAACCAAACTAAAATTTTCTAAGAATTGTAAATCGAATCAAAACCAAAAATTTAGTTGGATATGTGGGGCAACTTTTGGTTAACCCAGAATTAAAAAAGAAATAAAACAAAAAAAAACTCCTAGCAAGTTGCTTGTAATGCACTTTTCCATGACCCTTAGGAACTCCGAGTCCCAAGCACCGCAAATTTTAATTTTTTCCATGAATTTTGAAGAAAAAAGGCGGTAATGCACTTTTCAATGGCCATTCCATTAGGGACTTGGAATCCTAAGATTTTTAAGAAAAAAGCAAGGCAAAAATGTTGCAAGGATTCAAACTAAAAAAAATTAAGTGTTGCAAATGGAATTCGAAGATGACATGAGAGGAAGGACAAAAACATGCTTACCATTTTACTACAACTACATTCCTAATACGTTTAGTAGCATATATTAATTCAGTGTTCGGTGGATTCAGTTCAATTGAATAAAAAAAATAAAAACCAAATCAAATCAAATTTTGTCAGTTTAGTTCAATTTCAAATCGGATACTTCTTGCTTACCTCTAGTACAAAGTACTTTGTACTAGTTTGAGAAAAATTCTGAAGTAACTTTATTTTTTGTTCACTTTGTTTCACTTTACTTTTATCATATAAAATAAAATTGTATTAAATCATACAATAGTAATTATTAACAGATAAAAGGTTAACTTACCCCTTAAATTTGTGTTACTAATTTAAATAAGCCAAATTTAAACTTTTTCAACAAACAAGCTCAATACTTCTATTTGAATGTCAAATCCAACCTAAAATTTAACCAAGTGAAACACTTGTAATACACCTCTTAAGCAAAGAAAGTGAAAGAAGTATTTTATTAATAAAAAATAGAAGTATTTTACTAACAAAAAATGTTTATATGTATAATGAAATATTTTATGTTTTAAATATAAAACTAAACTAAAAATTAATTTTTTTTCTGTCTTTTTTACTTTCACCATTGCCATCCCATTACAATGACAAAAATATTAACATGATAACAAGCAACAACAATAGAAACAAGTAAAAATAGTAATGAATTGCAACATTCATGAGAGTATCAATAACAATAACAACAAATCAAGAAAGTTAAAATAGTAATGAATCACTCTTATTCTTTAAAAACAATAAGTTTTAGTTTTTTCAGTTCATTTTAAAACATTAGCAACAAGAAACATTTAAATTCAACTTCCAAATTCTACTTCAAAATCCTAACCAAAACTACTACTCCTTCAATCCCATTTTCTTCTAAACAGTTCTCCCTAATTCTTGATCAAAGACCACCACTTTCTTCACAATCAAGAAGTAGGGAAGGTCCTGTTAAAAAAAACAAAAATAAAAGATTCTTTTATAGGGTTTGCTAGCGAAAAATTGAGGTTTTTTTGTGTAGATTCTCACTGGAGTAGTGATAATATTAATGATAAAAAATAGACATCGTTGGTGCTAGTCTTAGAAAATTTATGAAAAAAGCCTAATTTCGAGCTAGGGAGAACAAAATTAGTGTTGGGTTTCGTGAAACGCAGCAAAAATTAAAAATTTTAACCAAAAACCTAACTTGGATCCAAGTAATTCGATTAATTGATTAAAAACTAGGGTTTTCAAATCTTACCACAAACGCAAAAGAGGCAAGACTGTTAGAAGATAGAGAGGAGGTTAACTCTGGTGACACCTTATCTCGAGCTTTTGATTTTGGTAGTCCAGATCAAGACGTCTCCAAAAGAATTCGTCCTCCATAAGCGTCCACACGAATAGCCCTTGATTAAAATGAAAAATTTGTGTGCTAGCACTTCTCTTAATTTCTCACAAATCAAGAACAAAAAAACACTCTGTGTTTTAGTTTTTCTAAGAGGAGAAAAACAAATTTTGGTGGCTAATAATTGAGTTAGTGAAACCCTAGAGAATATAACATGTTTATAGACCTCTAATTAAGGTTTCACTTACTAAAATAACTTTTTGGTAATTTCTCAATTATTATTATTATGATTTTATTTAAAATTAAATCAGATATAATATTCCATTTATTTAAGATAACATTTACCCTAAATAAATAAACTATTTATTTATTTCCATAGAGCATATTTGGGCTTCTCAAACCCATATTCGTTTTTAGGCCTATTCTAAGTGCATGACCTTATAGGTTCACATGACATTGGCAGTGGGCCTTAAATCTTTATTTAGGCCTACAAGTCATAAGTGGCCTCTAGCAAGACATTATGACTACCCAAGTCATATGAAGTCAATAATCCGACATAACCTAATTTATAATAAATATTATAATCCCTTTGTCACATGATATCTTGATTGAATATAAGGCATAGTTTTTATCATCCTTATATAATTCAATCATATTATTTCTTGACTCTAGGTAGACTGAGAATGATAACTCTTTATCACTTCACTTTAGCATGGCCATGCATTTTTCTCAGTTTATCTTATCAAGGAGCCCATAGATATCTTACTCAGATTAAATGAGGGACAAATTCCTTCTCAATCACTCACATTCCTCATATAACTCATTTCATATCCAATAACAATCTATTTAATCATCCTACTAAAGACAATGTTAGATTGTGTTAAAAGATATAATAGTTATGTAAAAATCCATAATGATTTCAAGGTCAAAGGACTAAATTAATATTATTATGATGAGAATTACTTATGACAATTATCTATGTAGTATTCTCATGATGGGTCAATCCAGTACATTATTTCCCAAATAAGTACCTATGAGTTGACTTAATATCTCATATTCATGATTAGTAAACAATAATCATCAATCAACATTATATTAGCCATAACATATTGTTATGATTAGGGATAATTTGAATAGAACTTATAGTTAATCTAAGGGTTCTACTATCAAGTCACATACTTGATGACCTTAGAAAAAATTGACTATTCAAGTAATTATCATAACACAAAATGATAATGAAAAATGCCTCTTTATTATATAAAATGATAAAGTCAAAACATGATCATACATGATTGACCTAGTACATATCATTAACAATTAGGTATATATATATCATTATTAGAAAACATAAAACTAAAAATTCGAAAAAAAGTGTCAAAACATAAAATCCACTATGTACTAGCCTTGTAGGAGATGGAGATTCATGTTTTTAAAATTTGTAGAAAATCAAAGAGGCAAATTTGCTTCAATTGCCATTCTTTAATCATTAACCCTCATACTCTTGCCATTCATTAATATACTTCCAAGACGGTTTTGATTTATTGCAAATTAAAACAATTCAAAATGAGAGGAAGAAAAGGGCAAGGATGAAGTTGCATTGGTTGTGGAGTGGAAGAAGTAACGAGGGTGTTGCAGTGGCTATGATGAAATTGTAGTAGTAATAGTAAGAGAAAAAATAATGTTGATGATCAAGTTGTAGTAGTTATAAATCACAATGGTGATAAGGGTGTTATGGAGGAAATGGAGAGTAGCTTGGGTAACTAGAAGGAGAATAGCGACAATAATTATAGGGAGAACAATACTGGTGATTAAAAAGCGATGAAGATGGTCGACGACATTTTGAAAATTTACAACGTTTTTTTGGAAAAATTCAAACTAAAAAGTTGGGAAATAAGATAATAAATTTTAATATTATTTTAATTTACTTTTGCAAGTAAAAGGCACACGCCTAATTTAAGCTTATATTGGAATAGTTTTATCTTTAAATAGAAGTCTTATACCTATTTGTTGAAAATGTTAAAATTCAACCTATTTGAACTGCTAGCACAAGTTTAAGGAGTAGATTGACCTTTCATCCAATTATTAAAGTAACCATAAACTACATCCTCTTAAAAGAATTGAGTTATTTACGCTCAAAATCCTAACTTATTATTCATTTCTCACTATCGTCCTAAATTATCAATTGAGCACACAAAAACCTCTGATTTTTAATTTCAGTAACATTGATCCCTCATTCATTGATTATAAATGAAATTAACATCAGAATGTTGACATAGACAAATAAGAGGATGATAATATAGTAAAATTATTTTTAATAATTAACTGGAGACCACATTTCAATAATGAAGTTGAAACTACCGTTGTTGAAATGAAGAGGTCCATGTGGTCTTTAATTTATTATTGAAATAATTTTATCATGTCATCATCTCCTTATTTACTCATGTCAGCATTTCAATAATAATTTCATTGGAAATCAACGAATGAGAAATCATCAGAGTTTTTGTGTGCTTAACTAATTATTTAGGACAATGGTGGAAAACGGATAACAAATTAGGAACTATGAATGTAAATAATCCTAAAGAATTACATTGCACTCTTTCCTAATTACTAAAATCTTTAAGATTTAGCCATATTCAACATTTTACCATTCTATCTTTAAAAATCAACTATAGTTTCTCCAAGTTTAATTTCATTAACTATTTTTTCTTTTAAGTAAAAAACTTACAAACATGCCATTTCTCATAAAAAAAATTATGGTTGCAACATTTACACTTACACAAACTTCCAAAAACAACCTTAAAAATCACAAAATTGGCATAGACTGGAATGTCTAATATTTTTGAGATTAGAATTTGTAGTTTAGCGCAAAAGAAATCACTTAAATCCCTGTAACTTCATGTTCCTCTCAGCAACACCCTCTCTTCCACCATAACCGCCAGCACATTCTCTCTATCTCATGCACAACCAGGCGTAAAGATTGCGGACCGCCCTACAAAATCACATTTCCAAATAGAAAAAAAAAACAAATAAATAAATAAAAAATAAAACCCATTAAAGCAAGCAATAAGCACACCATTTTTTGGTTACTTATGTAGAAAAATTATCAAGTTCGAATTAGAAAAGGAAAAACTTCCTTTTCAATGAGCTTGGTGAAGAACCATATTGAACTCCTGCAAATGATTTCCCAAAATTAACCTCCATCACCATGCACTCAACATAGAAAAATCAATATTCTATTATAAAGTAAACAATATATTGAGTAAATATATTTGTTTACATTAATCAACATCTTCCATGGACAAAAAAAAAAAGTTAACAAACTGCAACTGAAAGGAAATTTTATTGACTTTAAAAAAAAAAAAAAGGCCAAATGCCGAAACCTCAATGTAGAGGATATTAGTAATTATCCCTAATATTCATGTGGCTTTACCATTACTTTTGGAGAAAACAAATGATGAAGCAGCAGAAATTCCCTTTTTTTTTTTTTTTATTCCTATTCAACTTAAATTTCCTTTGCCTAAAACATTTGGGTATCCTAAGGGTGTGGAGATGGCTTGATCAAAATATTGCAATAATATGCTAACACTTTTCAGAAGCAAAGCTAAAGTTCAGAAGCCTCATACCATTATACTCTACTTGCGAACAGAGCACTAAAAGGCTATGTCCCTGTGTTCCCGCACCCAAAACGGGCAACAAAACCCAGCTTCAATTGGGACAATTGTCCAGAAACAAGAAAAGAAAAGACTAGCAAAATGAAAACCACAAGCAATTGAAGTAGCGGAGGAAAAACCTACAAATGCAGTTAGCAAACATCAATTAAAGGTTATTGTTGTAAATACAAATGCAGACATGCAAAAGTATGAAGAGTCAATCGCCAGCAAGCTCTAGTGAGAGACAACCTTCATGTAATTCAACCATGAAATCAAGGGGCGAGACGTCCCTGGAACTATCCTATATATCTGGCGTAGGCTACATTATCCTACAATGTAGAGAAATCTTAAGATCATCTCAGGCCCCAAGACAAGATTTGGCAAATGACGGAAAAAATAAATAAATAAATAAATCCTACATAACATTTTGTACATCAACACCACATAATTGAACATTAACAGTATAGACAAGGGCACAAGGCCAGAGAGGGATAACATTTAATAAATCAATACCACATGATTAAAAATAAAACAAAACAGATAAGGCCTCGGAAATATGTCTGTCCTAAGTAAGACAATCCGACAATGTAGGCAAATCATAAATCATCATACACCACATCACCATATTTGCAATTGACCATCTTAAAATTACCTAGAAAAATCAAATTAAGATGAGATGTTACACAAATTAAATTACAAAATCTGGATACAGTTTGGTGCCAATAACAACAAAATAGACAACAATTGCCATAAAAATATTTTGAAAATTAATATCTCATAATTACAGATAAAACTATACATATAAGGCCTCAAAAGGGTATGTCTTTGTCATCACAAATCTGACAATGTAGGCAAATCAGTAATCATCATAGGCCATCATCTCACCAAATTTGGAAATCATCATCTAAAAACTATCTAGAGAAACAAGATTATGGTATCATTTTATACAATATCTAGGTCATAAACTTTAGACAATCCGATAATGTAGGCAAATCATGAATCGTCATAGGCCACATCACCGTATTTGCAAATGACCGACCATCTTAATATTACCTAGAAAAACCAAATTAAGATGTGATATGTTACACAAATCAAATCACAAAAAAATCTGGATACAGCATGGTGCCAATAACAGCAAAATAGATGAGATTTATTAGAAAAACAACATCACATTATTATTATTATAAATAAAATTATTCAGATAAGGCCTCAGAGGTAATGTCTCGGTCACGAAATGTCTCAGTCATGAACTAGACAATCTGACAATGTCGGCAAATCAATAATCTTCATAGGCCATCATCTCACAGAATTTGCAAATGATCACCTAAAAACTACCTAGAAATACCAGATTATTCTGTGATGATCTAAAGGATAAAATCAAAATACAGTGGCACACCAATAACAGCAAGATGGACAACAAGTACAAAATATAAATCATCACATAATTGGAAGAAAACAATACAGACCAGGGACTCAGAGGCACACATCTTGTTCATGAGTTAGACAACCCAATAATGTAGGCAAATAATTAGTCATCGTAGGCCACGTGACCATGTTTGCAAATCGTCATCTAAACATTATCTAAAAGATCCAGATTACAACCAATTAAGTTTTTAAAAATAAAATAACATAATTCAGATAAAAAATAGCCCACCGATAAAAATTAAATGTAAAACGATTGCCATAGAATATTTTGTAAAATCAACATCACTTGATATAAGTATAACAAAACAGAGAAGGCCTCATTAGTGTATACCAGTCATGAATTAGACAATTTGAAGGTGTTGGCAAATCATTAACATCATAGGTCATCTCACCATCCTGAAGGCAATAAATAGCACAAAGATGCAGTTACAGCACCACAATTCCCCAAGCCTCATGGAAGCCTGATATATGTAGAACAAGGATGCTATAATGAACCTTGGAACAGAAAAGAGATGAGAAAGAGAGGAAATTTAACAATTACCTTCTCACATCAAAGAAAGAAGAAATGCTTCTCCTTTGATAGTCTAGTGTCTGGACTTTTACAACCCAGGCAAATGGCATGCTCATCTGAAAAGCAGAGACAACAGATGGCTCAGACAACAGAAACAGACGTTATCCACCTAATCAATTACCTATTGACAACACAAAGTGAATCTGTTGAAAAAAAGAGGTACTTACTGATATATCTACACTGAATCCCCTCAAAATTTTTAGGAGCAAATCTTTCCTTCATGACTAATCTTTGCTGCCCATCAAGTGAACCACTTGTTCCCAATTCTGCCAGTAAGAAGGCCATGACATGGTCAGGTTGCCAGCATTCTGAAAAATTTTTACACAAAAAAATAAGGGAAGGAAGATGCAAGTATCGCACTTAAATAGGTAAGAAATAAAACTAGCAAATGGAACTCCTTAAATAATTAAATAGTACCCAAAAAGAAGCACTGATATCAAGAATCAGCAAATTAAGTCTTACAGAATGTACAACGGAATAATAAAATATCCCTTGAAATATAAAATCTTATCATAAGAAAACATACAAATTTTCATAAGGACAGTAAATAAAACCCTTTCAGGTAACCAACAGAGAGTTGTAGTAAAAATTATGTTTCTTGGTCCTTGAACATTCCCTAAGGAGGTGGGAATAGTAGCCACTCATGCCTATAAATACCCCTCAGTTCTCATTTTGTACAAGGAAATCCTCTATTCCATAGCTTCTGCTTGTCCTCGCTTGCCCACACTTAGCACGCATACAAATTGGTCCAAAATACCGGCAGTAAATAGCTCCGATCAGGTACAACAAATTCACAAACTGTTCAGGCAAGAAAAAAAAAAGAGCAACATATACTCACGTCTCGCAAAGATCCATGAAATTCACAAATACAGTTCTTTGTCCCCTCAGGAACAACCTGTGGAGGCCACATTTCAGTTCTCCAACAATCTCCAGCAAGCTCTGGATTGTTCTGATGCAAAATGTTAAGGACCCTACCAAGAAGCCATTCACATCATTATTTGAATGAGAAAAATCTGCCAGTCACAAGAGCTACAGAATAAGAAACAATAACTCATTTTAACAAAGTGGTTTTTACATAAATGTTCAAGTGTTGTTTGCCAAATATAAACTATAAAAGTAAAACACAGTGTGATCAAGATGGTATTGAAAATACTACAACCAACTAGAATATCTAGAAAACAATAAAGTCTACTAATTTTCAATGCGATTCAACATAAAAACACACTGTGATCAAAATGTTCAACTTCATGAAGTAAATAATTAAGGATTTTTCTACTGTAGGTACCAGACAAGGCTTCAGTTTCCGAGTAAGCTTGTCCACAGAATCATCTGCACTATCCTGTATGAAAACCATTTCTTCTTCTTCTTCTTCTTCTTCTTCTTCTTCTTGGTAGGATCAAAGGAGGCAATCTAATGATCAATGAAGAGATGCGTGTAATACACCTCCTGAGCAAAGAAAGTGAAAGAAATATTTTATTAACAAAAAAAATGTTCACATGTATAATGAAATATTTTAGTTTTAAATATAAAACTAAACTAAAAATTAAAATTTTCTGTCTAATTCACTTTCACCGTTGCCATGCCATTACAATAACAAAAATTTTCAGTGAAAAGATTCTTTTTCAATATTAACAAAAGATTCTTTTTGAGAGTTTACTTGTAGTTTCCCAATTGTCGTAACCAAGATTCTCACCAGAGTAGTGATAATACAGATGATAAGAAATAGCCATCGTTGATGCTAGTCTTAGAAAATTTGCAAAAAAGATACTCAATTTTGAGCTAGGGAGAACAAAATTAGGTATATACATATCGCTATCAAAAAACATAAAACTCACTATTTGCTAGCCTTTGTTTTTAAAATCTGTAGAAAATCGAAGAGGCAAATTTGCTTCAATTGTTAATCATTAACCCTCATACTGTTGCCATTCATTGATCTGCTTTCAAGACGATTTTGATTTATTGCAAATTAAAGCAACTCAAACTGAGAGGAAGAAAAGTGGCTATGGAGTGGAAGAAGTGATGAGGGTGTTGCAATGGTTATGAAATTGTGGTGGTAGTAAGAGGGACAATAATGTTGATGATCAAGTTGTAGACAGTGGTGATAAGGTTGTGATGGAGGAAATGGAAAGCGGCTTGGCTTGGGTGACTAGAAGGAGAGTAGCGACAATAATTATAGGGAGAGCCATAGTGATGCGGTGAAACAAAGAATTACAGAATTTAAAATTGAAAAAACTCTAAATCTGCTTGAAACACACAGAGTTGAGGTTGAAATAACCAATAACTCTTAGAGAAAATATATTTGATAACACAGAATAACATAAAATTTTATTAAGGAAAAGAATAATCATTAAACTACAACAATTCAGCCCTTTATATAGGCTGGGTCATTCCTTCAGTCAAGGTTAACAGCCTGCATTTTAAAAATACACATGAAAGGTACCTAACACAGTCGAAATTTGAGACCGCTGAACAGTCCTCTCAGAAAAAGGGTTTGATAGCTGTAAATGTTGAAAACTAGTGAATAAAAACACTCTAAACTCAGCTGAAAGAAAAGAGGAGAAATCAAAATGGAATTCTCATTTTTTTTTTTCATTTTGTTTCCTTGTTTAGAATTTATAAATCTAAATTAACTAAATTCTATTAGAAATTTGAAATGTTTATATATATATATATATATTAATTACTATATTATTTAATTTATATATTACTTAATATATTTATATATTATTTATTATAATTATTATAATATATTATTTTTAGAAAAAATTAATAGCTATAAATGTTGAAAACTAGTGAATAAAACACTCTAAACTTAGCTGAAAAAAAAGAGAGGAATTCAAAATGGAATTCTCTTTTTTTTTTTTTCATTTTTTGTTTCCTTGTTTAGAATTTATAAATCTAAATTATCTAAATTCTATTAGAAATTTGAAATGTTTATATATATATATATATATATATATATATATATATATATATATATATATATATATATATATATATATATATATATATATATATATATTTTACATTTTATATATTACTTAATATATTATTTTAATATATTTATATATTATTTATTATAATTATTATAATATATTATTTTTAGAAAAAGAGTTTGATAGCTGTAAATATTGAAAACTAGTGAATAAAACACTTTAAACTCAGACTTAGGCAAATGAAGAAAAAGTAGGAGATGTATAAATGTTACTGCTGTAAAAAACGATGAAGATAGTCGACGGTGTTTTGAAGATTTGCGGCGTTTGCTTATTGGAAAAATTAAAGCTAAAAAGTTGGGCAATAAGATAATACATTTTAATATTATTTTAATTTACTTTTGTAGGTCAAAGGCACGCGCCTAATTCAAGCTTAAATTAGGTTAGTTTAGCTTTAAAATAGAAATATTGGGTCTATTTGTTAAAAAAGTTAAAATTCAGACCTTTCATCCAATTAATAACAAAGTAAAATTTATATTGTTTAAAAAAAAAACACTATAGACTACATTCTCTTAAAAGAATTACATTGTAATATTTCCTAATTCATATTTAACATTTTATCATTCTCTTTTTAAAAATCATTCTAATATTTTTGAGATTAGAATCTGTAGTTTGGCAACAAAAGAAATATCAAATCCCTATAACTTTATGTCCCTCTCAGCAACACCCTCTCTTCCACCATAACCGCCGGCACATTCTCTCTATCTCTTGCACAACCAGGCGTAAAGATTGTGGATCTCCCTACAAAATCACATTTCCAAATAGAAAACCAATCAAAGCAAGCAATAAGCACACCATTTTTTCGTTTAAAATTAACAAGTTCGAATTAGAAAGGAAATTCAGTTAGCTTGGTAAAGCACATTGAACTCCTGCAAATGATCCCCAAAATTAACGTCCATTACCATTCACTCCACATAGAAAAATCAATATTAAACAATATATTGAGTAAATATATCTGTTTACATTAATTAACATCTTCCATGGACCAAAAAATAGCTAACAAACTACAACTGAAAGGAAATTTTATTTACTTTAAAAAAAAAAAAAAAAGTAGAAAACAAAGCCAAATGCCCAAACCTCAATGGAGAGGATATTAGTAAATTATCCCTAATATTCATGCGGTTTTACCATTACTTTTGGTAAAAAACAAATAATGAAGCACCAAAAATTCGTTTTTTTTCTTTTTTAAAATCCAATTCAACTTAAATTTTCTTTGCCTAAAACATTTGGGTATCCTAAAGGTGTGGAGATGGCTTGAGCAAAATATCCCAATAATATGCTAACACTAATGAAAAAACACATCAGAGTTTGCATATGTGCACGTTGAGATGATCAATCAACAAATATAAATACTATTTTCTCAAAATATAATTTTAAGAAAACAACCCACAACTTAGAAAGAGTACTATTTAACTCAGTTAAAAATCAGGGTAAACAGTGGAGCACAGATCCAGCAAAATATGTGCCATTCCATTTTCAGAAGCAAAGCTAAAGCCTCATACCTCTACTTGCTAATATAGCAACATAGCTCTAAAAGGCTATGTCCCTGTTTTCCTGCACCAAACACGAGCAACAAAGCCGGCTTTAATTGGGATAATTGTCCGGAACCACACTGCACATGTACAACAAGATAAGAAAAGAATAGCAAAATGAAAACCACAAGCAATTGAAGTAGCGGAGGAAAAACCTACAAATGCAGTTAGCAAACGTACTTGGACAGTCAGCAAACATCAATTAACTTTTTATATCAAGGTTATTGCTGTAAACACAAATGCAGACAGGCAAAAGTATGAAGAGTCAATCGCCAACAAGCTCTAGTGAGAGACAACCTTCATGTAATTCAACCATGAAAGCTAGGAGCAAGATGTCCGTAGAACTATACTAAATATCTGGCATAGGCTACATTATCCTGCAATGAAGAGAAATCTTAAGACCATCTGAGGCCTCAAAACATTTGGCAAATGACGGAAAAAATATATAAATGAGTAGATAAATTCTACATAACATTTTGTAAATCAACACCACATAATTAAACATTAACAGTATAGACAAGGGCACAAGGCCATAAAGGGATAACATTTTATAAATCAATACCACATGATTAAAAATAAAACAAAACAGACAAGGCCTCAGAAATATCTGTCCTAAGTAAGGCAATCCAAAAATTTAGGCAAATCAAGAATCATCGTACCACATCACCAAATTTCCAAATGACTGTATTTGCAAATGACCATCTTAAATTACCTAGAAAAATCAAATTAAGATGAGATGTTACACAAATTAAATTACAAAATCTGGATACAGTTTGGTGCCAATAACAACAAAATAGACAACAATTGCCATAAAAGTATTTTGAAAATCAATATCACATAATTACATATAAGGCCTCAAAGGGGTATGTCTTTGTCATCAAATAGACAAATCTGACAATGTAGGCAAATCAATAATCATCATAGGCCATCATCTCCACCAAATTTGAAAATGGTCATCTAAAGACTATATAGAGAAACAAGCTGTCATTTTATACAATATCTAGGTCATAAACTTTAGACAATCCGATAATGTAGGCAAATCATGAATCATCATAGGCCACATCACTGTATTTGCAAATGACCATCTTAATATTACCTAGAAAAACCAAATTAAGATGTGATGTTACACAGATTAAATTACAAAAAAATCTGGATACAGCATGGTCAATAACAGTAAACTAGACAAGATTTATTTGAAAATCAACATCACATAATTATAAATAAGACTATTCAGATAAGGCCTCAGAGGTATATGTCTCAGTCACAAACTAGACAATCTGACAATGTAGGCAAATCAATAATCTTCACAGGCCATCGTCTCACAGATATTGCAAATGATCACCTAAAAAAAACTATCTAGAAATATCAGATTATGCTGAGGTGAACTAAATAATAAAATCAAAATACAGAGTCACACCAATAACAGCAAGATGGAAAACAAATACAAAATATAAATCATCACATAATTGGAAGAAAACAATACAGACCAGGGCCTCAGAAGCACACATCTTGTTCATGAATTAGATAATCTGATAATGTAGGCAAATAATTAGTCATCATAGGCCACGTAACCATGTTCGCAAATGGTCATCTAAACATTATCTGAAAAATACAGATTACAACCAATTAAATTTTTAAAAATAAAATAACATAATTCAGATAAAAAATACCCCACCAATAAAAATTAAATGTAAAGTGATTGCCATACAATATTTTGTAAAATCAACATTGCATGATAAAAGTATAACAAAACAGAGAAGGCCTTGTTAGTGTATGCCAGTCATGAATTAGACAATTTGAAGGTGTTGGCAAATCATTAACATCGTAGGACATCTCACCATATTTGCAAATGGTCATCTGAAAATTTCCAAGAAAAATTAGATAACGCTGTGATGTCATATAAATTAACTTTCACATTTATACAGAAGTATCAAAGCATCCAAGAACCTGAATGCAGACATGGTCATAGGCAGTACAATATCCTGAATGCAATAAATAGCACAAAGATGCAGTTACAATACCAAAATATCCCAAGCCCCATGGAAGCCTGATATATGTAGAACAAGGATGCTATAATGAACCTTGGAACAGAAAAGAGATAAGAAAGAGAGGAAGTTTAAGGACTTTAACAATTACCTTCTCACATCAAAGAAAGATGAAATGTTCAACTTCATGAAGTAAATAATTAAGATTTTTCTACTGTAGGTACCAGACAAGGCTTCAGTTTCCAAGTAACCTTGTCCGCAGAGTCATCTGCACTATCCTGTACTAAACCATTTTCTTCTTCTTCTTTTTCGTAGGATCAAAGGGGGCGATCTTAGGATCAATGAAGAGATGCAAAATCAGACTATTGCAATAAAGAAAAGAACATCTTAACACCAGGTCACTAGCTGAGCATCAAATCAGATGCCTTTGCCAATCTTAGGAGCAGTCTTATGCAAGAGCGCACAAATAGTACTCTATTATAAACAATTTTCTTACTAGAATTCTTCAATAAATTGATACACATCAAATTCAATACATGAAAATCCCCTAAAAATCAATTAAGAATAGAAGAAGGAGCTTACTTCTGGGACCTCGTCCCCAAGATCACTGGGAGTGTCGTCCATCATGACTGCAATAAAGAACAAACAACAAAATCATCATTATTCAAAACAAAAACATCAAGAAATCTCAGCACAATAAAGTAACAAAAAAATATACAGAGAGCAGAACCTGAAAAATTAAATATAAGATAAAGAAATGGGAAAAAAATTAGAATATGGTTCTGAGTCGTTTGACATTAAGTGAGATAAGCATTGTTGCTGCATAGTGACTAGACAAAACAAGGAAGAGACCTTAGAAAGAGAAAATGAAGAGATTGTAGAGATGATAGAACTAATTCAACTCCGATTGTAATTAAAAGTGGCTTCTTTCTCTTGGGTCTGGTCCGGTTTCTCCGTTTGTTATGCGCTGTAGCACATTAAGAAGAATAAGATGATGACGATGGTGGTCAGGATAAGGGTGACTGGATGGTAGTAGTGTAGATGGGCCGCGACAGAGGAAGAGAATGGTTATCTGGCAGAAAGCAAGAGAAGGATGGGCGGCGGCTAATGAACAGTTAAGAAAGCAAAAACAGGTAGTAGGTTACTATATGTCTTATGGACCTTGAGGGTTCAATCATCATGAATTTACGTTTTACACGATTACAAATAAAAGACAGGGAAAAGAGTCAAATTGCAACCTCAACTTTAGGCCAAATTACTATTATATTTTTGGTACATAATGAATTTTAATGTTTTAAAACTGACTTAAATATGATCCTCTATTAATATTAGTAAAAAATAATATATGTGACAAAGGACTCTATTAAATGGTCTTATATGGCATGTGTGACTACCTCTTATGTTGAATTACCTTAGCCAGCACATCTTCTTTCTCTCTTTTTCTAAATGTCTTTCAAAACCACCTTACCCTTCTATCTCTTCTCCTTCCCCTACTTACACCTCTCTCAAACAGAGGTTCGCTTGTTTCACCTCACTTGCTCAAATCATTTAGCAACCATCATGAAACTAAATCAAAATGATTGTCTGCTATCAAAGGAATTAGAAGAAGATTAATAACAATAATTCTAATATTCCAAATACCTAAATATAGCATTCCCATTACAGAAGAAAAAATTAAAGTATAATGAAAAACAAATTAGATGAACACACAATTCTACCCCAAGGTAGAATTGTAAGAAAAAAATTAAACTTTGATGAATACACATGAATACTTCTATAAAATCACTATATTTTAAAGTAAGCTTGAATTAAAAAGTGAAAATTTACATTGAATGACCATGAAATATCTTATTAAGTTGCAAAGAGAGACTATCAGAAATCCGCAGTAAATTTGCAATATTGAGCAATTAAGGTATTCCCATTGAAACTAAGAACAGATTATTTGTCATTTTGGAGCTAAAAAAAAAAAGCAATGTTGTTTAATTCGATTTTTTAAGAGTTTGGGAGTTGTTAACGTGACTCAGTAGGTGAGGGTGAGTCCCATACGCCAGGCAACTCACTCAACGACCTCCTTTGCCACATGTTTTTTTTGTATTGATGTTAACAGAGGATCATATTTGGGTCGATTTTGAAATATTAAGGTCCATTTTGGACAAAAAAAAAACAATAGTGGCCAAATCAGGATTTGTCCTAAAGTTTAGAGTCCAATTTGACCTTTTTTCCTAATATATATATATATGAAAAAATTCATTATGAAACCCTTGAACTTATTAAATTTATTTTATTGAATCTTTTATCCTTTCATTGCATTCTACTGAGTTGTTGTGCTTTTTTTAAATAGCTATTAAAGACTTTTGTAACAATTCAAATAGACAGTGTTAAGTATTGCATATAAAAATGATATCATCAAGAATTTAAATAAAAGCATAGGGGTTCAATAGAATGTAATGAAAGGATAAGGGTTCAATAGAATAAATTCAATATATTCAGAAGCTTTATAATGGATTTTGTCTTATTTTTATATGTAATACTTAACACCGTCTATTTGGATTGTTAAAAAAGTCCTTAATAACTACTTAAATAAAATCGTAGGGGCTCAATAGAATGCAATGAAAAGATAAAGACTCAATAGATTAAACCCAATAAGTTTAAAGGCTTCATAATGGATTTGCCTATTTTTAAATTATTTTAAAATAATTATTTAAATAAATTAAAAACTATAAATTAAACAAGGAAAATTATAGAGTGACTTTGATTTTTGTTTACTTTATTTTTATCACCATTGGATGAAAGTCTATTGAATCATTCAATGATGGTTATTAATAAAGTTTACTTTATAAAAAACAAAGTAAGCATTTCACTTTTGCTACGAAAAAAATGTAAAAAGAGAAAATTATCATAATAATTTTATTTGATTTTTTATTAAGAGTATATATATATATATATATATATATATATATATATATATATATATATATATATATATATATAATAATAATAATAATAATAATAATAATAATAATAATAATAATAATCATTAAATGAATAAAATTTTAATATTATTGTAGTTTGATCATAAACTAAACTCTTCCAAATCACAAAAAAAAAAAAAAAAGTCAAGTAGATGTCACCAACTAAGTGAAATCAAATGAAATTAATATTTTTACTTTTAACTTATAGAATAACTCAACCTCCAACTTATACAAAAATCAAATATGGTGATTGATAAGCATGAAAATACTATATTTTGAACGCTAATTTGTTAGGTTTTATATATATATATATATATATATATATATATATATATATAATAAAATTTTAATATTATTGTAGTTTGATCATAAACTAAACTCCTCCAAATCACAAAAAAAAAAAAGTCAAATAGATGTCACCAACTAAGTGAAATCAAATGAAATTAATATTTTTACTTTTAACTTATGGAATAACTCAACCTCCAACTTATACAAAAATCAAATATGGTGATTGATAAGCATGAAAATACTATATTTTGAACGCTAATTTGTTAGGTTTTAGAGTCTAAGTTAGTATTTAAATGTAGACATGTTTTAGTTAAAAATTATTAAGTCTAGATTTTTAGTAGTATCAGTAGTTTAATTATATTTTTTGGGTAATTTTTATTTTTTTATGTTTTATTTATTTTAATGCTAGATGCGCTCGATGTGGAGTTGATAAATGAGATGCCAATGCAAGGATTTAAAGAGTAAAGCCTAAATTTCTGTGAAAGTGAATAAGTGCAAACTTTCTAAGATGAAGGACTAAATGCACAGTCATATGCCTGTGGACACGACCATGCTTGAACCCCATCATGAAGCCCTACAGAGAAGCCAATCAGGCATGTCCATGTGCATGAAGTGACATAGTCATGCCTAATTCGAAGAAAAGTGATATGTCAATAAGCTAGTCAATCACGACCATGTGTCTAACTATGCCTAATTGCATCTAATTCAGAAGAATGCATTTGACACAACTGTGTGCATAATCACACACAACCATGTGCCCCAGAGCTGATTTTTATGGAAAGTTTATTAAAGGATTTTTAGAATGAATGACATAAATAATCTTATTTTGCCTCTTTGGAGGAGGTTGGCAAATTTAGTTTAGTTTTCATTATTCCAACGAAATATTTTAGCTTTGATTTTTTATACTACTCAAGGGATTAAATAAATTTGGATCAAAAGTGGAAGATTCAAGTGTTAAGAATTAAAATATCATTTTGGATAAAGTGGATTCAAAAGGGTTTTTCTTTAATAAATCTTTTTTTCCTTAATTTTTATATTATAATGAATATGTCTGGATCTTTTACTTATTCTTCTTCTTCTCCTCCAATCATTACAAGTAGCTAAATGATTTAGTTACGATTTTTATACCTGGTTCAACATAAATTTATTTAGGTTAAACTTCTAATCAATCAATTCTCATTCCATGGTTGTTATTGAGCTTACTACTTTCTTTGGATTGATCACCCATTGAATTAATTTATACATTAGAGTTAGATTAAGAAATTAATTCTATTTATATTATAGTAACAATCTATTAAATGATTGAATTAGTTGAGAGACAATTCAGTTATTAATATTCCTTTAAAAACTTTGCTTAAAAATTAAATATGATTAATTGTTTGAATAAGTGAGAGCTAAATAATTGGATAATTGTCATAATCAATTAATTGTGGGGTGCTTGAGAGAGACTTCCATTGTTCAAAAGATGATTTGGAAATGAAATGAAATTCATAATTAAGAAGGAAGTTGACATGAATTCTTAGATAAATTTAAGTCAGGGGTAAAAATCCTAGCAATTATCCCATAGAGTGAATTTGATTGTCGTTAGTTAGTTTATTTCAATTTTTACTTTCATTTCCATTAAACAAATAAATCAACCATCTAAACAAACAAATTGTAAGAGTAATTCGATAGTTAGTGCTCAAATCCCAATGGGATTGATATTGTTTACAACTTGGACAACTTCATGTGCTTACGAATTGCACACATAAGTGATAGTACATTGTTGTTGGTACAGTACAATGGTAGTAGATTGACGAGTAATTGATAAATTTTAATAGATAGGTTATATATCACAAAAATTATTACTATATGTATTTAATATCAAATTAGCATTAAATATACTCTACTATAAATTCACATAATAGTTATAATATTTATATAGTTACAAAATTGATTGTCACAAATAAATCCTATAAGTGACAATAATTTTTTGACCTGTCACAACTTTTAATTTATTAATTTACACTAAATAGTATATGACAATATATTATATTATCACTAATTATTATTATGAAATAAAAAGTAGAACTTTTTTGTGACAATATTTTTTAAATGTAATTGAAAATATGTTTGTGGCTAGTTAAATTTGTCACATAACATAAATATTTTCATTTTATAGGTGACAAATTTTAGTTGTCACCAAAATATATGTAATAGATTATTTTGTTACAATTTAAAAATTATAACAAATAAACTTTAATATTTGTGTCAATTTAATATATGTGTCACAAAATTTAATAAAATTTTCCAAATTTTATTAAATGCCAACGGGAAAATCAATTCCATATAATTTTTTAAGATGTACTAGTTTTTTATGTGATAATTTTTATCTTTATGTGTTAGGTTTATACTTATAATTAATTCCACTAATAATCAAACACTTTCGACTAATCCCATTTTTCAATTGTAATTAAACATTTTAAACACTTGTCATTGTAGTTTTTTCATATACAATTTGTTCTTCAATAAACAAATTGAACAAATCCTATTTCTGCATTGTAGTTCTTTGTTCTCATCATAGTTCACTTTTTCAATTAAACAAAACAATAAGTGAATTTTTTTTTTTTTTTCGAATATGATTATAAGCACTTCAATATTTATTGTTAATGAATAAATTCATTGTTAATCTATTTAGGTGAAGAATATACAACATTTGAGAATATCTCATATTTAATGTAAGTATTATCAATTCTCTATTGTCTCATTTCATTTTGAATTATTGATTACTGTACTTAAAAAAACATGTATTGTTTAATAGTTGTTTTTAATATTATGTTCTTAGGTGTTTGTTGATTTTCATTGTTTCTGTCATGTTATAATACAATTGATCAATAATTGAGTGTTTGTGTTCCTCTTTTGTATTATATGTACTTTTTATTAAATGTAGTATCCAAGTGTAGTGTGGTGTCCCATAACCATTATACGATTATGAAATTCATAAATGCAATGATTTGAAATTAAACAAGAAAATATATGTCATTGGTCATATTGCACTAACAAGCTTATGATAAGTAATGATTTTATAGGTAGTTATGGTTAAATAAACAAGAATGCTTATGACTCAAGAGAGACATATTTTGAAATTAAACAAGAAAATAGTTGCAACCAGTGTTATTAAGCATATCTATATATGTATAAGCATTGGTGAGTTAAAAAAAATTGCATGGCATTAGTCTATTTTAAGGAGCAGTTTGGCCTTTTAGATAATTTTGGTTCACTAGTTACATACATGAATGGTTAGCATAATTAAGTTAACACTACACAAAAGTAGTGAATTAGCAATGAAGTTTTGGAATGAAATCTTTTATACCAAATATTAATTCTAACCATGAAATGTCTATCAGTAAATAACTTGCTAATGTACCAATAATTGTTAATATCAACTCAAGTAGTCTTAAGTTCAAGTCATAAGGTATATAGTCACTTTTAAATAAACCATTGAATTTTTTTATTATCTTTATATTTCTATCCTAATTAAATCAAATTAATTAAAGTTTTATAAATTTTAAATACCAATAGTTATAGAAAAAAAAAAAAAAAGAATGTAATCCTTAGCATTTTTTATATAACTGAAAAAATTGTATACATAAACTAAACTCAATACATATGGATGAATAAGACTTTTTTGTCCAATAAAATATAACCTAATAATATACTAGAATATATCTAATAATAGACTAAAAAATACAACCCAATATCTTATTTAAGGCTTAGGATTTTCACCTTCTAAGGTAGTCTAATTGATGACAGTAACAATTATGTTGTCAAGACCTGTTCTATATAATTTTTTAAAATATATTTGATTGTATGGTAAAGCTCAATTTTGGCAAAATAAAATAAAAATTATACTAAGTGTAGTTGATTGATATGTGAGGTGGAGAATAACTTCGGCAAAATTAAAGCTCCTTAATTAAGTATGTTTGTTATAAACTTTTATGTATTTTTTTTGTACTATAAATACAAGTATAAGAAGTAAAAATTATGTAGAGAGATTTTCCTAAAATTAAGTTTATTTCTTCTCTTATATTTTTTTTCTTACCTTCTGTTGATTTTACTAACAATTGGTATCAAAGTAAAGAAAATTTTTTCTTTGATCCTTGAGAAATTGTGAGTAAAAAAAAGGAAGCTATTCACTAAACCTTAAACATTCAAACAAAAAGAGAGTATGTGAGATATGGCTATAAGTTACAGTAGCATCTCAAGCTTAACTCCTCCTATTTTCATAGGAGAGAATTACAATGTTTGGTCTATTAAAATTCAAGCTTACCTTAAGGGTTTGCTACTGTGGAAAGTAGTGGAAAAAGAAATGGAGACTGACTTATTAGTAAATCCAACTTTGAATCAGATAAAGACTCATGAAGAAAGAGTTTTCAAAAAATTTAGAACTTTGAGTACCCTCCATGCCACTATTGATGAAACCATTTTTATAAGAATAATGGGTTGTGAAACTGCAAAGCAAGTATGTGATAAGTTAAAAATGGAGATCCAAGGGAGTGATAAAAAAATAAATGCAGCTCTTCAATTTGAGAAAGGAATTTGACCTTTTTAAAATGAAAGAGACTGAGAATGTAAAGTCTTACATTGACAAAGTCATGAAGCTAGTAAACCAAATTAGGCTAATGGGAGAAGAATTGCTAGAAAAAGGATTATAGATAAGGTGATGATAACTTTGCTAGAGAGGTTTGAAGCAAAGATTTGCTATCTTGAGGATACCTAGGACTTATCCATACTCATACTTACTAAGCTTGTAAATGCTCTACAAGCTATTGAATAAAGAAAAACATTTAGGGATGAGGAGAAGTCAAAAGAAAAAGGGCTCTTGTAGCTTTTCAAAGTTCTAAGTTACAAGCTAAGTCTAGTAGGAAAAGAAGTTTTAATAGAAAGAATAGAAAGGAGAAGAAAGATTAGTAGGAAAATAGAGGAAGAAAGAGAGCAAAGTATCCACCATGTCTGTTTTGTAAAAAGACTAATTGTAGTGAATATTATTGTTGGAAAAGACCAGGATTTTAATGTAGGGGTTGTAAACAGTTTTGACACATTAAGAGGTTATGTCCAACTAATAAACTCCAATAGTCACAAGCACAACCAACTAAAGTCAACGAAGGTACTCAGGATTAAGAAGAGAAGTTGTTTACGACTATTGTTGTTAAAGAATGTTTGGTAACAACTTAGAATTCTAATGAATGGCTTATTAACAATGGATGCACACATCATATGACTTCAAGATTCTAGAGCTTTAAGACTTTGGATAAGAATTATTATTCCAAAGTGAGGACTGGAGATGGCAGTTAGTTGATATTAAAAGAATGGGCTCTGTGTTGGTACAAACATGTTTAAGTACAAAGTTGATTAATAATATTTTATTTGTACTTGAAATCATGTGCAATTTATTGAGTGTTAGTCAATTGCTTGATAAGAACTACAATTTGCACCTCTAATCCATGTTGTTATTGAGGCTTTTCAGCTTTTTTCTTTAACCATTTGTCTCATAAGCAATTAATTATTGGTTTTGATTATGAGGGTGTTAATCTTTGCCACCATGGAACTCTTTATTTTTTGTGGGTAATAAATTTTATTTCTTTCTTTAATAGCCTATCTGAAAAAGTCTAAAAAAATTTAGTAATTTATTGATTTAGTTGTATTTAGTGAATTCTTATGTTTTTTAAGCTCATAGTTACTAGATTTCATGTCAAAATTGATATAATTTTATCACAAACCAAGCATACGAGATGTCTAGCTTGTTTATTTGTTTGTTTGTTTTATGAGATTTCCATATTTATAATTTGATAATGGCAAATTGTATGTTTTTAGCAGATTGGTTTTCGAGATGTTATATCATTCATAGTGGTGAAGTACTTTTGCAAGTGTGTAAGCTTGCTTTAGAATATAGAACAAAATTGATTATGGTGCATTGTCTTCATTATACAAAGAAGAATGTAAAGGTTTTTAAGAATTTTGTGTGGGAGCACTTGTCCATAGTCAGTCATATGACATGAGAATGTTATTTCAAATTGCAAGTTTTTAGTTTCCAATGAGACACCAAAATAATTGCTTTTGAGTCTCTTTGGTAGTGATATAATGAGGAACCACTCATACTATAAAATGTGCTTTTTTTTTTCTACTTCATTTGAATCCTCCATTTCATTCAATTAGGTAACTTCTTATAATAGGATGATTATTCATTCTTTATCATTTTTTTGGAAGCTAGTGATACATTTTCTTTAATACTAGTTCAATTGGAATTAGTTTTACTAAATTATAACAAAATAAATGGTGGTTGGCACAATGGTTTTATTGCCATATAGGAAGAAATATTTTTCATGATTTTGACGAATGTTGTTTGTAAACATATGAATTTGCACATATTATTCACAACGTATTAGAGGGTCTATTCCTTTATTTTTTTATTTTTTTTATTTTCATGTTGATTTAATCTATACATGATATGAGCATATTTTTATCTATATATTTTAATTCATTTGTTGATTTTGCTTCTAGATCCCATTCTCAACGTATATTTCAAATTTGGCATGTTATATCAAGTAAATTTGTAAACTTACTGTTAAGGTCGGTGAATGGAGTATAAACAAAGCATAATAAATTATGTGTTTAGAGATGATACTCTTGTCTTTATCTCTTTCATTCTTTTATTTTTACTATTTATTTTTTGGTGTCTTAAGAATATTCTTTTGATTAATTAATTTGGTCTCCGTCAGTAATTTCTTTTTACTAAAAAAAACTGACAATTTTTAGCGACGGAAATTTTTTCATCGGTAAAATGCTTGTCACTATTTTTTAGCAACGGAATTCTGATTCCATTGCTAAATTAGCAACAGAATCAGTTAGAGATAGAATTTGAAATTCGTCGCTAATTTAGCAATAGAATAAGAATTCTGCGCTAATTTTAGCGACGGATTTCAAATTTCGTTGCTAAATTTAATAATAAGAACCTATTTGATTTTTCTAAATTAGCAACGGAAAATCAAATTTTATTGCTAAATTTAGTAATAAGGTAATGGATTTTATGATATTTAATTTTTTTATTTTATAATAATAAATTTAAAAAAGCTAAAATAAAATATATAAAATGTATAAAGTACACATTTATTGTAAAATAACCATAAATTCAATATATTGTTAAAAAATAAACCTTACAAATAAGTTAATTTCACTATTACATCTACAATAAAAAAAACTACAAATGATCAATAGTTCAAGTGATCTAGTGTAAACATAAAAAATTATCAATGCTTAATAACAACTCTAGGGTCAACATATCTTATATTTCTGCAACAAAAATTCATCTAGATTGTAACTTCTATGTCATGATCTTTCAATAAATGTTCTTTAATTGATTGAATGAACACTTGCAAAAAAAACCAAGGAAAAAAAAAATAAATCAACATTCTTTAACTAGAGCCCTGAATTGCATGTAATAAGAATTCAATAATTAGCACAAAAATATTTGAAAATATTTTTTTTTTCAAATATTAAATAACTTAGATAAAAAAAAAAATAGAGTAAAATTTTAAGAAAATATTTTTCTACTCTCAAAATAATGTAAAATTTTAAGAAAATATTTTTCTACTCTCAAAATAATGTAAAACAAAAGATAAATCAAACATTGCTACATTTCTAAATATAAGCAGACATTAGAAATTTTGAACCATCTAAACTCCAATTAATACCCCACAAAAAGAATTAAGAAGACAAATGCACAAAAATAGAAATAACAACAAAACAAGAGTACTGTCAAATGCACAATCAATGCAGTCCATATTTGCATGGATTTTTAATTTGAATGAAATAATAATCACATCCAAAAATTAACTAACCCTACCAAAATTCATAAAAATTAGAGATTGACTCTACAAATATAATATTTCAATTCAATTTAAAAAAAAAAAAACATAAACATGATCAGAATAATAATCATCGTCATCATGTTTTCTCAGACAATTGCAAGACAAAAAAAATGAACTAATCATCAAGTTTCAAGGCTTTTAAAATCAGTACAAACACAAATCTAATAGAAAGGAGTAGAGCATTCATAAATGGAGCATCACTAACTGGGTGCCATGATCATCATTTTCAACATGTCCATGATTTTGATTATGAGTCCTGTAACTGATTCTCCTGTAAATCAAACCACAATGAAAAAAAATTAACATCCCAATTCAAAAAAAAAAAATAACTAAGATAAGAGATCTACAATAAAAGAGAGAGTAATTACCAATCATGTCCAAGAACAAAAAAAATACTGTCAACTTTTCTTTTTAGAAAATTAATAATATATTGCATGCTTCAAGTTTTTTCTACAAGTATTCCATCAAACTTTAGGTTAGGTGCAAACGAGCAAGATTAGGAATAGCACAAATAATGTCAATTGCATTAAGAAATCAAGATTTAGTGGCTGTTAGTATGATTATAAGCACATACAAACGAGAGAAAGAAAAAAACAAAAAGAAAACTACACCTATAAACTTAAGTTGCTACAAAGGAGCATTAAAAACAAAAGAAAAAAAAATAGTCAATACCATGTCAAATTGATGTTTCAAAATTCTTTACCATTTCTTGTAATTTTTTTCCTCAAAAACCAAAAATAGAAAAAAAAATTAGGGTTTACCTGTAACTTAAACCAAACAACCCCACCACAGAAAAAAAAAAGCTCGATGCCAATGCTCCTTATTGATAACTATTTGATGGATCCTTGAAAATAAAATAAAAAAAGAAAATTCAGATTCTAAATAACATGCAAAGAATTGGTAATTTATGAACTGTAATATTAAAAATTGAAAGAAGATATCACTTGCTCATAAAGAGAGAGGAGAAGCAAAAATCCTTATATGAGGTGAAAGGTTTCTAGCAATCTCACTTTTTCTTTGCTTTGAATTCTTGCTATCGTTTGTTTTGGAAAAGAGAAAATAAGAGATAAGAAAGCAAAGGGGAAAGTAAAACCCAACGGCTGAAATCCAAAACATCAAGTGAGCATGAATCTTATAGTTCCTAGCTAGTAAATCAACCCCATATGACCCTTTTAAGCATACGTTTGTTGTTTATTGGAGAAATTACCACAAATAATCTCAATCACCTTTTATTAGAGAAATTCCCCACTTCTAAATCTTTTTTATTATCTGAATAGCTTTATTTTCACACCATGTATTAAAATAACAATATTTTAATGATACATATTAAAAATAATTTATTATTTCACATCTCAATTTTCCTCTAATTTTTTATCCATTATTTTTTTTTTTTGAAATGTTTTGAATTGCTATGAAATTAATAAGTTGGAGAAAAGCATAGGAGAAAAGTAGAGACTTTTCTGCAATGGGAGGTGAAAGGCAGACAGTGAAAATAGTGAAAGCAATTTTTTTTGTCTCTTGTGATGACATTAATTTTGTAGATTGGTCATTTTAAATTTGTGATTAAGTATTTTATAATGAATAAAGTTTTTTAATTTATAGTGGTGCATTAAATGTATTAAATTTAATTGTACTAAATCATTTGAATTTAAGTATATCTGATAATTTGTATTTGCTGATAATTTGTATTTGAATGGTATGAGTATTAATATATCGCTTTTAATGTTTTTGAATTGATTCTAATAATTGTTATTAAATTGTCCTTATGATTGATTTTTTTTTTAGATTGAGCATTTTAAATTTGTAACTAAGCATTTTGTAATTAGTCTAAATTATTTACTTCATTTGAATCTTCTATTTCATTCAATTAAGTAACTTGCTATATACCCTATTGAGAGGTAATTTTAATATACTTTTTTTAGTTATTAACCAAAAATAAAATTTTACACTAATTACTAAAATTAAGTATTTTTAGGTATATGCAAACATTGAAATCATATTTATGTAACAAAGCACATCCAGATGGATAGATAACCAAAGGATGCATCATTAACGAGTGTCATACCTTTTGCTCATTGTACTTAAATACTATAGAGACCAAATTCAATAGACCACTTTGAAAAGATGATTATGAGGATATTGGTATAAGTAATATGTCCATTTAAAAAAAAAGATATCTAAAAGGCTCGTCTAAGCCTTTGACATTCAAAAGGGAGAAATCTAATGAAGCATAGATGTATATATTACAAAATTATAAGGAAGTGTGAATGTTTATAGAGTAAGTGTACTACTTTATGTTTATTAGTAACTTTTGCATTAATAATACTGAAGATTTTTATTGCATTTACTTACACAGAGAAAAATAAGAAGGAGCTAGCAATGGCGAATGAAAAGGATCTAGCAAAAAACAATCTACAAAGTGCTTAAGTCATCGTGTAAGCATAAAAAAAAATAAAAAGGTTTTCCATTAATTAATTTATTAATATTATGTTAATGTTAATTATTTTATCTTTTAGGTGTCTGAATTATATAAAGAATGAAATGTAGATGTAAGTTTTCATAATTTAGCAATGGGTCCAAATCGGCTAGTCCTTATTATGACAAATACATTGTCAATGATTTTAGATTTCACGTAAAGGGGCATGAATGCACATCAAAATGCCAAAATAGTGAAACTCTAGTGAAAAGGTGATATTTCTTCTTATATTAAAGAATATTATGGTGTTTTGACATATATTTTTATATTTTCTTTTGATGCCGGTAATGATGTGTTTCCATTCAAATATTGGACATAAGAGTGTAGGTTTCAAGACTAATAAATGGGAGTTCATGCATGTAAATTCAGATAGATGTTTTAAAACTGATAAGGATTTTGTACTAGCATCTTAATCTAAACAAGTATACTATATAAAGGATATAAAAGATGTTTAGTGGCTTGCCATCAACAAAACCATACTAAGAGATATATATTTCATCCCATTAATTGTGGAGAGTACTGAATTGCATAATGATGGATCACAAAACAATGGAAAAGTGTACCAAGAAGATGTGCCACATATGAATTATATTCCTTTAGATGAAAAAAACATTGACAATAGGTGTGAAAGGCTACATCTTAAAGATTTTGAGGAAGAAAGTATAAATGAGAAACTATATGAGCATTTGGATGATTAAAATGTGTACAATTTTAGTCATGATGAAGATCAAAATGTTCAAAGTAAGGATAATGCTACAATTGATGATGATTGTGAAGGGGACGATGACAATGACTAGTTCTTATTTCGTTTTTATTTTTCTCATTTCATTGATGAAACATGTTTTACTTGTTTTGTGCTCTTTTTGTGTTAGCTGATTTTTGCATTATTTTTTCAGATGATGATTTCCATTTAAAGGATTGTTGAATACAGATATCATAAAATTATTTCGAGTGCTCGTACATTCATAATTCTTAGACTATTATTGTGCGTTTCAATAATTTTCTATTATCTTAGTATTTGATCATAGAATTTGAACTTTAAATGGAATAAACTAATCAACTAATTAGATACTACACTTAACATTCAAAATATTTGTATTATGATAGATAAAATTATAAAATCTATGTAATACTATTTTTTTTATTTCTATATAATTTTTCTTATTTAATTACATTTAATTATATTTAATGTTACTTGCACATTTTTTTACCTTTAATTTAAGTCTCATATCATAAACTTTACATGAGTTAATTACTGGTGTGGTCTCTATTTAGAATTTTCATTTGAATTAATCATTTTCTCTCTATTTACCATTTCAATTTGATGAAAAGGATGGGAAACCAAAATTCAAAAAATGTATTCCAAACTCTTAACAAGATATATAGAATGTTAAAAAAAAAAACATTATTACTATGAACATATCAAAATCAATTCAATATATTTTGAAGTCATTGGCAATTCCTAATCTCATACTTAAGACATAAATACAGACAGTTGATCAATTTATAGATTTTGATTTTACACATCCACCCTCTTTACATTTAGAAATTATTCTAGAGACTCAAAATCCACATGAAAATTCTTGTAATCTTGGTTTATTTTATTTTATTTATTAAATTAAAAAAAAACATCATCAATGTTGGTGTTTTTTTAAACTATGATATTTGATTTTGTGGAATATTGATCAGGAACTGTCATTAAAAAGAAGTAGGGTAGAGGGAAATCAAAATGTATTGTTGTTGATTAGAACACAAAGGATGACAATAGATTAATGTTCTTATTCCCGTTAACATTAATAAAGTTATTAGAAAAAATACTTATAAAATCATTAACTATTGCAAATTTGTGGTGCACAATCATGTAAAATGAAGTGCTAAAAGTTAAAAACATATAGAGGTCAAATGTGGGAAAACACTATTAAAATTGAATATTGTCAGATGGCATATTATATTTTTTTCAAATATTAGAACAAGTTTAAAATGGAAACTAATGATGATGAAGATCAGTTTAAATGATTTGTGTTTAGTAAAATGCGGTGCTTATATATGATATAGAAAAGCACTCTTCACAGTAATTATATTAGAAAAGATTTTTTCACTAGATTCTTTTGACATTATAATTCACATGCCCATTCATTTAGTTGGAAAAGCTAAACTTACTAGACTTATTCAATATCGATGGATGTGTTCTACAAAGAGATAATTTTAATATACTTTTTTAGTTATTAACCAAAAATAACATTTTACACTAATAACTAAAATTAAGTATTTTTAGGTATATTATATTAATTTTTTCTCATAAAATAATGATGATATTAGTTAGAATGGTACTAAAGTGTAAAAAAAATATAAAACACATGGCACATAAAAGCCAAAAAAATAACACATGACTGATTTTGCCAAACAAGCAAAACCACAGGGATCAAATTTGTACTTATCTTAAGAATTAAAGGTCATCCAATGAAAACCTAATATTGAACTAAGCCAATTTCAAGTTCAAATCAAACTAGGTTTGAAAGTACCAAGTCTTCGCTTAATAAAATCATGAAGTTCTTTTAAGAACCAAAAAATGGACTCTAACCTCTCAAATAAATTGATATTAATCAAAGAAAAATTCAATGACCTTTTATTTATAGCCCTAAGATGGCTATTTATAATATTTTTAGAATAAAGGGTAAAATAGACATTAATGATGGTTGAAAAATGAGCATAAAAAACCCTAAAAATTAAGATGGTTCTATCCTATATGGTTTTATGCAAGATTATGCACAGCCACGTGTGATTCTAAACGTAAAACACATAATAATCAAGTATAGCCTTGTCTAAACACATACATGATTGTATCTAACACTTTCACTTAAGAAGATGATTGAATTTTCCACAACATTTTTATGAAATTTTTAGATCATTTTCTTAGCTTTCCATAGCATTTTGAATCATCTAAATCCAACTTCTGTAGCAAAAGTTATGGCTATAATACCAAAGCATATTACTAAGATACGAATTAATAAAAATTGAGCTTAAGATCTCATTACGATCATATATGTCTACAATATTGAAGCATAATACCAAGATATGAATTGATAAAAATTAAGCTTAGGATCACATTATGATCATATCATTAAACCTTGTAAAGCATTTTTAAGTCTCTTGGCTTTAGCCTTTGTAATTGATGCTTCGTACTTGAGTGCATCATCATATTAGGCATTGGCTTGGTTCACATCAGTAGGAGTATAGATTTCAAGACCGATAAATAAGGGTTGACCTATATAAATTCAATTAGATTCTTAAAAACTGATCAGGATTTTATATTAGCATCGTAATCAAAATAAGTCTACTATATAGAGGATATAAAAGATGTTTGGTGGCTTGTCGTCAACAAAACCATACTAAGAGATCTATATTTCAGCCATTAATTGTAGAGAGTAATGAATTGCATGATGATGAATCACAAAATAATATAGAAGCGTACCAAGAAGATGTGCCATAAATGAATTATATTGCTTTATATGACAAAAACACTAACAATATATGTGAAAGGCTACATTGTAAAGATTTTGAGGAAGAAAGCACAAGTGGGCAACTACATGAGCATTTGAATGATCACAACATGTACAATTTTAGTGACGATGAAGACCAAAATGTTCAAAGTAAGGATGATGCTACAATTAATGATGATTGTGAAAGGGATGATGACAATGGCTAATTCTTATTTTGTTTTTATTTTTCTTATTTCATTATTGAAACATGTTTTTATGCTCTTTTTGTGTTAGCTAATTTTTGCATTCTTTTTTTATATGATGATTTTCATTTAAAGGATTATTGCATATAGATATTATAAAATTATTTTGAGTATTTATACATTCATAATTCTCAAACTACTATTGTGCATTTCAATTGTTTTCTTTTATCATAATATTTGAACCTTAAATGGGATAAACTGATAAACTAATTAGTTTATAAGATAAAGGATGATAATAAGATTAAGGTTCTTGTTGACATCAATAAAGCTGTTGGAAAAAATACTCATAAAATCATCAACTATTATGGGTTTGTGGTGCACACTCATGTAAAAGGAAGTGCTGAAAGTTGGAAACATATAGAGGTCATACTGTTAGTATAAATGTGCCCTAGTGCCATTTCTTGTTATATTAATGACATTGCACTTTTATCCCTATGGCAATAAAATATTCATTTAAATAAAATATTTGTTTATTTGAGTATTTACCCTTTATGATTATATTAAAAGAGTTTATTATCAAGAGTTGATAATATGAGTCATAGATTATTTTAATACATTGTTATAAAATGTTCATAATCGTAGGATTAATAAATGGGTAGTATTAATCCATAGAATATCACCTTTGTCTATTTTCCTTTATTAGTATATAATATAAATAGTGGGAGGTAGTGAGTCTCATGCTACTTGATTTGAGATATCAGAATAGACATGTGGATACTCATGTGATGGGTGGATTGAACAATGACGTAAGATAAGTGATTGCATGGAAGTTCACTTTTGTTAACAATCACTATCCTAGACATAATGGTGCATATGGTCCTTTGACCTGATGTGACATGGTCATCCATATATAGTTGGTTATAGTTTGTTACCGCTTATATACCGATGCTAGCCATGTATAGGTATATGGCTTGTGGTGGCTTTAGTCGACTATATGTAGGGATGAGTGATTAACCAAGATGGAATTCATTACCAGGAGTGAACCAGGATAAAATTGTATGCTATCTAAGTTGTTTTTGATGAATAAGTACCTGGCCAGGTCAAACTTGACTTACTTGAAAAGAGTTTCAATACTAGAAAGTGTTTCTAGTAGAGGTCCTGGTTTATTGAGAATTGAATTGAAGATGAGGTCATATGATTAAGGCAATTAAAGTTTGACTGACTGTAGTTGATGCCAAGATCTTATAATGAAGGGACATTGAGTGCACGATAATTTTGTTCTATAGTTCTTATGAATCTACAGAAAGCATTCATTTCTAATTAGGTAGTTGTGACATCTATGTTGGGGGTCACTCACAACTTATGGAAATTAAATGAGATTAATTGGGATTTTCACATTTAGCTTGAAAGAGTTTCCAATAATATTTAGAGTTAATATTATTTATTCTAATTGTCATTTGGACTTGAACCTAGTGAATCACACACATAAGCTTTATGCCAATAATGATAATTATTAATTTGATTATTAATTAAAGTGTTTAATTAATTAATTAAATTAATTGAATTGGATTTTTGCTTGTGCGAGGATTTAGCATATCCCGAAATATAATTCAAAGGTTAGGACTATTAAATATAATTTGAACTTAATTTAATATATGATATTAAGTTTAAAGACCAAATTGATATTTGCCACCAATACTATTTTGGATATGGGCCATGAGATGGGCTATGTATAAATAGCTTAATGGATGATGCATGGACTTGAATAAAGATGTTTATTAGTGAGGTGGGCCTTCTTAAAGTGTTAAATGAAGCCCATAAGACTAATTAGTGGATGTTATAGAAATGGGCCTATTTAAGATTTAAATGAACCCAAGCCTAAACCTACTTACTAAAGAAGGTGCCACCTAAGCATATGATATAGTGGCCATATAAGCATAACTTTACATGCAATGTGATCACACGGTTGAAACCATGGAGATGTGTCATAAGCATGCACCTTAAATTAGTGGTAATCTCTACATGCATGAGGTAGCTTATTTTACACTCAAAATGAAAAAATAAGCACATGTATAAAATGGCTTATCTTATATTTAAGCATTAGTTAATGGAGAATCTCTACACATACAATTTAGTCTCTTACATACATACACCAAGTTAGTGGGTTTTCTTTGCACTTGACTTACCACTTCCATTTGAGAAAAAAACACTAAGAAAGAAAATGAGAGTAAGTGCTCAAGAGTTTAGTCTTCTTCTTCATATTTCTTCTAAGTGTTATGAATATGTGAGTAAGAGATACAAGAGTTATGTTTCTTTATAAGTCCATTGTCATCATATTTGATCAAGAGTTATGCAAGAAGTCCTACATCATCCAAGCAAGGAGAGGAGCTCTAGCAAACTTTTGGGTCACCATATAGGAGGAGATTGTGGGTAGAGATTCTTTAAAATCTTAGAGTCATTTCAGTGCTTCTCGTGTGTTTTGAGCTAGAGGCTTCACAATTGGGGATTTAGGAGCTTGTAGATTTGCATCAACTATTTCCTAAAGCCTATCAAGCGTGCTACTGACATTTGGAATTTGAAAAGAGTTGCTAAACTCTAGATGTAGGTCTGTTGCCATGTTTTCAGTCTTGGTTGTTTTATGAATCTTTGATTTATTTATCTATTAAGCATGTAAGTAATTAGTTATGTAAATTGAATGTGTTGTGATCTTGGTAGTTTTGGAATTCTTATCTTCATGCAAGGATTACACACTACGGATAAAGTTTAGAAATTTTTCCTTACCGATTTCACGCTCACACCACACTTCCTCTCATATTTCAATGTGTGTAATTGATTCCTTCATAAACGTGAGCAAACATTATTGAAATTGAATATTATCAAATAGCACATTATAATTTTTTAAACATTAGGACAAGCTTGAAATGGAAGCTAATGATTATAATGATCAATTTAAAGAATTTGTGTTTTGTACAATGCAATGCTTATACTGGATTAAAAAAAGCACTTTTCACAATAATTATATTCCAAAAGAGTTTTTCACTAGATTCTTTCAATATTATAATTCACTTGCCCACTCATTTAGTTAGAAAAAATAAACTTACAAGACTTGTTCAATATCGATGGATGTATCCTATATAAAGAGGTAATTTTAATATACTTTTTTAATTAGTAACAAAAAATAACATTTTACACTAATTGCTAAAATTAAGTATTTTTTAGGTATTCTAAAACATTGAAATCATATGAATGTAACAAATCATGTCTTGAAGGATCAATAGTTGAAGGATAAATTGTTAATGAGTGTCTTACCTTTTGTTCATAGTACTTAAATACTATGGAGACCAAATTCAACAGACCACCTTGAAATGAAGATTATAAGGATATTGGTACCAATAATTTGCCCACTTTCAAAACAAAAAGGATGGAAAAAAGGCTTATCTAAACCATTGACACTTAGAATGAAATATTTAATGAAGCATGGATGTATATAATTTAAAATTATGAGGAAATGTTATCGTATATAGAGTAGGTGTACTACTCTATGTTTATTGGTAACTTTTGCATTAATAATATTTAAAATTTGTTGACCATTTGCATGATCAAAATCTAAATTTTGGACTTTTACAAATAATTTTTATACTAATAATTTCAATTACGTGTATAGGGAATTATATACCAAACATACACCAAACATATGCATTTTTTGATGAATAGTGACTTTTCAAGCAAATTGAACCTCTAATATTCAAGAAGGCTTTTGACATCTTTAGAGCTCTTAAATGAGAAAATGAGCTTCTTAAAATTTGAAATAGACATCTTGATCTTTCTGAATTAGGCTTATTTTTCAAAGTCCAAGTTCATTTGGTTATGAAAATTTTGAGTCAAAATCCACGTATACGTTTGCCATCTCAGAGAGCACATCTCTTAGTATTTTGGACATATCTTGAGCTAATGTGATTAAAAATGATATGAAAATATAAGTTAAATATCTATAACTTTCATGAAGAAAGTATGGGAAAATTTCAATTTCTTCAGGAAAAAATTATGGCTTCAACTTGTGTTTAGCTGTCTGACAATATTCTGCATCTCAGATTGCATAACTCTTAGTATTTTAGACATATCCTGAGCTAAAAAAGTCAAATTTAGGTGATTCAAAATGATATGAAAATATAATTCAAATATCTACAGCTTTCATGAAGAAATTATGGGCAAATTCAAATTTTTTCAGTAGAAAATCATGGCTTCAACTTGGGTATAGCTGTCTAATAGTATTCTGTATGTCAAATTGCATAGCTCTTAGTATTTTGAACATATCCTGAGATACAAACATCCAATTTAGGTGAGTTAAAATGATATGGAAATATAATTCAAATATCTACAGTTCTATGAAGAAATTTTGGGAAAATTAAAACATCTTTAGCAGCCAATCATGGTTTCAATTCATGAATAGTTATCTGACAGCATCACTTTCAATGATTCAAAATATAGACTTTGGACACATCATTTGCACCTCCAACAACTATATTTTTAAGTGTAAATATCTTTAGAGCTGAATTAAATTTAAGAAACTTATTTATCATTCATTATTTCTTAAGCATTCATTGAGCTCTCAAATTCTTTTAAACAATTCTTTGTTTGTATAACTCTTGTGAGAGTTGGGTGTGTGTTAGAAGTAGAATTTCTCTTCATATTAAATCTTGGGTTAGAATATAAGGGAAGTGAGATTTATTTCTAAAGGAATTGGTTTAAGTGTTGTCCATTGAAACACTTGGGTTTTGATTTTTTTGAGTGAGCCTTGAAAACTCATGTTGTAAGGTTATAAGAGTGAACTATAAAACTCTTGTATAATCTCAATCTTATGAATAAGATTGTGGGTGATTGAAAATCCTAACTTAGGGATAAGTGAGGTGGAGACGTAGGATTGTTGTTAAATTTGAACTCCTTAAATCTTTATGTTCTTCATTCTTCCTTCTCAACTTCTATTTAATTGTTATAAAGAATTCTTTTAATTTCTCATTTTTATTTGATAGTTCTATTTACCCCCCCCCCCTTCTAGGAGTCTTTTTAATTGGTATCAAAACTTGAATTCTAGGTACTTCATTACTATAATACAAGATCATGGGGAGTGAATCACAAAACATCTCTTCTCTTAGACTATTCTTTGATGGTAGTGACTATCCACATTGGAAATTCAAAATGAAATTATATCTTGATTGTGATTCCATTAAACTTTGGGACATTGTCCTAAGAGGTTGGGAACCACCTACAACTATCATTGATGGTATAGTAACTATTCTTACAAGAGTCTAATGGACTATTGATCAAAAGGAAGAAAATCACAAAAATAAAAAAGCTATCATTACTCTAGTCTCTTCAATGACAAGAGAAGAAGGAGGCAAGCTTCAACATTGTATATCGATCAAAGAAATATGGGAGATGTTAGAAAACCACTACGAAGATAACATTCAAGTAAGAAGCAAGAAGGTTCAACTTCATATGTATGAATATGAACTCTTCAAAATGAAGCCTCATGAATCAATCACGGAGATAACAAATTGTCTCAATGCTCTCCTCACAACCCTCAAGAAACCTAGAAAAATATTTCTCTAAGGAAGAAGTAAACAACAAGATTCTAAGAATCCTACCTAAAAAGGATTGGGAATCTCATGTTACTTCAATTGAGGAAGATTAAGACCTCTCCACGTTATCAACCGAAGTGCTCATTGGTGAGATCTTAACACATGAGCTCACTATCAAGCAAAAAGGTGAGAATAAGAAGAGAAAGAAGAAAAGAAAAAGAGCATTGCTCTAAAATCTCTTCAAGAAGATAGTGAAGAGAAAAGCATTAAAGATTCTAGTGATGAAGATAGTAACATTGCCATGCTCACTAGGAACTTCAAGAAGTTTTTGAGAAAGAAAAACTTCTGAAGAATAAGGGACTTCAATAAGAAGTTTGAAGGAGATGGGAAGAAGAAAACTAAGGAGGTTACTTGCTATGAATGCAAGAAATCGGGACATATTAGAAGTGAGTATCCCAAACTCAAATTCAAGAACAAAGGAGCAAAGGATAAGAAGAAGGCATTCACCCAGCCTTATTCTTAACACACCTTCATCCCTAACCTCTAATTTCTCTCTCTAGACACCCTTAAAAGCTTGAATCATGACTGAACAAATTCTCAAATTACTATAACTGATCTTGAAAAATTTAGACAACAGGTCTTGGGCTAGGTTAGAGTCGTTCCACTCTTCGATCTTTAAATCACTACATGCTAGGAGGATCAATTCCCTTTTCCTTTATGCCATGGCTTAGTTCTCAGACCCCCAGAAGCATGTTTTTCAGTTCAACACAATGGAAATATGTCCCCTAACAGAGGAATTCGAAGCGATTCTCAGTCATCACACATATTCCACTTACCAGCTTGCAATTCCTAACCTTGAGAACCTAAACCCTCACTCCATTCAATACCAGTTGCCACGTATGTTCAACCTTCCACCACGGTCTTATTCTCACTGCATTCTTAACTCAAAAATCATACTAGAATCCTTCCTTAAGATCACCATGGGTGTGGACAAAGAAACTCACTGGCCCTGCATGATAGCTCTCTGCTTGTACACCTAGTTTCTGTTGTTTTCTTCCTCCAGACACTGTGATTCGAAGGTCCTTTCCATTCTTGATCAAGTGGAATTAGGGTTTAATCCCTTCCCTCTCATTCTAGCAGAAATCATTATTGGACTAGACAAATTCATAAAAACACAATGATTCTTTGGAAGTCCCTTTTTGTTAAAGGTAAGCTCTCTCATGTCAATTATTGACTTTCAACTGCCCTATTATTTACATATAATCATTTGTCAATTTACAGAAGTGGCTCTATGAAAAATTGAATCTGCTTGAACCCCCTCAAGACATTAGGCACTATAAGGCCAAACATTACCGAACGAGGAAACTATACCCCATTTCGACAGATGTTCACAGTTGGCTATCTTCTCAACACTTTGATTCACTGGATGTGCCCTTGGTGGAGATTAGCACATGACTATTCCATCCTATACATATTACATTTCGATTTCCAATCTTCATTTTGCCACCTTTTACAATCCATCCCGCCTCTGTCGTCAACACAGTCACAAGCAACTGATCGTAGAATTAGTTCATAAGTTCAAACCAGGGCCCCTTTCTCAAAACTTCATATACCACTTGGTGGCAAATTAGCCTCAAAGAGCCATCGAGAGAAACTTAGACTACAACAGAGATTAGACTATTGATGATCATTACAAAGCATAGGTCCATTTGTAATAGAGAGAAAGAGATGAATTTATTAGAAATAAGAGAATAAGAGAGTTACAAGTATTGAGCTTCCAGGGTGACCAATAAAAGAAGAGAAGATAAAATTAGCTCATGAAATTAAGTCATCATTTTCCTTTTCTGTTAGATGTAGTTTCCCTTTTGTTAGTTAAATAGCTTGTAACAGACACTTTATGCAATGCTTAACAGTAATTGAAGCAATCTATTTCATTCAATTTAAGCACAATACGCATATACATTTCACTTCTGATATATCTCATGTTGTTAGTTGGCTTGCCCTTGCAAGTTTTCTAACTAACCATTTTGCATCTCTCTCTCTCATTTTACACGTCCTTAATTTTGTCTGGACTACCTCTTTTTAAGGTTTTCAATCCAGCAGGACTCCTTTTTTTTTTGTTTTGCCTCTAATTTTTGCCTAGGCAGCCTCTTTTTAAGGTTTTCTCCCTAGTGAAACTTTTTACAGGAAGTATTTCTTGAGTTTGTCTAGGTTGATGGGCTCCTTGAACTCATTTCACTCCATATCAGACATAATGGTGGCACCTTTCAAAAATAACTTCTTTACCAGGTACGGTCCTTCCCAATTGGACTTGAATTTCCCTTAAAGGTCAATCATGATCGACTTCTTAATCTTCAGCACCAAATCCCCTTCTTGAATCTTCCCTAGCTTGATCTTTTTATTATAGGCTCGGGCTATTTTTTTTTGATACAGCTGAGAATGATACACAGCTTTCATCCTCATTTCATCTTGCAATGTCAACTGAGCTAATCGACTCTCCACCTACTAATACTCAGGAAGCTTAGACTCTAACAGGATTTGCAATGATCTTATCCCAACCTCCATCGATAAAACGGCCTCACATCCATAAATCAAAGAGTACAGAGTGACCCTTGTTGAGGTTCTAGCAGTGGTTCGGTACCCCCACAATGCGAATTGTAAATATTCTACCCAATCTCGATAATTTTCTAACATTTTGGGCCAGGATCTCTTTTACATTCTTATTGGCTGCTTCCATCACCCCATTTGCCTATGGCCTATACGGAGATGACCGGTGGTGCTTGATCTTACAATCTTTTAGCAGCATAGCCATTTCTGCTCTAAATTGAACCCCATTATCTATAACAATGTGGTGTGGCAAACCATATCTGCAAATTATGTTTTTCTCGATGAACCTCGACATTTGCTTTGAACCTATAGTAGCATAAGATTTAGCCTCAACCCATTTGGAGAAGTAATCGATAACCACAATGATATACTAATGACCATTAAATGCTTTTGGCCTCACCTCTCCTATGATGTCAATCCCCCATACAATAAAAGGCTAAAGAAAAGTCATTCCCTGAAGTTCCATAAATGGTAAATGGCTAACGTCACTATAGATTTGGCAGTTGTGACATTTCTTCACAAATCTAACGCAATATGCTTCCATAGTGAGCTAAAAGTAACCTTAACGAGCTATTTTCTTTGCCAAGACCATCCCATTCATGTGTGGCCTGCATAATCCTTCCTAAATTGCCTCCACAAGCTTTTGGGATTCATCCTTATCAACACATCTGAGGTATACCCTAGTCGGCATTCTTTTGTATAGCATCCTATTGTGACTTATGAACTGTTGAGATAACATTTGCAGGGATATCCTCTCTTTCCTATCAGCGCCATCTGGAAATTGCCTAGTCTCTAGATATCTTTGTAAGTCATAAAACCAAGGCTTCTTAGCAGCATCGACTGGTGTCACCCTCACCTCTTTATAATAAGGGCCTTAAGATTTTATCATAATTAAAGGCCTGGCCTCCGGTTGTTTACCATTTTCCCGCATAGAGGCCAATGTGGCTAAGGCATCAGCCATCTGGTTTCCTTCTCTGGACAGATGAACAAACTTACAGTGAGTAAATGAGCACAAGATAGTAGTGAGATATTCCCAGTACGGATGCAATCTATCCTCTTTTATCTCCCACTCTTTAGCAGCTTGTTTTATGACTAACATGGAGTCCATATACATGGTAATATTCTCTACCCCTACACTGCATAATGCCTCTAGACCAAAAATGCAGGCCTCATATTTTGCTTGGTTATTGGTTACCTCAAACTCAAGTCTTTTTGCCATTCGAATCATTTCTCCCTCTTGTGTGACCAAAATCACACCTATTCCAACCCCTTTATTGTTGATGGCTCCATCAAAGTACATTTCCCAACCTTGTACCTCTATTTCCCCCAAGTTTTTGTCAAGAAACTCCAACTTCCATTCTTACTCATCATCTACCAAACTCTATGCTAGGAAGTCGGCTACCACTCTCCCTTTCACCATTTTCTTGGCTGTATATTCTATGTCAAATTCTGTGAGCAAAATGAGTCATCTAGCCAACTTTCCTATAAAAGAGAGGGTCTGCTAAAGATACTTGAGGGGATCATATTTAGAAACTGCCTGCACTTTGTAAGATTGAAAGTAGTGTAGCAGTTTCTTTATTGTCCAAATCACTGCTAAGCACGTCTTCTCTATAAGGCTATAACTAATTTCATAAGGCAAAAGTTTCTTACTCAAGTAATACACAGCGTGCTCTATCTTCTCTTCACCTTCCTATGCCAACATTTCCCCTATTGCATTTTTTCAATTGCCAAATATTGGATTAAGGCTTTACCCAGCCTTAGCGGTTACAAAACAGGAGGATGCATCAAATAATCCTTGATAGCTACTGACACCTTTCATCCCATATCACAGGTTAATCTTTCTTTAAGAGCTTTAAGATAGGATTGCATATGGTCATCAATTTGGCTATAAATCTGCTAATATACTGCAAGAGCCCCAGGAACCCTTGGACCTCTTTTTCGTTCCTTAGCACGGGCATATCCCTAATTGCCTTAATCTTATCTGGATCCACCTCTATTCCTTTCTGACCAATAATGTGTCCCAATAGTTTCCTAGATGTAACCCTAAAAACACACTTCTTCGGATTTAGTTTGAGATTGTACTTTTTTACCCTTACCAAAAACTTATCTAGAGCCTCAAAATGTCCTTCCCTAGTTATGGATTTCACCATCATATCATCCACATACACTTCTACCTCCTTATGGATCATGTCGTGCAGTAAAGCAGTTGCCATCCTTTGATAGGTGGCCCTTGATTTTTTTTAATCCAAAAGGCATTACTTGATAACAATATATGCCCCACTCGATAGTGAAAGATGTCTTTAACTTGTCCATTACTGCCATCATAACCTGATTGTATCCAAAAATCCATCCATGAAAGAGTACATCACGTTGGAAGTCATGCTATCAATTAGCATATCAATATGTGGTAATAGAAAGTCGTCTTTGGGGTAGGCTTTATTTAAATCTCAGTAGTCCACACATACTCTGACCCTCCCATCTTTCTTAGAAATTGAAACTATGTTTACTAACCATTGGGTGTCCTCTACCACTTCTAGAAACTTTCCCTTCAACTATTTCTCGACTTCTTCTTTGACCAGGAGAGCCCATTCCAGCCTTAACCTCCTTTGCTTTTGCTTTATTAGTACTATGTTAGGATATATGGGGACCCTATGTTTTGAGATCTCCCTGTCGATTCCGGGCATGTCTTCATAACTCCAAGTAAATACTTTACGTCTCTTTGCTAGGATTTTTTTCATTTTTTCTCTCTCATCATAAGTTAGACCATAAGCAGGCAATATATTTTTGGGATTATCATTTATGCCTAAATTAAATGATTCAGTTTATGTGGAATTAATGTCAAACATATGCATAAAATGATCATCACAAACAGAATAACCATTAGGGAACACATCACACAAATAAGCAAATTCAGACTTCATTGCATTCACTTTCAAAAAGAAAAGATCATCAGTTTTAAATAGAGAAGCAAAATAAATATCATAATCATCATAAAAGACATTTATAATAGAGTTGAGGACATAGGCTTCAAAATCAAGTTCTTTACTTTAATCATCAATGCCTTTCAACTCCGAGGTAGCTTCATTCCTTTTAAATTCTTTTTCAGCCGACACCAACTCCTCAGTAGGGACTTCTTCAATAGCAACACCCTTGGCTCTATCCATAAATTTGAAAAAGATTTTGAACCCTGGAATAACTTTTTCAACCATCAGGAGAGGTTCTAAAGCTCCATTGTAGGGGTACCCGGTGCCTTCCTTTACAAACATCTCCCATAGAGGTTTTTTTCAGCCATGGTTTCCTCTTTCTTTTTTTCAGACTAGCCCCTAACCCCAGATATCTATTTTTTCCTCAGTATCGTTAGCCCCTTTGAATTTTAGCCCGTGCTTCAAAATAAGCATTTTATTTTTTTACAAATTCTGAAGGTCCACTCTAATCTCTTCCCAACCCCATATCGGACATAAACTTCATACTACACATCATCTTTAGAACCTTTTCATCCATCTCATGCTTATAAATTACACAAACCTCAAAATTGGGGCTTATAAAGATCTCTTTAGGAGCCAACTTTAATGCAACCACAACGACTTCAATTTCAGCAGAGATAGTGACAACCCTTCCTTCATAAGGGAACAGTGGATGGGATGCCACCCAAGGGGCGAAACCATGGCCTTCCTAGTAAGATAGCAAATGTCACCGGGATATCAATCATATGCAAGTCAACCCAAACTTCTATACGTCCCGTTTTGACCAACGCCCTGAATATTCCTTCTATAGACCTCTTGGTGTCATCATAAGCTTTGATAACTACTTCAGAAGGCTTCAAGTTGGCCATCGTTAACCCTAACTTTAGTAGAATCTTCAATGGACACACATTGATGGCAAAACCATTGTCGACCATCACGCAGTAAGTCATTTTTCCCTTCATTTTGGCTTTGATAAATAGAGCCTTATAGTGGTCCCTTCCCTCTAGAGGCAGGTCATTATTAAAAAATGTTATCATCCCTTGAGGAGTCTCCATTAGCGATTCTACCATCTGTTCCAGGGTATAGATAGTGGAAATCTTTTTCTGATCCAATGCCAGAACTAGGGCCTCCCTATAATCCTTGGAATGCATAAGTGACTCCCAGACACTGGCAACAATCCCCTCACTTTGCTTTGCTTCTTTCCTTTTTTCTAAACTTTCTGTGTTTTTAGGCTCAGACTTAATAATTTTGGGTTCTTCCCTCTTTTCTTCAACCTTCCCCACAAACTAGCCTGATCTACTTCTTTCGTTGTCCCACAGGTCAACCTATCCCTCACTTTCATCATCAAAACTCCATATGTCCAAGACGTGTACATGCAATTTTGTGGGTTGTTTGCTTGGTTTTAGGTTCTCAGGTTCGATTTTTAAGGAGTTATGAGCGACATCCAAGAAGGAGTTTAGGAGTTGTGAGCGACATCCAAAAAGGAGTTTAGGACTTGCTCCTCTATTAGACCAGTGTTGATCATCAAAATGGGTGCATTTAGTGGTGGCATATTTCAGTAGTTATGTAAGGGGTTGGTTTGTGTATTTGGCTTTCTGGTTTCTGGGTCAGTAATCTTGCCTAAGTCAATCAAGTCTTGGATTTCATGCTTCAATTGGGCATAACTATCAGTGCCATATCCGATGGTCTGGTGAAACTTACAGAAAAGCTTTGGGTTGGCACCAGGTAAAGGTTATTGTGAAGGTAAAGGTCACATCAGGTTTTTCTTAATAGCTTGTCAAGGACCTTGGATAGAGGGCGACCCAAATTCGAAAATCTCTAAGGCTGTCAAACTGCATTAACCTGTACGTTGTTGCTCAATGGTCAGATAGCATTGATCTGAACATTACTGCTTGAACCAGCTCCTTCCTTACCCCTAAACCTCCCTCCAAAGAAATTCTTTTCTTAAGCCAAATCTGACTCTTTTTGGACCCCAAACCTATACAATTCTTCGAAGTTTCTGATCCCCAAATCTCTCAACTTTCTAGATAGTGCTGGGACACACCCCTCTATTGCCAGGACTAATTGATCTAACTCAGCAGGCCTATGCCTCATCAAAGACAATTTTCCCCTTTAGCGAGTTAGGTAATCAACAAAGGACTCATTAAAGCTCTACTTGGTGTTCTGCAGATCTCTTAGGGATATTTCTAACTGAACGTTGAGGTCATATTGCTTTATAAAAGTAGCACATAACTCCTTCCAATCTGACTGAACATGTGTTTCCAAAGTGTAATACCAGCAGATCGGTGCTCCCTCCAATGACAAAGGGAACTACTTGATGACCTGGCTCTCGGTCAACTTAGTGGCCTTCATATAAGTCACATGGTGCTTCAAATGTAAATAGGGATCCTTAGTGCTTGAGTATTTCTTCATATCAAGGAATTTGAATTTACAGGGTAGCGATTCATCTTCCCTTCCTACATTCAGATTAACATAATCTAGGGGGCCGACAATGCCCTTCTCCTTCCTTCATCATCATCTGCATTTGGTTCATAACCTTGGTCATGCTCTTAGCCCACTCAGTTTGCCCCACATCTTCGATTAGGTTCACGTTTCTTTGATTTGATGGGTTGGCCAGTACCGTTACATAATCTTCTTCCCTTCCCTGAATTGGGATCTCCTCATCGAGATCTATTAAGTTGATTAGTGGCACATTGGACAGTTGTACCGGTTGATTCTCCCTAATGAGCTTAGTAATTTCCCCATCATCACCCTCATCATAAACTAGGTTTCTACAATCACTTCATCTTTCAACTATGCCTTAAATGCCTCTGGATTAAAACCACCTGCCATTCCCACTTATGAACTTTTAATCAAATGACCTGAACTAATTCGAACCCACCTTGATGAGCTCGAAGGATTTATAGTGCTGTAAAATCATATGTTAGAATAATGCATGACGTGTACGCATGATATGCAAGTCCATTTTATTTTAAGGAAGCTAAGAAATAAATAAATCAAAAGATAAAAAGAAATAAAAAGGAGATACATAAGACTAAAATGCGAAGTTTAAACATGCAAACTTCCACCCTTATTTCTCCCACACGGGTATTCCATGGTGAGTTTCTTATCCTAGGATTTTTTATCTGGGTTCTAATTATCAACGGGGGATAACAAAATTGACATATGCACAATAACTCTCAAAATGATTCAGACAAGTAATGGGTCCTTTAAATAAAGCCCGAGTCCATTTCCTATGAGACAAGGTCCTTAACATAATAAACTCACTTGTCAAGGCCCACTTGAAATGGGTTATGAATAGGCATGAGAGGCCTTCATTGACTTAGTTTGTTTATAATGGGCTTTGGTTGGACATGAGGACCCATTTTACCTTGGATTGCTTATTGATGGGCTCAAGATTTATTTTAAGGGTCCATTATATGGCATAACACACATGCATGTGGGGAAAATTCTTAAGGATAGTTGCTAGGTCATTATATGGGCTTGAGTCTTAGGTAAAAAGTCTTCGGTTCCCACAATGATATACATCCATATACATCTCCCCACTCAAGTGTCAAACAATGCATATTAGTACGTGTCGTGAGTGACAATAATAAAATATTCCACCACCAGGTTTGAGTGAAACGTAGGTGGTGAAGTATTGACTATTATCGGGTTTATTTGGGACTGAAGTGCTCATTGTGTGTAAAATGTGTAGTGAATGCATAAATGCAGGAAGAAATAAGAAAATAATTAAAAATGATAAAATAAAAAATACTGGAATCATTTTCTCTATCCCTCATAGAGTCGCCACTATTGGCGGCGAGGTTTAGCACGTGCCCAAGTGTTTGGCAACCACGGCACTGTGTGGGTTCAAGGCCCACTTGGAAATACGATATAGGTCTTAGGCCTGTTTGGAGATGGAGTCACCACCCGGATAAAAGCCAAGGCACACTGTATAGCAACTGGATTCCGTGGAGGTTCCTAGAAGCTATCGTCAGAGAACGGGTTCGAAAATTGGGTATGAGCATTTAAATGCTCACCCAACCTTGCGGTTAGCCTCCGTTTATGTTTTATGTATTATTACCTTTAGTTATTCAATTATTTCTTTATTACCACACGTATTGTAATTGTCTTTGGATAATTGCCAAATTTTATAGTTAAGTCTAAATTTGCACATTAATCCAATTTCATGCTTTTAAGTCCAACATTCAACAAAAATAAGTAATAATTTACAACCATTCATTCAAAACAAAAAGGGGAAAGGGATTAGGAATTACAACACTTTTAGATAAAATAAAAGAATAATATACATAAAATAAACCATATATACACCAAAAGTAAACTAGTAATAAACCATTTGCACAAGCGCAATGGTCTAAGGAATTAGCTAATGACAATGACTACTCAATGATGTGGATCATCAAGTAATACCTGCAATAACATACAGTTAGTTTCCTCTTGCAAAACACAGCATTATAAATAACAATATTTACAAATAATGTTCTAAAGTTTTTCATGTCAACAATTAAAGAAACCCTCAAATAATTAAAATAATTATCATCATACAATGAAATAATTATATATAAAGGTAGAAAAAGCATATGAAGTGAATATTTTGTAGAGTTTCATAAAAGGAGAAGAGCCAAATAGCTAGTCGACTTATCATAGAGGCGATCGCCTCATTGACATGGGGCGACAACTCTATGAATAGGCATCGCCTGATCGACAGGCTAACTTGACTCTTAAAGCGATCAGACTTCTACCCTACGCAAGCAATACATGCACACATTTGTCCAACAAGTGCCAAATTACAACTACATGCAATAATTTAAGAGATCAGATCAATGAGATAGTGTAACAAATGAAATAAACCTGAAATATACCTCAAATATACTAATAACTTAGTCATATGCAAACTAAACACACAAATGATGAAGTTATGAAAAAAATATATTCGGATGAAAAGTTTTCCTAAAGTAATGGACCCTCAGAGATGTGCTTTTGAGTGTGATCTCCACTTAGGTATGAGTTCCACTTTGACACAAATTCTTCCCCTTTCTCTCCTAAGGACTATGAACTTGCTTTTGCTTGGATTCTACCTTTTCCCTCAAGAACGTCTCTCTCTCTATTTTTTTCAGAGCTCTTCCTTTCTCTTTTTTTCTTCTTTTTCAAAAAATAGGTCTCTTCCCCTTTCTCTTTCTTCCTTTTTTTTTATCTCCTATCTTGCCCATGCCCCTGGGCTCCTTAGCCCATCATGAACCCCTATTGCCTTTCTCCCCCCCCCCCCCAAAAAAATCTCTTCCTTACGCAAAATCAAATCAAGGGTGTGGGGCCCACACCACTTAGCCACCATAGCTGCAGTTGCAAGTGGCCTGCCACAGAGGCAGCATTTCTACGATGAGGCGATCGCCTCTACACCAACTGCCAAAGAGGCGATCGCCTCATTGCATTGAGGCAACGCCCCTTTGGCCTGGACCTATGCTGGGCCAAGCAAGCCCATGCCTTTTTTGGACAATCGAGCTAAGTTTTTAGGCTTTGATGCTTTAGGCTTCCAAGTCCATTTCCAATTAGAGATTTAAGTTTTGTTTTTGTGTCAAAGTTTCACACTCTCATCATTGGGCTTAACAACGGGTCGATCAAACTGAAAATTCCTAATTCATCCCCTAACATAGGCCGACCGAATCAGATGTCCACAATCGCGTTTCAATTTTTGCAAAATATTAAAACTGACTCGAATTGAATTGTTTTCATAAGGGGCGATTCAGTTTTTGGAAACCAATATATAATATAAAATAGATTGAAGGAACTAAAAACTAAGCAATTTAGTGATTGCGTGCCTTTACTTTCCTAGAAGCCTCGGTTTGAGTCTTCGCATTAACATTTTCACCATTTTTTATTAAGAAAATGAAAATTGCACATTATAAGATTCAATTGATGACCTCCAGCATAGATGCACACACTAACCACTTATATATATATATATATATATATATATAACCATAACCGAACTGACTTGATTCGGTACGGTTCAAGTCTTTGATCGCTATCGAACTTTGCTCTCCCCTACATGCTTCGGGCTCGGTTGGATTTTACTCTCTCTCTCTATATTTATATGTAAGCTAGAGGGCAAATTTGAGATTTTAATTGTAATTGGTGATAAGAGTGTGGATGTGGCAATAATTGAGAATAAAATATATGTATAATTTTGTAGTATATTTTAGATGATAAAAATTATATATTAACATAGTAGTTTTAATAAATAAGAAGTATAAATTAATTAAGTAGCCGAAAATAAAAAAAATATTTTATTTAATTATTTTAAAAAATAAAATATAAAAATTAAAATATATTAAGTAGTTTGAATGAAATTTTAACTTTGAATTAAGTGGGTACTTTTAAAAGTATGGAATCTCGTTAATTTATAAAAAATAAAAATTCAGCTCTTTTTGTGTTAATTTTATACACACCAATGTCACATAACAAAAATTTTTTTACTCATTCAGTATTTTAAAATTAAATTCATAACCTTTTTACACAATGAATAATCATTTTTACCTTTTTACGCAATGAAAGAAATTATTACTAAATTGTTGCTATTTAACTTTCCAGCACGTCACAAAGTTAACTGAGAGAGAGAGAGAGAGAGAGAGAGAGAGAGAGAAATGTATTAAACAACATTATGACAAATGACAAAATCCCAAACCAAATAATTAACACACAGTAAAGAAGCCTTGAGAACTAAAAAGTAAAGAGAAGAAATGAGAAGCAATAAGAAATGTGATTAACTAATTTAAAGGCTGAGGGATAGGTCATGCTCTGCAAGATCACATTGTGAGTTCCCAGAAGTTCGGCCAATTGCTGATGGATACCCACCAATTCTATTAGCAGCAACATTCAAATTGGTATGTGAAGAACTCTCAAATGATCTCCCAAATGGTGCCCAATGATTCATCACCGTAGAGGGCATGGTACTGTCCAGAGGCGGAAATGCACCGCTGTTATTAGCCCAAAAATTGTCACGAGCTGAATGCATGGTGACCTGAGGCTTCATGGAAGCAGCAGGCCTTGGCGACCGCACTTGGAAGGGATGTCCAGGTCTTTGATGATGGAAAGAGTAATTATGATAATAGATTGGTTTATGTATGGCAGAGTGCATGTTAATCCCTAAAGGTCTGTTAAAAGTACCTTGAGGAGATCCCGCCGCAGCTGAAAATGGATAGGAAGGAGCACCGATTAACAGTCCATAAGGGATGGCTAAATCTTGTCCTTTCTCTCTTTTCAGCAATGCTCGTTCCCGCTTATGCGCATTTTGGTGCCCACCCAGTGCTTGAGAGTTGAGGAACTCTTTGTTGCAATATTTGCAAAGGTATAGCCTTTCTTCCACTGCGCCCTTCTTGTTAGCTTTATTCCCTTCATCACTCGATGATTCCAAGACCTTTGGAGGATCGTTATCGAAAAGGCCCAGCAAATTAAGCTCTTTCTTTGATACAATAGGAACAACTTTATTGTTGCTTGAAAGCCGCAGATCAAGCAAGGCATCTGCTTCTTTGTCTAATTTCACAGTGGGTTGTTCTTCCTGCTCTATCTTTCCTTTCATTTTCTTGTCTTCACAAGACATTATAACTAACTCAGTTACAAGGAGGAGTGGAGAAGTGGTTGGAATGCAGGAGATGATGAACATTTATACACAAAGAGAGACGCGTAATGAATTTTTGAATCTTCCATTGATGGAAGAAAATCCACAGTGAGATATGTGCATATTCATTAAAATGGTAAGACAGTAAAGTAACGGCTAAGCTTAACGAGGTTTGTGAGTGTACAACTCATCTTCGATGTATGAATTGAAGATTATGAGGATATCATATTTCAGTTTCCAAATAAACATTAATGCGCAATCATCTTGTCAATTTTGAAAAGGAAAATACTTGCGATAATTTAGCAAGGAATGGAGCTTTGTTTCGGGTAACATATTTATGAGAATATCATACATCTTCTTATCACTCAGCCGGAAGATTTTAGGGTTTGGAACACTTCAGTGTCTTATTATACAAGGAAATTTTTTTTAGTACATTGATAGGTAACACGATAAAAAAATATTTTGAAGCATTTCCCATTTTGCCTCACTGTTTTTCCTTTTTTGAAATTTCTTTTTTTCTAAAAAAAATTAATTTTTTAATTTAAAAATTAAGGTTCCCTAAAGAAAACTCGTCATATAATAATATAAACACTTGTAATCTGTAAATAATTTTTTATCATTAATAATGTAGTTTATAAAAATTCTAAAAGCAAAAATGTAAAAGTCATGAGTAGCAATGTCACTGTAGACGTCACTACTCGCATAAATACTATTATTCTTTTTTTTTTTTAATGTGAAGTCATATGATCTCGACTTGATGGATTGCATAACAGTAGAACAATCATCTCTTTTTAAATTGACACCAACAAAATTTGAATGCTACATTTCAAAATATTCTTAAAAATAAGTTATTTCTTGACTATATTTATTTTACTTCCACGTTCTTGCCATTCTCATAACCCTCATTACTATCGTTAGTTAAAATAAAAAATTAATTTAACTAAATCACGAAATAAAAATTAAATTTAACCTTATAATTAATAAAATGAAAAAATTAGGTAAAATAATATTTAATTTTTCTAGTGTAGTTTGATAAATAAAAATAATTTTTTATTTCTAGCAATTTTGAAAGGAAATAATTAAAATAAAAAAGAAAATGGAGTCTAATATAAAATAAGGGCATTTAAGTCAATCTACTATTTAAAGCACATTTTAACCTATAAAACTTGTTAAAAACACTAATTTGAAAAGTTTTTGCTAAAGATTTTTTATTTTACTAAAATATTATCTTATTTTTAGTTTTAACTATGAGTAAAATTTTATTTTATTTTAATTTAATTAAATTGTAATTATATTTTCACTCTTTATGAATTTGAAAAGTAATTAAAATTTTTTATTTTGTGATTTTCATTTTATTTTATAGCCTATTAGTATAAAAAAATCCAAAAATTTGAGGTATTTTGCAATTTTATCTCAATTTTTTTATTTTAACAAAAATATCCTAATTTCATTAATTTTTATCAATTTTAGCACAAATTGACATTTAGTCAAAATTAAATAAAAGATGCTAACATGACATCCATAAAATGCCAATTTTATCCTTTATATTGTAAATTCATAAACGTATATTGACATAAAAAATCAAATATTTACAACTTTTCATAAATTTATCCCATTTTTAGTTTTGAAAAAAAATATATTTCAATTTAAAGTCATATTGTCAAAATTATATTAAAGGAGTTGATATGATAATTGAAAAAAATAAATTTACATGTGATACACTTTTAAATTTATGATTAACTATTTGTTTTGATAAATTTTAAATATTATATGAGTGCCCCCGCAAGCAGGCAATGTATGCATGTGGTTGTGTATATATATACAATAAATATGATATTTTTTTTATATTTTAAATTTAAGATATTTTAACTAATTTTCAGATATCTAATTATATGAAATAACTGAAAATTTTAATTTTTAAATTATTATAATGAAAGTCATTTATGAGTTTAACAATTTGTCAATAATAAATTTAATTCTTTTGTATTGTCTGTATTTTATTTAATTTTAAATAATTAATTATTTATATTAATAAATTGACTAAATTAAGATATTTACTCAAAATTTAAAAGTTGAATAAAATTGTCAAATTTCTTTCCAAATTTAATATATATGAAAAGAAACAAAAAGTAAATTTTTAAATAAAAAAATAGACTAATAAAAATAAAATAAAATACTTAAGTCAGTTTATTTCTTAAAATAAAACACAGCAACGCTTTAACTTACAAAATTTGCTAAAATGACTAATTAAAATTTTTTTTTACCGATTGAGACACTTTTTTTAAATCATATCCATTCAGAAAGTTAATTTAAAATATATATATATATATATATATATATATATATATATATATATATATATATATATATATATCAAAGTAGCAAAAAAAAAATCAGACACTATTTATTTATATATTTATTTTACATATTCATATTATAACAGGAAAACACATGGGAGATATGAAATTTTCCGTTTTTTCAAAGAAACCATATGGGAGAGGGATAAGGTGATCATCTATTTGTGCAGGTTTTACGTAGCATGTAAAAATTCTGAAGGGAATACCATTAATGGAAAAAGTAATTTTACGTTGATGTTAGATAATTATAACATCCAGTGTGCATAAACAAACCAACTTGGAAAAAGAGTGTAAAATAAAAAAAATTCACAAACGAAAGATCATATCCAATGATAAACTACTGCATTTTGCACCACCACATTGCTGTGACTCCAAAAGGGGACCAGAACAAGCACATGTGAATTTAAATCTTTGGCAATTAACGGTAAGATGGCCATCCCCAAAAATAGAGTCCGGAGAGCCGGCAATTTCCCTAGTGCTTTTGCTCTCTATTTGTAGAATTCAAAGTCGGTATCAGGCTTCTTCACATTTGTTCTGTAACCCTTCTCAAAGTCCTTCGGGAGTATGACATACCTGTTCTTGCGCACTGCATGCATGCCTGCCTCCTGACATATAGCTGCAATCTGCAAACAACGTCCAGTTACAAACAGTACTAAGAAAATTTTCTGCCAAACATTTGTTCTTACACATCCTTCATCATTTTCCACATTAATTGGCTATAAATTTTGCACCAGTTCTAAGGCATAGGCTAGCTATCTCTCCCTCTTCGGTCTAGTTTTCACATCAATCAGACCATAAACTTTGACCAAACTAGCAAGGACACAGCAAGGTTCCTATTTGAAACACAAGCCCTTTTCCTACCACAGGGAAAGGGGTTTAACAAGCACAAGATTTTTTACTTTTGTTGCTTTTTAGAAAATGAAAAGGCTTTCTTCTCCTTGCTTTAATAAGCACAAGATTTATTACTTTTGTTGCTTTTTGGAAAATGGAAAAGGCTTTCTTCTCCTTCCTTCATAATAGTAATCAATTTTTGTAACTGTGACAGCAACTGAGGGTAACTAGAGGAGAGTATCAAAGGGGGGTGGCAGCACTGGAAGAGTAGCAATGACAATGTAGATGAGAAAATCATGGGCCAATCTATACATGCTAAAAAAAAAAGAATGTCAAGATAAAAGAAAACCAATAAACTACAGGAAAGAAAACCAACTAACCTCAGCAGCACTGATTTTATCTGGCCGAGAAACATAATCCTCCAAGTCAACCTCATCACTGAGATTCATTTTAGAAGTGCAGACCTGAACAGGGGAAATCACTTATGGTAAACATTGAAAATCCACAAAGTGAACTTGGTTAAGATAATGATATAACTAAAATTGTTATCAAAACCTTGGAAGAGGCCAAAATAGATCTTTCATTTGTGATTTAGATTAATTGCCACTGAAATTACCTGAAAAACAAGCCTCTTTTGTCGTCTATCTGGTAAAGGAAATTCAATTTTACGATCAAGCCTTCCAGGACGAAGAAGAGCAGGGTCCAACGTGTCTGCCCGATTTGTAGCCATAATGACCTTAACATTCACTGTCTGGTCAAACCCATCCATCTACAAAAGAATACATTTAAATCAACAATTATAAGAGCTATTCCTAAGCTCATTATAATAATTTTTCATGCCAGACCTAGAAATATTATGTTCCATATCGCAAATATAAAACTATACCTGATTCAGAAGTTCCATCAAGATACGCTGAACTTCTCTATCAGCTCCAGTTTGAGCATCGAACCTGGCGGTTGCAATAGCATCTACCTCATCAATAAAAATAATTGCAGGAGCATTCTCCTTAGCAAGTCGGAAAACATCACGAACCATTCGGGGTCCCTAAAGCAAATTATGGAAATAAAATAAAGTATAAGTTAACAAAAATAAACAATGATTTCCTAGGAAAAATGTACATTTCTCACTGATAAATGTTTTAAAAAAACCATATCAAAGGTGGTGGAAATTTCATTATAAAGCATACGGTTCAAAGCCTTCTTTTTGGGGTCAATATGAGGTAAGAGTTACCAGTAATACATTTCCCTTTTTACTAGTGTTTGGCATAATAATAAGGTTAATGTTGATCAAGGATAATGTAATAGCTGCAATAAGGAAAATATCAAGGGGTATGAACCTCAAGTGAAATTTAAATGAAAGTCACTCTATCTATTTAATCCAGTATCCCTTTCATAATCAGTAAATTCCTTTGCTCTTTCATTTTTCCATGTTACCTAACTTTCTGTCCTTCAAATAACTTAATGAGGGATACACATAACCATTATTGGCCCTATATTTGTTGGACTTAGAAATAAAATAAATAATAAGACTCACCCTTAAGTCATTATGTCCACCGTTTAGGTCTCTAATCTAAAGCAATTTGGTGTACTGATTTAATCAATATGGGATTAACCAGCTTAAGTTTACATTTAATTGAACTCAAAGGGTATTCAAAAAGATATATTACTAGTAGTAGTAGTAGTAGTCGCAGCAGCAATATTATAACTACCTTATATTTTAGCCACATTTAATCTATGGCATACTAAATAATCCATTTAAGCTAAGGAAAATACTTGCACATATCCGATGCATGTAAAATCACTCTCATATGAGGTTGGTCCCACTATACTGGAGAGTCCAATAAATTAGGAGTAAAGACACATAAACACGAGTGTAAGCAAGTAATTTCCAAAATCTATCCTGAACTTCACAGTGTTCCTCTTGCTATATATAAAACATACCTCACCCAAATACTTCTGAACAAACTCAGAGCCAACAACTCTAATGAAGGCAGCAGTTGTATGATTAGCAACAGCCTTGGCAAGCATAGTTTTTCCGGTGCCTGGAGGGCCATAAAGCAAGACACCACGAGGAGGGTCTATTCCAATTTGTTTGTACAATTCGTGGTGAGTCAGTGGCAACTCCACAGCCTCGCGAATTTCCTGTTTTTGAATGTCACAACCTCCAATATCCTGCCAAAACCAACAACCAAAAAATAAATAAATATAATAACAGATTTAATTTCAAAATTAGGGTTACTGGAAATACAGTTTCATCCAATTTATCATATCATATGCAATTTGAAAGTGCAAACCCTAGACTAGAAAACAAGGTGCAAAATCCCCAATATTTAGGCGTACTTGAATGAGGAGGAACTTACATTGTAGGTGACGTCAGGTTTCTCTGATTGACTGAGTAAAGAGATACTCGAATCAGCTTCAGGAGGCAAAACATCAACGAGCGCATTAGAATGACGGTGAAGGGCAACAGAAGCAGAGGGTTTCAAAAGCTCACGATTGATTGTGCTAAGAATCCTAACATAATAATTGGACCCAGTAGTAGACCCAACAATTCCATTATTCTGATCAACCATCTCCATAAACTGACCAATAACCAACGGCACCGACTGGATCCGCTTCACCTCTTCCTGCGCACGCAGCAGCTCCCTTTTCAAATTCTTTTGCTCATCTTTTACATACTCCTCTTGAATGTCTATGAACTCCAGCTGCCTCTGCAGTGATTTTAGTCTGCTGTAGAGGTCGTCCTCGTCGGCGTTCGATACGTCGGTGAAGGAGGCATGCTCCGATCTTGAGGGTAGGAGTTCCGTTACAGGCTTTGGGTCAAGAACCATTGCTGAAGATGCCATTTGCGATGCCCAAAGCAGAAGAAATTTGAGGTTTTGATTTTAAGCTTTTTATTATGTTATTATAAATTTAGAGAAAATACAGTTTAGGGTGATGAACAAGAAACATCGATCCATCCCTTATATATAAATTTTTGGGTATTTTCTTTTTGGCTTTCTGCCTTATGCGGGAAATTGGATTGACAAAAATACCCCTTCTCTTTAAGCCTTTACAATTTAGGAATTTTTTTAACTCGTAAACTCCAAAGATCGTTGAGGGCAAGGTTTCGAGTAAAGTGGCAAATCGCAATTCGCTCCCTAAACTTTCTCTCAAGGCCTAAATTTTTTTTCCCACAAAAATTAACCTTCTGAATTAATCAGCCCAAACAAACGCTGATTTGCCCAATTCACCCCATTTTTGGAGAGCAAATAACACTCTTTTTATTTACAAAACTAAATATTTTTAAATAACAAAAATATATTTATTTATCTTTAGTGGCTACCACCTATGAGCAAGAAAATCTCACTTCCTTTTTTTTTTTCCCTATTTTCCTCTTTAGGGTGTTTTATCCAGTTGATTTAGGTAGCTCATAACTAATTTAAATTTATTTTTTATTTAAATTATATTACCTTCATTTAAAATAACAAATAATAGTTAAATTTTTTAAAATTATATGCAAATAATTTTTTATAATTCACAATAAAATAAATATTATTCTAAATTATAATTAACAATTAAATAATTATAATATTTATATCTATAATTTTTTTAAATAATTGTATCATGATATTTATAACTAATTTTTAAAAATTTCCATTAATAATTTTAATAATAAATAAATTAAAGATAATAAATTATTTTTTATTACTATATACTTTTTATATGATTTACATAATAAAAAATATCATAAGAAATATATCCAATTATATTTAAAAATAATTTATACTCTTAATAATAATTTGGTATATTAACAAAATTTTTCATTAAATTGTTGATATTTATCAGCTTCTAATTATTCATTATTAATAGTTACTCAACCACAACAATTATCAGCTATCAGTTGATACAGATAACAAATAATTGAAACAAACAAACTATTCTTCTTCTTTTTATTTTATAAGGTATATTCACATGGGTTAATCTATATATATCACTACAAGTAAAAATGGATCTTTAATTTCACTGTTCTGTAACAGTGAATTTTATTTCTGCAAATTTTCATATTTGCCACCGTTAATCTTGCAGCACACAATTACATTTTTACCGTCTCAACATAGCCCGACACAAAACGACGTAGCATTGTGCCTCTCCCAGTTCTTGCCTTCGCAGAATGCAATTACGTTCTTGTTCATATATATTGCCCAAATTTTGATGTTTTGAAATTTCTGAGTGACAATTTGTACTATAAATGCACTTTTATAGTTCCAAATTCCAATGAAATAATTTTTAAATATTAAATAAAATTTTCTTTATTTTAATTATAAATAAACATTAATTTAAATTTTTATAACAAAATTATTTTTAGTTGCTTTTTATTTATATGAAAATTTTGGCTGACATATAATTAACAAGTAATTTTTTTATAATTTTTTAATTTTTTATTATAATTTATAATATTTATAAATTCATCCTATGATAATAATTATAAAAGATTTTGAAAATTATAAGTATTTGGACAAAATTGAAAAAATAATATTGCATACATCCAATTCGGTCGATCCGTATTAGGGAACGAATTGGGGACGTTCGGTTTGACCAGTCGTTATCAAACCCAATGATGAGAATGTGAAATTTAGACATAAAAACAAAACTTGAATCTCCAATGAAAAGTGAACTTGAAAGCCTAAAAATCTCAAAAACCCAAAACTTAGTCTAATTGTCCAAAATTGGCTCAGGCCGACCTGGCCCAACAAAGGCTCAGGCCAAAGAGGCGTCGCCACAATGCAATGAGGTGATCGCTTCTTTAGCAACTATCATAGAGGCAATCGCCTCATCACAGAAGCGTCACCTTTGTGGCAGACCACTTGCAGCTGCAACCATGGTGGCCAAGTGGTGTGGGCCCCATACCCCAGACCTGATATTGCGTGAGAAAGATATTTTTAAGGGAAAGGGAAAGGCTATGGAAGCTCATGATAAGCTAGAAGGCTTAGGGGCATGGGCAAGGTAGGGGATAAAAGAAAAAAAAGAGAAAAAAAAAGGAGGAACAAAAAAAAATTATTGAGAAATGAGAGAAGAGCTCGAGAGAAAAAAAAACATTCTTAAAGGAAAGAGGGAGATCCAAGTAAAGGAAGTCCACATTTCTTAGCAGAAGAAGGAAGGAGGCTTGTGCCAAGGTAGAAATCACATCTTAGTGAGGATTACAATCAAGGATACATCTCTGAGGACCTATCATTTTGGTAAAAACTTGCATTTAAACTCAATATATCCATCATTTTGTGTGCTTTTTTTGTGTGTGACTAAGTCATTAGTATACCTTAGGTATATTTTTAGTTTATTTTTTTTTATACTTTATTTCATTGATGTGATCTCTTAAACTATTGCATGTAGTCATAATTAGGTATTTGTTGGATGTATATATGCATGTGCTTTTTGTTTAAAGTAGAAGTCTAACTATTTTGAGAGTCGAACCAACCTATCAATCTGGCCTTTTATCAATGAGGTGATCACCTCTTCACAGAGGCAATCATTAACAAGCCTTCAGGGAATTTGTCTTTTTTGTTTATACGTTTTTATATGATTCTTTTGCCTTAAAATGCATCAGGGAGGTCTGTTGATGAGGCGACGCCTCATAACATAGGCGATCGCCACATTAGCAGGTCGGCCCATTGTCCGGCTCTTCTCCTCTTATTAATTTTACCTTGATGTTTACTTAACATGTTCTTTCTAACTTCAGGCATGGTTATTTCATTATATGGTGATGTTTACCTTGATTATTTAATGATTTCTTTGGTTTGTAATATAAAAAACCCTTTTCCTTTAGAATATTTCTTTGTAAGTATTGATATATACGATTTCGTGTTTTGAAAGAAGAAACTAACTATATGTTTATTGTAGGAATTACTTGATGATATCCTTCATCGAGTAGTCGCCTTCGTTAGTTACCCCTTCTATGTCATAATGCTTATGTTTATTATCAATTTACTTTCATTATATGTTCGATTTATTTTTTGTATATTATTTCGTTATTTCATCTAAAAGCGTTGTAACCCTTAATCCCTTCCCCATTTGATTTGAATGTAAGGTTGTAAATTATTATTTATTTCATTTTTATTTAGTGATGGGATTTAAAAACATGAAATTAGATTAATGTGTAAACTTGGAATTAATTATAAAACTTGGAAAGTGAATGAAGGCAAGTGCAAATTTTGAATGTAAATGAGGAAATAATTAAATAATTAAAGTTAATAAAATGCAAAACACAAACGAATGCCAACCACAAGGATGGGTGAGCATTCAAACACTCATGTCTAGTTTCCGAACCTGATCTCTGATGACGACATCTAGGAACCTCTGTGGGATCCAGTTGTTGTATAGTGTGTCCTAGCTTTTATCCGAGTGGCGACTCCATCTCCGAATAGGCCTAAGACCTATATCGTATTTCCAAGTGGGCCTCGAGCCCATATAGTGTCGTAGTCGCCAAACACTTAGGCGCACGCTAGCTAAACCACACTGCCTACAATGGTGACTCCACTGGGGATAGAGAAACTGATTCCAGTGTTTTGCGTTTTATCATCTTTAATTATTTTCTTATTGCTTCCTGCATTTATGCATTCACTACACATTTTGCACATAATGAACACTTCAGTCCTAAATAAACCCCGTAATAGTCAGTACTTCGCTACTTATATTTCACTCAAACCTGGTGGTGGAATATTTGATTATTGTCACTCACAACACGTACCAATCCCTATTGTTTAACCCTTGAGTGGGGAGATATATATGGATGTATATTATTATGGGAGCCAAAGCCTTTTTACCCAAGTCTCAAGCCTATGTAATGACCTAGCAACTATCCTTAGGAATTTTCCCACGTGCATGTGTATTATTGTTAGTGATATGCACTAGGTCAATCATTTATGATTATGTATTGACTTTCTTATTTTATTAATAAAGAGGTATTTCATTATCATTTGATTTTATGATAATTATATGAATGGTTAATTCTTACTAAGGACATTAAGTATGTGACTTGATAGTAAAACCCTTAGATTAAAATACGAGTTCTATTCTAATTATCCCTAGCCATTTATTCATTATATAAATATTAAAGTATTCAGGCTAGTATGATGTTGACTGATGGTTATGTTTTACTAATAATTAATATGAGATATTAAGTCAACTCATAGTTACATGATGAGAGATCATGTACTAGATTGACCCACTATGAAAATACTACATAGATTATTGTCATAAGTATTTCTCATCACAGTAATTTTATTTTGGTCCTTTGACCTTAAAATCATCATGGATTTCTACATAGCTATTTTTTGTTTTGACACATTCTAACATTGTCTTTAACCGGACGATTAAATAGGATGTTGTTGGATATGAAATTAGTTATGTGAGGAATGTGAGTGATTCAAAAGGAATTTATCCCTCATTAATATGAGAAAGATATCTAAGGGCCCCTTGATGAGATAGACTGAAGGAAAATGCATGGCCATACTGAAATGAATTGATAAAGAGTTATCATTTTTAGTCTACTTGGAATCAAGTCATAATATTGAACTATATAAGGATGACATTCTATGCCTTATATTTAATTAAGATATCATATGATAAAGGGACAATAAAATTTACTATAATTAGGTTATGTCAAATTATTGACTTCACATGACTTGGGTAGTCATAATGTCTTGCTAGAGGCCACTTATGACTTGTAGCCCTAAATAGAGATTTAGGCCCACTGCCAATGTTTTGTGAACCTACAAGGTCACACACTTAGAACAAGCCCAAAACGATTATGGGTTTAATAAGCCTAAAATAAACTCTGACGAAATAAATAATTAAAGTGTTTTATTTATTTATTTGTTTATTTTTTTAAGATAAATGTTATTTTAAATAAATAAATAAATAAGATATTATTTCTGATTTATTTTTAGAATAAAATCAAAATATAATAAATGGGAAATTACCAAAAGGTCATTGGTAGGTGAAACCCTAATTTGGAGTCTATAAATATGTTATATTCGCTAGGGTTTAATACACTTGTTTTTTTTCCTGCCTCTAAATTCGTTTTCTCTCTTCTTAGAAAACAAAGACAGAGTTTTTCTTTTGTTCTTGATTTGTGAGATAATAAAGAAGGTTGCTAGCACACACTGCAATTCATTTTGTGAAGGGCTGTTTGTGTGGATACTTATAGAGGACGCATCCTTTTGGAGATGTCTTAATCCGAACAACCAAAGCAAAAAGCTCAAGGTAAGGCGTCACCGGTGTGAACCTCCTCTCATTCTTCTAGAAAATCTAGCCTCTTCTATGTCTTGGTAAGATTCTTAAAACCCTAGATTTAATCAAGTAGTCAAATTAAATGGATCCAGTTTTGGGAATGTGATAAAATTTTAATTTTTTTTCCACTGCATTTGTATCACGAAACCCAAATTATGCCATATAATGAACCCTTAAAATAAATTTTGAGCCCATCGATAAGCAATCTAAGGTAAAATAGGCCCTCATGTCCAACCAAAGCCCATTATAAACAAACTAGTCAATAAGAGCCTCTCATGCCTATTCATGAACCATTTCAAGTGGGCCTTGACAAGTGAGTTTATGGTACTATAGATCTTGGCTTATAGGAAATGGACTCGGGCTTTATTTAAAGGACTTATTACTTGTCTGAATCATTTTAAGAGTTATCTTGCATATGTTAGTTTTATTGTCCCCCGTTGATAATTAAAACCCAGTCCAAAAATCCTAGGGCAAGATACTTGCCATTGAATATGCGTGTAGGAGAAATAAGGGCGGAAGTTTGCACATTTAAGCTTCGCATTTTGGTTTTATGTATCTTTTTTTTGTGTTTATTTGTTTCTTAAGTTTTCTTAAAATTAAATGGACTTGCATATCATGCATACATGCCACGCATCATTCTAACAAACAGTTTTGCAGCACTATAGATCCTTCGAGCTCAACAGGGTGGATTCGAAATAGTTCAGGTCACTTGGTCAAAAATTCAGAAGTGAGAATGGCAAGAGGGTTCGATCCAGAAGCATTTAGGGCACAATTAAAAGATGAAGTAATGGTAGAAACCTGGTCTATGATGAGGGAGATGATGGGAGAAATTACTAAGCTCATCAGGCAGAACCAGCAGGCACAGCCATCCAATACGCTACCAATCAATCTAGTGGATCTCGATGAGGAAATTCCAATTAGAGGGAGGGAGGAAGATGATGTGATGGTGTTGGACAACCCCTCAAATCAAAGAAATATGAACCCAACTGAAGATGTGGGTTAAACTAAGTGACCTAAGAGCATGACCAAGGCAATGAACCAAATGCAGATGATGATGAAAGAGAAAGGTATTGTCGCTCCCCTAGATTATGATCTGAATCTGGAAAAGGAAGATGAACCATTGCCCCGTAAATTTAAATTCCCTGATATAAAGAAATACACTAGCATTGAGGATCCCTATTTGCATTTGAAGTAGTATGTGACTTATATGAAGGCCACCGAGTTAACTAAGAACCAGATTATTAAGCAATTCCCTATTTCATTGGAGGGAGCATCGATCCGCTAGTATTACACTTTAGAATCACATGTTCAATTAGATTAGAAGGAATTATGTGCTGCTTTTATCAAGCAATATAGTCTCAATGTTCAGTTAAAGGTGTCCCTAAGAGACTTGCAAAACACCAAGCAGAACTTTAACAAGTCCTTTGTTGATTACCTAACTCGTTGGAGGGGAAAGTTATCCTTGATGAGGCATAGGCCTGCTGAGTCAAATCAGCTAGTCCTGGTAATAGAGGGGTATGTCCCGGCACTATCTAGAAAGTTAAGGGACTTGGGAATCAGAAGCTTCGAGGAATTGTACAGGTTTGGGGTCCAAAAAGAGTCAGATCTAGCCCAAGAGAAGAAATATATCAGAAGAAGGTCTGGGGGCAAGGAAGCAGCTGGTTCGAGTAGTAATGTTCAGATCCATGCCATTCGACCACTAAGTAACAATGTACAAGTTAATGCAGTTAGACAGCCTCGGAGATTTTCGAATCTAGGACGTCCTCTGTCCAAGGTCCTTAACAAGCTTATTGAGAAGAACCTACTATGGCCTTTACCTTCATAGCAACTCTTACCTGGTGCCAACTCAAAGCTTTTTTGCAAATTTCATCCGACCATTAAACATGACACAGATAGTTGTGCCCAATTAAAGCATGAAATTCAAGACCTAATAAATTCAAGCAAAATTACTGACATAAAAACCAAAAAGCCAAATACATAAACCAACCCCTTAACCTAACTATCGAAATGTACCACCACCAAATGCACCCATTTTGATGGTCAACACTGGTCTAACAGAGGAGCAAGTCTTAAACTCCTTCGTTGATGTCTCTCACAGCTCCCTAAAAACCAAACCCGAGAACCTAAAACCAAGCAAACAACCCATGGAATTGCAGGTGCACATCTTGGACATATTGAGTTCTGATGATGAGAGCGAGGAACGAGTTGACTTATGGGACAATGAGGGGAGTAAACCAAGTTAATCTGTAGAGAAGGTTGAAGAAAAGAAAGAAGAACCTAAGGTTGCCAACTCTGAGCCCGAAAAGGCAGGAAGTTTAGAAAAAGGGAAAGAAGTAAAGCAAAGCAAGGAGACTGTTGCTAATGTCTATGAATTACTTTGCATTCTAGGGATCATAGGGAGGCCCTGGTTCTGGCACTGGATCAAAAAAAGATCTCCGCTAATTCTACTCCAAAACAAATGGTCGGGTCACTAATGGAAATCCCTCAAGGGATGATAACATTTTCTAATAATGATCTGCCTTTGGAAGTGATGGATCACTATAAAGCTTTGTTTATCAAGGTTTAGGTAAAGGGGAAAATGACTTGCTACGTGATGGTCGACAATAGTTCTGCCATCAATATGTGTTCATTGAAGATTTTGCCGAAGTTAGGGTTAACAATGGCTAACTTAAATCCTTCTGAGGTAGTTATCAAGGCCTATGATGACACTAAAAAGCCTGTGGAAGGAACATTCAAGGCATTGGTTAAAATGGGACCTATAGAAGTTTGGGTTGACTTGCACATGATTAATATCCCTGTGACATTTGCCATTTTATTGGGGAGCCCATGGTTTCATTCCTTGGATGGAATCCCATTCACTGTCCATTAAAAAATTAAATTCCCTCATGAAAGAAGGGTTGTCACCATCTCCACTGAAACCAAAGTCGTTATGGCTGCATTGAAGTTGATCCCCAAAGAGGTCTCATTTAGTCCCAGTTTTAAGGTCTATGTAATTTATGAGGATGCGATGGATGAAAAGGTTCTGAAAATGATATGTAGTATGAAGTTTATGCCTAGCATGGGGTTGAGAAGAGATCAGAGCGGACCTTCGGAATTTGTGGGAAACAAGGTGCCTGTTTTAAAGTACATGCTGGGATTTAAAAATGCTAATGGAACTGAAGAAGAGATAGATATTTGGGGCTAGTCTGAAGAAAAGGAAAAGAAAGCAGTGGCTGAAAAGAAAACTCTATAGGAGATCTTTATAAAGGAAGGCACCGAGTACCCATACAACGGGACTCCAGAACCTCTCCTGATGGCTGGGGAAGTTATTCCAGGGTTTGAAATCTTTATCAAATTTATAAATAGGGCCAAGGATGTTAATGTTAAAGAAAACCTACTGAGGAACTGGTGCTGGCTGAAGAAGAATTTAAAGAGAATGAAACTACTTCAGAGTTGAAAGACATTGATGATCAAAGTAAAGAACTTTATTTTGAAGCCTACGTCCTCAACTCTACTATAGACGTCTTTTATGATGACTACAATGTTTCTTTTGCTTCTATATTTGAAATTGATAATATTTTCTTTTCAAAAGTGAATACAATGAAGTCCGAATTTGCTTATTTATATGATGTGTTTCCTAATGGTTATTCTGTTTGTGATTATCATTTTATGCATATGTTTGATATTAATTCCATATAAACTGAGTCATTTAAATTAGGCACAAATGATAATCCTAAAAATATATTTCTTGCTTCTGGTCTAACTCATGATGAGAGAGAAAAAATGAAAGAAATCTTAATAAAGAGATAGAAAGTATTTGCTTGAAGTTACAAAGACATGCCTAGAATTGCCAGGAAGATCTCATAACACAAGATCCCCACATACCCTCACATAGCGCCAATAAAGTAAAAGCAAAGGAGGTTGAGGCTGGAATGGGCTCTCGTGGTCAAGGAAGAGGTCAAAAAATAGTTGAAGGCAAAGTTTCTAGAAGTGGTAGAGGACACCCAATGGTTAGCAAACATAGTTCCTGTTCCTAAGAAGGATGGAAGGGTCAGAGTATATGTGGATTATTGAGATTTGAACAAAGCATGCCCCAAGGATGATTTTTCGCTACCACACATCGATACGCTAATTGATAGTGCGACTTCCAATGCAATGTACTCTTTCATGGATGGATTTTCAAGGTAAAATCATATCATAATGGCGGTGATGGATAAGTTTAAGACATCCTCCACCATCGAATGGGGCATGTATTATTACCAAGTGATGCCTTTTGGATTAAAGAATGCATGAGCCACTTATCAAAAGATGGTGACCGCTTTGCTGCACGACATAATCCACAAGGAGGTAGAAGTGTATGTGGATGATATGATGGTGAAATCTACAACCAGGGAAGGGAATTTCGAGGCACTGGATAAGTTTCTGGCAAGGACAGAAAAGTATAATCTCATACTGAATTCGAAGAATTGTGTTTTTAGGGTTACATCTGGGAAACCGTTGGGACATAGTGTCAGCCAGAAAAGAATAGAGGTAGATCCATATAAGATTAAAGCAATCAGGGATATGCCTATGCCAAAGAATGAAAAAGAGATCTGAGGGTTTCTAGGGCTTTTATAGTATATCAGCAGACTTATAGCCAAATTAACAGTCGTTTACAATCCCATTTTTAAGCTTTTAAAGAAAGATCAACCCGCGGTATAGGATGAAAGGTGTCAATAAACCTTTGAAGCTATTAAGGATTATATGATGAATCCTCCTATTTTACAATTGTCGAGATCAGGTAAAGTCTTAATCCTATATCTGGCAATTGAAAAAGACGCAATAAGGGCAATGTTGGCATAGGAAGGCGAAGAGAAAATAGAGCATGTTGTGTATTACTTAAGTAAGAAACTTCTACCTTACGAAACTAGTTATAGCCTTATGGAGAAAACGTGTTTAGCAGTAATTTGGGCAATGAAGAAACTCCAACACTATTTTCAGTCTTACAAAGTGCAGGCAGTTTTCAAACATGATCCCCTCAAGTATCTCCAACAGACCCTGTCTCTTATAGGAAAGTTGGCTAGGTGGCTCGTTCTACTCGCAGAGTTCGACATAGAGTATATAGCCAAAAAGAGGGTAAAAGGAAGAGTGGTAGCAGACTTCCTGGCACAGAGCCTAGTGGATGACGGCCAAGAATGGAAGTTGGAATTTCCTGATGAACACCTAGGAGCGATAAAGGTATAAGGTTGGGAAATGTACTTTAATGGAGCTGTCAACAATAAAGGGGCCGAAATAGGTGTAATTTTGGTTACGCCAGAGGGAGAGATGATCCTGATGGCAAAAAGACTCAAGTTTGAAGCAACCAATAACCAAGCATAATATAAGGCCTGCATTTTTGGACTAAAAGCATTATGCAATATAGGGGCAGAGAATGTTACCATTTATGGGGATTCCATGTTAGTCATAAAATAAGCTACCAAAGAATGAGAGATAAAGGAAGATAGATTGTGTCTGTACTGGGAATACCTAGCTACTATCTTATGCTCATTTGCTCAGTGTAAGTTTCTTCACTTGTCGAGAGAAGGAAACCAAATAGTTGATGCCTTAGCCATACTAGCCTCCATGTGAGAAGGTGGGAAATAGCCAGAAGCTAGGCCCCTAATTTTGATAAAATCTCGAGCCCCTTGTTACAAGGAGGTGAGGGTGACACTAGTCGATGCTACTGAGAAACCTTGGTTTTATGACTTACAAAGATATCTAGAAATTGGACAATTTCCAGATGACACTGATAGGAAAGAAAAGATATCCCTACAAATGTTATCTCGATAATTCATAAGTCACGATGGTATGTTATACAAAAGAATACCAATCAAGGTACACCTCAAGTGTCTCGATAAGGATGAATCTCGAAAGATTATGGAAGTAGTTCATGAAAGGATATGCGGGCCACACATGAATGAGACAATCTTGGCAAAGAAAATAGCTTATCAGGGTTACTTTTAACTCACCATGAAAGTAGATTGTGTTAGATTTATGAAGAAATATTACAATTGCTAAACTTATGGTGATGTTAGCCACTTACCATCTAAAGCTTTAGGGAATGGCTTCTCCTTGGCCGTTCGCTATATGGGAGATTGACATCATAGGAGAGGTAAGGCCAAGAGCAACTAATGGTCATCGGGATATTATTATGGCTATCGACTACTTCTCCAAATGGGTTAAGGCTAAATCTTATGCTACTGTAGGGTTAAAACAGATGACGAGGTTTATTAAAAAGAGCATAATCTGCAAATATGGTTTACTACACCATATACTTACAAATAATAGGGTTTAATTTTGAGCAGAAATGGCTACGCTACTAAAAGACTATAAAATCGAGCACTACAGGTCATCTCCGTATAGGCCGCAGGCAAATGGGACAGTGGAAGTAGCCAATAAGAATGTGAAAAAGATCCTGGCCAAGATGTTGGAAAATTACCAAGATTGGGCAGAATACTTATAATTCGCATTATGGGGGTACCGAACTACTGCTAGAACTTCAACAGGGGTCACTCCATACTCTTTAGTTTATGGATGTGAGGTCATTTTAGTAGTGGAGGTTGAGATAAGGTCGTTGAGAGTCCTTCTGGAATCCAAAATCGTCGAGTATCAGTGGGTCGAAAGTCGATTGGCTCAGTTGACATTATTGGATGAAAATATCATGAAAGCTATAAATCATTCTTAGCTGTATCAAAAAAGAATAGCTCGTGCCTACAATAAGAAGATTAAGCCAGGGAATATTCGAGAAGGGGATTTAGTGTTGAAGCTTACAAAATCAGTCATGACTGACTCTTGAGGGAAATTTAAGCCCAATTGAGAGGGATCGTATATGGTAAAGAAGTTATTTTCGAAAGATGCCGCCATTGTATCTGACATGGAGGGAAACGAGTTTAAGGAGCTCGTCAACCTAGACAAACTCAATAAATACTTTCTGTGAAAAGTCTCACTAAGGAGAAAACCTCGAGAAGAGGTTGTCTAGGCAAAAGGTAGAGACTAAAAAAAAAAACTCCCGCTAGATTAAAAACCTCAAAAAAGGCAGTTTAGGAAAAAGTTAAGGACATGTAAAAGGAGAGAGAGATATACAAAATGGTTAGTTGGAAAACTTGCAAGGGCAAGCCAACTAATAACATGAGATGTATCAGAAGCGAAATGTATATACGTTTTATGCTTAAATGAAATGAAATAGATTGTTTCAATTATTGCTAAACATTGCATAATATGTTTTTTACGAGCCGTTTAACTAATAAAAAAAAAGTAAAACTACATCTAACAAAAAGGAAGATGATGACTTAATTTATGAGCTAATTTTATTTTCATTTCTTTTATTGCTTACCCTGAAAGCTCAACACTTGTAACTCCCTTGTCCTTTCATTTCTAATAAACTCATATCTTTCCGTCTGTTGCAAATAAACCCATGCTTTGTAATGATCATTGGTAGTCTAATCTCCATTGTAGTTTAAATTTCTCTCGATGATTCTTCATGGCCAAGTGGTCCAGCAAGTTTTAAGAAAGGGGCCCTGGCTCAAACTCATGAACTAACTCCATGATTAGTTATTTGTGACCGTATTGACGACAGAGGCAGGCTGGATTGTAAAAAGTGGCAAAATGAAGATCAATAATTTGGACACAATATGTATAGGACCAAATGGTCACATGCTGCAATCCCCGCCAAGGGCACATCCAGCGGATCAGAGTGTCGGGGACTGTTAATAGGTAGCTGTGAACATCTACCGGAATGAGGTGTAGCTTCCTTGTTCAGTAATGTTTGGCCTTGTAACATCTGATGTCTTAAAGGGGTTCGAGCAGACTCAACTTTTCATAAAGCCACATCTATAGGTTGACAAATGATTAGATGCAAATAATAGGACAATTGGAAGGCAGGAATTGACAACGGAGAGCTTACCTCTAACAAAAAGGGGCTTCCTGAGAATCGTTGTGTTTTTATGAATTTATCCAATCCAATGATAGTTTCTACTAAAATGAGAGGGAAGCGATTGAACCCTAATTCCACCTGATCAAGAACGAAAAGGACCTTCGAATCACAGTGTCCGAAGGAAGAAACTAGCAGAAACTGGGTATACAAATAGAGAGCCATCATATGGGCCAACGAGCTTCTTTTTTATCCACACCCATAGTGATCTCAAGGAAGGATTCTAATACAATTTCTAAACCGAGAATACAGTGAGAAGAGAACTGGGGTGGAAGGTTGAATATACGCACCATCTAGTATTGAATGGAGTGAGGATTTGGGTTTCCAAGGTTAAGAACTGCAAGTTAGCAAGTGGAATTCATGTGGTGATCGAGAATTACTTCTAATTCCTCTAGTAGAGGACATATTTCCGCTGTATTGAACTGGAAAATGTGTTAATGGGGATCCCAAAATTGAACCATGGTATAGAGGAAAGGGAAATTGATCCTCCTAGTATAAAGAGATTTGAAGATCGAAAGGTACAATGGCTCTAACCTAGTCCAAGATTTATTTTCTAAACCTTTCAAGATCAGTTGTAGTAATCTCAAACTCCATTCAACCATGGTTCAGGCTTTCAAGGGTGTCTAGAGAGAGAAACTAGAGGTTAGGGACGAAGGGGACTTAAGAACAAGGTTGGATAAAGGTTTTAAGTTTTTTAAAAAGGTAGGGTGGCTTGCTGATAAGGCAATTGTCTCATTGATGAGGCGTTGCCTTAGTAAAAAGAGGTGATCGCCTCTTTATCAGGAAGTCATGAGGTGATCACCTCTTTAGCAGTATTGGTTGCTACGCCTCATCAAGTTGTGCAATCTCAATAGGTGTAAATTGGAATATAATGGGACAGACGCATATGTAATCATTAAAGCTAATTTGCATGTAAAAAAATAATAAATTCAATTGAGATAAATATCGAGTTTTGTAAACAATCTGTCAATAAATCAATAAACATGTGAAGAAAATGTATGTATTCATTGTTTAAGCTAATTGATTTGATTGCATGAGAGAACTAATGATTTGTTAACCCTGATACATCAAGCATCTGATCCAGTACCCTCAGGGTCATCCCCTCCTCCAGCGTCGCTGCCACTCCTATCGTTATCCTCATCAATTTAGAACACATCAATTTGATACTCGAGAGTGGCGATCCTCACCTTACTAGCCTCATCCCAATCCTGTTCAGACAAATCACAGGTTAGTAAATCATGCGAGCATGTATACATGTAGAAAGTAAAAAAATTCTTATCCTCCACTGTTAGGTGATCTCTATCATGTAGTCTTTATGAGCCTCTATCATACGATACATATAGAGGCCTTGCTTCAGAGGAATCTACATTATCAAATGAATGTTAAAACTAACAGTTGGATTGAGAATCATAATGAAAGCATGTCAAGAAGAAGCTTACATGAGTAGCACCACCAGGGGTGCATGCAGGGGTTAAGTCCTCATCTAGGGTCAAGAACTGACGGGACAACTCTCCAAGAGGAACCCAACATCGAGCTAAGGGGTTGGGGACATGGATAAAGTTACCCGGGATGAACTCAGAACTGGGGGCAGTAGTCGGCCTGACCTGCTCACTAGCCGCTGAAGTCTTCTCCCTGCCTGGATCCAGTCGATGCCTCAAGGGCTCTCTCTCTCGCACTCGAGATCTAACTGGGGGCATGGGCCTAGCAGGTGCAGCCTAAAGGCAAGACAGGAAAAGCATGTAAAAATGCAATTAATTCTCAAGGTGAGGAAAGCTGACAGAGATATACCTAAGAGGTAGAAATGACATGGAAGGGGACTGTCAGCAAGAGATGAGTTCAAATGAACTCTGCATATCGATTCTTCACATGAACTATGTGATCCACAGCTGGTGAGCCTACGACAGCCTGAGTAAGGTCATCGCCCTCTAGCTCATGAGCCCAAAGCATGCTATCAGGAGGAGACCTGGGAACCCGTCTCGCTCTAACGCCTCCTCTTTAGTTCAAGACTCGCTCGCCCAAATACTAAGATCGATATCCAGGACCACAGAGGTACTCTCTTCCGAGCTAAGGGCCTGGAACGAGTCATCTCAATGGTCCAGCTATCCTCAGGTTGCCACAAGTCGTTCCGAATCTACAAAAGTGGAGATGTCAGCAGGTAAGTAAATTGAATTTGCATAATTTGCTAATGAGAAGGGTTGTGCTTGGTAGGTATCGCGTCCTGCATCAGGGAGTTCAGGTGTTGTCTATGGATATGAACTCGTGCGAGATGCCTCTTTAAGACATGACTGGCACCCCATCTGCCAATGGCTAGGAAGTGATCCCCCACTCGCATCACACCTACAAGCAGCTCTAGCTCCAGAGCCTAGACCTAAAAAAAAAGGAGAAGCTAAGTAGCTAATATAAACAAACAGAGGTTAGAACAAGATAAAAAAAGAAAGGATCATGACTTACCATAATAACATGCCAAAAGCTGCAAAATTTTTGGCCCCTCAGACTACCTCGTCCATGCTTCGATACAAATACGCGATAGTGCAGCTACCCTAGTTGAATGTAGATACCTGATCGAGGTCTTTAAGAGCTAGCAAGAACATCAAGTCAATCGAACTGGCAGTGTCAGCAAAGAAGGTGGTGCCAAGCAAGTAAAGCAGGAAGGCCCTCACCACCTGATCAACCTTGCTGGGAGTAATTATGGTTGTGGCTCACTCTCGAGTATAGAAGCTCTTGATCGAGTCCAATTTGAAGGTACGAGTCCTCTTCATGTCGGGAGTCATGCCCAAAAGTCGCTCGATATACACGACCTTGTCTAGAGATAGTTGGTGTAAACTCACGTCGAGAGGGATGGGGTCTCCAACACAAGCAACCCCTGTAATAGCAATGAATGACACCGGGTCCAGAGTAAGTGTCACAACCCGAACCCGAGGGCACGTGACCGGCACTAGGGAATGGGAAGACATAAGGCCCCCGAAACCCGTAGTAAGCCTTAAAGAAAAGATAAACAACACCTTACAATTTAAAAATTTATTTTAAAATAGAACACATTATCAAACTGATTTTTCTAAAAAAATAAACAAATTTAAGTGCTAAATAAAACGTGCTTCAACGTCACATATTATAAACTTAAATCTTTATACATAAGCGTGGTTCGTACAAATAACTACACAATATACTTAAAACATACAACTCTTAGTACATATACTACTGCAGTAACCTAGATTAACACACAGTACAGCTTACAATGACCTACATAAAATAGTCGGTGAAGAAGAAACCCGGCGTGGAGGTAGTCTGAGGTCGAACTCCCAAGCTCCTGAAAAAAAATAAATTAAGGGGAATCAGACCTCAATGAGTAAGTCAATAAAAAGAGTTGTACGGTTTGAAAACCTTTTTGAAAACTATATATTTATAGTAAAAATAATTTATAGCTTTTGAAAAATCTCGGTAGAACCCTAAACCCAAAAATCTATATGGCCAACTGGGCCCACTTATTCCAACTAGACTATCGGTCCCTGAGAGCAAAGGCATCAACCGAGGCACCAAGTCATAGTCATTCACTTAATCCCAATATATGGCACTGGCGGTCCCTGAGAGCAAAGACATCGACCGAGGCACCCATCCCAGTCCATTATCAACCTTACAATCACTGGCGGTCCCCGAGAGTAAAGGCATCTACCGAGGCACCCGTCCCAGTTTAGCATTCACCAATCATATATATTACGCATCCATCTCTCAATCTCTACCATGTGCACATAGTCCTAGTGAAGCCCACCAGGTAGCTCGTTCTACCAAAATTTCTTAAAATTGATTTTTAAATAAATAAAATGCATTTAAATCTTAAATAACAACATTAAAGTAAATAAATCATATAATCAATATAATAAAAATATGAGCGCATGCATTCTTTAAATAAACACATGCACAGATCGTTTTATTGACTTACAAGATGAATGCGAAGGCTGACGACCAAGCGTCTGTCTCAGTCTCACAACTTCTGCTCCGATATGCTCTAGAAGAAAAATAACAAATCGACTTTTAAAACATGACTATGGAATCGAAATCAACAATCAACAAAATAATGAAATTCCAGGCTGACTCGAGGAAAACCGAACAAGACTCGATAGACAGGATATAACCTAACTAACGGTATAAATTTTATGAATATCACTTTTTACGAGAAAATCTACCAAAATTTTGACAAAGTCTCCTCTGTAAAACGGACATCTCTCTATCAAAGGTAGAGCCAGACCTGCATAAAAATGCACTTCTAATATCCACAAACATCCACACTCGAGTCGGGCTCCCAAAACTACATTTAGCCCCGACCGAGATCACAACTCAACGAAATATCAAGAATTAATAGCATTAATTTCTCAAAATACATATTTCATATACACATATACTAAAAATAAATAAAATATACAAAATCTCAATTATTCAAAAAATTAAACAACTAAATTTGGTATTCATTATTAAAATATAATTAAAGCCTAAATTAAAACCATTATAATGTATTAAATATATATATATATATATATATATATATATATATATATATATATATATATATATATATATATATATATATATATATTTGGAACTAAAATTCAAAATTAACCCCACTTAATTAGAAATATCAATTAATTTATAGAAATTGTCTAAACCCCTTAATTATTAATAAAACTAACAAAAAAATATATATTCAACTATAATTAGCGTAAAATTACATTTTTACCCCCTAAAATACATAAATTACATAATGTGCTATTAATACTGAAAATAATTCCTTAAAATTATGTAATTATGCCAAAAATTTATTTTCTCAAAATAAATCTTCCTAATATAATTAAAACGTTTAATCAACCAACAATTTTTCTTCCAAAAATATAATTTAACCTAAAAATCACATTTGGCATAAACTCAAAAATATTTATAAAAATAGTATAAAAATCACAAAAATTATAATTTGAGTTCTAAAATTAATAACATTCACTAATAACCTCAATTATTAAAATTTCATAATTTTTTAACCAAAATTTTCGAAATTAACATAATTACCCATTAAATACCTAAAATTTACATAAACCTCTAATTAATACAAAAATTCTAAAACCTTAAATAAAATTAATATACTAAGAAAAATTAACTATAATTACTTTAATTTTACTAACTAAACCAAATAAAACCCAATAAATCAACTAAAAAAATTTTAAAAATTTAAAAAATTAAATAAAAATTATGCAAAATTCTGTAAATTAAGGAAATTAAGAAAAAAATACTTAAAAATTCAAATTGAATCAATTTATTGGCATAATCCAACATATACTCAAAAACAACCTAAAATCAACATTCTAATTCAAGCAACAACCCAAAAACAACCTGACAACAACTTAAAAACAACACTAAACAACTCACCTTCAACCTTCAATTCCGGCACAGGAGGTGAGTTGCAGCGGTGGCTCTCAACTTGGACGGACACCTAAGAGGATGAGGGAAGTTGGGGAAGCTTGGGTGGCGCCGGATCAAACTCCATCAGTGGGAAGATAGCTTCGATCGAGAGAGGAAGAAAACCAGGCGCCTGAAATGGAAGAAAGGGAGGAAGAAGAAGAAGCTGGCGACGGCAATGGCAGCTCCAAGAGGTTGAAACGCGCTGGAGGGAGGGGGAAGGTGACAGTGACGGTGATGAATAAAGAGGAGAGGCTGGGATTTTCGGGTGGTCTTCGGGTTTTCTTCTTTTTTTTTTCTCTGTTTTGTTGCTTTTAGTTCGGTCCCTCTTCACATATACATATATATATATATATATATATATAATATTATAAACGATTAATATATATTAATATATAATTATACATGTATGTGTGTATAGGTAAATATTAGTATATATATATACATACACTACATGCACATATATATACACAAGTCATTTTAATATACACACATCTAAAATAATATTTAACCCTAAATATATATATATATATATATGTATGTGTATGTATGTATATATGCATGCTTATAGTAGCACATAATTAACCATAAAATTTAATATAGTTTAAAATACCAATAATAATAATAATGATAATAATAGACAATGGAATTCTAGACATTAAATAAATAACACTCACATATATTGATAACCCTAAAATAATAGTATTAACATAAATATAATATAATGCAAAAGTAATTATTAATAACACCATTTAAAAATCCCTTTATTTAAATAAATATATAAGGTATTACAGTAAGCTTACCGAATGGAAGATGGAAAGTGTGAGTTATGTCGAACCACCTTTTCATCAGAGCATGTAATGGTTGATAATTTATGCATCCCTACTCAGAAGGAAGCGAGAGTATGAAGTCCTCGAATCTAGTCTCCAGGATCCGATCCCTCTGGTCATTAGTTAGTTTACCGTAGAAGGCTCAGGCCCTATGAAAATTCCAGCGCCCTTAAATTTTTTAGCATCATGGTGCAAGCAAAGAAATAAGGAAGTGAAATTTATGTATTCTATTGTCATAGAAAAGTTTAGAATAAACAAGTATGTAACTAACGCGGATCGCTCTGTCGATGAAGTGATTGCCTCATCATAGAGGCGATCGCCTCTTTGAAAAGGCGATGGCCTTTCAATCAGCAAAAGTGGCTATCGCCCTTTTACAAGAAGCCCACTATCTCATCGATGAGGCGATCGCCTCATTGATGAGACAACCACCTCATCAAAGAGGCGATCACCTCTGTAAGACACAAACAACCATTATTCTTGATTTTTGACAATTAGAATGATAAATTTCATATTTATTTAATCTAATAATTCCTTAAAATAATAAATACATAAGAATAATCACTAACCCAATATAATTTTGCAGGACAATTTGGGTACTAACCTCTCCAGATGTAGACGAACAAATGTGGGATCCTAGATCCACTAGGAGGGGAATCGAGCCTCCTCGTGTCAATCCCGGACTCCGAGAAGCGATAACGAAAAGTATGATGTGATCCCACTCAGGTACAGGAGGTATTCTCTCCTTCTCCATTTTTCGGGAAAAGGAGAAAGGCATAGAAGGTGCAGAGGAAAAATAAAGAAGAAAAAAAAAGGAAAATGACAAAAGTGAAAAGAGAGGAAAATGGGAGAGAGGTTTTTTTTATAATTGGTGGAAATTTAAGGTTAAAAAGGGGGGGGGGGGGGGTAAGTTATTATTATATGCTGAGAAGTTAAAATTCACGGATGGAGGTTGTCTAAATAAAGTTTCAGGAAGAAAGGGTTGTTCGGGTTTGAATCCTCGAAGCTCAAAGAAAGGGTTGTTTGGGTTTGAATTCCTAAAGCTCAAAGAAAGGGTTGCTCGGGTTTGAATCCCCAAAGCTCAAACAAAGGGCTGTTCGGGTTTGAATGCCTGAAGCTCAAAGAAAGGGTTGTTCGGGTTTGAATCCCTAAAGCTCAAAGAAAGGGTTGTTCGGTTTTAAATCCCCGAAGCTTAAAGATCGAGACAATTGTTCAAGTAATATCCCCGAAGTCAAAAGTAAACGACGACTGGGCCAGGAAAACTCAAAAGTCTACATCCCCGGAGAAGCGATAATTAGACCAAAAAAATTTGAGAACCACATCCCCAATGGTGATCAAGCTAGGAAAACTCAAGAAATGAAGTGACGATTGGGCTAGGAAAACCCGAGAATCATGTTTCAGGTGAATGATGGTTGGGCCAGGAAAACCCATAAGTCTATGTCCCTAGTAAAACAATAATTGGGCCAGGAAAACTCGAGGTTAACAATCTTCAAATTCCTTTATCAAATATTAATGATTGGCTGATCGGGCCAGGAAAACCCGAGGATCACGGTCACATTTCAAAATTGAAGGATTCATCTCTCGGGTGAAACCTGAGAGTCAGGTATGTTGCTTATCTTATTATTTATTTGTTATTGTGCATGTGATTTTTTAAAAAATGGTTATTGCATGCGTTAAAAAATCAAGGAGCAAACTGTAGACACCCGATTCGGTTGACCCGTATTAGGGGACGAATTAGGGGCATTCGGTTTGACCGACTCGTTGTCAAGCCCAATAATGAGAATATGAAACTTGGACATAAGAACGGAACCTGAATCTCCAATGGAAAGTGGACTTGAAAGCTTAAAAGCCTCAAAAACCCAAAACTTAGCCCAATTGTCCAAAATTGGCCCAGGCCCACCTGGCCTAACATAAGCCTAGGCCAAAGAGGCCTCACCTCAGTGCAATGAGACGATTGCCTCTTTGGCAGCTGTTGCAGAGGCACTGCCTCTATGGCAGACCACTTGTAGCTACATTTAATGCAACTGCAACCATAATGGCCAAGTGGTGTGGGCCCCATACCCCATACCTGATTTTGCATGAGGAAGAGATTTTTGGGGAAAAGGAAAGGCTATGGAAGCTCATGATGAGCTATAAGGCTTAGGGGAATGGGCAAGGTAAGGGTTAAAAGAAAAAAAAAGGAGCCAAAAAAATTATTGAGAAAGGAGAGAGGAGCTCAAGAGAAAGAAAAAAAACGTTCTTAAAGGAGAGAGGGAGGTCCAAACAAATGAAGTCCACATTTTTTAAGAGAAAAAGGAAGGAGGCTTGTGCCAAGGTAGAAATCACATTTTAGTGAGGATTACAATCAAGTATACATCTCTGAGGGCCTATCATTTTGGTAAAAACTTGCATTTAAACTCAATACATTCATCATTTTGTGTACTGTGTTTGTGTGTGACTAAGTTATTAGTATACCTTAGGTATATTTTTAGTTTATTTTGTTTGATACCTCATTGCATTAATGTGATCTCCTAAACTATTGCATGTAGTCATAATTAGGTATTTGTTGGATGTATATGTGCATGTGTTGTTTGCTTAAAGTAGAAGTCTAACTGTTTTGAGAGTCGAATTAACCTGGGGCGTCGCCTCTTGTCACTGGGGCGTCACCTCTTGTCACTGTGACAGGCCTTCAAGGAACTTGTCTTCTTTGTTTATACGTTTTTATATGATTCTTTTGCCTTAAAATGCATCAGGGAGGTCTGTTGATGAGGCAACTCCTCATCACAGAGGCATCGCCTCTTGCCAATGAGGCAATCGCCTCATCATAGAGGCGATCGCCACATTGGTAGGCCGGCCCATTGTCCAGCTCTTCTCCTCTTATTAATTTTACCGTGATGTTTACTTAACATGTTCTTTCTGATTTCAAGCACGGTTATTTCATTATATGGTGATGTTTACCTTGATTATTTGATGATTTCTTTGGTTTGTAATATAAAAACCCTTTTCCTTTAGAATATTTCTTTGTAAGTATTGGTATATACGATTTCGTGTTTTAAAAGAAAAAACTAACTATATGTTTATTGCAGGAATTACTTGATGATATCCTTCATTGAGTAGTCGCCTTCGTTAGTTACTCCTTCTATGTCATTGTGCTTATGTTTATTATCAATTTACTTTCATTATATGTTCGATTTATTTTCTATATATTATTCCGTTATTTCATCTAAAAACGTTGTAATACTTAATCCCTTCCCCATTTGATTCAAATGTATGGTTGTAAATTATTATTTATTTTATTTTTGTTTAATAATGGGATTTAAAAGCACGAAATTGGATTAATGTGTAAACTTGGAATTAACTATAAAACGTGAAAAGTGAATGAAGGCAAGTGCAATTTTTGAATGTAAATAAGAAAATAATAAAATAATTAAAGATAATAAAATGCAAAACACAAATGGAGACCAACTGCAAGGTTGGGTGAGCATTCAAACACTCATATCCAGTTTTCGAACCTGATTTCTGATGACGAGTTATGGTAACCTCCATGAGATCCAGTTGCTGTACAGTATATCTCGGCTTTTATCCGAGTGACGACTCTATCTCCGAATAGGTCCAAGACCTATATCGTATTTTCAAGTGGACCTCGAGCCCACACAGTATCGTGATTGCCCAATAGTTGGGTGCGCGCTAAATCCCGCTGCCTACAAATATCACTAATAATTTCTAATTTTTAATTTAAAAATATATTTACATAAAAGATAATTACAAAATTACTTAGATAGGTCCACATTGAGTCCTTATTTTTATAAAAGTTAAATGAGTAAATTACCTATCAACATAATTTATTCGAAAATGTATATATTAAAATAATTAAATTTTAGTGCTTACATTTATATTTTTTAATTACAGGAAAGAATGAGAACTTGAATTTAAAATTTGATAATTGCCGCATAATATTTTAATCATTTGACTAAATATTTTATTGGCACATGAATTTGTATTTTAAATAAATTTTTATTCTTAATTTGAGAATAAATTAATTTTTAAATGAAATGATGCAAAAATTTCTTTCAAAATGCAAAAGACAAAAAAAAAAAGTGAGAAAAGAGAAACTAAAATTACTTAAGTCTTTTATTTAAGAAAATTGAGGATATATGTGGGTGTGTGTATACATATATATATATATATATGAAATTCTTTTCAAAATGTCATGAAAAACTATATTTTAGAATTTAAATATACTTATATTAATTATTAAATGAACCTTACAAATGAATCAATATTAATTGTTCTATCACTAAATATAAATATTTATATATATAATTTCATGTTATGTTCTATCGGACTATGTTTGCTAGATGTTTTGTAGATGAGCTGATTTATTTTTTCTTTTCTAATTTCCATTTTCGAAAAGAAACTGTTAAATGATTTTCTTTTTTATGCATAAACTTTAATTTTGCGCGCTAGGGGTAACTTTTCTAATTACTTTACAAAAGACTTCAAATTTCTTGGTCTACTTGAAAATTTTCAAGCATAGGATTTGACTTGCATTATTACAAGAGGACGACAAGTTCTTTTTTAAATTTTTTTTTATCAACAGAGGACATCAAGTATTAATGCCTACAATCAATGATCATGGAAATAAACGAATAAATATTACACGAATTATTGAAGAATGACCGAATCACTGACAATTTTGCACATAACACAGTTTGGCTCCCCATATATTTGCAACTCCAATGTCTAGCATTTGCGTTTGATCTTAGTAAATTCTCTCTGCCGTAGACACTGGCCGCAAGAAGACAACAATTACTGTGATGTTATCTTTGCTGCCTCTCTCTGCAGCTTCTGTTGCCAATCTCTTTGAGCACATTCCAGGCTCTTTCACAGTGTCCCTGATTATGTTTACGACCTCTTCATTACTCACAACATCCCAAAGCCCATCGCTAGCCATGACCTGCAAATTTATCACTCACTATCCGATTGATAATAACATGATGCAGTTGTCCATTGTATAATTATAATGGCAGCAATACAAGCTCTGTTGTGAATTGTAATCCATACTAAACTCATTAAATGCCATCCTAATGGTTAAAACCAGGGACTGCAACGTACTCAGGTTCAACTCCATTAGGATTGGAATTTGCATGAAAATGTTACCAGGATGAGACAGCACAGCTTTTGGAAGCCAAGCATTAAGGTTTTGAAACCCAGAAAGTTCAGAATTTGTCTTCACAATTTGGCCAGAACATACAGGTATGTCTAATAATCAAATAGAAAAGGAAAATTTCAGATCTGCCATATGTCTAAACTTCGCATTTCAGGGATAACAGTAATTAGCATGATCAAAAAAGCTTTCCAGGGCCTGAATCTAAAACCAAACCTGATCTTGCATTAAATTATTTTCCCAAAAAATAAAAATAAAAACTCTGGCCCCTGTCACTAAAATTTTAGGCATTATGCTCTGCTGGCTATAAACAGCATGAACTATAATAATTAAGATCTGGCTGGTGCAGGTTAGTGTGTGATCTGAAAATAATTCTTGTAACTCTAGTAAGCAGTAAAATAATACAAGAAAATATTTGAAACACGAAGTAATTCCAAATCTGCAATTACTTAAACCTTTGAACCCCCGTACTACCCGAAATTCTACAGAGGAAGATCTCTAATATGAATATTAATGAACTCACAAATGTAATGAAGCTTACTTCTGTCTAAGGAAAATAACGTAAAATAAAGAAGAAAACGAAAGCTGAAATCAAAAGCAATAAATACTGATGCAAATCCAAAATTTTGTTTTTCATTGAATAGTCCATGCAGTGAAAAAACTATAGTATTTTACAGTTCAGGACAAGAAAAACTGCACTTGAAGCTTACAATTAGATAAAATGGAAAAAGATGGAAACTGGGGTGGGGTGGGTTGGAGGACACAATCTTCTCAGCTGAAGGAGCTTATATCTAATGAAGAATGAATGAAAAATAAACATTCTAAAACTAGGATTAAAGTTCTAAGACATTTTCCAGCTGGAAATAGTTCTATGACTTCAATGACATCTATGTTGCCATCTATGCCTAAACTCAATTATTGGATGGGATGTGTATCTTGTCTGATCTGCCAAATCCCACACTCTCCTCCTCATGGATCTAAGGGTTGCTTCCTCATAAGTGAGATCTCTGCAAAGAAGTGTGATCCGTGCTGTCATCTAAGCTCAAACTTGGATACTGGGTGTGGATTAACTTATATGATCTGCCAAATGCTAGGCTCTACTCATCATGGCTGTAAGAGTGGCTTCCTCATAAGTAAGGTCTCATAAAATTGTAATTCACATGCAATAAAAGTCGGGTCCTTCAAAAATAGTACCACTACCTGTGGAATTCCTGGATACTTCGACCAGTCAAATTAAAAAAGGCAAGTACTGTGCCCAATTATTGTCCTTATTTATAGAATGATACTCTGTCACTTTCCTGCACCTTACAGACTAACAGTCTCTTGCACAATAGATTGCTTTAATATCTTGCTATCAACCACATATCTGACAACATTTTTTAGTTTATCCTGAGGAAATGAGAAATTCCTCATGACCTTCAAACAGTCCCACCCATCCCCAAGACTGTTTCAGCAAAGTGCAAAAAGGATGGTGAGAAAGTCTGCATATTTTAAAGCCTAAAAAGGGTTTAGGTCACCTGTAAACATGATTATAGACAGAATGAGATAATGACAAATTAGGGTAAAGAGAGAACAACTTGGACCAAATAGGTAGTCTACAATGAGAAGGGACATTGGAAATCATCTAGTTCATCTCATAGGAATAGCTGGATTGCGAACCATGATCCTAGTACATCTCAGAGAGAAGGGACTCTTCATAAATATTATCCTTCTTTTATTAGAACAAAACATGTGGAGAAATTTTACGGTTTAGCAGTCTTTTTCTCTTTAAATTGTTGTAGCAGGAGTTAGAGGCAATTGCTGAATCTTAGGCCTGTTGCTTATGCAGTTTTTTTTATTATCAGATAGGTAATGGGAAGATTTTCTGGTTTTGGTATGATTCATGAGTAAATGTTTAGCAGTAAATGAAAGGTTTGCTCTCCAATATTGGTGATAGATTATTGCAGGCTTCGGATTATATTAGAAGTAATTTTGTGCTTAATGAGCACAGGGTTGATGCAGTTTAAACTGATGATTGTTTCTCTATTGCTAGTACATGGAGAGCAATGTTGTAAGTTCATCCTTAAGTCCCTTGGCATTGTTTGGTTTGGTTTTCTTATCATATCCCTTGCTCTACTTTTATATTATGGATTGTTCTTCACAACAATTGTAGACTAGAGACAAACTTAAGGTGTAATCGAGTCGACACACTGTCAAGCTCAAGCTCAACTTGACTTTCAAACTCAAAACTCAAACTCAACTAGAACTCAATCAAGCTTTTTTTTTTTTTGAAGCTCAAGCTTGACTCAATTAAATAATTCATATACTCGAGCTCGACTCAATTAATTAAATAAAATTTTTAAATTTTTCAAAATATATTTTTCAAAATATTGAAACTCGATCGAGTTTGAACTCTATCTTGAACTCGACTCGGTTCAATAAGATATGTTTATAATTATATTAAAATAAAAGGATAAAATGGTAATATATACAAGCTCGATTAAGCTCGTAAGCCTATAGAGTCACACATTTAGGAGCTCGAGCTCGACTCGATGGCCTACTCAAGTAGCTCGAACTCGACTCGACTTCAAGTTTTTCTTGAGTTGATCCCGAGTAGCTCGCTAGTAGGCTTGACTTGGTTGCACCCCTAAGACAAACTGTTTGGTTGGAGAGTTATTAATACTGAATTGTGTGAGTTTTACATAGCTAGTAAGGAAACCTTCACTATCTTTTTTCTGAATGCTGTTTTTCCAACTCAATTTGGTGTAAAATTCTGAAGGATTGCTGCATTCAAAGAAATCTTGTTTGTTGGAGGTGTGAAATCAGCTGGTCCATAAGGAAGATAAGTGATAAATCCTTACTTCGTAGAATCAGAAGATTGGTTCTTCAAGCTGCTGTTTATTATATTTGGAGAGCTAGGAATTTTCAGTTGAAAACTGTTTCAGTTTATTCTGTTTCTTGGCAGATTAGAGAGGTTGTTTGATGGATTTTTGTAATAGCTATGAGTCTAGTTTGCGAAGTAGGCTGTTGTTAGATAACTGGAGATGATGACCTTCAGTTTCCTTTATTGTCATAGCTGTGCAATGAGTTGCGCTTTGCCATTTGCTTTAATATAATATCTGTCTGACCCAAAAACAAGGCCTTTTGGTCAAATATAGTTATTGTGGGTATGAGAAATCAGGGTTCTATGTTAACAAGACTTTTTAGTTGTGAGAACTTGGATAACAAGAGCACATTAGCAGGCAGACACTCCATTGCTTTGCTACCATTATCCAGACAAATTCATCTTTCATGATTTTTCCAAGTCATCACTGAAGTGAAATCTATAAAATTAAAACACTCATACTAATGCTGTGCGAGCTTCATTTATGTTGTTAATTTCAGTAAATTTTATGAGAAGAAAATGCAGAAAACACATTTGAGTAATAATAGCTAAAAGATATTCTGATTTATATGTCACACCATTTCAATTTACCCTTCTAGATAGTAACTCTGCATGATTATTATCCACAATAAAGCAAATGTTGATTGAAAAGATGGCCCTTACCAAAAATTCATCCTCTGCTGACAGAGTAGTTTCAGTAATCTCCGGTTCTGCAGTTACAGCAGGCTTCAGATCATCATCACCAATGGATCGAGTGACCTTTTCAAACAAATAAATTACTTAGACTCATTCATGGAGGGAGGAGAAGAAAAGCGAATGTACATTATGTGATTAATTAAACTCTCAAGAGAATCAAAAGTCAAAATCAAAATTTGTATTTTCTGAACACACAACCAACTCTGAGAACATTCCTGTTGTAAAACTGCCAAATCTTTTCTTCAAAAATTTCTTTCTCTTCATTTCCCTAGTTTTTAAAAATCTCTCTTCTTGGAGAGTCAAAATTCAGTTGAAATTGTATCTTAATGAATTCTTCAATAATAGATATTCTTGGATAGTCTCTCTGGCACTGTTCTGAGGAAACATTATTTATTACACTGCCATAATAGTTTGGCTTGGATCCAAATCTGAGTTGCAGCTGATTCCATACTTGAACCTCTAAAAGATGGGATTTAGACATTTGGCCCCAAAAACAGGTGGAATTGGAAAGGTCATCAAAATTAAATGACCACTATTTTTTTCAAAGAAAATTTTATTTTTAATTTCTATAGCAACCCATGATCTCAATTCATCAACTAACTAGATATAGTTTACAGATGACTATAAATATATATATATAACCATCCTAATATGAAATATTGTGCTCTCTCTATTAAATTAAAGAGTTTCAATATATATCAATTTGTCACCATTCAAATTCCTAATTCTATTCTAACACAAGGTTGTTCATGAGCCGTCTATTAAAAATGTGCATGAAAAAAAAAAAACAGAAACAAAGAATACATTTAGAATAAGAAAGATCACAGAGGTAAGAGAGGAAAACCTGGAGTGCAGCAGGACCAACCCTCCAGGTATCAACTTGCCATTTTACCTGTCCCCCTGCACTAACGACACGCTTCCTTTCCTCAAGACAGCTTGCAATGTGATCCTAACTTGTCAAATAACAATTAGTTCCAAATTTACCTGATAAGATAAGTATTTAAAACCTGTTAAACACACCTTACTCAGGGAAAAGGCATTGCCAGATCTACATAAGATCGTCCTGCAATCACCAGCATTGGCAACAAAAAGTTTGTTTCGAACTATTAAAGCAGCAACAGCAGTGCAACCAGGATGCCAGTCTTTCTGAATTACTCCCCTTGATTTGCGATGAGAATCCAGTTCATTTCGAAATGCAACATCTGTACTAATGAATGCTTCAAATAATGCACTGGTAGGACTGCATTCACACGAAGACTTTTGGCAAGTGAATATATCATAGGCAGAGTGTTGAAAGAGCAAATCTCCAAAATAGGAACAGACCTTCTTTCAAAAGCTAAATTTTGCAGAAATCCTGGCAAAGCTTGAGCCGAAAACTCAGCAGCTGCCGCACCTGCACATTAACCATTTATGTCCATTCTATTACTATAACATGAAAATATTAGAATTAAATGAACTGAGAAACAGGATGAGGGAGATGATTCTAGCCCTAGCAGGATCTTAGAAAATAAGTAATAAATAATATTGTTTATGCAACTTTCAGATTTTTTATTGATTTCTATGTCCTAATTCAACCAAAAGAATTGCTATGTTCTAATCATGTATCTTTGAACTAGAAGATAAAGCTAAGTTACTATCCTGAAACAGGTAACTGGATGCCGAACAGAAATTCTGCATTAAAAAAAAAATTAATATGAAAATGAAAATGAAAAAACTAAGTTAGTGAGAAGCATCCATCTAGGGCATGATCATCTTGTAAATCTAAATGCTCCCAAACTCCAAACCCTTCTCTACTTTTTCTTCACCAAGGAATTGCTTCATTAGAGATGTCCATACACATTATACTTGCAGCCCCAGAGTCCCTAATTTTTTTGTGTAAAGCTCTAATGGCCATTTGAATATTGTTCCCTAAATCTAATCATAATCGACCGTAAGTATTGAAAGACACTCCTTAGCACACCTCTATGACCGTCGAAGATGCCAAAAACATGGATATCCTTTTCATCACACATGTTGGGAATAAGGAAGTGTGTATCCTCCATAGCTTCTCTTCTCCCACATGTAGCAAAGGATCCCCAAGAAAGCACTGGATGATAAGCCAAAGGATCATTTGAAGAATCAAGCCAGTTTCTCAAACCAGGATTAACTGCTAAAGACACCTTCTTTGATAATTGTTCTCCCTGAGAGGACCAGTTAACAGCCTCATGGAACATTTGAATGTTACTGGCACCATCAATGACCAGATCACTCTGTGAAATGGTAGATTCACCTATGACCAGTTGTTCTTCTATTGTCTTCTGCCTGTGTTCTAGAACTGTACTGAGCTCCAAAATGACATCACTAAAAGAAGGCCTGATTTGAGGTTTTTCATCCCAACACCTTTGTATTAATGAGAGCACATTTGCTGATGCTCCTGACTCAAGACCAGCAAGAGCAGGTCTCAAGTTGCCAGACACTACTGCTGCAGTAAGTTGCTGCTCTGTATAGTTCATTTCCAGTACAGTATGGGCCTGCCAGCAGGTGAAATGTCAAGCCAAATTTTGCAATTTTTGTTGTCAGGTTAGAGAATGGAATAGGCAAGACATGCAAGGATGCAATAATGTTTGGTTTATTCTAATTATAATAGAAATTCATGTTCTTAACATCTAGATATACATTATTACCTGGCCATAACAAATTGAATAGATTTGTTTTGAGTGTGTCACTTTATCAGCAAAAGATAACTTTTGAATATTCTTTGTGATATTTGGAAAAGCAACTGAAGATTAACTTCCTCACACACAGTTTGGTTCCAAAAAAGATGGCAAGAAAGAAGAGAACTTTTGTTATTAGAAATAAAAAATTCAATTCTGTTTTATGAAAACTCATGTCAATTGCCCAGGAAAAAAACTTGTGTTTCTAGTTCTGCTCACCCTACCACAGCACCCTTTTCCAAATTGTAGGCAAAATGAAAAAAAAAAAAAAAAAAGGCTCAAAATCCACCTTCCAGAATACAGTTTTAAATTCCTTACAACAAAAAAATTTCTACATGAATTAAAACACATAAAACAAAATTTAACTATCTCTCTATAAGGTTAAATGGTAAATATACATGTGGTGCTCCAATGGACTGAGCCCATAAACTTGATTAAGTCCTACTTTATTTTTCTTTAATCATGTCTCTATTAGACTTGTAAGCGATACACTAACAGCACTAAACAGAACTGCTGTAACGTGTCTGTAAGTCATTAAGTATTGACAACTCACCTAAACAACACAAAAAAAAAAGGTGGTTTTGCCCCTTTTTTTTAATCCCTCTTCTTTTTCTACTTCACCACTTGCACCAGGGCTTCCATTATAATAGCAAAAACCACTCTACCTTCAAGGCCATGTGAAGTAAACAGCCACAACCTAATTAGCAAAGCCCATTCATCATCTAAGAATTCACCTTAGGAAAACCCAACCATTACATCAAGCAGGGCTTTTGGCAATGCTCTCACAAACCTTAGTATCCATATCATTGCTAGTACTTGTTAATGAATATATATTATATTTTGGAATTTGTATAAGGGGCCTTGAATTTAGTCCTTGTCCATGTGCATGTTTGATATTAAACCTTTCTTTACTAGGAGTTAATTAAGAGATATTCCCATTTAAAAGAGAACCACCTCTATGTAAAGGAGTGTTGATCATTTTATAAGGTATGCATAACATATATATAATAGATATAGCATTCTCCTAATCCTTCATTCTCTTGATATTTTCCTCAAGATCTAACTTGAGCGTCAAAATGGCTTCCGGATGGGACAGTCTTTTAACATATTTTTTTGTCTTGCAGGATTATGTCAAATAGGACTGTTCATGATTAGCTAAATTAATCGAAGTTAGTGGTTTATTAGGATTGTGATTAGTGAGAGTTACTGGTTTAGTGGGAGATGGAGTTAGTCATTTATAAGAAGTTAAGGTGGTGGATGGGTGGGAGATGGAGTTAGTCATTTGTAAGAAGTCACATTGCTGGATAGGAAAGCTAAGTAGAGCACCAAAGTAGAATGAAATTACAAGCGAAGAATGTTAGAAACTCCAATGGCCTAGAGAGTATTGATTCGCGCTTACTCTAGAAGACACATAAATGAGGTTGAAATCATGTAACTCAAAACCAATTGACTTGTGATAAGGCCAATCTACACTATTTATGTGCCATTTTGTTCATTTATAATTGTCCAATGTGGGATATATTCGCCAACACTCCCCCAAGTACAACTAGACATGTACTAGTTGTCACTTGCCAAATACAACCTGGCCACATCCAAGGTCATAGACGGGCTGCACCCAAGGTCACAAAATGGGCTGCATCCAAGGTTACAAACGGGCCAAATGGATCAAGCCAAACTCTAGGTCTATAAACGCGAGCCCAGGATTAATGCTCTAATACCATGTTAGAAACTCTATGGCCTAGAGAGTATTGAGCCACACCTTTTCTAGTGGATAAATAAATGGGGTTAAACCGTTGTAGCACAAAATTAATAGGCCTGTGTTTAGGCCCAATCTGCAACATTTACGTGTCACTTTATTTGTTTATATTTTTTTCCAATGCAAGATATATTCTCCAACATAGAAACATGAAACAATAAATGAAGATAGTGTGTTAATGGAGCTACTCTTAAGGAGGTAGCTAATATACTAATACTATAAAAAAAGAACTGAAGACACAAAGGAAGACACCAACTCCATCAATCAACAATAACTCAGATACAATTCAATGTCTTTCAAATATTCTACATAGTTTAGTTTTAATTCTGCAAGTGCTCTTTGTTTCCTTTTATTTAGGCCTCGTTGTTAATTTTATTTTTACGTTCAATGCAATTAAAATTCTCCATGTTTCCTAATAATTCTCTAGTTTGTCCTTCAATTGTTTTCTTAATTTTCTACATCTTTTCATAAAAGCATCATTATTGTACAATTGATTTAAAAATAAACAAATTTAGGTCCCTTAGTTTGCCAAAAATCATTTGAAAGAAGTCAAAATTTGCAAATTCAATAGATTAGTGTACCTCAAACACTTGGCACACTCACAATTTCAAGTTTCAAGGGCCAAAAGAAAATATATTTTGGCACAAATGATGCCAAGAAACTAGAAATTTTATGAGACTAAGATAAGAGTACAATCATAGGGCTAGAATCTCCAAAGTACATTTCTGTTGTGAGGCAAATAATTGAATCAGATAGTTTTAATATTCTAGAAAAAATTTTGAAATTTTCTTCAAATAGCATAAGGACTCTCAAGTTTTTTGGAGAGCGTCATAAAAGAAAACAAGTTATTTTAGAAGTTGCACCAGAGTTTACAGAACATGAACAAATGATGACTGAACAAGTTGTTAGAAAACTCTAGGGCAATTTTCTAGAGCATCCCATGATTGGAGGAAACAAAAGTACATATCCCTAAACAAATAGGAGAGGAGGTGACACTCGCCGCCCTATGAATCTAGAGGAGCCGCAAGATACAAATAGTAGCTGCTTTAATGGCAGGCTAGTGATATGCCAGCAAATTTCAGGGGTTATAAATTCTTATATTATAAGTGAGGCTGAACAAATCAAGGTAACACAATATTGACTAGAAATCAGGATTCTTTAAGAAATTTCATTTCATCAACCATCAATAGTTTCTTTGAATGAAAAGAGAAAGTTGAACAAGAAGTCTATCAAAAAGTGTGGATTCTTGTCTTCCCTTTGTAGTCCAGTGGCTAAAGTGATGGACATTGTAAAGTGAGATCATGGGTTCAATCCTCCACTCCCCCCTTGACCTCCTAGTTGTATAAAAAAAAGTGTGGATTCTTAAATAATTATTGTTCCACTATCGAAAAGATGTATATAAAGTATGGCTTCCTAACAAATGCTTATTTCAAGCACCAAAAGAGTAGAGAAGGTGCATTGTGATGGAAAAACCTCAAATTTCCCAGACATAATATGTGATATTCCAGCAACATGTGAGATTCAAACAAAAATAAGCTACATTTGTTGCTTCTTTACCCATGGAATATAATGCATAATGGCATGAAGTACATTACAGAAAAAGTTCACAATCATGTATAAAATTACAAAAGATATCAAAATTAAAAAAATACTTATTCATATATGATATATAAAAATTATATATTTTAAAAATAATTAAAAAATTACTTAATTAATTATATTTATCATTGTTGATACAACTAATAAATTAAGAAAAAAAATAGTATTTTCAATTTTTTATTTTTTATTTTTTTTAAATTATTTTAATGAATTATATATTTATTATGGAAGTTAATAATAAAATAAGTCATAAATAAAAAATTATTTATTTAAAATATAAAAAATAATAGTCTAAAAATTTTAGGACTGAAATGTAAAAAAAATTAACTTTAAGAGTTGATTAATGGAAAGACTTTTTAAAACTTATAAAAACTTGATTATAAAGAAAATTTATTGTAAGACTTAACTAAAAAAAGGATATAAGGTGTGGAACTAAGAATGCTATTATCCCTTCAAAAGGGAAAAAAAAAAAGTTATTTTTGGGTGGTTTGAATTATATCCTATGTACATGCCGACCTTAAATCATTTATTTGTTATTATTATAAGTACTTATAATTAGCTTTTCTTTACTAACGTATATTTCTAAAAAATATGTTTGTTATTATATACCCATGCTGGAAATTATAATACAAATAACATATATTTCTAAAAATATTTTTCAATGCCAAGACAACATTTGTTGTTTAATTATTTAATACTCATAGTCTTCACAATCACAAACTCTTCTTAGTTTGAGTTCTGAATAAATTCAGCATATATTATAAATAGCAATTTTATGTGTACAATGGTTATCCTACTCTTAAGCTACTAGATTACCATAGAGGATACAGCATATATTGACATTTGTTTTCTTCTATTTCATAACTTATTATTTTTGTTTTTCGTGTTTTGACTACAAATGTTCAATAAACATGATGAGTTGCATCATCCTATATAGATGTAAATGGTACTCTGCACATGCCATTATTCCTCTTATTTTAAATCTACTGCTCTCAATTTGGCTTTAGAAAATGCTGATATTTGACAAGAGGCAAGGATTATATATCTGAATTTTTGAAAAAAGAGCTAACAATGTCATACAAGTTTTTCAATTTAAGTTACTACTCTCCTTACCAACAATATATCAATCTATGCTGGAATGAATCACTATCACAGGAATGGTATACAATTTAGCAAGCGATGTATGACTGCTTTATTCTACAAAATAATATTGAACCCAAGGTCATTCACAACTTTACAAATAAGTCTCTCTCCTTATTTAATTATATAATTACCAAACGTGCCAAATTATTTAGTTTAGTTTGTGAATTGTACACTTAAAAGAGTATTGAATATCCTATGGGAAATAATTTATATTTATGATAACACCCCACTTCTTGATTCATTATGCTATTTCTTCTATTGAGATGCCATCTTCATGTGTCTTGAACTTAAAGCTGCAGGCACATAGTTGTGTAAATAATAGGAAGATGATTTTCAATTGAATGTGCTTATCAACATGGTGTGTATGCTGCTTATCAACAAGGTTATAACAGGATATCCCTGCCAATGTGGTGTATATGTTGCCATGGCTTCGTACTTGTTGTATTCCCCATCATTTGTAGGATGGGATGAGAATCTACTCACCTAATTGCACAAGCTAAAGACTTACATTCTAACAAGTATAGCTCCGTCTTAAGGAGATCATATCTTTCAATTTAAGTTCTCAATTTTATATTTGATTAATTTATAATTTTTAATTTACTTTAAAATAGTTTTAAAATACACACATACATGTATGATATATATATATATATATCATATCATATATATAGATATATATATATATATATATTATTTGCAATCCACGCAAAGCACAGATTGACGAATATATATATAGTTGAGGGATATTAAAAATAGGTTTTTCCAAATATATATATACAAATAGCGTAAATGAGCTGATATGAACTCTGGTTATATCGAATCAAAACCTAAAATCAATACAGGCTATGCACATTATCGTTTTCTGAAAACAAGGTTGTGAAAAGATAAGAAACTGATCCAGTAGTTATATATCAATTATGAATCTAGATTATAAGAAAAAAAGTTTGGGCACCACTTTAAGAAAGCAAGAATAAGTGAGATAAATCACACAAACCACACATTCAAAGTATGAAATTCAAAACAAATTCTTAAAGAACCAAAGAAATCACTCTATTTAATAATAATCAAACTTGTTTAATACAATGCATAAACGATGTTTATATAAGTAATAAAACAAAGCCCTAGTAGGTATCCTTGACTGCAATAATATTTATAGCATTTCATAACATGAGTAGGGATTAAATAGTTTTAAGGATTGGTTAAGTAACATAAGCACTGAACTTTGAGCTATCATCAGATATTCTTGTAATTTTATGCAGAAAAGTATCTAATTCCACTCACACTATTGTCTTTTATAAAGCCTAAAAGGTGCACAAGGGGTATATTTCCTACTACAACTATAAAATTACGGGCTATAATAGCTCCACTTCTAATAACCCATGATCCAACCTATCTTAATTAACATCTTTTTATTCACCAGCCATATCATGTAATTCTGAGATTATTGACATCATAGATATTCACCTCCTAGTTTGTAGGTGAGTCTCACAGAACAAAAAACAATAAGGGTGAATCTCAAGGTTTTCTATATCTCAGTTTGATTCATTAACATATTTCTAAGTGAAGGACCAGAGGAGACATCAATATCCATTATGGGTTGAAGTGGACAATTACAATCAAGGGAACTATCAAGATCCTTCACTATACTTCTTTTGATAGAGATCACCAAAGCTTTCAAATAAGTAATAATTTAGCACTCAACTCAATTCAAATTAACCTTAAAGCCCAAACTAGTTAGTTGGCATATAAACAGGTTACTATTATTCCACCTGGTTTAGGGCACCTGGTTTATGGATATGTATCTTCTAAATAAATAGGGCATTTTGCAAGAGAAACAAAAAAAAAACTAAGGGTTGATGTTTTCTGAGTTCTCAAAAAAAAAAAAACAGATGAAGGAAATATTTTCAGACTTAATAGGGAAATCACTAGAAGTCATAAGACTTTTAACATAGATACATTAAAGGTTAAAAAAATTAAAAATCTAGAAATGTATGGCTAAACATCATTCATATCATCTAAATTTGACTTGCCAACAGGTAAAAAACAGAAATCTCTAACATCCAGATAAATGCTACAGTAAACAATAGCTGACAATGGAACAAAAAAGAAATTTGAAGTATGTGACTGACGTGCAGGAGATGGAATAACAAATAAATAAATAGATAGATAGCAAGCCAACAGAAGAAAGGCTGACCTGAGCTTCTGCACGAAGGTCAGTATATGGGACAACACCAGTAAGAAGCTCACTGCAATAACATTGAAACAAAAATTTCTTGTTATTAAATGAATATTTTCATGTGCAACTCAAGAAAATACTAAAATAATGACTATTAGATAAATAAACAGGACAAGAAACTGAAACCTACATAATGGATAAGTAGGAGTGTAAATCTAAGCATGCACACATAGATAAAGTATTGTCCATGTTTCAACTACAAGCAGATACCCTTTCAATTAATTACTCAAGCAACTAACTTTGGTTCAGTATTAGAGGGATAAGAAATGAAGAAATTCTCTCTCTCTCTCTCTCTCTCTCTCTCTCTCGCACTTCACATAGGCAATGTAATGTCCATGTTTCAACTACAAGCAGAAATCCTTTCAATTAATTACTCAAGCAGCTAACTTTGGTTCAGTATTAGAGGGATACAAAATTAAGAAGCTCTATCTCTCTCAGACACATATAAGCGTGCGCGCGCGCACACAGGCCGAACTCAACTAAAATTTATTTCAGGAGTCACTGGGTTCAGTTTCATTTTATCATGTCTCCATCTTCCCCTATTTAGTCATATTCTCATGGAGATCTTTATGAATCAAACGTTTTCTTACAACTGAAATTAAAGTGGCTTGTGGATTAAACTTTTTCTGTCTAGGGATATTAAACATATGTAATAACTTGTAATTTACTTAAAGTTGAACATCTTCAACCTCAAAGAATGTTAGAAAAGACTAAGAGTATTTTTGGTATATATGAATTCCACAAAATCTTATGGAATTCATTTGCAAATACAAGTTTAATATGTTTGGCTTAAATGAAAACTTCATGGAATTCATTTACAATTGCAATTTTTAAATTTATGGAATTATTTATAACTAAACCAAATTCTAACAAAATAATCAAAATTTCCGAGTGAATTCCATGATTTTAAGTCTATATTTTTTATAAGACTAAAATGTCCCTTTTATCATATTTATTTCCTAACTTACACCTATTCTTTTCTTTTATTGTTACTTTAGCATATAACATTAGCTTAAAAAAGTATTTTTAACCAAATAAAGTATTAGTTGAATTCTAGATTTATACCAAACACAGTATTCATTTAAACTAAACACATAAAATTAATAACAATTCATTGCAAATGAATTTTACTTAAAATTTATTTGGAAATAAAATGAATTTCTTAATAGAAGTAAACTGAACACTACACTTTTTTATTTGCATCAATGATTGTGAGTCCAAAATGACAAAAAATAAAAAAAGAGAATTTCTGAAATGTTTTTCACTCTTATTTCACTTAATAGAAGTACAATATATAGACATCAGGAATTGTCAAATCCCTTAATCCTAAGGTCTAATATAGTAAGCATAATTAGATCTCATAATCCTAGGCCTATAATAGGAAGAAATACAGCAGTAATTACAATAACAAGAATGGAAATCTTAGAGAGGTAATCAAGGAATATACAGCTATATGGGAAAAAACTAAATAAGGAAATATACAGCTATATGGAAAAAAACTAAATAAGGAAATATATAGCTCTATGAGAAAAAACTAAATAAGGAAATAAGAGTATATTGACATCCCCCCTCAAATTGATGCGGGTAAGTCTATCAGCATCAATTTGCTACTGAGAAATTTGTGTCGTTGGCGTGTCAAAGGTTTTGTAAAGACATCAGCTATTTGAAGATTAGTAGTAAGATGAGGAAGAGTGATAACACGTCGAGTAAAAGCCTCCCTAATGTAATGACAATCCACCTCTATGTGCTTTGTGTGTTCATGATATACTGGATTCGCAGCTATTTGAATGACACTAGTATTATCACCATGAAGTGGAGTGGGATCAGTTTGAGGGAATCCAAGTTCTGAAAGAAGACCACGTAACCACACAATTTCAGAACAAGCTGCAGACATGGCTCTATACTCAGCCTCCGTGGAAGATTTAGACACACAGTCCTGCTTCTTACACTTCCAAGAAATCAAGGCATCTCCAAAGAAAACACACCAGCCTGTTGTAGACTTCCTAGTATCCGGGCAGCCAGCCCAATCTACATCACTATACATAGTGAAATGAAGAGCAGATTTGGTAGGGAAAAACAACCCACGAGTAGTTGACCCAATTAAGTATCGAATAATGCGACGAACAGCAGCAAGATGAAGATGTCGAGGTGATTGCATAAATTTGCTAACTATATGGACAGCATATGAGATATCAGGCCTTGTAATGGTTAGGTAAATAAGACTACCAACAAGTTGCCTATATAAAAAAGGATTAAGCAAAAGCTCGCCTTCATCTTTTCGGTATTTCACATTTACCTCCATTGGTGTATTAACAGCAGTAGCATCCTTCAAACCAGCTAGCTCAATAAGATCTTGGATGTATTTATATTGATTTAAGAACAAACCATGATCTCGAGAATGAACTTCTAGCCCCAAAAAATATATGAGATGTCCAAGATCTTTCATTTGAAATGTATTATGCAACATATTTTGAAGCCTAGTGATCAGCCTATTGTCATTACCAGTGATGATAATATCATCTACATAGACCAAGAGAAAGACCATACCAGTGGTTGTCTTATGAAAGAAAAGTGATGAATCATATTGACTTTGTGTGAAAGAGAAGGTGAGAAGAGTGTTGCGAAACTTCTCAAACCAGGCTCTAGGTGCCTGCTTCAATCCATACAAGGAGCGTTTCAGCTTGCAAATTTCATGAGAATCCATCAATGACATACCCGATGGAAGTTTCATGTAAATCTCTTCTTTAAGGTCCCCATTCAAGAAGGCATTTTTTACATCCATTTAATGTAAAGCCCAAGAGTTCGATGATGCAATAGCAAGAATGGTTCTCACTGTGGTCATCTTAGCAACTGGTGCGAATGTTTCTTCATAGTCCAGGCCATATTCTTGTTTATTGCCAAGAGCAACCAATCGAGCTTTGTATCTATCTAAAGAGCCATCAGATTTGAGTTTCACAGTATAGACCCACTTACTACCAATGGGCTTAACATTTAAAGGACAAGAAACAATGTCCCAAGTATGGTTTTCCTCAAGTGCTTGAAGTTCTACTTCCATTGCTTGTTGCCAACACTTATGTTCCATAGCCTATTTATAACAAGTGGGAATGGAAATAAAAGACAAAGTAGTAGACATAGCCACATGGGTTGAAAAACCATCCCTTTCAGGAAGTTTATGAGGTCTAGAGCTTCTTCGAAGAGGAGGTAGATCATTGGATATAGGTAGAATAGGATCAGACACCGCAGGAAGATGGGGAGGAACCTCAGTGAGACCTGTAAGAGGATCAGATGTAGGAAGAGTGCGTCTACAGTAAACATAACCAGGTTTAAACCTTTGTATTGGTGTTGGCGATTCAGGAAAATGTGGTAAAGCAGATAGAGAAGGGAATTCTGAAGTCTGTTGTGTGCTAAAGAAGGGCTGATTTTCAAAAAAAATGACATTCCTAGAGACTCGAGTTCGACGGGCATAAAAATAGCAAAGATATCCTTTTTGGGTTCCGGCATATCCTAAAAAAACACACTTGACAGATTGGGCAGTAAGTTTATGTCTCTCATGTGCAGGAAGGTGAACAAAGCAAACACATCCAAAGATATGAAGATTGGAATAATTTGGTACATGCCCAAACAAATGAAAGTAGAGAGAATCATTGTTCAAGTTGGAAGATGGCAATCTATTAATCAAATAAACAGCAGTAGACAAAGCTTCACACAAAAAATGAGAAGGAACACAAGACTCAATTAGAAGAGTTCGAACAACATCAAGAAGATGGCGATTCTTTCTTTCAGCCACACCGTTTTGTTGTGGAGTGAAAGGACAAGAACGCTGTGATATGATCCCATGACTTTGAAGAAAAAATTGAAATGCATTTGACATATATTCACCACCTGAATCAGATTGCAAGATTTTGATTTTGGCAGAAAATTGTGTTTCAACTAAAGCAAGAAAGACCTTAAACACAGAGAAAACCTCACTTTTAGACCGAAGAAAATATACCCAAGTAAAGCAAGTGAAATCATCGATAAATGTAACAAAGTATTTGTAATTTTCATGAGAAATTATAGGTGCAATGCCCCATACATCAGTATGCAGGAGTTCAAAAGGTTTGGTGGTGTGGCTTTTATGCAAGGGAAAAGGAAGTGTTTTGCTTTTACCAAGTTTGCAAGATGCACAATCAACAATATCACTATTAGAAGAGACTGAATTTTTATTTCCAAGTAAACCAGATTTAAGCAAGAATCGAAATACATGAGAATTAGGGTGTCCTAAACGTTTATGCCACATCTGATTATCACATTGAACAGCATTACAAGCAACATAATTTGACACCAAAGAAGGAGATAGAAGCAAAGGAAATAGACGTCCCACTTTAGGTCCCTTCGCGATCATCTTCCCGGACACTTGATCCTGCACAAGACAACCAGAAGTTGAAAATAGAACAGTACATTTGTTGTCAACTAATTGGCCGACAGATATAAGACTAGTGGACAGTTTAGGAGACACAAAAACAGTATTTAAAGAGGCTGAAATATCACCAACAGCTGTGATAGGTAAGGAATTACCATCGGCAGTATGAATCCGAAGATCTCCTTTATATTTTCTAATATTATTTAAAGGTAAGGCAGTGTTGGTCATGTGATTGGAAGCACCAGAATCAAAATACCAAGGCTTAGAATTAAAATTTTTGTTACCTGAAAGGCCTAAAGCAGAAAGGGCAGAAACTATCATTTGTTGGACCATTTCAGGAGTAATAGAAGACTAACCAGGACTAGGAGCATTCGAGGAATCAACCGAGACATTGTAGGCAGTTTCAGATTTCTTTGGAGGTCGAATGGAACAATTTTTGATGATATGCCCTATTTTCTTACAATAATTGCAGAATTTTTTAGTACAATTAGTAGTAATGTGCCCAAATCCTTTGCAACTATAGCACTGGACATTAGTCATATCTCTGTCTCCTTTAAACCTTCCTTGAGCAGCGTAGGCAACAGGAATTGGAGTAGAATTTTATGCTTTCTGCTCCAAGACAACTTGTGTAATAAGTCGTTGTTCTTCCCTGAGAAGCTCTCCCACACAAATATCGAATAAAGGAACTGGTTCTCTGTTCATCAGGTTAGACCTAATTGCTTCAAACCCCCCTCTCAACTTCATTAAAAACTGGTCACGCTTGCTAATCTCATGCACACTTTGGATAGCAATGAGTCCTTCAGGAGGTACACTTGCATACACAATATCAGTGTACTCAACCCAAAGATTTCTAAAGGAAGAATAAAACTCTTGGATTGACATACTCCCTTGGCTGAGTTGACCCAACTCGAGTTCTAATTGGAACCTTCGTGCTGTATTGCTTTGGTTGTAAATTTTCTTCAAGTAATCCCACATTCCTCTAGAAGTTTTATAAGGCTTGAGATTGAGAAGTATGGATGGTTCCACACTTCCAAGGATCCAAGACATAATTTGAGCATCCTTCACCTCCCATTTCACATATATCTCCTTCTCCTTCTTGCTATTAGGTGCAGGATCTGTCACATCAATATGACCCCATAATTCCTTTCCCTTGACAAAGATTTGAAATTGGAATGCCCAGGCAGAATAGTTCTTGCCATTAAATCGAACAAAAAAATGTTCAGATCGTTCTAAAGACATGATTTAACCAGAACAAGAATTAAAAAATCAGGTCCAAGAAAACAGAATAGAAGAACACGAAAAGAACAAGGACAGAAGACTAAGATCTTGGAGCTAGACAAGAAACCAAGCGCAAGATGAAATGATCTTAGAGTTTAGGCTCTAGTACCATGACAAAAGATAAAAAAAGAGATTTTCTGAAATATTTTTCACTCTTATTTCACTTAATAGAAGTACAATATATAGACATTAGGAATTGTCAAATCCCTTAATTCTAGGGTCTAATATAGTAAGCATAATTAGATCCCATAATCCTAGGCCTATAATAGGAAGAAATACAACAGTAATTATAATAATAAGAATGGAAATCTTAGAGAGATAATCAAGGAATATACAGTTATATGGGAAAAAACTAAATAAGAAAATATACAGCTATATGGAAAAAAACTAAATAAGGAAATATATAGCTATATGGGAAAAAACTAAATAAGGAAATAAAAGTATATTGACACAAAAGCCCTTGTCAAAATCAAGAGATTTCTAGAATAAAAGTAATTGTATTACTTAATATCACTTTGGTACTTTGTCATTTTGAGGTTGTAATAATTTCAATCATAGACACGGATAAGCAAAAACAGGGAAATGCAAATATAGATATGCAGAAATGCTTTTTTTTTTTTTTTTCCGAAATATAGGATAGAGAAACATGTAAATACTAAAACTATAGGAATATATATATATATATTAAAAATATAAAATATTTTGTAATTTTTAAATTTTATATAAAATGTTAAAGGATTTGTCTATTTAAATAAATATTACCATTAATGAACATTTTTAACTATTTGGATTATCTCTCAATCCTTAAAAGATAATAACAATAACTATTGATTTTAATTTTTAAAAAAATTTTCTCTTTAATTTGTTTTTTATTTTTCTCTTTCATTTGATCTTTATTTATTTTTTATTAGGATTAATTTTTTTCTAAAAAAATGAGAGACACATTTCCGATATGGATATGTAAACTTCTATTTTTAATAACTTGCAAAAATGGCATGATACATATCAGGTGTGTCTCATGCATTTCCAATGCATAAAAAAGTGTCGGACACACGAAAATATAAATATTCTAGAGTGTCCATGCAACCTATTCATCCCTTCCACTTCAACATATTTTACGTATTTTGTTATAATCTTCATTTCCATACAATTTTATCCCTTGATAAAAATTTAAAAAAAAAAAAAAACACTAATGAAAAACATTATTTAATTGGTAATCTTAAGCCATAGAGGTATTGCATAAATATATTAATAGCAGTACCAATCAAAACAATACTTAAGCAATAATGGATCAGGATAATAGTATAATGATTAAAAAAAATAACCATTAAACCACATGACATGTTTTCAACTTTTTAATGAAAGTAATTTTGTGCCTATTTGAGTTAAGTTTAGAAACTCAATGCTTATATTTCATGGAAAAGTTTTCCAAACATTGAGTGCATAAATCAATCCATCTAAAATTAAATTTAAATGGAAAAGAGCGAAATGAGAAGAATCTTTACTTTAATGTTCTAAATTATTTGACTTGCTAAATACAACAAATATTAGTTTTAGAAGTGTCTATTAAGGTTGCTGATGCAAGAAGAGTTGAAAGAAGTAGAAAATTTGGGCTTAGGTGAATAGGGAAAAAGAAAAATTAAACTATAGCCATCTAGCATGTGGCATCCACCTGAATGATATGCTACAGATTCTCTTCCATGTAAGCACTTATGTCAATCCAACAAGTGTCCTTCCTATAATGGAACTAACAATCTACTGTTCACAAGTATCAAAGCCTGACTGAAAGAGTAAAGATAAGAGCAATAGGATCTGATTCAGTCCCAACAACTCTAAGGACTTTATATGCAGTCAGACCCATAATGTGTCCAAGCTACATTTTATGTTCTGCATGATTTGTCGAACTGCTGTTTTGTTTCTTAACATTTTGTATCTTCTATATTCCAAAATCTTATCTGCAAAGGCTAAAATATTTTTTCCCTTGCCACCCCCAAAATATGCATTTTACATTCAAACCTATGTATTTCTTACTGCTGCTTGCAACTGAATAAATTCTGTGCAGAATTCTTTCTCTAACCTAGCCAACAAAAAAGCAGTTTTTTCCCTTCAACATCAATTTATTCATTTATAAGTTAAATCCACAGTCACCCTTATCCTCTAAATCAATCCCAAATCCCCAATCTTAACAAGCTTTTTCTCCCAACAAACACATATGATCAGTTAAATCAGATTGCAGGCCATTACTGGTATACGAGTTATCATGTGAATAGCAGTGAGGACATAATATCATTCTCCAAGTGTATGTCCCATTCGTGTATAAAATGCGTTGAGAACATAATCACTGCCTTATATAGCATGTTTGGTGTAAGTGGTGTTCCTGCTACATGGTTCAACTTTGGATTTTAGTACAATCAATTTACAAGGAGCCTGATAAACTTAAGGCTATATTTCAGCCAAAGCTGCATTAATCCACCTAGAGCTTTTAGAAGTTTAGTCCAGTTTCTTGACTTTCTAACCATAATTTCTCCAAGATGATGTCAGTATGCTTAGATCAATAAATCAAATTCAGTCTGTTAAAGAACGTGGATTTACCACAAATGGTTTCCTAACTTAGGCAAGAAAATCAAGCAGCAATCCTATGGCATTCTGTTTTCAAGCCTGCAGTGTAAAGGGATCTAATCTAGCTGCTAAGTTAAGCTAATGGATAGGACCAAATTAATCAAATTTGTTAATGCCCATCAAACCCATCCCATATATGATCTTAGGCCCATTGAGATTTTCATGGAGTCTTTTGATTCATGCAATACTCAAGTTGAGTTGAACCAGTTTACATGCAATTAATAGCTAGAATTATTAATGATTAGTCATGAAATCAACTTTAGTCAAATGTTTAAACTTAAACAAAGGGGCTAAAAGCACAATTAAAGTGCATTGAAATAGAAAAGGAGGTATAAATCCATAATTAATCATCAAAAAAAAAAATTCATTGAAGCATCTGTTACGGTTAACTATGCAACCACTAGAAACACCACAACATGCATCCTATTTCAACTGAACAAATACTTACCATTCTTGATTTTACCAAGCCACACAAAATAGCACCAACACAAAAAATGTATTTCAAACTCTTACTTGATGGATATCCCAAAACTGTATACATCTGATTTTTCTGTGTGTATCTCCTTTCTCAAAATTTCAGGTGCCATATAAATGAGCGTGCCAACCATGTTCTTTTTGTGGAAACCACCAGTAGGCTTTCCTGATGATCTCCAATTCTCAACAGAAACTCCTTTAAGATTCTTTCTGTATTCTGCTAAACCAAAGTCTGCTAGGTGTGGACAGAGGTTTTTGTCAAGCTGCACACATTCATTGCTAGACACATTCATTACTAGAGTTATTATTTTGAAATTTTATGAAATGATTTATTTCAAGTTTCTAATTCCAAATAAAAACTGCTGACCATCTAGGAGATTATGAAAGAAAATTACAAGAACATTTGCTGGTTTAACATCTCTATGCACAATCCCTTGGTTATGCAGATATTCCAAAGCCTTTGCTGGAAAAAAAATATATAAAAAAATAACAGAGGGAATGGAAATTATGTCATATCATTAAACATAATAATTTCAAATTGATGAAAAGGATAAATAAACACATTTAGCAGAATAAGCTAATGAAAATCACACATAGAGCCATGGCCAAATGAACTAACAGAAGAACAGTTAAAAAGCAGCCTTGTCATATCAAATTTATTAGCTACCACAGAAATTAAGTTACATTCCACAACAATCAAGATTCCTCATATTCTTAACTTTCACTCAGGTAACTTAATTACTGAAATTATGTTCATCCTAGAAATTTATTTGGAATGCACCTTCATCCTATAACAGAAACAGGTAATCAGCTAAAAGAAATTTGGTCATTAGCTGTTTCCAGTAAAATAAAATACGTAAGAACTGTTATCTCCCATATACCAGTGATTGCTCTAAGCCGTCTTTGTTGTTGTGTGTATGGGGTTGTGTTGGGGCACAAAAAAGTGCAGGTTTGGAGTTCCTTTTTTTTTCCCCTTTTTGAAAATTGCTTTTATGGGAAAACTGAAGTAAACCACGGTTTTCCCAATAGCAGAAATACTAATGATTAAAAAAAAATCAAATTCTTAAAAACAGCTTTCCAAATAGAACCCAAATAGTAAGGTTAAAGGATTGAATTCACTGTAGGAATGAAAGGAGAGATTGGTGAAAATGCTGAGGTTATACCTTCTATCATGTCAAAAGAAAAGAAGAATTGCCAACCAGGCAAGCATGTCCTTATAAGCAAGAAAACCATAATAAACTCGTATTTGATTACCCAAAAGTCCAGGAGATTAATAAGGTCAGACAGACATTTTTGGAGACTCAGAGTCAACAACTTTAAAATGGTGGAGAGGGCAGGGGAATTACAACAACTGAAAAGGAAGCAACCCTTCCAGATTAAAAACATCAAAAGAAAAATAAGACAAAATAACAGAAACCTTATGTGTCTTTAACTGGAAGAACATAACATTGGCAAAACTGATAATTCATAATTCAATTAGGAATTATGAAGTAAATAACATGCAACGAGAGAAATCATACCCAGCTGAAAAGCAATCATGAGCACCTGATCAATACTTGGACTCCATTCTTCCACATGTAATTTCCGTGCAAGATTGCCAGATTCGTAGAGTTCGAAAAAAAACATGTAATTTGGAGGCTTTGCCTGAGCAGCAGCCAGCCTGGCTATTCTCGGGTGATCTAACTTGCTTCATTGTTACATAAAAAGTAGTCAGCAAACAGAAGTTAATAATGAGATGCCATCATCAACCCCATTAAATCAAAATAACTAAATCAAGTGAAATGAAAGAGTAAAACAAAAATGTGCTTGAGCTAACTTAAATTTTCCAATTTCTTTCAGCAGATTATAACTACAGAGAGAGAGAAATAGAAAAAGATACCATAACAGTTGAAGCTCCTTATGGAATCTATCAATGTCCTCAGAAGTAGACAAAATTGGTTTCTTCACAGCAACTTTTCTTCCATCCAGAATTCCTTCGTATACAACACTCTCTGCTCCTAAACACAAGCACCAAGAAGATATCCAATTACAAAACTGAAAGAGATTTGATTTAAATTGAAATTGGAAGAAGAATTGAGGAGTTACCTCTGGCAATTGGGCAAAGGAGAGTGAAAGAAGGAGGAGGAAGGTGAAGAGGGATGGAATTGCTGCTGCAGCAACCTCTTATGCACGTGTTTGGCTCCACAATATCCACTCCCATTTTTTCTTTTCCTCTACACACAATTCAACAACTGGAATTTGGAATCAGTCGTCCTGGAGATGCCAAGAACTGGAATTGGAATCACTGCTCCTGGAGATGCATGTTTCATACATTTGATTTGACGGAGATTTATGGAGCTTTTTTTTTTTTGGGCTGTGGGAGATAGTTTGCCTGCGACGAAGTTTCCTTTCGGCTTTCTCTGTTTTGTTTCACTTACGGTGAGGACTATTGGTGTAAGAATGCCAAGCTGAGTTTGACCTTTGGTTGTTTATAATTAAACTAGCCGTTTTAGCGGGGTCTGTTTATATTTAATTTTTTAATTTTATTTATTAATATAAATATTTAAATATCTTTAACAAATTTAATATATAAATATTACTAGCATTTATTAGATACTTTTTTTTCATTAAGAACAAACAAAGATGTTTGACACTGTAAAATAGAAACATTGGATAAAATTAGGGTTGCCATAATAGATTACAATCATTCAACCTGTAAAAAATTGTAATATCTACAGCAATAACACCATAAAATAAAAGAAAACAAACCCAATAAAAAGAAACTGATATAGAGCCTACAAACTTAAAGTACCGAAACCCAATTGCAAAATCAAAATAATATCCAGTGTTGACACTGGTTCCTTTCGCAAAAATTGAAGCTCCTTCATGCAATCTATGTAGATGTAGATTTATCAAATCTATAAACCAAAAAATTATTTATGGACTAAAATATCATTAGAAAGGAGATACTCTTAAACTAGATTATAAATTCATCATAGATCTATAACATATAAGCAAAAAACAAGAAAAAAAAATAAAGGAGAAAATGGCCAAAATCACCTTAAAATCACTATTTCAATAAGAAGTTTGCAAAGAGATTGAAGAGAAATGTAATGACCGATATTTTAAATAATATAAATATATTTTGGAATATGTAGTGTTAACAAAAATTTTAATTTTTTTTATATTATAATTAATTGTGTATATTTTTCATTTATCTTATTTTAAAAAAAAAGTTTCATTTATGTAAAGTAATTTATTTGGGAACTCTATTATTTAAAAATATTAAAGTTATTAATATACTATTATTATTATTATTATGCATGTACATTATTTTTATTTTAATTGTCATTATTTTTAAATAGCATTATTATTATTATTTCAATTATTATTAATATTATTATTTTAACTAGGGTTATTTTTTTATTATTGTTATGTGTTGTGTGTATATATATATATATATATATATATATATATATATATATATATATATATATATATAATAGGTCAAAGCACATAAAAACCCTGGTCAACCCCCCTACCCACCCCTCCTTCTTTCTTCTTTCGTTTTCTTCCCATTTTTTTTCTTTTTCTTTCCTATTCTTGCACAAACACCAGGAGCCACCCAGCCTCGCCGGACGCCACCAAGCCACCACCTGTCACCACCATCAACTTCCCTCTCCTTCCCTTCACCTTTTCGTCACCTAAGTTGTTTAGAGCCACCGGAACCTCGCGGGAACAGCAGCTGCAGCAGAGGAAGCTCACCTCATCGACGTCGACTCCGGTGGATCCAACTCTTGTCCCTGGGCTTGCTGGACTCCTTAAGCTACGGTGAGTCCATTTTCAAGCTCCATTGAATTTCAATCTTCCTTAGAATTTTGTCAAATTTTTATTTATGTCCATTTAGGGTTTTATATTTTATATTTAATTTTTGGGTGTGATCCATGGATTTTTACTTTTAGATTGTTATTAGATATAGCTCAAGCTTCTCAACAATAATTTTTGTGTATTTTTTTGAATTAATTTGATTTATGGATTTTTTTAATATTTTAATAATATAAATTGAATTTTTGTTAATTATGTTAATTAATTATTTGGGATGAAAATTTGAGTTAGTTAGTGTTAGAAATTTAAGTTAGTAATTTTAGTATTAATAAAATAATTTTTAGTAAATTTATATAATTTTTGAGAAATTATTAATATTATGTGAATATTGGAATTGTGGGTTAATTGTGTAATTTTATTGAAAATATAGTTAAATAATATGTTTTAAATGATTTTAGAATTTTATAGGGTATTAAATTAATTTTTATAAATTATTTACTATTTTTAGCTAATTAATACTAATTTTTTAAAATTATATTCAAATAATATATTATTTACTATTTTCTGATTAAATGGGTTTTTAACTACTTTTATAAAATATATAAACTATTTGAATAATTAAATGTGAATTTGACTATTTATGTTGAATATTTGAAAAATTGGATTTTTATAAAATTATATAAATTATTTGAGATTTTTATTGACTATTATGAAAAATAATTATATTTAGTGTTTTAATGTTTAAATAAATTATATTGTGATTTATTATTAATTTTATCGATTTTTTAGTGATTTTAAAATATTATTATTTAATATTTACTTTTATCACGTATTGTGAACCTCAGTTGGGAATTGTGTAATTCGGGGTTCCAACCCGAGATGTTGAGCTATTGTGAAGTTTAGAAGTACGTTTGCTTGCAGGATTGACTCTACTTCTGTAGAGGGATGTCCGTTTTACAAAGGAAACTCTGTCGAATTTTTGATAGATTTCTCGTAAAACATGACATCGAGTCAATCCTAAGTTTTGAATTCTGGGTTCGAGTGGAGTCTTCCTTAGAAATTCTAGAAGTTAGGGTTTCTATTTTCTGATAGTTGTTTTATTTTCTGTCTTCTAGCCACCCCTCCAGTAGCATCTACTAGTTGAGGTCGGACACGACGTAGCAAAGGAGCGCATCTATCTTGTAAGTTAATATTTGATTTGCATGTCGAGCTTTCAAATTATATACATAAAATTCTGATGAATTTAAATTTTATGAGATTCAAGTCAATATTCTTAAAATAGTATTGCATGACTTAATTTATAGTTGGTTTATTTTATTTTTATTTATTGTAATTTTTTTTGTTTTATTTATCTTCATTTATTTTAAATAAACTATAGTAGAACGAGCTACCTGATGGATTTCATCGGGACCGTGTGTGCATTGGTAAAATATTGGGTTACATTGATTATATTACTGGAGCCAAAAGTCTGGTGATGTTTTTCTCTTGAACACTGCCAGTAATATGATATTTGGTTGGATTGATTTATACTAGACCCAAAGGTCTGGTGATACTTTACTCTCGAACACCGCCGATAAAGTTGGATTATATTTATTAATTCACTGGGGCCAAAGGTCTGGTGATGCTTTGCTCTCAGACATCGCCAGTGATATTGGATTAGGTGACGTGACTACGGCTGTGCATCCTGGTGATGCTTTGCTCTCGAAATCTGGCAATCTTGGATATAAGTGAGTTGATTGGCTGTTAGAATTGAGGACTAGATTTCTACCTAGTTTTTATACTATAATGTTTTAAAAGCATTTAAAAATTTATTTCCTTCTTTTGAAAAATGAATTTCTTACATGTATATCAAATGATTTGAATAAAATTATAAATATATTATATTTTCATAAAAACCTATTTTAAAGAAAATTTTAAAACCGTATTCATTTCTTTTATTAGCTTACTCAGTGAGGTCTGACTCTCCTCAACTTATTTTTTTTAGGAGTTTGGAAGTCTTCTGTTAGACCTACTTTCGTACGCCGAATAGCTTCCTCACCGGCTATTTTATGTAGGTCTACATAGCTTGTGTTTGTAATAGTATCCGTGTACCACAATAGAGAAATTGTATAACTGCATACTTTGATTTGGATATTATGTATTTGAGATTTATGCACTGAGATATTATTTTGTATAACTGATTATTACTATATTATATGTGATGATGGTATGGTTTATTTAAATTGAGAAAAATCAGTTTGGTGATGTGCATCATAATTTAATTATTGCATTGTAAAGTTTTAAAGGTGAAATGTTTTGTGTTTTTCGTTTAAGGCTTACTACAAGTTTTGGTAGCTTTAAGTTTTCTCATTCCCTAGTGCCGGTCACGTGCCGTCTGGGTTTGTGTCGTGACAAGAAAAGTAAAAATATTGATACTAATCTATATATATAATGAAAATGAATGACATACACAATTTTAGCAATCCGACATGGACAGTGTCAAAGCCATTTTTTCCCATTTTTGTTCAATTATGTTAGTTCTCCTTTTTGTTCACTTGGTAATTCTCTTTCTTGCCTCTTCAAGAAACCCTTCAATTGCAATGTCTTCTTATGATTTCTTTTTCGCAAACCTTTCAATTGATTGATTCTGCACCAATAAATGCAGCCATTAAATTGAGATCGTTCAATTAAAATTGTTTATGTTAACATCTTATCTATTTTATTATGCCTCTTCTTGGATTGAAGGTAAGGAGGTGTAAGAGGGGATAAGGGAAGGAAAGAGAAACAATTAACCTTATTTTGGAAGAAAAGTAAGTATTTTAATGAAAGGGAAGGTACAGTAGACTGTACCCATATGGACATCAAAATGTTCCATTTTTCTTACACCCCAAATGGGGTGTAAGAAAGGGGAAGGGATGAGATGGAATGACATCCTTTTTTTAATGTCAATTTTGCCCTCATATAAAATATTAAAATCATATATTACCCCTTATTATTATCACTCACCAACTCATACTTACACCTTTTTTTCTCCATCTTTCTCCCCATTTGCTCGCTCCTACACTCTTTTTTTCTCCATCTTTCTCCATTTTCTCTCTACAGGTTTGTAATTTAAATTTTTATTAAATTTTTTCTACTTAATTTTTTTATTATAATAAATTATTTATGTTTTATTATTGCATTAGTTTTAATCTTATTGTTTTTATTTTATATTGTAGATTTGTTGTGGCTAAATTTTTTAATTTCTCTATTGTTGCTTTTAAGATAAGTAATATATTTTTAAAATTTATTTTTTTATTTTATTTTTTATTGAAATATATTTATTTATTAATTTCATCGATTTCCAATTATTGCAAGTTTCATAGAATTTAATTATGACATTATTACTATAATATAAATATTTTATATTTTTATATGCATGACATAAATCTTACATCTTCAATATTAATGTCATATATTAATTGTATGGATGAGAAAGGTTATTTCTATATTTGTATTGTTTAACCTTCTTTCACCTTCCCTTACTTACTCTTCCTCCTAATCAAAGTAATATGAATTACTCTTCCTTTAATTATCCTTCCCCTTATTTCATTCCCAAATAAAGGAAGGTAATTATGTACACTTGCCTCTCATTCTCCTCTCTTCACTTTTCATACATTTCCTTACCTTCCTTTAATTACCCTTGCCTTACACCCCATCCAAGCAAAGCCTTAAGGCATGTTCATATAACATCTGTATGTTTTGTGTATGTTATCTTATTTTCTTTTAGTGTATAAATTACAAGATCAAAAGGAGATGTACCTCCTACTCACTACACATTAAAAATCAACTCATTCTCTTAGTTTTTAAAGATAGTTGCTAAGACTCGAGAGGGCAAGTATGAATTAAGTGATTTTGATATTGGTGGTTATAAATGGTACATTTATCTAAACCAGTCCTTTTAATTACATACTTTTTTGTCTCATATCTAAAAAGTTATATAAGTGCTTTTCACTATATGATAGGAAACTATTATTATATCCTAATGGGAATGTAAAAAGAAATGTAAATAACCATATCTCTCTCTCTCTCTCTCTCTTTTAATAATAAACATAATTTATATTAGATTAAAATATTAATACATGGATAAAGCCCAATACATGATGGGGGCTAATACAGTAATAAAACCCAAATATTTTGGGACTCAACTTTAGGGTAGAAGCCCATTGGTGTTAAGGAAGATAGAGACTTTACTGAGAAGTAGCATCAGCGGTAGCAGCAAGAGCATACTGATGCATATCAATCAGCTGCATCACACCAATCTAGTGTTACTGGAACTGGTGATGACTTGGATTGAACCAAAAGATGTTGTCCAGACAAAAAGGAGCAGCCTCGAGCTTGGTAGCAACATCGATAAGTAGTGGATGTTGATCACTTACGAAAACTTCCATCTTCGTCGAGCAGTAAAGGATTAGAGATCTATTTTTATAGCCCAAAGCAGGGAGCTCAATATCCAGAGGAAGCAAAGGATGATAAACTTGCCAAATCATTTGAGTGGCGACATTAAGACAGAAGAGAAGTAGCAATAAGCTTGATCTTTTACATAAAAAGAGGGACAAAACATATCTATCCAACAACATATCTATCCTGCAACTATCAACAACTATTATTCAATGATATGAAGACTAAAACAAGATAGAAATAAAAGTGAAGAATAGGGGATGATTACTGGTTTAAAAACCAGTAATCATCCCTATGAAGAAGCTATCACAATATATAGGCAAAACAACGATTGAGAAAAAAACCAACACACAGTATATTTTCTAAAGATTTAATTTTTCATCTCTCTCTATTTGGCATTAGCAAACACTACAATGATTTATAATGGATCCTATATTGATGTTGGACTCAAATTCTTTATCTATGATCAGATTCAAGACAAGTACTTGACTATACAAGGCGGGTTTTATTTATTATTTTTTATTATTGGCCTAAATACCAATAGTAGCAAAATTCAAGACCTACAATGGCCTTTGTGGTCATTGGTTGATTTTTTTTTACTATAATAATTGATGGCTTTTTTTAAAAAACTATATGCATATAGGAAAGTTAAGCACCATCATGCTTTAAAGGTTAAACATGGTTTTGATCAACTACTCTCCTCTTGCAACCAGAAGTCTTTGTTTCTTGGTTATGCAAAAATCCAACAGGGGAACCAAATGGCAATGTCTTATGCTCTAAAGTGTATTTATCTCTAAAATGAATTCTTTCTCCAATCGTCGAAAGTCTTGCAACCTCTTAACCTCAAACAAACAACCTTCAAAAGTATTGCTTTATATGGTTTTATTTAAATGGTCAATTTTATCATCTATATGCCTTATGCCTTATGTTATTTTTATAAAATTTGCTTGTAATTGATTTATAGACTATGAAATTGTATTGCACACCAAATGTTTGATAAAATGTTTGATTGAAAGCTTATAATATCATTAGAGGATATAATGCTTTTGAGATGTGATGGTAATAGTGTTGCTCTGATTCTACCTTCCTCCAGTTCACTGAATCCATATTCTTGTATCTTTTATTACCATTACCATTTTTTTTGGATAAATCCATTATAAAGCTCCTAAATTTTGACACTTTATTCTATTGAACCTCTCAATTTTTATTGTATTTTATTAAGTCATCAATCTTTTATTTTCGTATAAATTAAGGACAAATTAGACTGAAGTAATGAAATTGTGAAATAAATTCTGTTTACTCTACCACAATTATGACTTTGATGGTAAGTTTTAACATTGAATGTATCATTAGAATTATCAATTGAAACAAATAACCTCCATGAGCATTTTTCTTTACACTTTACCCTTACCCTTTTTCTTTCCTTCTTCACAAAACATATCTCTAAACCTTTTATAATAACATATTTAACAAAAATGAACCTGAATTGTTGTATAATTTCGTTACTTTAGTCTAATTTGTTATTAATCTATACAAAAATAAAAGAGTGAGGGCTTAATAAAATACAATAAAAGTTAAGGGGCTCAATAGAATAAAATATCAAAATTCAGGGACTTTATTATGGGTTCTTCCTTTTTTATACTAAAGTCTCTATTTCTTAGTTGTGCAAAAAGGAATTGGTATATGAAGCTTGTGGGTTGGTTTTAAGAAAGAAACCAAATTAATTTAATAAATTGTATTTTTTTTTACTGTCTTTAACGTAAATAGTGTGAAATGATGAGCATTATAATTAATGTTTATAAATGATTCTTTGTGCCCTATTATGTCTTATCGTTAGTGAATCAAATATTTTGAATATAGATAATGGGGGATTGTGATGTTCTGAATTTAGATGGAAGAAGAAAAGGAAGAGATGGGTGTTGGTTGTGTTGGTAGTGGTTGGGAGTGAGAAATGTAGAGATTTTTCTAAAAATATTTTACCTAAAAGAATTGTTTGCTGGCTAAATTACCACTTAAGCCTGACGAGTGATAACTAATTTTCGAGACTACTGGGTTGAACGTCTTGCAAAGCACTGACCAAAGGGCAAGGTGAGAGGTGGGGGGAATCCCCAAAAACACTCTGATGCCTAAATTAGAGAATAGAAATCGGGCGGAGGAAAGATAACTTGAATATGTGTGAAATGAGATGTCCTCTTATGAGGGGTATATGGTGCTATATATAGTGATACTCAAACCTGGGAGGAATAGGAGTCCTTATGGGTCAGTGAATCATAGTCTTTGTAGGAGAGTATTCCTTCTTCAGTTAGGATTCCTCTTTGAGGTAGTTCCTTAGATGGATTTGTCTTCTCCTTTGTCCATGTGTTCCTATTTAGGGGGGTAGAGGACCCCTAATTAGGTGGGAACATTCTAGATGGTATCAAGAGTCCCCCCCGGAGTATGCGGATATTTATGTCCGTTGCGTCCGAGTAAGATACAGATGCCTTTATATGGGTAATAAGATGCAAGTGAGCTGAGGTGGTCAGCCCTAGTCATAATAAGCAGAGCTTGGTGCCGAGTATGTTGGTTGATCATCATCGAATCGTAATCTGTGGAACTGGGGTACCTGATGAGTGAGTATGATCAACGCAATAGATTAACCCGTCCAGTTTGGAACAAGACAGAAATAGTCATTACTGGATTTGTAGATGCTCGGCACAGGGGCGCGAGGCTTACATGCTCAGAACCTCAGTACTACAGAAGCGACCTGAGGGTGCCAGCTTTAGTCACTAGACTTTATGTGAGCGAGACTTAGGTGCTCGGCTCAGGGACGCGAGGCTTATATGCTCGGAACCTCAGTACTACAGAAGCGACCTGAGGGTGCCAGCTTCAGTCACTGGACTTTGTGTGAATGAGACTTAGATGTTCGTCATAGGGGTGCGAGGCTTACATGCTCGAAACCTCAGTACTACGGAAGCGACCTGAGGGTGCCAGCTTCAGTCACTGGACTTTATGTGAGCGAGACTTAGGTGCTCGGCTCAGGGGCGTGAGGCTTACATGCTCGAAACCTCAGTACTATGGAAGTGACATGAGGGTGCCAGCTTTAGTCATTGGAATTTGTATGAACGAGACTTAGATGCTCGGCACAGGGGTACAAGGCTTACATGCTCAGAACCTTAGTACTACGAAAGCGACCTGAGGGTGCCAGCTTCAGTCACTGGACTTTGTGTGAACGAGACTTAGATGCTCGGCATAGGGGCGCAAGGCTTACATGCTCGGAACCTCAATACTACGGAAGTGACCTAAGGGTGCCAGCTTCAGTCACTAGACTTTGTGTGAACGAGACTTAGATGCTCGACATAGGGGTGCGAGGCTTACATGCTCGGAACCTCAGTACTACGGAAGCAACCTGAGGGTGCCAACTTTAGTCACTGGACTTTTTATGAAGAATGGGCTGGGAGTGATGCTTGAAACGTCTCCTGACTTGCTTGATGGAGCAGCCCACTCGAAGATGTGGGTGGGCCAACATGGGGTGATTCCATTTCAACTCTTGAGACCACGTGATTGATGCGTCATTTCGTGTGTCAGTAAGCGAAACGCTCGTACATCCGTCATCGCGACTCTTCGCCTAATGGATTATTTTATTCCCAACAGGCCCTTGGTGGTCTAGGGAGGAGCGCAGTAATAATGAGGGCAGTTAATGGTGTGCTTCCAGGACTTTCTGTGCCTTTATAAATACTGCTGCGCTTGCTAACTGGCTCATTTTACTTTCTTCTCTCTTTCATTCTGTTTTTGCTGCGTTTCTACTGCATTCACCATTTCTATTCCTTCCTGCCATAACTCTCGCTTGAGGTTACCAGGTGATTCTTTTCATCATTTCTTCCTCCTCTTTTTTGCCCCTCTTTTGTCATTTGGTTTTCGTTCCCTTCTTTGCTATGGCTCCTCGGGAAGAGATTAGCTCTGACCTCTTCGTGTCCAACGTAGATAGTGAATTGTTAGGGTGGTATAGGCGGCGGCTCTACATCCCCACCAATTATGCACTTCACACTGTAGATAGAAGGTTTAGGGCCCATACCCCTTTATTAGGGCTAAGTAAATTAGTGGTGTATTTTGACCAGTTAGAGGGGGGTCTGAAATTTCCCTTAGATCCCTTTGTCAAGAACTTTCTTAATAGAAATAATATTGTGCCCGGTCAGCTTCATTCGAATAGTTATAGGATACTGACCGGGTTCATCCAGCTGATGCATGAGGAGGGTAGGGTTCCCAATCTAGACATCCTCTGGTATTTATATAGGCTGACTAGGAAGAAGGGAGAGCTAATGTTCTCCCTTTCAGCCATACCCAACCATTCACTTTTTGTTAAACTTTCGGATCTTCACAAGAAGTGGAGATACCATTTTTTTGTTGTGGAGCATCAATCGGACTTCCTGGATGTCCGGAGGATGTGGTCGGACGAGTGTCATAAGGTGACTCATCCAGCGAAACTTTTCGATCTAGATACGGAATTAGTTTTGCGGCTACATCTAGACGGACTCGCTTAAGCTTGATCCGTAGAGGATACATCCCAGAGGTATCTGTGGAGAGTCTATCCGAGTCGCGACCATTTCCCTGGTATGATTTTTTTTTTTGAGTTTTGTTTTGTCTGACTATTCTTATCTTTCCATCTGTAGATGGCTGACTTTTTTGATTTTATGGGTGGGATTTCCCTAGTAGATGAGCCAGTTACAATGGAGGAGGGCCGGAATGATCCTTCCCCAGAAACTGAGGCTCCTCCTGCTCCGGAGGTTATTCCTGCTGACCCTAAGGGAAAAGCAATAGTGGAAAGTGAGCGGCTGGAGCGGGTCAAACGATGAAAAAGGCGGCTGATCGAAGCAGAGTCAGATGCAGAGAAGCTGGACGAAGAGATTTACATCCAACGTCCCCGGTTATCTGGTTGTCCGGATATGCGGGGCTGGATACTGAAAAAGATGAAGCCCCTGAGCATCTCCAACAGTCAAGTACGAGACCAGTACGCCGAGTCACTGCGGTTACCCGAAGACATGCAGCGTTGGTCGGACGAGGGACCGGACGGATTGCTCAATTCTATGATCGGCCAGTCACTTGAGGTAAGGGGGTTTCTGGTACTTAATATAACTGTTGTAGTGGAATTTTGGCTAAGTTGCTTGGTTGTTTTTGGCAGATGACTCAGGCTTTGCTACTGGCGAAGGATCAGTACTTCTACTTAAAGAGCCAGTACAACTTAAAGGAAACTGAGGTGGGGACGATCACTATAGATTTTGAGAAAAAACTGGATAACGCCAAGGCAACTCTAGAGCACTGCCAGATAAGATACGTGAAGGCTAAATCTGACGCAGAGGCGAATCAAAAAAAGGTTTCTGAACTGGAACATAGCCAGGCCCAGTTGACAAGGAGGATCGAGGAGCAGGATCTTCAGATTGCTGAACTTCAGGAGAGGCTGACAGAGCTTGAGAAATCTCATGCCAATGATAAGAAGACATATCAAATCATGGTAGGGGGGTTTCTCAAGGCATAATGGGCTGAGTGCAAAAGGATCTTACTCTCTCAAGACTCAGGATTGGATTTGGAGGCCTTAGATCGGATAACCCCAGCCGATCTGGCCAGCCTTATTACAGAGGATGACGTCTGTCGAAAGGATAGATCCTTTTCTATGAGAGAGTCTGAAGAGGCCTCTGCTACAGTTGGGTCTGGCGAGCATCCAGAGGCTGCCAATGATGCTTCCCCCTCAGTTTTTGGGACAGGGGGTTCGGGTGTGGAGATACTAGAGTAGATATGTATAGGTTTATGTGTATCTTTTTTTTTTTAACCAATCATGTGTAAAGACATTCTTTATCAATAAAGATATTTTTTATTGAATCAAATTGTGTGCTTGAGTATAAGATCACTGATAATATTTCCTGAGGGAGTCTGAGTTCCAGAACCTCAGTAGTTCTCTGCCTCCTCTTTCTCTTAGTTTATACGCCCCCTTTGTTATGCATTCTGAGATCTGATACGGGCCTTCCCAATTCGGGCCTAACTTACCGGTACTCGAGGTGCCTTTGCCAATATCTACTCTTCTGAGTACCCAGTCACCCGTCCTAAAATTCTCTGTTGGTTTACGCAGATGGTGGTATCGGGTTATCCTTTGCCGATGTGCCTCTGCCGTTGCTATCGCTTGTTCTTTTCGTTCCTCTAGTATATCAAGGCATATCCGTGCATTGACGTTATTAACGGCGTGGTCAAGGTCTTGGCTTACCCGGTAACTTGGGGACCACCCAACCTCTACTGGAATTACTGCATCCATGCCATAAGTTAGTCTGAATGGCGTTTCACCAGTGGATGATCGGGGTGTGGTTCTGTAGGCCCAGATTACATTGTTCAGCTCTTCGACCCAGTTCCCTTTCTTGTCGACGAGTCTTTTCTTTAACCCTTGCATGAGGATTCTGTTGGTGACCTCAATTTATCCGTTCATCTGTGGGTGAGCTACTGAGGTGAAGCGCAGTTTTATGCCAAGGTCCGAGCAGAAACTTTTGAATTTATGGTTATCAAACTATTTACCGTTGTCTATAATTAAAGTGTGGGGGATGTCGAATCTGCAAATGATCTCCTTCCAGAAAAAGTGTTGTATTCGGGCTTCTGTGATGGTTGGGACTGCTTCTGCTTCTACTCATTTCGTGAAATGGTCAATGGCCATGATTAAGAACTTTTTCTGTACGGTAGATGGAGGAAAAGGACCCAGGATGTCCATCCCCCACATGGCGAAAGGCCATGGGCTACCGATGGGATGCAGAGGCCGAGAAGATTTGTGGCTAAGTCGAGCATAGTGCTGGCACTGGTGACACGATTGTGTTAGCTGTTGGGCATCCTTAGACATGGTAAGCCAGTAGTACCCCTGGAGCAAGGCCTTTCTAGTGAGCAAATAGTGGGACTCATGTGCACCACAGATTCCTTTATGGATTTCTCATAGTATGTAATTTCCCTCTTATGGGGAAATGCACTTTGACCAGGGGTGCGAGAGGGATTTTTGGTAGAGCTCCCCTCGGTGGACGGAATAGTGGGCTGCTTTGGCCTTGAGCTTGCAGCTTGTCTTCTGGAAGTGTGCCATGCTCAAGATATTGGATGATGGGCTGTATCCATTCTGAGACTACTTTTGTTCTGAAAACTTCAGTGTCCTCTGTGCTGGGATTGGTGAGTGATTCAGTGAAATTAATATCCCTAAATGCTTGACTGTTCTCAGCTGTGGATTTAGCAAGGTAATCGGCCTCATTGTTGTCTTCTCTGGGAATCTGGACGATATTCCATTGGCCTCCATCTTGCTCGATGTGTTGCAAAAGTCGCCTGGCTTTGTCTACGTACTTAGCGATGCAGGCATCTTTGACTTGAAATGCTCCGCTGACTTGGTTGACTACTAGGTGTTCGGTCCTGACTACCACGGCTAGTTTCAACCCTGTAATGAGTGCTTCGTATTCAGCTGCATTGTTGGTGGTATTATACTCTATGCAGACTGCGTATTGGATATGAACTTTATACGATCCCCTGAGGATTATTCCCGCGCCAGAACTGTGAGCTGATGATGCTCCATCAACATAGAGCTTCCATTCTGGTATCTTGGTCAAGGTTACATCTTTCGGAGCCATTTCTTGGACAAAATCTGCTAAGGTCTAGGCTTTCATCTGCTGTCGAGGTTGGTAGTCAATATCGAACTCGCTGAGTAAGACCGATTGCACTAGCCTGCCTAAAGTCTCTGGTCTCTATAATATTTTTCACAGTGGAAAACAGGACTGGACTATGATATGGTGAGCTTGGAAGTAGTGCCGAAGCTTTTGAGAAGCATGGACCACAACTAAGGCTAACTTGTCCAGCATGGGGTATCGGACTTCAAGTCCTCAAAGCATCTTGCTGACATAGTAGATAGGGCTTTATTGGCTTCCCTCTTCCCTTACCAGTACTGAAGCGATGCATTCTCGGCCAACAGAGAGGTATAAGGTCTCATTCAGTATCGGACGGCTGATTAATGGTAGGGAAGATAAAAATCTTTTAATTTCTTCAAATGCTGTTTGGTAATCAGTGGACCACTGGAACTTGTTGGAACTTTTGAGAGCTCGGAACAATGGTAGACATCGCCTAGCTGAGCAAGAAATAAAACACCCCAGTGCGGTTATTCTACCATTTAGCTTTTGTATATCACGAATGCTCTTCGGTGCTGCCATGTTGAGTATGGCTTCCATTTTTTCTGAGTTGGCTTCAATGCCTCGTTGGGAAATCATGAACCCCAGGAACTTACCGGCCTAGACTCTGAAGATGCATTTATCAGGATTCAACTTGATCCTGGATTGGCTTAGTAATTGGAGGACTTGATCCACGTATGTTGGGTGGTGCTCAGAGTGCTTGCTTTTGATGATGATGTCATCCACATATACCTCCATGCTGGTTCCAATCTAGCTCTGAAGGACTTGGTTCATCATTCTTTGGTATGTGGCTCCGGCATTTTTCAGTCCGAAGGGCATCACCTTGTAGCAATACAGCCCTTCGTGTGTGACGAAAGATGTTTTCTCCTGGTCTTCTTTCTTCATGGGGATTTGGTGATAACCTTGGGCAGCACCTACGAAGCTGTATAAGCCATGGCCAGTGGTGGAATCAATGAGCTGATCAATCATTGGTAACGGGTAGCTGTCTTTAGGGCATGCTCAGTTGAGGTCGGTGTAGTCTATACACATTATGTACTTCCCATTTGCTTTTTTAACGAGTACTACATTGGCTACCCAGTCCCGATGAGTAACCTCTTTAATGAATCTGGCTGCTAATAGCTTTACTGTTTCCTCGACAATGATCTTTTGTCTTTCGTAGGCGAAAGTTCTTTTCTTCTGTGCTACTGGCTTGGCCCCTGGTTTGATGTTTAGACAGTGACAGGTAACCCGCGGGTCCACGCTGATGATCTCGAAGGCTTGAGAAGCAAAATCTTCTGAGTGTCTAATAAGGACGTCCCTTAATGTGTCTTTGATGTCTTGATCAAGGGCATTACCAATTTTCACAGATTTTCCTCCCCTGATTCACAATGCCTCCATGTCTTCCACCGGTTGTGGATCAACGTCTTGCTTCTCAACTTCCCATGCTTTTAAATGAAAAGCCTCCGCCAGAGATTTCATGGTCATCTTATAGCATTGTCTGGTTATTTGCTGATCTCCCCTGATAGTAAGGGTCCCCGTCTTGATCGAAATTTTCATGGTTAATTGCTGGATGCTGGTGACTGCATCTACTTCATAAAGTACTGGTCGTCCTATTATCCCATTATAGGCTAGTGGTATGTCTACCATGTTGAATGGAGTCCGAACGATTTTTGTTTCCTTATCCTCTTGGTTTTCGAATTCTAGATCCAGATTGACAATCCCCATTGGTTGCACCATTCCCCCATAAAAGCTAGTGATGGGGTTTTGGATGGCTGTTAAGTTGGTGATGGAGTCGCCCATAGCTTTGTATGCATTCCAAGATAAAACATTGATAGCACTCCCATTATCGACTAATAGCCTTTTGACCTGATACTTATTTATGCATGTGGTTATCACCAGGGCATCACTGTGAGGGTGATGTATATGCAAATTGTCTTTCGAGTTAAAAATGATGTCGTTTTTACCGGGTTTCGTTTTTCCTCCTATACTACGTTTTAATCGTTTCCCGGTGTTTTCTCCTCCTACAATCATGTTGATCATTCCAATCAGTTCTTTCCTAGCTTTTTTTGCCTCAGCTTTGTCACGGTCATGGTTTTTCGTGTTTTCGTGTCACCTCGGTGCGTCAGTGAAATTATCAAGCTTTCCCTGCTGCATTAGTTTTTCTATGGCACTCTTCAGTTCTTTGCAGCCTTTTGTGTTATGGTCGTACTCTCTGTGGTACTCACAGTACTGGCTTCTATCATGAGTAAATCTCTAGCTTGGGCTGATTCTTTTGGCCGGTGTAATTTTCATTCCATTCTGCCTAACCCACATGAGGATCCTGGATCGAGAAGTGTTCAGGGGTGTATATCTATCAGCTTCCCTATCAAATCTATCTACTGCAGCTCTGAAATTCATTTTTAGGAAGCTTACTTGTCTCTGCTTTGGCCGTTCATCCTTAGTTGATGGCTTGTCTTCTTCCCGATGCATCCTCCTGTCTTCGTCCATCTTTATCATCCGAACCACTATCTCCATTGCCTCTGCAAAGGTACTCGGTTCTTTAGTCATCAATTTGTCTTTTAGCTTTCCGAGTCTGGTACCATTTTTCAAAGCTTCTATGGCAACTTCATCAACAAGGTGCTCAATCTGCATAGCTATTTTATTGAAACGGTCAAGGTAACTTCGTAGAGATTCGTCAGCCTCCTGCCGACACATCTGGAGGTCGTTGATGTTTTTTACAGGAGGGATATTGATGATGAATCTGATATGGAACTACTCGGCTAGATCCTCAAAAGAAGTGATAGAATTCTCCGGGAGCCGATGAAACCATTTTTGGGCGCTCTTTGTGAGTGTACTTGGGAAGACTCTACACATGATTCCATCATTCACATTCTGGAGCAGCATTTTTATCCAGAAAGCAGATAAATGACTAATAGGGTCTCCTGTCCCATCGTATTGATCAAGCTGCGGGATTCTGAACTTACTAGGAATCTCTGTTTGAATTATTCTACTGACAAATGGAGTTCTGCTATCCATCACCCATTCTTCTTCCTTTCTAGGTTTAGTCCGGGCTTTGTTCATTGCTTCCTCAACCTTCTGTGCTAATTTCGAATCATCGAGAGCTGGGATGGACGAACTACACTCCTCTTCTGGTGCTTTACCCTTCCCTGTGCTCATCCCTGGGGCTTGTTGGGGTGCTGCATTATCATTATTTGGAGCCGATTCAGTATGATCGCTCTGTATTATAGCGCTTAGTTGTTGTTGCATCAAGGTTATCTGTGCCTGAATATTTTTATCATGGCCTCTTTGCTTGCTTGGTCAAGGCTGAGCATTTGGGTAATTGTGTTTAGGTTTGGAGTGGTTATTGTTGGTGTTTCTAGTAGGCTTGGAAAATGTATCGAGGGTATTGATCGATGGTGCTGCAGTGGAGCGTAATATGGGAGATCTATGCCCAAGGACGGGTATCTCGGGGTGTTTTCCAGAAGTAAAGGTGCATGACCGGATGTGGCCCCAACAAGCTGCAAGGTAGGCAATGGTATTATTGCTGGGAAAGGGTTTGAAAGGTCAGTCAAGAGAATAGGTGAATAAGGATTGGTGCCGACCTCAGGAATTTAGGCTGGAGGTGGGCTAGAAGTCATGGTGAAGGTGTCTTTAGCTTAGCAAGTGAATGAATGGTTTTTCCCAAGGAGTTTTCCACAGACGGCGCCACTTGATAACTAATTTTCGGGACTCCTGGGCTAAACGTCCTGTAAAGCACTGAGCAGAGGGCAAGGTGAGAGGTGGGGGGAATCCCCATAAACACTCCGATGCCTAAGTTAGAGAATAGAAATCGGGCGGAGGAAAAATAGCTTGAATATGTGTGAAATGAGATGTCCCCTTATGAGGGGTATATGGTGCTATATATAGCGATACTCAAACCTGGGAGGAATAGGAGTCCTTGTGGGTCAGTGAATCATAGTCTTTGTAGGAGAGTGTTCCTTCTTCAGTTAGGATTCCTCTTTGAGGTAGTTCCTTGGATGAATCTGTCTTCTCCTTTGTCCATGTGTTCCTATTTAGGGGGGTAGAGGACCCTTAATTAGGTGGGAACATTCTAGATGGTATCAGAGGAGTTTTGTAATTTTTGATTGTATGTGATGCCACAAGATTCCATGGAAACCAAAATTCTCTTTAGCCAGTCACAAAGGACAAATGTTACTTGTGCTGTGAGTTGCTTGTAGGGATTATCTGTAATATGATGTTCTTGAGAGTCTCTTTGCATATGTTCTTACTTTACTTGACCTTGAAACTTGAAATGCACATGGCCCTTAACCTAATCCATTACTCTAATTTCTTAGGATATTGGAGGATATGAAGTCTAAAAACAAGAATTTCATGAATTTATTGACCTTTCTTTGACACACCATGAACTTTGTAAGCAAATTAGTATAAATCAACACCAGGGCGTGTTACTTTATGGTCCTTCAACCACTAGTAAAATTATGTTTGTAAAGGCTGTTGTTAATCACAAATTATATCATTTGACCTCTATCTATATTGCAGTATGGACCAAAGTCCTTCACACACGTGTGAAAAGTTGTTATTTTAGCACTCTTGATTTTTTTTAACACTGCTTATTTTTTTAAAACACTTTTGGGGCATGTACATCTTCTTATTCTATAGCATTTGCAGCAACCAAACAAAAGCTAAAAACTTGTTTTTTGTCTATTAATTTTAACTATTGTACATTATAATTGATGAAATAAGAATATTTTATGACTTGTATCTCAACCTTTTTTTTTTTGTTATTTTAAAAAAATATGCTTCAAATAATAGTCTGCTCTAACATATGACTTTGTATTGACTTGAAATCTATAAATACAAGTAAAATTTTATTTATTATAATTAAAAATAATAATAAATAATTTTTTAATGAATAAAAATTTTATTTTGACTAAAATCATGAATAAAAATTAAATTTAACCGCTGTAATTAATAAAATAAAAAGGTAAAAAAATTTTTTTGATAAATAAAAAATACTTTTTATTTTTTAATGAGATTTAAAGTGAATCTGTAGGTGAAAGTTAATGGATCTATAGGTGAAGGTCAATAAAAATACAAGTAAAGGTTAATGAACTTACAACAGACTCAATAATCTTTACTTACATATTCATTGAGAACCTACAATAGGCTCATTAATCTTTACTTGTAAGTCCATTGATCCTCAATAAATATGCAGATGAATATGAATGAACTTGCATAATCTTTATCAATTAACCTATTAATTTTTATAATACTAATATTAATTTTTACTTAATATTGACTTATGATCAATCATAATCTTGATCCTTAAAAACCATGTCACCACTACAAATTACAAAATTTGTGATTCTGTTCTTGGCGATTTTAGGGACATGTGTATCTCAAGCAATGTCCCGAACATTCATCAATGAACAGATGTCCTATACGCATTAAAAAGAAAAAAAAAAATTTAACGGACGTGTAATGAATCTCTAGTCTATGATATGACAATTGGTTGCTAATTCTAATGCAGCTTTCATTAAATTTATTCAAATGTACTTGGGGCGGGGTATGCCTGAAGTTCAACATTGCTTATATATAATGTCATTATTGTTGTGAAATAAAGATTGAATTACTTATTTTGTTATAGAACTAAACTTGAATTTAGTAGTATTTAACTAGAAGAAAAATATTTTATAGTAGAATGATTTTGAGAGAATTTAGAAAGAGTTTGGAGAGAATTTAGAGAACTATAATATTGAAAGAATTTGGAGAGTAATCTATCTTTTCTTCTTCTTAATCTTTTCATTAATGAATTTCAATCCCTTTATATAGAGATTTTATTTTCACTATTTGAGTACTATTCTCTCACAAGCAATATATTGTTCATTCACAAGCAATATATTGTTCATTCACATTCATAATACTCCCCCTTGAATAACAATATTTTGCAACTGCCTCGTTAAAACCTTGCTAAATAAAACCCAGTGGGAAAAACTTTAGCTTAAGGAAAAAGAGTACAGTGCATGATATTCTCCCCCTCAAGTTGATATGTATAATCTTCCTTCACATAGTATGTAGATGTCGCATTCCAATATCGTGAACGTGCTTTTTAAAGATTGCAGTTGGAAGTGCCTTTGTGAAAAGATCAGCTGAATTCTGGCTAGACTGAATATACTTGATATCTATATAATTGTCTTTTATTAGCTCTTGAGTGTATGAAAAGAATCTTGGAGGTATATGTTTGGTTCTATCACTTTTGATATATCCTTCCCTTAACTGTGCAATGCATGCTGCATTATCTTCATATAAAATTGTTGGACTTTTGTTGACTGGAAAACCACAAGATTCTTCAATATGATGTGTCATTGATCTAAGCCACACACACTCTCTACTTGCTTCATGTAGTGCAATAATTTCAGAATGATTTGAGGAAGTAGTGACAAGCGTTTGTTTCTGGGAACGCCAAGAAATTGCAGTTCCATTATTTGTGAACACATAGCCTGTTTGAGATTTCGCTTTATGAGGATCAGATAAATGTCCTGCATCTGCATAACCAATCAATTCTTGTTTTGAATTGTTAGAATAAAATAAACCCAAATCAACATTTCCTCGAAGGTATCGAAGTATATGTTTGACCCCTTTCCAATGCCTTTTTGTTGGAGCTGAACTGAACCTCGCTAATAAATTAACTGCAAAAGAAATGTCAGGTCTAGTAAAATTAGCAAGATACATTAGAGCTCCAATGGCACTGAGATATGGAAATTCAGGACCAAGAATTTCTTCATTTTCTTCACAGGGTCGAAATGGATCAGTTTCAATATTGAGTGATCTAACGACCATTGGAGTACTTAAAGGATTTGCTTTATCCATATTAAAGCGTTTCAAGATCTTTTCTGTGTAATTTGATTGATGCACAAATATCCCATTGTGCATTTGCTCAATTTGTAAACCAAGGCAATACTTGGTTTTTCCAAGATCTTTCATTTCAAATTCTTCCTTTAAGTATACTGTTGCTTCATGGATCTCATTTTCTGTTCCAATGATATTCAAATCATCAACATATACAGCTATAATCACAAATCCGGATATTGTTTTCTTAATAAAAATGCATGGGCAAATAATATTACTCACATATCCTTTATTAATCAAATAATCGCTTAAACGATTATACCACATGCGCCCAGACTGTTTTAACCCATATAAAGATCTCTGGAGCTTGATCGAATACATTTCTTTGGGTTTTGTACTTAATGCTTCAGGCATTTTAAATCCTTCAGGGATTTTCATATAAATGTCACTATCAAGTGATCCATACAAATAAGCAGTCACAACATCCATAAGACGCATTTCTAATTTCTTAGAAACTACTAGGCTAATCAGATACCTGAACGTAATTGCATCCATAACAGGAGAATACGTTTCATCATAATCAATTCCTGGCCTTTGTGAAAAACCTTGAGCTACAAGTCTAGCTTTGTACCTTATTATTTCATTTTTCTCATTTCTCTTTCGTACAAAGACCCACTTGTATCCTACAGGTTTCACATTTTTAGGCATAGGAATAATTGGCCCAAAAACATTTCGTTTGTTTAGTGAGTCCAATTCAGCCTGCATAGCATCTTTCCATTTTATCCAATCATGCCTATTTTGACATTCCATGACTGATTTTGGTTCAGGATCATCTTTGTCATTTATGATTTCACATGCAACAGTATATGACAATGTTTCATGACTTTCTTTATTTTCTATTTCTTCAGGGATATTTTCCTCACTATCAATATGATTATCTACTCCCTTTCTCTTTCGAGGATTTTTATCCTTAGAACCAATTGGTCTTCCACGCTTCTGGCGTGTTTTAGACTCATGAGTGTCTTTATTCTCAGATTTTATTTCTGGAATTTCAATACGAGCAGGAGCATTGGCTGCTGGTATATATGATTTAGTCACTCTTTTTGTATCAGTAAATGCATCTGGCAATTGATTTGCAATTGCTTGTAAGTGCACAATCTTTTGCACTTCTAATTCACATTGTTTTGTGTGAGGATCCAGATGCAATAATGATGGTTCATTCCATGAAATATCCCTTTTCACTTCTTTCTCCCCTTTTCCTAATGTTGGGAAAACAACCTCATTAAATTGGCAATCAGCAAAACGTGCTGTAAAAACATCACCAGTTAGAGGTTCAAGATATCTAATAATCGAGGGTGTTTCAAACCCAACATAAATTCCCAATCTTCGTTGAGGACCCATTTTTGTGCGCTGAGGTGGCGCAATGGGTACATATACTGCACAACCAAAAATTTTGAGATGGGAAATATTTGGCTCTTGACCAAATGCCAATTGTAGTGGAGAGTATTTATGATATGCACTAGGTCTGATGCGAATTAATGAAGCAGCATGTAGGATTGCATGACCCCAAACTGAAATGGGAAGCTTTGTTCTCATTATTAATGGTCTAGCAATAAACTGAAGTCGTTTAATCAATGATTCAGCTAAACCATTTTGAGTATGTACATGGGCAACGGGATGCTCAACAATGATCCCAGTAGACATACAATAATCATTGAATGCTTGAGATGTAAATTCACCAGCATTATCAAGTCTTACCCTCTTGATTGTATAATCAGGGAATTGTGCTCGTAATTTAATAATTTCAGCAAGCAACCTTGCAAATGCAACATTACGAGTTGACAATAGACAAACATGTGACCATCTACTAGATGCATCAATTAATACCATAAAATATCTGAATGGTCCACATGGTGGGTGAATTGGCCCACATATATCACCTTGAATTCTTTCAAGAAACATAGGTGATTCATTTTGAATTTTAGATGGTGAAGGTCTCAAGATTAATTTTCCAAGAGAACAAGCTGTACATGGCATTTCATTTGATTGAGGAATTCTTTGCCCCTTCAAGGGATGCCCATGTGAATTCTCAATTATCCTTCGCATCATTACTGATCCAGGATGACCTAATCTGTCATGCCATAAATTTATTATTGAAGGATCATAAGATTTTTCTTTTACTGCCATATTTGATTCAATTACATGTATATGCATGTAATGCAATCCAGTAGGGAGTTTTGGCAGTCTTTCCAATACTTGCATTTTTCCTGATTCATAGGAAACTATATTTAAATATTTGTTACCATTTATAGTAATAGATTGGGTATCACACCCATTTCGATATATGTCATCAAAACTCAACAAATTTCTTGTTGATTTTGGTGAAAACAAAGCTTCATCAATTATAAACTTTGTTCCATTTGGTAACATAAATTTAGCTTTGCCAATTCCTTCAATCAGATCTACAGGACCTGATATTGTTTTTACAACTGCCTTTGTGGGCTTTATTTCAGAGAAATAATCTCTATTTTTCAAGATAGTATGTGTAGTACCACTATCTGGTATGCAGAGATCTCCAATATTGTCTTTATGTTGAGTACAATCCATATTAAACTTCAAAATAGATAAACACAAAATTAATCAATTAAGGTAAAAACATAAAATAATTATAAAGTAGGACATTTTATTTAATTTAAAAATAACATACATAACAATAACATATTCTTCAGAATCAAATAAGTAATAACAATATACTTAAAATTATAGATGTCTCAATTTCCATTGTCAGTAAAATCATCAGTAAAATCAGAAACATCTAAATGAGTTGTATCATTAACATGAGTATGATGCTCATTGAAGTTTATTTCCTTTTCTTTGCCTTTCAATGATGCCTTATAAAGTTGGCAAAGATGTGGTGGTGTTCGACAAATTCGTGACCAGTGTCCTTTACTACCACATCTGAAACACACAGTTTCAGACTTATATTGAGGCCTTTCTTGAACACCACTGATGACTGATTTTAACTTCTTTTGAGGTTGAGTCTGAGTTTGTTGTGGAGTATTACTATATTTATTTCCATGACCATGGCCAAAGAATTGACCTCTTCCACGTCCACGACCTCTACCTCTCCCACGTCCACGGCTATTATAATTTTTATATCTGGAATAATTTGTAGCATTTGCTTCTGGAAATGCTATTGAGCCAGTGGGACGGGACTGATGATTTTTCATCAAGAGTTCATTATTTTTCTCAGCTACCAGTAGGCATGAAATTAGTTCAGAATATTTTTTAAATCTCTGCATCCTGTATTGTTGTTGCAGTGTAACATTTGATGCATGAAATGTGGAGTAAGTTTTCTCCAGCATATCCTCATCTGTGACTGTTTGTCCACAGAATTTTAATTGTGATACTATTCTGAACATTGCAGAATTATAGTCACTCACTTTTTTGAAATCTTGAAAGCGTAAAGCTCTCCATTCATCAGTGACTACTGGTAGTATTACATCTCTTTGATGATCATATCTGTCTTTTAGATCCTTCCAAAGAACACTTGGATCTTTGACAGTCAAATATTCACATTTTAATCCTTCATCAAGATGACGACGGAGAAAAATTATAGACTTGGCCTTATCTTGCAATGAGGTGTTATTATTTTCTTTTATGGTATCAATTAACCCCATTGATTGAAGATGCATTTCTACATCTAGAATCCAAGACATATAATTTTTTCCCGTGATGTCAAGAGCAACGAACTCAAGCTTTGCTAGATTTGTCATTATGATAACTAATAAAAAAAATATAACTCAATTAGAATTCATAAATTTGATGACTACTAAAAAAAATCAAACATGATCAGAATTTACTAATTAATTATATCATGAATGAATATTGCAAGAAATAATAGTGGTACAAAAAATGATACAATAATACTTGAAATTATATCAAATAGAAAATCATCTTCCATATTAATTATTCCTAAAACAATTATAATAGTCATGATCAAAACACAAATATAAATATACCAAATCATGTTTACAATTTAGAGTAAAGAGAGAAAGAGAAAATGTATGAATTTGTGTGAATGAATAACATTTATAGCTCATCTATTTATAATGAAAAATATAGCCGTTTATTACCGTTATATTACCGTTGGTAATAAAAATATAGCCGTTAGAAATTTTTTTTTTTTTTTTTTTTTTTAATATAATATATTGAGAAATAAATTGTATAAAGTAAAATCAATAAATAATGTTGATATGATTATTTATAGCAAGTGAATTAACATAACGATATGTATAAATATGGGGCAAAACCGTCCATTAATATAAAATGGGGTATAGCCTTCCATTAACATAAATAATAAAAAAAATAAATGTGCATAAATATAAATTGGTAGGAGGCATAGCCATCCATAAGGTTAGAACCATTTCTAGCAATATTTGCATCAATGGTGTAGTTAGTAAAACAAAATAAAAATAACAATTAATATAAAGTTAGATTGAAGAAATAAATATAAATATATAAATTAGTAGGAGGTATAGCCATCCATGATAATATATAATCAACTAATATATTCATAAATATTAAATATTAAGAAATATGTACCTTATTATTTTGATTGAGAGCTCCTCGTGCTGATAACGTGTTGTGAAATAAAGATTGAATTACTTATTTTGTTATAGAACTAAACTTGAATTTAGTAGTATTTAACTAGAAGAAAAATATTTTATAGTAGAATGATTTTGAGAGAATTTAGAAAGAGTTTGGAGAGAATTTAGAGAACTATAATATTGAAAGAATTTGGAGAGTAATCTATCTTTTCTTCTTCTTAATCTTTTCATTAATGAATTTCAATCCCTTTATATAGAGATTTTATTTTCACTATTTGAGTACTATTCTCTCACAAGCAATATATTGTTCATTCACAAGCAATATATTGTTCATTCACATTCATAATAATTATAAAGTTATAGTTAGGCACATTGTAAAGTAATAAATTGTGATCAAACTCAATGTGCTACAAGTGTTGAATCCACATGATAAAAAATTAAGTGTTAAAGCCACACAATGAAAGCGAATCAAGTATAGATTGAAATATTATAAGACTGAATGCAAATATTTTATTTGAAATTTTAAGTTTTAAATATTAAATTTTAAATATAAAAATTTTAAATAAAATATAGTTATATGTTATTTTAAATTCTTATTGAATAAGTTTTTTAAATTTATTGTGAAATTTATTTCAAATTCTTTTGGATACAAATTCATGAGATTCCCAAATAAGAAATTTAATTGAATTCCAAATCTGTACTCAAATCTCTTTCATCCAAACATAATATTATAGTAACCTATAAAATTAAAGTGCAAATTAATTAAAAATTAAAAATTATTTTGATAATAAGTGACCATTTAATTATATGGAATCAAAATTAATTACAATAATAAGTGTACGATTAATTGTAAACTAAAATTATATAAAAGTACCTACTAAATTAAAATAGTTAGTATTAATTAAGAATCAAAAATTAATTAGACAATAACTAACTAATTAATTATATAAGATTAGAATTAAATACGACAATAAATAGCCAATTAGTTAACAATTAAATAATAAAAGCAACGTATAAAATTGAATTGATTATTCATTAAAAACTGAAAATTTTGTTGATAAGTGGCAAATCAATTATATGATATTAAAATCAATTATAATAATAAATGGCTAATATAATAAAAGTATTATTTTTTATTTTTTTTAAAACAATCAATTAATTGTAAAGATAATGAAGTTTTCAATTTTTTTTGTTATGTACTCCAATCGAATTTAGTTAGAGGTTAAATGTTTATTTCATTTTTATTTTTTAATTTTAATTTTATAATAGTATTTTTTTATTTATGTAAACTTATTATATGTATGTGTATATATATGTGTGTTTTTACAATTATTTTATTATTATTCTAAAATATTGAAATATTGATTAAAATTTTATAAAATATTAAACCACAAACCACCCATCGCGCGGGACTATAAACTTAGTATTCCTGGTTGGCGCGTTAGTGATAAGTCAACCAGCAACATTATAAGATACATTTTTCTGAAGCAATTTGCAAACCATGATTCCCATAACAAAACCGGAACGAAAAAAAAGATCATCTTATAGTTGAGGTTATATCAATTGACAAATTAGCAAATGTAAAATATTACAATTATGATTAACAAAGGAGTGAAAGTCATTAGTGACATATGATTAATAAGATTATGGTTCATAATTAGTTTGTTTGATATTAACTGTGGCAATTAAATGTTAATATTAGAAGTGAGCATAGTAAAAAAATGAGAATTTAAAATCTAGTCATACCAAATTTTGAAGATTTTAAAATTCAAATATTCAATGTGAATACCAAATTTAAAAATATTCATACTAATATCATTTCATTTTCTAGGACAGTACAGTACAGAGTTTTGGTTTTTTCAAAACGGTTTGGTAGGGTAGAGTTCAAAACAAAAATTCAGAAATTTATATTATATACAAATTTGTATTATTGATTGAATTTATATTTTTTTTACCAACAAATAAATAATAAAAGTTTGTGTATGCTTACATTTTTCATATAAACATATATTGAATAAATATTTTCAACAACTGTGTATATATATAGTAGTTATAAAAATTATAATACTATTATTTATCTCACCAATTTTAAATAATATCAATAAAATTATATTACTTCTTCGTAATAATAATAATAATAACAATATATTTTAATTAATAAAAAGGAGCAACAACATTTTCAATTCTAAAAATTATATACTTTTTACAATTAAGCCTAAATGCTCAATTTGTAACAATTTAAGTTTTGCGAGTATTTAAAAATTTAACCGTTAGTCTTATCCCGTTAATCTTAACAAACTAAGCATATATGACACTAATTTCGCCTATGTGATATTCATATAATCACCACACTAGCCATGTTAGTTGCCTAAATAAGCTCCTTCATCTTCCATTTTCTTCTTCTTTTTCTTCCCATATCTGCAATTTATACATGTGAGAACCAATTTGCAAAGGAAGTGATTCCTTCCATAGCTCCTCTCCAACAATCAAAACATTATTTTTACCTCTGTAGATCAGTAATTAATAGAACAAATACACTTCTAAGAGAAAACATATATGGATCTTGTAGGCATTAATAAACAGAATGAATTTCACAAATTGCATATAAACTTTTTTATAACTATTCTTCATTTTGAGTATACTAACATTTCTCCATAACTTAAAGTGACAAAGTGTATCGAACACCAAACAAAACTCTCTATATTTTGCTACAACTTCTTGAACCCGATAAAACTATCACCATGAATTTTAGTGCAATGCACCTTTCCCAAGAAGCAACATCACAATGAACAACGCAACTGAATTATAATGTCTTGCCTAATAGAATTCCATTTAGGAAACAAAAAGAACAATAATGCTGAAATTATCAAAAGTTGGCATCTTTTTATGTTATGGGTCAGCAAATAAATCATTTAAAGCATCAAATTCAAAGAACTACTATACTAATCTAGCATGAAAGATATCTACTCAGCCAAAAAAAAAAAACACAATTTTAAAAAATAAAATGAACTGGGTCATTAAGAAAATTTGCATTGTAAATGGAAGAAGAAGAAGAAGAAAATGGAAGAAGAAGGAGCTTATATGAACGACTACCATGACGAATGTGGCAATTACATAGATGTCATGGGTGCAAAATTAGTGCCACACATGCTAAATCTGTTAGAATTAATGGGATAGGACTAATAATTCAATTTTTAAATACTCGCAGAACTGAATTGTTATAAATTGAGCATTAAGGAGTTAATTGTGAAAAGTATATAACTTTTTGGACTATAAATGTTGTTTTCCCTGATAAAAATGACGCTTCTGTTATTTTTCTTTATAATATCATTACTTACTTTAATTAAAACGACATAATTTTGGGCAAAACTATCTCGTTTTAATTATATAATATATCTCTATATATTAATATGCAATAAAAATAATAATTATAATATTATTTAGCTCATTAATTTTAGCTATTATCAATAAGAATAAGTTACTTATTAAAAATAATAATTAATATGTTATCAAATATAATAATAATAATAATAATAATAATAATAATAATAATAATAATAATAGTATATTTTAAATAATAAATTATACAATATAAAATCATATAATTTTAATTTTATTATTTTCATATTTTAAGTTTAAATATTGTCACATCCCATTTCACATAACTCGAGTAGATGGTAAGTATGTCATTTCATCTCACATAGCCTGAAATAAACACTAGAACCTACTTTTCTACACTCTTCAAATTATCTTTAATAAAATTAAATAAACTTAATACTTAGCTTTTTATTTAAATATAAATATTTATATAGAAATAAGTCGAGTTCACATTCAAATAGTAGTAAAGACTAAGTTAACAATAGTTTTGTAAATAATTTACATTAACATGTTTACAAAAATTTTAAACTTAAAATATATAATATTATAGCCACCGAAATGAGAGCAACACCAAAGTAAGATTGTTAGGCCAATCTTAAATAATTTATCTACAAAACTCCTTAAATAACAACAACAACAACAATGATAATATTTCTAGTTAGATTAATTATTAAAGTTAAGGATGATTCTATAACCATTATACTTTAATTATTACATTTCAAGAAAAAGATTAATTATTGCAATGATTTTATTATTAAAAAAAAAAGAAAATTATGAAGCAGTTGTCAAGTTGAAGCATTACTTGTGTAGTCACCAACAATTTATAAACGTATTTTTATTTCTATTTATTTATTTTTTCACATTACTTAAAAAATATAAAACTCAAAATTAAAAAATAACAAACTTGTATTCTTGAAATCAATAATTTGAAAACAAACTCAACAATAATATCCTAACCATTAATAAAAGTTGTTGAAGGTTAAAAGCATTAGTAAAACAAAGGAGGGAAAGAAAAAAGAAGAAAATGAGGTAAAAAAAAGAGAAAAAAAACATGAACAGAAAAGAGAAAGGGAGAAGGGAAAATTAAACAGAAAAAAAAAACAGAAAGAGGTAAAAAATGAAGAAAAAATAAAAGTAAAGAAGGGAAAAATGAATGAGAGAAAAAACAAAGGGAAAAAAAAAAAGAAAAGTGAGAAAATAAAAATTTAAAAAATAAAAATAAAAAAGAGGAGAAAATTAAAGAGAAAATAAAAAAAGAAGAGTAAAAAAAAGATAAAAAATATTTAACAGAATTAGTACTTAGAAAAAAACAGAAGGGTATGAAAGTAAATATCAGATAGTAGGTACATTTACGTTCAAAAGTTAAAAAAAGACAAGTGTGAAGGTAAAAAGGGCTTATAATTAGACGTGCAAAATAACGAATCGACCTAATTTGATTCGTTTTTATTTATCTTTTTGTATTTATATTTTTCATATTGCATAACTGAATTGAACTAAAATACAGTTGTTTAATTCAGTTTTATGTGTAAAAATTTAGTTAATCAAAATAACTGAATAAATTGAAATTTAATTTTTATTTTATTTTTCAAAAATAGTATAATAATTTAATAAAAAAAATATTTAAATAATTAATTTTTTAGAAATTCGGTTTGTTTTTGTCAATTCGTTTATTAGAAAAAAAGTTCAATTGTTCTTCAATTTTAATTCAATTTTTTAGTTCGGTTCTATCATTCAAAAAAATTGCCCAATATATATATATATATATATATATATATATATATATATATATATATATTTGTGTTTTTTTTTTTATCAAGTCCAAAAATCTTCACATAAAGGAGCGCAAAATAAAAATATATCCTGTTATTTAAGATAATTATCTTAGATCGTGGCCTTTCTCGTTATGATGTAATACCTGCAAAAGATGATGGTGAAAAGAAAAGTTGATAATGTAGAAAAGGGAAATTATGAGTCAGTTTGAGTCACACACACATATACATAGTAGATTTTTATAATTATGAAAAACAACTCTCATTGTATATAATATTGTTTTCCTTTTGATAATCAAACATAAAAATGCTTTATTTGATCCTTTCTTGGTTCTTTTAACATTTTCCAACTCTTTTTTTGAGGTTCAAAACCAAAATCTAAATAACAAAACAGAAAATTACAAATCCACAGCCACACGTTTGTACAATTCTGAAGGGAGTCGAGGAGTGGCCACTGCCTGTAATGGAGTTCGCATGTAGGTGACCAATCCAGGATTTTCTGACATGTCAATTTCCTCAGGCTTCACACCCTCAGGTGGTGTCCAACGAAAATGGTGCAACAAGTGACCTAACATAGATGTGACCATATTGATGCCAAGTTGTGCACCTGGACATATCCTCCTCCCTGCACCAAATGGAAGCAACCGGAAATCATGCCCCTTCATATCCACGTCCTCCTCGAGGAACCTCTCTGGCCGGAACTCTTCTGGGTTTTTCCATACTGCTGGATCGCGGGCAACGGCCCATACATTTACATGAACATTCGATCCCTTGGGAATATCATAGCCACCGAGTTTGACGTTAGTATTTGCACGGTGAGGGAGCATTAGCGGAGTTGGGGGATGCAACCTCAGTCCTTCTTTCGCTACACATTGTAGGTAAGGAAGACTTGAGAAGTCAGGCTCTGTCAAGACACGTTCGAACCCTATAACACGGTCTAGCTCCTCTTGAGCCTTCTGTTGCACTCTTGGATTCTTAATTAGCTCAGCCATTGCCCACTCTGCTGTGATTGCAGTTGTATCCATGCCGGCAGTAATCATATCCTGCACAAAATAAAATGGTAGGATTAATTATACAGCGACAATCAATCGTGTCCTGAAGAACTTGAGAGAGTTCCGATTCATTAGTTACCCAAAGTAGTCCAATAATTGTGTCCTCGCTAAGGTCGTATTTCTCCTGCAATGTAAGTAACGCATCAACAAAATGCTGCTTTGCACCCCCACTCCTCTGGCGAGCAAGCGTATGCTCTTCCATGATAGCTCGGGTGAGTCTGTCTCTTTGAGCCCCGTGCTTGGCAAATGCCTCCTCCTCCAGGGGGAACATCCAACGAAGCCAGGGGATGTGCTCTGCCATGGCAAGTGATGCACCTAGCTTAAGTCCATTGGCCACAATCGCCTTGAATTCTTTGCCTTGCTGGTCCATTGTGCCCTCAGCGTTTACAAATCGCTTGCCGAATGCTAGCCTTGTTATGTTGTTGAATGCAACTGCTCCCAAATATTTCTTCACTAGCACGCCATTTTCATTAGTTTCTGCATCATGTGGTGACAGAAATGTTAATGGAAACATTCAGGTTCAGCTGTAATCGAACTTCAATAGGTTGGTTGGTCCATGCTCACAGCTAACTACAGTGCTAAACTCTAAAAATGGCCCATGCAAAACAGGCCCAGATTATTGTTTTGAATTGAACTCAACCGCCCTCATTTAGAACACATCTAAAACGACAACTATTCCAGTTCAAAGTTGTCATCACAGTTGTCACATTAGGGAAAGTGCCATCACCTAACTTATCCTGAGCAAACATTGAAAGTGAAGGTACCGAGAAAGTGGTGTATAATCATATATATGTACCAACGTGCCTTAATGCTCACCTTAATTTGAGAGGTCATCCGATTCAATTAGAAAGATTTAGATCTACCAAGAAGTCTATCCACTCAAGGGAAAGAAAAAAAAAAAAAAAAAAAACTATCCACAAATTTAGAGCTTGTTTGCTGTTGTATATTTATTTTTTTAAATTAAATTAGTGCCATTTAAAAAAAATGAAATTGCAAAAATCAGATTTTTTTGGGTGAAAACGTACGTTTCTAATCTATATAATATAATGACAAAAAACAATTTATTAACGTAATTTATTTTAAGTTATCAAATTTTTTAAAAAAACAAAAAGATACACAAAATAAAAAATTTTCAATAACTTTTAACAAAATATTATTGAATCACAATAGACATGGGGGGATAAGTCAAAATTAACAGAATATAAGAGGGATATAAAAAATAAACAAAAAGTTGTACAACTTACCAGGATTGGTGCAGTCCATGAAAATAGATTCAACCATAGCAGTAACCTCATCTTCCCTGATAGGTCTCAAAGCTTCAAGTCTTTTAGGAGTGAAAAGCTCAAGATTACAAACTTTCCTCACTTTCACGTAGTGAGGACCATAATCAGCCCAAATAAGATCTTTCCCGTCCCTACTAAACTTGGCAGCTGACCTGCTCCTATGCCTATCAGCTAAATGTTGATCTTGGTCTTTCAGCACTTGTTTAGCCAATTCTGTATTAGAGACGATCACGTTCAATGTCGAGCCGAACCAAACTGAAATGATCGGACCATAAACTTGAGCCCACTCCGCAAAACACCTGAACCTCACAGGCTTGATGTCGTAGAGGTTGCCCACGATCGGCCATGGCCGTGGTCCGGGGGGGAGTTTGAAGCGCAGGCGGTAATAAAGTTTGTACGTGAATACGAGGAGAAAGATTGAAATTGGTATGACTGTTATTAGAGGCAAAGCCATAACAGAGCAAGATCGTGTAAAGGCTGTGCTTTCTTTCCTTTTTCTTTCTTTTTTTAAGCCAAAGAAACGGTAGGAGAGGTATTGGTATATATGATGAGATAAGAGAGTAAAGAGTTGGTGAATGGGTTTTGTTTAATATTTTCAGGGAGAGAGTCAAAAATGGTGACTAATACGCATATGTCTCGTAGTAGGTTATTGAAGTAAGTGTTTATTTGAATTCTATAAAGCTATTTTCTTATATAAAATACATTTTAATCGAATTTGTAAAATAAAATGTAAAATTTACTAATAAAATAACAAAAAATATATGTTTTATTTATATTTATAAGATTAAAAAACATGTTTTATTTACGACTGTATTTTATATGAAAAAATATTTTTATAAAAGTTAAATGACTATTTAAAAAGTTTTAAATAATAAAATAAAATTTAAATCTTACGATAAAAATTTGTGATAATTTTAAATGACAGAGAGTAAACGTCTCGTAGTCGTAGGCACAGAATGGTTTGGTTCATAAAATGGAGTGGGCGACTGGCCCATCAGGATGCGTGGTTGTTAATGATGGTGGCGCGTGCTGTTCATGTACCGCGGTGAGAAACTGGAATAGGTTTTTGATTAGTTGTTGGCGGTTGGTGAGGTGGGACGCTTTATCAAAGGGATGATGATAAGGAATCAAAAGTTGGTGAGATGGTAGACCATTATGTTCCATTAGCCCACGGATTAGACCTCACCAAAGGTCTATCAAAATTAAAAAAAAAATTGTCAACTGAAAATTTGAAAGATTTCACTAAAAAAAAAAAAAATCGTTTGTTTTTCCCTTATAAATAACAATTTTTTTTATTATATTACTTTAATTTCTTACATATGGAGAAGAGTTAAGGATAAGAATTTTTGCACTCCACCTATTCATACACTTAAAGTTTTATATTGAAAAAAAAAAAAAGATAAAATAAAAATAAAAACATTAATATATATTTGCAAGTTATTAATTAAAAAATGTACATTTTTTGTTAAAATTTTTAGCATGATGGATTTCATTATTTAGTTTTAAATTTTTATTAATTTTGGTACTTTTTAATTATTCGGATATATATTCTAGGATTTATTTTAATGCAATAGGTTAAAATTTAAAATTTTAACTATAATGTATATTTAATATGTAAATTTAGCTATATAATTTATTTTTAAAAAATTAATCTTTAGAATATAAAATAAATCACTAGAGAATCCATTATATTGTTATTAGTTTATAAAAGAGAAATAATGCCATATTTGATTTCTTATAAAATCAAATTCTTTATAGAAAATTAAATATTTTTTTATAAAGAAAAAAATTTCAAAAATAAAAATTTTATAAAAAGAGTAATTTCAATTTCAATTTTGGTTAACTTTCTAAATTCAATAAATTGCATATTTTGATAAATTATATATTTGAATTTTCTGTTTTTAATTTAATCAACAGAGTTCTCTATTCAAAATAGCTACTTAATAATTAAAATATTTTTAATATCATATTTAATTGCACTTTTATAAAAAAATTATTTTATAAATTATTTTACTTTGCAAATATATTTTTTGTAATGAATTTTATTTTATGAAAAAAATTAAATATATCTTTGTATAATTATCAAACTCATTCATATAAATATATAATATTTATTTTTCTATTATAATCTATTATCAATATAATTAATTCTCTAATTATTTATTTTACATTCTAAATTTTGAGTTTTTGAAAATAAATCATATATTTAAATCTTTTGTATTAAATATACAATATGGATAAATTTTTTGATATTAAATTATTGTATTGAAATAAATCTCAAAAAATATATTCAAATAATTAAAAAATCATCAAAATCAATAAAAATTTATAACTAAATAATGAAATCCTCAATGCCTAAAATTTTATTCTATGATAATTTACACTTTTTAGTTAATAACCTGTAAATATTAATATTTTTATTTAATAATTAAATATATATATTTAAGAATCAATATATGTTGGACATTAAAAAATAAATAAATAATAGATTAAAACAATTAAACGTTAAAAATTTAAATGTTGTATTAACTATTTAAGAGTAAGGATAACTATGTCATTTAAATTAATGAAAAAATAAAATATGAATTGCATTTATAAACAAGTGGAGTTCAAAAATCTCCACTAAGAGTTAATTAATAATAGGACTAATTATTCTCTATTACCTCTATTTTATCATATGGGATACTACTTATTTCTTTCATTAAATTTTCTATTGGAATTATTGTTAGCTTATCACAAGTTTTCAAAATATAAATTAATGCAAGAAATAATTATTTTTTTTTTCATGTATTTGTTTATTTATATTATTCGCCTTTTAATATTTAAAAATTGTATATTTTTATTATTATATCATTTTTCTTAGAATTTATATTAAATTTATTATTAATTAAATATAAAAATGATAATTATATTTTATAAAAAACATCAACTCTCTTTTGAATTTTGAGTCGATAATAAATTAAATTTTATTTTAAAATCAATTAAATTAGCTTTTTTAATTTTACATATTGTATTAATTTTATATAATTTTATTTTAAGAATTTAATTGTGCTTTCAAAAATTACTTTTAGATTCTTACAAAAGAATTTAACATTTATTAAAATTTTTCTTTTTTAAAATTTTCAATTTTAATCTAACTACTCCCAAAATAAACTCATAATTTATTACTAAATATTTAGCTTTTATGTATTAACTAGTTATGAATTAACACTTTACGTAAACTGCAAATATTATATTTTTTAAATTAATTAATTAATTAATTTTAATAAATTAAAACTACAATTTAATTAATATATAAAAATGAGAACTTAAAAAGTTATTATAATAATTATATTTTTTATTAAGAGTATATATATTTTTAATATATTATTTTTTATTAAGAGCACATATATATTTTTAATATGTATAGTAATAATAATAATAATTCAACAAATAAAATAAAAGAACAAAATAAAAAATAGTTAAAGAGATGTTGTAATTAGAATAAAAAATATAATTAATCGATAAAAAAAGAGTAATGTTTTAAATATAATAGAATTAGAGTGTTTTACATGTAATAAAATATGTGCATTTTAAAATAATTTTTTTTGTATATTTTTTATGTAAAAAAATTATGAATTTTAATAACTCGACAAATAAGTTTTTAAAGGTGAATGCTAAATTATAAAAGAGAAAATTTGTCAAATTTTAAATTTAATGACTTAAAAATTTAACATTTAATAAATATATAAATTAATAAAAATAATAAGAAAAAACGAAAAACAAATCACAACTTATGTGTAGTGTGTGCGTATAATATTAATAAACTTTTTAGAAAACGTTTATTCCTCTATATTTTTTTAAAAATGAATAGTTTTTATATTTTTATCAATGTTCTTATTACCTCAAAATTCTCTCATTTTCCAAATTTCATACCTTTTTACTCGCTCACTATGAGAAAAGATTTTAAATAAAATAGTTGGAATTTGATAAATGAATTTTAAAATAATAAAATAAAATTTTTTTAGTAAAAAAGTAAAAAAATTTTAGAAATTATTTTTAGAGTGGTAAAATTAAAATTTAAAAGCATTTTTTATATTTTATTTTTTAAAAAATGATAAAAGTTTTAATAAGTATCAAATCTATTTTTTAGGAATCTAAGATTAATTTTCAACAATTCAATTATATCCTTGAATTAAAATAGATAAAATTAACATAATTGAAAAAATGAATTAAAATAATTTTAGAAATTAAATTTAATTGATAATTTACATAAAATTCAGAATAAATTAATCAATTTCTCTATTTTTAATAAAATCTAAATGCTTATTTTTAACTTTAATCTGACCAAACTTTTAATTAAATACTAACTAATACTTTCAATATTTAAATATCTTTACTTAAATACTAATTTAAAATATTCATGCTGCACAAAAATTTTAATCAAATAATTTGTTTAATTTTAAAATAAATCATTTGAATTATTAGTTTAAATTGTTGGTACAGTAATTAAATTATTTGAATTATTATTTTTTTCATGATTGAACCATCTTTTTAATTAAATTCTTTTGGTTATTTATAGTTTTTTTTTAACATTAATTTAAGAAAAAATTTGACAAAAAATAATAATATATATATATACATGCACGCACACACATACTGTCACGATCCAAATTAGGGATCATCATCAATGCTAGGAAATGAGAATTTACCTGAATTCGAAACTCATAGTAAGCCTTAAATTAAAAACTTAAACAAATATACTACAAAAATGCCTTAAAATTAATTTTAATAACATAATCAAAACTTTCATAAATAAAATCATTATAAATATATTCAAATACAAAACTACTATCATAGTCAACATAACATGATACCATAATTATATATTATTACTGCAGCGTCTACAAAATACAAAAAAGTGATAGTTCAAAAATTACATAAATAGGCCGGAGATGAAATGGTCTAACGAATAGAACTAATAAGGGAGGTCTGATGTAAAGAATCCTGAAAAAAATATTTGAAAAGAGTCAAATCTCACTGAGTGAATAATTATTATATATATACATGCAATCTAAAGACATAGACACTTAAACATCAATATAATAATATATTTATAGTTATTTAATATATACATGCCTTTTATTCAAATGTTCGAAATTCATTTTTATTATAATAATAAATGTAGAAAAATTTTCTGTGGAGGATTGGAGCAGAATTTTTAAATTTTTCCGCATATACATACATACATACATACATATTGGTAAATCAATATGTACTTTGCATGTGAACAAAAATTTTTTTTAGACTTGTGATAGTAAATAAATTATTAAATATGTATTATGATATTATTATTATTATTTAATTAAATAAAATTTTAAAAAATAAAAGTGTTATTTATCCATATAAATTTAAAATCATAATAAATGATAATTATAATACTATTTTATATAACAGAAATACTATTTTCAAACACAGAATGAGCTATATTTTTTAAAATATAATTGTAGATGTAAGACAAATAAAAAATTTTCATTAATTTAATTTAAGTCCTTACATAATAAAATTTAATTTAATAAGTTTTTAAAACTACTAAGAGTATTTTTTAAATTTATATGACAATCTAATCTAAAATACTTGATAGAGTTATATTATAACAAAGTAATTTATTAAAATTTTAATAAATTTTTTATTTGAACAATTATACAATACGTTTCTAATATTTTTATCTAAATAATAATTTAATTTTATAAACTTTATAGACTTATAATATCATAATTTATTATGTTCTTTTTAAATTTTCTATTTAAATGATTATACAACAATTTTTTAACATTTTTCACATTAATATTTTTTTCATAATTAGTTATTTTATAAAATTTGTTATTTTTTTTTCAATTGTTAACTAATTAAATTTAATTTCATAAGACTTATAAAATTCTATTATCTAATTTAATTTATATTCGACAAGATACCTAATTAAAATAGAAAAATATATATTTTTAATAATATTACAGCTAAAATTTTATTAATTTAATTTTGGTTAGAGATAAGATAGAGGCTAACTTAATTAAAATAGGAAGTATACTTTTAATTAATTTAAAATTATATTTTAATTGATTTAATTCTTATTATAGATAAAATAGAAGTTAATCTTATTAAAATAAGAAATAGACTTTCAATTAAATTAAAATTATATTTTAATTAATTTAATTTGATTAGTAAATGATTAAATTATCCAATTTTTACATAATAATGAATAGAGACTTTTTTTATAATTTTATCTTTCCTCTTTATATCCTCTTTATATGTGTATCTATCCAAACCTAAAATTTTATAAAAAATTATTTTTTCATTTCTTTTGCAATTCTCTCTCTCTCTTTTTTTTTTTTTTAATCTTGAACAACATAATTACAACTTTAATTTTCTTATACATCCAATTCTACACAAATTGCATCACCGTTTTATATGGATTGTATCAGCTTGAGTCCAAAATTAAAAATTAAAAATTCAATCAATTTTCTTATGATCACATACTTATTATTAGTCTTACTCAACTCTAAAATTAGGTCAATACAATACAATTTAATTGTTATTATATTTTTACTATCATGTTATTTATTATTAATTTTCTTTTTATTAACCGCAAATCTAATGATTATATATAACTACTTATGATAAATTATATTCAGTAGTGTATATATATATATATATATATATATAATTTAAATAAATTAATAAAGTATTTTGTCATTTATTTAACTATTATTTTATTTTGGATTTTTATTTAATTATTATTTTTCTTAATAAAAATTATCAAAATAAATTTATTTATAATAATTTTTAAATTTATGCCATTATAAACTATTCAATTAATTTATAATTTATTAAAATTGTTTTAAAATATATCTTATCTGTAATCTCTGCAACACTCAAATAGATGACTAGATATTTTTGAATACTTTATATTTGACTAAAGGACGTAATTGTCATTTTTGTGGTCAATTAACAGAAGTTATAACAGAAATATTGACATAATAGGTAAATAGCAAACAATATAAAAATGAAGAAAAATATTATTTTTAAGTGTCAAGGGGCTGGTATAATATAATAAAATAAAATAGACAAAAAATAATAATTAACCCATAATATTAGTATTTTATTTTGTTAGTAATAGTCAAATCTCTAATACCTTTTTGTTAGAAAATTTGATATTAAGCATGGAAAAAACACTTTCCGATAAATTTTAAGAGAGAACAATAAATAAATAAAATAATGAAAACATAATGTAATAAACTGAATTTTTTAATTATTTTATATAAATAAATATTAAAAATTACGGTATTATTGATTATTTTTATTGTCACAACCCGAACCCGAGGGCACGTGACCGACACTAGGGAATGGGAAGACATAAGACCCCTGAAATCCGTAGTAAGCCTTAAAGAAAAGAAAAATAAAAACTTACAATTTAAAACTTTATTTTATAATAGAACACATTATCAAACTGATTTTTTTTTTCTGAAATTAAAACAGAATTGAATTCATAACTAAAATATTCTCCAACGTCATATCATAAATCAAACTTAAATCATTATACATAAGCGTGGTTCATTGAAATAAAATACACAAGTATACTTAAATCATACAAATTCTTAGTATAGTTACTACTGCAGTTTTCTAGAGTTACTACTACAGTACAGCTCATAGTGACCTACATAGTATAGCCGGTGATGAAGAAATCCGGCGTAGAGGCGGTCTGAGGTCGATCTCCCAAGGTCCTGAAAAAAAATAAATTGAGGGGAATCAGACCTCACTGAGTAAGTTAATAAAAAGAGCTGTACAGTTTGAAAACCTTTTTGAAAACCATATAGTTGTAGTGAAAATAATTTATACTATATAGATATAGCTTTTTTTTAAAAAAAAAAACTCGGTAGAACCCTAAACCCAAAGTTCTAAATGGCCAACCGGGTCCATTTGTTCCAAATAGACTGCTGATCCCCTAGAGCAAAGGCATCAACCGAGGCACCAAGTCGCAATCATTCACTTAATCCAAAATATATAGCATTGGCGGTCCCCGAGAGCTAGGGCATCAACCGAGGCACCCATCCTAATCCATTATTGACTTTTCAATCATTGGCGGTCCCTGAGAGTAAAGACTTCCACCGAGACACCCGTCCCAGTTTAATATTTACCAGTCATACAATAATCGGATTCATCTCTCAATCTCTACCATGTGCACACGGTCTTGGTGAAACCCACCAGATAGCCCGTTCTACCAAAATTTCTCAAAATCGGTTTTAAATAAATTAAATGTGCTTAAATTTTAAATAGTAGCATTAAATTAAATAAATCATAAAATAATAACATAAAAATATGAGCGCACGCATCTTTAAATAAAACACACGCACAGATCATTTTATCGACTTACAAGATGAACGAGAAGGCTGACGACCACGCGTCTGCCTCGGTCTCACGGCTTCCGCTCCAATATTCTCTAGAAAATAAATAACATACATCTTTTAAAAACATGTCTATGGAATTGAAATCGAAAATAAACAGAAATAATGAAATTCTAGACTGACTCGAGGAAGACCGGATAAGACTTTATAGACAGAAAAAAGCTTAATTAACGATAGAAATTTACTGATGATATCACGTTTTACGAGAAAATCTATCAAAATTTTGACATAATCTCTTTTGTAAAACGAACATCTCTCTACCATAGGTAGAGCCATTCCTGCATGGAAAATGCACTTCTAAAAATTCGCACATAGTCTACACTTGGATCGGCTCTCCAACACAGTATTAGTCCGACCGAGTTCATAACTCAATTCTAATTAATAAATTTAGAAAAATTTTACTTTTATAAATAAACATTAAAATCATATTTAAAGTATAACATGACACTTAATTAAATTTAATTAGACATAAATATATAAAAACCCATAATTTTCAATAATATACATTATTCTTAAAATATGCATATATATATAATTCATAATTAATATAACTATCAACAAATACCTTAATTAAAACCATTATACCAAATATGCTAAATATAACCATATATACATTTTTTGTTACCAAAATAATATATTATATATATATATATAATATTTGGAAACAATATTCAAAATTAATATTACTTAATTAAAAATACCAATTAATTTAAAAAAAATCCTCTAAACCTCTTAAATATTAATAAAACCAACTAAAATATGTATTTAACTATAATTAGCATAAAATTACATATTTATCCATATAATACAAAATATACATAATATACTATTATTACTCAAAAAATTCCCTAAAAATTTTATAAATCCAAATTACGTAATTAACCCTAAAACTTATTAAAAATCGCTAAAAACTCATTTTATTTAGAAAAATCGTATAATATATATAATTTGAAAATAATTTACGAAAAATAGTTTTAATTAGTAAAAAATACTAAAAATTTTCAGAAATAATTTTTATAGCTCAAATAATTATTAAAACCAATTTAATTATATTTTTAGCCAATTTATTGTAACATTATCAAAATACCCCTATATATATATTCACTATAAATGTTCAAAAATTCACCAAAAATTGTATAATTACTCAAAAATTAATTTCTCAACATATAATTCAATAATATCAATAAATATACTCAATTTACCAATTTATTTCAATTAAACACATAATTAACCCTATTTTTCAAAATTACATAAACTTAATAAATTCCAAATAAATACATAAAAATTCACAAAAATTACAAATAAATTTCTATAATTCATTTCAACTCCTATAATCACCATAAAACACAATTTCATAATTTAATTAATTAATTTTCGAAATTTAGAAAATAATAATAAAATAATAAAAAATTCACAAAAATTAAAATTATTTCCAAAAATTCTAAAAAAATTACAGCATGTAGATTAAGCTTGCAAGAACAAAGTTTGTGAAAGAATTTTTCATGAATTGACCATTAACACCCTAAAAAAATTCAAAACCCTAATGAGCCAAAAACTAAAAAAATCACACACCACCCTACAAAACACAATATCAATCGAAAAGAAGCTTGGATTAACACTCACTGGTGTCCAAGGAAGAGAAATAGATCGATGGTGAGAAGAACAGTGACCGAAAATGGAGGGGATGACAGAAAGCTTCATACACGGCCACTCACTGTCAGAGCTGCTCAACGATGCCGGAGATGATGGTGGCTACTGGCGGTGATGGCTGGAAGAGGATGGCGACAGGCGGATGGGGGAGAGGCGCTCCGACAGGCGTTGGTCAGACGGCAACAAAGAGGGAGAAGATGAGTGAATAGTGGTTTCGTGGGTTTGTTAAATTTCTGTCCAAAAAAATGCTTTTGTTTCTTCCTTTGCTATTTTCTTTTGGTCCACGATTTATTTCTTGTGCAGTGTTAATGAATGCATGCATGTATGGGTCTTGCATGCATGCATGTGTAAATATATATATATAATATATATATATATATTAATAAAACTATATATTATAATATGTAACTTTAAATCTTCACCATACAATTAAAAATATACACACATATAATAATAAACACACACACCTCACACAATAATATATACATAAAATAACACTAAAAAAAAATAACATTAATACAAATAAAACAATTTAATAATAAAATAAATAATGTAAATTGATAAAAATAATAATGCACATAAATAATGTTATTTAAAATAATTCTATCCAAAAAAATAAACATCAATAACATAAATTAATGTTTGAAATAATAAGTCTCAAATAAATAAATATTTACCTAGGAAATTTATTTAACATAAAATAATACTAATAATAATAATAATAATCACAAAATAGTAAATAATTTAATTTACTTTTAAATTTTTATTAACATTGCAAATCTTATTCTAAAATAAGATAATTTAAAAAATATAGGTCATTACATTTATCTTATCTTATTATTATTTTATTTTATTGAATTGCTATATCTAATTATCAAATTTAAAAATTTATTTGGAAACTATTATATCTAGAGATATTAAAGTTATTAATAATATTATTGTTATTATTTTTTTAAATGGCATTATATTATTATTTATTATTATTAATGGTATTATTTTAAATTAGAGTTATTTTATTATTGTTATGTGTATTTGTGTGTGTATATATATATATCAATACACCTATGTATCATGGTATTTAAGTTAAGTATATATATATATATATATTTTGGGTTAGTTGACTATATATATTTAAAGTGTGTGGTTGAGTGATTTTTGGTATTATTATTATTATTTTTAGACAAAACTTTTCATTACTTCTTCTCCTCTTCATTTCTCTTTCCCGTTCTCCCTCCTTCTCTCCCTCTCTTGGTGTCTTCTTCGCAGGATCACCATCATCACCTTCTCTTCATGCCATCACCACCATCAGTTTTTTCTTCTCTTCCTTGCTGTCTCTACGATCCAGCCTTCCTCTCCTCCTTCTTCTTCATCTTGCGCCGGAGACAACAACCAACATCTTCCAGCTCTTCCGCCACTTGCAACCACTAGAGACAGTAGCTACTTCGACACTAGGTGATAGCTTCTCCTTCCCTTGTCCTTAATCTTAGCTTCAGTAATCTTAGCTTCAGTGGGGTTAAGTGGGTTAGGAGTTAGTTAGTTTTGGCTTGGTTCTTAGTTAGTTTTAGGTTGTTTCTTAGTTGTTTTGTTAGTTATTGGAGTTTATTTTAATTTTTGGTTAATTAATATAATATTTGCTTAATTATTCAAAATTTATTTTTAATATTTGATTAATTTTTGGGTTGATCAATGTATATATTTAGTTGATTTTAATTATGGGGATATAAAAATGATTTTTAGTAAATTCATATAATTTTTGAGAAATTATTATTTTATGTGATTTTTGGAATTATAGGTCAATTGTGTGATTTTGTTGAAAATATAGATAAATATTATGTTTTAAATGATTTTAGAATTTTATAGGGCATTAAATTAATTTTTATAAATTATTTACTATTTTTAGCTAATTAATACTAATATTTGAAAATTATATTCAAATAATATGTTAATTACCATTTTGGTGATTAAATGGATTCTAAAGTACTTTTATTATATAATTAAGCTATTTGAATAATTAAATGTGAAAGTGACTATTTTATATTAAATGTTTGAAAAAATTGGATTTTTATATAATAATATTAATTATTTGAGATTTTTATTATTTGTTGTGAAAAATACTTATATTTAGTGTTTTGAGGTTTAAATAAATTATATTGTGGCAATTTAATTATTTTTATGGATTTTTAATAATTTTAATATATTATTATTTAATATTTATTTTCTTGTGTATTGTGAACCTCAGTTGGGAATTGTATAGTTCGGGATCCCAACCCGAGGTGTTGAGCTTGTGTGAAGTTTAGAAGTGTGTTTGCTTGCAGGGTTGACTTTTCTTTTGTAGAGAGAAGTCTGTTTTACAGAGAAGACTTTACAGAATTTTTAGTAAATTTCTTGTAAAACATGACATTGTGTCAATCCTAAGTTTTGAATTCTGAGTCGAGTCTTCCTTAGAAATTCTAGAAGTTAGGGTTTTTGTTTTTTGACAGTCATTTTTTTTTAGCTGCCCCTCTAGTCATGTCTAGTAGTCGAGGTTAGACACGACGTAGTAGAGGAGTGCATCCATCTTATAAGTTAATATTCGATTGTATGTCGGGTTTTTCAAATTAAAACATATTAAATTCTGATGAATTTAATTTTATGAGAATCTAGTCGGTATTCTTTAAATAATGTTGCATGATTTATTTTATAGTTATTTTAGTTTATTTTTATTTATTGTAATTTTCCTTGTTTTATTTATCTTCATTTATTTTAAATAAACTACTGTAGAACGGGCTATTTGATGGGTTTCATAAGGACTGTATGCGCACTGGTAAAATATTTGGTTGTATTGATTGTGTTACTGGGGCTGAAGGTTTGGTGATATTTTGCTCTCAGACACCGCCAGTAATATGATATTTGGTTGGATTGATTTATACTAGGGCCAAAGGTTTGGTGATGCTTTGCTCTCAGACACCACCAGTAAAGTTGGATTTTATTTATTAAATCACTGGGGCCGATGGTTTGATGATGCTTTGCTCTCAGACACCGCCAATGATATTGGATTAAGTGACGTGATTGCAGCTGTGTATCCTAGTGATTTTTTACTCTCGGGATTCGATAGTCTTGGATATAAGTGAGCCGAGTGGCTGTTAGAATTGAGGACTAGGGTTCTACCTAGTTTTTATAGTATAATATTTTAAAAGCATTTAAAAATGTATTCCTTCTTTTGAAAAATGGGTTTCTTATATATATATATATATATATATATATATATATATATATATCAAAGGATTTGAGTAAAATTATAAATATATTATATCTTCATAAAAAACCTAATTTAAACAAGATTTTTAAACTGCAAATATTTCTTTTATTAGCTTACTCAGTGAGGTCTGACTTCCCTTGACTTATTTTTTTCTAGGAGTTTAAAAGTCTTCTGTTAGGCCTACTTTCCTACGCCGAGTAGCTTTTTCATCGACTATTTTATGTAGGTCTATATAGTTGTGTTCGTATTAGTATCCGTGTACCGCAGTAGAGAAACTATATAACTACATACTTTAATTTAGATATTATGTATTTATGAGTAATGTACTGAGATATTATTTTGCATAACTAATGATGTTTATTTATACATGACGATAACATGATTTGTTTAAATTGAGAAAAATCAATTTGATAATATGCGTCATGATTAAATTATTTTATTATAAGGTTTTAAAGTGAATTATTTTACATTTTTCTTTTAAGTCTTACTACGGGATTCGGTAGCTTTAAGCTTTCCCATTCCCTAGTGCCAGTCATGTGCCCCTGGGTTTGGGTCATGACAAAGTTGGTATCAGAGCTTTGGTATTAGAGCTTTGGTTCATTTTTCATGCTTTTGACTGTCAATGTCTGTCTTTTCTCATGTTACTATGGTACTTAGGTTATTATCTATTACTTGTTGATTTCTTATCCTTAGGATTCTGCATCTGTGTCTATGTTCTTATTTGGTTTTGAATTTGGGTTTTCTTATCTTTTCAAAATGAGGAGTGGTCGGAATGCCTCCACTACTGATGTAGAGCATGATGATGGTGAATAGTCATTTCAGGATGAGATTCTCCCTTTTGCCCCTTGACCTAGGGGTAGGGGTAGAGGTAGCGGTAGGGGTAGAGCCAGAGTAGCAGTAGCTCAAAGTAGTAGTAGAGCCTCAGGTAGAGCCTCAGATTCTAGTAGAGGATCCTACAGCTTTTGTAGCTGGCATGGTATGTATTAATTAGGGCTTGGCAGCTCTTAATCAGGTGATGCTTATAGTGCAGCAGATGCTCCAACGATAAAATCAGGGAATGTCTGATGTAGATGCTGCATTGTTATACTCTAGAGTGGGACAAGTTTATTTTGATGGTACTGGAGATACATTGGATTTCATTAACACCATTGATTCCATAACTTGATTAGGTATTCTGATTATTAGAGGATCATAATAGTGGAGTTATCCGTCTCAGCGGTAACTTAGGACTAGTTTATACAGTCCATTTAGCCCTTTATGATCATGATGACATGGTTGGGTTTTGAGGAGCAGTTTATGAGGTTCTTCTATCCTTCATCTATGAGAGAGAACTATAGATGGCAATTGCTTAACATTGACAGGAGAGATCGATCAGTTGAGGACTATACTCGGGAGTTCTACAGATTGATAAGACATGTTGAGGATGTGAGGCAGGATGTTGCCAGAGTAGTTGAGTTATATATGACTGTGTTAGGCCCAACTTATATTGGCATTCGACCAGAGGGTCGTAGTTTGGAGAGTGTTATGGAGGAGGCGAGACAGCTAGAGCGAAGACATATCCAACACGACACCATACCTGATCTTTATGATAGTGGCATTGTTAGACCTATTCAGAGGGTGCAATAACCAGTGTTTTAGATAGGCAACATGAGTTCTCAATCAACATGACGTTCTCAGCAGAGCAGACAGTTTAAAGCACATCGAACTAGTAGGCACCATTTTGCTCAAGATTGCAGGAGTAGTAAGGCTGCTAGATTTAGTGGTAGTGCCAGCAGCAGCAGTGCAGTTCTAGGTCTAGAGCTAGTGCATGTGCCATATGTGGGTGAGTGCATCAGGGTCCTTGTCATTTAATGCTAGGAGCGTGTTTCAGATGTGGTCAGTTTGGACACTTTACTAGAGCTTGTTCGAACTATGGATTCCATCCATCCTTAGCTCAAGGATCTTCACTTTCTATTGTCTAGCCTTTGCAGTAGGTGCCTTAGTAGTATCAGACACCCATGTACCCTCAGCAGCGACCGATTCAGTTTGCAAGTTAGCAGGGTTGAGGCAGAGGACATACTTAGCCATTCACCTCACAGCAGCCAGGATGTGGACAGCTAGGGTCTTTACTTTGACTCCTCAAGATGTGCAGGCATCCAATGCAATGGTAGCAGGAATTATTCCAGTCTGTTGCTCTGAGGCTAGAGTTTTATTTGATTCGGGTGCTATGTATTCCTTTGTGTCCCCTTTATTTTCTTAAAAAGTGGCTTGTGTTCCTTACAAGGTAAGTTTTCCTTTGTCTGTTTTGACTCCGCTTAGGGATGAGTTAGAGACGGACATCTTCGTTCCATCTTGTCCTGTGTTGGTTGAAGGTAGAGAATTGTTGGCAGACTTGGTCCTTCTGGATGTGATTGAGTTTGATGTGATTTTTGGAATGGATTGGTTGTCCCAATATTATGCTTTCGTGGACTATTGAGCGATAGAGGTAATTTTTAGAATTCCAGGTGAAGAGGAATTCAGATTCAAAGGTAATGAGAGTTCCATGCCTCGTAATCTTATTTCTATTATTACAACTAGGAAGATGCTTAGTAGAAGATGTTAGGGCTATCTAGCTATAGTTAGAGATGTTTAAGCAGATATGGGGTTAGTCGAAAGGGTACTAGTGGTACATGAATTCATGGATGTTTTTCCAGAGGAGTTACTTGGCTTACCGCCGAATAGAGAGATAGAATTCTTTATTGATGTTGTGCCTGGTACATATCCTATTTCTATGCCACCTTATAGGATGGCACCTGCAGAGTTAAAGGAGTTAAAAGAACAATTGCAAAAATTATTGGATAAGGAGTTTATTTGACCTAGCACATCTCTTTGGGGTGCTCCGGTTCTTTTTATGAAGAAGAAGGATGGTAGTCTTTGACTTTATATTGACTATAAACAATTGAATAAGGTTATCATCAAGAACAAGTATCCACTCCCCAGGATTGATGATTTGTTTGATCAATTACAAGAAGCTCGGTATTTTTCTAAGATTGACTTGAGATCTGGGTATCATCAACTGAGGATTAGAAGTGAGGATGCACCCAAGTCATCATTTCATACTAGGTATGGCCATTATGAATTCCTAGTGATGTCTTTTGGGTTGACTAATGCCCCAATAGCCTTTATGGACTTGATGAACAAGGTGTTTAGGCCATTCTTGGACTGATTTATGATCATGTTTATTGATGACATTTTGGTCTATTCCAACAATAAGGTAGAGCATGAGATGCATTTAAGATTGGTGCTACAGACTTTGAGAAAGCACCAGTTGTATGCCAAGTTTTCAAAATGTGAATTTTGGTTAGACCAAGTGGCATTCTTAGGCCATGTGGTATCCAAAGATGGCATTCAAGTATATCCTAAGAAGATAGAGGTGATCATTGAGTGGCCAAGACCCATAACAGTCACAAAAGTGAGAAGTTTTCTAGGTTTAGCAGGCTATTACAGGAGATTTGTAAAGGATTTCTCCAAGATTGTTACGCCTTTGACTATACTAACCTAAAATAATGTTAAGTTCATGTGGATTGATAGATATAAGGAGCATTTTCAGTTTCTTAAGGATTTATTGACTTTGGCTCCAGTGCTGACTTTGCCTTTTAATGACGATGGATACACGGTGTATTGTGATGCTTCTCGTATAGGATTGGGCTGTGTACTAATGTAGAATAGCAGAGTGGTTGCTTATGCTTTAAGGCAGTTGAAGAAGAATTATCCCACTCATGATCTGGAGATGGCAATAGTTGTATTCGCACTAAATATTTGGAGTCATTACTTGTACGGTGTCACTTGTAAAATATACATTGACCACAAGAGTTTAAAGAATATCTTCGATTAGAGGGATTTGAACCTAAGGTAGAGAAGATGGATGAAACTTCTAAAGGACTACGATTATTTGATTCTTTACCATCCAAGCAAGGTGAACGTAGTAGCAGATGTGTTGAGCAAAAAATTAGCAGGCAATCTTGGCCATATTGAAAGGAGGCCGATTATTCAGGAGTTGCATGATCTGATTGATAATGGTTTGCAGTGGAAAGTGACTAAGAAATGCCTTTTAGCTCAATTCAGAGTACAATTAGTGTACTTGGACAAAGTTAAAACAGCTCAAAGGAGGGACCCTTAACTATAGAGAATCATGTTTGAGGTGCAACAGGGTCAATTCGGAGAATTTATGATTGACAGTGAGGGTGTTCTACATTTGGGTACTCGATTGTGTGTGCCAAATGTTGATGATATGAGGAAAGAGATCTTGGAAGAGGCATATTTTTCTACTTATAGTATTCATCTAGGTTCTACCAAGATGTATCATAATTTAAAAGACACATATTTATGGAAAGGAATGAAGAAAGATGTTGCAGAATTTATATCCAGGTGTCTCATATGTCAGCAGGTGAAGCTAGAGCATTAAAGGCCCTTAGGATTATTACAGCCCATGCCTATGCCAGAGTGGAATTGAGATATGATTGCCATGAATTTTATGACTGGTTTACCTTAGACGACATATGGATTTGATGCAATTTGGGTGATAGTTGATAGGTTAACTAAGTCAGCTCACTTTTTACCGGTAAAGAAGACATACTCCACTGACAGGTTGGCACGGTTGTATGTCAACAAAATTTTTTGTCTTCATGGAGTTCCTGTGAGCATAATATCTGATAAAGGAGCCATTTTTACATTAGTTTTCTGGTAAGAGTTACATAAAGCCTTAGGTGTAAGGTTAGACTTTAGCATAACATTCCATCCTTAAACTGATGGCCAGTCTAAAAGGACCATTTAGACTTTAGAGGATATGCTCAGAATGTGTGTGATGAATTTTGGAGGTCAATAGGATAACTACTTACCACTGATTGAATTTACATATAACAATAGTTATCATGCAAGTATTGAAATGGCTCCGTATGAGGTGTTGTATGGTAGGAAGTGCATATCACCTTTGTGTTGGGAAATTGCTGAGAGACAGCTCACAGGTCCAAAGTTGGTGCATATTACTTCTGAGAAAGTCCTTATCATTCAGCAGAGGTTGAGGATAGCTTTCAGCATGCAGAAGAGTTATACTGATCCTAAAAGGAAAGACATTTCCTTTTTAATTCGAGATATGGTGTTTCTGAAGGTATCTCTAATGAAAGGAGTTATGAGGTTTGGCAAGAAGGGTAAGTTAGCTCCTAGATACATTAGACCTTTCGAGATACAGTCACGAGTTGGAGAAGTGGCCTATAGACTGGTGTTGCCACCTGAGTTATCTCGAATCCACCCAGTGTTCCATGTGTCTATGCTGAGAAAATATATTCCTGATCCTTCTCACGTACTTCAGCCTCAAGCAGTGGAGCTCATCGAAGATCTATCTTATGAGGAGTATCCAATAGCGATTGTGGATCGCTAGATTCGTCAGCTTTGCTCCAAGGAGATTCCGATAGTAAAAGTTCTATAGACTAATCACACAACAGAAGACTGTATATGGGAGAAAAAATCCAAGATGCAAGCTGCCTATCGCTATTTTTTTATCAATAAACTTTGTATTTCCTTGCTTGTTTTTAAAATTTTCTATAAGGGGGGAATACTGTAATAACCTGAATTTTTTTAATTATTTTATATAAATAAATATTGAGAATTGCGGTGTTATTGATTATTTTTATCATATATTATTATTATTATTATTATTATTATTTTATTTTATTGAATTGCTATATCTAATTATCAAATTTAAAAATTTATTTGGGAACTATTATATCCAGAGATATTAAAATTATTAATAATATTATTGTCATTATTTTTTTAAATGGCATTATTATTATTATTATTATTATTAATGACATTATTTTAAATTAGGGTTATTTTATTATTGTTATGTGTATTTGTGTGTGTATATATATATGTATATATATATATATATATATATATATATATATATATATATATATATATATATTGGGTTAGTTGACTATATATATTTGAAGTGTGTGGTTGAGTGATTATTATTATTATTATTATTAGATAAAACTTGGTTAAAGACAACAGAAATTCAGACCACTTCATGACTTCTTCTCCTTTTCATTTCTCTGTCCCGTTTTTCCTCCTTCTCTCCCTCTCTTGGTGTCTTTTTCACAGCATCACCATCATCACCTTCTCTTCACGCCATCACCATCATCAGTTTCTTCTTCTCTTCTTTATTGTCTTTGCGATCCAACCTTCCTCTCCTCCCTTTTCTTCATCTTGCACCGGAGACAATAGCCAGCATCTTTCAGCTCCTGCCGTGATGTCCAGCTCCTCCGCCACCTACAGCCACTGGAGACAGCAGCTACTCTGGCACTAGGTGACAGCTCCTCTTTCCCTTGTCCTTAATCTTAGCTTCGGTGGGGTTAAGTGGGTTAGGAGTTAGTTAGTTTTGGGTTGGTTTTTAGTTAGTTTTAGGTTGTTTGTTAGTTGTTTTGTTAGTTATTGGAGTTTAATTTTATTTTTGGTTAATTAATATAATATTTGCTTAATTATTCAAAATTTATTTTTAATATTTGGTTAATTTTTGGGTTGATCTATGTATATATATTTAGTTGATTTTAATTATGGGGATATAAAAATGATTTTCAGTAAATTTATATAATTTTTGAGAAATTATTATTTTATGTGATTTTTGGAATTATGGGTTAATTGTGTGATTTTGTTGAAAATATAGCTAAATATTATGTTTTAAATAATTTTAGAATTTTATAGGGCATTAAATTAATTTTTATAAATTATTTACTATTTTTAGCTAATTAATACTAATTTTTGAAAATTATATTCAAATAATATGTTAATTACCATTTTGGTGATTAAATGGATTTTAAATTACTTTTATTATATAATTAAGCAATTTGAATAATTAATTGTGAAAGTGACTATTTTTTATTGAATATTTGAAAAAATTAGATTTTTATATAATTATATTAATTATTTGTTATGAAAAAGTATATTCAGTGTTTTGAGGTTTAAATAAATTATATTGTGGCAATTTAATTATTTTTTGGATTTTTAACAATTTTAATATATTATTATTTAATATTTATTTTCTTGTGTATTGTGAACCTCGGTTAGTGATACGAAACCTCCAAGAATAAGCTTGAGAACCCCTTTATGTATTCGAACCCTCGAAGCATTAACTTGAAAACCCCAATAGTCAATTCAGCAACAACCCCTAAGAATGGTTAGAAATCAGATTACTTAGATGATCAAAGAATTAGAATAAAGAAAACTCGTTTCTAAATTCCAATTTCGAAACACTCCACAAGAAGATGATCAATCTACTTGAATGTTCCTTAAAGCATGCATTCTATACAAGAACACAAAGATAAAAGCAAAACAACCTTTAGGTTTTAAAACTTCAATTCTGAATAATAAAATTCGTCCAAGGCATATATATATAGCCTTTACAAGGTTTTCCTTAGTGAGTAAGGAAAACTAATAACCCTAATCACAAAAATAGGAAATTAATCTAATCAGACCTCAAATAGGAATTTTGACATACTTCCTATTTTAAGAATAATTAAACTAACTAAAACTAATGGGCTTTTAAAATAAAAAATTCATCCAGCCCTTATTTAACATAATTAAACCTAAATAACAATGCTTAAATAACTCTCCCATGCATATTCAGCCAGCCCATAACAAATGAGGCCCATTATATACTTAATTAAACCCATTAATAACTTGGACTTGAATTAAGTTGTATTGAACTTGAGCTACACTTGGTACAAAGCTTTGGTGTCCTTGTAAACTTTCACTAGCTAAGTTCACTAAGCCTTGTAGATGATGGATTAAGGCTTCTTGAAGCTTCTTAGATTGAGACCTTGTTATAGGTCTTTGAGGCATGCTAATTGGACTCAAAACCTCTTGAACTTGATCCTTGCCTTCTTGACCATGCTCATCTTCATCATATTGAATTCTTTGAACTTGGTGTGTTGGTTACTCCATAACAGTTAGGAATTGTGTAGTTTGAGGTCCCAACCCGAGGTGTTTAGCTTGTGTGAAGTTTGAAAGTGTGTTTGCTTGCAGGGTTGACTTTACTTCTGTAGAGGGATGTTCATTTTACAGAGGAGACTCTGCTGAATTTCTCATAAAATATGACATCAAGTTAATCCTAAGTTTTGAATTATAAGTCGAGTATTCCTTAGAAATTATAGAAGTTAGAGTTTCTGCTTTTTGATAGTCACTTTTACTTTTTGTCTTTTAGCTGCCCCTCCAGTCGTGTTTACTAGTCGAGGTTGGACACGACATAGCAGAGGAGCGCATCCATCTTGTAAGTTAATATTCGATTTGTATGTCAGGTTTTTCAAATTAAAACATATTAAATTTTGATGAATTTAATTTTATGAGATTCTAGTCAGTATTCTTTATATAATGTTGCATGATTTATTTTATAGTTATTTTATTTCATTTTTATTTATTGTAATTTTCCTTGTTTTATTTATCTTCATTTATTTTAAATAAACTACGGTAGAACGGGTTGCCTGATAGGTTTCATTAGGACTGAGTGTGCATTGGTAAAATATTTGGTTGTATTGATTGTATTACTGGGGCCCAAGGTCTAGTGATGCTTTGCTCTCGAACACCGATAATAATATGATATTCGGTTGGATTGATTTATATTAGGGCTGAAGGTCTGGTGATACTTTGTTCTTGGACGCCGTCAGTAAAGTTGGATTTTATTTATTAAATCACTGAGGCCGATTGTCTGGTAATGCTTTGCTCTCGGACACCGCCAATGATATTAGATTAAGTGACGTGACTGCGGTTGTGTATCCTAGTGGTGGTTTGCTCTTAGGATCCAATAGTCTTGGATATAAGTGAGCCAAGTGGCTATTAGAATTGAGAACTAGAGATCTATCTAATTTTTATACTATAATGTTTTCAAAGCATTTAAAAATTTATTCCTCTTTTTGAAAAATGGATATATATATATATATATCAAAGGATTTAAATAAAATTATAAATATATTATATCTTCATAAAAAACCTATGTTAAAGAAGATTTTCGAACCGCATTTATTTTTTTTATTAGCTTACTCAATAAGATCTGACTCCCCTCAACTTAATTTTTTTCAGGAGTTTAGGAGTCTTCTGTTAGACCTACTTTCCTACGCCGAGTAGCTTTTTCACCAACTATCTTATGTAGGTCTATATAGTTGTATTTACATTAGTATTCGTGTACCGCATTAGAGATACTGTATAACTGCATACTTTAATTTGGATATTATGTATTTATATGTAATGTACTAAGATACCATTTTGTATAACTGATGATGTTTATTCATACATGACGATGACATGATTTGTTTAAATTGAGAAAAATCAGTTTGATAATGTACATTATGATTAAATTATTTTATTATAGGGTTTTAAAGTGAAATATTCTACATTTTTCTTTTAAAACTAATTACGGGTTTCAGTAATTTTAAACTTTTTTATTCTCTAGTGCCGGTCACATGCCTCTGGATTCGGGTCGTGACACATAACATATAATGTGGTTAGAGGTATATTTACATTTACAAACGAAGAAAATGCAAATTTATTAATCAATCGAAAAAGGTACGTAAAAAGATTAAAAATAATCACTGCAATTTTTGTTTTTGTCCATTTATGTCCAAATCAAAATTGCTCTCAATATTTTATATTTAATGTATATTTTATCTAAATTCTTATACTAAAAATATCATCGAACTAAACAAGAAAATGTTAGAAAAAAATTTATGAAGATAAAATTATATAATATATATTTATACATTCATACACAAAAAAAAAAAAGGTATAAATTTATGCCATAAAATTAATAGAAAATAAAAAAATTAAAAGTGCCTGCAACATTTAGTTTATATATCATGAACATAAATATATTGATTGTTGATATGATTTTTATATATAGATTATTGATATTTTTTTTATAAAAATAACAAAACTATCGTAAAAAATTTTAAATTGATTTATATATATATATATATATATATTTAATAAATTTGATTTGTACCTTATTGATATAGAAAAATAAAAAGAGAACCAATTTATAAAATATATAATGAAATAATAGGAAAAATAAAAAGTTTCTACTTTTTCAATAAAATGTTTTTTTTAACATGTCTTTAACCTATCTCTATTGAAGTTAATAGAAATGCATTAAAATAAAATTAACTATTAAATGGGTTAACAATTAAAGGTGCACATTTGAAAGTTACCAAATAAAAATAAAACGAGATTAATGTATTATAGAGTAACAATTAATCTTTTTTAACTCCAATTTAACTCACTCTATGAGAAAATAAAGAATATATATATATATGAAAAAATTCCATTTTTTTCAATTCGGTGTTCAAAAGCTTAAAATTAAATCAAGGTCCAATAAAATTAAGGCTTACAAAATATAAAAGTAAAATTGATAAAATCGGCCCTAAACTTGCTCTTTTTTCGATTTTACAATTGACAATATGATTTTATACGTGTTCAATTTTTTATGCATGTTGAAACATTTTAGTGATTTTAACATGTAACAATCATACGATTTAAAATATGATTTTTATAACATTGAAAAATGGCATACATATACAAATAATATTGAGAAAAAATGATAAAATATATTTATTCTTATCAATAAAATGATAATTTTCACCTAGGAGAAATCAAATTCCAATATGATTTTTACAATGAAAATTAATGAAGTTTGAGTACAAACAATATATAGTGTTAGAGCATATTTACCATATGATGAATTGTTGCATAAATATATGTATTTCACCAATAATAATAATAATATTGATATAGGACTCCAAGGATGAAGGAGGATACCTGTACGCCTTGGTGGATGGGCACTGTGCCGGATCTGACTTTTCGAGTGGGGGTCGGAATCGGGATAGAACTAATGTAATATTGAGGCACATAGGCTAAGACAACCATCTAGCGGTTGTTATTGATGTGGAAGGGTATGCCTGAATAGTCTTTGTAGATTAGAGTCGCCACTTAACTTTCGTTGGAAGAAAGTGAATTAAGAATTCATTTTTCTAACCAGAGATTTCAGATTTGGGGGTATGAGTTACTTATCCTATGTTTTATTATACATTACTCAATTACTCGTTACTTCACCTTAATTTCGGTTTTATGATGCATTTACAACGTTTGATTGTAAGTCAATTTAAATTGCATTGGAAATAAGTGTGGGATTGTTGGTTTTGACACACATACATTACAAAATAAGCATATTAATAAATATTCACCAGTCACATCAATTAAACAAGTGATAATGCAAACAAGTAGCAAGTAGCACACAAGCATGTAAGAAATAATAATGAACAAAGTAAAAACACAAATAAACAAGATAAAAGGAAATGGGGAAAGGAATTAAGGATTACCACCTTCGGGAAAAGCTTATTCTAATAAATATATCCAAAATAAAAAATAAAAGGGGAACCGAAATTAAGGATTACATTGTCTCAAAAACTTTCGATTCTATTAATTACATCAAAATGGAAAATAAAATAAAAAAGAAAATTTTATTCTAATAAACCTGCAAAACAAAGGTTAGCTTTCACACACATGCAAGTACACATCACATTTAGAGCAATTATATATTTATTTCATTCATAATAAAGTAATTAAAATAGCAAGAATAATTAAACAAATAAACAAACAAGGATGCTAATGAAAATGCATGATACAAGATTTTAAAATTTAGGTATTTTGGTATAAAGTTATCATTTTCATCATAAAAATAGAATTTTATGATAAGAAAAACAAATTTACCAAGGAAGATGATAAAAACAATAAAAGTAACAAAAATGCGTATAAAATAATAAAAATGATAAAAATATTATTTTTAACATAAAAATGTGAACTTTATGATAAAAATAATAAATTTACCCAAAAAGATAATAAAAACAACAAAAATAATAAAAGTGCATAGAAGATAATAAAAATGATAAAATTTCAGTTTTACCATAAATATCTTAACTTTATGATAAAAATAACAAATTTATCAAGGAGGACAATAAAAATGATAATAACAATAAAAATGTAAATAAAATGATAAAAACAAATTTTACTATTTTTACCATAAAAATGTGGAATTTATGATAAAAATAATAAATTTATAAAAAAGGCAATAAAAATAATAAAAAGATGCTATTTTCACCATTAAAATGTGTACTTTGTGATAAAAATATCAAATTTATCAAGAGAGAAAATAAAAATGAAAAAGATAATAAAAATGCAATAAAAATAATTAAAATGCAAATAAAATAATAAAAATAAAAGAAAAAAAATACTATTTTTGCCATAAATATATGGATTTTATGATAAAAATAACAAATTTATCAAAGAAAGAAATAGAAATACTAAAAATAACAAAAATGCAAACAAAATGATAAATATACTATTTCTACCATAAAAATATGAATTTTTGATAAAAATGGTAAAGTTATCATAAAAGACAATAAAATATAACAAATAACAAATATAATAAAAAATCAAATAAAATAACAAAAATGATAGAAAATGCTATTTCTACCATAAAGATGTTAACTTTGTGATAAAAATAGTTAATTTATCAAGAGAGAAAATAAAATAATAAAAATGTAATAAAAATAATAAAGAATGCAAATAAAATAATAAAAATGATTAAAATGCTATTTTTACCATAAAAATGTGAACTTTATGATAAAAATAGTATATTTATCAAGAGAAAATAAAAATAATAAAAATGCTATTTTTACCATAAAAATATGGACTTTATAATAAAAAATAACAAATTTATCAAAAAAGAAAATAAGGGAGTAACAAAATTAATAAAAACAAAAAAAGACTTACAAAAATGCAAACTTTATCACCATAATGCCCATTTTTATATAAAAAGAAAAAATGATGGAAAATGCAAAAATGAATGCAAACACTCTCTGAATCACTCAAACTACCCACTCTTTTTACATATCTTATTTCAAACTTCAAAAATCACCACAAATCATAACTTTATCACAGGACTATAAATAATAAAAAAAATAAAATAAAAAGTAAAAATGATGAAAAATGGAAGAAAGGAGTAGAAGAAGAAAAATGTTATAAATGCAAAATTTTTAATTAAAACTGATTAGGAGATCCTTAAAGGGACCTGGTGATTACCATTGTAGCGTGGTTTGACTTAGAAGTGGTTGGATTTGGATTTTGAATATAAACCTGAAAAAGCCCTAGAGGGGGGGGGGGGGTGAATAGGGCTATAAAATAAAAATAAAAATTAAAAAAATAATTCTTTGCAACAATTGAAAGAATATTGAGAAGGAAGAATGAAGAACACAATGATTTAAGGAGTTTATATTTAATAACAATCCTACGTTTCTGCCTAACTTATCTCTAAGTTAGGATTTTTAGTTACCCACAATCTTATTCATAAGATTGAGATTACACAAAAATTTTATGGCTCACTCTTACAACCTTACAATATGAGTTTTCAAGGCTCACTCAAAAAATCAAATCCCAAGTGTTTCAATGGACAACATTTAAACTAATTCCTTTAGAAATAAATCTCACATCCCTACTAATCTATTCAAAGATTTAAGATGAAGAGGAATTCTATTTTTAACACACAACCAACTCTCACAAGAGTTATAAACAAAGAGTGAATATTTGAGAATTTGAGTACTTTTATGAATGTTAAGATAGAGAATGATAATAAGCAAAAATATCTTCACTTCCATTCAGCTCTAGAGGTGTTGATATAGATAAACACTAAAAAATATAACTATTGGAGGTGCAAATAATGTGTCCAAAGTCTATATTTTGAATCCAATGTTTATAATTTTGAATTATTAAAAGTGATGCTGTCAAACTGCTATTTACGGATTAAAACCATGATTGGCTACTGAAGACATTTGAATTTGCCTATACTTTCTTCATAAAATTTATAGATATTTGACTTAGCTTTCCATATAATTTTGAATCACCTTAATTAGACTTCTGTAGCTCAAGATATTTCCAAAACACTAAGAGTTATGCAATTTAAAATGCAAACTACTGTGAGACAGCTATGCACGAGTTGAAGCTTTGATTTTCTATTGGAGACTTTTGAACTTGCCCACATTTTCTTCATAAAAGTTATATTTTTAGATATTTTACTTTTATTTCCATATTATTTTGAATCACCTCAATTAGACTTCTATAGCTCAAGATATGTCCAAATACTAAGAGCTGTGCAATCTAAAATGTAGACTACTATCAGATAACTATGCACAAGATGAAACCACGAATTTATATTAGATAAGTTTGAATTTGCCCATAATTCCCTTATTTAAATTGTAGATATTTGACTTATTTTTCCATATTATTTTGAATCACCTCAATTGGACTTTTGTAGCTCAAGATATGTCTAAAATACTAAGAGCTATAGAATTTGAAATGGTAGCTGCATATGTTGATTTCGACTCAATATTTGCATACCCAAATGAACTCAGATTTTAACAAGTAATCCAAATTCAAAAAGATTAAGATGTTTACTTTAAATGTGAAGAAGATAACTTTCTCATTATAAAACTCTAAGGATGTCAAAAGCCTCATTAAATCTTAGAGGTCGAATCAGCCCAAGATATTCATACTTCATTTTAACTTCCAATGGAGTCCTAAGTTATATACACTTAAACAAACAAATTAAATGCTCAAAATTAAATTTTTTAAGATCAAAATTAAGATTAATTATTGCTAAGGTTAACAAAACCCTAAGAAAAAAAAAGATTTTTAGTTGAGAGTGTTTAGGTGAAGGGAGTCTCCACTTGCAAAGGAGAAGCATTTTAATAGGGAGAAGTCTAAAAAATTGCCTAAAATCAGTAGTATTTTCTTTCTTTAGGAGAGTTTTTTGAAAAAGGTGCAAAAATTTCCTAAAAAATGGAAACATTCACATTTTTATTGTTTTTGGGTCGCGACCCACGGGTGTGGGTTCATGACCTATGAGTGTCGATTCATATCTATACGCGTGGCTTGTGTGATCCATGTGTGGGTCACCAACTCATACTTGTGGGTCTATTTGGCCTAATTTCAACCTTTTTGGTCTGTTTTAGGCATTATAAGGCTCAAGTGTTTTTTTTTTGGCTTTTTACTTAGTTTGAGCACACTTAGGAAGACAATCGAAGAAGTTTCCCCCTGTCTAGTTGATAGGAAACCTTCATCATCAGTTTTTTAGGAGATTATTGAAATTTAGGGTATCAACAATACCCTAACAAATACTTTTAGTGAACTAAAGATACCATCACCTCCACTAATGGAGGAAGATGATCGAACAACAAAGAAAGTGAAAATATGAGGAAATGTATAAGACAAAAACCATAATAATGTGCAAACAGGTGTATCATTCAAGGATAAACTAATGATAGGAAATCATTAGAGTGGTACATTGTCCATGGATGAATCATTTGAGATTAAAATCCTTGATGATGATGTTAGGAGAAGGAGGGAGAGCGTAGGCCCGGTAATAGAATTTTATGATTGAATTCATTGCTTATTAGCCAAATCACTCAAAAAAGTAGTCATTGTGAGACTTATAGGGAAGAAAATTGGCTATAAGATGTGCTCTAAACTAGAAAGCATATGGAAACCGGATGATGGATATAAAGTAGTTAATATGGACAACGATTACGACATGGTTAAATTTGAAGGAGAAGTGGATTACTCCCATGCACTTTTACAAGGTCCTTAGATAATCTTTGGACATTATCTTATGGTCTAACCTTGGAGTCTAGCATTTAGCATCGACGACAATGACCTATCAGTTGTGGCATCATGGGTACATTTTTTTGAGCTTTCCATTATAATATTATCATATGAATGTTCTTCAATCCATAGCAGGGTCAATTGGCAATCAAAATTGACTACAATACTCAAGAAGGAGTAAGAGGTCAATATACAAGGGTGATAGTAGAGTTGGATCTTAAAAAACCTTTGGTGTTGAGCATTTAAGTAGATGGTAGGGTGTAAGTGGTGGAATGTGGATGCCTCCCTAAGATATGTTACAATTATGAATGGTATGGACATAACAATGATATCTGTGCCTTTCAAAAGAAGTATACTACTGATAATGTATATGGGATGGATAACAATCAAGTGTAACCTTTTACATATTAAGGTATAACATCAAATGTCCACCATATTCTCTTGGAAATGGTAGAGGAGGATACATGCTTAGGTCCTTGGATACATGCTCTGGAGAGAAATTAAAGATACACTAATAAGGGAGTAACCTAAAATTAGTAGGATTTTCTAAGAAGATGAGTCAAGGATTTACTATTCTATCAGGTTTGGGAAGTGAATTAGGAGATGACATAGTTGGCGAGATTTTGTAAGGTTCATGCAAGGATAATAAGAAAGAGGCCCTTAATAAATGCTACTACTATAAAAGGAGTAAAAGGAAGTCAACAAAGGACCTGGTCCCTACCAATCCCAATCAGGCCAAAGTAGGCCACACTAATGGGCCTTCTCCCAAGTAAAATAAGTTTGCTAGCTTGTAAGATGTTAGTATGAATGCTAGCATGGTAGATTCTATCAATTTAAAACTTCCCGTTGCAGTTACTGATATCAACCTAGAGACACCAAATGGAATTAATAATATGCCCAGCTTGGAAACAACACTTAGGTTTACCTCTCTTAAAACCATATACCTTAAAGTGGTGCACAACTCTAACATTAAAAAAGGTATGTCTTTAAAGAACTTAGGGGCATATCAAAGGCAAATAATAAGATTGGAAAATCTCTGGACCCTAAACAGACGATCCACTTGAAAGGCAAAACCAAGATGAAGAAACTTTTAAGAAAACCAACTTGGGATGGTATTCAGAAATTGGATTTGAAGGATATTCTCCATGCTTCTTAGCTCAATGGAAATAATAATGGAAATTTTGATGAGGCAACATCTTCACCTAAGCTCTAGTAATGTATTATTCTTTATATTTAGTTATATTTTATATGGATTGTATTTTTTCTAGAACTGTTAGGGAGCAGGTAGTCAAGATTTCAGACGTACCTTACTAATTTTCATAAAATTATATAATCCTGATATTTTAGTGTTGATGGAGTCGAGAATTAGTGGGTGTGGTGTAGATGAAGTAATCCAGTGCACTAAGTATAAGTATTCCTTCAGGGTTAAAGCGGTTAGTTTCTCTAGAGGTATTTGGATTCTGTGGAAAGAAAAGGTGAATGTAAGGATGTTAATGAGTAATAGGTAGTATGTACCCATAGAGATTGGAGGAGTTAGGAATCATAATTTTCTTCTCACATCAATCTATGCTTGCCTATAAGTTGCCTTATGCTGCCAACTCTGGAGTCATTTAACATTAATTACAAACATCAGTACTTCGTTATAGATCATAAGCGGCAACTTTAATGTTATTCTCTACTCAAATGATAAGTTTGGGGGTTCTCCAAAAAGAATCAAAAGCTATAAGAAATTTAAAACTTTATTGAGGGTCACAATATAAGAGATATGGGATATATCGGTCCAAAATTCACATGGGTAAGGCGTATTGTTCAAGAACAACTAGATTAATTTCTTTATAATGATCAGTGGTCTAATGGAAATCCTGGCTCAATGGTTAAACATCTAGCTAAAATTAGCTCAGATCATTGACCCATACTTTTGAAACTAAAATATGATAGTGGTACCACTTTAATGAAACCCTTTTGCTTCTTTGCACTATGGGTTACACATCTAGAATGGAATGAGTATATTAAAGATTAGTCAAGATGAGAACTAATGATGAATGATAATTTAGATAAACTAAGGGAATCATTGCTACTATGGAATAAAGATACATTTTGGAACATTTTTCACAAGAAGAAAAGATTACTTGGTCGGCTTTAAGGCATTTAAGCAGCTCAAGAATGAAGGGACTATAGTTACTTTAAAAAACTAAAAGGTGAAATTAGAGAAGATTATAATTAAATTCTAATCTAGGAAGAACTCTATTGGAGACAAAAATCTTCTAGTGATTGGGTGAATTTAGGTGACCAGAACACTATGTATTTCCATGTCAAGGCTAAAGATAGAGTTTGAAGGGATAAAATCTTGCTTCTAAAGCTCACTTTTATAGAATGGTGTTATGACTTGAATCTGATCAAACAGGATGCTACGACCTTCTTCAATGCTTTATATGTGGAGGAGAACACTTAATAACTTGTATACTTCATAAGGGGTAACTTTCTAAGACTGATTGATATAGATATTACTTCATTGATAACTAAGAGTTTGAGAGAAGAAGTTAGAGATGCTTTGTTTGATATAAGCCTATCCAAAGCTCTAAGAGTAAATGGTTATTATGATTTTTTCTTTTAGAAGCATTAGGCAATAGTTGGCAAGGCTCTCTTTACAATGGTCAAGAATTTCTTTGAAAGTAGTAAAATGGAAGCTGTTATTATTCAAACTAATATTGTTTTGATTATGAAAAATAGCAACCCAAAATCTTAGAGCCATTTCAAACCAATAAGCTTATGTAATGTAACGTATAAGCTTGTTACAAAAGTCATTACTAATTGCTTAAAGCCACTGATGCATAAGTGTTGACCTTAGCAAATTATTAATCTTGATTTTGATTCTAACAAACTTAATTTTGAGCAACCAATGTTTTTTCGTCAAGTGTGTATACGTTAGGAGTAATTTGGAAGTAAAAAGAATGATGAATTATCAAAGAAAAATCATTATGAAAAGTCATCACAAGCACTATCTCGATCGGACTCATCATAAGGACTAAATTGCTAAAAAAAATGCAAATCTTGTCATAGTCTCGACTGAGACCAAGGAAGATGAATTTGTGCATAAAACTCAATTTTTGGCAAAATCGATCTTGATCCAATGTCTTGATCGGGACACTACTTGGGACATGGTAGTCCCAACTAGGACATTGATATCCTGATCGGGATTTAAGCAAAAATTTAAATACAATAGCTCGTGATGACTATTCAAAGATCATCCTAACTGGGATTGATAATATCTCGACCAAGACTTGACAAATTGTAGCTCAAAAGTCCAAATTTCATTCAAATGGACTTTATTTTTATTGGGAACAAAATTATTGCTTTAACAACTACAATTGAATTGCTCAAGCATAAATATGACATCTAAAGATTATTCTAATGTTAAGAAACTTGTTTATTCATTTTATACTTTCAAGCATTTAATTAAGCTCTCTAAACTCTTTCAAAATTCATTTTATTATTGTATACTCTTATGAGAGTTGGTGAGTGTTAGAATAAAAATTCTTATTCTTCTATTTTTCAGGGTTAAAAAAATGGGAAGTGAGATTTTATTAGAAAGGAATTGGTTTAAGTGTTTAGCCATTAAAAAACTTGGGAATTTAGTTTTAGTATGAGCCTTGAAAATACTTGTGAATTTGTTTTTGAGTGAGCCTTGAAAACTTAAGTTTTAAGGTTTGAGTTGAGCCTAAAACTCAAGTTGTAAAAATCAATCTAGGGAAATAGATTGTTGTGATTCAAAATCCTAACTTGGGGATAAGTTAAGTGGAGACATAGGATTATTGAGAATATGAACTCATTAAATTCTTGTGTTCATCATTTTTCCTTCTCAACATTCCTTTTAATTTTTGTTCAAATTTCTTTAATTTCTTATTATTATTCGATAGTCTTATTCACCCCCTTTATGACTCTTTTAATTACTATCAGAGCTTGAATTCTATGAACTTCATTGCTAGAATACAAGATCATGGGGAGTGAATCATAAAACATTTCTTCACATAGACCATTTTTCGATTGTAGTGACTATCTTTATTGGAAGTTCAAAATGGAGCTATACCTTGATTATGATTCCATCAAACTTTAGGCTATAACTACCATTGATGGTGTGGTAACTACTATTGTAAGAAGCCAATGGAATAATGAACCGAAGGAGGAAAATCATAAAAAAAAGGCTATGATCACTCTAGTCTCTTCCATGATAAGAGAAGAAGGAGGCAAGCTTCATCGCATTTTGGCCAAGGAAATGTGGGAGACTTTGGAGAACCATTATAAAGGTAATATATAAGTAGGAAGTAAAAAGGTTTAACTTCATATGTATGAATATGAACTCTTCAAAGTAAAGCCTAAAAAATCAATCACAAAGATGACAAACCGTCTTAATGCTCTCCTCATAACCCTCAAGAAACTTGGAAAATATTTCTCCAAGGAAGAGGTGAACAATAAGATTTTAAGAATCCTACCTAAGAAGGATTGGGTATCTCGGGTCACTTTAATTAAGGAAGCTCAAGACCTCTATACTCTCTCAATTGATGTGCTTATTGGAAAGCTTCAAACATATGAGCTTATAATCAAACAAAGCGATGAAGAGCAAGAAGAGAAGGAAGAGAGGAAAATGAGCATAGCACTAAAAGATCTTTAAGAAGATGGTGAAGAGGAAAACATTAAAGATTCTAGTGACGAAGATGGTGATATTGCCATACTCACTAGGAACTTCAAGAAGTTTTTAAGAAAGAAAAATTTCTCAAGAGCAAGGGTCTCCAACGAGAAGTTTAAAGGAGATGGTAAGAAGAAAACCAAATAAGTTACTTGCTACGAATGTAAGAAACCAAAACACATCCGAAGTGAGTGCCCTAAACTCAAAGTTAAGAATAAAGGAGCAAAGGATAAGAAGAAGGCCTTCAATGCTACTTGAGATGACTTCTCTGAATTCGAAAAGGAAGAGGAACAATAAGAAATGGCCAATCTTTACTTCATGGCTCTTGAAGATGAAAAAGAGGTACCATCTACTTCTAACTCTTCTTGTGATGAATACTATTTTTATGATGAATATGATGATGTTGAGAGTTCTATCGTGAACAAACTCTTACTTAAATACAAAAGCTTGCTTTCTAAAAAGAAACATTATAAGCATGAGTTAAATAGCTTAACCAAGGAATTTAAGAAGTTGAAAATTGAATTTTCTAGTCTTGTTAAATTAAATGACAAGAATATAAAATCTTTTAACTCCTTAGAAGAACAACTCAAGAAAGCTAGTGATGAAAATCATAAACTTTCTAATGAGGTAGTTGAGTTAAAAAATTCCATATCAAAATTTTAAAGAGGAATAGAGAGTTTAGATAACTTCCTTTCCATTGCTAATGCATGTCTCTCACTTAAAATAATAGGAGACATAAATTATCACAATATAAAAGGTATGTTTCACATACTATGAAAACATATCATCCTAGGAGAAATAAATTTGAAAATATTGTATGTTCATATTGTATGATTAAATGACATACCAACAATGTGTGCTTCTATAAAAGACTACACATGAATTTACTTCCTTTGGATTATCTTGAGACTAACTAACCTAGACTAAGAAAGGTTTGGGTTCAAAAGAACACTTAAATTATTTTTTGTAGGTGTGCTTGAAATACACAAGAACAAAAAGCAAGTGGTATCTTGACAGTGGATGTTCAAGGCACATGATAGGAGATAAGGAGCAATTCAACAAGCTTAATGCTAAAGATGGAGGACATGTTACATTCGAAAACAATGCAAAAGGAAAAATTATGGGCATTGGAGAAATGGGTAATCCTTAATCTTTATCTATACATCATGTGTTGCTTGTTGATGGTCTTAAACATAATTTTCTTAGTATAAGTTAATTATATGATATGGGAAATAAGGTAACTTTATATTATAGAAATTTCTTTATTAGTAGTCTTAATGAAGACAAAGTAAACTTTTAGTGGTGAAAGAATAAACAATGTTTATATCATTGATTTGAACAAAATTAATAACAAAGACATCAAATGCTTAAATGTCTATTTCCTATGACACATGGGCATGACATAGAAGGTTAGGATATGCAAATTTTGAGCTTTTAAAGGATCTTTGTAGACATGAACTTATGATTGGTTTACCTAAGTTTGAATTCACTAAGGATAAACCTTGTGATGCTTATCAAAAGGGAAAACAATCCAAGTCCTCATTTAAGCTTTAAAATGTAGTATTTACTTCTAAAACACTTGAACTTGGGTATGTACTATGGATTTGTTTGGACCAGCTAGAGTTACTAGTCTCGATGGAATGTACTATGCATATGTATTGGTTGATGATTACTCTAGATTTACGTAGGTATGTTTTCTTGCTCATAAGAATGATGAATTTAAAGCTCTTGAAAATTTTGTAAAAAGAGTTCAAAAAGAGAAAGGTTTTTACATTTCTTCTATTAGAAGTGATCATGGAACTGAATTTGAAAATGAATTTTCAAAAACTATTATAATAAAAATGGTATTTCATATATGTTTTCTTCTCCTAAAACTCCTCAACAAAGTTGAAAGGAAAAATAGAACTCTTGTGGAAATGGATAGAACAATGCTTCATGAGTATAACTTGCCTCTATACTTTTGGGTAGAAGCTATTAACACATCTTGTTACATTTCAAATCAAGTTTTCAAAAGACCAATTTTGAATAAAATATCTTATGAGCTATGGAACTATAGAAAAACTAAAATCTCATATCTAAGAGTATTTGGATGCAAGTGCTTTATATTAAACACTAAGGATAATCTTGGGAAATTTGATTCCAAAGCCAATGAAGGAATTTTCCTAGGTTATTCCACTTCTAGACAAGCATATATAGCGTTTAATAAGAAGACTCTAGCAATTTAAAGAGTCAATGCATGTTTTTTTAATGAATTAAACTCATTTAATCCTAAGAAGGATGTTTGTAGTGTTAATGATCTTGTAGGTGACAATGAGATTGTGGATACTCAAAAAGAAATTGCTAGTAAGCCTTTAGAACTTGAAGGTACAAGTAAAGAGGACAATGAAGATATATCTCAACCTACCTTGGAGGATGAACTTCTAAAGGATTGACAATTTAAGAAAGCTCATCCTTAAGACCTCATTATAGGTGACACTACAAAAGGGGTAACTACTAGATCTAAACTTAAGTCTATTGTTAATCTAGCCTTCATTTCTCAAATTGAACCAAAAAATGTTGATAATGCTTTGTGTGATGAATTTTAGGTCCTTGCTATGCAAGAAGAGTTAAATCAATTTGAGAGAAATAAGGTTTGGACCTTGGTTCTTAGACCAAAATATTATCCTATTATAGGCACTAAATGGGTGTTTAGAAATAAGATGAATGAACAAGGTGTCATAACTAGGAACAAAGCTAGACTAGTAGTTAAAGGTTATAATCAAGAGAAAGACATTGATTATAATGAAACCTCTGCCCCTGTTATAAGGTTAGAAGCTATTAAAATGCTACTTGCATTTGCTTCATTCATGGATTTTAAACTTTATCAAATGGATGTTAAAAGTGCATTTCTAAATGGTTTCATTGAAGAGGAGGTATATGTTGAGCAACCTTCGGGATTTGAAAATTTTGATTCTCTAAATCATGTTTTTAAATTTTCAAAAGCATTGTATGGATTGAAGCAAGCTCCAAGAGCTTGGTATGAAAGATTGAGCAACTTCTTACTAGAGAAAGGGTTTTTTAAAGGAAAAGTTGTCATAACTCTTTTCATAAAGAAATCCAAGCATGATTTATTAATTATTCAAATATATGTTGATGATATTATTTTCGGCGCTACTAACTAGTGTTTGTGTGAGGAATTTTCTAAGCTAATGTAAGGAGAATTTGAGATGAGTATGATGGGAGAACTAAAATTCTTTCTCGGATTACAAATCAAGCAATGTAAAGATGAGATTTTCATTAATCAAACCAAATATGCAAGAGATGTTCTCAGGAAGTTTAACATGGATGGAGCTAAGACAAGAAAAACTCCAATGAGCACCATAACTAAACATGACAAGTGTTACAATGGCAAATCAGTTGATGAAAAGAGATTTAGAGGTATGATAAAATCCTTTCTTTATTTAACTACTAGTAGACCTGATATTATATTTACTACTTGCTTATATGCTAGATTTTAATAAAGTCCTAGAGTCTCATTTGAATGCTATCAAAAGAATTTTTAAATATCTTTATAGTATAATGCATTTAGGACTTTGGTATCCTAAGAGTTCTTCTTTTGACTTGATTAGTTATTCTGAAGCGGACTTTGCTAGTAGTTTACTAGATAGAAAGAGCACTTCCAAAACTTGTTAATTTTGAGGATAGTGTTTACTTTCTTGGTTTAACAAGAAACAAATTTCAATTGCCTTGTCCATAATTGAAGCTAAATATATTGTAGCAAATTTTTGTTGTTCATAAATCTTATGGCAAAAGCAATAATTGTTGGACTATGGTATAAAATTGATCATGTTCCTATTAAATGTGATAATACAAGTGCTATAAACCTTAGCAAAAATCTCATTCAACATTCTAGAACTAAGCATATAGACATTCGAAATCATTTTTTGTGTGATCATATTCAAATTGGTGATATTTCACTTGATTTTGTTGATATAAATAATCAACTTGTTGATATCTTCACCAAACCTCTCAATGAAGAAAGATTGAATTTCATTAAACATGAACTTGGCAAGATTGATGGTTTGAGTCTGTCTTGATTTTAATGGTCTTATTAAGTTTTCTTTAAGTTTATTTTTGGTATATAATACTTGTTCACTATATATTTTTTTGGTGTTTGTTTTTAAAATCTTAATTTTTTAAAACATGTGTTGTTTATTTGAATTATTATAATCTTTTTAAATTAGATTTTTCTTAAATATTTTTTTTTGTGAATTTTTTTAATTCTTCCTATTTTGCAAAATTAATAATTAATTAATGAAACCTTCATTAAATTAATTATTTGAATTTTAGCAAAATATGTCCTTCCTTAAATGAGTTCATTTGAAATACTCATTTAATTCTTCTAAAAATCCTCAATTAATTCAAAATAAATGCAATTAAATTTGCAAGGACTTAATTGTAAGATATTTTGAACTTAATTGCAAACAATTTGTAAACTTTTATTACCAAGAACTTGGCCCCGCTCGGGATCAGATCATGTCCTGATCGGCCACGTCATATGTCAATTCTATATTTTTACATAGAACTGATCCCGAATGGATATCTTGATCGGGATATCACTTAGGACATCATGTCCCGAATGGGACATTGATCCTAACAGCATTAGGATTTGAAATCCTATCAACCTTTTGACTCTCTAATCAAAATCAGGAATGATTTTTTAGGTTCCTATTTAATTCAAATTCAAATTTTAAACTATTTCTAACCCCAATTTCTTGCCTATAAATAACATTCTATTTCTACTAGATTTTTCATCTTAATCAAATTTTTTTCTTTTCTTTACAAATTCTTTATCTATTTTTCTTTTCTCTTTTCATGGCTCCTAAGAAACTAAGCAAGGTTCCTTTATCTCAAGATCCTTCCTCTAAAAGGATAAACCTAAGAGAACACACTCTCTATTCTCCTCTTCTACTCAAAAGTCAAGAAAAAAAGTTCAATTTTAAAAAAGAGCTTTCATTCCTTCAAGATTCATGGATGAACTTACTCTCAAAGTAATTGGTTGTTATAATGAAGTCAAGGATCTTCTTCTCAAAGGTGGGACCTTTAATTTTACTTTCTCACCTTTTCCATCTTATCATTCTCTCATTATTGAATTTCTTTCTTTATACACTATTTGTTCTATCAAATTTGATGATGTTAATCCCTACTTCTCCATATAATTCAAATTGGAAGGAAGAGATCGTTTTATGACTTATAAAGAGTTTGATGCTCTTTTTGGCTTTTCTTAAGAGGGACATATTCAAGTTAACCCTCATTGGCTTGCTTATTCATTTTGGGATGAAAACAAAGCTCTTAATGCTCCTCAATTCTCCTTTAGACATACTAAAGCCTCACACATCAAATCCAAAACACTTTGGTATGTTCATCGATTCATTACCTACTCTACTAATGGTAGAGCACTTTCTAATGACTCTCTCTTTAATGATCTTTTCATTCTTTATTGTCTTTATTATGATAAAAAGATAAATTTGGTAAGATTTTTACAATAGAGAATTTGGCTAATTAGTGATAGTAACACCAATACAATTTGTATTGGTAAAATTTTCATAAAACTAGCTAAACTCTACAATATTAATCTTGACTCTTTACCATCTACCAAACCCATGCTTCTTGATTAGTCCTTCATTTGAAATTCTAAACAATTCACCTCTATTAATGGAATTTGGATTTAGAAACATGACCTTGGATTAAGTGAAAATATTGAAGCTATATTTAAAAAATTGGAAGAGCAAGAAGGTTAAGACCTTGGAGGAGAAGAACAAGAACCTTAACCTCATGTTGCTTCTCCAAGGAAAAGAACAAGAAGTGAAGGTACATTGACTCAAGATGATGAACCTCTTTGGGTAAGACAAATCTTTGAATGCATATCCTTAATGGAATCCAACTTCAATTATTTTTTTAATAAAGTTGAATGAAATTTTAATGTGCATTTCAATCAAATTGATGACAACATTGCTTATCTTCAATATGATGTCCATTATATTTATGAGCACCAAGTTTACACTTGCACCGATCCTCCTCCTCCTTTATACCCTCCTCTAGAATAGATATTATATATAATTTTCATTTTTTTTATTTTCAGTATATGTTTAGTTTATTTTTTTGTATATGAGCCTCTAATTGTTAGTTTGTTTTTAGGCTAATTTTATGCTTTTTTTATGTTTAGTTTATTTTGAGTATTTTATCTTTGTACTAGATGCATTTTTTCTTATTAATGAAATTTTCCTTTCTTTAGATAAAAATTTCTCTAGTATTCATTCTTTTTTATTTTTGACAAAGGGGGATAAATATTTAAGTTTACATTAATTTTAATAAGGAATTTTTAATTATTTTAACCTATTTAATAAAGAATTTTTAATTATTTTAACCAATGTGATAAGTGTGTCCTTAAATATTTTTTATTTTATTATAGGATGAGAGAAAATTATTTGAATATTATTTTTATATATGCCGTATAATTTCATAAAGATTTTGTGTATTTTTATTTTTCATTGTTTTGGATCATGGTATTTTATTTCCTTTATTTTTTAGTCTTTAGCATAGGGGGAGAAGAAGAAGCTATGTGAAATTTGTGTTTAGTATTTATATTTGTAATATGCTAAGTACCGCATGATCACTAAGCTAGCTAAGCTCTATATGATCATGTGAGGTTGTCTTATATGTACTATTTCTGTGATGCATTTGTGATGCATATATGTTGAAATTATTTCCTTCATATTGTCGAATTTTTTTTTAATGTTTTTAACACATTTGTTATATTAGGTTGTAATTTTCTTATAATATATTTTATATTTTTTTCATGGAGAATAAATTATAAATTTATATTTCTTATCATGTCCATATTCATAGGGGGAGAAATAAAGAAATATATTTTATTTTATTTGATATCATCATTATTATCAATTGTTATCCATCACACACTTTACCTTGCATTATTTTTATCAAACTCAAAATAAGTTTGTCAAAATAAAAAAGGGGGGAGATTTTTGACCTTAGCAAGTTATCAATTTTGATTTTGATCTTAACAAATAATTTTGAGCAACTCATGTATTTGCTTCAAGTGTGTATAAGTTAGGAGTAATTTAGAAGTCAAAATAATAATGAACTATCAAAGAAAAATCATTTTAAAAAGTCATCACAAGCACTATCTTGATCGGACTCATTATAGGGACTAAATTGCACAAAAAAGTGCAAATCTTGTCATAGTCCCAACCGGGACCAAGGAAGACCAATTTTTGCATAAAACTCAATTTTTCGTAGAACTGATCTTGATCAAATGTCTAGATCAGGACACTGCTTAGGATATGGTAGTCCCAACTGGGACTAGAGTAAAAATTTAAATACAACGGCTCGTAACGACTATTCAATGATCATCTCAACCGAGATTGATGATATCCCGACCGGGACTTGACAAAATGCAACTCAAAAGTCCAATTTTCATTCAAATGAATTTTGTTTTAATTGGGAATTAAAAATGCTTCCAACAGCTATAATTGAATTGCTCAAGTATAAATATGGCCTTTTAAGATTATTTTAATGTTAAGAAGCTTGTTTATTCATTCTATACTTTCAAGCATTCAATTAAGCTCTCTAAACTTTTTTCAAAATTCATTTTATTATTGTATACTCTTATGAGAGTTGGTGAGTATTAGAATAGAAATTCTTATTCTTCTATTTTCTAGGGTTAAGAAAATGAGAAATGAGATTTTATTCTAAAGGAATTGGTTTAAGTGTTTAACCATTAAAACACTTGGAAATTCAATTTTAGTGTGAGCCTTAAAAACACTTGTGAATTGGTTTTTGAGTGAGCCTTGAAAACTCAAGTTGTAAGGTTTGAATTGAGACTAAAACTCAAGTTATAAAAATTAATCTAGGGAAATAGATTGTGGTGATTTAAAATCCTAACTTGGGGATAAGGTAGGTGGAGACGTAGGGTTACTGAGAATCCAAACTCCTTAAATTCTTATGTTCATTATTCTTTCTTCTCAAAATTCCTTTTAATTTTTGTTCAAATTTCTTTAATTTCATATTATTATTTGATAGTCCTATTCACCCCCTCTAGGACTCTTTTAATAAATTAGTGAATCCTTTACAGTCTAGCTTTATGAAGGGACAATATATCATAAACAATGAAATGATTGCACAAGAAGTGATTCCTTCAATAGGGTAGAGAGAAGGCAAAAATTAAGCATGTGACAATTAAGGTCTAACTAAGGCCTATGATAGGCTAAGTTGCCAATTCATCCTAGATACTCTTATTGATATTATCCTCCCATATTTCTTTATTAATCTAATCATGAAGTGCATCACCTTTTCCTTTGTGCAAATCTTATAGAATGGGCAAAAATCTTATGTTTTACCACTTAAGGTGGTATTAGATAAGGTGACCTAATGTCTCATTACATATTTGTATTATGGATGGAATGAATGGTATATGGGATTAAAAATGAAGTCCAAGCTAGTAACTGGGTGCCTTTCAAAATCAGCAAAAATGGACCTAAGATCAGTCATTGATGACCTGATATTTTTCACTTAAGTAATCGTAAGTAACACTACTTGCATTAACTGAGTCTTGGGTAACATTTATGGCTCCTCGAGTCAACTTGTTAGTAAGGAAAAATCAATGGTTTATTATTCTAGAAACACTCTAGAGGATGATTACAATGAGACAACTAATCATTTAGGTTTTATAGTCACTAATGATATGGGATATTATCTTTAAGTCCCTATCATTCATGGATGATGGCTAAATGTTTCTTACCAGGCTATTTGGATAAGTTGCATAAAAGACTTGATAGTTGGGAATGTTCTAAACTCTTAATGGTAGGAAGGATAACTCTATTGAAGTCTTTAGTGTCATAAATTCCTAGTTACATTCTGTAGACTTATATTTTGCCAAGCAAAACTTGTAACCAAATAGATAAAATCAATCAAAAGTTCATCTAGGGATATTGTAATCAATAACAAAGAATAAACTTAGTGAAATGGCATGATGTATGCCAGTTGTAAGATTATGTTGGTGTGGGCATTAGAAGTGAAAAATGTAAGAACTTAGCTTTATTAATAAAGTTGGCTTAGGGAATGATTTCCAACTACACTGATCTTTGGGTATCCATTATAAAGGCTAAATATTTATCTATCTTGAATTAGAATACTTAAAGAATAAGAAAGAGTAGCACGATGGTCTAGGAAGGTATTCATAAGGAGTGGCAACTGGTTCAAGACGATGTGGGTTGGAGTCTAGGTGATAGAAAAGTGGTAAGATTTTGGCTTGATAATTGGACTAGCCTAGGAAATCCATTGAGCAGTAGTTAAGGTTCCTTGAGACATAGAAAATTAGACAATTAATTAGTTTTTGGATTCTAATGGCAATTAGGATTATTGCACATTTTAATGGGCATTGCCACCCTCTGCTTTATTAACCATTACTACTATTAAACCTTTGCTCCTAGTAGATGGTTATGACAAGCCATACTAGATCCATTCTCTTAGTGGATCTTTTTTTGGTTAAGATGGTTTATAATGCAATCTTAGTTAACTCCCAGTATAAAAAAGATTTAAGATGGAATGTGATTTGGAACTGGCAAGGCCTAGAGTAGATTCAAGTTTTCTTATGGCTTTGTGCACATGGAAAATTACTCACCAATTTAGAAAGAGTTCATCATCACACATCTATTGATTGTATGTATGAAATATGTGGAACTGAGGAGGAATCTCTTCTTCGTGTCTTAAGGGATTGCCCTATTGTAGAGAAACTTTGGATTTGGTTAGTGCTTGCCTTATCATTAATCCATTTTTTCTCTTTTAACTATAAAGAATGGGTAATGATAAATCTACAGAACCATATGAACATTTGGAGTGATCTAGAGTGGATTTTAACTTTTGGTACTGTTTATTGGATGTTATGGCATAACAGGGACAAAAGCCTCTTTGGTGATAATTATTTAGTTCTTTAGGACTTATAAACTTTTGCACTCTCCAAGGCTCATTCCTTTATGGCAACTAGCAAGCAAATTTAGGTGTTATTGTCTTTGCATCGGCAAGTTAAAGATGTTTCTTGGTAACCTCCAAAACCTCCTTGGTTTAAAATTAACACTAATGGGTGTCTCAAGTAAGACTCGGGAACAGTAGGTGCTGGAGGAGTGATTAGGAACACTTTGGGAGAATGGGTAGTAGGTTTTATGGTTAATTTAGGTAATAGTAGTGTTATTACAGCTAAATCTTAGGGTATTCTCTATGGTCTTTAAGTTGCTTGGGAGATGGGTCTTAGTTATATACTTGTGGAATGTAATAATAAGTGTGTGGTTGGGATGTTATGAGGCATGATGAATACTCTAGCATGATACATGTCCCTGTTTTAGGAAATTAAATGCCTCTTTCATAAGTAAAGCAAGTCAAGCTTGTGTATATCTTAAGAGAAGGGAATCATAATGTATACTTTTTAGCCACATATGCTCTTACTTTTCTTGTTGGTTTTTTTAAGTTAGATAGATCTCCAATGGGAGTGTTAGACTTTTTGTACCTTGACAAAATATGAGATTCAACTCTTAAGTCTTGTGTGATGTAGTCCCTAGGCTTTTGCCTTCCCTCTTATGATATATATATATATATATATATATATATATATATATATATATATATATATATATATATATATATATATATATATATATGTATGTATTTCACATATCATGAAGTGTTTCAACTTTTATAATAAAAATTACCAAAAGTAATTAGAAAAAAATAATAATGAATGTAAGATTGGTATTTAAAATCATATTTTTAGAATAAATAAAAGTACTAAATTTAACAAAAAATATGAGAGGAAGATTAAATAGTTTTTTTAGTAAGTTTTTACTGAGAAGTAAAAATAAAGAAAAAAGTAACAATAGTTATATAATGATATCCAAACAATGGTCATACAACATGGATTACCCCTAAAAAATTGAAACTACATGTATGCATGGCAACTATAGAGGGAGGGGAAAGGAAGAAAGTAAAAACTATAAATTTTGTTGTGTTTGGCAACTTAAAATTGATTAATAAAGGAAAAAAAAGAAATTTGAATGTCTTCAAGCATAAATGAGTGCTATTAAGACTTAACCTTTGAGCACATATAAGTGTTGTTGAGATTCGAATGTCTTTGAGCATGATTGAGTGTTGTTGAGACTTGACTTTTGAGCACGTATTAGTTCTAGTGAGATTCGAATGTTTTAGAGCACAAATGAGTGCTATTGAGACTTAATCTTTAAGCTTGAATGAGTGTTATTGAAATTTAACCAAGCACATATATAGTGTTAGTGATATTTGAGCCAAACATACATAGAGTGCTAACTTGATGGGCACGCATACTGTTAGCATATTTCGAAACAAGTACATGTAGGGTAGTATTTCTTTAATTGAGCACATGTAGAGTGATAGTAAGGATCTAAACATCCTAAGTATTAATGAGAACTATGTAGAACACTAGCCAAAAGCAAGCACGTCTCGAGCCCAAGCACTAGTGCTTGTATTGTTATCTTGCCAATGTACACATGGAGTGTTGCATGATCTTGAGCATGAGGAGTGCCATTGTTTGAGTTTGAGTGAATGTAATTATCTTTGATCTGAGCATGAGTGAGTGCTGATAGGCTTTTGAGCATTTGGTGTGTCCTAATATGATTGGGTCTTTTACTAAGTAAATATTAATTCATAATTCATAGACAACAGTAGAGGAGAGCATTAACTAATTGAACTACCTAAACCAAATTGGATTGAGCCAAAATTGATGGTCATTTAGGTAATTGATAAGTGGTGAGTGGCAGTTCAGTTATGATAAATGAAAAAAATTGATAATCAATTTATAGTTCAGGTAGAGTGTTGAAATAACTGGATCGACCAAAAAATTGAACCACTGTTTAATAGGGCATAAAACTATGTCATTTTTATACATACATAACCTTAACCATAAAAAATATTAACCCTCCCTATAAAAGCCTCTCATTCACTCCCTTTCTCATTTTTTGCCGCCCCTCTACTACTCTCAAACTTTTCAGTCCCCTTTTCTCTCTTTTACTAACCCTAAACCTTAACTTAGTAACTCTTCATCTCACCGTCGTTATGCTGTCTTCTTTATTCAAGCTTTGCCTTTTCTCTTGCTCTAGTATAAACCTCTTCATTGTCTATGTCTTATTCTCTCTTTCCCATCTCTATATGGTCTCTTTTTCTCAAAGAGTAATACTTTGTAATCTAAATGTTTCCTTCCAATCTCTTTGACTTAGTGTTTGATTTATAAAAAATTAATCATTTTTTGCTTTGTTATTATTTTTGTTATTGTTAATGTTCAAAAGTTAACATTGATAGTGATAAAATCAACATGTAAAGGCCTTTAGTTACTGGATCAACTAGTTGTGGTAATGATCTTGTTAAATCTAAAGGTTTTATAATTTTTTAGATATCTTATTTTCCTTATTTTATTAGATGTTGATGGATGTTGTATTTGTTCTTTGATTTTTTGCATGTACTGCTGGTGAAACGACTATTTTAGTTGGATCTCTGGAGTGTTTTTTCGATCTCATAGAGAGATCTTAATGGTGGAAGCCTGAAATGTGTAGATCTGACCAACGGTTGATCATTTTAGTGGAAGTTGCATAATTTCAAAACAATTCGAGTCAAAGAAACATTTGAAGAAATATCATTTAAAAGGTAAAATTTTTAATATAGTGTTTAATTCTTTAAATATCTTGTTGCTAAATTTATTCACTTAATCTTGGTGTTTTTGTTTCTGTAAAAATTTTTACAAATATATTTTTGTTACTTTGATTTATCAAAAATTTTAACTTTGATTTTGATAATATTTATTAATAATAAATTTTTTATACTTTGAGTTTTTGCCTTGATATTGAGTATTTAGTTTATGTAAAATAAATTATTAGTAAAAAAGAGTTAAAAATAATTTTTTTACTACTAATTTAATTTGATTATTAAAATAATTTCTATACTAATAATTAATTTTTTTAAAAATAATTTTTCATTATAATTGAAAATATTTATATCTTTGAGTTTCTGATACAATACTTGTTGTGATTTTTGCTTGCCCGTTATGATTATTGCTTGCTTATTGTGATTAATGCTTGCTTTAGCTCTGATTCATTTCGTCTGCTTCTGTTTTGCTTGCATATTCTTTATGTTGATGGAACCTCAAGTAAAACTTGCCAGTGGCAATGAAGCTACTATTGGTGGTGCTGTAGAGGTGGAAGCCCTAAAATATCTAGAAGTTGTTAAAAATGAAAAAAAAAAGAAGGGACACTGAAAGTAGAAGTAAGGTATGAGAGCACTTCAGGAAAATGCTTGAAGAAGGAAAGTTGATAAAAGCTAAATGTATTTACTGTGCTAAATCTTTGTGTGCTGACCTTAAAAAATAATGGTACATCATCTATTATAAATCATATGGTGAGTTGCATGAAAAACCCAAATCCTACATCCATTAGACAGAGCCTTTTAACTTTGCAATCTGATGTGTATAGTTCTGACACTATGGGTGTAATTGGGACTTGGAAATTTGATAATAAAGCTACTAGGATTGCATTGTTAAACATGATTGTTGTTGATGAGCTTCCATTTAAATTGGTTGAGGGAGAGGGTTTCAAACAGTTTATGTTTGTTGCATGCCCTAGGTTCAAGATACCTAGTAGATGGACAGTAAGTTGAGAATATTATCATGCATATGTAGATGCAAGGATAAAATTGAAAAATGTTTTCATTAACCACAGCCAAAGCCAAAGAGTTTACATAAAAATTAACTCTTAGACATCAATTCGACGCATAAACTATATGTGCATTATAGCTCATTACATTGATTTTGAGTGGAAGCTTCATAAAAATATTATTTCATTTGTCCCTATTACTTCTCATAGGGGTGAGTACATTGCAAAAATTTTAGAAAACTATTTTTTTTGATTGGGGTGTAAAAAATGTTTTCATAATGATAGTAGATAATGCATCTAGTAATAACACTACACTTGTTTTTTTAAGAAAAAATTATTTTCTTGGGGCACATCTACTATCAAAATCAAATATGTCCACATGAGATGCATAGCATACATCCTAAATTTAGTAGTCAATGAGGGGTTGAAAGAATTTAGCATGTCAGTTACAAGGGTTAAAGAAGTAGTTAGATATATTAGGAACTCACATGCTAGGTTGTGCAAATGTAAGGAGTTTGATAACTTGCTTGGTATAGAGTTAAAGCATTCATTGACTCTAGAAGTGGCTATTAGGTTGAATTTAGCATATGTCATATTAAAAACTGCTTGCATATTCGACAAAGTGTTTGAAAATTATGAGGAATGTAAGCATGCATTTATAGCAGACTTAGGAGATGATGTACCTAATTTTATGGACTAGCTTTCAATTAAGCAACATGTTGCCTTTTTGCATCATTTTTATGGGATGACTTTGAGAATTTTTGGTTCTCAGTATGTTATTGCAAACTCTTTTTTTCTTTGGAATTTCTGATACGTTTCTGTATTTTAAATGACTGACAAAGTGATGTCTATCATAGTAAAAAGGTAATGGCCTTTTCTATGAAAGCCAAATTGAAAAGTATTGTGGGGATCCTTAAAAGATGAACTTTTTGATTTTCATTGCTAATGAATACATGGAATATTCCCTGCATTATATTTATGTAGATTCTATGGGTGGAAGCCTATAAAGCTCCATTATATGAATTATTTGATGACTATTGTGCTTCTTAAAAACCTCCTTCTCATTATGCTTCTCAATTTGAACACTTAATTGATGCGTCTGAGGATGCTACTATAAATCTGGGTCCTTGTTAAAAGCCAGATTTAAGAAGCATAAACTGGAACTTGGACTGTATGGGAGCAAAAAATTTGAATTAGATATCTATCTCTTTGAGTTTATAATTGAGGAATGTGACACATTTGACATTCTCAAATGGTGAAAGATCAATTATGAGAGAATTCCTATTCTCTTAACCCTAGCACGTGATGTGTTAGCTATGCCGATATCCACAGTAGCCTTTAAATATGCTTTTAGCATAGAAGGGAGGGTGATAGATTGTTTGAGAAGTTCTTTGACACCCAAAATTATGGAAGCTCTAATTTGTTTTGCAAATTAGATGAAATTGTCTATAACTTCAATCTCAATTGAGGAGTCTGTGGATGAAGTTAAGTAGTTTAAGAAAGACATGTGGAAGCAAATTGGGCAGACTTGTTTATTTTTAAATTTTCTTAATTCTACTTCTTCTTCTCAATTTGATTTAATACTTTTATTTTCTTTGTTTGATAGAGTTACCTATAGTTGGATTTAGCATAGTTATGGCATCATCAAGTGCCACTTAACATGAAATTTCAGTAAAATTTAATTGGTATCATATAATTCTTTAACTGCTCACATTTGTGCATGTGTTGTTTGCTTCAATTGCTTTGCCTGTGCTTTGTGATGTGTGCTATGAGACCAACATTGAAGTGATTGCACTTCAGTTGCCAATGTTTGTTGTTGAATGAGTTTAAACACATTGAACTACAATATTAAAGTGGCTGACCTTTAGTTATAAATGTTATTATTACATGAGTTTAAACCCTTTAAACAATAATACTGATGTTGTTGACCTTTAGTTGCTAGTGTTGTTTTATGATTATGAGTTGTGATGATGCTTCTACCTACATGTTAGTGATATGCCCTAGGCCAATTATGTAATGGCCATATTTTGACATTGTCATTTTTCTATTTTAATAATAAAGAGGCATTTTTATTATTACTGGCTAATTCTAGTATTATCCTTGATTAGTTAATTCTACTAAGATCATCAAGTATGTGACTTGATAATAAAACTCTTAGGTAATACTTGAATTCTAATATAAATATCCCTAGTTGATTATTGTTGTGGGAATAACAAAGAATAAAGACTAGTATGAGGTTGACTGATGATTAAGTTTTACTGATCATATATATAAGATATTAAGTCAAACTCATATGTACATATTTAAGAAAATGATGTACTGGATCGACCCACTAGGAGAATACTATATGGCTTATTGTCATAGGTAATTCTTATCACCATAACATTATTTGAGTCCTCTGACCTAAGATCACCATGGTTTCTTACATGATAAGTTTTGTATTTTGACACATCCCTACACCATACTTTAACCGGATGATAAAACAGGTTGTGATTGGATATAAAAAGAGTTGTGTGAGGAATGTGAGTGGTTAAGATGGAATTTGTCCCTCAGTTATTTTGAGAAGATATCTGTTGGGCCCCTCGATGAGTTAGACTGAAGAGAAATGCATAGCTATACTAGAATGATAAAGAGTTATTAGTATCAGTCTACTTAGGATGAAGGAATAATATGATTGAATAATATAAGGATTGACCAATTATGACTTGTGGGTTAAAATGAGAATTTTAAGCCCACTGCCAATGTTGTGTGAACTTATAGGATTATATACTTAGAACAAGCCCAAAGTAGACTTGGGTTAATGAGCCTAATACTTACTTCTATGTAAGATTAAATAAATTTATATTAGTATTTATTTATTTCCTAATTTATTTATGGTAAGAGTTATCTAAAATAAATAAGAAACGATTTTAATTTGGAATTAGAATCAAAATTGAAGAGAAGTTTAAACTTACCAAAACTAGTGGAGATATATTAAACCCTAGAAACGATGGCTATAAACACATATCATTCTCTAGGGTTTATGTTTAAGATTAATCCACCTTTTCTCCTTCATCTTTCTATACTTCTTTTGTGAAAAGAAAAGACATAGAGAGAAAATGTCTTGTGAGACAACAAAGGTTCTAATAGACCTACTTTGTTTTGGATAATCTTGTTTGTATGGATATAGTAGAGGTTGTGATCTTTCGGTGACATCTTTTTCCGATAAGAAGACATGAAAAGCTTGAGGTATAGTGTCATCAAAGTGAACCCCCTCTCTTCCTTCCAACTATCTTGCCATAAGATTATCTTGGTGAGTGTTTGGAAACCCTCTCAATTAATCTAAGTCAAATTACATAGATCCAGGTTATGGGTTTTATGGTCAAAAGTTTTGTTTTCTATTGCGTTATATATCACGAAACCTAACACTACATTAAGTTGAGAAGTAAACGTGCTTGTTATAATTTCTTAGTGGCATGAGCTACATTTTTACAATGAATTACAATTCATGAGATCTGATCCCACCTTACATTTTATTTCTATCTATTGGCCTTTGAATTATCTGCTTTTGCTATATTTTTGTTACTTGGTTTCATTTTTATGAATATTTAGCTGGGTTGGGCCATGAAGAAGCTTTCACCTAAATTTTTCTATAGATTGTGTAAATGTTTTTAGTGAGATATCTTAGGTGGCATATCTTTGTTGCTAGAAATTATAGAGCCATTTGGACATGACTTGAAAACTTTTAAAAGCTAAGCCCTTCTAACTTGTTGATTTTAATTTTATTTTCAGTGTTTTCTTTTATTCTTATTCTAAGTTGTTATTTTTTTTGTTAAAATGCAACAGTTGTAACTTGCAGGCTTTTGGGTGCACAAAAGCTATGGTCTGCAATCAAATATCTTTTGCAAATGATATGCAGACCTTTTGCATATAAAAGTTTTGTGGAAGCATTCAATTATAGCTTCTAATTTTTTATTGAAGTCATGTTCTGAGAAGAGGAAGCATTTTGGTTGTTGTAATCACTTCAATTATTTTTTTTGTATTTAGTTCTATAATATTAATTGTATAGAAAGTAACATGACAAATAACCTATGTATAATGTAATTATGTTATATTATTATAGGCGTATGTATTTTGTAATTATGTTACACTTGGGCTTTGCCCCAATTTGGACCTTTTGAAATTACGTAACAGCATTTGGGCTTTGCCCAAATTAGTAAATATATATATATTTTTATTATTTTTGGCCTAGCACATCAATTGGGCCCAATCGAACCCAAACTGCTCAACCAAACTGCCATAACCAAAATAATCAATTTACTGAACCAATGTGTTCTTCATAATTTTTGGCTCGATTTGGTGTACCAATTTCCTTTAAAAAATTGATTAAATTTCATGTATCCATTATTAAACTGACCGATGCTCAGCCTTAGACAAAAGTAAGAAGTGTATTTACAGATGTGAATTGATGTGGTGCTTGGTGTCATTCTGATGACTTTATGATCATAATATCATGGCCTGATCCTGATGTGTCAATCAGTTGCTGTAATGTGAAAAGTTGTCATGTGTAGCAATGATGGTGACTCTTTGGTTACTTTTGTAAAGAAAATTCCCTTTATGCCTTGATAACCGTTTGATAGTGGATATTAATTATTGTGTATATAATTCTTATTTTGCCTTCGAATTAATGACATAAAAATTTGGCACTTAAGGGCACCCATTATCTTTTTAAAAACTTTATTTGCTTATAAAAGGCAGCTTTTAGGGTTCGAGGATCACTTTCTCCATTTCATTTCTCTCCTACAACGTTTGTGTTTCTCTACTTCCTTATTTCTCTTTTTTGCAATTGCCATTACTATGTTCCAATTTTTGTTTTAAGATTTTGCTTTTATTGTTGTTAAGGCTCCTTGACGGTGTTATTCTTTTCATTTGCAATTCTACTATTCATTTTTGTTATCTTGCTAAAGTTAGACTTTCTAATTCCCTAGTTTGTGTCATTTCTGCCTTTTTTTTTGTTTATTTAGATCTTTGGCTCCTATAAAATTATTAGTTTGATGCAGAGAATGAATCATCTGAGGCACTACATCCTATAGAGCCTTAATTATGAGAATATTTTGAGTACTAATACCTCTATTAATAGTGGTATTAATGATCTTTAAATTTTAGTCTGAATAACTAAAAGGTGCCTCAGTCCAAGACTAATCTTGAGGCACCAAGTCTTTATTCATTTGTTTCTATAAACCACCTATTCTTATAGGTGAATTGTTGATCTAGTAACTAACTTTGAAATTTTCTTCTTTAAATATTTCATCTTATTGAAACATGTCCCACCAAGTGAGCCAAAAATTTTTCTCCAATTTTTGGGTTTTTAAATGCATGCCAAAAGATTGTTTGCGAGTGTGCTAGAGGATTAATTCCTCAAATAAAAACCTAACTTCTTTTAAACAATTGTAAATTCCCAAAATTCTTTCCCGTAATGCATTTGGATTTCAAGCAAATGAAATAAAATTTAGTGGAAAATTGGGCTTATTAAATAGTGAAAAGAAATTGTATTAATCTGAAATTTAATACAAGCCAAAAGATAATCTTTGCTTTGAAATTAACAAGAAAAGTGCTGTAAACAAGAATTGAAAATTTGCTAAAGAAAAAATTTACTAATGATGATTATTGTATGTGTTATGTTGATGATTGGTTGATTGATGGTCCCTTAATATGTGTTCTTCCCCTTTCTTTTATAAGTACTCTTTACTTGCAGGCTACTTCACTTATTTATTTCTCCAGCTTAAGAGTCTTGGGGAAAATAAATTCACATAACTCCCAAACATATTCTTTTCCTTGCTTTATTTAAAATCTTCTTGCTTTGGCACCAAGTTGCTCTGTAAAAATCAATTTCCATCTTTAGAACCTTCTAGTTGCATTGTTTTTACTTTTTATCTCATTAATTGCAATCTTTACTCCTGCTTCTTCTTTATTTATTGGCTTAATTTGTAACTTTATCATTTTATATTTCTCTTATTATTATTATTCATGTTTTATTATAAGATCATCTAAGTGAACTTACCTTTGTTTCTTGTACTTTATTTGTGTTTTATTTGGTATAATATCTCGAAAATATACCCCAAATAAACCAAATTGCTTTAAATATTTTATTGATTAAATAAAATGTTTTTTTTATTTCTTTTGGTTAATAAATTAACTTTTCTTAGTGCCATTTCTCTATATTTTCTTACCTAAGTTTCTATATTTATATTTCTCATTTTTATTTATTATTAAATATAGAATTTTACATTTTTTTTAATAATAATTCATCATTTTTCATGTTAATGAAACATGTCTTATTTTTAAACATGTCTTATTTTCTTTGTCTCACATCTTATAATCTTATCAAAATCACCTTGTTTAATAAAATTAGCATCTTTTTGTGTTATTTGTGTTATTGTTGTGTTCTTTGTTGATCACAAAAATCATTCAAATGCAAGAATATAAATCACAATTTCTTTTATTTTCTATTTTTAAAATAAATGATTTAATTATGTGTTCAATAATTTGTGATGTAAGAAATATCCATCCAAGATACAAAATTCACATTTTGAAGCCTAACTTGATAGAATCTCATATTATGAATTAATGGTTCACATAATTATTAAAAAATTATCTTTAAATGCTTTTCTAAACTCTTTCCAATTTAGATTTTCAAAATTGTTCATTTTAATTTCTTTTTAAATCCAAATTCATTTTTAAGCATTTTATTTTATTTATTTTTGTTTTTAAAGTTATTTTTCTTTAGTTTTTTAAATAAAATGTTTTATGGCCCCGAAATTTGGAATATGGAGCAATCATGGAGGATGTTTACAAATATATTAGCCATTCTCATCCCTAATCTCATTTAATTTATTTCTTTATTATTGCTTTGTATTTATTTACTTGTTTAGCATGCTCATATATGTTCATAACATGATTTTGCATGATTACCATGCCATAAATAAATTGTTTGTTTTGTTATTTCATATTTGCCATGTTTACATGATTTATGCATTATGTTTTATTATCATAATTGCATGTTTATAATTCCATAACATGATTGTGTGCTATTACCATATAAATATGCCATGATTTTATGTTTATACCATGTATGTTTATGTTTAGCATTTATCATGATTATGCATCATTCTAATAGTATGTCATTTTGTCATTTTTACACATCATTATATTATATTGTTATGTGCTTGTATGTGAATGTTGTGTTTGCATTTGTATGTAGTGGTTGATGTATAATAGTATGTCGTTCTTGGAAGCATTGTATAATAAAATAAGGTCAGCCCTGCACAACATCTTGGTGGTATAGAGATGCCTCGAACAAAAGAGCCTAATTCTATTGACATCGACATCCGAACCCAATGCTTTATCTAATAGGCGAATGCAGTTCCAAGCAAGGGATATAAGTTTGCCTACGTCCCTAAAATGGATAATTTCTTGGGTGATATCAAGTGGTAACTCCCTATATCTCCTACTTGAGTAAAGGGTTATAAGTGCATTTATGCCATCCCTATGTTTTTTTAGTACTCCCCTCACTACCCTTTATTTTTTTGTAATAAGGAAAAAGGGTTTGTGATCCAAAGAGTGCTAAGTCAGACCCGTTGGTGTTAACACTATACATGCCATGCTTGATTGTTGAATCTACCAGTTAGTAGGGGATAACTATTTTTTAGGCAAGCTTTGTTTAAGTCTGTATTTGACACACATCTAGTACTTGCCATTAAATTTCTTCACCAATAACACATTAGCCACCCACGTCGGATGCTGAACTTCTTTGATGAACCTTACATTGAGCAACTTCTTCGTTTCTTTAGAAATGATTTTTTTCCTTTCAAAGCAAATTTATGTTTCTTCTGAACTACAGGCTTTATGCTTAGATTAATATTCAAGCTTTAACAAGCAATCCATAGATTTGTCCCTTCAGTCTCGAAGGCTTTAGAGATAAAAGAATTTGATTGCTGATTAAGTATTTTGGCTATGCTATCCTTTAATAATCCTTCAAGCTCACCACCTACTTTTACGCTTTTTCCATTTAACAATATGAGTTGCATTGTCTCCTCTATAAGTCCAAGCTAGGTCCTATGTTTATCATTTTCAATAAGGACCAAAGGGAAAACTTCTACTTACTCTTTCATAGATAACTAGTAGCACTGTTTAGCTACTTCCTAGTCATCTTTTATAGTAATTACCTAATCCATGAGTAGGATTTTCATTATTAGGCAATCGATGCTTATTACTGCCCTTGTATCATTCAAAATTAGTCTCATAATGATTCTATTATATACTAGTAGGAGATCAGCCATATTGAATACTGCTCAAAGGTTAATAAAATTTCTCAAGTCCCTTATTACCCTTATATTATTCAGAATTGGTCTCATAATGATTCCGTTATATGCTAGTGGGAAATCAACCATATTGAATATTGCTCAAGGTTAGTAAAATTTCTTGAGTCCCTATCTTTTAGTTTCATATTGATCTTAGTAGTTCCTAAAGGCTAAATAGTCCCTCTATGGAAGCTAGTAATTGAGTTTCTTACTTTACTCTACAATCGAGTCCCCTATTGCTTGAAAAGCCCCAAAAGATAAGGCGTTTACAACACTACTATCATTTATAAGCATCCATTTTATTAAGTAATTATTTAAGTATATAGTTATAATAAGTGCATCATTATGGGGTTGATAGAAAAACTTTCCATCCTTTGGTCCAAATGTTACCACTTGCTTGAAAGTGGATGTAGAAAATGTTTCCTTTTGAGCCCTTTTTCTTTTTTTGGGAAAACTTTGGTGTGGTGTTACCTCTCACTATCATGCTCATTACTTTAGTTACCTCAATCTGAGGTTTTTTTGCCTTATTACTGGCGGCACCTACCTCTAGCTCCCTTACTCCTTTTGTTCCTAAAACACAATAAATGTTAATTAAAAATGCAGGATTCCCATAGACGATGACACTTGATAACTAGTTCTTTGAATGCTTGAATCTTGCAAACACTAAAGAGTAAGGGTAACTTCTAGAATTTCTCCTATAAAGTGTCTGATGCTTAAGTTAGAATACTACGAAGAGAATAATAGACTTGTTAGGAAAAGAATAGAATGAATTGAAAAGAATAAATATTGAATTTGCATGTAAGGGATTTGAGTATAAATTTGGATTTCAATTAAATCTATTGTTTGGAAACTACATGGATTTATATCTATGAGAATTTGAAACAAATCCATAATTAATTTAATAGCCCATTTAATAAGAATTTGAAATGACATATAACTACATGTTATTTGAAATTCTTATATTTAAAATTTAATATTTTAAATCTAAGATTTCAAATCAAATTCTTACATCAAAATACACTAAAATAGTATTTATAGGGCACACTAAAATTCTTACCTAAATAGGAGTCTTTTATTCTTCCTAAATAAAATGCCTTTTTTCTAGTATTGGATTTTAAATCCCATTCAGACTTTGAAGTATTGGACTTCCTGGCCTTGGATTATGATTTGGGATATCAATGACAAATACTTAAATTAAGAACAAAAGACACCTAATTTTGAAGTATGTTCACTATATAATGTACTCTCACATGGATAGATAATAGACTTATGTTGCCTTTAACACAAGATGTTTCAAATTCTACAACAAATATTTTGATCGAAGAAGAGGGAAAATGTATAAAAATGGCTTCCACCAAAAATATAATTCATAAAGAAGCATTACTCTAGCAAATATATACATGCAAGAAAAATTTTAATGTAGTCTTCAATTTCAACTAACCAATTCATAACTAACATATTTACTCAAAAACTACTGCAGTAATCATACATACTAAAAAAATATGTGCCCACTTTTCTAAAGAAAACAGAAAATATGAAAAGGTGGAATATATCTTGATGGTCATGTTTCTAATATCCAAATTAGTAAAAACGTCTACGTACTTTTTTATTTAATAAGGTTTTAGGTTTCAATCATATAATGTAGATGTATATCATGTATTTAATAATTTATATTGATTTATTTTCTATGTTCTAATATGAACATAAAAGTAAAACAACAATTTCTTCTAAAAAAAATATGAATTTATAATAAATATATGATATCAAATAAAACTTAAATATTTATATACTTAATTACTAATAAAAATTAAAAAATTAAATTTTTAATAATTATTAATAACGCATAAAAACTAAATTCAAAATTAAAGTTTATTTAAAAATAAAACAAATTTGATGATAAAAAATACATACAAAGCACATCGTGTGTATATATATATATATATAAAATTCTTGAAAGAATAAAAAATTTATGTTATTCCAATTATATTTTATAAATTACTAATTAATTACTATTGTGAAATATTTGATTTTTTGCTTATAATTTAATTTGTTGATCCGCTGCTATCAAGTGGATTATTAGGGTAAAAATGTTACGATTTGAACCCAGGCCATATGACTGGTACTAGAGAATAAGAAAACAAAAAACTAACGAATCTCATAGTAAATCTTAAAAGAAAAAAATATGGAATATTTAAACTTTGAAACCTTAAAATAAATAATTAAATCACAATGCACATTCTTAAACTAATTTTTCTCAATATAATTTAAACCATAATATCATAGTGCATAAAATAATTAAACTTTAGTTATAAAATAATGTCTCAGTACACAATATTATAAAAACATGATGTCTCAAAATAAAATGTGCAGTTATACAATTTACTCTACTGCAGTACACGAAAATAAAGTTAACACAATTAAGTAGACCTACATAGAATAGCCAGTGATGAAACTACACGGTGAAGAGAAGTAGACCTAATAGAAAAGTCCTAAAATCCTAAAAAAAATAAATTGAGGGGAGTCAGACCTCACTGAGTAAATTAATAAAAATGATGTATGGTTTGAAAACCGTATAGATATGGTGAAAATAATTTATAACACATATATAAAAATATATAGCTTTTGAAAAATCTCAGTAGAACCCTAAATCCAATTATAAATGGACAACTGAGTCCACTTAATCTAAATGAACTGTCGGTTCCTGAGAGTAGAGGCATCAACCGAGGCACCAAGCCGTAGTCATCCACTTAATCCAAGCACATGGCACTGGCGGTCCCCGAGAGCTAAGGCATCCATCGAGGCACTTATCCCCGTCCATTCTTAACTTTTCACATCACTGACAGTCCTCGAGAACAAAGGCTTTCACTAAGGCACGCATCCCAGTTTATAACCACAAGTCATACATATTTTTGATCCATCTCTCAATCTCCACCATGTGCACACAGTCCTGGTGAAACCCACCAGATAGCCCATTCTACCAAAATTTCTCAAAACTAGTTTTTAAATAAATAAATAAATTGCAATAAAATTCTCGATAATTTAAATAATACTAAAAAATATGAGTGCACACAATTTTTAAAGAAAATACACGCACATATCAGTTTATTAACTTACAGAATGAACGAGATGGCTGACGATCACGCGTCTGCCTCAATTCAGAAGCTCCCGTTTCGAAACTCTCTAAAAAATAACATATTTATTTTTAAAATCACACTTATGGAATAAGAAGGGAAATTAATAAAATTACGAGACTCTAGAATGATTCGGGAAAAATTGGATAAGACTCGATGATTGGAATACCCTAATTTATGCAAGGAATTATGGAAGATGTCACGTTTTACTAGAAAATCTACCGAAATTTTGCCAGAGTCTCTCCTGTAAAATGGACATCTCTCTACTGTAGGTAGAGCCATTCTTGCATAGAAAAACGCACTCAACCATACTCGGGTCAGCTCTTCAATACTGCATTTAGCCCGACTGAGTTCACAACCCAACCAAACAACACAATTTAATTCTAATTAATAAAATTCACATTTAATTGTTTAAATAGTTTAATTATATAATAAAATTAGTTTAAAACCCATTTTATTACCAAAATAATATATAATATATTATTTGAAAATAATTTTCGAAAGTTAGTATTTATTAGTTAAAAATGGTAAAAATCATTTTAATTTCTGAAATAATATTAAAACCAACTAAAATATATTATTTAGCTATAATTAGCACAAAATTACATTTTTACCCCTATAATACAAAAATATACATAATATCCTATTATTACTCAAAAAATCCATAAAAAATTATATAAATGCATTAAAATTATTTTCTCAACATATATATTATTAATATTAACTAAAAAACATATTTAAACCAATATTCCAACAAAGATCCAACTCTAACCTAATTATTAAATTTTGACATAAACTATAAACATTCATAAAAATTATATAATATTCTCAAAAATCAATTTATCAACACTAAAATTAATAAAAATATATAATATCACTAAATTAACCAATTTTATAATTTAATAAATTAATTTACGAAAAATAATAATAAAATATTTAAAAATTCACAAAAATCAAAATAAATTCCAAAAATCATACAAAAATTCATAGAGGTAGATTAAGTTACTAGGAATCACATTTGTAAAGGTAGTTTGCAAGATTCAAGCTAGATCAAGCTAAAAAAAAATTTAAAACCCTAGAACTTCATAAACAAAAATCAACAAAAACTTAATCAAATGGAGATTAAAGCTTAAACTAAGCTTGGATTAGTGCTCATTGGTGTAAGAGGAAGAGAAAGACACCAGAATCAAAGAAAATGGTGACCGAAAGTGATGGATGCACAGTAATAGGTAGAGAACGAGATGGCAGAAGGAAGAGCTACTGTGAGTTTTTTTTCTTGCTTGGTTCTTCATGTCTTTTCTTTTGTTTATAGTGTGTTTTGGTTGGTTTTTAATATATGTTATGTATGTATGTATGTGCTCATACATGACATGCATGTATGTATATATATATTATATTATATTATAGTAATAATACTTTATGATAAACAAATCTCCACCACATAAAAATATACTCATATATATATATATATATATATTCAGACATATAATAATAAACACACACATGCAAATAAAACTCACATAAAATAATACTTAATAATAATGATAATTCTAATTAAATAAATAATATAAATTGATAAAACAATAATAGAATTAACAATGCTCTAAATTAAATATCATTAAAATAGTTCTATCCAAAATAATAATTATAAATAATGCAATTTAAATGTCCAAAATAATAGGTTTCAAAATAAAATATTTACATAGAAAATATAAGTAAACATAAAATATTAACGAACAATCACTAAATAGTAAATAAATAAATATAACTTTTAAATTTATTAACACTGCAAATCTCGTTTTATATTAAAATAATTTAAAAACTAAGGTTATTACAAAAAACCTAGGATTCCGCCAAATCCTCCTCTGGATTTAATCGGCGTTCTTATCCCTTGTTCTTATACTGATCATGTAGGACACGTTGCTTTATTTTCGGCTAAGGGTTTCTTTAGTCTTGACGTTGCCCACAACGTACCCTTGTAATATGAGAAGAAGTTATATGCTACTGTGATATCTTCTTTGATTAATAACCTTATTCGGGCTACATTTGGCTCAAAATCAATCTCTAAGCCTTGCTCCTAAGTTGTTACGAGGGTGCAGTAACATCAAACAATGGTGGTTATATAGCAATCCAGATTGATGACAAACTTGATGAACAACAACTGATTGTTTGTCAACATGCCCTAATTGTAAGAGTTATTTTATTAAAAGGCAAGACACCATGGAAACTATAGGACTTAAAGAAGAAACTTTCAACAGTATGGGGTCTTTCTTCTGACTGGAAGCTGAGATTATTAGGTCATGGATTTTATCATCTACTATTGAATTCAGCTATGGAGAAAAATACAGTTTGGGGCCAAGGTTCTCTTGCTCTGAAACTAGGGATTCTTAGGTTGTAGCACTGGACACCTAATTTTGATCCTCCCGCCCAAAAATCTACAAATGCTCAGCTATGGGTTCATTTCTACAAGCTATTTTGGGAATATTGACATCCAAAAATCTTAGCTTCCATTGCTCAAGGGATTAAAGTACCTCTAAAAATTGATAATGCAATAATTAGAGGGGAATTTGGCCACTATGCATATGTTCTCCTTAATTTGGATTTATCTCATTACCTGCATGATAGTTTAGTTGTTAAAAGAATTGGTAAAAGTTTTTTTTATTGAAGTTGTGTATAAGAATTTACCTTCCTTCTGGTTAATTTGTTCAAATATTGGACACATTCATTAGGATTGCATATTTGCAAAACAATCTACTATTTCGAAGGTTCCTGAGAAACCTACAGATAAACAAAAAATTTGGAAACTAAAAAGTGTTGATGTTTTAGTTTCAAATGTGTTTAATTCTCTTTAAATACCAAATGATGACACTAATATAGAGAAACAACAAGACAACATTGTAGTTCATAAGGAGACTATACTGAGAATTGCACTCAATTCTGATGGTATTGCTATTGATCTTACTCTTGAAATAGAAAATCTTCTTGTCAATGCTGCTCATTCAAGGGCAACTGCAGACCTTCCTCCTTTAGAGGTGGATGATGAAGCCATGGACAGGGTTTTAAATCATAAGCCTTTGCTTAATAGTCAACAACAGCAAAATGATGATATTCATACTTCATTGGCAAATGGTGATTCCTTAGTTGGGAAGGAATTACCTTTGAATTCAGATGCAATTTCCAATTCTAAAAAATTATCAGATAATTAACTTATGGCTCAACGTGAGATGGAGATGGTTTTGAAACAGTCATGGGCAAATATGATTGACAAATACGATGATTGGCAGGTTGTTTCTGCGAAGAAAAAGAAGAAAGGAAAATTTAAACCAATGCTCACCGGCAATATGCCTCAAATGAGGTCTCATTCTCAAACTTCTCAATGACTATCTTCTTTTGGATTTGCTTAGGGTTAGTGTGTGAATAGTGGAAAATTTGTTTCTCTCTTTTGTTTTTCCCATTGCTCATGTGGTTGTTTATGTTACATTATTTTTTCTCTTTAATAAATAATCTTAGTGAAAGTGCATGCCTTTACTAAGAAGTTTTATAAAAAAAAAAAAAAACTATTTCGAAATATTTGGTTAAATAATTTTAATGAGATTATTCACTATTTAAAAATTAATTTTCAAATAAATTGATCTTTTTAGTATTGAAATATGAATATTAGCATGCTAATGTGCTCACCAATATGAATTTGTAGTTAATTCATATGAAAATCAAATTGATCATTTGAGTAGTATTAGTACTTTCTTTGCCAGACAATGTTAGTATATTTTGATTGAACAATATTTACTGAAATTAATTCACAATAAAATTCAATATAAAAATTATTTGTTTAGAAATCATAATAAATATTTTAATTGAAATATTAAAAACTTCAAATAATTATAACTAAATTGTAAAAAGTTAAATACAAAATATTTTTTTAAATCCCAATTATTGTTCGCAGATGTTTGGATTACAAAAGTTTCAACAACATCCGAAAAGCTTTACTAAACTTTTTATTTATTATGATAATTATGTTAAAATGGATTGTATTTTTTTAATTAATAGAGAGATACTTATAGAGAAGTAATATTACATAGATATTGATAATTATACAATAGAAGTAGAATTCTATTTATTAATCAAGTGAAAGTAATTTTCACAAATTAGTGAAAATAAATTTCACAAATTGATGAGGTAAAATTTAATTTTTATACTTTAAAATGTCTTTAGAAAAGAGTGAAAAATTAATTACTTTCTATATATATATAAGGACAAAGTCAATAATAGATATAACATGTAATGATATTAGGATAATTTTGTTTTTAGTGCAGTTTCTATTTTACCTCTAATGTTAATTATAATTTATGTTATTTAAAATTTTAATTTTTTTGAACAATCAATTAAAATGATTGAATTTAAAAATTTAAAATAAATTAAATGAACTTATTGTATTATAATTTAAATATATATAGTTTGTAACTAATTTATTTATTTATTATTATTATTATAAAATTTTTTTAAAAAATACCGCGATCAACAATGCACTATTTAAATCGCTAGTTACGGCATAAAATATGTTCGAAAACAAATTAACATGATAGGGAATTATTAGTTGTTAGAGCCAAGTTGGCAGTATTTGGTTCACGTCAGATATAATTTGATCTGTTGTGTTAAATGGGGCTGGTGTTTCTTGTTGAGTAAAAAAAAAAAAAAGAGAGGGTGTTCTGGATGAATATCATATTAGTTTGGTAAAGAAAAGTTAAAATGGAAATAAAAAGAAGGGCAGCACATATTTGATAGAATTTGGTATAGTGGAGGGGATTGGTAAAGCATATACTGGACCCACTTTTGTTGTTGGTGGGTGGGTTGGTTGGTGAGATGGAGAAATTTCTTTGACAATTGAGATGTTTCCCAGGGTTCTCTTCTAGGAAACCATTATGTGTAATATAATTATCAAAATTTTTTACACTTGAACAAAGAAAAAGAGTGGTTAAAAAAAACAAAGAAAAAGAGAAAATAAGTTAAAAAATAATAATTACTGTATATTTTTTTTATTTTAATCTATCATACTATTTTATTTATGATATTTAAAAAGATATTTATTTATTTCTTATATTTGTAATAATTAAATTTATTAGTTTTTTTGAAATAAAATAATGTATGATTTTACAAATGTTATGAATGAATAATTTTTTTTAAAAATAAAAAATAAAATAATGTAATAAGTTATAATTATTTCTAAAAAAAAGTTGTCTTGGATTTTTTAAAATAAAAAGAACAAGCCAGAAATTCGACCATCTTTTTAAACTCAACCGCACATCGCAAGATGCATCATTAGTGTCCCTACTTTTCCTTTATCAATTACGACAAACTGACCAAGAAGATTGATGCTTTTTGACATCCCTCAACTTTTTGAGTTTTGTTCATTTACTCCTTGAACATTTGTTGTATTTTCAAACTCCCTAAATTGTTATTTTTAGGATTAATTGCTATTTTGTTCCTCTATTTTACCATGTTATGCTACTCCCATTTTAACATTTAGGAATTATTTCTGTATACTACATGCTGTATACGTGATATATATATATATATAGGGTTTTGTCTCATTGGACTTCCCTAGTTATTTGATAATTAATCAGAAATATATTTGATAAGCCAACAAGGTACAACTGCTAAATAAAAAAATGCATATATATATATATATATATATAAACTAAAAGTGGAAAACCAAGAATTTAATTTAGCCTTAATTGACATTATGTTTCATCTTAGTTTATTAAAATAAGATTGTACTTTTTTTTTAAAAAAAAAATGCACTTCTATTGTGAATTAGGGTTATTTACACTTATAGTTCCTAATTTATTATCATTTTTCCATTATCGTCCAAAATAATCAATTTGGCATGCAAAAATCTCTAAGTTTAAGTTTTAATTTCAGTAATGGTAAAATCTTATTCATCAATTTTTGATGAAATTAACACCAAAATGCTAATATGGGCAAATAAGGGAATAATGATGTGGCAAGATTATTTTTAATAATGAACTAGAGGTCATCCCATATGGATTTTTTTTATTTACATAGCAAAATTTGACAAGGGCCTATGTGGTTTTTGATTCATTATTGAAAATGATTTTATCACATCCTCATCCCTTTATTTTCCCACTTTAACATTCCAGTGTTGATTTCATTAGAAATCGACAAATGGGCAATTACTGTTACTAAAATTAAAAATCAGGAATTTTTGTGTGCTTAATTGATTCATTAGGATGATGGTGGGAAAAAGGTAATAAGTTAAAAACTGTGAGTGTAAATAACCCGTGAATTAAAACAAAAATTATATTATTAAACTATCAAGAGGCCAAGTGGCTTGAGTCCAAAACAAGTGGTATAGACCAAGCCCTGCTTTCTCTAGAGGATGATTTTTATTAAGTTTGAGACTATTTCTCATTTTTCAAGTGATCGAATGACGACTATTTATATGAGATTTCTTTGAGTTTCTAAAAGAATTTTCGCACTTTGAGTTTTTGAAAGGATTCTCACTTCATCCTTTGAGGCGTATTTTATTTTCTTTCCAATGTCATGGTTGCATTCATTGAAACTAAAACTTAAACTTAGAGATTAACTATATCATAAAATAAAGAAAATTGACTGGAATGTAGTTTCTATATGAACTTAGGATTTATTTTCTTTCTTTGAATGTGGGGCTCTGCAGGTTAGGTCTAACTCACTCACAATGGCAACTCCATTGAAAATTGAAGATATGTAAGAATTTTGAAATGGGCTACTTCTTATTGAATTCCTACCTTTAGTGTATTATAGAAGTGCCCCAATTATAATTGATTAATTTACACTGTGGTTAACTATATCATAAGAAAATCCATCTTCAAACTTTACAAATAAAATTCTAATTTAAGTTAGATTAGAAAGTTATAATTAGTTAATTGATAAAAATTATAAGAGTAAATTATAAATTTTAGAAAAAAATTAAAATTAAAAATTTCAAAACTCTAAATTAAATTATTAACAAATAAATATTTTTACTTTTTAAAATAAATTTTCTCTAATTTTTTGAGAATTCAAATATACAAGATAATAATAGGTTTAAATAAAACATTAATAGGAATTCATAAATATTTTAAATATGTTTAGAAGATATTAATAATTTAATAAAAAATATTCAAAATTTAAAAAATAATAGTTTTTTTAAATTAAAAATTTTAAATAATAACTTTATTTAAAAATATATGTTCATGTTTAGCTAATTTTCTAATTTATTTCATATGTTTTTTCAATTTGTTATGTAATTTTAAACAATCGTATGTAAATTCAATTTTTTGAAGTCTTTATTTATTTTTACTAATGTTGATATTTCTTTTGTTAGGTGCATTGATTATTTATTTATTTAATTACTTTTATTGTTTAAAATGTTACATTTATCATTACATCATTTATAATTTCAAATATATCACTATCAATCAATACAAACCACAAATTATAATATAATCATAATTTATGTAGGAAATAAATAGTACAAGCATGCTCTATATAAAATCGAACCTAATACCTTACTTTTGGGGTCTCAGCGCAATAACCACTTGAACAGGACCTCATTAACAATTGCTTTTATTAGTTATAATATATTTTTACTAACTTTTTATTTTATTTTAATTTTTTCATTTTTACTAGCATGTGACGTGGGCATGCAACTTTTTTTTTTTTAAGTATTATTATTATTAAATTGTGTAAAGATATTGAATTGAGTTAATTCTTGTAAAATATATTTATAATTTACATCTATATAAAAATATATTTAATTTGATATGTTATTTTATAATTTATGATTGACCCTAAAATAAAGTATGGTGACCAACAAATTTTTAATTTAGATTTTAAATCATAACCGTAATTTTTTTTATAATTTATAACCCGTTAGTTTAATATAATAGGTAATAATTTTTATTTTTCAAATTATTTTTTTTTAAAAAAGGTAGCAATACCTTTTAAGGTATTGGAGGCAAGATAACTGGAGAAGTTTCCTTAACACTGTTATCTGAAAGTTAATGACGGGTTGCAGTAAGAAATAAAGCATAGATAACTAAAATATCTTTACTATTACACTATGTTTTTCTTCAAACTAGCTACTTGTGATTATTTCAATGATAAGAGGAATAAATATTAAGATATTGTAACTTTTTAAATTATTGAAACACATCATACAATATTAAGATATTGTAGCTCGTTCTATTTTGGCCAGTAAATCATAAATTTATTTGAAAAAAAAAAAAAAAAGACCTACCGTAGCTTCAATAATGAAACAAGGTCACGTCATACTCAAAAACTCCGTATCCCATGGTGAAATTAAGAAAAATTGTTTTAACTTTTGCAAAACCTCTAGCCATCCTGAAATTTTCTCTCCCACCAACAACTGCAACCTCACGTTGTGCCTCTAGAAATGGTAATCTTGAACACACAAAAAATGAGCTTCCCTTAAATTTGCCCTCATTGAACCCGAAATCTAAACCAATAACCAGCACTGGGGCCTCATTTCCTTGGCTCGCAGCCACAGCAAGTCCTTTAGCACGCCCTATGATTTTTGAGGTTGGATCAACACCTACTCTTAGAGCATCACTAACAGCTGCAAGAGTACCAAATGGGATTACTTGGCTGTCATTTGTGGTTAGGTTTGCTCGAGCTATTTGAACCGCAGTTGGATTGTTGCCACGAAAGACATCGTGCAAGAAGAACTTGAGCTTGGTCATTTTCTCCATATGGATAGCAGGGATGGTGTTAGAGTATTATTCCCCTTCTGCGCTTGCACTCGCAGCACAGAGGATTACAAAGCATGCAAAGGCTGTTTCTCCTTTCATCCTTGGATGGTTTCTTTCGTTTATTTCTTCGTATTTAAAGGTGAAGAGCTAGAAACTTGGTTGTTTATATGCATGCTTTTACAACGTTCTCCAATTCAAGAGGGTTTTTGGCATTTTAGTGAAGCAACTTCTATATTCAGCATTGTATTACCTTATTAACTCATTTCATATTTTGAAAGAATATTAGGAAAACGAAACTTTAAAGTATTCAAATGATTAAATTTCTAAATTTTTAATTAAACAAAATTTAATGAGTTCAAATTAATTTTTTAATTAAATTTTTACACATCTTTTTTATTACAAATAAATATGTTGTTGTTGTTGTTATTATTATTATTATTATTATTATTATTATTATTATTATTATTATTATTATTATTATTATTTATAAATACAATATTAATAAAATATTTTAATTATAATTTAATATTTTTTAGTGCTGCTTGTCATATAACTAATTCTTTTATAGAATTTACATGTTATGACATCAAACGGTTAAGAGATTTGGTGAATCTTAAAAATATTTTTAAATTATTTTTTTGAAACATAAATAATTTTTTTAAAATAACTTTTTAGTAATGTTATTTTTAAGAGTTCCAGTATGTAAAGCAACTTCATTTTTTACAAACTGACATTATCTTATTGATTTATTTAATTTGTTCTCAACACATATAGGTTAAATGATGTCATCTATTTCAGAGATTATCGTTAAAAAAAAAAAAGAAAAAATGATGGATACTGCAAATGTTAGACGAAAATTATTTCACATTGTTCTGTTTGGTAGCTGAGTAAGTTAACAGAGGAAACGTATATTACATGGATTTTTATTATGTATTTCAATGTTGTGATGTTGTGGTTGGAAATCGTAAATCTAAACTAAATAAATGCAATTAGAAAAGTTGATGTGATTTTAATTTATTGAAAAAAATAAAAATGACTTAGTTGTGGGGAAGAATTATAATTAACATATAAAAATTATAAAACTCACATTAGTTTTTTTTAATATATATATGTTGTTCATTTCATAAACAAAAAGCAGATTAAAAATATACAAAAAATTAAAAACAAAAATAAATGAAAAATATTTTAAATTTCATACCTTTGAAATTTATAATCCAGTTATAATGAACAAAGCCACTAATTATTATTATTATTATTATTATTATTATTATTATTATTATTATTATTATTATTATTATTATTATTATCATTTAATAAAAAATATAATAAAATTATTTAGTATTCTTTATATAACTGAATAAAAGTATAAGAAATTATTTTATTTATGAAAAATAATCTAAAAATATAGAAAAATAAACCAAAAATAAATAGAAAATAAACAAAAAAATATAAATTGAATGTAATTGAAATATAAAATATATTTTTGAAAAACAAACAGACATTTAGTACATATCTTATAGTTATAATATATTATTTTTATTCAAATATAAATATTATTAGATATATAAACAATTGAAAAAAATATAATTAGATTGTCAAGTATTCTTCATGAAGTTGAATACAAGTTGAAGAAATTATTTTATATACAAAAAATAAACTAAATATATATAAAATAAACCCAAAAAATGAAAAAACATTTCAAGTTTAATGCCTTTAAAATTGTATTCCAATAACTTTAAAATTTTTGAAAATAACAATTTCACCATATTCTCCACTGTAATAAATGAAAACTGGTAATGTTCCATTCTTTCAAACATAAGTTGTGTTAAAAGTCAATTTTTAATAATGACTGTAATGAATATATTATATCAGAAATATAAAATACGCATAATATTTCTCAATTGACAAAAAAACATATGCAGAATCTCTAGGTATTGATATTTCAAGCGTAGATTAAAATTTTCTCTTAGATAATTTGTTATGTTCAATTTAATAAAGAAAGCAATAAATTTTTATTTGTTATGTGCCAATTGTAGAGATTTATAAATATATAAATAATTACAGTTAATGTAAATAAATTTAATTATAATTAATAACTCAATATGAATATATAAATAATTAACTATCTTTTTGTTTGGAATACTGGTAGTTGAACTATAGTTAAATATTAACATATATTTTAAAAATTATATTCTCTCTCAATAAATATATATATATATATATATATATTGTGTATTAAAAACTAATAATATACTATAATATATTAAAACGAGCATTGCATGTATAAACATGGAGTAGATGCATCATAAACATAATTATGATGGATAAACAACGAACCTAGACGCCACAAACCCAAACGTTCAAGGAGAATTGGATAAGATGCTCAAGGAAGTCAAAAGCACACCAGCAATAACATCCTAAGGCATTTACAACAACATAAGGACAATAGAAAGATGCCATCAACTCATGTCAGTAGACTTAAGAGGCAAACATCCAGATCAGCAGCAAACATACTCAATCAAGTAGGGCAAATTTGCACTCGATAAGACAAAAATACTAGCTTTAAAAGCCTAGTCCCCTTAAATTCAAGCAAAAACAAAAGCAAAATGGTGCCCTTTAAATCGTGCATATCATTGGAGCCTCACTAAACCTTCAACTGACATCCAAACAACTCCAACATCAGCCCTGGTGAATTCAATGGGACATCAAAAGATACTATTACATTGGCAAATTGGTGATGGCAGTGAGATCAAAAGGGAATAACAGTTATCTCCGCAAAAGACAGGTGAAAGGCAACTCTCAATACCATGGCTTTACACCAGCAAGGTTAAAAGCGCCAAGTCCTTCTAACATAAGCCGCAAAGTCAACTAAAGAGAAGTTATATTGCACTTTAGCCAAAAATCATTGTCCAAAAATAGAATAAATACTAACTAAAATTCCCTTATTATTTATTTTACAAAAGCATACAACACACAAATAGATGGAACAAAATGCAAACAAACAAGATCAAGAAGCATCAATGTGACAGAGACATAACAATAAAAAGGCAGTCAGAATGCACTCTGACTAAGAATTATTGTTTAAAAGCAAAATCAATGCAAACAAAAATTCTGTTATTGATTGTTTTGTAGGAAAATGCAACTGTGAAGAATAATAAAGTAAAATCCAAACATGTAAGGGTGAAAGACACTTGAGAAGTAATACAACAAGAGCAATAACGAGAAAAGGAAAGTTAGAAGATACACTTACTAAGAACTGCTGCTCAAAATTAGAATAAATGCTCATTGAAAGTTCATGAATTTCTTTTTCATGGAAATGTATATTAGTGATATGCACTAGGTCAATCATTTGTGATTATGTATTGACTTTCTTATTTTATTAATAAAGAGGTATTATATTATCATTTGATTTTATGATAATTACATGAATGATTAATTCTTACTAAGGCCATCAAGTATGTGACTTGATAGTAAAATCCTTAGATTAAAGATTAAAATAAGAGTTCTATTCTAATTATCCCTAGCCATTTATTCATTATATGAATATTAAAGTATTAAGGCTAGTATGATATTGACTGATGGTTATGTTTTACTAATCATAAATATGAGATATTAAGTCAACTCATAGGTACATGATGAGAGATCATGTACTGGATTGACCCACTATGAGAATACTACATAGATTATTGTCATAAGTATTTCTTATCACAGTAATTTTATTTCGGTCCTTTGACCTTGAAATCATCATGGATTTCTATATAGCTATTTTATGTTTTGACACATTCTAACATTGTCTTTAACCGGATGATTAAAAGAGTGTTGTTGGATTTAAAATTAGTTATGTGAGGAATGTGAGTGATTTAAAAGGAATTTATCCCTCATTAATATGAGAAAGATATCTAAAGGCCCCTTGATGAGATAGACTGAATGAAAATGCATGGCCATGCTGAAATGAATTGATAAAGAGTTATCATTTTTCAGTCTACTTGGAATCAAGTCATAATATTGAACTATATAAGGATGACATTCTATGCCTTATGTTCAATTAAGATATCATGTGATAAAGGGACAATAAAATTCACTGTAATTAGGTTATGTCGGATTATTGACTTCACATGACTTGGGTAGTCATAATGTCTTGCTAGAGGCCACTTATGACTTGTAGGCCTAAATAGAGATTTAGGTCCACTGCCAATGTTATGTGAACCTACAAGGTCACACACTTAGAACAAGCCCAAAACGGATATGGGTTTAATAAGCCCAAAATAAACTCTGTGGAAATAAATAATTAAAGTGTTTTATTTATTTGTTTATTTATTTAAGATAAATGTTATTTTAAATAAATAAATAAGATATTATTTTTGATTTGTTTTTAAACAAAATCAGAATATAATAAATGAAAAATTACCAAAAGGTTATTGGTAAGTGAAACCCTAACTTGGAGTCTATAAATATGTTATATTCTCTAGGGTTTCACACATTTGTTTTTGCCTCCAAATTCATTTTCTTTCCTTTTAGAAAACAAAGACAGAGTTTTTCCTTTTGTTCTTGATTTGTGAGACAGTCAAGAGGTTGTTAGCACACACACTTAAATTCGTTTTGTAAGGGCTGTTCGTGTGGATACCTATAGAGGACGCATCCTTTTGGAGACGTCTTGATCCGAACAACCAAGCCAAAAAACTCGAGGTAAGGTGTCACCGGTGTGAACCTCCTCTCATCCTTCCAGGGAATCTTGCCTCTTCTGCATTTTGGTAAGATTTTAAAAACCCTAGATTTAATCAATTAGTCGAATTACATGGATCCAGGCTTGGGAACATGACAAAATTTTAATTTTTTCGCTGCGTTTGCATCATGGTACCCAACAATGTAACCAAGCAATAAGACAACAACGAAAGGGAACTTGGCAATACATGAATAAATGTGGCAAAATGCAAATACGTACGTGAAGGATAAAGATATAGTCAAAGCAATAAAGTGACAAAATGATTAAATAATAAAGAGGAAATGGTTTACCTCCCGACAGTGGTACACTCAAGTATGCTCTTACAGACTAGGAATTGGAGGAACAGAACACCCTCACATCAAACACAATAGTTGCAATAAAGAGTCACCAACCTTCTCACGTTTGCACTGTTGATTCCTTATCATTCCAATTGTCCCCAAAATAATCCAAGACAAAAGGATCAAAAGCTTTCATGAGAAGCAAGTCAAGTATCTGAGATGAACAATAAAGACCTCTTTACATGAGAAGAAAAACACTTGACACCTCTTGATTCATTGGAAGCCTAATTTGAAGTTAATAGAATCACTTGAGAAAATAAGACGTGAAAGAGCATGAGCAACGAATGCTAAAACAAATAAGTGACAACATCAAGGAGAGAAACAAATAGAAATGGGAAGCACACACAACAAACCTACAAGTGGCACCTATGTTACCATATCTATATTGGGGAGTGTCCTTTTCCTTTTCTTCAGTGTTTGCATTTATATTTGCATTTATGCATTGCGAAGGAACTAAATAAATAAATATAGTAATAATGGCATGTATGCCATAGAAAATAACTTCCCTTTTCTTGTATTCTTATAAGTTTATCCATGCCATGAGTAGTAATATGAACCCTAAAAGGGATCAAAAGTGTCTAAATATGACGAATTCAAGCTAATTAGTTTAATTTCCTATGTTGAAATTAATTAGCTTGATATGGATGAATTTTGAGTTATTTTTCTATTTTAGAGTCAATAAGAAAGATTCAAGAAGATGTGAGAATATTCAAGGATATTTCAAGTCAAAGTCAAAGTCAAAGGTCAATAGTCAACATGTGACATGACATGCTTCAATGCTTAGTTGTCATGAGCTATAATGAGTAGTCAATTTTGACTTTTAATTTTGACTTTTCAAAGATGAGTTGTCATATTTTGAAGGAAATCTCCTTAATTAAGATTTTTTCTATATAGGCATCTTTGAGAATAAGGAAGAAAACCTTTTCTTTCAACGGTTAGATTGTTTACATGCCTATACAAGGCTAAACATATTTGGACAAATTGAGGATGTATTATTCAACAATTTTAATTAATTAAGTGAGGTTTTCCTTTAATTTTATTCTTTTGAAACTTTGCACGTTTACTTGAATTGTTTCACATCTACCTTTCATTACAATTGCTAGGTTAGACTTAGAATTGTGTGATTATTCATCTTTTAATAGCTAAGTATCTTAATTCAATTTAATAAGCAAGGGGTTTAGATCCATCAACACAACCTATCATTGATGATACTTGGGCTAATATTCAGAGTTGGATGTGCATATTATCTCTGTTATAGGTAGGGTTCGTATCAGTTTGGTATTAGAGCCAAACTTCAAGGTTTGGTTAACGACCCTTTTAATTTTTGTGTATTATTTCTTTTTCTTCTTCTTAATTCTTCATAGATTATAAAAAATAAAAATAAAATTTTGAGTGAAACACGAGAGCATTCACATCCTCGAGTGTAAACACATAAGGGAGTGCTTTGTGAGGAATTTTTTTCTATATCTTTTCAAATGTGATTTTTTTTAGTATGGACATGCCTTATTTTCTTAGTGGGGATGATCCTTATATTTATTTGGAATGGGTGCAACAAATGGAGGAGAAATTTGATTCTCTTGAATTAAGTGATTTCCAAAAGTGTAAACTTGCTTCTCGTAAATTTTTAGGTCATGCTACTATATGGTGGAAGGATTTGATGGCATCGTGGAGCATGAATGGGCCTAGTGAGATTAAAAATTAAGAGATAATGAAGAGGTTAATGACTAGACATTTTATTCCTCATGAAGTTAGGGATAAATTTCATCTTAAATTACAAAGGCTTAAACAAGGTGATGAATTATGTGTTAATGATTATGTTAAAAATTTTAAGTTATTTGTAATTGAAAGTGATGTAGGTGAATTCGAAAGGTGAAAAGTTGCAAAATTCATCATTGGGCTTAAGTGTGAGATTGAAGATAGAAGTGCAATTAGAACCTTCTATCTCTTTGAAGGTTGTAATTAAACTTGCTTCGGAGTATGAAAAACAAGTGGGTTCTTATAAGGAGACAATGACAATATGTGATTTCAAGGAATATGAAGGTGTTAAAGTTATCGAATTGGTTGAGCAACAAGTTGAGGAGAAGAGTAGGGAGGAAGAGTGTCAAATTAAAACTACACCACCAAAGATAATTATTGAAGACATGTGCATTAATCAACAAAGTGAAGATTTTCCATCTTCAAATGGGAAAACTTTAGGAAAGGAAACTTATGAAATTGAAGGAAAAGCAAAAAGTGAGCTAAGTGCTCAAAATGAGTTGAGTGAGAAAAGTGAGGAAAATGGGAAACAATTTGTGAGAGAAAACAAGCAAGGCATGAGTGAAAAGAAAATAAATGATTATGCAAAAATGAGTGATGTGAGCCAACCTATACTTGTACCTATGTACAAGGATGTTTTGTTTATCACTAACCTAATTCTTCATCAATTGCCTAGTTTTGTTATATCAAACAGGTTTATCATGTTGACATACTTCATCCAGAAATAAGTGTTGTAATACATGTTGTGAAGATAAAGTTTTCAATCAAGAAATTTGTGCTTGACTCCAGAGGATTATGAATTTATCAACTTTAGAAGATCGCTATGATTCGAGATCGAATCATCTTCAAGAGGGAGGGAATAATATGAACCCTAAAAGGGATAAAAAATGCCTAAATATAAAGAATTCAAGCTAATTAGCTTAATTTCCTATTATGAAATTAATTGGCTTGATATGGACGAATTTTGAGTTATTTTCCTATTTTAGAGTCAATAAGGAAAATTCAAGAAGATTCTAGAAGATGTGAGAAGATTCAAGGATATTCCAAGTCAAAGTCAATAAGTCAAAGTCAAAGTCAAATACTCAACAAGTCAAAGTCAAGGGTTAATGGTCAACATGTGACATGGCATGTGACATGACATGCTTCAATGCTTAGTTGTTATGAGTTATCATTTTGCTTAGTTGTCATGAGTTATAATGAGTAGTCAATTTTGACTTTTCAAAGATGAGTTGTCATTAGTTGTCATATTTTGAAGGAAATCTCCTTAATTAAGGATTTTCCTATATAGGTATCTTTGGGAATAAGGAAGAAAACCTTTTCCTTTAACGGTTAGGTTGTTTACATGCCTATATAAGGGCTAAACATATTTTGGACGAATTGAGGATGTATTATTTGACAATTTTAATCAATTATGTGAGGTTTTCCTTGAATTTTGTTCTTTTAAAACTTTGCAAGTTTACTTGAATCACATCTATCTTTCATTACAATTGCTAGGTTAGACTTATAATCATGTGATTTTTCATCTTTTAAGTATCTTGCTTTACATTAATAAGCAAAAGGTTTAGCTCCATTAACATAATCTATCCTTGATGATCCTTGGGCTAATATTCAAAGTTGGATGCGCGTTCTATCTCTATTGTAAGTAGGGTTCATATCAAGTAGTGTATATTAGAGTTGAGTGAGTTGACTATAATTATTATAATTTTTCTTTAATGATTATTTCATAATTTTCTAGACATGATGTCATGCACGTAGTTTATTTTTTATGCATTATGAGATATGATTAGTGTGATGTTAGGGCACACAAGCTTAGGCAACCATTTACCAGATGTTATTGCTATGGGAGGTTTGCTTGAATAGGCTATGTAAATTGGAGTTACCACCTAACTTTTGTCAGGAAAAGTGAATTAAGAACTCATTTTCCTAACCAAAGTTTTCGGGTTTGGGGGGTAGAAGTTATTTATCCTATTTCTTAATTTTGGTTTAATGATGCATTTACCACACTTGATTGATAGTCAACTTAAATTGCATTGAAAATGAAAATTGACTTATGAGATAGTTGGATTTGGCGCGTATACATCATAGAAAAACAACAAATAAGCAAATATCCACCAATTATAATCAACCAAACAAGTGATAATGCAAAAAAATAAGCAAGTAGCAAATAGCACACAAGCATGCAAGAAACAATAACCAAAATAAACACATAAATATGCAAAATAAAAATGGGGAAAGGGATTAAGGATTAGAACCCTTGGAAAAAGCCTATTCTAATGAATACATCAAAAATATAAAATAAAAGGGGAATCGGGATTAAGGATTACATTGCTTTGGAAATTTGCTCTTCTATTAATTACATCAAAATAAAAAAGGAAATTCCTATTCTAACAAACCTACAAAATAAAGGTTAGTCTTCACACATGCAAGCACACACCACATTTACGGCAATAGTATACATTTCATTAATTTATTATAAGGGAAAGAAAAAAATTGAGATAACAAGGGTAATTTAAACAAATAGACAAACAAGGATGCTAATAGAGATGTATGATGCAAGAGTTTAGAATTTAGATATTTTAGTGCAAAGTTACCATTTTATTATAAAAGTAGAATTTCATAATGAGAAAAATATAAGGGAATTAAAATAGAGGGATAAAAATTATAAAAATAATAAAATAATAAAGATGCAAGTTTTGACATGAGGATGGAAATTTAATAATAAAAGTGAAAAAAATTAAAGTGAAATGAATATAAATACCAAGAATAATAAAATATCAAAGATAATAAAAATAAAATTTTTTACCATTAAAATGAGATTTTATGATAAGAATGCAAGGAAATTAAAAGAATAAAAATGATAAGAGTAATAAAAATATTAATAATGCAATTAATATAATAAAAATGATAAAAATGCAATTTAAAATAATAAAAGTGATAAAAATGCAATTTCTACCATAAAATGTAAACTTTGTGATAAAAATAGCAACTTTATAAAAAAAAATAACCAAAATAATAAAAATGTAAATTTTACCATAAAAATGTGAACTTTATGATAAAAATAGCAAACTTATCAAAAACTAAAATAAAAATGACAAAAATAATAAAAATGATAAAAATGTGATTTTTAACCAAAAAATGTAAAATTTATGATAAAAATAGAAAATTTATCAAAAAATAAAAATAAAAATAACAAAAATATTGAAAATGCAATTAAAATGATAAAAATGCAATTTTTATCATAAAAATGTGTACTTTATGATAGAAATAACAAATTTATCTAAAAAGAAAATAAAAATAATAAAAATAATGAAAATGCAATTAAAATAGTAAAAATGATAAAAATATAAACTCTATGATAAAAATAGCTAATTTATGTAAAAAAGGAACAAAAAGGACAAAAATAATAAGAATGCAATTAATATAATAAAAATGATAAAAATGAAATTTTTACCACAAAAATGAAAATGTTATGATAAAAATGGCAAATTTATCAAAAAAGAAAATAAAAATGACAAAAATAATAAAAATGCAATGAATGTAATAAAAATGATAAAAATGCAAGTTTTACCATAAAAATGTAAAATTTACGATAAAAATGACAAATTTATCAAAAAAGAAAATAAAGATGACAAAAATAATAAAAATAGAAACTTTAACATTAAAATACCCACTTTATATACAAAAAAGAAGAATAATGCAAAAATGATGATAAATCAACAATTAATGCCAAAATGATGCAAACATTTCTAGAATCACACCCGAACTACCCACTCCTTCAACATATAATAATCAAACTCCAAAATCACCACAAATTCACAATGTCATCACAAGATAAGAAATACTTTAAAAAAATGCAATAAAATTCAAAAACAATGAAAAATGAAAGAAAAGGATAGGAGATGAAGAAAACTGATATGAAATGCAAAATTTTATATAAAAGAGTTTGGAGATCCTAAGAAGGACTAGGGATTACCCTAAATGCACACTTTGGTAAAGATGATGGTTAGTTTGGTAAAAAGGAGTGCTAAATGACCTTAAAAAGGAAAGAAAATGGGATTTTAATGTGTGGATGTGGGTGTCCACTAGTAGTTCACATTGTTTGCAAGGGATTATGAGGAGAAAACAATCTTAAAATGGTGTGAAATTCATCCTATAACAACAATATTTTCTCTCTTTAGAGTGTATTTTTTAAGTCAAAAAAAAAAAATCCCCCCTCAAAGGGAAATTTTTTAATTTTTATAAACCTAGGACATAACCCACGACTATAAGTTGTTGACCTATTCATGTGGGTCGAATCCACGCGCATGGGTCAAGGAGCCTCAACCCACAGGTGTGGGTCACATGACCCACAAGTGTGGGTCATTATGGGTGGGCTGACCCATAAGCATGAGTTGGACCCATGCTCATAGGTTGAGCCAGCCTAGGGCTCTCGACCTTTATTCCTTGCCCATTTTGGGGTTTTGGGGAAATTTTTAGGGTTTAGGTGCATTTTTTGGGTGTTCCAGGTGTGTTTTGAGTGTTTCATTTTATAGGAGCACACTTGGGATGACTCTTGGAGAAGTCTCCTTTTCTTTTATTGATAGGAATCTTCATCATCGGATCTTTAGGGGACTGTTTAAATTTAGGTATCAACAGTTGCCCCCTAATTCACATGCATAGTGTAAGTTTGCACTTGTTAATGCATGGAAAGCAAATTGCGCTATATAGCCCTGACCAGGTTTTGAGAAAAAAGACACTGTATAGCCCTGACTAGGCATTAAGTGTTAGGTTTTATCATAATGCATGTAAAATTTTTTATGGTTGTTATATAGCCCTAACCAGGCTTTAAGTGTTAGGTTTCAAAAACCGTGATGCATGTAAAATCTATTTGTGAATGCTATGTAGCCCACTGGAGACTTCAAATGAGGTGACATTATGTAGCCTATATGAGGCTTCAAGTGAAGGTGTTGTGTAATTTTCAAGATTATGGTGCATGTAAAATTAAGATGTTGTAATACAATTTTAAAATTATGGCACATGTAGATTTTTTGCTTTTGGTGGTTTAGCCCCACAGGGGTGAGGTGCATGTTAGGAACTTTAAGTGACCTTGGCTATAATAGCCTTGTCTTGATGTCGTTTTCATAATTTCTTTGAGATTTGAATGGTAATTCTTTGTTGAAGATGTTTTTGTTACTAAGTGGAAAGCAAGCGTCCAAAAGGCTTAGATGAGGGTTACTTAAAACGAGACCACTAGGAATGGTGATGAACAAGACAACTTTTGTTACCAGAACATTCCTCTATTAGGCACGAATGCTTTATCATATTACTCATTTTTGCAAGGCTTTTTTTTTTCTTTTTAAACATTCTTTACCTTTCTAATATTACTTAGCGTGAAAGTCATTATAAAGTCTTTGAGAAACTATTACTCCTTTTGGGAGCATTAAAGTAAATGCCTTTCTGCATTAATTTTCCTTTTTGGGTATTCCTTACCTTTCTCATATTACTCGATATGAATTTTGCCAAGGGATCCTTTGGATACTCTTACTAGCTTTGAGCATTAGAGTTGATTGAGTATTTACGGACATTGTTAATTTGATTGGCCACAACAAAAGCCTAATGATGAGAAAGTTTGAGTTTTGAATGCAAGGGGAGCTTAAGACTTCTCTAAAATCGACTTGAAAAGCCTAAAACACTGAGCCAAGCCCAAAAATACCCTATCCAAACCTAAAACTAAGCTAAAGCCCAAGGCCATTGCTTTTAGGCCCAAAAAAGCCTTGACCTGGCCCAAGCAAAGAGGCGATCACCTCAACGAAGAGGTGTCGCCTCAATGAAGAGGCATTGCCTCTTTGTCCATCGATGCCTCATCGAAGAGGTGACGCCTCTTCACACCCACTCTTTGTAGCATTAAATACCATTAATGGTAGTAGTTGGAGGCTCACCTACTGAAGAGTTAGTTATTTTTGACGTAAAAAGAAAGGAAAAAGCAAGGGAAAGAGCCTAAGGAATGAAAAAAGGCAAAGGGATAGAGTGAGAATGGGTTTTTAGGAAATTGAAAAAAGGAGAGGTGAGATGCTTTAAAAGAAAGGTGTGGAGGAATGAGAGAAAGAGGTTGGCAACTTGAAAAAGAAAAAAAATGTTTAAAGAAAAAAAATAGAGAGAGGGGAAGAAAAAGAAAGAAAAAAGGAAGAAGAAGAAAGAGGAAGAGACTTTGAAGCTTAGAGGACTTGATTCTCTTGAGAAAAGGAAGGAATCTTCGTACATTCAAAGCCACTAAACCATCAACCAAGCTCTGAGGGCTTAGTTAGGAGCATCAACTCGTCCAAGTCAGTGAGTCTCCCTATTTTTAAGCCTTAAGTTCTTTATCTTCATTAAAAGCTTTGATTTGTTGCTATTTCGTGTGTTTTCTTAAGCTATTTTACGTATTTAAGTTCATAGAGAAGCATGATTGCATGAAACACTGAATATTGATTGTTGATATTTGTATATTTGCATCCATTTCTTGTTTATTTGCATGATCATTGAATTTCTTAGGATTTAAGAAATGTAGATTGTTCTTGCCTCTGTTGAGGAGGCGACATCTGTTCATAGAGGTGTCGCCTCTTCGTGATGAGGGGACAAGATGTCGCCTCCTAGTCAGAGGGCGAAGGCATTACCCTTTAACCAGAATTCTGTATGTTTCTGCCTCAATTTTCAATTCTTATCTTGTATATTTGGCATAATTTCCATGTTTAATTTGTTATATCTCCTGATTTTATGCATGATTATTGTGTTATTTGGTATTATTTTTAATGTTATACTATTGTGTTATTTTGTAGACTATTTTATGAGTTTATTTTTATTTTATTTTGTGAATATTATTTATATATGATTTGTAGATATTGTTGTTGTTTGTGAGATAGGGCTAACTCATATTTGTTGCAAGAATTATTTGGTAATTTTAATTACTAGATGATTACTATATTAATTAGTTTTTGAGAGTTTTGGTTTGTATAATTAATTAGTTTATTTTCAGTTTATTTTTGGTTTATGTATGGTTTATTTTCAGTATTTTTTTCATTTATTACACTAAAAGTTGTAATCCTTAATCCATCTCCCCTTTTATTTAGAATGAATGGTTGTAAATTTTAATTATTTATTTTTTATATGTTATTATTTTATTTTGATTGAATGTAAGGGCATAAGCATGAATTGGGACTAAAGTAAAAACTTGGAATAAAATCTAAAATTTGAAACCAATCGCGATTAGCATGTCAATAAGGAAATAATTTAATAATCAAAGGTAATAAAATACGGAACACACATGGAGGCCAACAGCAAGGTTGGGTGGGCATTCCAAAAGCCCATACACAGTTTTCGAACTCGATCTCTGATGACGGCTTCTGAGAACCTCTGTGGAATCCAATTATTGTATAGTGTGTCCTGCTTTTATCCAAGTGGTGACTCTATCTCCATTTTTGGGCCCCTTGCCCATTATGTATTTCCTAGTGAGCCTTGAGCCCATACAATGTTGTGGTCGCCAACACTTAGGTGAGCGACCAAAATCGCTGCCTATAGTGGTGACTCCACTAGGGAATAGAGAAATTGATTCTAAGTGTTTTGTAATTTTTCATCTTTGATTATTTCTTTATTTCCTTCATAAATTTTGCATTCACTACACGTTTCCATATAATGCACTCCAAGTCCCAAAAAAACCCGATAATAATCTCTACTTTGTTGCCTGTGTTTCACTTAAACCTGGTGGTGAAGTATTTGATTATTGTCACTCATAGCAAGTACCTATCTACATTGCACAGACCCTTAAGTGGGGAGACATAATGGATATATAGTTGTGGCAGCAAAAGCCTATTACCCAAGACTCAGCTCATGTAATGACCTAGCAATTTCCACTATAATTTTTTCCAAATGCATGTGTTTTTATGCCATACGACAATTCTTTAAATAAGGCCCAAGTCCATTATAAATAAACCTTGACAATATGGGCCTCTCATGCCTATTTTTAGCCCATTTTAAAGGGATCTTGACAAGGTGGGCCTTTGATATCATTCTTTGCCCGTTAAAATGGACTTTGGAATTATTCAAAGAAATTACCACTTGTTTGTATCGTCTTTAAAGTTGTCTTGCATCTGTTAGTTTTATTATCCCCCATTGATAATCAAAACCCAAAACAAAAATCCTAGGACAAGAAACTACTATTGAATATGTTTGTGGGAGAAATAAGGGTGGAGATACCGTTTATGAGCCTTTTTGTCCATTGATATGTGCATATATGTTTTTCCTTTTTACTAATAGGCTTGCATTTCATGCATACACATCATGCATGTTTCTGACCCTTAATGATTGCATATATAGATCCATAACAATATGCTAGTTGGAAGCGATCTGACATCGGCCACTTGGTTAGAATCCTTAAAAAGACCAAGATGGTAGAATTTGATGCTGAAGCCTTTAAGGAATAGTTAAAAGTTGAAATGGCCAAACAAACTAGGATGATTATGAGAGAAATTATAGGGGAAATGATGGGTACAACTAAAAGGGAACCACAAGCACCTCAGCCACCAGCACCCCAACCACTGGCATCTCAACCTCAACCATTTGATTTAGATGTCAAGGATCCTGAAAGGCAAGAGGTAGATGATGATCTTTAGACAGTATTGGCAGAACCTGTTATCCGTCAGAAGGAAAATGACCCAGGAAATGCAAAAAAGCTAGATTGGGCTAAAGACCTTATCAAATCCATGACTCAAATGCAGTTGATGATAAAGGAAAAAGGGGTCGATGCCCCAATAAGCTATTCTGAGATGAGCTTGGATAAGGATGATGATCCTTTACCACAGAAGTTCAAATTTCCTGACATAAAGAAGTTCACTGGCATAGAGGATCCTTACCTCTATTTAAAGCAGTATGTGACTATATGAAGACAACTGAACTGACTAAGGCATAAATTGTGAAACAATTTCCTTTATCTCTAAAAGGAGCACCCATCATATGGTATTATGCTCTATAATCCCGTGTTCAAGCTGATTGGGAGGAATTATGCATTGTATTCATCAAGAAGTATAGTCTCAACATTTAGATGGAGGCTTTTTTGAGAGACTTGCAGAATGTGAAGCAGAAGTTCAATGAATCCTTTATAGATTATTTGATCAGGTGGAGAGCAAAATTAGCATAAATAAAGCAACGACCTGTAGAATCTGATCAGCTGGTAATAGCCATGGAAGGATGTGTGCTCCCTCTCTCCAAAAAGTTGAGCAATTTAGGGATTCAAAACTTGAAGGAGTTATATAGGTTTGGAGTACATAAAGAATTAGACCTTGCATAAGAAAAGAAGTTCTTCAGTGAAAGATCTGCGAATAGAGAAGCGTTTGGATTTGGCAGTGGAGTCAGGCCAAGCAGTAACATATAGATCAGCACAGTTAGAAAATCCTAAAGGTTTTCTAATTTGGAAAGACCCCTCTCCAAAGTTTTGGAAAAACTAATTAAGAATAACCTTCTACAACCTTTACCTAAATGACCTCCTTTCCCAACTATTGACCCAAAGTTATATTGTAAATATCATTAGGACATTAGGCATGGTATAGAAGGCTGCACTTGCTTAAAATAAGAGATTCAAGATTTGATTGATTCGGGAAAAATAACTGACCCAAAAACTAGAAAATAGAATAACCCAAATAACCCTTTACCTAACTATCGAAATGTACCATCACCAAATCCCTGTATCTTGATGATTAATACGAGTCTAACAAAGGAACAAGTCATTAATTCCTTTGTTGATGTTGTACTTACACTACTAAAACCACAACTAAAAGAGCTGAATTTGAGACAGCAGTCTATTGAGTCTCATGTAAATGTGCTTGATATTTGGAGTTTTAATGATGAAGAGGGGGGAGCAATTGATTTATAGAAGAACAATAAGAGGAAAAAAACACAATCCATTGAGAAATCAGAGGAAGGGGAGAACGAGGTGAAAAATGCTACTACAAAGAAAGAGGGAAATAGTTTAAAAGAGGGATAAGAGAAACATGAGAAAGTTGAGGAGATTATTAAGGACAAAAGAGATGAGAAAACTCTTGCCAGTATTTGGGAGTTGCTTATGAACTCCCGAGCCTATCAAGAAGTACTGGTTATGGCTCTTAATCACAAGAAGATACCTTCAATGTACACTTCAGGGCAAATAGTGGACTCATGAATTAAAATCCCTTATAGGGAAATTATTTTCACAAATGGTGACCTACCTTTAGAAGGAAGGGATCACATCAAAGCCTTGTTCATTAAGGCCGAAGTGAAAAGCAAATTAACATGTTGTGTTATGGTTAGTAGTGGGTGAGCCATTAATGTATATCTTCTAAAGATTCTACCAAAGCTGGGCCTAAAAGTAGCTGATTTGAAGCCCTCTGACATAGTTATCAAGGCTTATGATGATATAAAAAGGCCAGTTAAGTGAACTTTCAGGGCTTTAGTTAAGACTGGACCCATTGAAGTTTGGGTTAACATCTATGTGATAGATATTTTGGTCACCTTTGCTATTCTTCTAAGAAGACCATGGTTCCATCCTTTAGGGGGAGTGACATTTACTATTCATCAAAATATTAAATTTCCAGATGATGGAAGGGTGGTTACTATAATGGCTGAAACAAAAGCTGCATTTTTTGCATTGAAATTAGCTCCCATTGAGATCCCGAGTAGCCCGAGTTTTGAAGTCTGCATGATTTATGAAGATGAGTTAAACCCAAAGATTATTAATATAATGAAGAGTATGTAGTTCATGCCTAGGATGGGATTAAGGAGGAATCAATACAGTCCACCAGAATTCATTGAACCTAAGGTACCGATCTTGAAGCATAGGGTAGGATATCTATGGGAAGATGAGTCTAATGAAAAGGAAGAGGGTAAGGGTAAGTCTAAAAAGAACAAAATTAAGGCGAAGCCAAAGGAGAAGTTTCTCTGGGAAACATTTGTAGAGTAAGGTGCCAATTAGCCTTACCAAGGAGCTCCTGAGCCTTTGATGATCGCTAAAAAGTTGGTCCCCGGGTTTGAAATTTTAACTGAATATGTGGATGGGATCAAAGAATCTGTTATTGAAGAGCTTATGGTAAAACAATTGCTACTAACTTTAGAATTAGAGGGGGACATTCCTATAGTGGAGCTGAAGGACGCTGCTGACCAGGAAGAGGAATTCAACTTTGAATCCTTTATCCTTAATTCTATTATGGACGTTTTCTATGATGACATTGACTTTTCTCTTTCTAATTTGTTTGAGACTGATGACATTTTTTGTTTTAAAGTTAATGTGATAAAGTTTGATTATGCTTACTTATGTGATGTGTTTCCTAATGGTTATGCTATGTGTGATGATCATTTCATGCATATGTTTGACATTAATTCAGTGCAAATTGAATCATTTAATCTAGGCACAAGTAATAACCCTAGAAATATACATATTACTTTTGACTTAACTCCTTTTAAGAGAGAAAAAATGAAAGAAACTTTAAAAAGAAGATATAAAGTATTTGCTTAGGGCTATGAGGATATGCTTAGGATCAATAGAGAGATTGCGGAACGCATGATTCCCATGTATTCTCACATCACACCGATAAAGCAGAAGAAGAAAAGGTTAAGGCTAGAATGGGCTCTCTTACTCAAAGAAGAAGTAGAAAAATAACTAAAAGCAAAGCTCCTAGAAGTGGTAGATGACACCCAGTGGCTAGCTAACATAGTCCCAGTTCCCAAGAAAGATGGTAAAGTTAGGATGTGTATGGACTATAAGGACTTGAATAAGGCTTGTCTAAAGGATGATTTTCCTCTACCACACATTGACACCTTAGTCGATAGTGAAACTTCTAGCGCTATGTACTCATTTATGGATGGCTTCTTAAGATACAATTAGATCATGATGGTAGTAATCGATAAGTTGAAGACTTCTTTCACTATCGAGTGGAGTGTTTTTTGTTATATAGTTATGCCATTCAGGTTGAAAAATGCAAGGGTTACTTACCAAAGAATGGCTACTACACTGTTACATGACTTGATCCATAAAGAGATAGAAGTGTATGTAGATGACATGATGGTGAAATCCCTGACCAAAGAAGGGCATTTCGAAGCCTTAGAAAAATTCTTGGCAAGAGCTGAAAAGTACAACCTCAGACTAAATCCAATGAAATATGTTTTCGAGGTGACCTATAGGAAACTATTGGGACACATTGTCAGTCAGAAAGGCAAAGAGGTGGATTTGGACAAAGTTAGAGCGATCAAAGAGATGCCTACACTGAAGAATGAGAAAGAGGTTAGAGGGTTTATAAGAAGGCTACAGTACATCAGTAGGTTCATAGCCAAGCTGACTACTATTTATGAACTGATCTTCAAGCTCTTAAAGAATAATTAGCCGATCATCTGGGATGATAAGTGTCAGCAAGGCTTTAAAACTATTAAGTAGTATTTGATGAATCCTCCAGTTTTGCAACCACCAAGACCAGGGAAGCCCCTAATTCTTTACCTGGCAATAAAAAAAATGCGATTGGTGCATTATTGGCTCAAGAAGGAGTAGGTAGAGTCGGCATGTTGTATATTATATGAGTAAGAAGCTTCCACCTTATAAAGCCAATTATAGTCTAGTATAAAAAACCTGTTTAGCTGTAATTTGGGCAACAAAGAAGCTACGACATTACTTCTAGTCCTACAGGATTCAAGCAATTTCTAAGCATAATCTTATCAAATATCTTCAGCAGACTTCGTCATTGACAGGTAAATTAGCCAAATGGTTAGTTATGCTTACTGAATTTGATAGAGATTATATGGCTAAAAAGGTGATAAAAGGAAGAGCTGTGGTAGACTTTTTGGCCCAGAATTTGGTAGATGACGGATAAGAATAGGAGTTAGAATTCCCAGATGAACATTTGGGGGCAATAACGATCCAAAAATCAAAAATGTACTTTAACGGAGCAGTGAATAGCAGAGGGGCAAGCATTGGTGCAATTTTGGTCTTGCTAGAAGGAGAAGTAATTCCAATGGTGAAAAGGCTAGAATTTGAGGTCACTAATAATCAAGCTGTATATGAAGCCTGCATTTTTAGTCTGGAAGCACTTAGGAATGCTGGAGCAGAAGAGGTGACAGTGTATAGGGATTCGATGCTGGTAGTGAAACAGATCTCCAAGGAGTAAGAAGTAAGGGAAGATAAGTTAAGGTTGTATTGGGATTATTCAGCCATGATCCTATTGTCTTTCACGCAATACAGATTCATACACTTGCCCTGGGAAGAGAATTAGATGGCAAATGCATTGGCTACTCTCATGGGAAGGAGACAAGCAGGCTGAAATAAAGCCTTTTATCCTAGTAAAGTTTGAGATTCCTTGTCTTTGTAATTTTCTAGTATCTTGACTCTCTTGAGAAGAGGAAGGAATCTTCTTGCATTCAAAGTCACTAACCCATTAACCAAGCTCTGAGGGCTTAGTTAGGAGCATCAGCTCATCCAAGTCAGTGAGTCTCCCTATTTTAAGCCTTAAGTTCTTTATCTTCATTAAAAGCTTTGATTTGTTGCTATTTTGTGTGTTTTCTTAAGCTGTATTACTTATTTAAGTTCATAGAGAAGCATGATTGCATGAGACACTAAATTTTGATTGTTGATATTTGTATATTTGGATTTTGTTTCTTATTTATTTACATGATCATTAAGTTTCTTAGGATTTAAGAAATGTATATTGTTCCTATCTCTGTTAAGGAGGCAACGTCTCTTCATAAAGGCATCGCCTTTGTCACCTCCTGGACAGGGCCCCTTGACCAGAATTTTGCATGTTTCTGGCTCAATTTTCAATTCTTATCTTGTATATTTGGCATAATTTCCATGTTTAATTTATTATATCTCATGATTTTATGCATGATTATTGTGTTATTTGGTATTATTTTTAATGTTATACTATTGTGTTATTTTGTAGACTATTTTATGAGTTTATTTTTATTTTATTTTGTGAATATTATTTGTATCTGATTTATAGATATTATTGTTGTTTATGAGATAGGGCTAACTCGTATTTATTGTAGGAATTATTTGGTGATTTTAATTATTAGATGATTATTGTATTAATTACTTTTTGAGAGTTTTGGTTTATATAATTAATTAGTTTATTTTTTATTTATGTATGGTTTATTTTTAGTATTATTTTGCTTATTTACATTAAAAGTTGTAATCCTTAATCTCTCTCCCATTTTATTTAGAATGAATGATTGTAAATTTTAATTATTTTTTTATATGTTATTATTTTATTTGTGATTGAATGTCGGGGCATAAGCATAAAATGGGACTAATGTGCAAACTTGGAATAAAATCTAAAATTGGAAACCAATTGCAATTAGCATTTTAATAAGGAAATAATTTAATAATCAAAGGTAATAAAATATGGAACACACACGGAGGCCAACCACAAGGTTGGGTGGGCATTCCAAAAGCCCATACTCAGTTTCTGAATCCGATCTCTGATGACGGCTTTGGGAACCTTTGTGGAATTCAGTTGCTATACAGTATGTCCCAACTTTTATCCCGATGGTGACTCCATATCCATTTTTGGGCCCCAAGCCCACTGTATATTTCCTAGTGAGCCCTGAGTTCGCACAATGTTGTGGTCGCAAACACTTGGGGACACAACCTAAACCACCGCCTATAATATTATTTTTGCATTTATGCTAGTTTAGAGATTTACTGTGGTAATTATGAGCTTCTCCAGCATTACAATTCCTTGTGATTATCTTCTTGATGAATTCTCTTCCCTTCATAAGGTTATCAAGCATTAAGTTGATTAGAGTTTAAGAATCTCAACTCAAAATTATAGATCATTGACTGGTAAGTCCTTACTATGTGCTCTCCCTCAATATAAATTCATTTTGAAGAGTATAAAAAGATTTTTATGGGATGAATATATGAGGATATGCATGGATGCATGAACACATGTAAAAAGTTTGAGATATGATGATATAGAGTACTTCTGTGAGGGTTCTACATGCTTACAGAGGCATTCTTAGTCATTCTCATGACTTTTTTTTATATCTTATACATGTCATGGGTCAATGTTCGGGCCTTTAGGTGCCTCTGAAGCTTTCCCAGAACTTAAAAGTGCTTACGGTGTATATTTTAGGCTTCGGTGGGCCACATGGAAGTAACCACGAGTGTGGGTCGTGGTAGGACCCACAGACCTGGGCCTTATAAAAGGCCCAAGTTTTTATTTTTTTACTCATTTTTCACTTCTTTTTCTCTCGCATCTTTTTAGCTTTCTTTGAACTTTAGGATTTTACTTCTTTCTTATACATTACACCCATGCAAAGAGATTTTAGTGGTGTCAATCTTGAGCACTATAACAAGGCTGATATGGAGATCGATGTTGATGCAGAGGATCTAAAGGTGGGTGATGTTGCTTACTAGAATCTAGTGCTAGCTGATTGCATTAGGCATAGGGTGATTTGGAGCCAAACAATTTATTTGGTCTAGAACTTAGGAGAACAGGTCTGGATGCTCCACCACCAGCAGGTTAGTACTTAAAAATTTTTGCTTCCCTTTTTAATTCAGTGCTTTCCATTTTTACATGCTGTTATAGTTTTCCTTTCTGATATTTTCTGCAAAACAAAGTAAAATAGAGTAGCATATGATATTTACTATTCTTTTCACAAGAAGTATTGCACATGATATTTCCTTTTGTTTGGATGAACTTTGTTGCTTATTTATTTTTTGAATGTTCTGAGCCTCAAATACTTGAAAATTTTCTCGGGTGTTTTTGCTAAGGATTGACTTTAAGATCTTTTTAGACATTTCTCCTTAAGATGCATGTTTGCGTTTGGGACTTTCTTGGAATTTTTCCTATAATCAAATGAAAAAAATAGTTATGATTTATTCTACTATTTTTATATGAAACTTTTAGTCATAAATTTTATTTTTATTGACTTCCCTTTATTTGGGGCATAGGATTTTTCTTTTTAGGATCACCTGCAAGTAAAAAATAAATAGTTAGTATATGTTATTGTATTTAAAATGAAATTTTTAGTTAGGAATCATTTTTTACTAATTTCCTTTTTAATTAGGGCATAATGATGCCTTTAGTGTTGTGTAATAGCTTTACCAGAGTAAAGGATTTTTATCAGAGTCTATTGAGTGAGGTGTAGGATCGGATTCATGGCCTCAACTTTGATGGTTTGATTGGGGGCTTGTTGGTGGGTCCGTCAATGTTGAAGAGCCATTAGACGGCTATGACTACTTTAATTAAGAAGTGGTCAAACTGCAAACACACTGTCCACTTTCAATTTAGAGAGATGATAATCACACCACTCAACTTTATTACTATCACCGGGTTTTCTTTTGCTACTCAGCAGGTATCATTCAACATTACTGATGATCCTATGGCTCCATGTGACAAGTTATTTGGTTTTGGTGCCAAGTGCAAGGTTAATAAAGGCAAATTGATTTCTTATGCTTGCCTCATGCGTGCTTGTAGAGCTGCTTTGGTGAGTGGGCTAGAGGATATTGAGAGACTGGCCAGGTACTTTATGTTTTATCTTATGAGTACCATGGTGTTCCTAAATGTGAATAGCACCGGTGGTTCATGGTTTCTTCTTTTATTATAGGACCTTGACAAGTTGTAAGAGTACGACTAGGGTTCTCCTGCCTATAGCTATCTTTTGTATAGCCTAAACAATGTATGGAAAGGAGGGTCATGGATTTGTAGCATTCCTTTAATGGCTAATGTGAGTTGCTTTTGTTTATCTTTTTTTCTTTATTCTTCCCTTTGTTAGTATGCATCATTTGTGACGTGCTTCTTTTTCTACTTGCTTTGCAAATTTAGGCTTTCAAGTTTTGCATTCACACTCCTCTTACCATAGTGATCTAGATGCGTATTCTCTCACCTCCCTCTTTTGACATCCAAAAGTTAGAGAGGTGGCCAATAGTCCTTGGAGGAGGTTCATGCTACCTTAACCAGGTTGACGTTTGACAAGGCATGTTCCTCTAACTTCATTGCTTTAGCATAATGCTTTATTCTTTCCTGATGATTTGTAATTTTATTGTAAATCTACTGGTGGAATGACTTTCATGTTGAATTCTCATTGTTGATGTAAGGAGCCATTGAACTCTCTACTAGGAGGGTGTTACTTATGACTTTTATTGACCATATGATATAAAACCTCCATGAATAAGCTTGAGAACCCCTTTATGTATTCAAACCCCCAAAGCATTAGCATGAAAATACTAATACTCAACTCAGCAACAACCCCTAAAAAAGGTTAGAAATCATATTACTAAGATAAGATGATCAAAGACTTAGAATAAAGAAAACTTGCTTCTGAATTCTGATTTTAAAACTCTCCACAAGAAGGTTTTTAATATGTTTGAATGTCCTTAAAACATGTATTCCATGCAAGAACACAAAGATAAAAGAAAATAGCCTTTAGGATTAAAACTATAATTTTGAGCTCAAATAATTCGACCAAGGCATATTTATAACCTTTATAAGGTTTTCCTTAATGAATAAGGAAACTAATAAAATCCTAAATATAAAGATAAGAAACTAATCTAATTATATCTTAAATAAAGGTAATGGGCTCTTAAATATTATAATTCATCCAGCCCATTATTTAACCCTAATAAACATAATTAAACAAAAAATAACAAAGCTTAAGTAATCCCCCATACATAATCGACCAACCCATTACATACTTAATTAAACCCATTAGTAACTTGGACTTGAATTAAGTTGTATTGAAATTGAGTTGCATTTGTTCCAAAGCTTTAGTGTCCTTGTAAACCTTCACTAGCCAAATTCACTAAGCCTTGCAGATGATGGATTAAGGCTTGTTGAGGCTTCTTAGATTGATACTTTATTATAGGTCCTAAAGGCATGCTAATCAGACTAGAAACCTCTTGAACTTGATCCTTCTCTTCTTGTTCATGCTCATCTTCATGATGTCGAATCTTTCAAACCTGGTGTGTAAGCTACTCCATAACATTTCCCCTCTCCTTAAAAGGATTTTTCCTCGAATCTAAAGCATCACCTACATCAAAAGGACTCAAATCAACCACATTGAATGAAGCACTAACATTATACTTACCTGGTAGGTCCACTTTGTATATATTATCATTCGTTCTTTCAAGTATTTGAAAAGGTCTATCTCCTCTTAGGTTTAATTTAGACTTCCATTAAAGTGGAATCTTATCTTTATGATAATACACCCAATCTCCAGGCTGAAAAACCATTTGCTTCCTCCCTTTATTCACATGTGAAGCTACTTTAGCATTTTGCTTTTCAATCCTCTTCTTAATCAGCTTATGTAACTTCTTCACCAAATCTGCCTTAGAATTAGCATTAATAATCATAAAATTATTAAGTAACAATGGTAATAAATCAATAAGAAATAATGAATAGTGCTATGAACAACCCTATTGTAAGAAAACTCTATAAATGGTAAATAATCCTCCCATATCCTAATGTTCTTTTATATGATTGCCCTAAGCAAAGTAATCAAATTCCTATTAACTACTTCAGTTTGCCCATCAGTTTAAGGGTGACAAGTACTTAAAAACAATAGCTTAGTTCCTAACTTTCCCATAACACAAGTTAAAAATGACTCAAAAACTTAACATCTCTATCACTAAGAATGCTTGTAGATATGCCATGTAAACACATAACTTCTTTGAAAAATAAATTAGAAATCAACTTAAGATCATCAGTTTTATGACATGGTATAAAATGAGCCATCTTACTAAATCTATCTACCAAAATAAAGATACTATCATGAACTTTCCTAGTTCTAGGCAACACAAGCACAAAATCCATAGACAAATTAGTCCAATGTTCACTGGGAACAGGTAATGGTGTATATAATCCATGCAGTTTCAACCTAAATTTAGCCTCTCTACATGTAATGTAATGCTCATAAACTTTATGCACATTGTGTTTTATACCAGGCTAAAAGAAATGTTATAATAGTATATCATAGGTCTTATTTATCCTAAAATGTCCTATTAAGCCTCTTACATGTGCCTCTTTAATCAATAATTTCTACATAGAACACTTAAGAATGCACAATCTATTTCTTTTAAACAAGAAACCAACAAATAAGTAAAAATCATCCAAAATAGCCCCATTATCACAAGATGCATATATATCACCAAAATCAACATCTTGATGATACAACTCCTTTATAAACTTAAAATTAAGCAATTTAGCACTAAGTGAATTAAGTAAAGTGTACCTTCCAAACAATGCATTAGCAACCATATTCTCTTTACCTTGCTTGTACTTAATCATATAAGGAAATATTTCTATGAACTCCACCCAATTGGCATGCCTATGGTTCAACTTATCTTGACCCTTCAAATGCTTTAAACTTTTATAGTCAGTGTGTATTACAAACTCCCTAGGCTACAAATAATTCTACCATGTTTGTAAAGCTTAAACCAAAGCATATAATTCCTTATCATATGTTGGATACTTCAAGGCTGCCCTACTTAACTTTTCATTAAAATACATTAATGGCCTTTGATCCTACATCAAAACAACTCCAATTTCTCACATTCAATCTTAAAAGTCTTATTAAAGTTAGGTAAAGCAAGTAAAGGTGCATTATATAAGTTATCCTTAAGTTCATTAAATGCATGTTCTAATGCATCACCCTAAACAAATCTAACATTTTTCTTACCTAACTAATTCAAAGGTGCAATTATAGTGCTAAAATCCCTAATGAATTTCCTATAAAAACTAGCAAGTCCATGAAAGCTCCTCACTTTACTAGCATTTTTAGGTCTTGACCATTCCTTAATGACTCTAACCTTGTCCTCATTAACCTTAACACCTTGACTAGATATTATAAAACCAAGAAAATTAACCTTATCCATGCAAAAACTATACTTTTTAAAGTTAGCATATGACTTTTCTTGCCTAAGTAGTTCTAGCACAAGTTGCACATGCATAATATAATCATCTAAGCACTTAGAGTAAATTAGAATACCATCAAAGTAAATAATAACAAATTTACCCAAGTACTTATGCAACATATGGTTCATCAATCACATGAATGTGCTAGGTGCATTAGTAAGACCAAATGGGATGACAAGCCACTTATACAACCCATACTTAGTCTAAAAAGCTATTTTCCATTCATCACCAACATTCATTCAAATTTTATAATAACCATATTTCAAGTCTACTTTGGTAAATAAATAAAACTATATAACTCATCAAGTTTATAATCTAATCTAGGAATAAGATGATAATACTTTATAATGATTTTATTGAAGGCTCTGTAGTCTATACACATCCTCTATGTTCCATCCTTCTTTAGCACAAGAATAATAGGAACCTAGTGAGGACTAAAACTCTCCCTCACATACCCTTTAGCTAGTAACTCCACTTATTTTTGGATCTCTTTTGTCTCACTTGGATTCATTCTATGTGTTGGCTGATTGGGTATAACAACTCCAGGAATGAATTCAATTTGGTGTTTTTTGCCTCTTATTGGTGGTAAACCACTTAGCATCTCCTCGGGAAATATATCTTCAAATTCCTACAAAAGATCAAGAAACATACTAGGCAGAGATGGGTTAAGTTCATTAGTTGCCAAATAAGCTCCTTTGCATAAAAGTACAAATATAGGCTGATGGGAATACAAAGCTTACCAAACCTCAATTATCCTAATTATCAAACTTACATTCCTTGCATTTTTCCCTCTAGGTCGAATCTACTCTTATTTTTCTCTTCCCTCTTTCTTTTCACTTTTTTGTTTTCACTCTCTAAAGAACTTTTCTTACTCTCTTTTTCTTTCTTTTCAACCTCCACTCTCATCCTTTCTATTTTACATTGGTCTTCATACACTTTTTTTTAAGAAAATGGTGTTAATATGATCTTCCACCCATCCTTGGTGAATGAATACCTATGAAGGTACCCATAATGCTTCATTTTTCTATCAAATTTCCATGGTCTACTAAGTAAAATATCTCTAGCATGCATAAGAAATACATCACATAACACCTCATCATGATATTTACCAATGGTAAATGAAATAATAAATTATCTATATACTTTTACCTCACCACAATCATTAAGCCATTGAAGTTTGCATAGTTATGGAATGGTATAGTAGACAGCCCCAACCTATTAACTAAGAATGTACTCACCACACTAGTGCTACTCCTACCATTGATAATCACACTACATGCTTTACCTTGAACATGATGCCTTATATGGAACAAGTTGTCCCATTGCTCCTCATGACAATCCTCCTTCAATTGAGTGTCAAGAGCACTCCTTGTAACTAACATATCACCTCTAATTGGCTCCTCAATGCTCCCTTCACTACAACTCTCCAATTTGGGTATCTTATCCTTATCGCTTTCATTATTGCCATCTTCTTCATCAGTCACTATCTCAACATTCTGTAGGGCCATAGTCCTCCTATTAGGGAACTCATTGCTAATATGACCTACACTTTGACAATTTTAGCAGTTAATATCTCTATTTCTCCCCTTAGGCTCTTCGGTTTTGGATTTCTCTTTGGAAGACGAATCTACCTTTCCCGTTGTAAGATCATAAGTAGCCTTATTTTTTCCCTTAAATTCACCATTTCCATCCTTTTTCCAAGTAAAATCAGTTAAGGTTTAGGAACATACATTACTACCCCTCTTCCTTGAAGTTGCTTTTCCACCTTGATGATAATCTGCATCATCTCTTTTAACTCCACATAAGGTTGCAAATCCACTCAGTTAGTTATCTCCTTGTTTAAAATAACTAAGAAATATGCCATAGCGGTCTCCATATCCTCCTTTATATTAGCCCTAGTCAAGATCATTTCCATCTCCTTATAGTAATCATCCATACTCCTACTACCTTGTCTAAGAACTTAAAATTTTTGCACAAGTTCTTATGAAAATGCATTGTTACAAATCACTTTCTCATTGTAGACTTAAGATCATGCCAACTCCTAATTGGGTACTCTAAATTTCTTCTTCTACTAGTCACCAATTGATCTCACCAAGCTATAGCACAATCTGAAAATTATATAGCCGCCAGCTTAACCTTCTTCTCCTCACTAAATTGATGATAATCAAATATGATTCCACCTTCTTTTCTTATTGTAAATAAGCCTTTGGACTTGATTTACCTTGAAAATGAGGTATCTTAAGTTTAATGCTCCCCAAATTTGTATCTACAAAATCATCATTGCCTTAGTTTCTATCATAGAATTCTTCCTCTACCCCTACCTAAACCTTGGCCTCTTCTACCTCCACCTCTAAGTACACACATTTCAACAATAGCATCATCATCATCCTCATTGTAATTAACATCTTCATTTTCTAAATATTTAACTTAAGGGATTCAGTTCTACCTCCCCTATACCCCTCAATGTGATTCAGTGTTGCTCTTTCAACAGCTTGCAACCTTGCATCCATGTGCTCTAATGTTTCCCTCATAGCCTACATATTTCTATTAAAATGTGCAAACTCTCCTTATTGAGCCTCACATAGTGTAGCTTCATCAACATGACCAGCGTCATTATCTTCACTTTATTTTGACATTGCTGCAAAAGAACACTAGAAAATAAAGCAATTAATTCAAGGACCTCACAAGCACTCCCTTACATATTTTGCACTCAAATGATGGGGATGCTCACTCATGTTCAATTTAAGCAAAAATTTCACTCATAATTTCCTCACACCACTCTTGCAAATTCTTTTATGTTCTTAGGTGCATCACACTTTTAGAAAAATTCAAATAGCTTACGATGTGTAGAATTCCAAAACTAAAATTTGCAAAACAAGTTTGAAGAAATTCGGTCAACAAGAAAAAAATAATAAATGAGAAGAAATAAATTAGGAAAGCTCAAATAGATATGAAAGACATGTGAAAGAAATATAAAAATCTACCTAGAATAGGAAAGAATTGAATTTAGAATGTATTTTAAAAAAGAAAACCAATTCTGCCACAATAAGTAACATTCCTTAATGGGCAAGGAATATAATGATATGCAAAATCCAATATAAGATATTATAAGATCTATTTAGATATTTCAAATAAACCAAATAGAATTAGGAAACCTAAATTAGACCTGATTAGGATATTAATCACTCAACAATCCAAATTCTTCCTTTTTAATCACTTTCTCTTTTTTTCATGATTTTTTTAGATCTTCAACTACAAATGCAAATCTGAATTTCAAAATGCAAAACAATTGATTTAATTAAAGAAAAACAAGATCAAGACTAACGAACAAGAATAAAGAACAAAACACAAGAATCCAAATTTAAAAGAATAACAAACGTAAGAAATCAGAATTAAAGAACGAAAATTATGAAAAGATAAAACCTGATCTAGAGCCAAAGCTCTAATACCAAATGATATAAAACCTCCATGAGTAAGTTTGAGAACCATTTTATATATTCAAACCCTAAAGCATTAACATGAAAACCCTAATACTTAATTTAGCAACAACCCCTAAAAAAGGTTAGAAATCAAATTACTTAGATAAGATGATCAAAGAATTGGAATAAAGGAAACTTGCTTCTGAATTCTAATTTTAAAACACTTAATAAAAAGGTGATCAATCAACTTGAATGGTCTTTAAAGCATGTATTCTATGCAAGAACACAAAGATAAAAGAAAAATAACCTTTAGGATTAAAACTTCAATTTTAAGCTCAAATAATTTGGCCAAGGCATATTTATAGCCTTTATAAGGTTTTCCTTAATTAATAAGGAAACTAATAAAACCCTAAGTATAAAGATAGGATACTAATATAATTATATCTCAAATAAGGCTAATGGAATCTTAAAAATAACAATTCATCTAGCCCATTATTTAACTTTAATAAAGATAATTAAACCCAAAATAACAAAGCTTAAGTAATCCCCCATACATATTCGGCCAGCCTATAACAAATGTTGCCTATTACATACTTAATTAAGTCCATTAGTAACTTGAACTTGAATTAAGTTGTATTGAACTTGAGCTACACTTGTTCTAAAGCTTTGGTGTCCTTGTAAACCTTCACTAGTTGAATTCACTAAGCCTTATAGATGATGGATTAATGCTTGTTGAAGTTTCTTAGGTTGAGACCTTGTTATGGATTCTTGAGGCATGCTAAGTGGACTAGAAATCTCTTGAACTCAATCCTTGCCTTCTTAATCATGCTCATCTTCATGATGTTGAATCCTTGAAACTTGGTGTGTAGGCTACTCCATAACACCATGCTTGGTATTTGGGTAAGTGCATCATGGATTGGACCCGTGGACATACCACTTGCCATGTACCCTTTTCTCCCCCTCCTGACATGTTATGAGAGAAGGACCTGGTGGGTACTAGCTTATAGAGCATGATGGCTAGACTTAAAAGACAATATTTCTTAGAGCTAGAGGGCATTTCCTATATGGAGGCTATCATTCCTTAGCCGATTAATGTCACGATAAGTAGCTATGTGCATACCTGCTCTATTGGTGGTTCTTTTTCTTCCACTCATATAGTGAATTTTGATTATTTTATACTGATTCATGTTGATTCTATTTTGACTTGCATTATAATCTTGTTATGATCTTAATTTTTTATGAGCTCACAGTCCCATTCAAAGAGGGCTCGTGCTGGAGATACTGTTACAGTCTCTAGTGTATTAGTACTGCTAGCATCCCTATTAATGTTGTTCATATGGTTCCTAGGGTTATCGCAATACCCTTGGTTGCTCTACTCAAGGGGTACAACCTTCATGGAGGTGTTTTGACTTGTAGGGTCCTTGCAATGATTGAGCTTGTCGCCTTCATACATAAGGATACCACCCATGTAAGTTTCTCTTGTATTTTAACTTTTTAATGTTCTGTTAGCTTTGTTATTCACTCACTAATGTGCAGGTTTTATGGGAGACAATTGAGTATTGGTATTAGTGCACTTAAGGGTTGCTTTATTATTATGCCCACTACTACATCAAGACCTTTATGAGTATTTATGTGCTTTCCTATTCAAATATGTAATGTGCGATATGTATAATATGAGATGCTAATGCATGTATGCAATGGTGTTTAGACTAAACAACATCACTCTATAACAATATGTTCCCATTATATTGTGAAAGCAGACTTAGCCCAGTTAATAATAGCCTTGAGAATCTGATTGTACCTAGATACCCATCCATAAAGGAATACATTACGTAGGTTGCATCATTATCAATCAAAAAATCTATATAAGGTAATGGAAAGACATCTTTTGGATAACCCTTATTAAGATCTCTATAGTCCATATACTCTCACCATCCATCTTTTTTCAGTACCGACACTATATTTACTAACCATTTAGGATAATCCACTATTTAAAAACTTAGCTTTAATCTATTTAGTAATGTCTTCTTTTACTAATTAGGCCTATTCTAGTTTAAATCTTCTCAAGTTCTAGTTCTCCAATTTACACTTCTTTCTAGTTGGAATATAATATTGTCCAATGTCTCTATGGATGCTTGGCATATCATCACAGGTTTGTTTGAATAATTCTCAATGTTTTTTTAAATATTTTTTGAATTTCTCTACTTTCCTAAAGGGTAACATCTTTTAAAATATGCAAAATGCATGGATCATCATCCATGCCAATGTTAAATAGTTTAGTGCATATAGAATAAATGTCAAATATTCTTATGAACTACTCAATAAAGACTATAAAAACTTGAATGGTGCTAACTGCAAGTTAACATATCGCTCAAGTGATATAGTGATTTAAGTACAAGTATCATTCCTATAAAGAATAGTTGATGATTACTATTTCACTTAGTTAATTATTTATTTAAATGAATCACTTAAAATTCAGAGTTTGAAAGCTTAAATAAAAATTGAATTTAAACTAAACACTTAAATTAAATTAAACCAATGCAAATCAATTCAAAGAAATAATTAATGATGATTGCATGTACTAGAAATTCACTTTTCACTTGGTTCATATATTAACTCATTAGCATCTTACTTTGACCTAATTTAACTTGTGCATATAATATTTACTAATAACATTCTTACAATTCTCTCTCAAGTAATTGTAAGATAATTTTGTTAATTCAATTGATAGTCTAAACTCTTGGACTCTTGTCTTGCTAAGCCAAACTAACAAATCTTTAACTAAATTTAACCAGAAGGTAATTCATGCAATATTAAGCATTCAAAATTTCTTTGCAACTCAATTAAAATTAATAGATTACGCTAAAACCTAAGTTATTAATCTCCTCTAAGTCTTATAACAACTTATATGAATATTCAAATTAAACTTTAAATAGAAAACATGCATCACCTCTTGGTCTTAATATAATTTGACCCTAACCATATTGAATATAATTAAGCACAAGTTCAAAATCCATATGCAAAAAATATACTTAGATTAAAGCAAAAAGTTAAGAGTTAATACATCCCCAAGCTACTAAGATCCTTACATAATGAATCTTCAACCTAACATGATTGTGAAAATAATAACACAAGTATAAGAAAATATAGTAAATGTCATAAGAAATAAAAAAAAATAGTTTAGAATCCCCTAATTCTTCAACGTGAATAGCTCATTAAATGCTGGAAGTTCTCCTCACTTAGATCCTTGCAATTTCTTTATCTAAATTATACTAATGAATATTTTTGAATGATAATTATTAAAAATAAAAAAGAGATGAATGAATGTGTTGTACAGAATGTATATATTTCTTTTCCATGCCTTTTAAGTTGCTTGATTAAATTGGAATGAATTTCCTTCTCAAATGTTGATTACTTATTGAATTAGGATGCCATCCAACTTTAAGCACAACTAAGTAAATTCCTCAATATTTTATCCTATGAAAATAGTCAAATTACCTCTTGGATTCTTATTAAAGTTGTACTTCTATGCTTTAGCTTTATATAGCATTTGAATGACTGAAATATGATTTTTTAGTAAATTTTATGCCTAAATTATCGAATTATGCTCTAATTCACACCTAGGCAGGAGAAGCATAACAATTGTGCAAGATTTGTTAATGGCTGTTACACTCTTTTTTCATGAAATTCTTTAACTCAGGCACTTTGTAACAACTATAAGCGATAGGTAATGGTCATTACACCCTTTTAGCCATTTTTCCTTATTGATTTACACTTGAATACACTTGCAGTTGCATCCAAATCAAACATTAGGCCTCCAAACCTTATATGACATAGAAAAAAAAATCAAATGCATTTAAAACTTTACATAAAATGTATTCTAATAGTAAATCAAAACTTAAATTAATACTAACTCTATATAAATTATACAAACCTAAATAAATTACTATAAAAATTTTTTTAATTTACATGAAATGCAAAATTAATACTTAAAATCCTAAATTAACATATTTTACTAAATAAGCACACCAAAATAAGTAAAAATAATTAAATATTAACTCAAAATATGGACTTATCAACTCCCAGAAATTTATAGAATTTACAAATCATGCATATTAAAGAATTTACCTAAGCACAACCACATTTAAATATACTTTGCATAGCTCTTATGCACCAAAACCAAAGATTAAAAACAAGTAAAAGATAACACTTCTCAGTGGAATAAATGAAAGTCACATAATTTTAAATGTTAGAAATCTTTTAACCCCAAAGAATGATAATTAAATAATTCATTTTTAATACTTTACAAATATTCTAAACATTTGTGAGTGCATTTTATGCTCCATTTCACCCTTATATATGATTTTGGTAAGTGACTTTATACTCTATCTTGCCCCTTTTTTTAGTAAAAGAAACTTTGTCGAGTGCATTTTATGCTTTGTCTTGCTTTTTTTCAATAAGTTTCTACTATAACTAAAAGGATCAAAGGAAGATTTAATACTTAAAATTATCATGTGTAAATTCATGATATTATTTAAAAGTAGTTTAGCTTTATGCTCTTTAAAATGTGGTTTAGTTTATATTGAAATTCCTCCCCTTTCATCCTTATCTTTGAGATATTCATTCTTACTTTTAAGTTCTACAAACCCACCACCTTTAATGTTTTTTTTTATCTCCCTTTTCATAATTACATCCTCATCATGCAGTTTCTTACATGTATTAAGTGAGTAACTTTCCACTCTAAGGTGTAAGATGAGATGTCCTTCGTAAACATCAATAATTGCTTAAGAGGTTTGTAAAAATGGCATCCTAAGTATAAGTGGATGATACTCATAATCCAAAATAACAAAATCTATTATGAGTGCAAAGTTATTCATTTCCACTTCCGTATGTTCCATAATGCTTATTGGACATTTCCTAGATCCATCTGCCAATTGCAAACGTATGTTGGTAGAATATGCCTCTTCTATCCCTAGCATTTTAAATATAGATAATGGCACCATATTGATTATTTCCCCCGAACCACATAATGCCATAAGGAATGAAAGTTTGCCAATGGTGCGTGGAATGTAAAAATTCTTTCATCTTACTCTAAACATCCTTGCTAAGATCGTACCACACTCCTCATTTAGTGTAACAATTTCTAGTTCCTCTAGTTTTTTTTTAGAGATTAAGTATTTGAGAAAATTTGGCATACTTAGGCATATGAGCTAACATATCTACAAATGAACATTAATGTGCACCTTTCTAAGTAAGTCAAAACACTTTTTCCTTTTTTTTATCTCTCTTTTCATTCCTTATCCTTTGGAGGAAAAAAAAAAGGTAACAATGGTACAAATGGCTTTATAGTCTCTTTATTGCACTTGAATTACTTATTAGATTTATATTCCACCTCACCTTTGCTTTCCTTATTTAGCACATCCTCTTCCTCCTTTTCTTTAAGGACTTTGGATTTAATAAGGTCATCTAACTCTTTTTAACTCCTAAATGTTATAGCCTTAACATGCTTTCTAGGGTTTGTCTCCCTATTATTTAGTAAATTCCCTTGTCCACGTGTTGATAATGCATTAGCAATTTGGCCCATTTGAACTTTGACATTATGAATGGATAAAAAGTGAGTTTAGAACATCAATTATGAATACTTATATAACTGATCGATCCTAGCCTCCAATTTGTGAGTAGCATCCTTTTGATGGTCATTTTGTCTATTATCCCTGTAAATTTGTCCAATTTATTTTTCTAATGATGAACTTATCTCTCAAGGTGGTAGTGGTTAATATACAAATTAGAAATATGAATTTCCAATACTTAATGGTGTTTTCTCTCTTTGGTTCCCTCATGAGAAATTTGAATGGTTCTATGATGGCTTTTAGGTATTGCTATATGGGTTGCCCCATCCTTGTATATAATATATACCAATCTCTATCATGGTGAACTTTTAAAATGGCTACGAACTACCTATAAAATAATTTAAAAAAAAATCAAAGTATCTAAAATTAAAACTAAAAATAGTGAAACATGTTTAAAGAAACTAATTCTAAGTTACTACCAATATCAATAAAACTATTCTTTAATAATGACACTAAAAACTTGATTGGTCCTAATCGTAACTATACGGATTACTCAAGTAAAATAGTTATTTAAGTATGAGTATTATTCCCATGAAGAATAGTTGATGATGATTATTTTAGTTAGTTGATTATTTGCTTAAACTAATCACTTAAAATTTAGAGTTTGGAAGTTTAAATTAAAACCAAATTTAAAATAAAGACTTAAATTAAATTAAACCAATGCAAATCAATTCAAAGAAACAATTAACAATGAATGCATGTACTAGAAATTCTCTATTCACTTGGTTTATATATTAACTCATTAGAATATTACTTTAACCTAATTTGAATTATGCATCTAATGCTTACCACTATGAATGTTGGAATTTCTCACTTGAATCATTGTAATCTCTTCAAGAAACTATGGTAATGAATATTTTTGAATGAAAATTATTAAGAATAATGAAGAGATGAATGAATGTTTTGCAAAGAATGTATATATTTCCTTCCATTTTCCTCGAGTCCTTTATATAGGCATAACACATCCTTGATTGAATTGGAATGAATTTCCTTCTCAAATGTTGATTCCTTATTGAATTAGGATTGCTACCCAGTTTTAAACACAACTAAGTAAATTCCTTAATATTGTATCCTGTGATTATTGTTGCATTAGCTCCTGCATTCTTCATTAAAGTTATAGGTCTTTTAGTTACCTTTCCATAGTATTTTGAATCACTAATATCCAACTTTTGTATGAAATGTTATGCCTAAAATACTTAAGTATGCTCCAATTTGCACTTAGGCAAAAGAAGCGTAATGACCATGTAAGATTTAGTAATGGCCGTACACTTTTCTTTTGTGAAATTCTTCAACTCAAGCTCCTCGTAATGATCGTTACCCAATGTATGTGGCAAGAATAGGCAATGGTCATTACACCCATTTAGCCAATTTTTTTCTTGCTAACTTATGCTTTAATACACTTCCAATTGCATCCAAATTAAATATTAGGCCTCCAAATATTAGAAGCCATGGAAAAACACATCAAATGCATCTTTAAATTTACATAAAACTTATTCTAATAACAAATTAAAAATTAAATTGATTCTAACTCTATATGAATTATGTCAACCTAAATAAATTACTATGAAAAATACCTAATTCACATGAAATGTGAAATTATTACTTAAATCCTAAATTAACATATTTTAACCATAATTTACTAAATAATCACACTATAATAAATAAAGGAATAAAGTTTGATTAGGGCCTCAAAATTTTTGCAAAAGTTCAATTTGGCCCAAAATGACTTTTTTTAGAATTTAACCCAATACTTATCCAAAATGAGTTACTTAAACCCATTTTATATCTTTCAATAATACGTGAGGTACACGAGTAATGAAAAGTGCATGAATTAAACTAAAAAACAAATATTATAGATATTATCATTAAATTAATAAGATAATCACTCTTTCCAAAAAAAAGTAAAAAAAGAATAATCATTAAAATGTCATAATTGAATGAAAATCAAAATCAAAGAAGTAATGGTAGCTATAATATCATTAGATTTCTCCTATACCATATGCCATGTGATGCTTACTCTCTCTTCATGGTGTTTCTAATTTGTATTCATATCTTTCTTTAAATCCTCAACATCATCAAAAGCTTTCAAAACTAAGTCCTTTAGTGCACAATTTCAAGCTCTCATAGTTCCTTGGTGAGAAGTTGTCACCATGCTTGCGACAGACTGTGTAATAGTAATGATTATTTGATGTGCTCAATAAGGAGTTCAGTGATTTAGTCTTCTTCTTGGCATGATGATATTCATTGTTGATACTAGTATCAATATTCTTATTGAGGAGGTTTGAATTTGGTGTCATTTATGGGATTAAATTAGTACAAGGTGAAGAAGGGAAGAAGATAAGGATGATATAAAAAAATAAGAAGAGGAAGAATAATAAGAAGATGATTGAGAATTTTCTTACAAATGAAGCTCGTTGAATATTTCAGTAAAAAAAGATTACTCAACGGATTTTATAGTCTTTATTTAGTTCCATGAAGAGAGGGATTGAAGAAGTGAATAAAGGGTTTTAGGTAATGATTTTTCAAAGATATATTGAAGGCTTCCACAGGCAGCCATAGCAAGTGAGTTAGAGAAGATAGCACTATGTAGCAGCCATGGTAAAAGCAAAATCATAGCCATTTAATGGTAAAGTCAAAGAACTTTTTGAGGTTAAAAGCATCAAATTGATATAGGTTTGATAGATAGTTGATTGAAAGAAACGCAATGTTGTAAAATTTGGACTTATTAATAGAATCAAAAGCTTCAGCCTTGGGAGGAAGATTTGGCCATGGTAATGATTTCTAATTCTGGTCTAATTTTGTTTGGGTGACTAAAGTTTTAGCCCTGAGGGGCCATGGATGTCATAAAAGCAACATCTTTTTTCTAATGGATGGTGGCAGTAGTTGTGGGTATTTTATAGGGGGTAGAATTGGTGGGTTGGCACTTATACAAAGTGGAAGAGACATCCACTATAGTGCAATGAGAGAATAATATTTTGAGGAAGAGAGAATCACTCTTGAATTTACAGTGAGGAACAATAATATTTTTTAGGGGAGAACAAAAAATTAGGAAATATAGAAATATAAATCACATATAATTATATATTATTTCATTATTTTTTTATTTTTAATCTAAGTATGTTGTACACGCTCAATGGAGAGATAGAACATTTTGGGCAAGTACTTGTTTGAATTGTCAAAAAAATGTCATTTTAGGCTGAATTGAACTTTTGTGAAAAGTTTGAAGGCCAAAATCGAACTTTATTCCTAAGTAAAACTAATTAAATATTAACTCAAAATAAACACAAAATATGGACTTATTAACTCCCCCACACTTAGAATTTTGTTTGTCCTCAAGTAAAGACTTTATCAATACTATTAGAATAAGTTTTATAGGCAGTAGAAAGAGATAGATGGAGCTTTACATGCTTTAATGGTTAATAGTTTAATCTTAATAAGTTAGTTCCTTTCAAATCTTGATAAAGAATAACTTTGGGTTATAATAAAATGGAATTTTTGGCATTTTTTTCATACGTCCAAAATATGTTTATATTATGGCGATACAAAACCTGTGAAAGGGTCCTGTAGGGGAGGTGAATAGGGCTAATGAAAATTTTAAGCAAATTAAAAGGAGTTAAGGAGGAGATTAAGAATTGAGATTATTAAAATGAGGAAATTTAAGGAGTTTGGTTTCTAAACAAACTTATGTCTCCACCTAACTTATCCCAAGTTAGGATTTTCAACCTATACCAATCTATTTACTTAGATTAAAATTGCACACTTAAGTTTTAAGGCTCAACTTAAACCTTACAAATTAGAGTTTTCTTGGATCACTCTTAAAACCAATTCTCTAAGTTTTTTGAATGGCTAACACTTAAACCAATTCCTTCAAAACATAGTATTTTACTGCCTTTCTTAACTTATGAATTTAAAAAAATACCTAAGCTAGAACACTCAACCTAAACTCAAAGGGTTTAAGAAAATTATTAAAGAATTAAATAATTTTAGAGTACAATTTAATGCTAAGAAATTGATTTCATAACAACTTTCTCTAACCTCTTAAATGAAATTTTAAGAGGTGTATATGTAGTTAAAGACCAAAAACTAGTTGTTAAAGAGCAGCTCCATCTTCTTCAACAATCACCACCTTTATTAAATGCTTAAAAAGCTTTTTACAGAGAATAGTTTAGTCACAATTGTGATATCCATGGTCATGATCATGATTATCAATTAAACTAGTCGTTGGAGCCAACTGTGACCATAATGGGGCTACCACTTGGATCATGATTGTTTGTCATAATTGTGACTCCGAATCATAAGGGTCACTGTCTCTTTTGGCTTCTATGAAATTCTGAGGTCATGCTCATGAGCCTTATTCATGACATGTGTCATTAGCATGATCATGGTCGCGATTAGGACTATAAGGGTCACTATGGCTTTTGATGTTCATGGTCTTTTGAGTCATGCTCGTTTAAGCTTGAATTATGACCTTCATCATGGGAATGATCGCAATTATGATTAATACCATAAGGGTCATTAGACAAATACTTCTTCTAATCCAAATTAATAATGATCAAGTTTAACTTGATTAAGACCTTAATGACATGATCACGAACTTGGTCATGATCATGATGTCAACCGTAAGGGTCACTATATCTTTTGTTTAATAAAGTCCTTTAATATGCTTTTGCTCATGAGGGTGCTCACAAACATGAAGGGTACTGTGAGCACCACTGCCTTGATGGTATACTTGTATTCTTTAGCTTGAAATTGTGCCTAATTTATACACATTTAAAATAAACACATTAATGACTCAAAATTACTTTATTAAAATTGAAATATGGTATATTAGGCTTTAATCACACAAATGGCCAACAATCTCACCATTTTTTATTTTGACAAACAATTTTAAGTATGTTTTAGAAAATAATTATATTAGTATATGTAAATAGTGCTCCCCCTTATTGTGTGCATGGGAGTTTTGAATTTTAAGTGATGTTTACCCTCAATTAATGCACACATTAATGAGATTTTAAGTTAGTATTTATTGAGACAAATATTACACATTAAATGCATATTAAAAATGAGTACTTAAATGAATTAATGCATAACATTTGATCATTTGAATTAATACACAATATTTTAACATTTAAATAGAATTTTCCTTTAATACTAATTTGTACTTAATACTCAAATAACATTTAAATAGAATTTGCAATTGATAATCAAAGTACATCTTTCTCCCCTTTTTAGAAAAATGTAAAAAAGAGTAAACAACAATAAAGATAAATAAACACACAGTAGATAATTTTCATTAAGAAGAAAATAAAGTACATATACTCTAAGACTAGTATATGATTAAAATACTGAAAAACTATAAAAACATCAAAACATGAAAACTTAAAGATGTAAAACATAAGACATAAAATAAGAAAAAACACTAGAAAAGAGAACTAAAGGGCATCTCCTTCATATGGAGGTTAAGGAGGATAGGTGAAAGGAGCTCATTAACATTCATAACCTTGGTTTTCATAAAGGTAATGAACATCATATTAGAGATGGGAAATTTGAGAGTCAACTTGATCAAATCTTACATTGAAATTCGATTCTATTAACGACATCCTATCAAATAGTTGACCCACCCATTAAGGCTCTTTACCTAGTGCTTGTGCTTCCATTGACGTCCTTTCATTCCTTACCCTCTTTCTTTCGGTGGAGGGCGCCTCTTAAGTATCTAAAGGAGGGACATCTTCTTCATCATCTTCTTATTCCTAAAATTGCTCATTTAATAAAGAAATTTCTCCATTTCATCACCCTTTCCACCTTCCTCTAGTGGAGCATCATCTTTCCAAATGCACATGTTTTAAACACTCTTAAATTGTTTAATTTTTTTTATAAAAGTGTCATTAAGGAGAATAAGAGGAATTTAGTCAGGATTTGAAAGATTGATTTATAAGAATTGGGTAAGTTTAGTTACAAATGCTTTCAATCCATATAGAATTGAAGACACTATCACTAATAAGCCACAATCACCATTAAAGAAATCAACTAAGGGCTATAGGATCATCATCCACCATGTAGTGAAGAATGAAAAGATCATTAAGGGACACAACTTTATTGCTTTGACCTGAGTAGTGAGGTGTAGGTTAGAAACCGGTGGATGTACCAAAGGGATTTAAAGTGGATGGAGGAAGCTTTTGTGTGTCTGGCCAAAAAAGAGGAGGCTTGGTTTTTGCAATGTTTAACCCAAAAAGAATATGGAAGCTAAGTAAATAAAGTTTGAACATGAACCTGCCTAGTAAAACTAAATAAAGTATCAGACACTAAAGAGGTCATGGACCATTCCTTTCCCCTAGTTTAAGTCGCATACAAAGTATGAGTTTTGGTCATCAAGAGAAGTGGTTCTTAAGGTCTAGGTAGAAAGGAATTCAGTCACAATAGAGGAGTAGGTAGGAAGAGGGGTGAAAGCTAAGTCACAAGCTCCTACCTTTAAAAGAATTTGTTTAAGTTCTTTATAGCATCCTATCTTTTCTAAGGTGCTTTTTAACATGAATCTAGAAGGGATGATCTTTCTTTTTTAAAATGCAGAAGTTCTCTTTTTTATTTCATTAGGGTTGTAGGAGAAAGGAGGATGGGACTTTTTAGGTTGTTCCTTGAGGGGTCTCCTCGAAGAGAAGTCTCCTTGAGAGGGGGTTGCCTTCTTGGAAGCCATAGAAAGAGTTTAAAAGTGAATAATTTGAAGAAGAATAAGATAGCAAATGATGGAAAAGAATTGTAAGTGTTTAGGAATGAATGAATGGAGGTATTTATAGAGGGGAAGAGGAGTTAAAAGTGACATAGGGACTGTTTCTAAGTCATAAAGGACTTGGAAAACCATTTCTGATTTGAAAATATGTGTCTTTTAATGATAAAAATTTGGTTTCCAAAACTAATAAGGACTATGCTCACAATCGTGATATGCCAGTCACGATTATGGCTAAGCATGAAATGGAGAAAATACTAAACCGAATTGAATAATTTTAATCCCGAACCGAATCGAACCAAATGTTATTACTAACATGTACCGTACTGGATATTTACAAAAAAAATTGAACCGAGAACCACACCGAATCGAAAATTGAATACAATACCAAATATTAATTTAATAAGTAATACATAAATATTAATAAATAGTAGTAAGTAGTAACTTAATTATAATTATATTGTCAACTAATGTACATATGTGTAATAATATATGATAAAAATTAATATTTTTATGATAAAAATATAATAAATAAATTGTTAACAAAATATTTTTATTAATATTTTTATTATCATTATTACTGTTGTTACTACTACTACTACTACTATTGTTATTATTTAATTAACAAGTAAAAATTTGAAATGTCTATTATATTACAATTTGAACTTAAAATATAAAATGAAAAAGTTCACATTGCATAGTTTCAAATAATTCAATTAACAAATAAGAATGTGAAATATCCATTATAATATACTTGAAACTTAAAATATGAGAAACAAAAAAATTATTATTATTATTATTATTATCAACAAGAAGTAAAAATGTGAAATGCCCATTATATTTCAATTTAAACAAAAAATATGCAAATAGTAAATTAACATTATATCAAATTTTATAATTTAATTAAAATATGTTGTTATTATCATATTTGATAACTTATTAATTATTATTTTTAATAAGTAATCTAATCTTATTGATGCTATTTAAAATTAATGAGCTAAATAATATTATTATAATTATAATTTTTCAACATAATAATATATAAACATATATTATAAATAACCAAAATAACATAGTTTTGCCCAAAATTATGATGTTTTGATTAAAATAAGTAGTGATCTTACAACCAAAAATAAGAGAAGATATGTTGTTTTTATTAATTAAAATATATTGCTATGATTATATTTAATAATTTAATAATTATTATTGTTATTAAGTAATTTAATCCTGTTGATATTATTTAAAAGTAATGAGGTAAATAATAATAATAATAATAATAATAATAATATATGCAATTTTCCCCTTCTCGAACTAAATTGACAAGCTTTTAAAGATTTTAAAAAAAAGAGAGAAGGATTTGAGCTTAAAATTCACATAGTTTAGAATCATGCAAATGAGTCTAAGAGTCTTAGACATTTAAATATATGCAAATATATCAATAAATCAAATAAATTAATTTATTAATTTATAAATAATTTTACTTCAAATTTAAGCATGTAAACTTCTAAAGTATAACTTAAACATTTAAGCATATAAAAGATGTAATTATTTCAAGCTAGAACAATCAAGAATGTTAAGTTCATGAATAATAAAATTATGCCTCTCCTCATTAAGAGGTTTTGTGAATATATCGGCTAACTGATAATTTACATAAACAAATTCAAGAGATATGTCACCACATTGTGAATGACCACATAAAAAATGATATCTAATGTTAGTATGCTTAGTCCTAGAGTGTTAAATAGCATTTTTATTAAGGTTTATAGTACTTCTAATATCACATTTAATGGGAATGTTATTAATGTTAATGTCATAGTCCTTGAGTTGATGTTTTTGCCATAAAACTTATGAGCAACAACAACTAGCCTTTATATACTCGGCTTCGGCCATGGACAAAGCAACTGAGACTTACTTTTTACTAAATAGAGACTAAATGTTATCCTAAGAATTGGCAAGTTATTAAAGTGCTCTTTCTATTTAGTAGGGTACCGATAAAATCTGCATTTGAATAACTAATAAGGTCAAAGGTTGAGCTTCTAGGATACCAAAGTCATAAGTTCAATGCATCTATAAGGTATTTAAGAATCCTGTTAATAGTATTTAAGTGTGACTCTTTAGGACATGATTGAAATTAAGCATATAAACATGCATCACACATTATATCTGGTCTTTTTATGGTTAAATAAAGGAGGGATCTAATCATATCTTTATATCGCCTTTCATCAATTGACTTTCCACTTTCATCCTTGCAAATCTTGGTAGTGGTGCTCATTGAAGTCTTGCTCGCCTCAGCTCCCTCCATGCCAAACTTCTTAAGGACACCTTTTGCGTACTTAGTTGAGTTAACGAATATCCCATCCTTGCTTTACTTGATTTAGAGTCCAAGGAAGAATTTGAGCTCACTAACCATGCTTATCTCAAATTTACCTTGCATTAACTTAGAAAAATCTTCACACAAGAAATGTTTAGCACACTAAAATAATGCTATCCACATATATTTGCAAAGTAAATAAGTCATTATTAGATTTCTTAATGAAAAAAGTTTTGTCAACCTTTCCTTTAAACAATCTTTTATCTATTATAAAGGTATGCAATCATTCATAATAAGCTCTAAGAGATTATTTTAATCTATATAAAGCCTTAGTTAGTTTCAAAAACATGATTTGAAAATTCACAATTTTCAAAATTGGGAGGTTGTTCAACATATACCTCCTCTTGAAAAAAAACCTTTAAGAAAGCACTTTTAACATCCATTTGAAATATTTTAAGATCCATATAAGATGAAAATGATAGTAACATCCTCATGGCCTCTAACCTTGCAACCGAGGCAAAGCTTTCATCATAATCAATACATGTCGCTTGATTATAACCTTTGGCCACTAACCTAGCTTATATCAAGTGATAACACCTTGTTTATTTAGCTTATTTTTATACATCCATTTAGAATCTATAATGGGATGATTTTTAGGTCTTTGAACTAAGTTCCAAACCTTATTTCTCTTAAATTAATTAAGTTTTTCTTGCATAACAAGAACCCACTCATCTTCTAAAGACTCATTGGTAGATTTTGGTTCAATTTGAAAAAGAAAAGCTAAACTACCTAAGGGTCTAAAATGAGATCTAGTGGTTATCCCCCTTTGATGTGTCTCCTATGATGAGCTCCTTTGAATGGTCCTTCTTGAATTGCCAATCCTTTGGTAGCTTCTCCTTCAAAGTGAGTTAAGGTACATCTTTATCATATTCCTTGTTAAGAGCTTCTAATTCCAAGGGCTTGGCTACATCATTCTTTTAAAGTTTCATCTCCAAAAAGCTACATAAAACATCATTAACAAAAGCAAGATCCTCAACATCATCAACATAAGCAAGATCCTTTCTCAAATCAAATGGGTTAGTCTCATAAAAAATAATATGCATGGACTTTTCTACTATAATTGTTCTTTTACTAAAGACTCTATGCTTTGTTAAAGGTGGAATAACCTAGAAATATGCCTTCATCGGCTTTAGAATTCATTTTTCCATGGTTTTCTTGGTGTTTAATATAAAGGATTTACACCCAACCACTCTTAAATATGAAATCTTGAATTTTTTTTTTATTTCAAAGCTCATAAGAGATTTTATTTAAAATTTATCTTTTGAAAACACATTTTGAAATGTAACAGGTAATGTTAACGACTTTCACCCAAAAGTATAATGGCAATTTATACTCATAAAGCATTATTTGAGCCATTTTGACAAAAGTTCTAATCTTTCCTCTCAACTACCCTATTTTATTGCAGAGTTCTAGGTGAAGAATATGTGTGAGAAATACCATTTTCATCATAATAATTTTTGAAAATTCATTTTCAAATTCAGTTCCATGATCACTTCTAATGGTTAAAATACAAAACCCTTTTTCTTTTTTAGCTCTTTTAGCAAAACTATGAAAAATATTGAATACATAATTTTTATGAGTTAAGAAACAAACCTAAGTGAATATAGAGTAATCATTAATAAGCAAAAATGCATAATGCAATACACCCAAGCTAGCTACCTTAATAGGACCAAATAAATTCATATGAACTAATTTTAAAGGCCAACAAGTGGAAAACCTATTTTTGAGCTTAAAGGATGACTTATTTTGCTTCCCCTTTTAACAAGCATCATAAATTTTTTCCTTAATGAACTTTAGTTTAAGCAAGCCATTCACAAGTTCACATTTATTAAGGTCATCAAGAAGCTCAAAGTTAGGATGTCCTACTCTTTTATGCCAAGTCCATATATCATAGGAAATAGATATTAAGCACTTAGGCTCTTTCTTGTCTACTTTGTTTAGGTCAGTAACATAAACATTGTTTAACCTTTTACCACTAAAAATTACTTTCTCATCATTAAAGCTACTAATCAAGCAATTTATAGGATAAAAGGTTATTTTATTTCCATATCATATAATTGACTTATGTTAAGAAAATTATATTTTAAGCTATCTACCAGGAGTGCATGATGAAAAAATAAGGATTGAGGATTACCAATTTCTCCAATGAAATTAATTTTCTCTTTAGCATTGTCTTTAAAGGTAACACATCCTCCCTCCTTAGCTTCAATCTTGGTAAATTGTTCTTTGTCACCTGTTATGTGCCTTAAGCACCCACTATCTTGATTTCACTTGGTTTTCTTCTTAGTGGATTTAAGGCACATCCATATACAAGAAATTTAATCACTCTTTTAAACCTAAACCTTAGTTAGTTTAGGTTAGTTAGCATCAAAGTAATCTAAAGGCAATAGATGCAAGTGCAATTTTCTATAATAACACACATTACTAGTATGTCCTAGTATCATACAATAAAAGCATATAATGTTTACAAGCCTGTTGGACTATGTGAATATCTCATATTTGAATATTGCATAGATGATTATAAGATGCATGCCTTGTAAATTGTACATAAAAATAAAGTGTATGGTTCCTAAAATGTCTTTTATGTTCTAGGATGCATTTGAGTTATATAATCACAAGTGTCTGTATAGTATTGTCAGTAAGCATGCTTTGGTGTATGCCTTTTATAGTACATGAAGGCATTTTTGGATTATGGTATTTTGGTTTGAACCTTAGACCTTAGAGCCTTAGAGGGAAGAGTTCTTAGAGACTCAACATTGGCTCTTAGTGATTTAAGCTTCAAGGCTTTTGAAACTTGAGCCTTGTTGCCAATAATTGGAAGAGAATAAAATAGATGATTTTTTGCTTTAAGAAATATAGTATGAGATAATAATGAGGAGGATGCTCCATTTGAATAACCTAATCCTTGTATATTACCATGAAATCTTTAAGACACTAAAAGATTATTTAAAGTGTCCTTCCCCTTTTTAAATTTGGAAATTAAAGATTTTAACTCTAATATCTCTTATGAAAGCTTTTCATTTTCATGTCTAGTTTTCTTAAGTTCATCTCTTATGGGAGGGGATTTTTCAAATCATTTACAAGGTTCTCATTTGAAAAACTAATTTTTGAAAATTCATTTTTCAAACTTTCAAATTCTTTAAACATTTTTAAAAGTTCCACTTTGGAAAGCTTTTTTTAGAAATCAATTTTTTACATTTAATTATGAGCTTGCTCATAATAGAGCTATCATCATCATCATCATCATCACAATTATTATGCTCATCATAAGAAGAATAAGAAGTAAATGGTACTTTATTATCTTCTTTAAGTGCCATGAAGCAAAGGTTGGACACTTCATATTGCTTCCCTTCCTTTTTCAAATAGCAGGAGTTATTCCATATTACCTTAAATGCCTTCTTCTTGTCCTTTGCTCATTTGCTCTTAAATTTAAACCTTGGACACTCAGTTCTTATATGACCCGATTTATTGCATTTATAGTAAGTCACCTCCCTATTCTTTTTAGTTTAATTCTTCTTACCATCTTTTGATCTTGAAACATTCTATCTTTTCAAGAGCTTTTTAATGTTTCTAGTGAGTATAACAATCTCACTTGAGTCTTCAAGACTCTCATATTAAATATTCTTTTATGAAGCTTTTCAAGTAATTCCCTTTCTTTTCTCGTCCTTTTCTTTTTTCTCATCCTCTTTTTACTTTAAGGTGAGCTCATGAGTTAGCAACTTTCCAATTAGAATATCAATAGAAAGTTTTGATAAGTCATGAGCTTTTTTTTTTTATTAAAGTGACTCTAGATTTTCAATCCTTCTTAAGTAGGCTTTTAAGAATCTTTGTATTCACTTCCTCCCTTGAGTGGAGCTTCCCAAACTTCTTTAAGGTTATAAGAAGTGCATTGAGCCTATTTTTCATCTCAATAATGGATTCTTGAGGCTTCATTTTGAAAAGTTCATACTCATATACATGAAGTTGAACATTCTTAATTCTAACTTTCATGTTACCTTTATAGTGGTTCTCTAGTGTCTCCCATATCTCATTTGCCTATTGACAATATTTCACCTTGCCTCATTTTTCTCTTGACATAGAGGCAAGGAGGATGGTCATTGCCTTTTTCTTCTTGGGATTTCCATCCTTTTTCTCTTAAGTCCATTGACTCCTGTTAATGGTGAACTTGTCCACCCTTGCCTTAAGGGCTTCACAACCATCCAACACAACATCCCATAACTTTATGGAGTCACTATTAAGATATAATTCTATCTTGAACTTCCAATGTAGGTAGTCACTCCCATCAAATAAAGGTCTCAAAGAAGAAACATTTAAGGTTTCACTCCTTATAGTCTTATTTCTAGCAACTAAGTACCTAGAATTCAAACTCTAATGCCAGTTAAAAAGGCCCCAAAAGGGGGATGAATAGGGTAATGAAATTTTTAGGAATATTAGAAAGGAATTAAAGAGGAGATTAAGAATTTATAAGATTAACACAATGAAATTTAAAGAGTTCAGTTCTTTTTTTAAAAAATAACTTCCTCACCTAACTTATCATAAGTTTGGATTTTCAACTCATATCAATCTATTTACTTAGATTGAGATTAAATAGTCGAGTTTTGAGGCTCAACTTAAACCTTATAAATAAGAGTTTGCATGGATCACTCCTAAAATAAATTCCCAAAGTGTTTTGAATGGTTAACACTTAAACCAAGTCCTTCTAAACTTAGTTCTTTACTTCCCTTCTTAGCCTAAAAATATAGAAAAAGAAGAACCTAAGTTAGAAAACTCAACCCATACTCAAAGCTAAGGAATTAAACCTTTTGAGTATGGGTTGAGTGTTCCATCTTATTCAATAATTACCAGTTTCATTTAGATAGCTTTTTGCAGAGAAAAGCTCAGTCACGATTGTGATGTCCTTGGTCACGATTGTTATTATCAATTAAGTTAGTTGTTGGAGCTTTACTATAATAATTATAGGGTTGCCACTTAGACCATGACTATTGGTCATAATGAGGATCACTCTCTTTTGGCTTCCACTAAATTCTCAAGTCATGCTTGTAAGCCTCATTTATAACCCATGTCATAGGCATGATCATGGTCATGACTAGGACCGTGACAGTCACTATGTCTTTTGATCTTTATGGTCTTCTGAGTCATGCTCGTGAGATTGAATTATGACCTTCATCATAAGCATAACACGGTAATGATATGCTTTGTGAGGGTCACTAAACAAATATGTCTTCTCATTTAATTAATCACGATTAGGCTTAGCTTGATCATGACCCTAATGGTATGATCATAAACTTGATCATGGTTGTAATGACAACTATGAGGGTCATTATGTCTTTCATTTAATTAACTATTTTAATATGCTTTTGCTCATGAGGATGCTCATGATCATGAAAGGGATCGTGAGCATCACTGTCTTGATGTTATACTTGTATTTTTAAGCTCAAATTATACCTAACTTATACACACTTAAAAAAACCACATTAGTGACTCAAAATTACTTTGTTAAAATTAAAATTAATGTGCATTAGTCCTTAATCATGCTAATGGCAATATTGACTTGCATTTTCAATCAAGACTAGGCACATAAACATGATAGGCAATATTGACTTGAGAAAGTTGACTTTAGATTACATTATTACATTTTCAAGGGGCACTATGTCATTGTAATCAAAATTATAAAAGTTTGTTACTTTGTTAACCATGGAAGTATAATTTATTATAACAATAAAGAATCTATAATGTTATCATGGATGAAAGAGTTCTTAAATGAACTTGGTATTCAACAGGAAAAATATGAGCTATTTGTGATAGTTAAAGAGTTATTCACCTTGGTTAAAATTTTTGCTTTCCTTCAAGGTTAAAACATATTGATGCAATATCACTGGATAAAAAATTTATTGGGAAAGAAGCTAATGGGAATTAAAGGTTTCAATAACAAACTCCCTAATAACAATAACGCTATGGTTAGTTTAATTTAAAGAAAACTTGGAATTTTCACACTTTACTCATTTTAAGAATTGAGATAAGAAAATAACTTCTTAACCCTTTTACCAACAAGGATAAAGAAACTAAGATAGACTTTGAATCAATTCCCATACTACAAATAAAGGAGTTTGATAAGCAAAAAAAAGAAAACTAAGATTTTTGGGTTTTTAATGCCATAAACTTGAACTAAGCTTGATAATTCCCAAAGCATATGTAAGAAATCAAAGACCAATTCCTCACACAAAACAATTTTGAAAACAATCAAATTTTTATTCATAAAACTAAATATACTCATAATGAAGAAAATGTCTTATTTATATAACAATCAAGACTAGGCACTCTCTACTAATTTAGACTTACTAATATGTGATTACAACTTGCAATCATAACCACTAACATAAATTAAACCCACTAAATGTAATAATTGACACACCAAATGTTTATTACACTAAAATATGCTTAAATGTATATTTCTAGGCTATTAATATGGTTAAAATCACATTCTTGTTGGTGTCAACCCCCTATATTAACCATGTTTGTAATCATTCTATGTGTTTTAATGAAGGCTTTTTATGTTGTCAGAGGGCTCTATGACAATCGTCACAAGTGTAAAGGTCATTACAAAAGGTTAAACTCTTCTAAAGTGATTATTTTAAAGCTTGGTTTGATCTCCTTAGGAGCTAAGAACATTCTAGCAAGACCTTGACATTTTCATCTTGTTTTGATGATGTAAACATGGTTATTTAAACCTCCTCTTATCCTTTAAGAATTTGAATTAAATTTTGGTGTTCTTGGGCCTTTCAAGTCTCTTTTTTATCCTATTCAAGGACTTTTAAAGCTTTTTGGTTTTGGACTTTGTCATTGGGCCATATTATTCTCTTATGCTTAATCTTTATTGGGCTTAAGGCTTGTATTCACATCATTCCCCTTTTCTTCAAAAGGATTCATCCCTAAATCAGCTTCTTTATCACCTACATCAATCAAAGATAAGTCATTAATATTAAAAGTAGCATTAACATTACCATACACACTTATAAGCTCTAGTTTGTAGGCTTTGCTATTTATTCTTTATATTAATTTGAAAGGTCCATCTCAACTTCACATTAATTTTAATTTCCTTTGATTAGGAAAGCTTTCCTTTCTCAATTGTACCCATACCCAATCTCCAAGCTCAAATATAACTCACTTTCTCACTTTATTGTGTTACTTCTCATAATGGAGTGTTTTCTTATCTATTTGAGTTCAAGCTTTTAGATATAAAGTCTTGATGAATTCAACTCTTTATTTCCTCTCTACATAAACTTTCTCTATAGGTAATGGTAGTAAATCCATTCATTTTAGTGGATTAGAGCCATACACAACCTTAAATGGCAATGACTTGGTTGAACCATGTATACTCCTATTATGGACCAATTTAACACATTGCAAATACTGCTTCCAATCTTTCAAGTTTCTTTGGATGTCAACCCTTAAAAATAATAAAAGTATTCTATTAATCAGCTTCATTTATCCATCTGCTTGTGGATGACAAGTTGTAGAGAGTATAAGAGTTTGATTCCCATTTTTCCCCATTTATCTATCCTTATGACTTATAATTGTCTTTGGCATTGCATGAAGCCTTATGATTTTCTTAAAGAATAGATTGGTAATATGGTTGCATCATCCATTTTGAAATAAATCATTTCACTAGTTGTTAATAATAACAATATTAAGTAAATTTTGGGTTATTCCATTAAAAATAATCAAAACTTCCTTGTTTATATGTGCATGCATTGGTTGTTTCAAATTCAAGGTTTCCCTCATATCACTCATGGTTGTAAAAGCACTCATTGTTTTCCCTTCCATGTTTCTCTCCCCTTGGGTTGCCCATTTTGGCTAAGTTGAAAAGCATTTTAGGCTCACTTATCTCACTTTTAACACTTAACTAACCTTTTATTTTCTCTCTTGGACTTCCCTCCCTAAAGATTTCCCAAATGAAGATTTTAATTCTTTATATTACTATTTAATGCGCATTTAGTCTTTAAAAATTTCCTTTGGAGTTAATGGTCCAAAGTTATACCTTTTTTATCCATTATCAAGGAATATTTATTTTTAAACCCATCATATGTCACTTTTCTATCATATTGTCAAAGTCTTCCCAATAATATATATTTGGCCAACATAGGTAACACGTTACATAAAACCCCACTATTATATTTACTAATTGAAAAGAAAACTATAACTTGCTTGTTTACCTTTACATTACTACTTTCATTCAATCATTGAAGCTTGTGTGGTTTTGGATGCTTAATGGTTAGGAACTTCAATTTTACCAATAGTAATGTGCTTGCTACATTATTATAACTACCACTATCCATAATCATATTGCATAATTTATTAGAAATCAAAAAACAAGTATGAAATAAAGTTTTCCTTTACTTTCCATGGTCATCATATTTATTTGCAAATTTAATGTTCTTTAAACAATAAGATTTTCACCCTTTACACATTTTATGACACTAAAATCTTTTAAAGGTGACATTTCATCATCACTCTTCCTCTCACTTTCTGATTTAACATTACCATCCTTTATGATCATAGTTTTTTCATTTAAACATTCTTTAGCAATATAAACATTCCCAAAGAATTTAAAGCAATTAATTTCCTTAGTTTGGGTTTGTTGATTCTCACCTTTTCCCTTATTATCCAAGTCATTCTTATTTTTATTTTCTTCCCTTTTAGACTTAATGGTAAATTCATCATCCTTTCCCATAATAATATTTCTAATAAGAACTTGGTTTGGAATCATACCTATTTTCTTTAAGATGCTTTTATACCTTTATGGCTATGTTCACATATCTTTAATCTTTACATAATATTATAACTTTACAACATTAGTGATATTTTATTCATACCTCTCAAAATCATGCCATGGTAGCCTCATGATCCTACTTTACATTTATTCTAATCATGGTTATCTCCATTACTTTATGGTACTCCTTTAATGTTTGAAGCCTTTCATGAAGCTCTCAATAGTAATAACTTAACGCAAAACTCTTTCTCATGATTTACTTCATTTTTCTCTAAGTATCCATGAATCTATCTATATATCTATGCCTTTCCTTACAAAATTGATCCCACCAAACAATTGCATAATCATAAAACTTTAATAACAATAAGTTTTACCTTTTGATCCTCTGAATAGTTATGATATTCGAAGTTAAGGTCTACTTTTTGCTCCCACTTTAGGTACACATCCGGGTCATTTCTCCCTTAAAATGAAGGAATGTTCATTTTGATGCTTTTAAGAGTGTGATCTACATTTTTCCTTTTATGATATCCTACCAATATTTTATTTGATCATCGTCTAAATCATCCTCTTTATCATAGTCATCTTGAACAATTGGTGGTTGTCTTCTATATCTAGGTGCTCTTTGTATTTAATTAAAGAGGTCATTATGTATCTTTAATCTTTCATTGACTCCCTTCATCATCTTAAACATTCTCTTAAATCATTATTATATATATTGGATCACTTGATCATTTGTACATGATTAACTTGTCTCTTTGCTGGACAATTGAAAACTTGAAATATTTAAAAAGAAAATAGCAAAAAAAAATTCTCATAACACTCTATTATGTGTTTCAATTAAAATTTGAGGTACTCTCGTGTTTGCGCTCAATTTTGGCTTTTCTCTCTAATGTCCTCGCCCTTTTGCCTTTTTACCTCTCATTTTGCCTTTTTGATTTCTTAGATGAAGTAAGATTCTTAATCATAAATTTTAAGAATGCAACAATCAATGGAGTGAAATTTAGGTAGGCTAACAAGAAAATTAAAAGGTACGCTAATAAGAAAACAATTAAAAATAGAGTAAAGTTCAAATGAAAAATGCAAAAAACTCAATTTGACTTTTTGAATTGAGTTTTTTTTTTTTAAAAAAAACACATGATAACAAATTAGAATGATAACATAAAAACACAATATAAAGATTACAAATATCCATTTTTTGTTTTCTATATGCAAGAAATTTTTTTTACAATGATAACAATCAACTCAAACTAAGAACTTTATAGGGATGAAGAAAGAACACTTGAATAGGAATATAAGAAGATAAAAAAAATAAGAACAACATGGATAAATATTTTAAGATGAAGAGAAAACATAAAATTACAAGAATTGAAAACAAAATGGACACACAAGCCAAAGCTATAATACCACAAATAATGAAAATTGAAGGTTTTAAAAATAAAATCCTCAATAGCAAGAATGCCATGATTAGTTTGATTTCAAGAAAACTTGGAATTCCATACTTTACTGCAAATTTAGATCATTTGAAGAATTAAGATAAGAAGATAACTACTTAACCCTTTTACCAACAAGGATAAAGAAACTAAGACCCGAAACAGAGAAATTTAATAAGCAAGAAGGAAAAAAAAATTTGATTTTTGATGCCATAAGCTTGAACTAAGCTTAATAAGTCTCAAAGTTTATGCAATATATCAAAAACCAATTACTCACACAAAATAATTCTAAAAACACTTAAATTTTCATTCTTAAAACTCAATGTGCTTATAATGAAGGTCTTATTTATATAGTAATCAAGATCAAGCACTCTCTGCTAATTTAGACTCACTAATATATGATTAAAACTTATAGTCACAAGCATTAACCTAAAATAACCATACTAAATGTAATAATTAACACACCATCATTATATGGAGTAAAAGTGTAATTGTAAATACTTATTGCACTAAATGATGCTTAAAACTATATTTCTAGGCTGTTAATAGGGTCAAAAACACGTTCCATGTGGTGTCAATACATAATCCCCTACACTAACCTTGTTTGCAACTATTCTAGGTATTTAATGAAGGCCTTTTATGTTATCATAGGATCTGTGATAATTCACAAGTTTGACAATCATCACAAAAGGTTTAGCTACTTTGTTTCAAGTTGGGTTTCATCTTTTGAGGCTACGATCATTCAAGCAAGTCCTTGACCATTTTCACCTTATTTTGATGATGTAAACATGGTTATTTAAGCCTCCTCTTTTCTTTTAAGCATTTGAATTGAATTTTGGTATTCTTAGGTCTTCCAAATGTCTTGATTCATCTCATTTAAGACCTCTTAAAGTTACTTGGTCTTGGACTTTATCATGGGTTCATATTGGTCTTTTATACTTCCTTTTTCCTCATTGAGCTTAAGGCTTGAATTCACACATGTGACAAGTTTGAGTTACGTTGATTAACCACTTAGTGAAGCCTTAATCGAAAGGGGAAGAATTGTTATGGGTCTCTCAAACACAAGAAGCCACATATGAATCATTTTAAAAATATAGTAAACAACTTGGAGGCTAAAAACATGGTGGCCAAGTGAAGTAGTTGCCGATCAATTTGCTTGGTGGCTATATAAATTGACTTCCAAGCTAGAATCATGCTTGCCTATGAATCATGTTTTTTGTTGTTGTTTTTTAGGAAATAGAAACTTCATTCAAGAAACTAAAAAGGAATTACATCAAAAAGATGGAAGGCTACAGGTAAAGAGTTTGTCCACACTTCTTCAGAGCCTTCTAAACTAAAAGCAAAAGAAATCAAATTATGAGCAAATGTATTACAATTTCTGGGAGCATCAAGAAAACGAACAAATTCAAAAGATGAACAAAGATCTTGAATATCTACTACCATTAAACCCAACTTTGATAAATCATGTGTGGGAGAATTAAGTTGTTGAATCAATGCTAAACAATAAGATTCAACCAAAACTTTCTGTTGGTGGTTTGAAGAAGCTAAATGAACTCACATTTTGCAAGTAAAGGCTTATGCAAATTTTATAAAAATCTTGTGCTGGGGGACGCCATCTTTGATTAGGAAGAGAGTTTTTAGTACATGTGCTTATGATTTTTATTTTTTTTTTAAGAATGAGTGATAAAATTGTAAGAAAATAATTTTAAAACTTGAAAAACACTTTAGTACCATTGTTCGAAGGAGATATATATTATTATATTTATTTAGTAATAATTTAGAGGCAACCCTCTTTATATGAGTTATTTCATTAGTATAAAAAAAATTTGAATTTATCCAGTTAACATAACCCAATATTAAGAGCTAACCATTGTCATGTTTATTTGATTATTTGTATAGTATTTTATTTGTTTGTGCCTGAAGATGTTCCATTGCACCAACTCTAAAATTCCAAATACAACCAACATCAACTATCAATGTCATGAGCACAATCAACATCACCAACTCATTCATTCAACAATTTTGCAAGTTTTTTTTAATATTGTTGATGTATTTTTTTTCAAAATAAAAAAAAATGTGATAAATTGTCCAATTCAATGAACATTATATCTTTTTAAAATATTCTTTAATAATAAAATTATTTAATGTTATTTTTATTCTTAGCATCCATTAAAATTTAACAAATTCTTTCAAAAAATGAATAACTCAAAAGCTTTTTTTTTTTTAACTAGTCCTGTTTTTTATGTAACAATTAATCAAATTCCTGCGCTCTTATTGACGACCTAGCAAGTTGAATTCACACCAAAAAGTGCCCATGATAATAATAGCAAACAATATAAATAATAGAAGTGGTTACCAAATTTTATATTATATATTATTTTGATTCATAATTTCAATTTATATTTTTTTTACAAAATTTTTATTTTAATTAAAAAAAAAATCATCTAAAATAATTTCGTTAATTTAAATGAGGCGATACATTGAAATTACCACATTATTTTTCAACTCAGAAAAAATTATCATATTAAACTATCATATTACCTTTTTCATGGGACTAATTACCATAATTTTTTTTGTAAGATTGGATGTAAAAAAGAAAAAAAAAAGTAAAGTAAAATTATGATTAATAATCATATATGAAAAAGTTGGTGTGATAGTATAATATGATAATTTTTATTAAATTGGATTGTGATGCAATAATTTTGACATCCCAGTTCATTTAAATTAGCCAGAATTATTTTAGACAGTTTATATTTAAAATTAACTAATCTTATATTTGTGCGTTACATGAACTACTTATTAATAAATTATTTATTTATATTTTAATATATTTTATTAGTGAAAAATTTAAATTATAGTATATATATAAATAATAAAAGTTATATAGAGGGTTTATATAGATTGAAAAATAATATAATAAAAAATTTTAGTATAATAAATTTCCATTAATAGTATAATAAATAATGTAAAGATTTACTATGAAGTTTAATGATGTTACATTTAAAATTTTAGAAGTGACTACCAAAGTTATAAATTTGATATTTATTATCATAATTTTTTAATTATAATAAAATTAATTTTTAAAATTATTATATTAGTATTAGAGTGTACACATATATATAATAGTGTTTTTATTGAAAAATAATACTGAATAATTATTATATTATTAGACTTTAAAATTTTTCTTTAAAAAAATTGTAATGGTTTAAAAAAAATATTTTAGTGATTTAAAGTAGAAAAATATGTAGTATATAAATATCTTTAGAATTTTACTAGTATGGAGATATGTATAATAGTATTTTAATTACAAAATAGTACTAAATAAATATAGTAAATATTTTATTTTTAATAAAAAAATTAAAATTTTGACACATTAACTTTCAGAGTGAATACTCAAATATAAAAAAAAAAGATATTTTTTGTTTAATAAGTTTAACTCTTAAGATTTAATATATATATATATATATATATAGAGAGAGAGAGAGAGAGAGAGAGAGAGAGAGAGAGAGAGAGAGAGATGTTTTGTAACAGTACAAATTAAAGTCATTGAAAGCAATTAACCCTAATATCTTAAACTATCCTAACTGGCTCATTGCTAGCTGCAAGCTCCACCTCTTTATCCCCATATGCATACGGAATTTGAACACTGGCAATTTCTGCATCTTCCTCGTCTTTGGCCTCTTCTAAGGGTTTATAAGTATAAAGCCAAGCACAAACAACATAATAAAGAAGATTTATAGCTTGAATACCTGTTACTAGCCAATAATAGCAGTCCAATCTTCCCCTGTTAAGGTTCCTATCAGGCAACCAATTATTTTTCTTGCCAGTGTTGTCGTGAACCAGTGTCACTAAAGCTGTACCTATATAATTTCCAACAGAAATTGCTATCCAATAGAGTGCTGCAGCGGAGCTTCTCATGCTTTCAGGCGATTGATCATAAAGAAATTCCAGGTGCCCAACAGACATGAAAACTTCTGCTACTCCATGGATACAAAACTGAGGAACTAACCAAAACACACTTATCGGAATAATGGCTTTAGGATCATCCAGTAAGTTGTGATGGGCAGCAGCTGCTTTTCTTTTGCTCTCAACTAATGCTGCAACAATAGTTGCAATTATGTTGATAAAGAAACCTATGCCCATTCTCTGCAGGCAACTGATTCCTGATGGGTTTCCAGTGAAACGACGGGCAACGGGGACGAAGAGGCGTTCGTATATAATGAGCCCGGTAAGCACGGTCAGAATACTAAATACGGATAAGCTAGCTGGTGGGATTTCAAAGGAATGCGATAAGTGTCGATCCATGGAGCGAGCTTGTTGGACAACAAAGCTGTGTAGATGTGAAGAAGATGTTACATGTAGGATTCCAGCTGCCCATATAGGTAGCATTCTGATTATGGATTTCAGCTCTTCCACTCTATGGACTGTAGCTAGCCTCCAAAGATTTGCTGTCTTCGCATGAGTTTGCTCACCTTCTCCTATGACTGCGGCTTTATCAAGCCACCTGCAGATATAAAATTAATGCAGTAATTAATTAAGGACTATATTAAAAGCATTCGACACTTCTGTAGTTCGCTAACGAAGTATCAATTTTGCCGATATCGTAACTGGGCTGCACGTATTGTGTAACATATTCAATGGCTAAGATTGCACTTTAAAAGGGATCAAAGATTCAGTGCACAAGAAGATTGTCCACCAAGTGAACACTCCATTGGATGGTAGATATCCTAAGGCAATCATGCTCCCAAAGCAACTGATTAATTTGAATTCTCCATTTACAAAACCCCAAGACACTAAACCCCAGATTAAGAGTAAGCTAAGTTATTATAGCTTGCACTTGAACCTGAATATTTGTGTCTTGTTGTTTGTGCACAGAATTGCATCAATTTTGGCAGAATTTGTAACATGGCATACTTGAATTGATTGGTGTGCAGAAGCCTTCCATTGACAGAAATATCAGCATCAAGCTCCTTGTTCTGATACAAAAGCCGCCGATCATCTGGCACCTTTAGTTTTCTTTTCTTGACAGCAGCAACAATTACTTGAGCCAATCTGACAAAAGGGCTTCCCCCTGGTTTCAATTTCCTATAAAGTGGAGAGCCAAATACAAAAGCCACGATGGATAAAGCCATGGCTATAGTTGGGATACCAAGGCCCCAGCCCCAACCTACATTGTCTTGTACATAAACGACCACCGTCAACGCAGCTAAGGTTGCCATTCCCATACAAAAATAGTACCAATTGAAAAAATTCCAACCGCGAGAAGCAACACTTGTTTTGGTCATGTCAATTTGGTCGGCTGCAAAGGTAACTACGCAAGGCCGAATGCCACCTGTGCCCAGAGAAGTGAGCAGAAGAGATATATAAAGGACCCATAATTGCAGAGTTGAAGCTTCCTGACAATTCTGTTGGGTTGGACATGGTGGAGGACGGAGTGATGGCAGCACTGCTGATATGATGACGCTGATCATTCCCTGTCACAAGAGTTACAGGTCCAGTGAAATTTGCTCCTAATTGTAATTAATAATCATTCCAAGTCAGGAAGTCATGTTAATATTTTGTAACATACCCAAAATTTCAATAAAAACATTAACAAAATATATATATATATATATATATAACATGTTTTTTTTTTTAGAAAATATATACTCCCTCCATTCCAAACTAATTGTCACTTTTTCAAATAAAAAAATTCCAATTATTTATCACTGTCATATATCCAATGCAACATTAATTTTTTCTTTCCTATTTTATCTTTATATTAACATTATCTATATTAATTAGTTTTGTAAAATTCTATAAATCTTTCCAATATTTAGAGAAGGATAATTTAGTGCAATTCAACTTTTATATATATATATATATTTATATATATATATATATATATAATTAAGTCTATTAAATGCTTTTATAATTTAAGTGAAACACTAAAAAAAAATATGCCTATTAATAAAATAGGAGTAACATGTTTATATATATGTTACTCCCTCCATTCTACCTCTAATAATAAAATATTATCTTGATTTCAGTAACTTTATAGTCATTAAAAAAACCCTATTCTTTTTCTATCTGTCTATCTATATATATATTTATGACAATAACCAGGAATATTATATATGCTCGGATGAGGAATGTATCAGATAATTCTACCTAAAAAATTTTATTGTTATTTTTTAAAATTTCCATCATGGAATGGGCAATTATTGGTTTGAGACAAACAAAAAATGATGTCAAGTCATGAATTGTTATATGGGATTATTTTTACAACAAAAACATAGTTTACAAAATAATATTTAACAAGAAATGAAAAATTACTATAAATTCATTCAGTTATAAGAAGAAAAAGGTAATGGTATGACATGAGAGAAAGCTATGCTAATGGCATTTTCTATCTTTCTAAAACAGGAAATTTTAAGCACCCAAATTAATCGCATTTGGATTGATATAAATATAAATGGAAAAATTTTATAATTATTTTTACATTTGATGATTTGGAAGACTAAATCAATAATATCTAAATATTAAATTTTTATTAGTTTGATCTTTCAACACATTAAATTTTTTTTTTTTATCTAAGTACGAGATAATTTTAGAGGATTCCATCTGTGAGAGACACCTTTAAGTCTATATCACATGCAGACTAATTACCGTTCGATTCAGGACGAGTTCCGAAAGACGGTAAAAGTCTACCTTAAAAGTTTTAAAGTATCTACATACTTAAAGTTTGAATGTAAAATCTCTAATTAAGCTGAAAATTTTTTTTACCAAAAGTCATTCGAGCCCTCTTGGATTAACTGTTGCTTTTTCAAAATTTTATTTGTATTAGATGAAGTTTAACATGTTGTAGAAGCTTAGATAACTTGTGGCAAGCATTAATCCAGTTTTAATGAAAATGTGAGATAAACATAATTAAAAAAAAACATGTGAATATAGAGAGACCAGTTCATAGATAATAGAACCAATGATGATGGTCCAAAAGCGGCCAGCGAAAGAATCTGCGACGAAAGCACCGATGAGCGGTGTGAAGCTGGCTGTTCCACCGAAATTGGTGAGGGTATTAGAGGCCTTAACTAGTGGCAAGTTCAGCTGCTGTGTCAAATATGTAATCATGTTGGCCTGGAATCCCGTGGCTGCAAATTTGTCGCATATTTCATTTGCTGTCAACACATACAACAAAATTGCCCTTATTAGTTCATTATCACATTCTTGATGAATCTTTTTTACTTTTTTGTTTTTAAGTTTATGTGGGCGTAAGTCATGTGAATAAATAGTGTACTCCATCATCATCATGACGAAAAGTTGTATACAACTTCAATTGTTAATTTTAGCAATCATTGTGGCCAACAATAAGGTTTGGCCTAATTCACTTTTAAAAAATCCATTATTTATCTTTTAACATTTTTTCCCTTATATTATTACTTCATCTTATTAATAATTCATAGTTAAATAGGTTAAATTTTCAAGGTTGATTTGCAAAATAATTTCTCTACTCCTTAAAGTTTTCACTAAAAATATTTTCTTTTCTTATTTTTTTTAGCTCAACAAATTAATAATAATAATAATATTTATCTTTAAATGAAAATTAAGTTTAGAAATTATTTTATATAGACTAAATTTTAAAATACTCTTTGCAATCATTTTTTACATAATATTTTAAATTGTGTATGAACATATTTTCCTTGTTTTATATATATATATTATCCACAAAGTAAATGTAAAAATTGTTCTACACCTAATAATTTTTCATGTATTTATATGTTATGAAATAACAGTTTACTAATTTTCCATTCCGACAGAAAATTTACATTTTTTTTAAAATATATTTTTAGTCAAAGGTTAAAAAGCTAATAAATATAAAAAATTCAAAAATGTTTTTACAATTTACAAAATTAACTTTAATTTAATTAAAATTAAAACACAAATATTCATAAAATAAAAATGAAACACAAGCACTTATACACTTTAAAGTCTGATTAAAATTCTAATAGTTGATTCATTATTTTTTTTTATTGATCACTATTTAAAGAGAAAAAAAAAAAAGAAGAGTTTACATATGATATAACACTATAATTTTAATTAAATATTGAGAGTAAATATGTCTTTTTTTTTACCTTTAACTTATCCATTTTTTTTAATACAAACAATTTAAAATGCAGAAACATCTCTTAAATAATTCAACATAATATTTATATTTTTTATTACTTAAACTACTTGTTAAAACAAAACAAAAAAATCTCTATTAAAGTAATCAATCTAGACACTATTCATTCTTCTTTTATGTTATTTTTAAAATAAAAGATGAAAAGTTCTATTTTGTTTTTTTTAATAAAGAAATTGAATAAGAAAATATATGTATATTTAAAAAATCTCTCTTAAAGTAATCAATCTAGACACTATTTATTATTCTTTCATGTTATTTAAAAAAAAAAAAGATAAAAGTTCTATCTTGCATTCTTTTTTTTAATGAAATTGAATCAGAAAGATATATATATTTAAAAAATCTCTATTAAAGTAATCAGTCTAGACATTGTTCATTCTTCTTTTATGTTATTTTTGAAATAAAAGATGAAAAGTTCTATCTTGTCCTTTTTTTTTAATGAAATTGAATTAGAAAAGATATGCATATTTAAAAAATCGCTATTAAAGTAATCAATTTAGATACTATTCATTATTCTTTTATGTTATTTTTTAAATAGAAGATGAAAAGTTCTATTTTGCCTTTTTTTTTAGTGAAATTAAATCAGAAAATATATGCATATTTAAAAAATCTCTATTAAAGTAATCACTCAAGATACTATTCATTCTTCTTTTATGTTATTTTTTTAATAAAAGATGAAAAGTTCTATCTTGCCTTTTTTTTTTTAATGAAATTGAATCAGAAAAAATATACATATTTAAAAAATATCTATTAAAGTCAACAATTTAGACACTATTCATTATTCTTATATGTTGTTTTTTAAATAAAAGATGAAAAGTTTTATTTTGCCTATTTTTTAATGAAATTAAATCAGAAAAGATATGTACATTTAAAAAATTTCTATTAAAGTAATCAATCTAGACACTGTTTATTTTTCTTTTATGTTATTTTTGAAATAAAAGATGAAAACTTCTATCTTTCCTTTTTTTTTTTAATGAAATTGAATTAGAAAAGATATGCATATTTAAAAAATCTTTATTAAAGTAATCAATTTAAACACTATTCATTCTTCTTTTATGTTATTTTTTAAATAGAAGACGAAAAGTTGTATTTTGCCTTTTTTTTTAGTGAAATTAAATAAGAAAATATATGCATATTTAAAAAATCTCTATTAAAGTAATCAATCTAGACACTGTTTATTTTTCTTTTATGTTATTTTTGAAATAAAAGATGAAAACTTCTATCTTTCCTTTTTTTTTTTTTAATGAAATTGAATTAGAAAAGATATGCATATTTAAAAAATCTTTATTAAAGTAATCAATCTAAACACTATTCATTCTTCTTTTATGTTATTTTTTAAATAGAAGACGAAAAGTTTTATTTTGCCTTTTTTTTTAGTGAAATTAAATAAGAAAATATATGCATATTTAAAAAATCTCTATTAAAGTAATCAATTAGACACTGATCATTCTTCTTTTATGTTATTTTTGAAACAAAAGATGAAAAGTTCTATCTTGCCTTTTTTTTTAATGAAATTGAATTAGAAAAGATAAGCATATTTAAAAATTTTCTATTAAAGTAATTAATCTAAACACTATTCATTTTTCTTTTATGTTATTTTTTAAATAAAAGATAAAAAGTTCTATCTTGTCTTCTTCTTTTTTAATGAAATTGAATCAGAAAATATATGCATGTTTAGAAAATCTCTATTAAAGTAATCAATTTAGACACTATTTATTCTTCTTTTATGTTATTTTTTAAATAAAAGATGAAAAGTTCTATCTTGCCTTTTTTTTTTTTAATGAAATTGAATCAGAAAAAATATACATATTTAAAAAATCTCTATTAAAGTAATCAATTTAGACACTATTCATTATTCTTTATGTTATTTTTTAAATAACAGATGAAAATTTTTATTTTACCATTTTTTTAATGAAATTAAATCAAAAAAGATATGCACATGTAAAAAATCTCTATTAAAGTAATCAATCTAGACATTGTTCATTCTTCTTTTATGTTATTTTTTGAAATAAAAGATGAAAAGTTCTATCTTGCCATTAGAAAAGATATGCATATTTAAAAAATCTCTATTAAAATAATCAATGTAAACACTATTCATTCTTCTTTTATGTTATTTTTTAAATAGAAGATGAAAAGTTCTATTTTGCCTTTTTTTTTTAGTGAAATTAAATCAGAAAATATATGCATATTTAAAAAATCTCTATTAAAGTAATCAATTTAGACATTGTTCATTTTTCTTTTATGTTATTTTTTAAATAAAAGATGAAAGGTTCTATCTTGACTTTTTTTTAATGAAATTGAATTAGAAAAGATAAGCATATTTAAAAAATTTCTATTAAAGTAATCAATCTAAACACTATTTATTTTTTTCTTTTATGTTATTTTTTAAATAAAAAGATAAAAAGTTCTATCTTGTCTTCTTTTTTTTTAATGAAATTGATTCAGAAAAGATATGCATGTTTAAAAAAACCTCTATTAAAGTAATCAATTTAGACATTATTTATTCTTCTTTTATGTTTTTTTTAAATAAAAGATGAAAAGTTCTATTTTCTTTTTTTTTTAATGAAATTGAATCAGAAAATATATGCATACTTAAAAAATATCTATTAAAGTAATCAATCTAAACACTATTTTTTCTTTATTATGTTTTTTTAAAATAAAAAATGAAAAGTTCTAAGTTGTCTTTTTTTTAATGAAATTGAATCAGAAAATATATTCATATTTAAAAAATATCTATTAAAGTAATTAATCTAAACACTATTCATTTTTCTTTTATGTTATTTTTTAAATAAAAGATGAAAAGTTCTATCTTACCTTTTTTTTTTAATGAAATTGAATTAGAAAAGATTTGCATGTTTAAAAAAATTTTATTAAAATAATCAATCTAAATGCTATTTAATTTTTTATATTATTTTTTAAATAAAAGATGAAAATTTCTATTTTTTTTTTTTAATGAAATTGAATTGGAAAAGATATACATATTTAATTTGAGTTAAGAACACATCCAAATCTAAGTCTTTAAATTTGCTTTCTCTCTTGGCAAATGTGCCTCATTTAATTCCTTTTTCCTCCGTGGCGGGAATATGGATCAGAATAGTATTGGTATGTGCGATTATTGGTTTAAAAGTATTTCTATAATAATAATTCCCATCTGTAAATATGAATATTTTTAGGGAAAAAAATCTTATTTCAATTTATCTATCAATTTTTATTAAAAAAATAATAATAATTCTCTCTTACCAATCTTTATCCTTATTGTTCAATTAAAATTTAATTGATGAGGATAAACACAAAAATAATTTAGTTATCCAAAATGATTTTTCATTATAATTCAGCTCAATCACTAAAACCTTTATTTTAAAACTTCATCTGGAGAGTATTTATTTTAGAATTTATTTAAAATTTAAAATTTTTAAATTAAATTAGACCAAACAGTTGAAATTTTTAACTAAATTCAAAAATTTTTAAATTTATATTTCACAATGACTAAAATATCTCTCATTATTTTTACTTTTGAAAATATTTTTTTTCTATTTCAACAAATATTTTTTGACAAAAATAAATATTGATTTAAATTTTAAATTTATACCAAATCCAATATAATAAGATATAGAAATAGTTTGAGATAAATTTTAGATTTATTGTTGAAATTTAACCAAAATGAAGTTGATAACACCAATATGTTTTTTTCCAAAATGATAAATGAATATATATATATATATATATATATATATATATATATATAAAGAATATCAACAGACTATATTGAAAAGAAAACTCACCAAGAATGAATGGCATTGTCTTAATGCCACCAAGGTTCTTAACCTTAACATCTTTACAACTTCCCTTCTCCTCCTCAGAATTCACCTCCATTCCCATGCTCTGTTGCTGTGGCTGTTTCATTATTAGCTCTTAGAGATGAGCTTGAGTGAAGGTACTTGAGTGAGATCCATACATATATATAGAGAGATAGCACATGGGATCATCAGAAGAGTAGGACAAAACCCGATTGCTATGTGAGAGCTTACCTACGAGAATTAGACCCCACTTTAATTGACTGAATTGGAATCTGACGTCCTTTCTTATGTCATTTATGTTAACCTTATTCTTTTTCTTTTCTTTTCTTTTTTTATGGGTTTTTGTGAACAATATTGCTTTTAATACTTGTTTTTATTGTAATAAATAGATTGGATTCATGCACTCCACTAATTCATCAATCATGTGATTCTGCAGCTCAAATGTTTGTCAAAATCTTTGTATTTAGGCGGAAAAAAAATATTTTTTTTTTAATAGGGATATATCTAAATTAATCGACGCCTTTATTTTAAAAATTTATTACTAAAATTATTTCATTATTTTTAATTGGAATAAAGTTAATTATAGTATTTGCATTTTTAAAAAATTTTACTAGTTGTTTAATTTTTTATAACAATTCATTATAGTTAAGAAAAGACAACTAAATATCCGTCCTTTATGTATATGATATTTATTTGTAAAATGAGGTTATAAATTTGATTCTCCACACTTTCTTAACCTCCCAATTATTCAAAAAAAATATAACAACAAAATGATATAATAAGATCACTCTAAATATCCAAAGCCAAAATTATTTTTAAGTTAATAATAACTATATTGATGCGAGCCTACGCCAAGGATATGATGGATATGGTGGAGAAGGATTAAAGTTTGTTCAAGGTTTGGTTACACGAGCAAAAGCTCAAAAGTTAAGGGTCATTGAAGACATTTTACACTAAGGGATGTTTGATTTAGTTGATTAAGATCATTAATAAAGATTTTTCTTCGATCAACTACAATTTAAGTATTTGGTATAACTTCAACATATAGTAGTTGATAGCTACTTTATTCAAAATAGTTGCAGAGTTAATAAGTGCTATTTTCAAATTTTTCTCCATCACATGATAGTTAATTTGTATTTATTTTTTTATTTATACTATTCTACCTTTATTAAAAATAACTAATAACAAACAAGTTCATGTAAATTAAATGTATGTATTCAATGTTTTATAGTTCATAATTAAATTAATAATATTTTAAATTATAAATAATAATTAAATAATTATAACGTTTATACCAATAATTATATTTTAAAAAAATTATACAATAATATTTACATTAAATTTTATTTTAATTAATTTCTAATAATAATTTTAATAATTTATAAATCAAAAGCAATTTATTATTTAGTACTATATAATACTTTTAAATAATTTACAAAACTAAAAAATATTATGAGAAATATATGAAATTATATTTACATTGCAAAGCAGGCATGGAAACTTCTGGCCAATCCATCCTCTTTGATCGCCAAAGTTCTAAAAGCTAATTATTTTCCCTCAACCTCTTTCCTAGGTGCTAAATTGGGGACAAATCCAAGTTTTAGTTGGAAAAGTCTCATGGCTACTTAGGATACTTTAAAGCAGGGTGCCTGTATTCAAATTGGAGATGATCAGATGACTAAAATATGGAGTCCTCCTTCGTAATGGGTCTACTTTTAATGTGTTTTAGAGTTTTACAATCATTATGATGATTTTAATCAAGTTTATAATGCATGTAGTAATGGGTCTGCTTTTAATGTGTTTTCTTAAGCATGATGGTTATTTGTTTATAAAGAAAAAAACTGTGTGCCTAAATGCTCATTGCATAAATTTCTTGTTAAAAATCTCATGGAGGTGGTTTAATAAGACATTTTAAGGTTCGTAAGACTTATTAGATTTTGGTTGAACATTTTTTTGGCTTAATATGAAGCATGATGTAGTTAGAATTTGTGATAAATGCATTGCTTGTAATTTTCCTAGTGAGTATAATGTTAGTATCATGTTTGATGTTGCTTATCTTTTCTCCCTTTAAAGCAAGTTATGAAGTTTTGGGGGTGAATCTTTTGAGGAGAGGAGGAATGATGCAAACCATATTGAGGGTATAATGGATATAATGATGAAGGATTAAAGCTTCATCGAGGTTCGATTACACGAACAAGAGCTAAGAGGTTTAAAAAAGCTTTACAATGGTTCATGAAGACATTTTTTACTAATTCAAGTGAACTATGAAGTTCCAAAGCTTTAATGGATGTTCAAAACAAGGAATGTTTATCTTTTATCAACATAATTCAAGCTAAAGAGTTATACACGACTGTGCATAAAATGTGACATAATAGTGCCTGATTTGCATTAATTCAGCATTGGAAATTTGGACATTAACACAGTTATGTATGCTAGGTCAAATGGCCATACCTAAGTCGTATCAAATCAGATTTAGAGGCAAACATGACAGTGTGCTTCATTACACATAATTAGGCCTAAAAGTGTGCAATCCTAAGTTCAAAGTGCATTTATTGCACATAGTTGTGTGCGATGAAATTATCTTAGTTTTAGGGTTTTTGAATGTGTTTTATTCAACTGTTTTGAACATTTATTTGTTCCTTATTTTACTGTTGTTTAGCCTACATTATAAATATCTTGTTTAGGGTTGTATTGAGATTAATAAAATTATGACGTTTATTTTAAAGTTTTACTCTCATGTGTTCTTCAGTGAATACATTTTAGAATTATCAAGGAATTGATCAACCTTTTGATGTCTTTATAGGTTTGGGTATTAAGGACTTAATTTCTTTAGGATTCTAACTTCAATCAACTATTGACTTGTTTTCTGGATTTCTTGGGCATGCTATTGAAGTGATAAGGAGTTCACACATTTATTGTTTCTGGGTTCATATAACCAAAAGGTTTAATAACATAATTCTTATGGGTTCTTTCAGCATCCACTATCTAAAATGTTCTTTTGTACTAAAAAATAATACCTTTTTTTTTGTTAAAATCATACTAAATTCACAAAATATATAATTATCAAAGTAATTTTTTATTTAAAACATTAATCACTATCTAAATCTCAATTTCATCAAATTTAATAAAAACTTTGAACTCTAATTTTAAAAGTACAATTTAAGAACTTCCTTTACCATATATATATATATATATATATATATATATATATATATATATATATATATATATATATATATATGATAGTACTTGCGCATGAATCCAAATGTTCATAAATGAAAATAAATTAACTGAAGCTCTTACAAGTAGGCAAAGCATAAGAAAATTTACTTTGCTTCTATGTTTCTATAATACAACACATCATGGCAGCTCAAAACGAAATACTCTATTCGCTAAATCAATAAAAGTTAATCACTACTACCTAGTAGGGCTATACAATGGACAGGTTCGGGCGAGTCAGGTGTCGAATGATTAAAATCATGTGAGTTTGGAAGGATAGAATATGCAATTAAACCAATAGATAAAGAAGAAAAAATAATTCAATTCATTTGCCAAAACATGTTGGGTTAAATCGGTTCAGTTTGCAGTTTAGGCTTCTATGGACTAGGCCAAATTGAAATAAGATATTCACTAAAATTATAAGGGTGAAGCCCATTTACAAACTATAAGGGCGAAAGGAGCAGCAGATGAGTAGCCAACTAAAGGTCCTTATCTCAAAGGAGGGAGGTTTGTTTGGAAGTAAAAAAATAAAAATGAAATGAGAATGTATTAAAGTAAAGAGAAATTGGAATTCAAATTTATCAATGAAAATTGTTTACCTTTTTCAAAATCTTCTAAAACTTCTAAGAATTCTTCAATTGATTTTTTAAGCCAATCTTGAGTGCAAATCAAGGGTTAAACAAGTGTTGGAGTTAAACAACTCCTAAAACAATTAAGTACTCTTCCACTCTTACTAAAAGCTAATTCTGATGCAAATGTTGAAATTGAAATAGCTAATACATCATGAGCTAGACTTAAAAGAATGGGAAACCTCTCAGAATTAAACTTCCACCATCTTAACAAGTCAAATTTCCTATCATCAAATTCCTCTAAGATTAACTCACTTAGATAAATATTAAGTTCACTTTTTTCCTTCCACCAATTCCATTATCCAATTTCTGCTACTTAAATCAAAATGGATTTGGTGCTTGATTGCACTTACACATTAGTTAAAGTGGCAGATTGGCTTCCACTGCAAAACACACTTGAGGGATAAGAAGCTTGATTTTCAATGTTATAATAATCAAATAATTCATATAGAGCATATTTTACATTCTAAATAAATTCCCACCCACATATTTACCATAAATACTTTTCACTGAAAACTTAAAAAATTCAAATTTGTCCCTTAGATCATGTTTGAAATAAAAATCAAGTAATTCATTTTATTTGTATCTCCCCAATACTTATCAAACTTTAATTTCATGTTAAGACCCATTACCTCACATAAATATCATAAGAATTCTTCTAATAAGTCAACAAACAAAACAAGTCTGTAATTTTTAAGAATAGGGTATTTGAAGTCACATACTAAGAACCAGATATTCTCAATATCATATTATAAAATTATTCCAAAAATTGAAGCATATTCTTAGCACATTGCTAATTAGAAAATTCAGGTACATCATCCCCTAAGTGTGAAGCAAGTTCACATTCATCATATTTCTCAAAAGTTTTTTTCATATTCATACACATTTTTCAACATCAAGTATGTGGAATTCCACCTTATTGGGCATTAAAACACATAGCACACTTAGACTGTATCCTAGTCAACTCTTAAAACTCTTTGAATTTTCTTAACCTGGCAGGTGAATTCCTTATATACCTAACTACCTCCCTAACCCTTTTAACAAAAGCATTCATGTCCTTTAACCCCTCAAACACAACTAAATTTAGAATATAAGCCACACATCTCACATGAACATATTTAGCTCTAACCCTACTTGCACCCCCAACTCATTAATTTCTTTTTAAAAAAAGACATGGCAGTATTATTGCTAGAAGCATTATCAAGAGTGACTGTGATACATTTTTAAAACCTTATTCAACCAAAGAGGTTTCAAGGGCCTTGGCAATATATTCACCCTTATGTGAACTAATAGGCACAAAAGCAATGATTTTTTTATTCAGCTTTAACTCAGAGTCATTGAAATGTGCAGTGATACACATGTAGCTTATTCTCTAGATCGAAATCCAATTATCAATGGAGAGATAGACTCTTTGACATTCTATTTTGAAAAAAATTTTCAACGTTAGTCTTTCTTCAACATAAATATTGAAGATATCTCTACTTATTGTCCACTTAGATGGGATTTTAAAATGCTAATAAGTAACTCATCTAAAATTAGCATTTTAGCAAAAACATTTCTTACAACATCCTAGTCAAATTTTTTGGTCCTAATGCAACCCACATATGATGCACCCTCGGTTTTAAAGGCAAAAATGACTTGAAAAGTTAAAATTTTTTGTCTACTAGACCTATCAATAGGGTTTTTCATGCATGTCATTATATGGTTCTTAAGTGATGATGTACCATACTTTCTATATATATTTATAATCTACATTATTATATATAAAAGTATGAATAGAGGGAAAATGTTTTTAGATGAAAAAGGGAATGTATGTTTTATATAATTACATAAATAGTGCTATTTTATTTTTGAAGATTTTAAAACTATTGAAAATGATTTGAGATTTTATTTCAAAATTTAAACTTTTATAATTTGAAATCATATAGATCTGAGCTAAAATAAAATAATTTATATTATCTTTATCATCAAATTTAATAAAATATGTAAATTATAAAATTATTATTATAAGGTCCATAAATAACTATTTAGAAAAATCTTATTGAAATATTAACTAATTTTTATATTTTTGTAATCCATATTAAATAATTAAAAATATTATAAAGTGATAAAAATAATAAATGCATACTTCTTGGCTCAAAACCTAATAGTTGAAGAACATGAATGGTAGTTGGAATTTCTAGGTAAACATTTAAGGTTAATAGAGGTCCGGGGGTGGAAAATGTACTTTGATGGAGCTGTCAACAACAAAGGAGTCGGTATTAGTATAATCCTGATCATGCCAGAAGGGGAAATGATTCCAATGGCCAAAAAGCTTCAATTCAAAGTAACAAACAATTAAGTAGAATATGAGGTGTGCATATTTAGTTTAGAACTATTGTGTGGTGTGGGGGCAGAGGATGTTACTGTGTACGGGGATTTAATATTGGTGATAAAATAAGCTTCTAACAAATGGGAAGTGAAAGAGGACAAGCTGAGTCTGTATTGGGATTATTTAGATATTATCTCATTATATTTTACTCAATGCAAATTTATTTATCTACCAAGAGAAGAAAACTAGATGGATGATGCACTAGCTACTCTAGCTTCCATGTAGGAGAATGGCAGATAGACGAAGGCTAAGTCTCTGATATAAGTGAAATCTCGAACTCCTTGTTATAAAGAGATAAGGTGATGTTAGTGGATACCGCTAAAAAGCCTTGGTTTTCTGACTTGCAGCAATACTTAGAAATGGGAAAATTCCTTGAGGATGCCGATAAAAAAGACAAAATGTCCCTACAAATACTATCTTAACAATTCATTAGCCACAATAGAATGTTGTATAAAAGAATGCCTATGGTTATCCACTTGAGGTGCATTGATAAAGAGGAAGCCTAGAAATTTATCGAAGCAATCCATGAAATACTGTGTAACCTATATATGAATAGGATAGTTCTAGTAAAGAAAATAGCCTACCAAGATTATTTTTGGATTGCCATAGAGACGGATTATGTCAAGTTTGTAAAGAAATGCCACAACTATCAAGCTTATATAAATGTGAGCCATCTGTTGTCTATAGAGCTCTAGGGAATGACTTCCCCTTAGTCATTTACAGTATGGGGGATCGTTATTATAGGGGAAATAAGGCTGAAGGCATCAAAAGGTCATTGATACATTATTTTGGCAAATAATTATTTCTCCAATTGGGTCAAGGTTGAGTCCTATACTATGGTTAGCTCGAAGCAAATGTCAAATTTTATTAAGAAAAATATAATATGTAGATATGGGCTGCCACATTACCTTGTTACTAATAACAGTGTTCAATTCTAGGCAGACACGGCTAGATTGTTAAAAGATTACAAGATATAACATCATAAATCATCTCTATATAAGCCACAGGCAAATGGGGCTGTGAAAGCTACAAATAAGAATATAAAGATAATCTTGGCCAAGATGATGGAGAATTATCAGGATTGGGTAGATTATTTATAGTTTGCATTATTGAGGTACTGAACTACTGCTAGGACTTCAACAAGGGCCACTCATATTCCTTATTAAATGGGTGTGAAGCTATTTTGCCAATAAAAGTTGGGGTTTAATCATTAAGGGTTCTCCTAGAGTCTAAGATCCCTAAGTACCAATGGGTGCAAAGTCGACTGGTGCAGCTGATATTGTTACATGAGAAGTAGATAAAGGTTGTCTATCATTCTTAGTTGTATTAGAAAAGGATAGCCCGAGCTTACAATAAGAAGATCAAGCTAGGAAAGATCAAAGAAGGAGATTTAGTAATAAAGCTTGTAAAGCTGATTATGACTAATCCATGAGGGAAGTTCAAACTGAATTAGGAAGGTCCATATGTGGTGAAAAAGGTATTCTCTAAGGGCACAACTATCTTATCTAACATTGAAAGGAATGAATTTGGAGAGCCTATCAACCTAGACAAGCTCAAGAAGTACTTTATGTAAAATTCTCGTTAAGGAGAAAACCTTGGAAAGAGTCTATCTAGGCAAAAGTTAAAGACAAAAATGAAAAAAATAAAAGAGTCCTGCTGGGTTGAAAACCTCAAAAGAGGTAGTCTAAGCAAAATTTAAGGACATGTAAACGGAGAGAGAGATAAATGAAAATGGTTAGTTGGAAAACATGCAAAGGCAAGCCAATTAACAATATAAGTTATGTCAAAAGCAAAATGTATTGTCATATTATGCTTACAGTTTGATGAAATAGATTGTTCTAATTACTGTTAAACGTTGTGTTAAGTGTCTATTACAAACTGTTTAACTGAAAAGGGAAACTTTATCTAACAAAAAGAGAAATGAGGACTTAATTCATGAACTAATTTTATTTTCACCTCTTTTGTTAAATATCCCAAACACTCGATGCTTGTAATTCTCTTATTTTTTTTATTTTTGATAAACTTATCTCTTGCTACTTGTTGTAATTAAATCCATGCCTTATAATGATCATCAGTGGACAAATCCCTATTGTAGTCTATGTTTGTCTAGATGATTTTGTGAGGCTAGGTAGCCATTAAGTTCTCTAAAATGTTTTGGGTGAGAGGTCCAAGCTTGAATTCATGCACTAATTCCACTATTAGTTATTTTTACTTGTATTGGCAATAGAGTAGGGTAGGATCATAGAAGGTGGTGGAACGAAGGCCAATGAAAAGAAGCTAGTAAGTGTAAGACTGAACAATCACACATTACAACCTCCACCATGAGCACATCCATCAAATCAGGGTATTGGGGAATGTGGATAACCAGTCCTAGATGTTCTTTGGTATTGGATGCAGTTTTTTGGTACGGTAATGCATAACCCTATACTATTTTAAGTCTCAAAGAGGTTCAAGTAGTCTCAGCTTTTCATGAAATGACATTTATAGGAGTAGTAGGTAAGAGAAAATGTCAGCCAGTCAAAAATTGAGAAACTTACCTCCAACAAGAATGGACTTCCAGAAAATCGCTTGGACTTTATGAAATTGTCTATAGTCTAATTATGGTTTCTACTAGAATGAGAGGGAATGGATTAAGTCCTACTTCCACTTGCCCCAAACTATGTAAGAGTTTTGAATTACAGTTTCCAAATGGCAAGACAACTAGGAATTGGGCATATAAGCAAAAGGCCATCAACTAGGGCCAATATACCTCTCCTCTATCTACATTCAAGACAGCTTCAAGGAAGGGTTCTAATGCAATCTCTGAGCTGAGAAGGTAGTAAGATGAAGACTATGTTGGACGATTGAACAATCGGGCCATCTGATATTGAACTAAATGTGAGTATGGGATTCTAAGTGTAGGGATCGTGAGTTGGTAGGAGGAATCCATTTGGCAGCCTAAGAGGGCTTCAAACTCTTCTAGTAAAGGACATAATTCAACCATGTTGAACTAAAAAATATGTTTTTGAGGATCCTAGAAATGAGCTACTATATGAAGGAATGGGAGGTTAATCCTTTAGGCATAAAGCAATTTGAAGATAAATAAGTGAAACGGCTCTTTAGCAGGAGGTCATGAGGCGATCGCCTCTTCAGTAGAGAGTTGTTGCCTCTTTAATGATGATTAATAAGTTTTTGCCTAATCACGACTATTTCAGCCTTGTAAATTGAAATATAGTAGTAAAAAGGGAAGAAAGGGGAAACATCGTTGTAATTACTGATGCTAAAAAAAATTATATGTAAAAAAATGAATAATAAATAAATTCATTAAGATAAAATTTAGTTTTGCAAGCATCTGATTAATAAAGAATAAAGTGTACAAATACCCTCCACTACTGGGTGATGTCCAGCATATAATCCCTCTAGGCCTCGATCATCCGATACATGTACAGACCTTATTCCAAAGGAATCTGCATTATTAAGAGAATTTTAGAACTAATAAATGTGTTGAGAATGGTTCAGGAAACAATTTAAGACAGGTCAAGAGCAAATTCACGTGAGTGGCATCTCCAAGAGTACACGCCGGGGTGAGCTCCATGTCTGAGGTCAAAAACAAATAAGACAATTCCCTAGGAGGAACCCAGCAATGAGCCAGAGAATCAAGGATGTGAACAAACTGTGAGCTAGAGGTGGTAGGGGGTCTTATCTCCTCAGTTGCGGTCGAAGTCCCCTCTCTAGATCTAGAGGGTGCCTTAGGGGCTCTCTTTCTCGTACCTGAGGTCTGGCCTAGGTTGTAGGTCTAACCGCTACAACCTGAAAACAAAAAAATCCTATGTCAAGATGTTAAAATTTTGAATGAAAAAGAGAGTATCGAGTAATTACCTATGAAGTGGAAGCAATAGTAAAAAGGACTATCTATAAGATGTGGGTCCAAATGAACTCCATATACCAGCTTTTGATTCGAATAGTATGCTCTACGACTAGCTCTCCAATAATAGTCTGGTCCAATTAGGCCCCCTCTAGCTCATGGGTCTATAACATGCTCCTCGAGGGAGACTTGGGCACACGCCTCGCACTAGCTCCTCAGCTTCAGTTCAGGATCCACTCACCAAGATACCAGACTTGATAGCCTAGTCCACAAATAAAGACCCTCTTCTGAGCTAATGGTCTGGAATGAGTCATCTCCATGTTCCACCCGCCCTTAGGATCCCATAAATTAGCTTGGATATGCAAAAGAGATATTGATAGGTAAGTAAATCAAAATTTCAAAATTACTAACATGTAATGTGGGATTTATAGGTACCGCATCCTATGTCAAGGAGTTCAGATGCTACTAGTGAATATATACTCGAGCATCTTTAAGACACGACTGCTTCCTCACCTACCGATGGCAAGAAAGTCATCCCCTACTTGCATCGTGCCAATAAGTTGCACCAACTCCAAGGCCCACATCTATAAAATAAAAAGGAATAGCAGATGTTAATGAGTAGATATTGCAATGACTCAAGTAGAGAGAGGGGGTAAAACGTACCATTACAGCATACCAAAAGCTGCATAATCTTTTGGCCCCACATACCACCTCATCCATACTACTATAAAGGTAGGCCAAAGCATAGCTTCCCTAATCAAATGAGGACACCTTATCCAAGTCTAAGAGAGGTAGTAGGAGCATCAGGTCGATAGAGTTAGTGGTGTCAGCAAAAAAGGTGGTACCAAGGAGATAAAGCAAAAAGGCATGCACCACTTAATCAATCTCACATGGGGTGATCATTGCTATAGCTCTATCTCAGGTGTAAAAACCATGAATCGACTCAAGCTTGAGGGTATAAGTCCCCATTATATCCGGGACCATCCTTAAAAGGCGCTCCATGTAGGTAACCTTCTCTGGAGTTAGCTGGTGAAGGCTCGTGTCAAAAGGGATAGGATCTTCAACACATGTAATCTCAGTAATAGTAGTAAAAGAAATAGGGTCTAAGGTAAGCTCCTCGAATGGAAGATGGAAGGTATGTGTCGTATCGAACCACCTCTCCATCAGTGCATGGAGTGGCTAGTAGTTTCTTTAACCCTGCTCGAAGGGAAGCGAAAGGATGAAATTGTCAAACCCTGTGTCTTAGATCTAATCCTTTTGATCATCGATTAAGTCATCATAGAAAGCTCGGGCTCTGTGGAAGTTTTCAATACCCTTGAATGTCTGTGCATCATGTTACAAAAGAAAAGGAATAAGAATTATGGAAGTTGAATAAAATATTATTCAATTATGTTTATTGTTTGAAGTAAAATGACTAAGTGGTTATAGACAAGTCAGTTCGCCCTGTCATTGAGGTGTTGCACCTTATCGTAAAGGTGATCACCCCATTACCAAGAGGTGATCCTCTGTATGATGGCGTAGAGGCAATTTCCTTTCTTTATGAAGCGATCACCTCATTGATGAGGCAATCACCCTATGAAGAGGTGATCGCCTTAGCGCATCGAAAGGAAATGAATAGTTTTTCTAATTTTTACCCAAACTTCATAAATGCATGAATAATTAACCTAGTTTTCTATTATAAACAATAAATGGACACAAATGCAGTTTAACCCAGTATAATTTGCAGCAAAATAAGAAGAATTTAGGAATTAACCTCTCTTGATGTTGATGAACAACTATGACTTCTCAAGTTTACTAAAAGAGGAATGGGATCTCCTTTTATCAATCTGAGGCTGCGAGGGCATTAAAAGACAGAGAGATTTAATCCCATTTAACTGCAGGTGATGTTCTATCTTCATCCATTTTAAAAAAAAATATGTATACGGGAAAATAAGGGGGAAAGGGAGAGATGAAGGAAGAAAAAAAAAGAAAAGAGAAAGAAAGGAAAAAGTGATGCTTTTATAGTAGGAAGGTTAGGTTAGGCTAAAAAAATGGTGAAAAATGATGGTGATGAAATGAATGAAATGGTGATAATAACGGAAAAGAATTTCTTCGGGTGCATCTTGAAAATTGAGATTGTTATATGGAAATACTCTAGTGGAGTGGTTTTTTTAAATAATTAGAACAATGCATTGGGCTAAAAAAATCCAATGGTTATGAGAGCTGTTTGGGTTGTATCTCCAAAGATTAAGTTGTAGGAGCTGATCGGGTTGTATCCTGAGGCTCAAGTTGTGAGGGTTGTATCCCTAAAGCTCGTAGTTATGAGAGTTGTAAGGGTTGTATCCCTGAAGCTCGTAGTTAGGAAGAGCTATTCGAGTGGTATCCTTGAAGCTTGTAGTTATGAGAGCAATTCGAGTGGCATCCCCGAAGCTCATACTTGTAAGAGCTATTCGAGTTATATCCCCAAAGCTCGTAGTTGAGAGGGTTGTTCAAGTTGTATCCCCAGACTCTGTGTTTCAATTAAGTGATGATCAAGCTAGGAAAACCCTAGAGTCTTTGTTTCAGTTGAATAATGATCAGGCTAGGAAAACCCAAGAGTCTTTTGTTTCAGTTGAGTGATAATCAAACTAGGAAAACCCAAGAGTCTTTATTTCAGTTGAGTGACAATCTGGCTAGGAAAACCTAAGAGTCTTTGTTTCGATTGAGTGGCAATCGAGTTAGGAAAACTCAAGAGTCTTTTCTTTAGTTGAGTGAAAATTGGGCCAGGAAAACCTAAGAGTTTTCATTTTGATTGAGTGACGATCGGGCCAAGAAAACCCAAGAGTCTTTATTTCAGTTGAGTGACGATCGAGCCAGGAAAACCTAAGAGTCTTCATTTCAGTTAAGTGACGATCAGGCCAAGAAAAATTGAGAGTCTTTATTTTGATTAAGTGACGATCAGGTTAGGAAAACCCAAGAATCATGTTCCAGTTGAATGATGATTATGCTAGAAAAACTCAAGAGTTTGTGTTTTAGTTATATGATTGAATCGGGCCAGGAAAACCCAAGGATTATCATTGTCGAACAAATTATCAAGTATTAATGAGTGGTTGATCAGACCAGGAAAACCTGAGGATCATGGTCACATTTCCAAATTGAAGAATCCACTTCCCTAGTGAAGCTTGGGAGCCAAGTACATTGTTTATAGCTTTCTTATGTTATGCATGTGATTTTTTAAAATTTTATCATTGCATGCATTTGGTTTTTTTAAAAAATCAAGGGGTAAACTGTAGACACCCAATTCGATTAACCCGTGATAAGGGGTGAACTGTGAATACTCGATTTAGCCGGCCCATAATAGAGCTCGATGACAAGAAATGTAAGACTTGAATGCAAGAAAGAAATCCTGAAATCTTCTCAAAAATGAGCCCGAGGGTTAGAAACCCGTGAACAAGCCCAAAACCCTTTAAGAATTAGCCTAAATCGCCTTAGCCTACTAGGCCCAACGTAGGGCAAGACCGAGAGGTGAATGCCTCTGTGAAGAGGAGACCACCTCTCTAGCAGTTACTGAAGAGGCGATCACCTCATCGTAGAGGTGCCGCCTCTATAGTAGCCACTTGCCTCTCATTAAATGAGGAGGTGATCATGGCAGCCAACTTGGTAGGCCCACTCAACTCTACAACTTAGCCTCAAGTCTAAAAAATAACATTGGGAGAAGAGAAGGGATAAGAAAGGCAATGATGGTGGAGTGGTAGTAAGGGTATAGGCTAAGGGAGGTGAATAAAAGAGAAAAAAAATGGGAGAAAAATGGGACTTTTTCTGGGAGGAAGACATGGGAACAAAAAACTGAGAAAAATTACAGAGAGGGAGAAAAAGGCAGAGAGCTCTGAGATAAAGAAGGGGAAGTTCTAGAGGAAACAAGCTTAAAAAGGGATTTCTCTTGAAGAGAGAGGGGAAGACTTGCATTCAAAGAGAGGATTAACACTTTAAAAACATCTCTGAGGGCCAAATACATTTTCAAAACTCACTTTTCAGTAAACTTCTTACCCCTTTAATTTTGCATGATGCATTTCTCCATTTGTTTACATGTAATTTTCTTTGTTTACTAGCTTTCATATTCTTTCCCTTGTGCTTATCACTCGTAATATGCATTGTTTCTTATATGATTCATTGAGCCTTATGTGAGGTTGTGTGTATAGATTAATAGTTATAATAGATCTTTACTTGAACTAAAAGATTTGCCATTATAAGGGTTGCTAGTGACTGCTCATCAGGATGAGGCGATCGCCTCATGGTACAGAGGCGATCGCCACTCTGACAAAGTCTCATATAACTTTATCTAGCTTTATGTATATATTATAAGGTCATATGCATGTGTAGGCCTTAGAGCACTTAAGACTATTTCATATGTTTACCCCGCAACGTTGTCCAATTAAAGTTTAGTATTTACCTTGCTCACAAGTGTGCGACTTTCATTTTATTAAGTTTAATCATTAAGTAATCTTATGAATTTTTTACATGACCTTTACGCATTTTGAAGGACTAACATTTCGCTTGTTGTAAGGATCCATTAGTTATTTGTGATCATCAATCATTCCATCCATTAATTAGTTCTTGAGAGGTTTTATTTAATTAGAGCAGTTTATTTTTTGGTTTCTTTTTAGTATATTTATTGTTTATTATACCATTATTTAAGAAGGCATTGTAATCCTTAATCTCTCTCCCCCTTTGATTTGGAATGTATGGTTATAATTTATATTTGAATTTACTTATGGTGAAGGTTGGGACTTAAAAACATGAAATTAGATTAATGTGCAAACTTGGGATTAATTGTAAAATGCAACGATCGATTGGAATGAAATCACAATTTGCTTGATAATAAAGAAATCATTGAATAATTAAGGTTAAAAAACTACAAAATGTAAACGAAGACTAACCGCAAGCTTAGGTAGGCTTTCAAACGCCCATCCCCAATTTTTGAACTCCTTCTCTAATGATCGCTTGTGGGAACCTCCGTGGAATACAGTTGTCGTATAAGTGTGTCCCGGCTTTCATTTAGGTGGTGACTCCATCTCTGAGTAGGCTTTAAGACTAATGTCATATTTCTTAGTAGGCCTCAAGCCCATACAATGTTGTGATTGCCAAACACTTGGGCACGCATTAAACCCCGCCGTCTACAATAATATATATAAATGTATGAATAAGGGGGACAAATAAAATTATGAAAAAATTTTCACTCATTATTCAATAAAAATTAGATAATTTAGATATTTACTAATAAAAGTAAATTAATTAATTAAAGTATAATTTTAATTTGATTGAAAGTCTATTTTCTATTTTAATTAAGTTAATTTCTATTTTATCTCTAATAAAAATTAAATTAATAAAATATAATTCTAATTTAATTGAAAGTATGTTTCCTATTTAATTAGGTTAAATTCTATTTTATCGCTAACAAAAATTCTAATTAAATTAAAAGTATATTATCTATTATAATTAGGTTAATTTCTAGTTTATCTCTAATAAAAATGGAATTGATTAACATATAATTCTAATTTAATTGAAAGTATATTTTTTGAATTTTAATTTTATCTCTAATAAATAAAATAAATTAAAATTCTAGTAATGATTTTGTTAAAAATATATGTTTTCTCTTTTAATTAGGTTTACTTATATTTTATCTTATATAAATCAAATTAGATAACATAATTTTATAAGTCTTATTATATTAAATTAATTAGTAGATATTTAAAATTAATAAATTTTATGAAAATAGGAAAATTATATAATTTGTTTCAAAAGTAGATATTTTTATGAATTCAAAATTAATAAATAAAAAGTAGAGCATATAATATTATAATAATAATGTAGGCGGCAGGGTTTAGCGCGCACCCAAGTGTTTGGCGATCACAGCACTGTGTGGGCTTGAGACCCACCTGAAAATACGATATAGGTTTTGGGCCTATTTAAAGATGGAGTCGCCACCCGGATAAAAGCCGGGACACACTGTACAGCAACTGGATTCCACGGAGGTTTTCAGAAGTCGTCATCAGATATCAGGTTCAGAAACTAAGTATAAGCGTTTGAATGCTTACCCAACCTTACGATTGGCCTCCGTTTGTATTTTGCATTTTATTACATTTAATTATTTCCTCATTTACATTCAAAATTGAGCTTGCCTTCATCCACTTTACAAGTTTTATAGTTAAGTTCAAGTTTGCATATTAATTTAATTTCATACTTTTAAGGTCCCAACATTCAACAAAAATAAAATAAATAAATATTTACAACCATACATTCAAAATCAAATGGGGGAAGGGATTAAGAATTACAATGCTTTGGGGAAAAATAAAAGAATAATATATAAAAAATAAACCAAACATATATTAAAAGTAAACTAATGATAAACTATTTACACAAGTGAAATGCTCTAAAGAGTTAGCTAACAAAAGTGACTACTCAATGATGGATATCATCAAGTAATTTCCTACAATACGCATATGGTTAGTTCCTTTTTCAAAGCACAAAATCATATACAACAATATTTACAAGTAGTGTTCTAAAAAGGAGTTTTCATGTTACAAGCTAAAGAAATCCTCAAATAACCAAGATAATTATTATCATGTTATGAAGTAATTATGTATAAAGACAGAAAGAGCATGTGGAGTGATCATTATAGCAAAAATTAATAAAAGGAGAAGAGCCAGATGACTGGTCGACCTGTCAATATGGCAATCGCCTTTGTGAAAAGGCAATCGCCTCATTGGCAAAGGGCAATGCCTCATCATCAGGCTTCCTCAATGCATTCAAAATAATAGATCATGCAGAAATGAATAAATAGAGAGGCCAAGTTACCTAAAGGCCTTTCAATGTGGTGATCATCTCTATGAAGAGGCGATCGCCTCATTGATAGGGGTGAAGAGGCGTCGCCTGATCAACGGGGTAACTCAACTCTCAAGACAATCAAACTTCTATCCTAAGCAAGTGATACTCATACACATGCATTAAACAGGTTTCGAATTACATCTATATGCAATAATTTACTGGATCATATCAATGAAATAGTGTAACAAACAAAATAAATTGAAAATATACATAAAGTATACCAACTACTTAGTCACATGCAAAATAAACACAAAACAAAATGGTGAAGTTATAAAAATATACTTGGATGCAAGATTTTACTAAAGTGATGGACCCTTAAAGATGTGTTTTTGAGTGTGATCTCCACTTCGGTATGATTTTCACCTTGACATAAGCTTTTCTCCTTTCTCTCGTAAGGAATGTAGACTTGCTTTGGCTTGGTTTTTCCTTCCTTCCTCAAGAACGTCATTCTGTGTTTCTTTCATAACTCTCCTCTCTTCTTTTTTTTTAACAAATGGTTCCTCCTTTTTTTTTCTTTTCTCTCTCTCTCTTTTTTCCTTTTATTCCCCACTTTGCCCATGCCCCTAAGCCTTCTAGCTCATCATAAGCCTCCATAAACCTTTTCTTCTCCTCAAAAATCTCTTCCTCACACAAAATCAAGTCTGGGGTATGGGGCCCACACCACTTGGCCACCATATAGTTGCATTAAATGCAGCTACAAGTGATCTGCCACAGAGGCGGTGCCTCTACGATGAGGCGATCACCTCTATGATGAGGCAATTGCCTCTGCGGCAGCTGCCAAAGAGGCAATCACCTCATTGTACTGAGATGACGCCTCTTTGGCCCAAGCCTATGTTGGGCCAAGCGAGCCTGGGTTATTTTTAGACAATTGGGCTAAGTTTTAGGCTTTTAGGCTTTCAAGTCCACTTCTCATTAGAGATTCAGGTTTTGTTCTTATGTCCAAGCTTCACATTCTCATCATTGGGCTTAACATCAGGTCGGTCAAACCGAGCATTCCTAATTCATCCCTTAATATAGGCCAACCGAATCGGGTGTCAATAGTTTTCCCCCTGATTTTTTTAAAAATCAAATGCATGCAATGACCATTTTTTGAAAAATCACATGCACAACAATAAGACGAGCAACATACCTGACTCTTAGGTTTCACCCGAGAGATGAATCCTTCAATTCTGAAACATAACCGTGATCCTCGAGTTTTCCTGGCCCGATCAGCCACTCATTAATATTTGATAAAGTATTTGAAGACTGTTAACCTTGAGTTTTCCTGGCCCGATTACTATTTCACTAGGGACATAGACTTATGGGTTTTCCTGGCCCAATCATCAGTCACCTAAAACATGATTCTCGAGTTTTTCTGGCCCGATCATCACTTAACCTCGACTTTGGTTCTTGAGTTTTCTTGGCTCGATCATTATTGGGGATGTGATTCTTGAATTTTTCTAGTCTGACTATCACTTCCTCGAGGATACAGACTTCTGAGTTTTCCTGGCCTAGTTGTCGTTTATTTTTTACTTCAGGGATAATACCAGAACAGTCATCTCGATCTTCGAGCTTCGAGGATTCAAACTTGAACAACTCTTTCTTTGAGCTTCGGGGATTCAAATCTAAACAACCCTTTCTTTGAGCTTCAGGGATTCAAATTTGAACAACCCTTTCTTTGAGCTTCGGGGATTCAAATCTGAATAACCCTTTCTTTGAGCTTCAGGGATTTAAACCTGAACTACCCTATCCTTGAGCTTCGGGGATTCAAACCTGAATAGCCTTGTCCTTAAGCTTCAGGGATGCAAACCCTTGCAGCCCTATCTTTGGGCTTCAGGGATTCAAACCCGAACAACTTTGTCTTGCCATAGCGTAAAACTTGGGTTTTCTTAGCCCACACATTGTTCGTCTTAATTCATGAAGCTCAGGTTTTCCTAGCCCGATCTTCCTGAAACTTCATTTAGGCGACTTTTATTCCTAAACTTCAATTTCTCAATGCATAAAAATAATGCCCTTTTTTAAAAAAAAAACCCTAAACTTCCATTCACTAAAAAGGTAACTTCTCTCTACTCTTTTCCTCTTTTCACTTTTATTATTTTCCCTTTTTCTCTTTTCTTCTTTCTTTTTTCCTTTCTCTACATTAATAGTACTTCTCTCCCTTTTCTAGACAATGGAAGATGAGAGAACACCTCCTGTACCTGAGTGGGATCACATCCCACCCTCCATTAACGGTTCTCGGAGCTTAGGACTGACACGAGGAGGCTTGATTCCCCTCCTGGCAGATCTAGGGTCCCATATTTATTCATCTGCATTTAGAGAGGTTAGTACCTAAATTTTCCTATAAAATTGCATTGGATCAGTGATTATTCTTGTGTATTTATCATTCTAGAACATTATTAGGTTAAACAGCTTTGAAATTTATCGCTTTGATTGTCAAAAATCAGGAACCATTGTTGTCTGCATCTTGTAGAGGCAATCGCCTCTTTAATGAGGTGATCATCTTATTAATGAGGTGATTGCCTTATCGATGAGACGATAGGCTTCTGTTAAAGAGGCAATGGTCACTCCTATAGATTTAAAGGGTATCACCTTTTCGAAGAGGCGATCGCCTCTGTGGTGAGGCGATCACTTTATTGACAAGGCGATCTATGTTAGTTACATGCCGGGACACACCCCTCTATTGCCAAGACTAATTGATCTGACTCAGCAGGCCTATGTCTTATCAAAGACAGCTTTCCCTTTCAACGAGTCAGGTAATCAGCAAAGGGCTCATTAAAGTTCTACTTTCTATAGATCTCTCAGTGACACCTCTAACTGAACATTGAGGTCGTATTGCTTGATAAAAGCGGTACATAATTCCTTCCAATCTAATTGGACATATGGTTCCAAGGTATAGTATCAGCAAATCGATGCTCCCTCTAATGAAATAGGGAACTACTTGATGATCTGGCTCTCAATTAGCTTAGTGGCTTCCATATACGTGATGTACTGCTTCAAATGCAAATGGGGATCCTCGATGCTAGTGTATTTCTTCATATCAGGGAATTTGAATTTAAAGGGTAGCGGTTCATCTTCCCTTTCCAGATTCAGATTGGCATAATCTAAGGGGGCAACAATACCCTTCTCCTTTATCATTATCTACATTTGGTTCATTGCCTTGGTCATGCTCTTAGCCCACTCATTTTGCCCCATATCTTTGGTTGGGTTTGCATTTCTTTGGTTTGATAGGTTGGCCAGTACCGTCACATCATCTTCTTCCCTTCCCCTAATTAGGATTTCCTCATCGAGATCTACAGGATTGATTGGTGGCACATTGGACGGCTATGCTAGCTGATTTTCCCTGATGAGCTTAGTAATTTCCCCCATCATCTCCCTCATCATAGACAGGCTTTCTGCCATTACTTCATCTTTTAACTATGTCTTAAATGCCTCTGGATTGAACCCTCCTGCCATTCTCACTCCTGAATTTCTAACTAAATGACCTGAACTAATCTAGACCCACCCTACTGAGCTTGAAGGATCTATAGTGCTGCAAAACCGTTTGTTAGAATGATGCATGATGTGCAAGTCCATTTTATTTTAAGAAAACTTAAGAAATGAATAAACAAAAAGATACACAAAACCAAAATGTGAAGCTTAAATGTGCAAACTTTTGCCCTTATTTCTCCTACATGCGTATTCAATGACGAGTATCTTGTCTTAGGATTTTTGACCTGGGTTTTAGTTATCAATAGGGATAACAAAACCAATGTATGCAAGATAACTCTCAAAATGATTTAGATAAGTAATGGGTCCTTTAAATAAAGCCTGAGTCCATTTCCTATGAGCCAAGATCCTTAGTACCATAAACTCACTTGTCAAGGCCCATTTAAAATGGGTCATGAATAGGCATAAGAGGCCCTTGTTGACTAGTTTATTTATAATGGGCTTTGGTTGGACACGAGAGCCCATTTTACCTTGGATCGCTTATTGATGGGCTCAAGATTTATTTTAAGGGTCCATTATATGGTATAATACACATGCATGTGGAGAAATTTCCTAAGGATAGTTACTAGATCATTACATAGGCTTGAGTTTTAGGTAAAAAGGTTTCAGCTCCCATAACGATATACATCCATATACGTCTCCCCACTCAAAGGTCAAATAATGCATATTAGTACGTGTCGTGAGTGACAATAATCAAATATTCCACCACCAGGTTTGAGTGAAACGTAGGTAGTGAAGTACTGACTATTGTCGGGTTTATTTAGGATTAAAGTGCTCATTGTGTGCAAAATATGTAGTGAATGCATAAATACATGAAGAAATAAGAAAATAATTAAAGATGATAAAACACAAAACACTGGAATCAGTTTCTCTATCCCTAGTGGAGTTGCCACTGTAGGCAGCTGGGTTTAGCACGCATCCAAGTGTTTGGCGACCACAGCACTGTGTGGGCTCGAGGCCCACTTGAAAATACGATATAGGTCTTGGACCTATTTAGAGATGGAGTCCCCACCCGGATAAAAATTGGAACACACTGTATAGCAACTGGATTCCACGAAGGTTCCCAGAAGCCGTCATCAGAGATCAAGTTTGGAAATTGGGTATAAGCGTTTGAATGCTCACCCAACCTTACGGTTGGCCTCCATTTGTGTTTTGTGTTTTATTACCTTTAATTATTTAATTATTTTCTCATATACATTCAAAATTGTGCTTGCCTTCATCCACTTTCCAAGTTTTATAATTAAGTTCAAGTTTGCACATTAATCTAATTTCATACTTTTAAGGTCCCAACATTCAACAAAAATAAAATAAATAAATATTTACAACCATACATTCAAAATCAAATAGGGGAAGGGATTAAGGATTATAATGCTTTAGGGTAAAATAAAAGAATAATATAAAGAAAATAAACCAAACATATACTAAAAGTAAACTAATAATAAACTATTTACACAAGCGAAATGCTCTAAAGAGTTAGCTAATGAAAGTGACTACTCAATAATGGATATTATCAAGTAATTTCCTACAATACGCATATGGTTAGTTCCTTTTTCAAAGCATAAAATCATATATAACAATATTTACAAGTAGTGTTCTAAAAAGGAGTTTTCACGTTACAAGCTAAAGAAATCCTTAAATAACAAAGATAATTATTATAAAGACAAAAAGAGCACGTGTAGTGAGCATTATAGCAAAAATTAATAAAAGGAGAAGAGCCAAACAGTTGGCCGGCCTGTCAATATGGCAATCGCCACATTGGCAAGGGGCGACACCTCATCATCAGACTTCCTTGATGCATTCAAAATAATAGAATCATGCAGAAACAAATACAAGAAGAGGCCAAGTTACTTGGAGGCCTGTCAATATGGTGATCGTCTCTATGAAGTGGCGATCGCCTTATTGATAGGGGGCAATGCCTCTATAAAGAGGCGTTGCCTGATCGACAGGGTAACTCGACTCTCAAGACAATTAAACTTTTATCTTAAGTAAGTGATACTCATACACATGCATTCAACAGGTTCTAAATTACATCTACATGCAATAATTTACTAGATCATATCAATGAAATAGTGTAACAAATAAAATAAATTAAAAATATACCTAAAGTATACCAACTACTTAGTCATATACAAAACAAACACAAAACAAAATGGTGAAGTTATAAAAATATGCTTGGATGCAAGATTTTACTAAAGTGATGGACCCTTAAAGATGTGTTTTTGAGTATGATCTCCACTTGAGTATGAGTTTCACCTTGACACAAGCTTTTCTCCTTTCTCTCGTAAGGAATGTAGACTTGCTTTGGCTTGGTTTTTCCTTCCTTCCTCAAGAACGTCCTTCTATGTTTCTTTCAGAACTCTCCTCTCCTCTTCTTTTTTTCAGCAAATGGTTCCTCCTTTTTTTTTCTTTTCTTTCTCTCTCTTTTTTCCTTTTATTCCCACCTTGCCCATGCCCCTAAGCTTTCTAGCTCATCATAAGCCTCCATAGCCTTTTTCTTCCCCCAAAAATCTCTTCCTCACGCAAAATCAGGTCTAGGGTGTAAAGCCCACACCACTTCGCCACCATGGCTGCAACTGCAAGCAGTCTTCCACAAAGGCGGCACCTTTACGATGAGGCAATTGCCTCTGCGACAGCTGCCAAAAAGGCGATGCCTCAGTGCACTTTGGCCCGGACTTATGTTGGGCCAAGTGGGCCTAGGTTATTTTTAGACAATTGGGCTAAGTTTTGGACTTTTTAGGCTTTCAAGTCCACTTCTCATTGGAGATTCAAGTTTTGTTCTTATGTCCAAGTTTTACATTCTCATCATTAGGCTTGACAACGAGCCAGTCAAATCGAGCATTCCTAATTCGGCCCCTAACATGGGTTGATCGAATCGGGTGTCTACAAATAATAATCATTTTTAGATATTTTAAACAAATTTAACAAAAAAGAGTTAAAATTAAGTTAATTAATATTTATTATTTAATTATTAGTTGAACTTAAAAAAAATTACATTAACTTAATTTTTGAGTAAATAAAGTATTAATATTAAAGAAATAAAGTGTCATAACTTAAATAAAAAAATTTACTAAAATTATAATAAATAAAAAATTTAATGGAGTTGTAATATATATTGTTATATAAAGAAATTATAAATTTTTTATTAAAAAATAATTAATAATTTTTTTATTATTTTATGATTAATTATAATCATAATATTTTCTTATATGAAATTATAGAAAAATTAATTATAAAAAATATATAATTAATTCTTTTTTATTATCTTATGATTAATTATGAATATTTATTTTTTTATATGAAAATTTATCAAAATTGTAATGAATGATAACAATATTAAGTTAATATCAAATTGTTATAAATAAATAACACTATTATTAGTTTTAAAATTTTTATTTATTAATAATAATAATAATTTGTTTAATAGTTTATTTACTATATGTATTACAAATCTTTAAAAAAATTATCTATATATAAAACATGTAATTATTTATTAGTGTATATATATATATATATATATATATATATTCGGATTGATCGGGGAATGATTTGTCTTCTTCGAACCGTGCCCCAAAATTTAAAAATTTCTCACCTAATGGGTTGAACTGAGCAACTTCCACCAAGCGGGCCGAGCCATTGCAAACTTTGGGTGCATGTTCGGGTGAGATTGCGAAAACGGGCGGATCTTGCATAGCCCGACTAGCTAGTCCCTAGTGACTGACAATGCAACAATCTTAATAGTTCTTAGTGAAACGATTGGATATGACAAATTTATTCAAAAAAAAGGAGAAGGTTTTAATAAAAATTTCTGTAATCATGTTAGGCACTGCAAGCGCAAGACCCACAGGATGGCGAGTCAAAAATAAAAAGGAGAATTGGTATTTGTTAATATGTTATATTACTTCATTTTTAATATTTTAAAAAATATTTATTTATCTCTGATATTTACAACAGTTAATATTTATTAATCATTTTTTAGAATGAAATAGTAAATAATTATGCAGATGTCAGGATGATAAATATTTTTTTAAATATTAAGAATGAAATATTATAATAGATCAAAACACAATTATCCCAAAATAAAATCTTCATGTGAAAATCTGAAGGATAAACAAGCTCAATCCAGCAATAACTAAATAACCAAAAAATAGGCAAACCAGCCAATGTTTACAATCTCGAGATAGCTATTTTTTTTTTTCTTGCAACTACTAAATCAAATATCATACAATCAGGTGCAAATCTCTACTTGCACCAACAAGCATGGAAGAAATAAACAACATTTATTCTTCTCTATATCTAAACCAAATAATAATAATAATAATAATAAAATTCTTTAAGACGAAAATGAAAAATATTATGAAGAAACACCAAGAAAAAGCACATTTAGGATTAAATACAGAATCCGGATATGGTGTATACTGGTTTGCCCCAAACGAAATAAAATTTAAATACAGTTGAAGTTCTCTCCCATGGAATCAACCACCAAATGCGGTGGGCTAAGGAAGGAGAAAACGAAATTAATGAGAATGCAGGAGCACAACGGCAAAAAGCTCAGTTTTTGTGAGAAGACAAATCAGCTGGGATAAAGAAAAGGAAATTCTTCATTAAAAGAATCTAATCGAACATGAAATTGGAAAACTTCCTCTTAACCTTCAAAAAATATGCAAACCAAAAAGAACAGAGTTGTTTTTAAGTAACAGAGGGCTACTACTCATATAGATGGGCATATTCTACACTCTCCTCAGTTTAACTCCTTCAATCTTCTCTTCAGTGCATCCATTGATTTCTTTCGTGCGCTTTGCTTCGTATTTCTGTTTGAAAGACTGCCAAATATTCCTTCAGGAGAATCCTTGAATTTTTCAACAATGCAGGCTACTTTCTTATGATCCAAAGTATTGTAATTTCTCTCCCTTATCACAGGATTCATGAAGTTCTCTGCTTGACTGCTGGACAAAAGGTTAATCAATTGTCTAGCTTCTATCAAGCAGCCCCTAAAACTACCTTCTTTGTATATTTCACCGAGGCCAGTGCTGTGAAACCTTTCATCAGCAAAATTCTCTAGCACAGTTAGATCATTGTTGAGAACCGAAACAACATTAGCATTGAATCTCTTGACACTATCACTGAGAAATGCAGCAATAATGGAATTTGAAATATGCTCCAGAGCACCACTTCCAACCTTGTATTGAGCATCCAAAGGTAAAATTTGTTGCGCTGTTGAAAGAAGTGTATCAAGGTATATTACTACCTCATTCATATACTCATTCCCATTTTGTGATTGCTCCTCTGAAGTCCAATTGATATTTTCTGTAAGTGCCATGAATTCATCCAACTTGGTGTTCACCAAATTCAGCAAACCAAGATATGCTGCATCCCTAGAAGTCTTCAGAACCACTTTGGCAGTTAAAACAGACTGAGGTCTCTCAACGGATCTGACTGGGATACCACATAGTTGGGCTGCATGTCGAATAAAAAAATCACAAGCTCTTTCAAGAACAGATATGTTTGCAGCAATCTGCATGGCTTGAGAGACGCCAACTGCTCCACTGTGAATTGTACTTAAGATAACTTCATTTAACACATCAATCAACAGCTTATCCAAATACTTTTTCACAACATCATATAAATTAGTATGCATTCCATAAGACAAGTAATCAACAGATCCCTTGATGAATGATCTAACAATGCGGCAAGTATCTGGTACCATGGACGAGAATGGTGCAATATAAGGGAATGCTGGCATTATATCTGTGGTCTGGAGATGAAAGGACAGGACATTATTCTCATAATCAGTGTCCTTTTTCATTATCATCTGCTCATAGGTGTCATTGCCAAGAACATTAATAATTTGCTCCCGACACTCCCCCAAAAGAAGCTCATGGTACTTGTCACGGCTATTGTTAAGTGCCTCAATAATTTGGCCCACGTCATAACCGTATTGTCTAAGGGTTGCCCCAAGAAGAGTGATATAATCCTTCACCAAAAGAAGATGGGTAGCAGAATCCATACGAGCAAACTGTTCCTCCAAAACCGAAGTCATTTTGGTTACAGCTGTTTCCCACATTGTCTCAACCTGATCACTTAACAAAAGACCACCACCAGTCCTCAAGACCCGATCTTCCACTAAAAAGTATCCTGCAATTTGAGCCAAATATGTCTGGTAAGATTCAATAAATGGTTGAGAGGAAGAGATTTGCAGGTCTGAGTTGAGCTGCAATAGTCGATTCTTATAGTAATATTCACGAAACTGCTCTTGGATTCCAAGGCATGTGTGAATATGATATGCCCGATACAGAGGAGTAAGATCAAACTTCAAAATTGAATCCTCATCAAGTTCCTCAACATCCAAAGTATAAACAAAATCTCCTAACCCTGAAACATTTTGTTCCTCTGCTTTTCTCTGATATTCCAGCATCTCTTCATCCCTCTGGCGAGCTGATGCAGAATGGCCAATTGCTGTTTGCCCAATATCCTTTGCAGAACTTCGTACATGAACTAGCCATCCATTAAATTGACTAGTCACTTTCTTCTCAACATGTGATTTTATCACTGGAATGGTCTTGTCTATTGTCATTCTTAATGTCTTCATAGGAATGTTCTGCAAGTAATTTTTCTCAATTAGATCAACTGTTTTTAATGCAGGGTAAAACTGGCCTTCAGCCATGTGATTGTTACACTTGGCACAAAGTTCCAACACTTGAAGACAAATCTTTGACATTTTGATAGCCTCAGTCACATTCTTCTTGATTGAATAAGATTCAAGAAGTTCCTCAAGTTTGATCAACAAAGCACTCCCTACCTCTTGCAGTCTAAAATTGTCACTTGCAAGCTCACTTTTTAACTCTTCAGCATCAACAAGGACACCACGAAGTTCATCAACTGCAAGAATGAATTCTTCATAATGGCTCTTGCAAAGGTCCTCAATCTCAGCTTCCTTCTTCTTCACAACACCTTTGAGCTGATGAAGGAGTGATTCAGGTCTCCCCATTTCAAATACATGCCTCACAATTGGACCCAAATCATCTCCATTGCCAATTAGGGTTGCAAGGACTAAATCCTCTCCCCCATCCCCATTCTCTACAACGGTTCTTCTCTTGGGTTTTGCATCCATTGTCTTTCACAAAAGCCTAACTAATCAAAGACGAAACAAATCACTACACTAAAATATATCTACTCTAAGCAAATAAGAAAAATACAAAACAAAAACAAGAAGAATAGCTTTCTGATCTACATTCATATGCTATTGTTATTATAATTTTAATTTCTTTGTAATCATGTCAGGCATTCCGTAGGCACCATATAAGAATGATTAAAGATATTCATTTCTGGCAAAGGAGCTAAATGCCTTCCTGTCAAATGACGACTGAACAAACAATATTCACAAGCAATCAATAAGAATCTGATATAAAGGGAGTGTTTAAACAACCAAATTTAGAAGATTTGAATCATAAAGGAAAGCCCCATATTCATCTATAGTAAATGCACTTTCCAACACCACCTTCGACAGGAAGGACAAGAAGAATCTAAAATGGACTATTTTTAAAGGGTTTTGCTCAAATAAACCCAGTGAACCTGGAATTCATCGAAGACAAACTTAATGAAGATGATAACAGGACAGCCACTTTTCGGTTTCTAGGTGAAGAAACACAGTTAACAATGACATTTAAACAAACAAAAATAATAATACAGAACCATCATAAGAGACAGAAAAAATATGCAAAATCAAGAAACACAAACAGAAACAGCGACAAATCAAAAGACAGAAAAAATAGAGAAGAAAAAAAAAACCAGAGACAAATTTGAATAGAAAAGGTAGAATTTGATTCTTAAAGGAAACTTACGGGGAGAAAAGATTGTTTCTTCAGAACCTATCTCACTCTGTGCAAAGGCAAACAAGATATGAAATGGAAAATTACTCTTTTTCTGTTTTGTTTGTTTGTTTAAATTGGTTTTGCTTTGTATTAATCACTCCGATTATTGTATTATATCTTTCCGCTTCGGTTGTTCTGTTTCAAAAATAAAATTAAAATAAAATAAAACCAACCTTGTTTTTCAAGGAGAAAGTAGCCCAACCAACCTTAGATTTGGATACAAATAGTTAAAGGGAAAAGGTAAAAAACACCCTTTTGGTTTTACCTTAACCTCACTTAACCCTATAATGTTTTCGAAAGTTTTAATACACCCATATCGTTACTAAAACGAAACAAAAATACCTCTCCAACTAACAACGTTAACAATCAATTTAATACCCATTAAAAGTTGTTGATGTGGCATATAGGGCCCACCAACTTGGACATGGAGATAAATTAAATGTTATTAGTGTGGCATGTGGAGCCCAATAGATTGTACATGTAGACAAATAATAAAAAAAATTTCAATTGAACATTAAATCCCTACCCATCACAAAGCTCCAATGAAAATGCCCCTTTTTCCCCAAATTAAGAAGAACCCTAAATTTGCTTCAATTAAATTGAAAGATCCTGAGTAACCAACATTTAATCGAAATATGAGCATGGCTTCTTCATTATCTTTGATAGTAAGATCTTAAAGGGTTAGTTTAATGGATAATGATTATCCTGAACCTGCAAAATATTGCCATTGCAAAATAAGAGGGTGTAGGGCAAAGGCTCCTCGATGGACCTCATAGACTGAAAGAAATCCAGGCCGAAGATTCTAAAGTAGTCCTTATTATGAGGTAAGTAATTTTTCAGAATTTTATTCAAAATTTATGCCTATTGATTGGTTGGGTGACAATCAGTTAGGAAAAAAAAAGCAAAAGGACTGTGGCTCTAATGTAGGCTACAATTATTTTGAGTGGCATGATATGCCAATGAATGAAAGGGTTAAAGAGGTGTTGAATGACTTGAAAAAACATAGGGATGAATTACTGATGGAAAACATGAATTTACAAATGATGAAGATTGACACTGTGACTGTTGATGATGAAGTGGCTGAAATTTGGTGTGAGTTAAGAAAATTGAAGAGAGCTTATATAGATGAGCATTTAGAAGTTCAAATTGCCCAAAAGAAGATGAAACTGACATTTGTGGTTACTATAAGATCCTGGATGTTATTGTTGTATATAGTGTATAGATTAATAAGTAGTTAGGAAATTTTGGTTTTATATTGATGAAATCAACCATGTATTAGTTTATTAGTTACCCTCTTTTGTTCTTAGTATGGGATGCTGAATAAATAATGTTGTGATGTAGTTCAGTTAAGTAACTTGATTTTGCTAAAGTGTTGTACTCAGCCACTCCATTTGCTCTATAATAAAAATTATGTAATCTTATAATACAATCAGCTTCTGAGATATAACTATGTTGCATTTCTAATATCACTTGAGTTATGTATATAAATTTCTAACAAGCATGGAAAATTAATGACAAAAATATACAAAGACACAACTGAAAATGCAAAATATATATTGTATTTGTGCATATTGCACTGTACACATGTCTTTAAAAATAGTTTTAGTAGTAGGGGTAATCATTTAAAATGAAAAAAAAAAAGTTAGAATAGCCATTCAGGATGGGTACATATATTTATAGCATGAAATATAGATTTGCCCTATACACAAAAATAGTCTTAGAAAAAAGTACATCATTTGCTCCATTATTTGAGCAAATCAAACAAAAAAAAACCCCATTTAGCATCAATTTCCAAAAGTTTTCAGTTAATGTTCTACTGCTTTCTAGTTTTTATTTACTACCTTATCCTAATCAATTGATCCCTTTGCTATTGTAGTTATGTCGAAGTTATTGATGGGCCTCCATTCCATTGTAAACCTAGAGTTGTAAAGAAGATCTGTGGCTTGACTCATGGTAAATCCATCTCTAGTGTCACGATCCAAAACAGGGGCCATGACTGGCGCTAGGGAATGGGAATTCTTTCGAATCCGGAACCCGTAGCAAGCCTAAAAATAAAATAAACATGCAATAATAATAATAACAATATCAAATTTGCAACGGAAATAAAAATCATAAAAATCATAATATTATTTTCACCAACTGGATTTAAGTTAATTCTCAACTCATCACATAGATATAAAATTTTTCAATACAAATCCAGTTCAGATAATACAATATCTCACATAAATAAAATACATAAAATCCCTCAATTTAATTCACAATTACTGCAGTGTCTAGATTATAAAAATAAGACTCAAGTAAGCAGTTTACACAAAGAAGCCGGGGCGGAAGAAATCCAACGTATCGGCCTGCTATTGAGGTCTGAAGATGTTGACTCTCCTGAAAAATTATCAACGGAGGGGAGTCAGACCTCACTGAGTGAATTACTATAATATATATACATACACACTAAATGACAATGCATACAATCAACAGTATATATATATCTAATATATATACAGGTAAATACACACAGATGCAATAAAATCATTTTATATATATTTGATTGAAAATCACAGTTTATGAAGGATCAAATAGAACCCTAAGATATCGCAACCTTGAAAATAGTGTTAGACAACACTCTAGCCACACAGGCTCACTTATTCCAAATATATCCACTTAATCCATTTAGACAGTAGACTGACCCCGAGACACTAAGTCAACCGAGCTCCAGCAGTCTGACTGCCAGTGTGATTGGCCCCGAGACACTTGGTCAACCGAGCTCCAGCAATCACACCCAAATCACATCACACATCAAATAATCAATTCCAATCAATATCCACTAATGGTTAGTAATATAGCCTAAATACTATAGGCGTACCGGTACGTACTCGGTCCTAGTGCTGCCCACTAGGTAGCACGTTCTATCGATATCCTTCATTAATAATATAAAACATTCATTCACAAATAAATGATGCATGAATTTAAATAAAATAACAATATAAACCATATATATATCGGAAATATACCAAAAGTAAACCAGGTATATTTCGAGTATATATATACGTCAAATAATTCCAATCAAATTATAAATTAAGCTAGAAATATATTTAAAAACATTTTAAATATGATTTACTAATAAAACATGCATATAATTTAATATATACCAAAAATATACTTAAATACAAATCACATTATTTATGCATATTTAATCAAAACAAAACATATATTTCTAAATCATGCATCCTAAAGCATGTATATATAGTATAGTAACTCACAAATTAGTGCGCTCCACGAGATGGATCCGACGGGCCTGGTCCACTAGCCCTCGGTCTCAGCGCAACTAAACAAATAATAACGACAGAAATCAGAATAACCCTAACAGAAATCCTATAATTCGATCTAGAGTATTAAACACAGAATCAGAAATTAGGGTTCGACCAGATATCACGTTTTACGAGAATTCTATCAAAAATTCGACAGAACCTCCCCTGTAAAACGGATATCTCTCCTCAAAGAGTAGAGCCGACCCTGCAAAGAAACACACTTCGAAAAATAAGTTCAACACTTAACCACAACCCCTCGGTCGAACTCCAGACTACAATCTACCGACCGGGGTTCACAAACACAGAACAATTTCAGAAATACCAAAAATACCCTTATATCATAGATATACATTTTATAAGTAGAAATTACATAATTAACCGTAAAACACTGTAAAAACCGATAAAAACTCATTTTATTAGAAAAACCGTATATTATATATATAATTAAAAATAATTCACGAAAAGTAGTTTTAATTAGTTAAAAATACTAAATAATTTTTAGAAATCATTTTTATACCTTAAATAACTATTAAAACCAATTAAATTACATTTTTAGCCAATTTTTTATAAAATTACCAAAATACCCCTATATATATAAATATACTAAAATTACTTCAAAAATTCACCAAATTTTATACAATTATCCAAAATTAATTTTCTCAACATATTTATCAATAATATCAATAATTAAACTCAATTTACCAATTAATTTCAAATAAAAACATAATTAACCCTAATTTCCCAAATTACATAAACTTCAATAATTCAAAATAAATACATAGAAATTCATAAAAATTCCAAATAAATTCCTATAATTCATTTAAACACCTAATTTAACCATAAAACACAATTTCATAATTTAAATAATTAATTTACGAAAATTAGAAAATAATATTAAAATATTCAAAAATACCCAAAAATCCAAAAAATCTCCAAAAATTCCAAAAAAATTCACACATGTAGATTAAGCTACTAGGATCAACATTTGTGAAGGGAGTTTTCATGAATCAATCAATTTGAAGCTCAAAAAAATCAAAAACCCTAATATGGCCGAATTCAAAAATTTGAAACCTAAGCAAATCAAGACCATGTAAGCTCAAACCAAAGCTAGAATCACACTCACCAGAGCTCAAGGAGAAGAAAGAGACTGGCGGTGTCAAAAATGGTGGCCGGAATCATGGTCGACGGCGAGGAGAAGAATTTTGCCAAAATGGAAGAAAAGAGGCTGCCGGCGCCGGGGAAGGAGGCTACTGGCGGCGGGGAACGACTGAGGACGACGGTGGCAAGCTGGGAGGCACACCGACGGTAGGGGAACGGTGTGACAGACGGTGGTTGGTGGTGAAGGAGTGGTCGGGCACGGGGAAGGAGAAGAAGAAGAAGAAGAAGAAGAAGAAGAAGAAAAAGAAAAGAAAAGAAAAGAAAAGAAAAAGAAAAGAAAAAAAAGAAAAATAATAAAAAAAATAATTTTAATAAAATATTTGAAAAAAATTACATCCACACACTTAATATTTAATATTTTAAAATTTAATATTAATTAAAAACAATTAAATAACAATAAAACAATTAATTAATTAATAAAATATTAGGGTAAAATACTAAACCCTAATTAAATAAATAATTACATACATAGGCTCTATTTAGTAATTTAAAAATACGTATGAGTTCATGCAAGTCCGAAAATATATTTAAAATAATTAATAATAAATTATTTACGTGAAAATTTCCCCGAAAATACAAGTCCCGGGAAAATTTTACGTAAAACACTATAAATAATACACAATAATTAAAATAGGTTTTAAATACATATCAACTCATGAAAATATCATAATATATACAAAAATTATTAACACTGCATATCCCGGTATAGTGTAAAAATATTTTAAAAACACGGGATATTACATCTAGTGAATGTTATCTTCCCTGTACAATATGGCACATGAGAATGACTTTTGCTTCTCCTAAGCTGTCTCTCATTAGGAATAGGAAATCTGCAATTAGGATCAAGTTCATGCGAAACACTACCCTTTTGAGATCCTGCTACAATTACCCTCTCTGTTGGCAATCCATGCTTAAAAAAATACATAAATAATTTCCTTTAAAAAACTATTCATCATCCTTTCTATCTTTTCATAAAAAGACATTGGTAGTGAAAAAAAATTCATGACATAATTCAATATGGCTTGAACAATAGTCTTTAGAAGAATCTCCTTACTGGCTCGAGATAAAAACTTACAGTTCCAATTTTGTATTTGTTGTTCATAATTTATCCTTAATAAAATCAAGAATTTAATTTTTATTCGTACCCATAAGAGAGGGCAATCCCAAATATTTACCTTAGTCTTAAACTTTGTTAATGTTGAAGATTTATTTGATCTCATTCCTTACTATTGAATCCACATTTATACTAAAGGATATAATTTATTTATTATAGTTTATAGCTTTACCCTATTGCAATTCATAGCAATCTAAGAGTTTTTTTTATCTACATGCTCTATTGAGTAGTTGCCTTAAAGAAAAGAAAACAATTGTTAATAAACAAAAGGTGGCTAATTGGTGGAGCACCTCATAATACTTTACATTCATGAATGAGATTTATATCCTTGCATCCTCTTTATCCCTCAGAGATAAACTAAGGCATTGCGCATAGAGGAGAAAAAGAAATAGTGAAAGTGGATCGCCTTGCCATAGCCGTCAAAATGGTGTGACTCTACCTATGTCATTGTCGTTGTGAAGACTATTATATCAAACCAAAGTCACACATTGCATCATTCTACTTACTTAAACTTCATTGAATCCCAACTTCAACATTGCTTCTTGTAGAAACCTCCAATTAACTCTATTATTAATACGAACGTGGTTAACTTGTACCAAACCTATATTCAATCTTGATAACCTTGCCAAGGATCGTTCATAAATCAAGTAAAAAGAAACTTTAATTCCTAACAAGACCCTTAAATAACCTGCACTAAAGAACCTTAATTATAAAGAATTAAAGGTTGTTTAATATAAACCTAAAATTAACAAAGTCAATTTTAAGTCTAAATTAAACTAGGTTTGAATATACCAAGCCTTCACTTGATAAAATTCACTAAATTTCTTTTAAGAACAAAAAAGAAGGACTTTAACCTCATAAGAATTGAAATTTAATTTATAAAACTTATTCAAATTCGTACTACATTGATATGGCCTTTATCTATGCATGTAAACATCCTAATCCTTGAAGGAATAAGTTTTCTTACTTATTCTTAAAAACACTTATAAAGGAAAATCCTTTACTAAATAGGATCCCTTAAAAAATATAACAACTAATGATAACTAAGCTTTGAAAAGTCAAATTGACAACTCATGACAACTAAGCATTGAAAAGTTAAATTGACAACTCATGACAACTAAGCTTTGAAGCACGCCATGTCACATGTCAAGTTGGATGTTGACCATTGACTTTGACTTGTTGATTTTGGATCTGACTTTAACTTATTGATTTTGAATTTGACTTTGACTTGTTAACTTTGACTTGAAATATCCTTGAATCTTCTTACATATTTTAGAATCTTCTTGAATCTTCCTTATTGACTCCAAAATAGAAAATGACCCAAAAATTCATCCAAGCTTTGTGCTTAACTTTATTGATATGTAGACTTCACAAATGTACCCTTTTGAGGATCGTATCATTCCCTCCCTCTTAAAGATGATTCGTCCTCGAATCATACCCATCTTGTAAAGTTGGTATATTTGGATGTCCTTCGGGATCGAATACAAATATCTTGGTAGAGTGCTTCTCCTTTGAAGCAATGATGCACATAAGCAGCTTTAGAATTCCTTGAACTTGAGGACTTACTCCAAATGCAGCACTAGTATTCACAAACTTGTAAATGTTGAATCCTTATTGTTTCTTTCTAAACTTAAAACATGAATATCTTAAGTTCTTCTTACTATAATTAAAAACTCCATGGATTCCCTTGAAAGAAATAAAATATTGCAACTCTTTCTCATACTTCATGCAAGGAATGAAATCTTCAAAGGGATTGTTAACCTTGTATTACATTTCAACAACATCATCAAATGGATCTTTATATGGCACAAAGCTCTACAAAACAACTTTCAAAAAACTAGAAAAAGAAAGATTAGAATTGTTAGTATTATCATGATGAATAACCATCTTCTTTTCCTTCATAATGCTTTCAATCTCTAGTTTCCTCTTTTGTGCACAAACTTCCAAATTTCCCTCTTCATGGTGCATATACTCTTCATGATCACAATATGCACTCTTGACAACTCCTTGGTTAGTTAATACTTCTACAAGTTCACTAGGTTGCTTAAAAATTTATGCACACTCCTTATTAACTTCAATATCTCTTTAAAAAATCTGTAATTTCTCATCAATTTCTTCATTAGGCTGCACACACTTGCCATTATCTTTATCTTCTTACAATATTTCATCAAGGCGTTTGGCATTATTTTTCTCCAACACCTCCATAATTTCTTCATTAACTATTTTCTCTTCAAAATCATTGTTCACACTTTCTTCATTAACCAAGACATGAATGTTGTCATCCTCCTTAATAACCTGACTGTTTACTTCAATGCATAATTGCTCTTCATATTTCTCACCATGCTCAATCAACCCTTTTTCAACACTTAACTCACTCAACTCAGTTTTAACACCCAACTCCCTCTTTTCTTTTCTCTCATCACGTCTCTCAACAACTTCAACATTCCTTGAACTTTGTTTATGCCCATCAAAGTGATTATGCCAATCCTTATAATAATGATTTGGCACAAACCTCTTTTATATGATAGTATTCATCTTTTGCCATGTAGAGATGGGTTCTTCTCCACAATACCTCCTTCAGACTACTAATTGATTCTACCAAGCTAATGCATAGCCCATGAACACACTGATTGCAAGCTTGACTTTTTTTTTCCTCATAGTAGTTATGGCAATTAAACATAAAATCTACCTTCTTTTCCCATGCTAGATATGCTTCAAGATCACTTCTGCCGTGGAAATTAGGTATCTTCATCTTTATGCTCCTAAGATTGTTATCTTGCTTATTAAGCCCTTGAATGCTCTTATTTTGAATTTGACTTTGACTTAGAATATTCTTGAATATTCTCATATCTTCTAGAATCTTCCTTATTGACTCCAAAATAGAAAATGATCCAAAAATTCGTCCAAATTTTGTACTTGACTTTATTGATGTGTAGAATGTACAAATTTACCCTTTTGAGGATCATATCAATTATAAGCATTGGAGATGCCAATTCTTTAAAGCAATATAATTCACCTTGTCTTGTTTCTTTCTCTATTTTATTTTATTAGAATTTAGGGATTAAATTATTTTATTTTTATAAAATAGAGTGACTTAAATGTATTTTAATATAAAAACTTAATAAAAAATTTAATAGAGTGACCTAAATGTTCACATGATTAAAATTAAAAAAATATAAAAATCTAATTTGCAAATGAGAGGTTGGAGAATATGAATTAAGTTATTGCTTATAAGAATCAAATTTTAAACTCTTCTGTTGTTGGTTGGAATAATGTCCAAAACTGTACCAACACACATCAGGCAGCTCTTCTTACAGTTAAAAAAAAATATAATTTCAAAATCTTAAACATTTTTCTTTTAACTTTATAATAGAATTGTAAAAATATATATTAGTATATAAATTTTATTTATTTGAAATGTAGTTAAAATTTTAATGTAATTTATTGTTCTACAACTTTCATATAATTATGAAAGTAATTTTCAATAGATCAATATAAAAACAATTAAGTGCTAGAATATTAATATTATAGTTTTAAATAGCTTAACAACTAATGTAAAAATAAAAAATTGACTATAAAAATACCTTTGATTAAAGGAAAAAAACTAAGATTATTGAATTATTACTCCTAAAAAAATAAGACTTGAGTTATTATTATGATTTTGAGGGTAATTACTTTTATTCTTATATTTAGCAATATTACACTATGCATCTTTAATATTTACACAAAAACAATTGCAAGTTTCTATTGTTGGGAATTGTGGTGCATACACGCAGAAAAATAAAAAATTTAATCATAAAATTATTTGCAATATTCATGCAAGTTGATTAAATCATAAAAGAAATATACTATTTTTATTTTTCAATAATAATATTTTAATTATTTTGATTTTATTTTAATAATATTCAATATATTTTTCTTTCAAATTTAATATATATAAGTGAAAAAAATTTAAATAAAAAAATAAATTTAATATAAAAAGAACATTTAAATCAATATACTGATTAAAATGAAACATATAAACATATTAACGGCACCCTTTTAAGAAATTTTAAAATATATCCATTCTTTATTAATGAATAATTCTTATTAGTAGAAAAATTTATTCCCATTTGCATATAAATATAAACTTTTAACCAATCAAATGCCAAAAAATTGGAACTGGGCATTCCAATTCTCATTGGAATTCGGATTTCCAGCCTTCATGAAACAAACACGCTAAATGTAGTTAAAGTGTTGTCGTTTACAGCCGGTGTCTCATCCATTAAGCGGATAAGAAATAAGGGCGGAAGCCCATCTCGTCCCATCCATCCCTGAAACCAAACCTATCTCTCGCCAACTCTGAAATGGCAACTGCTTCACTCTCTCCATTTTTCTCAACTTCCACATCTCCAAAATTTCCTCTCAGAACCTTAACGACAACTAGCGCTGCTACTATTGTGTGTCAGAATCGAACAAACTTAACTCCAAGGAGACAAATTCTGAAAGGAATTGCATTGTCTCCTCTCATTTTTATAAAAGAAACTCAAATTTCAGAAGCTAGAGAGGTTGAAGTTGGCTCTTACTTACCGCCTTCCCCATCTGATGCTTCCTTTGTCCTCTTCAAAGCTTCGCCAAAAGATACTCCTGCTCTTCGCGCAGGTTCTTATCTAAACATTTATGTCACTTGAGCAACAAAGGTTTTCCTTTGTTTGTTTTTTTTTCCCTTTACATGATAGCAGCATCAGCTATGTCCTTTGATAGTTCCTGCTGTTTAAGGCATGTTTTGTTATGTTTTGACGATAAATGCAACACCCAGAACGGGATTTTATTTTATCCAATTTTCTTTTATCATATCCTTTTGACATTATGTATGAATTGGTTGAATTTAGTGATTTTAGCCAGAAGTGATGTTAAATTTCTATTAAGATTGCATCATATGTAGTTTGTTACCTCATAAATAATGTCCGGATGTTTTATTGCTATGAGCAAAGTTAAGTCTCTTTCAACTCAACTCAAAGGATATCCCAGTGGGGATGGCAGATAAATTTCAGGTGAAGAGATTAGTTTGTACCTTTTTTATTTATACTCTAATGATATTTGAAATTTAGTTTCTTGCAGGAAATGTGCAGCCATACCAGTTTATCCTCCCACCAACATGGAAGCAAGCTCGTGTAGCAAATATATTGTCCGGCAATTACTGTCAACCCAAGTGTGCAGAGCCTTGGGTTGAGGTAAAATTTGAGGATGAAAGGCAGGGAAAAGTCCAAGTTGTAGCTTCTCCTTTGATAAGGTTGACCAACAAACCTAATGCCACAATTGAAGAGATTGGAACTCCTGAAAAGGTGATTGCTTCACTTGGTCCTTTTGTAACCGGAAACTCATATGATCCAGATGAGCTCTTGGAAACATCAGTTGAAAAGTTTGGAGACCAAACGGTACTATTTTATTCTTTTAGCTCACGCTAGAGAATTCTCACTGCATTCTTTTTGTTTTTGTGGTGGAAAAAGAAAAGAAAACTTAAAAAGATTCAGAAATGATAAAATTTCTCAATGACCAACAGAGTTATGTTGAAGACATTAAAGAAAATTCAGTGAAAATGTATCATGCCTGCTTAAAATGCACATCTTCAAGTTCCTTTTCGCTTGATTCTTAATGCAAATCTATTTCTATAAATATTATGTTCCAATTTTAATCTCCCCATGCATGTGAATTCAACCATAATTCTGTGTAAGAAGCATCAATTCATTAAAGAAAACTGAAAATAGGGACATGTGAAAGATAGGCATAAGAAATCAGCATCCTTGCCAAGCATCTAGACCTGGCAACAGTCTAAATGTTGTAAATTGCACACAATTAATTTGCTTTGAATTGCTCCAGGCTCGGTAATAGCCATTTAACAGAGGCTGAACACAAATCTTCTATATGCCCAACATTCCATGCATCCTTGTTTTTCTTTCCTTTGGCTTGGTCCTGTTATATATATGTATATATATGAGGGAGAGTTGATTTGCTTAATCTTGCAACATCTTTTACGATAGTACTAATCAGTGTGAAGGAAAACTTTTACATTGTTATGTGTTGAGTAATGAAGCCAGTAGATGCTTCAAAACTCCTTTAACTGGTACCTTGTTTTCCTGTGTCAATAATGAGCAATTTTTAATTCAATGTCACAACAGTAGCAACAGCACCAACAGCTCTCTATTTTATTATTGTAACAAAGTGAGAAGCAACTTTGCTTTTTTGTACCAGTTTATACTTAATCTATAACCATTCGTGAGCACTGGTAGTAGGATTCACTGAAAGCATTCTGGAATTCACATACATTGAGAAACTAGAGCACAACGCATGCCTGTAAATTTGGTTTTGTGATTTGGAATGTCCAAATAATTTGAAAGATTGATTCTAGCATTATACATTTTACTATACTTGGAGAATTGAAAAATGACTTGACACTCAAAACGTGTCCAATTGGTAGATAGGAAGAAGAGAGATTTCGCACCAAAACATTAATATATTGTTCATGAGTGTTTTCTTTCCAGCAAGTTCTTAACAGGTTATGTGCTTACGACGCAACTTTTTTGAGGCAAAACCTTAAGAAAAGAAGAGCAATGGGGGGATAGCAAGATTTTCTTTCTTCGGAGACATAACACAGTTAGTTTGTTATTTGCAGTATTATAAATATGTACTTGAGACACCATATGCTCTCACGGGTACTCACAATCTTGCAAAGGCAACAGCGAAGGGAAGCACAGTTGTGTTGTTCGTAGCCAGTGCAAATGATAAACAGTGGCAAGCATCTGAGAAAACTCTAAAAGCCATTCTTGATTCCTTCACAGTATAGCTCTTTGCCAAGTAAAGGTAAGCAAAATTTTTATTTGATTCATGAAAACATTAATATATTGTTATATATAAGAAACTGAAAAAGGCTACAAGTTGTAATTGTGAGAATATCTGTCTTTTTTTTAGGTTCATAGTTTTCTGCCATTTTTCTTCAATTAAGAAGATATAGATGTCAAATTTTCTTACTGGAAGTCTTTTTCATTTTTATCTGTGATATAGGGAGCAACTCATTGAAATAAGTTTTTGATTTGTCAAGGGACTTTTAGCTTAGCTGGCTAATCTTTTATACTGATCATGTTGTTTGTGTTTTGGTTATATCATATTCTTCAAGTTATTTTCATATACATAAGCTGCCTTTGAGCCGTCATCCATGGTATCAAGATGATACAAAGATCATCCATATTGGAATTACAATTTCGAAGATGGTATTATAAAATAAATTGTCTAAGCAAAGACAATACATTTAGGGTGATGATAGATGTGTGATATGCGATATGTATGAAATTATTGGATTATTCAATACACTTTTTAAAAGTTCAGAAAATATGAGATTTTTTCTTTTTGGTAATTTTGCGCTTGTTTCGACGTGAGACACACTATTCACGTTCCATGTAATAACACTAAAAGTCACTCATATTTATAATGGCTTTGCGGGTGTGGTGAACTCAGAGTATCTCATTGCTATTAGAATTTTTCTTTCTGTTTGTGAGGGAATAATGACATAGTTATTGGAGTGGGAATACAACCCCATTCTGTAGCATGTAAAAATCTGTAATTATATTATTTTATTGCTGGAATTGAATGACCATTTAGAGAGAGAGTCAATGGTGGGACTACAGGAAATGGGTGGTCTAGGGACCACCTTAATTTCCGAAGGGATTAGTCTCTTGATGGCATTGGTGTATTATTTTCTTTGTCCGTACTTTACTTTTTTGTTACACTTGTAAATGGGTCTACGCAGAAGTGATGCACCTAATCCACAACTTTGTGCAAATTGGTTTACAGGGATTGCTAGCATCAGCACCTCTTCTATGTAATTGTGGTTATCTTATTGTTTAAAAAAAAATTGTGGTTATCTTTAAATTTTCCCTATATATATTTAACACAAAAATTTGACCTATATTTTGGTGATCATAGTTTTATTAGTGGTGTTGTATTTCCTCTTTTTTTTTTTCTATGGTTATTGGTGTAAAAAAAGTATATATTTGTAAATTTATTTTATATTTTTAATTTTGATTTGGTATAAATAACTATTTAGTCTGCTTAAATTGAATGTGAAAAAGTATTGATGCGGCATCCTATCTCGTAATGGTACTAATACCATGGATTCTATTGTCATATCAACTGTTTAGATGTGAAAGCATAAATAATTTATTTTTCTCTAAATATATTAGATTTTACTATTAAATGTGCAATGCTTACTAGTTAATTATAATATTTATTATTTAAATATAAAATTTTTAAATATATATTATCAATTAATGCTATAATATATTATTTAATTAATAAATTGACTGATAAAATATACTCACATCATTAATAATTAAGAAAAAAACACGAACCGATATATAATTAATTTTAACAATAATTTTGGTTATTAGTCACACAAACATGTTTTATAATTGAAATAATATATTAATTAAATTAATCTATTTTAATGTTAAATGAATGATACATATTTAAAAAAATTTGTATTTGAATAATAAATATCTTAAATATATTTTTGAGTTGGTTGACGGTGGTTAATTTTTCACCATAAAAAGAGAGTAAAGAGAGATAATGTTCGAATTTTATTCTCTATATCTGAATATTTATATATTTTATTACTTGAACTATTTATGAGGATAATATATTAAAATTTTAATTAATAGTTAAATATTAATTAAAATGTAATATATTTAGAATTAATTGAAATATATACATTAAATTTTAAAATTTAAGATAAATTTGTTATAATCATAAATATTTATTTATTTTTACACTAATAAAAACTTAAAGTAGAATAGAGCTCACACCAACAGTTCGACGTAAAGTGTCACATCAGCGTCTCCCATATTCAATTTAAACCAAAGTTTTAATAGCCATGTTTTTGATTAAAAAGCTAAAAGACTACCGCAAATGCAGAGAAATTACACACAGATTTTAATCAAAGATAGTGATCACTTCTGATATATTAAATATTTGGTGTGAAATGGACCACTTCTTTATGGGTCAATTATGCAAGTAAAAAAAAAAAAAAAAGAAAAGTTGCGGACCTTAAGAGATATCTGAGAAAGGACCTTGTAATTTTAACAATTTTTTTTTTTTATTAAATTAGCGACCACCTATTGTTTGGGGAGAAAGGACCTTGTAATTTTAACAATTTTTTTTTTTATTAAATTAGCGACCACCTATTGTTTGGGTTCCAAATTGAGCTTAGAAAAGGTGACAACTCTTTGGAAATAAAAAGAGAGCGACAATAGAAATTAAGATAGGTTCCCAAGAAGAAAACATTGGCAATATAAAACCTCTTCTTCTTTTGTTTATACCAGCCAAGCAATTACCAAAACTTACATTGTTTGCGTAGCCCTTTGTCCATAGAGTGCTTGTTTGCAAACAATTCAGCTAAGATACCATTTTCAGAGCAGAGATGGCTGCCATTGCAACGCCGAGTTCACAGGAAAGGTTCATCCTGCACAGACAACTTTCCCTTAACATAGCGTTTGTGACTGAAAGAAACTACCACTTCCAGCAACACCAAAATCAGCTTACACCCAATTCACTCCATCCCATTTTCACCTTTATTATGCCTGTCCTCCTCAACTTTCTTCAATTGATGTACCAGGCCAAGAACTACTCTCCATTTGACACCCACCCCTTTACCATGTGGATTGGCCTTGGTTGTACGCTAGCTTATTGCTTGATCCTTGGAGTTGAGACAACCTATGTTAATCCCGTTTACGAGGGTGTACTTCATCGCTGCAGGATATTATTTTCTTCACTGTCATTGGCATCCTTAGCCTCTGTGATTTTCCCACACTTTCTTCAGCCATTACTGTATTGCCTATGCGCTTTACTCTCATTAAGAGAGTTACTAAACATGGCTGTTGAAACGCTGCGGAAATGGATTCAGAATAGGGTGCTGCCGAGATTATGCGCTCGTTGGCTTACATCAAACTCCTTCAGGGATCAAGCAAACATACTTCCTGTGTAAAACGAACTAACTAAAGGAAACAGAAGAGCACCAAGAGCAGGAGGTAATTGCTGAAGCATCATCCAACAGTTAAGACTGGTCAAATCACAAATTTGAAGCACGTTTTTTCATTACAATTTGGTTTCTGTTGTCAATCTCCAAAGCTCCCAATGTTTGCAAATACTGATAATATGTAGGAACACTGAAATTTTGATTTTTTTTTTTTTTATTCCTATAGGATCAGGTATCTCATAACATCTTGACTATTAGACCCACAATGTCGAACATCTTAAATTGGTGTTTCATTTGGTTCACATTTTAACCATCTTCACTTCCGCCATGAAATGTGCTCTCAAAAATATGCTAAAAAAAAACTTTTTTCAATTGACATAATACATTGTATACTTGTCATTTTAGCATGAAATAGTAAATTAATAGATGATATATCTTAAAGGTTTAACTGACAAAAAAACAAATAGAGGTATTAAACTGATAAAAAATGACAAGTGCATGAGAATTAGATGTATTATATCATCACATTAGTGTATATTAATGTGGTTTATATAAATTTAAATATTAAAATGATAAAAATGTAAATTAAAATATCAAATTAATAAATTATGTCAAATATAAAAACTGCAAATGTATTATACCTTTTCCTATTTTAAGAAAAATGTTTAGAAAAAATTACAAATTTAGTGCCATAGCTTTTCAATTTTTTCTATTTAAGTGTCTAATTTTATTTTGTTATTATTTTTTTTGTTTGCAATCACAGTTGTCTTTGTAAGGGAACCAAGCAGGGGCTGAAACTGGAAGGCAAGAAGGGAATGAAAAGGATCGGTCCTTGTTTCGTTTGGATGCTGTGAGAAGGAAAGGGAGGAGAGGAGAAAAGATCAGAGATGGGTTCTATAGAAAGGGGAAGAAAACATCAATTTTCTCAGTCAATGCTATAACCTATTACTGGATAAAAAAGTTACCAACTGAAAAAAAAAAAAAATGTCGAGATGAAAACAATAGATTGTAAGGGTAAATGAAAAGCTATCGGCCATTCCCTTGACTTTAATGTTTTCTTTGCTCCATTTGTGTTTTAAACATTTGGAATAATTAAAAATTTAATTTCTGAATTTTTTAGTTTTTTTTAGCGTCTAATTTTTTTTTAATTAAATATTTGAATTTTTAAAAAATATACTAATTTAGTGTATCCGACCGATTTGATATTGACTGAGTGTTCAATCATATCAAACGAGATCTACTTTTATGTTTGTCATTAATAATATCATTTGTCATATATTTTGCATTATTTAAAAAATAAAATTACCTTTATATAGTTATTCTTTATATATACGGTAGAAGTTAATGTTGAGATTATATTTATCAATTTATAATATTTAATAAGATAATAAAAGTATTTTTATCTTTTAAATAATGCAATACACGTCACATATGACATAACTAATAATTAGAATAAAAGAGAATTTAGTTTAATCTGACTTAACACTCAGTCAATATTAAATCAGTAAGAGATACTATATTGAAATATTTTTTTAAAATTTAGACACTTAATTAAAAAAAATAAATTAGACACCCAAATAAAACAATAAATTTGTAATTATTCCGAATGCTTAAAACACAAATGGAGCAAAGAAAACATTATTGTCAAGGGAATGGACGATGGCTTCTCATTTACTCTTCCAATCTACTGTTTTCATCTCGACATATTCTTTTTTTTTTTCAGTTGGTAACTTTTTTATCCAATTACAGTTATAGAATTGGCTGAGAAAATTGATGTTTTCTACCCCTTTCTATAGAACCCATCTCTGATCTTTTCTCCTCTCCTCTCCTCCCCTCTCCTCCCTTTCCTTCTCACAGCATCCAAACGAAACAAGGACCGATCCCTTTCATTCCCATCTTGCCTTCCAGTTTCAGCCCCTGCTTGGTTCCCTTACAAGGACAACCTTTACTCTCAACCTTCAAAGAAGGACATTTGCTCTCAAATAAGCCTCAGTAAAACAAAGAATAACGTCAATGTCACACCGTTTGGAGATATTATGAGAAAGCTTACAGAATAATGTTCTAAACCTCAAAATATATATTCCCAACACTATAACTTGTCATATATGTTATACAGCAGTACAACTTGGGCAAGTACACATTAAGGAAAATTAAAGTACTAGGTTAAGATTACTATGAAAGCTGCTGTTACTGTTATATACAAAACTGGTGCTGGAGTTGAGTTTATACAATCCACACTCCAACTGTTTTCTATCCGCTCATGTTGTCACCAAATGGGGACCAGTGCGCGGAAGCACACATGAATAAGTAACATATTTCACACTGTCTATAAGCACAACAACAAAAATTCGAGAAATCTTCTTCTGTGTAATCATACCATCAACCTCAATGTCACCTGCTTCTCTGGGGTCAACTAGCACAGAGACAACCATTGGAGAGACTGATTTATTACCTTGAAAGCTGTCTTTCTCAGAATTTCCAACATGTTCTGCAGTAATATTGAGGTCAGATCCTGTCAGGGGAATTGGAAGACCATGGAGAATCCTTCTGTTTTTCCCTTTACTGTGGTTAGTAACGTTCTGCTGTTGCTCTGCTGTGATATTAGAAACTGAAGAAGCAGGAACAATCGCTCCTGGAGTTGGTGAGACATCAAACTGAAACACTTCACTGCACATGCCAGAACTCAACATTGGCCCTAAAAGAATAACCACAATCCATTAGTGAAATATTACCTATAAGCATACAACCCACGGGCAACACAGACTATGAATTCAATATATCAACCAGAAAACAACAAGGTAATGCAGAATTCACCTATCTCAGATTTCTTGAAGTCCCAAGAAAGTCAGTGACAAATGGGTTAAGCTAATTGTGAGCTACTTAAAATTATTATCTACAAAGGTTTGCACAAACTTGTTCCCTAAGGTCAATGACACATGTTTAGACTTACTTTAATGCTCAATTAATAAATGAACCAGTCCAAGCTAGGTAAAATTTAACTGATGCTTGCTTATTAGCAACGGTCATAATCTGTTTTAATTTTTAGGTTTAATATGCATTGTTATCTGTAGTGCACAAAGTATTACACTAAAATTGTTAGCTAAAATAAAATCAAACTGAAAAATAAGAAATCAACGACTAAATGTAAGTTTTCTAGCACTACATAGTCCATAAACATCATAGACAGAAGGAAAAATATCAATAAAAACTGACTCCAATACCGTTTAAACTTTAGGTAACGTACACACTTGTAGTGTAATCTTTCAAGACATACAATTTCTAGCAGATACTGATACTAAAAAATATTCCAAGATTAAGGTGATGTATATTTAAACTGAAAATATGCTGACTTTTTAACGACATATATTTGTGAACACATTTTCTTTCCAAGATATATTTTGAAAACCTTACTCAACAATATTATGCTCAGCTCAACATAGCTCATTTAATTAATCAAGCCTAGTCTGATCCTGAACTCAAAACTTTTTGTAAGCCTCAAGGAGGGTACAGCTCAGCCTGTGCCCTGAATATGTTTTTCTGTCAAAGCAACTTACCTATTCAAACAAAGGCAATCCAGACATTGCAGCAAAGCTAACTCAGAATAACTGCTAATAAAACAAATTAAATAACCAAAATTGATTTGGGCAGCATCTAAACCAACTTTGCACACTCAATTGCTATGGCCAATGTAAAGATAGAGTGATAGACAACAAATTTTGATCAATGAATTGTTTAGCTCAAAATCAAAAGCATAGGGAAAACCAACTATGAGATAGCAGCCTAACCAAGAACATAATTTATATAATATAAAAACAGCAACAAAATAATTACCAGCAAGACCTTCATGAAACCACTGTTGCAGTTTACCATCAGCTGCAGATGACTTCAAATGGTCCTTCAAAGTATCAGAAGACCCAGAAGTAAGGGCCCTCTGCCGTTCATTTAGATGTCCGTATAAATGAGAATACCTCCCAGGGATGGCCGACGATGGAGACAAATCTCTAGGGATGATCAAACCTGTCTCCTTACTTTTGTTCACTTCAGGATTCTTATGAGAGGACATAGCTCTCTCGCTGGCCAGAACAGAATGAATTATCAAATTACCATCAATCTTGATAAGCTTATCGTTCCTTGGCACATATAAAGATGCTGCAAGTGGATTACTCTTATTACCATGACGAACCAATTCATCTGCATCTGGTAAATTCTCCAGCCCCCCTATCTCAGAATCATATGCTAAACATCCATCCTTTCCTCTCCCACATTGAATTCTATAACTCTTATCATACGGCTCATTATTAAACCCAACATTCCCATTTTCATGAGACCCATTTGAATGTCCATCCACTCTCAGAACCCTGCCTCTATGCTGGTCATAAAACTTCTCACTAACAAAACCATTAGCACCACTCTCCCTAACTCCTCCAAACTTAATGTTAACAATTGGTACCAAACCACCAAACAGCAAAACAAAAAATAATAAACCCAAAAAACTAACACTAGCAACCTTCTTGGTCTTAGCCTCAGCTTTTTTAGCCTCGGATTTTTTAGATTTCACAGCTGACACAGGCTGTTGCGGTTTCAATCTTGGAATTGGAACCAAGGGCACCTGAGACCCTTGTGGCTTAACAACGTAAGGAGAACAAGGCACCCATGGATACGGCATAGGCGTCATTGGTGGATACATAGGAGGGCACATTCCATTGCCACTTAACTGCTGCCTCAAAGTAGCATTTTCAGCCATAAAGTAAGAAATTCTACCGTTCAAATCTGCAATGGTAGAATGCATTGTCCTTACTTTATCCTCCAGCTCTTCCACGTAATGCTTCTTCCTCTGTCTAGACAACTGTGCGCTCTCTCTATTTCTCATTAGCCTTGATTTCCTCTTCTCATCCTCATCGGTCACGGAAACAAAGCTACCACCACACTGCGAATTCCCAATCTCAGACCTCCGGTACTTTTGATTTCTTGTTGTTTCGCCACCTGTATCTTCGCTGCTGTTCTCTTTTTTCCTCTTCGAAACGGCCCCGTTTTTAGCAGTTTTCACTTCTTCAATTTTAATCTTCTGGTCAACAACAAAAGTAGCCGAATCAGAAATACCAGACCCGCCATTCCCGGAGCCTTGAGAGGAGACAGGGGAGGGAACATTCAATTCCGTAGCGCAATTAGGCGAGAAATTGAGATACTTCTGATGATCGTCGGCAGTGGCGGAAATTCCTGACTCTGGAGAAGCAGAATTGTCGTTGGGGATAGGGAAATGATCGTTCTCAGAGCGAAGATAAAATTCATCAATATCATCAAAAGTGATATCAAAATCGTAGCTATCATCGAGGGAATATGGTAGATCTGAGATCAAGTTGTAATTTTCTGCTGATGATTGGGCAGATAGAAACATATGATCGAGAGGAGGGATTGGCAGGGTATCATCGAAATCCTCCTCTTTGGAATACTTCGAAGAATCAAGCGGTGGCGGGGGTTGAACATCGGTGAGAGTAGCGGCGTCGCCGCCCATCGTCGTTGTCATTAGGGTTTTGAGAAGGAAACGAAGCCGAAGACTTCACAGAAACGCACTCCAACAGACTTGCTTGTTATCATATATTATAGCTTTTGTAATTCTGTTATTTTATTTTTTTATTTTTTTATTTTATCCGGTCAATCGTTAAAACACGCGCTCCCTTCACACATTCAAACACGCGATCCGATATAATAGAAATTACTCATCAGTTTTATAATGGAACAGTGCGGGTTATATAAAAATGAGTGGTGTTTGGTTTTATTCCGAAATTGAAATTTAATTGGAAATTATAATGGAAAGAAATGCAAAAGAAAAGGTTTAATTTTAAGTTATGTTTTACTTTGATATTAATTTTTTAATTTTTTTTATCTTAAAAATTTTATTTTTATTTTAAGTTAAAATATATCGAACATATCTTCTCAAATTTAGCAAATATGACTGTTGGAATAAGTATTTTTTTAGTATATTCACAATGTAAACATCCTATTAAGCAACTTAATTATCTTGTGATCTCCATAAAATAAATTTTATTTTATAGAGTCCACAAGAAAATTTTATTTTATGAGGCTAACAAGATTATTACACTATTTAATGAGACGCTTACAAGGTAAATATATTAAAAATATTTTTATTTCTGTTGTTATGTATATTAAATTTGATCGGATATGTTCGAGATACTTCAACTTAAAACAAAAATAAAATTTTTAGGACTAAAAAGAAAAAAAATTAAAATTTTGGTACTAAAATAAAATATAGCCAAAAGTTATGGTACTAAAGGTGCAACAAACCTGAAAAAGAAAATAAAAATTTGAATAAAAGTTTTCTAAGAAATGAAAATAGAAAATAAATTAAAATTATTTAACAATTAATTTTTTTAAGAAAAAATATTTTATAATTATTTTTTATTCATAAAAATTAATATCATAATTATTTTTATATTAAAAATTAATATTATAATTATCTATTTTAAAATATTTATTTATAAAAATATTATTATAATTTTTTAAAAATTATTTATTTTTGATAAATATTTCTATTTAAACATTTAATACATATTTTTATTGATTTATATGTTTTATTTATAGATTTTTAAAAATATATGTTAATATTTAAATATTTAACTAATTTATAATCGATTTAACTTTATTACAAAAGGTATCAAAACTCATTCTTTAAGAATACAAGAGAAATTTTACATCAAAACTCGTGCTTGTTTGCTTTCTACAGTTATTTTAGTTTTTAAAATGTAAATTTTACTTTTTCAATAACCACTATTAAATTATGAAAAACATATTCATCCAATGGTGATAAAAATAAAATATAATTAAAGTAATACAAAAACAAAGTTATTGTAGAATTTTCCCATTCCCATAATAAATTTTAGCTAACCAAACACTAAAAATTAGAGTCATCCATTTTGATACCAATTCCTGCCCTTATTTTTATCAAACAAACGGACCCTTAAAGTTATAATTATTTTATATTATTTTATATTATAATTTTTTTTAAGAGAAAAAAATGAATTATACATCTTGATGAAAAAGATAATATAAATAAAAGTGTAATAAAAAAGTACCAAAGTAAAATATTATTATCCTGAAATTTCTTGTTGCTATATAGAGCCATAAAAGGAATACATAGAACAAATTTCTTAAAGTGGAAACTCCTAAATCTATCTTAGAATAAGAGTGACAAAAATCATTAGGAGGATTTTCCATGATGTAACAACAAATTGGAATAGAGAGAGCATAGCTCGTTAAGAGATCAGTACATTTGTTGCCTTCCTTAAAGAGTATGTATTATTTGAACCTACCAATATCTACTACACAAACGAGTGATCTCTTGAAAGAGGGATTTAGAATAAATGGGGCAGTTGCTACGTCTATAAACAATGTCAACCACATTCTTATTGTTTGACTCAACAACTAACTTCTTAATACCCACGTCTTAAGCAAATTGAAGTCCATAAAATAACTCCCTAACATTCTACATTAAGGATGCTGCAAGTGCCCAGGTTGCTAGAAAAGCCTCCAACCCCAACCACCTAATTCATTCCTTATGAATCCTCCAGCACCAGCCAACATGGAAGATGGTTTTAAGCATCCATCCGTATTCAATTTGTACCATAAAGTAATGGGAGGCTTCCAACTATTTTTTAATTGTGTTGACAAATCTCTTTTAATTTGCAATTTGATGATTTATATGTTCCACTTAATGGCTTTGATTGATCATAAATCGATCCTCTAGTCTTCAAATGAGTTTGATTGTAGAAATATCAGTAGAATTTTCACAAACAAGAAGTATATGAAATCCATGAATGAATATCATCCTATAAGGAACAAAAATTTCACAAATAAAGATTTAATAATTTTCTTTTTTTTTTTTTAAAAAAAAAAGAAAGAAAGAACAAACAAGTAAAAAATTTGCATTTATTAAAAAAAATAAAAGATAGTAAATAAAATAGAAATAGATGATAAAGGACAACTGTTGAAATTGGCAGTGATAAAAAATAAAACTTCTTGAGAAAGAGGAAAAAAGGAAAAAAAGAAAAAGAAGTGGCTATAAAAGAGTATTATAATGACCTAAATCATTGATTATATTATAAAATAATTTAACATATTATTGTTTGCACCATTAATTTTATTTATGTATTTACTAGTTAGTTATTTACTGATTAGAAATTAGTAGTTTACTAAAATTGAATTAGTAAAATTTCGGTAGAAGAATGAAAGTTGTAGATATTTGTGGGGATTAAAAAATTATAAGAGAAAAATTATAGTAATAGAAAAGTTAGATATATAATATTAAAGCATAATGTGAAAAACTACAATAAATGAAAAGGTAAATGGACCATTCAAGTAGACATGAAATTATAGTTGGAGAACCATAAAATACTATTGAATATAATGGAGTTGTAAAATTATAGGGGTGATAGTACATAATAGAGTTACTGTTAAGGCGAGTAGCTACGGTAGTGAAAATTTTTTAAAAGGAAGCTCTTTAACAACTTTTGAAACACATTCAATCTTAATCAACACAAATCAATATACAATTCAATCAATAGATTTAAACCAATTGCTTTTTAGTGTTTTAGTTTTTCATTTACATTTTAGCTTTTCAGTTTTGTAATTAAACCTTTAATTTCAATTTAATTCAAGCTTAATTTTATGAAAGAATTTTTTTTATTTAGACTTCATTTTTTTAAACATTAAGTGTAACAAAAAAATTTGTAGCTTACATAATGATTTATAATTTTTAACATTAAATAAAATTACAATTCTTGACTTCATTATCATAATTTCTAGTTTTAATGATTCTCCTTTTTTAAGGATTCTCTATTTTTTTAATTCTCCAATCTTCTTTTTCAGCAAGGCATCCTTAGTTTAATTTAACTATTGTACAACTAAATTTGGAACCAACTAAGTTTAAATCTCTTAGCTTACAATAAATTATCTATAGGAGGTTAGAGTTTGAAATAGATTGTGTATCTCGTACATTTAACAAGCTTAAATTTTCACATTTCAAGGGCTAGAGAGAAATATTTTTTGGCACACTCAATAAGATGCACTCTAATAATGCTAATAAACTAGAAGTTTTATAATGGACAAAGCACCAAAAGGAGGCACTTACAATTATAGTGCTAAAAGTTATAATGAACATTCATATTGTTAGGCAAACAATTAAATAAGGTAGTTTTTATACTCCAGTAAAAGTTTATAAAAGTTTCTTCAAATAGTAAAAGACTCATATGTCAAGCTTTTAAAATCTCTAGGCAAGTTATTTTAGAATTTATATCATTAATTTTGTGGGACTATCAAAGCCAACTAATAGAGCTTAAAGAGCATGAACCATGTAGTTACTTATAGGTGACTGAACAAGCTGATGAAAAACTCAAGGGGCAATTCTTTGGAGCATAACATGATGTTGGTGACTTTCATTGCCTAGTTCACTTTAATTTGGAGGGAAAAGTAAATTACATATCTCTAAACAAGTAGGAGGAGGCTACTATAGTAATGGTTGTTAAGGAATTCAAACGACAATTCTTTAGAGCATCTTATAAATCAAGTGATGCTCACCATCTAATAATCAATTTGAAGGAGTTGCAAAATATATATAATAGTTACTTAAATGCAGACACGAGATATTCTAACAAATTTCAAGTGCTATATATATAAGTGAGAATGAACAAATCAAGGTAGATGTACATACCATAGGGGCCATTCCACAAAAATTCATTAAGGACTTTAATTTTCTCAGCCATCAATAGTTAACCTCAATTAAAAAGAAAATTAAACAAAAATGTTTATTATAAAATGTGGGTTCCTAATATATTCTTATTTTACAATTAAAAAAGTTCTACATCAAGTATGGGTTACTAAATAATGCCAATCTCAAGCAATAAAAGAGCAAAAAAAGTGGAATGTGCAATAAAAGTCTAAGGGTGTGTTTACTTATAAAGAATTATTTTCATTTTTCATTTTTCAAAGAAAATGAAAACTTTTCATTTTCATAAAAAATTTGTAAAACATGTTTACTTGTTAGAAATTGAAAATTATTTTTCATTTTTTGAAAATAGAAAAATGTATTTTCTTATTTTCATTTATAACTTATTTTTCATTTTTGAAAATTGAAAATGTATTTATTTGTTATCATATAAAATTTGTTTTATATGTTTGAACATATAAAACTATGTTCAATTTGATAAACAAAAATTAAATTTTAAATTGTAAATTTTTAGAATGTTAAATTATCGTCTATTATGTTTATTCATATATTATTAATCATTATTTTTAAAAGCATATATTATTGATCATGATTAAAAATTAAATATTATTTAATTTATATGTGACTTGATTAATCATTACTTACCCACTAAAATTACATGTCTATTAAAACAATAATAATGACTCACTATTTACGTTATATAGAACATCAAATTACAAATATAATTCTAATATGAAAAAAAATAGAGAATGCAACTCAATATTATGGATTTAGTGTAACGTTGTTACCTTAACTTTGGGCTATGTTTTACTTTGGTACCAAAATTTCAATTTTTTTCTTTTTAGTCCCAAAAATTATATTTTTGTTCCAAGTTAAAGTACTTTGAACATATCTGATTAAATTTAGCATAAATGACAGTCGAAATAAGTATATTTTAGTATATTCGCCACGTAAACATCCTATTAAATAGCCTAATCACCTTATGGGCTCCAAAAATTAAAATTTGCTAAATTTTATTTTATGGGGCCTAAAAGAAAATTTTTTTTACGAGGCCAACAAGATGATTCGACTATTTTATAGGATGCTTACATGGTAAGTATACTAAAAATATATTTATTCCGACTACCATGTATGCAAGATTTGATCGGATATTTTCAAGGTACTTTTAACTTTAGTAACTGAAAAGAAAAAAATTAAAAATTTGGTACCATTTTAAAACATAAAGTAAAATTATGGTACTAACGGTGCAATAAATCCCAATAATATCAAATAAACTACAAAATATTCTAATGTATAGTACAATTATTATAATCATTCCAAAGTTGGTATGCAATACTTTCTCAAACAATGCTCATTTGGTGTTGTTGAGATAGGTCTGCTCAAATTTCATTAGGAATTGCAGTAACACTAATTTCTTCATCTGTAGTCAATCCTTCTCTTCTATATAATGTAAATAATTAATTTACTTTATCTTTCATCTTGATAAAATTATGTAAGGTACAACATATAATAGGAATTAACCTTTGCCTTCACAAAGGATAGTTTGGCATGGACTTTAAAATTGAAAATCTAGCTTTTAGCACACTAAATGCTTTTTCCATCACATTATGTAATGATGAGTGTCTATGATTAAATAACTCATACTTTCTTGTAATTCTTCCTTATCCATGAAAATCATTTAGATGATACCTTTCATTGTGATATGGTGTTAAAAATCTTTGAATATTTGGGTTTCCAACATCTACAACATAATAATGACCTGCAATAATAAATATTTGTCAACTTATTAACAACTAAACCAAAAAAATTACCATTCGAAGGAAATGGAAAATCATTTCCTTGTCTTGTTAATGTATCCAAAAACACATGAGAGTGATTCGTTGTTTTTTCCCAATCAATACACACATATATGAATATCATATCATGAGAACAAATTGTCATTATGTTTTGTGTGACAAGTTTGCCTTTGTACCATGAAAAGTCTTTTGTTTTGATGCAGGAGACCAAGCTGCTACATGAGTACCATTTATTGCACTTTTACATTTCTATAAAAATGTATAATAATTAATAAAAATTAATGCTACCTTAATATATTTTCATAAATATAACATAAATATAATAAAATTTAAATAACATACCTCAACATATGGATACCATTTTGGATTAGCATGGATTTCTAGTTGTACTTAACCTATTTTCTTATATTTTATCAAATGTGTACCAAAAGTTATTAATGCTCTAATAACCAATTTTGTCCATTTATGTATTGTACGAGTTGAATGTTGAAGCCTCTTAACCATAAGTCTTTGACATGTAGCATGACATAATATTGCTAACCCCATAACTAATGCTTTTATACAAACATTTTTCTTATTTTTTAATGATCTTATAAGTTTCAATCTATTACATAAGTTGACAAACATATGTGGTGCCATGTGAAAAATATCATAACATTTAGTTGGAATTCCTAATAATTCTTCAACAGTGTACTCTTTCCCATATAGCATAGATGTCCTATAAGGAATTCTTTCCACAAAATCTCATTCATGTTTTATGAAATATCTAGCCATCATTAAATCAATTACACTATCAGTCTCATCATCACTATTTGAGCTATCATTTGTTAAGTGTAATGCCATTGACTTGCATTAAAATTTCAACCATATATTAAAAAATAGATAAAAAAACATTATCACTTTCTAGCTATAACTTAATTAGCTTATATTAAAAATAAAATATGAGTTGTAGACATCTTAAATAGTAATAAAATAAAATAGAACCATTAACTAGCATTAATAAATAGAACCATCAAATAGCAATAATACAAATATAATAAAAACACCCTAACATAACATAGTCAATAAAATAAAGACCTTAAATAGGCTCTTTTAACAAAATACTTTAACATAGTTCATAAAATAAAAGTGCTCATAATTCTATTAATAGATCAAACTAAACTTTCTAACCAATCTTGTCTCCTGTCAGCATGCATTAATATAAATATTTTCCTCCAATCTTAGTTCGTGAATTTTTCTAATGCTTTATTGTATATGTCTTTTGAGATATTATCAATTGTCTAAAATATATCCATACATGCTTCTATTAAATATGGATATAAAAATACACTTGAAGCTTGATTGCTCTAAGATTTATATATTTTTGCTTTTGCCAAGTCTCTTTAAATCCTTGTATTAAGAGAGGATGTCCATTTTTCCAAACAAGTATCCAACTTTTTCAATTTTTATTCTTTTTTAACACAGACATAACTAAGAGAAAAAAATCATCATTAGCTCTTTTTTTTTGAATTATCCATACAAGAGTTTTCACCCTCAGTCATATGCACACATTTATGAAGAAATTCTTCCTTATTTTGATGCTCATCATCTAAAGTAAGTGGTAATTGTGTTGATGCATGATGAAGATGTCCAGTAGCAATTGATTTATTAAAAACTTGCCCAAGTAAGTCATAATTCTTATAACCATTTATTTAAGCTCATGAAGTTTTTATACTTCTGCATATTAATATATATTTTAAATTAGTTCCAATCAACATCATAAATTAAACAACAAATAACGATTGTAAGAGTATTCCATTAATAAGAGTATTACCACATAAAACATTTGCCAAACATCTTATACTACAAACACAATATTTTCATTTGAATCATAAGTTGCACCCGTAAGCTCTAGTAATTTAGAAAATTAACAATGATTTTGATGAAGATGATTATACTTTCCTTTTAATTTTTCAATAGTATATCTTTCTCCACTAGCTAAAAATAATTCTTCTCTTATATGTTGCCAATTTATAGATTTAAAGCTTGGTGTTCCATTTGGATCTTTTTTTACTCTTTCTTATAAGATTATCAAAAATTCAATTTCATTAACTTCTGACCATTTTTTTACATCCACACACTCATTATTCTCATATATATATATATATATATATATATATATATATATATATATAAACATAACATTTCAGCGTTAGACATATGGATATATGGTTACAATAAATAACTTTAATCACCACTCATATGAAGAAGTAACAATAAATGACTTAGTACTAAATATAAATTTGATACTAAATTTTCTCTTACATACATAAAATAAAATTTCTCAAGATATGACTTAGTACTTAATAACAAGATATCTATATATTTGAGTAGATGCACATGACTTAGTACTAAAAAACATTCCTTTTTTCCATTATTTTTATTAAAGATACATATGATATATATTAGTTTGTAGTTAGAAGAGTCTGATTTCTTTGGACTATATATACATATCTAATTTTGGATACGACTCTCTGTTCCACGTCCCTCTACTTGAAATTGAAAAGGTGAAGATTTTATTATTATTATTATTATTATTATATGATTCTTTCATTAGTAATCGCCCACTTATATATGCACCTATTATTTTTCACTTCCTACAACATAAAGTATACAACACTATATGAAATTAATTAAAATTTTATATGAAAGTACTAAAGGAATCAATTATACACAACGGAATACGAGTAGAAGCGTGGTGTGAGCATGTACTTAGTTGGGACAATTTAAAAAATTTTCCTTAGTGTGTAATCCTTACATGAAGGCAAGAATTCCAAAACTATCAAGATCACAACACATTTAATTTACATAACTAATTACTTGCATGCTTAAATGGATAACACATAATATAGAGTCATAGTTAACTAAAGCATTTAACATGGCATGAGACCTTAATTTAAGAGTTTTGTAACTTTTGCAAAATCTTAATATTGGTAGCACACTTGATAAGCTTTAAGAATCTATTGATGCAAATCTACCAGCTCCTAGTTCCCCAAGTGTCAAGCCTTTAGCTTAAAACACATAAGTGGCACCGAAATAACTCCAAGCCTTAATGGACCTTTGTCCACAAGCTCCTCCTTAGTGACTCGAAAGCTTGCTAGAGCTCCTTGCTTGACTTAGATGATGTAGAACTTGTTACCTCCTAATAATGGATGAATGTAACATTGATCTTGCATAACTCTTGCACAAAGGATGATGATAATGAACTTATGAAGAAGCATAACTCTTGTATCTATCACTCACACACTCACAACAAGAAAGATGAAGAAAAAGACTCAACTCTTGAGCACTCATTCTTATTTGCTCTCTTAATGTTAGAATATGTCTAATGGAAGTGGTTGTTCTATTATAGAGAAAATCTACTAACTTAGTGTATGTATGTTAGAGACAAATTTGCATGTGTAGAGGTCCCCCACTAACTCAAACTTAAGTGTAGGATAAACAATCCAATGCATGAGCTTACTTTTTGACTTTGAGTGTAAAATAAGCAATCTTATGCTTGTAGAGATTGACCACCAACTAATGGTGCATGCTTATGACACCTTGCCATAATGTCCATTATGTAATCACATTACATGGAAACCATGTATTTAGGTGGTCACCATGCGAGCATGATCATCACATGGTCATGCTTATGTGACACCTCCTTTAGTAAATGAGTTATTTAACTTTTAAATAAGCTCATCTCTACAACATCCATTAATTAGTTTTATGGGCTTTATTTAACACTTAAAGAATGTCCATCTTAATAATACAATTAATTGTCCATGCTCATGCATCATCCATTAAGCTATATATACATGGCCTATATCCAAAGTAGTGTTGGTGGCAAATATCAATTTGGTCCTTAAACTTAATATCACATATTAAATTAAGTCCAAATTAATATTTAATAGTCTTAACCTTTGAATTAGATTTTAGGATATGTTAGATCCATGCACAAGTGAAAATTATATTCAATTAATTTAATTAATTAATTAAACACTTTGATTAATAATCAAATTAATAATTATCATTATCAGTGCAACTCTTACATGTGTGACTTATTAAGTTCAAGTCCAAATGATAATGGAAATAAAATATTACTGAAAACTCTTTCCAAGATAAATATGAAAATCCCAATTAATTACATTTAGTTTCCATAAGTTGTGAGTGCCCTTAGCATAGATGTCATGACTACCCAATTGGAAATGAATATTATTAGTATATTCACAAGAACTATATAACATAATTACCGTGCACTCAATGTCCCTTCATTACAAGATCCCGTCATTAGCTAGAGTCATGGTTAGTCAAACTCTAATTGCCTAAATCTTTTGGCCTCATCTTTAGTTCCATTCTCGATAAAATATGACTTATACTAGAAACTCTTTTTAGCACCAAAACTCTTTTTAGATAAATCAAGTTTGACCTAGCCAGGTACTTATTCATCGAGAACAACTTAGATAGCATAGGATCTTATCCTGATTCACTCCAGGTAATAAATTCCATTTTAGTCAATCACTCATCCCTACATATAATTGACTAGAGCCACTACATGCCATATGGCCATACATAGCTAACACAAGGATGTAAGTGGCAATAAACTCTAACTAGCCATATGTGGATGACCGTGTCATCTTAAGTCAAAGGACTATATGCACCATTATGTCTAAGATAATGATTGTTGACAAAAGTGAATTTCTATGCAATCACTTATCTTACAACACTATTTGATATGCCTATCACTTAAGTATCTACATGTCTATTTTGATTCCTCATTTCAAGTAGCATAAGATCTACTACCTCCCACTATCGATATCATATATCGATAAAGAAAAATATATTGAGGTGATAGTCTATAGATTAACACCACCCATATATTAATCTAACAAATATGAACATTTTATAGCATATGTACCAAAAGAATTTGTCACTTATATTATCGACTCTTGATAATAAAATATATTAACATAATGTTAAAGGGTAAACACTCAAAAAAACAAACACTTTATTTAAATGAATATTTTATTGCCATAAGGATAAAAATACAATGTCATTTATGTTACAAGAAATGGCACTATAAAAATACAATGTCATTTATGTTACAAGAAATGGCACTAAAGCACATTTATATTAACAAACACATTGCCAAACGGAAAGGCATTCTCTAATAATAATTAAAAAAAAAGGGTTATACTATCAGCCTTGTAAAACTTTAGTTCTTAAAAATTTAAGAGAAAATCAAAATTAATAAACTAGAAAATTTTTAGCAAATAAATTGTAACAAATAATAGAATAATTGTTGAATAAAAAGTGATAAGAAAGTTAAAATAAAAGATAGATGAAGAAGATACATACCTAACTAAAGAGATAATCTAGGGTTTAACAAGTAGAGTTTGTTTTATCTTCTAATACTAAACCAAAGTAATAAATAATGAATAAAAAAAGAAGTACAAAAGACATTGTAATGAAACAACATGTTTTCACTTTTTATTTTGAAAAATTTTCTACAAAACTAGAGTAGTTTTCTATAAGTTGACACAACCTAAAAGTCTCTAAAAGCAATATGTGAGTCTTCAACAAAAACAAACTACATTCATTACTTCTCTAGTTGTGGAATATAATATGGAAAGGAATGAAGGCATCATAGAAAATGTTTGCGATTAGGCATAACCACCATAAAAGGGGAAAAGAAAGATGGATTTTAGCGACAAATTATTTTTGTCGCTAATTAGCAATGAAAGCGAAGAGTTGGACAAATGTAGAGGTAATAGAGACAAAAGTATTAATAGATAATCAAAACTGTCAATAAATATTGGTGGGTGTTAGGCATAAGGTAGAAATCAATGATTAGCAATGGTTAATCCATCATGAATTAACAATGGATTATATGCTACCATTAAATTGTGAAAAATATTCTAATCCACTGTAAAAGGCTTATTAGTGAAAAAACCCACCCTAAAATTCAACGATGAATGTATCTGTCACTAAATTTTAGGGTAAAATGGCCCTCCCTCCTGTTTTTATAGAAATATAAAAGAGTAAAAGAACTCTACATTGTACTTGACTTGCCACTACCTATCATCACCTAACCTTGCCACCATTAGAGACGGACTTAAAACCATCGAACCACCACCACCAACCCAATATTGTAACTGACAGCATCTACAACCACTGCAACCACCAGTATCACCCTTAGCGACTCAACCAATATTGTGACCCTTAGCCTCTCCAACCGCCACGACCACCTTTGCTCTGAATTCTTACCACCGCTGATCTTCAGTATATTTTCTATTTTGTTAGTAAAGTTAATTTTATGAATTTATATAAATAAGTTGAGAAAATATTTAGAGAATTTAGTTAGTTTAGTTAATATTTTGAATTTTGTGAATGCAAATAAATAATTTGACAAAATTTTTAAAGAATTTAGTTAGTTGACTTAATTTAGTTAATATTGTGAATTTAGATAAATAATTTGAGAAAATATTTAGAGTGTGTTTAATGCAAGTATTTGACTTGAAATTTTAGATTTAAAATATTGAATTTAAAATATAAGAATTTCAAATAACATGTAATTACATATCATTTAAAATCCTTATTAAATGAGCTATTAAATTTATTGTGGATTTGTTTCAAATCCTTAAGATACAAATCCATGTAGTTCCCAAATAAGAGATTTAATTGAAATTCAAATCCATAAAGTAGTTGGTGGTATAAGGTTGATTAGTTCGGAGTATTTTTTATTTATAGTTTTAAATAATTGATTATTGAATTTTTGGCCTCTGTATAAGGTCTCATAGAGCACAGTTAATGATGAAGCTCTGCCAAAATTTTATTAGCTTTTGTGTTTTTAGGGTACGGATATAGGTAGATGTTGTCCATTTTTCCATTGGACCGTTATAGCCACCATTAGCTCCTACTTCTCTCTCTGACTCATTGTAGCAAATTCTCATCGATAATGATGTTCATTCCCTTATTACTTCTCCCCCCATTCTCAGCCTTCACAACTTACTTTTTCTCAGCCTTCACCTTCCACTTCTCATTCCCTCAACCGATAGCCTCTATAGTCTCTGCAGAGTCTGGGCACACTAATATTTGAATATTAATCAATGTCAGTGATGATAAGTAAGTCCACATTTCTAAACTGTTTCTAAATGTATATTGTGAATCTTGTTGATTTACATGTTCACTTAATATTGACATGCTTATTTTTTTCTTAATAAATTCAATTTGGATAATTTTGCGACTATGTATGTTACATAAAAAATACAACAAAGGCATTATGAGGCCATATGGGCCCGCATGGAGTGATGTGCCCATCTCATTCAAGAACTTCTATTGGGAGGAGTTTAAGGTACATACACACACACACATATAATATATATATATATATATATATATATATATATATATATATATATATATGTGTGTGTGTGTGTGTGTGTGTGTGTGTGTGTGTGTGTGTGCAATTATTAATTTATTTTATGCAAAAGAAGTATTGTTGGCTTAAGTCCAAAAAGGGACACATCTATCATCTATAAAACTCAATACGATAAGGCGCTATTGGTTGGAGAAAAAAGGGGGTTAAGCTATACAACATTAGAAAAAATATATAGGATAAGTGGCATGTCTATTGGTAAATGCTCAAGTGGAAAGAGAAGTTTGCTAAGGCTAAAGCCAACTATTTGAGTGAGATCAAAGGTACAAATACTAATATTATAAAGCTCACCAGTGGCTCCTATATCATAATCGACCATGTCAAAGTGTTGGTAAGACATTTAATAATATTTATACTTTTTTATGTTAATTTCATTCCCTCACGTTATCAATACTTGACATGGAATTTTTTTAGACTAAGAAGTTATATCAAGAGCCTAGGCCCAAGAAGATCTTCAAGAGGACCTATATAAAAAATGGTGGGTCTTTTATTGGTAGCTGATCATAAAAGATTAATGTAAGTTAATAAAACTTCAATATTATATTATTTTTTACCTTATATAATGTTTTCTTTTAATTGATTCAGGATAAAATAACGAAGATGGTTGAGGTTGCATCACAGCCTGTTGATGATGGGTTATAACAACCTATAGTGAAAAAAACAAGTCTCTATCTTGAGACTATAGATGGTGAAAAGAAGTTGTGCATCTATAGGCTTAGATCACACACTCTCTAAGCCAACTTTTTGAGTAGCATTAGCACATTGGCACTTTGCACTGCCCTTTATCTGATGATCATGTACTTTATCTAGTTTAATAGTAACTAGTGGAGGAGAGAACTTAAATGCTTCAACATGAGTAATATTAAGAGGAGTAGTATGAGAGAGAGTGAAGAGAGATAGAGGCTGATCAGATAGAGGCTGAGCATGAGTGAGTCTTGAGATAGGTGAACACTCTATACCTTTATTATAGGTGAACAAAAACTAGGAGATAGATTTTCTATCATTTATATTTAGCTGAAAGTAAGAGTTTAAGAAACCTACAAGCTATAAGTCACATCCTCTATAAGTCATGACTAAATTTTTAATCCTTCTTAAGTACTTAAGGATAGCCTTAATTGCCACCCAATGCTCCAAGCTTAGGTTGGATTGAAACTTGCTAGTTATACTAACAACAAAGATAACATCTAGCCTAGTACATAACATAGCATACATTAGGTTTTTTTTTATTACTAAAGCATAAGGAATTTTAAGAATCTTTACCATTTCCTTAGGTGTCTTAAATGACATCTCTTTGGATAGGTGGATATGATGCCTAAATGATAATAATCCTCTCTTGAAATCAAGCATGTTAAACCTATTCAAACCCTTTTTTAAGTAAAGATTTTGGGATAAACCTATCATTCCTTTTGATCTATCTCTATAGACTCAAAGTTTGAGAATATAGGCAGATTTTCCTAGGTATTTCATTAAGAAGGTCTTAGACAACTATACTTTCATAGAAGTAAGCATCCTGATATCATTACCAATCAATAGTGTGTCATCTATATACAAGATTAGGAAATTGAGTTGGCTCCACTATCTTGTAAACATATGGCTCATCTTTATTCTTAATGAAACTATAAAAGGAGATAACCTTATCAAAAAAATGATTCAAACTCCTTGAAGCTTATTTTAGATCATCAAAAGATCTTAAAAGCTTGAACACTTCTAAATTATCCTCATATCTAAAACCCTTAGGTTTTTCCATAAATATGTCTCCATCAATATAAACACTAAGGAAGGTGGTCTTAACATCCATTTGTTGAACCTCATAATCATATTTTATGACTATAATAAGAAGAATCTAAATGGATATAAGCATGATTACCAATGAGCAGGTCTTCTCATAGTCAACTCATTGCCTTTGGTAAAACTCATTTGCTATAAGCCTAGCTTTATAAGTCTCAACCTTTCCATCTGCACCAATGTTTTTCTTGAAGATCTATTTACATCTATAGGTACAATACCTTTAAGAAAATTACTAAGTATCTAGACTTGGTTTGCATACAAGGAATCCATTTCAGCTTTCATTGCCTCAAGCCATCTCAAAGAATCTTTATTTATTAAAGCTTCTTCATATGTTGTAGTACCATTAACATGATTGCTCTCTTCATGAATATATAACTCTTGCATATTATAGAGAAAGTCATATTTCTCCAGAGGATGAGATACCTTACTAGTCCTTTTAGCAATTGGTGTTATGATGACATTTTCAATTGGTATAGGCTCTTAGGATTGATTAATATCCATTTAATCAATTTTTCAGGCTTTTCTAAATGACTCATCATCTAACGTTATCATCTTTCCTTTGTTACCTAACTTAAGAAACTCTTTCTTAAGAAATATAGCATCTTTGGTTATAAAAACTTGTTCAACTTGAAGATAAAATCAATACCTTAAACTATCTTTAGAATATCCAACAAACCTTCCTTTAATTGACTTTGCATCCAATTTTTCCACTTTTAGTTCTTTGATAAAAGTTGGGCATCTCTAAATTTAAACATATTTAAGACTTGACACCTGACTCTGCCATATCTCTTATGGCATAGTGGAAACAAACTTAGATGGAGCACAGTTAAGGATAGGAGTGCATAACCCCAAAGTGAAATAAAAAGATTAATATAGCTCATGATTGAATGTACCATGTCTAATAAAGTATGATTCTATCTTTTGGATACACCATTTAATTATAGTGTTCCAAGCAATGTGAGTTGTGATTTAATGTCATGTTCTTTAAGGAACTCAATGAACTCGATACTTAAGTATTCACCTCCTTAATCTGATATAAGATTTTTAATACTTTTCCTAATTTGATTCTATGCTTAGGATTTGAAATCCTTAAACCTTTCTAGTTGGACTAGAAATATAGATAATATTTTTATAGGCATTAGGGTACATATATCACATCATCTAATAATAAATATGACTTTGCATCCAACTTTTCCCGATTTACTTTTACATTTGGGCTTTGAACTCCTTAGACCTTTTCCTGATTCATTCTTGTTCTTTGTAAAAATAAGTGTCTATACCATGATAGATCATTTATAAAAGTTATGAAGTAATAAAAACACTTCTAGCTATATCACCAAATGGCCCATATAAATTCCTAGATATAATTTCCAAAATAACTTTAGCCCTTTCCATTTGACCAAAAAATGGTGATTTAGTCATTTTACCTTGAAAATAAGCTTTATAAGTTAAATTAGATATGGATTCAAAATTGCTCAAAATTCCTATCCTTTCCAACTTTGGGCTCTTTTCTTCTACAATATGACCTATTCTTAGATGCCATAAATATTTGGAATCAGATGCATTGTCAACTAGCAATGCAATATTTGTTTGAGGCACATTGTTATTAGACATATTATCAATATAATATAACTCATGCCTACCATTTTACTTCTAAAATAAATGTTATATACGTAACCCCTTTTAATTAGACTAGAAATATAGATAATATTTTTATGGGCATTAGGGTACGTATATCACATCATCTAATAATAAAATATGATTACATAAATCAATAAAAGTAGATCCTATAGCCTTAGTCGCAACACTTGCTCCATTTCCTAACTTTAGGGTCTTCTTTTTAGGCCTTAATCTTTTTTCATTTGCTAGATCTTACAAGGATGAACAAATGTGAGAACTTGCATTGATATCCAATACCTCTGCATTAAATGAGCTCTTAGAACATTTAAAAGCAAGTAAATTAGCAAAATTCTTACCTTCTCCATCCTTGCCCTTTCCTTTTAGTCTTGAGAGATTTTAGGTACTTGGGACAATTTCACTTCTAATGTCCTTTACATTGGCAATGGAAACACTTTCCTTTGACATTATCCTCCCTCACTTTGGCCTTACCTTTATCTTTAGGTATTCCTCCCATGAGCTTAACAACACTTATCTTGCCTTTCTTTTTCTTATTGCCCTTCTTCTTAGTCCTATTAAAAGAGGCAATAAGTATAACCTCCTTCCCTTTTTTGCCTTTTTTAATGGCCTTTTGCGCCATTACAAGCATGTTCATAAGCTTCGTAAGAGTATACTCTAGTTTGTTCATATGGAAGTTAATAATAGTTTGCTCAAAATATTTAGGAAGGGATTGGACAATCAAATCCATTTAAAGGTGGAAGTTCATAGAGAAGTCTAAACTCTCTAGCTCGAATTATAGAGTTAACAAGTGCTCCCACATACTCTCCCTCCATCTTAGCATGAAATAACTACTTGGATATCTCATATCTAGAGGTCTTATTATGTTCACCAAATAACTCTTAAAGGTGATGTAGGATTTCCTTTATACTAGTGTACTTCTCATGTTGCTGATGGATCTCGATGGTCATAAAAGCCCACATAATGGAACATTCTTGTATATCATTGTCCTTCCATTTTTTAAGTGTCATGCTGTTATTGGGAAGAATTTTTATGAAAGGATATAGGAGGACTTTACTCTAAAGCATATAGAATTTTCTCAAGAGTTTAAACAACTTTTAGGTTCCTTAGCAAATCTATAAAGTTGGGCCCTATGAGCCTATTTTAGTTGAGTATAATTGAGAATGGGTTTGATGGTCTCATATTATCAAGTTTTTGTAAAAAGTTAACAAGATTAATTAGATATATAATATTGTGATCACCATTAGTTTGGTATTTAATTACAATAGCCCCCACTAACTTAGTGAATCCTACACTTCTAAGCACAAATATCCCTTATTGGATAGATTTCTAATGGGTGATGGAGTTCTTAATAAACCACTAATATCCCTCAGGTATGACTAATTGCCATTCTTAGAATACTAGTTTTCATTAAGTGAACAATTATTGTTCATCATATCTAATGTGAGAATCTATCAATTCAGCTCCTAATATTATGAATCTTAAATGCACCTGTAAGCACCCAATTTTAGGATAATTAGAGTGTGGATGCGATAGAGGATTTGATGATGAAAATTTATTACAAATAAGTCTTTAGATTTTGATTTTTCAATCTCAAGGTTTATTTGCAAACTTTTTAAGGATTTAATTGTAAAGTTTTTATTCTTTTAAGGGTCATTTTATAATTAAATACACAATTCCAGTCATAATTGCACACCTCTAATCCGGTTCTGTTCCTAATTTATAATTTTTTTTTAATTTTTGAAAAATAATTTTAAAATTTTTGATTGGTTGGAAAATAAATGAATAGGAATTAAAAATAATTGAAATAAAATTTTATCCTAATAAACACTGTTTATCAGATAAAGAAAAAGTTTTTTTTTTTTTAAATTAATCTCCTTTAATTATCAAATCACATGAGGTTACACATCTTTTTTTATAAAAAACCTATGGGATTTTCATAAAAAGGAGGCTTGATTTTACATGAAAAAAAAAGAGACAAAGAGAGTTCTTAAAAAAATCTTTCTTTTACATTCTTTAGTTTCTTAAAAAAAAATGCAGTGAAGCCTAAAATAGGAAATTCAAATCTATAGACTTATTCAAACATGGTGATTCAAATAATCTGAGGAGCAAATCAATACTGCATCCACTATCTTCATCTCTTTCTTTGTTTATTTTTTTTTGTTATTTTTTTTTCTATTGCCTTTATTTGATTTGAATTTAATTTGTGTTTCTTTGTTGTCCTTTCATGATTCTTGATGACACTATAAGTGGTGGGAGTATCTAAACATGGAAGGATGAATGCTAAAATAGAATTAAACCCAAAGAGATCCATGGAATGTCATGGATGAACTTCTGTGAAATCATATGGTTTTTAGTTTTTATTTGTTTTTGTGTTTTGTTTTATGGTACTTGCATTGCATATTTATTTTGATTTTGGGCTTGTAATTATTTTGTACGTAAGTTGTAATAGCCTTGATAGTGGAAATAGTGAAATCATTTAATTTTCTACATATTAAAATTAATTTGTATATTAGGTTCACTTGGTGAACCATAATTAAAATCAATAGTGGCTATAGTTAATTAGGTTGCATGTTTTATTATTTGTTTGATTATTTGGGCTTTTTTTTATGATTTTAGGCCTCAAGCCTACGTTTAGGTTAAACTCACTAAAATAGGCATTTTAAAATTTGATTTAGGTTTTAATTAACTTAAAATGAATTTAGTTCCATGGAAATTAATTTAGAATTAGGCCCATATTAGAATTAAAATTGATGACATAGCCCAGCCCATTTAAAGCATTCTTTTAAAAATGAAAAGAATTAGGATCATCTTATTTAAATTTAAAATTAATTAGAACTAGGCCCACTAATTAAATCCAATTCATTTCTATAAACTTTGTAAACTAAGGTCTACTTTCTTTAGATTTAAAAAAATTATAGGCATAGGCTCATTAATTTAAGTAAAATGTAGCCTAACCTTTAGTTTCCATTTCACTTGAAATAAAATTTAGAATTAGTTAAATTTATTTAAAAATCAATGTATATGAGACTAATTTGAAGATGGTTCATCTTAGGTTTGTATGCATTTTCATGTGACTAGTTGCTTGGAGTTGATTGCTAAATTAAGGTTTAATATGAAATTACATGTAATTAGTGAAAAAGATAGTAATTCATAAACTAATTCTAAATGAACATGAGACTAAAAGAAGTTAATATTCCGTACCCATAATCCCTTGGTGTGGTGCTAAGTTTCTTTTAGAGAATTGAGTTACCACCACCTTCGATTTGTCCTAGTTATTACCTTAGGTGGCAACTCCTCATCTCTATGCCGTGTCTTTATGATATGGTTAGTGTGTTTACTGGAGCCCTAAGCTCAAATAGTGTCGTGGTTGCAAGATACTTAAGCACGCACTAAACCTTGAATAAGATAGTAATTCATAAACCAATTCTAAATGAACACGAGACTAAAAGAAGTTGGTATTCCATACCTAGAATCCCTTGCTATGGTGATAACTTTCTTTTAGAGAATTGAGTTACCACCACCTTTTATTTGTTCAAGTTAAAACCCTAGGTGGTGACTCCTTATCTCTATGCCATATCTTTATGATATGGTTAGTGTGTTCCTTAGAGCCTTGAGCTCAAATAGTGTTATGGTAATAAGATACTTATGTGTTCTCTAAACCCCGCCATCTACAACACTTAATTGTCATTCTTAGCCCTTGGCATTAGTTAGGTTCATACCATTTAATAAGTAAAATGTATGGTTTTGAACACTACAAACCTCAGGTACTCCCATTTGCCATTCTTAGCCCATAGTGTATCCATACACCCACAATATCTCATGATTAACAATAACAGTACAAGGATCTCTTAGCCCAAATATACACCCTTATATGTCCATAGTTGATTTACATAAGCCTAAAACCATGGAAATCATTACTCTAATTGAGAGTTTAAACCTAAATTTGCTCTAAAGATTTTTAGATTTTTAATTGTTAAGGTCTTACTTTGTATAATAAATGGTTTACATAGTATATGTCTTATACACAGTATATAAGCCATTCATCTAATTATCCATTCATATACATATCACACACACACACACTCTCTCTCTCTCTCACACACACACACACACATATAGTATATTACAACTTTTATATCGTATATATACATTGCATATGCAAAATGGATGTACAAATAGGGAGTGATTATGAACTTTAATAATAGCATATTTTAATGCTTAAAATAAGTTACAAAATTAGGTAAAGCCCATAAGATCTTTAGGCCTTGAAAATCCAAACTACCAAAGGTTGAATGGACTACCATCTTAAACTTTTTAAGCTCCATGTCATAACTATTATGATTACAGTCAATCCTTGGCATACTAAGGTAAATGTTTACATCCTAAGTCTATGTAACTAACATTTAATTGCATACCAAAACAATAAAATTAATTATTACAAACCATTAGGTGTAATCTAAGTCTATGATCAACCCTTGAATGCATGTTAAGCAAACATAAAATGCAACTATTGCATATTATCATCAATTGCAAGTCATGTAAACAAGTAAAAACATTGTTTATATGACATGGCTATGCTATAAGTTAGCATGACTATGTTGGCCAATATTTTGGTTCTTGCACCTGTGGCATGGTTGTGCTAACCTTTAGTATGGTTATGTCACAAATTAACACAGTTGTATTACCTCTAGCACAGTTGTGTTAGATACCTAGTATGCTTTCTAAAATTATAGCATGATTATGTTACCTTTAACATAGTTATGTTACTTGCCAAAATAGCCTTCTAGGACCTATAACACAACTATGTTACTCCTATTATGGCCATGTTACTTTTTAAAAACCTTGTTTAGATAATTTTACACAGGCAAAACAGTCGCAACCAAAATCAAATAATATCATAGCACTTATAATTATCAAAATATTTAGCATATCAATTTAGTGATTTAGCTCTGATACCACTTGAAAATAAATGGAAAATCAATTGTATACAATACATCTAGATCAAGTGAAAGCATGAGGTGAACTCAAAATTAGATGTAATGAATGTCAAAATTTTTTTAAGACATGCAACCCTTGCACGAACACAAGCATTCTACTAACCTAAGACTATATTGCAAACATTTACATAACTAAATATCCATGCATATTAAACATTTTTCATAAATAACCAAAGCAACATTCAAGAAACCTGCATCTAAGAGATTTGTAACACTTATAAACTCCAAATTTTGGTAACATACTTAATAAGCTTTGGGTTATGGTTGTGCAAATCTATTAGCTCCCAACTTCCTAAATGAAGCATGCTCAACTTGAAACACACAATCTAAACCAAGTTGACTCTAAGCCTTGAAGGGGATCTATCCACAAGCCCTTTTTTTGGATAAACCCAAACTCTTGCTAGATTTCCTTTGTAAACTTGAATGTGTAGTACCTTTTTTACAAGCTCCATTAGATGATGCTTAATGGATTAATACTTTTATAACTCTTGCACAATAATGGCTTCAAATTAATAAGCACACAATATATATATATATATTCACTTTCTACACTAGAATAGAGAAGAAGATAAAGCACACTCAACTATTAAGAGAACTATCTTTGCTTTTCCTTTAGTGTGTAAGAATGACTAACTCAATTGTTAGTTGTCTTTACAAACCCCACTAACTTAAGCATAAAATAGATAAGCATACATGCATGCATGCTTATCATGTAAGTTTTAAGAATCCTACACTCAAGCTTCATGCATGCATACCTTTAAGTGTCTTACACTCATGCTTTATGTATATATAGTTTCTTGCTTAGGTGGCCAACTTTATGTTAAGTGGGATTAGTTTCATTACAAGAATAAGTACAACCTTTGACTTTATTAACTTTTAATGAGTTAAGCTAAGGTGTTCGGTTTTTAACTCTTAAATAGGACCCATATTAACCAAAATAAATAAGGACAATTGTAGGTTTATTTAACACTTAAATAAGGCTCATCCCTACTCAACTAATTAAAAGACAAAGTTCATGTTTCATCCATCATATTTTTTTCCTATGGTCCATCACATGGCCCATACTAATGGTAATTTCTTATAGTCCATCTCATGGCCCACACATGTACCATTATGGGAGGTAAATTACTATTTGATCATTGAACTAAATATGTAATATTTAATCAAATCCAAATTAATAAATATGTAGTCCTAGCCTTTGAATTAAATTTTTTTATATGCTAGATCTCCACCCATACCTAAATCCAATAATTCAATTAATTCAGTAAACACTTCAATTAATAATTAAATTAATTATTGTCATACTTTGTGTAACTCTTGTGTGTGACTTACTAGGTTTAAGTATTATTAATAGAAAATAATATTAACACTTAATACTATGGAAACATTTTTCTAAAATAAATATGAAAATCCTAATTCCATATTTAGTTTCCATAAGTCATGAGTGACTCCTGGCATACATGTTATAACTATCCAACTAGAAATGAATGCTTTCCATAGATTCATAAGAACCAAGAACGTAATTACTATGCACTAAATGTTCCTTCATTATAAGATTTTGATATAGGTTAAAGTCATAGTTCAGTCAAACTCTAATTACCTTAATCATATGACCTCATCTACAGTTTATTTTTGATAAAACATGACTATTACTAAAAAATCTTTTCTAACACTGTAACTATTTTAGGATAAGTTAAGTTTGACCTATCCATGTACTTATTCATTGAGAATAACTTAGATAGCATAGGATTTATCTTGGTTAACTTTAGGTAATGAATTCCATATTAGTTCATCACAGATCCTCATATATAACTGACTAAAGCCAACATATGCCATATACGTATAAATGACCAGTAGAGATATGTAAGCAGTAATAAACTCTAACCAAACATATATAGACAATCATGTCACCTCAGATCAAAGGACCATATGCATAATTATATCCAAGATTGTGATTATGATTGTGTTGATATAAGTGAATTTCCATGCAATCACAAATCTTATTTCATAGTTTAATCCACCTATGACTTGAGTATCCACATGTCTATTATGATATCTCATGTCAAGTAGTATGAGACTCACTAAATATATGGTATATGAATTCAATAGTAAGGCTTAGCATAATATTTGGACAACCAAAATAGTAGTGGATATGCAAAGCTAATTGCCCTTCCAATTTCTTCTTTTTAATAACCACATCATCCTTATTATACCATCCTTTTATATGCCACATTCGAAATAGTGGTAGCATAAAAATCTTAATTAAATATAAGTTCTACAAGCCAAAAAAGAGAAACTTGATAAAACACTTTCCAAATTTCTTGTAGAGCTAAAAAAAATTATAATTCATGATATAGACATATCATATTCGTCTCATACATACTAATTAATTATTCAAGTAAAAAGTATTGTTGGAGCCCTAGAGGGAGAGGTGAATATGAGTATTTAAGGTCTAGAGAAAAATTTAAAGATTAAAGGGAAAATAATAAGTGATTTAAAAAAGAATGAATAAGAATAAGAATAAAAAAGAGAAGTTGAATATAAGAAATTACGGAATTTAGTTCCTTAATTAGTTTATGTCTCCACCTAACTTATCCTTAAGTTAGGAATTTGAATTCACTCTAATCTTATTACCAACCTTATAACTTGAGTTTTCAAGGCTCACTCACAACCTTTATAATGAAGTGTATTTCCTAGGCTAACACTTGACCTTTACAAAAATTTAAAAAGAGTTTTATTCAAGGCTTACTCTTAAAAGTCTCAACTAGTGTTTTAGTAAGGCTAAAGGCTAACACTTAAACCTCAATGATAAAGATCTACCACTTATTAACCCTAAGAAAGAGTAACTGAAAGAATCCTATTGCTAACTCACCCTAACCCTCACAAGAGTTGTAAATACAAACTAAATAAGAGTTTTGTTTATAAAGAATTGAACATCTATAAAGAAAATTATTTATAAATATAAATATAAAACTTATAGGAGCAAAATTAATATTTTCAACTAACCATCTAATTTCTTAAATGAGTTATTAGCTTGGTATTTATAATGGAAGATGAAATTATAGCTATTAAAGCTTTAAGTTTTTGTCCCTAACACTTATCCATCTTTATTTAATGTTTCTTTTACTTTTTATAGGAGTTTTACCACTCATGATTGTGAGGGGGGGGGGGGGTGTCATGATCATGAGGTTCAAATATCTAGTAATTGGAGCTTTGAAATAGTTATTATAAAGGCTGCTAAAAAGATCATAATTATGGGCACTCTCCTCATAATCGTGAGGGTCCTCCTTATGATTATAAATGAAGATCATAAGGGGTGCATAGCTCTTTATAACTAAACTCTTTATCTGGTTTGTGATCGTGACCCTCCTTACAATTGTGATGGGAGTGAAGGGCAATTTAACCTTTAAATGACCTTGTTTGGACTTCAATTCAAGGCTTATTGATTGCACCCTTGAACTTAACTTATAAAAATGCTTAAATATACAAGTTATAAGCTAAAATTGATTGTTAAAGTCAAAATCAAGGTTCATTTTAGATTCATCATTACCTTAATTATGTAAAGGATCAATAATCTCCTCCCTTTTGAATTTGACAATTAATTTTTTAATAGTAATTAAAAACACTAAGTGTATATATGTGATTTTGTTCACTAGACTCCCTCATAATCATATACAAAAGGGCATAAAATTTTTCTCTGCTTAATAAATGCAAAGGTGAGTTAATCAATTTAAATATTAAATAAAATATTTAAGTTTCTCCCCTTTTGGCATACTAGTTATGATCGTTATAATTTAAAATGTAAAATGTAAAATGTAAAATTTCTCTACCCCTTTGAAAAAGAGAGGAAACCATCAGGAAAAAGATGTATGTTCATATCAATTGAAAAATAAATGAAAATGCAACCATGCTTTTAAATGAGAAATGAAACAAGTTCCAAGTATTAACTAATAAAAGTACAATGATAATAACAATTATTATCCACAATATATAGTTAAAAAAGTGTTTTAAAGATAAGCAATACCAAATGAAATATAATAATAGAATTGCCTATCAAAATAGTACCAATTTTGAAAAGCATTTTAATCATATAAAGGGATAAATTCTTTTTAGACAATTTGATGTTTGCATATCTAATGACAAATAAAGTAAATTAGTTTTACTAAATTATCATTGATTAGCATATCTCTAACTTTAACTTCTCATACACTACATAAGATTAAACACCTTTTAGTAAATAAGCCTTAATTGGTCTTAGTTTATTTGTCTAAAAATAGTCTTTGGGTAGGAGGTTAAAATAAAGTTTTTTTTAATAATAACACACATTATTAATGTGCCCTAATTTAATGCAATAGAAGCATATATTTTTAATAAATCTATTTTGCTTACCATCCCTTATAAGTTTTAAATATTTATGATGGTTTGTGGCCTTTTTAGACACTAAAGGTTTAGGATGAGATTCATAAAAGTAATCATGCATGAATTTTTAAGTTTTAGTGTGCATGTGAGTGTGCTTATTGTAATATATGAATGCATGGCATGTTTAGAGTTTCATTGCCTTTGCTTTGAAACCTTAAGCGTTAGAACATTAGCCTTTTGAGGCTTTCCCTTGGCACTTGAATTCATAAGACTCTTTGCGTTTAAACCTTGAGCTTTAGATCTCTAACAAGGAATGAGGGATAAAGCAAAAGTAGTCTTAACAAACTTAGGGAGACTTGATGAAGTGGGGGCTCCATTAAAAAAACCAAGTCCAAGCATCAAACTGTAAGACCTTTAACTATTTAGGGGATGATTAAGGGTCTCTTTTCCTTTTAGAAATTTAGAAATTATGCTTTCTATTTATAAAGTTTCTTTTAAAAGCAACTCTTTTTCTTTTTTAATTTTATCAAAATCATTTTCAAAGATAGAGATGCTTTAAAATCATAAGTTATCATCTCATTTAATAAAGTAGCACTTGAAAATTCTAATTTTAAATCCTTAAAATTATTAGACAATTATAAAGCTTTTTCTGATAAAGTAATTTTTGACATTTTAAAACTAATTTTCTTACTAAAGGGCTCTCAACATTAAGTTCCTCATCATCATACATGACATGACAAGAAGAACTAGACAAGAGAGGTTATGAGCGTGTATCCACAAGTGTACGAAGTCATCTAAGTAGTAAAAAATATTGATCTTATAAGGTTTTGAGAACTAACTATTAAATTACTCTTAGTATTTGCTTATTTAGATGGTCAATTTATTGGCTTAACAGAAATGAAAACAGAAAATGAAATAATCTTAAACTAACTATTCTTAAATTCACAATCTTGTTAATTGTTGGAATTTTTATCCTCAGTTCAAACTATCTAAATATCATGTTAATTTTTTTCTCAATTACAAATTCCATTCCATTCCATTCTCAAACCATTTTTGTAATATGGAAGTCTCTCTCAAGTACTCCCATAATTAATTAATTATGACAATTACTCGATTATTTAGCTCTCACTAACTCAAACAATTAGTCATAATCAGTTTTAAAGTAAAGTTTTTTAACAATTAGTCATAATCAATTTTAAAGTAAAGTTTTTTAAAGGAAAATTAACAATCAAATTATCTCTTAATCTAACTCTATTTTCTAAATCAATTCAATGAGTAATCAGTCTAAAGAAAACATTAAGTTCAATAACAATCATGAAATGAAAATTAGTTAATTAGAAGTTTAACCTAGTTAAGTTCATGTTCAGTCGGGTCTAAAATCTTTAACTAATAATTTAGTTACAAATAATGATTAAAGATGAAGAAGCACATGAAAAAGACCTAAACATATTCATATTAATATAAAAATAAAAGTAAAGAAGAAATAATAAAAGAAAACCTCATTTTTAAATCCTCTTATTTAGAATGATGTTTGAATTCTCAAAAATTGAATCTTCTACTATTAATTCAATCTTCTGAGTAGTTAAAAGAAAATATCACCATTAAAATTATTGTTCTTAATGAAGAAAAACTAAAACTAAACTTTTCTAAATTGTGCCAACCTATCTCAAAGAAGCCAAATAAGATTATTTATATTGTTCTTTCTAAAACTTAAATAAACTTTCCATTATAATATGCTTTAAGGCACACGGTTGTGTGCCCAAATGCATATGGTCATGTCAAATCAAGTCTTCTGACTTGGTTGGAATTAGCCATGGCCATGTTTACGTAAGCACACAGTGGTGCTTGATTAGTTGACTCATAGGCTATTTTTCTTTAAATCAATAATGGTTATGTCACTAAGGGCACATGGCCATGCTTGATTGGCTTTTCTACATGGTTTCATGATAGGGTCATTCATGGTTGTGTGCCCTTATGCACATGGTCATGTGTCTAATACTTCATTTAAGAAAATTTTCACATGTTCATATTCATGGAGATTTTTGTTTTACTCTTCAAGTCCTTGCCTTGGCACCTCATTCATCAACTCCGCATCGAGCACATCTAGCATGAAAATAAATAAAAAAATAAAAAGCAAATAAAAATTTGCCAAAAACATAAGTAAACTATTGAAAGTCCTCAAAATCTAGACTAGATACTTTTTAACTAAAACATGTTAATATTTACTACTAACCTAGACTCTAAACACCTAAAAACTAACAAATTAGTGGTCAAAATATAGTATTTTCATGCTTATCAACTCCTCCACTCTTAAGCCTTTGCTTGTCCTTAAGCAAACATGAAAACATCCTATTAATATAACGAATTGAATTCATTAACTAGTTTTAACTTGACTAACTATTTTAATCTCCCATTAACATAAAGCTTAAAAACCTAAAACTGAAATAATAACTCAAGGTCAAGGATGCATAATTTACCATGTGTGGAGAAAACTTTTCAATTGAATTCATATGAATAAAAAATTAACATTAGAGAAAAATGAAAGGAAATAGGAATCATTTCAACACTTAGCAAGTCTAAAATCCAATATATACAAGGCATCTACACGAAAAACCTACTTTATTATTTTATTAAAGGCTTTTCCAATCTCAATATCCCCCATATTTCCTATACTACTCAGTGTGGATACCTCCAAAAAGGTCATTTGGATACTTATACTCTAATTTAGAGCATGGAGTAGAAAGAGTATATAAAAATTTACAATTTAAAGTTTTAGCCCCAAATATTTTATTAATAAGTGCATTTTACACTCCACCTTATTTTATTTTTAAAGAAAAACCATAGGTACCAAGCTACATATTGAACTTGACTAACTTAAGAGTTGAATTTCAATTCCCACTCACAAGCATTTTTCTCTAACATCAAGTATCTAAATTCAAATATTTAATAGAGAAGTAAGCATTAAATTCATTATAGATAAAACATCCTTAACCATAAATTATTTATCTAGCTTAAAAGTTCAAACTAAACATTAATCAAAGATTATCACACTTATTCAAAAACTCAAGTGTAATGCATGAAATGATCCTAAACATCTAAATGCAATAATAAATAATAAAGTAATGTAATGACATGCATGTTCCCTTCCCCTTTTAAATTAAAAACATAAACTAAAATCAAATCGTAAAATTATAAATTAAAATAAAAAGAAAGTACTCCGCTTACTAAAGTGGACTAAGTGGTAAAGGAATGTGGAACCGACTATGCCAATGAACCTTTTGAGCCTATTGTTTAATTGGGTTTATTACTTTTGTAGTTATTCGAATTAAAATTGAAGCTCATTAAGTCTTACATTAATGTCCATCTCTATCATATCAAGGTGGATAAAAACCTGTTGCCATCCAGTGGCTTAATAAGAGTAAAAAATGGTTTATTTTGAGTGCTTATTTTTAGGGTTTTAAGTGTCTAGAGTCTAGGATAGTATTGAATATTAGCATTATTAGGTTAAAATCTAAGAGTTTAGATTTTTAGAAGTTTTAGTAGTTTATTTTTATTTTTAATTTTTTATTTAATTTTCATGATTTTTGTTGTTGAATGGCTAGGTGTGCTAAAGGTGGGATCAATGCATGAGGTGCCTAGGCAAGAACTTGGAAAGGAAAGCTCAAAATCTCTGTAAAGGCAAGACATAGAAATTGCACAGCTGCGCCTATAAACATGCATGGCTATGCCTGAGCCTAGAAAAGTCACCCTATAAAGAATCCATACAAGTATAACTATGCATATATACATGCACAGTTATGCCTGATTTGAAGATGATCAAGCCTGCCAAAGTTTAACACAGGCACGGTTGTGTGCCCATACTTGCACTGTGATGGCTAATTACTTAAATTTCTAGTGATCCAAACCTATGTAGTTGTGTGCATTAAGGCACATAGTCATGTGCCTCAAAGGAACCCAAATTAGGAAATATAATTTCAGGGTGTTTTTAGAAACATTATAAATAGTGATGTTTTGCCTCTTAAAAAGAGGTTGGCTAGTCTTAAGAATGATAGAGTTTTACTTTTATTTTTGGAAGATAAAAAATTTTAGTTTATCATTTGGTGATTTTTTTTATCCACTCAAGGATTGCTTTAAGAGTAGAAGATTGAAGTTAAGATTTCAAATATATTCCAAAGAAAGGAAAATAAAATGAAAATAAAGATTAGATAAGTAATAGGCATAACAAACAGGAGTAAAAACAAATCGCTACATGACATGAACATAAAACATTCCTAGCTAGAGTACTAATTAACATGTCATAATAAGCATTTGTCTATAGTTGTAATTTCCAAGGATTTGAAAATGAAAAACTTAAAGTTTAGAAAATAAATGTAATATTCTTTATAACCCTAGTCATACTAAAATTACCTTAAAGAATTAAACGTTCTTGTATTAGCAAAACCCATTCATCTTAATCACTTTTCTATTCAAGCACACTTATTTCCATTTTATATTCAAACCCCATATAATCATCAGAAGCAAAAATAAATTAAATAACTTTACCCCTTCTAAGTTCACTTAAAAATCACTCTCAAGTAAATAAGCAATCACCTTCACAATTAGAAATTAATTTCTCTTTAAAGCTTACTTTATACATATATTATCCAATTACAATCATCTCTGACACAATTAACTAACTTTACCATTTACTCATTTCTTTGAAAGTCTTTATCAAAGAGAGAAAAAACTTAAGTTCAAAACCCATAATTCATTTTTCCATGTCATCATCATTATCAACCCAAATATCATAATCATCATATAGTTATCATTAAATCATTGAAATCTCTACTTTAAAGAACCACTGAATCCAAACTATCATTATTACATTAGGGTTAGTAATGTAGAGCTCATCTTTAATATTGATTTAAAAATGGGTCACTAATTTTGAGAGGGCTTAGAAATGGCAGTGAGTGTGGTGTAATGAAAGAGAACTAAAGGAGAATGTAAGTTCTCATTTTTGGAAGATTTAGTTAATGAATCAATGCTCTTTAAAATTTAGATTGAATTTGAGGGATGAAAAAACTGAATACTAACCTATGTAACCTTTTATTTTTTTTTCCATTATTATCAATAGAGTGAGAGAAACAAAGAGAGAAGGATATGGAGTTTAAGAGAATATTATATGTAGAAGAATGTTGAAAGGAGAAGGTGTCAGGTGTTAAAACCTAGGTAAATCCTTTTCGTTATTTTAGATTTAACACACACACACACACACACACACACACACACACACATATATATATATATAAGGATTTAAAGTGGAGAGATTATAAATTAATACCCCATCTAAAATTTAATATAAAACTTTCATAAAAATAAAAATAAAAATAAAAATAAAGTCAACACTTAAAGTTTATTAAAAATATATATAGAAAAATAGAAATCTAACAAAATTATACTTGAAAAGATGTACTATAGTTCGCTTTTCACATATAAAAAAAATACAAATAGACAATTACATTAATGAAAATATCTCTACTATATATATTTTTAGATATTTTTTATCTTTATCTACCATGAACTAATGGCCATTTTGCAAATATATCCAAAATTCAAAATTGTCGCGAATTGACATATCAACTTGTTGACCTAGTGCAAATCTATCCTTAGTCAAAATTGGTTGCTTCAGTGTTGATGTGGAATCATTGATGTGTGACATATTAACACACATGGAAATTAATAAAAGAGAAAAGTGAAAATTTCAAAACTCACCATTTTAGACACAACAAAACGGTAACGTATATGACAAAAAAAAAATTTCAACACTATTAGAGTTCTAAAAGGGATCAATTTGTGTGGTTCACTTCTTCTTCTTCTTCTCCATCCATTCTACAAGGCTTTGAGATTCATCTTCATACATTATTTCAGAAATTGAACATCGACATAGCTTCTCCCCATCAAATTCGTAGGTGATTAAAGTAAATATGTCAGAGCAATTAAATGCAAGCAATCGAAGCTTCTATGATGCAATAAAATGCAATTATGGCAATGCTGCTTATTTTTTTAACATCAAGAATTGAATTATATCATGGGCATATGTTTTAGAGATGTGTAAATATGAAGGTATGTATAAAATAGTTGAAAATTTTATTTCAAAGTTTGGGTATTGGGAAGAATTTAGTTCTTTGAATAATGTAATATACCCACTTTTCAAAATGCTGAAAACAAATGGTTCTTATAATGTATCCCTTTTTCAAAATGAGGAAATGGTTCTAGGTTGATCTTGCAATTTTAATATAAATTTCAATTATTAATTTTTAATAATTTTATATTCATTATATTTGATACTTTGCTATTACATATTTTTTTTATTATAGAATATACATTATGATTTCTTCAAATGGCATGATGAGTGGGTTAATGAAAGGATGGTGATGGTTTTGAATGAGCTAAAATAGTTAAATAAGAATTTGGAAATGATGCACATCAATAGCACTATCAGGAGGGATGAAGGCAATACTCACAATGAATTGAGTTTGATGAAGCAAAACTTGTATTGACTGAGTTGGAGAAAAAGAAATTAAAAAGGAGCAAAGACATGTATAAGATGGGTTTGTATGTGCTTGTAATATTCATGGTAGTTTATATGTTTATGTAAGCTAGTAGAGGCAATTAGAAGCAACTTTTTCTAATAGTCATGCTAATTTGTGACTATTTTTTAATGTCTTAGATGCAGATTTGTAAGAGTAGTTAATGTGTTCTTGTAACAAGATATTAGTAATGCTATTTTGTTATTCTATTAATTCAGGTGTTGCCTCATTATTTGATTTTTGGATGTTTGATGTCATATATGCTTCAATGTTAGTGATCCTAGACAGTAGCTTCCTAAAACACTATTAGCAGGCTTATATTGACATTCAAAAAATTATAAGTTCCTAGATAGTAGTTGAAAACAAAATGGACAATAGCAAAAAAAATAAACTGATAATAAAATCATTAGTTAATTATAGTAAATATTGTAATTGAACATTTACTTTTTAATCACAATGTCATTATGAACAAAAAATAAAGTTTTGGCCTAAACTTAACTTCCTAGGCAGTAGCTAATCAATAACTGTCTACAAAAAATAATGATCCTAATAAAATATTAGTCACTACATTCATTCTCAGTTTAAATAACTTCAAAGCAGCTCAAATAACTTTAAATATTTGTTGAGGCTTAGGCAAAAACTTTATGCCCTTGATAGCTCTGCAAGTTAGTGTTCATTGTTATGGTTGTATAGCTTCTAGGCTTAAATATGGCACCCATTTTTAGTTATGTTTCTCTATGCAATGGTCCCTTCCCTTTAGTGGTAATTGTACTTTGTTGTGAAAATTTTATAATGCAAGGCTCCTTATTTTTTTTATTGTTAAGCAGCTCTACTTCGTGTATTCCTTGATGTATTAGGCTCTTTAATTTAGATTCCAGCTGCTGCAAGTCGAGCAGTTTATCTGCCACTAATGAACTTAACATTTCTTTCACCATGCATTTATTAACACATCAACTCATAAATTTCACATTTCATAAATTTCACACTTCACATTTTAATTATAAATAACTATTACTCAAAAAAACATATTTCCTGTATCAATTGAAATATCCTTATTGAGCATGTCTTCTTTCATTTGCAATGGATGCCATGGTTCCCTTATCAAATGGAACCTCTCTTGTTGGATCCGATCTTGCTAGATGCTCTATTAAAGGACATACTTTTACTAGTTGGACATTATTTTTAAATATACACCTTGGGTTGATGCAAAATCTCTACTTGGAAAATTAACCTTTCTCTTCATCTTAACACATGAATGTCATAACATCAAAATAATGAACAAATAAAAAAAAACTCAAATAACTGATAAACAAAAAAATACTTATAGGTCTTGTATAAGTTTTAAGCGGGGGAGGAGGATTCTGATCATATTTAAATGGGCAGCCTCTTTTATTATGCCCATATGCAAAGCAATGTTTGCATTGCATTTATACCCCATATTTGCTTAATTTTTAAACATCCCTCTCTTTAGCTGCTGCTTTTATTCTTTTTATTTTAGGTCGACCAAGCATTTTCCTAAACTAAAGAGGAGCAACTAGTGAGTCAGCCATACTTGGCCATTTAGCTTTTCTATTTAGCGGCTCAATTACACAATTGTATGCTTAGAGATACATCTCTTTCTTGTAAACCATATCAACATAATCTCTTTCATCATGCTTTATATAATGAACCAATGAGATCCTATGTATGCAGGGTATACCTGTTAGTTGCCATCCTTTACAACTACAAGTATGTGATTATAAATTAACTACAAATTGCTCATCACCAACTCTTACTTGAAACTTATCATTGAATGCAGGTTTAGCAACACAGAACCTTGAATTCCATTTCAGGTCCTCAACCTTTTTCTTGATTCTTAGGCATAACTTGTCACTACTATTAGCCATTAAATCTGATTTTATTTTCATCCTCTCCATTAATGTAGACCTTATCTCCTCTAGTATGTCAATAATATGCAATGTTCTTGGTCTGCAAATCCACCCATTAAAGGTTTCAGCCATATTATTGTCCACATTGTCATACTTAGTTATTATTAAAATAAAAGCCTTGCAAAACACCTTTGGATCATTGGCAATAAAATCATTGGCAGCTACTTAATTAATCTCCTTCAATTCATTCCACTTCATATTGAAATCAACCTCATATGTTGCATACACTATTGGCCAATATAATGCCTTATACTTTATTCCCTTATGCATCTTCTTGAAATTTGCTTATATGTGCCTAACACAATTCCTAATTTCTGTATATGGTGCTAGCTCTCTTAATACCTTCATAAGACCCTGTCATATTAATTATTGATATTAAAGCAACTAATTTTATGTGTTTAAATACATATTAAATATAAATACAAAATTTTGAAATGCATACCTTTTGTTGATCATTAATGAACATCCAACCTAAACCATCAATTATTTGTAACTCTTCAAACAACCGCGTCAAAAACCATCTCCAAGACCATTCATTTTCTGCCAACACTACTGCCTAAGAAATTGAGAGCATTTGATTGTTCCTATCCCTTCCAATTACACTCAAAATTGCTCCACCAATAATTATTTTTTAAAAAGCACCATCCAATGATATCACTCGCCTACACCTAAGTTGAAATCCCTTCTTTAAAACATTAAAGCCAATGTACACGCTATGAAACCTCCCTTCATAAACTTTAAGCTCAAATCTGCCTTCTCTATTAACCCTTTTTAATTCAACCATATAAGACCTTAATTTAGTATAATAATTCTCTAACGACCCTCTTAGCATTTCCATAGCAAATTTTCTTGCTTTATAACATGTTAGTGTTACTACTTTGAGGGAATATTTTGCCATCATATCACTCACCATCAAATTGATGTCATACTTAGGATTTCTCCTAAATTTCTTCAAATATTCAGTTACAAGCCACTTAATAGTGGCCATCTTATTAGTAATAGTCCTTGAAAAACTATAGGGTACTTTATATGTCTTTACAACAAAGTTTGATTCAAATGTATCTTTTTAAGTATACAATTTATATGAGGAATTCTCTTGATAATGAGCCTTCATTCTCTTTGGACACGTCCTCTTCTACCATAGATTATACCCATTTACAATGGCATAATTCTGCATAGCCCTCCTAAACTTATTAGCATTGATGAATTTCATCTTGAGAATAAATTCAAAATTTTTATGATCACAATTAGCATCATAAACTATTATTTTTTAAAGTGCCTCCTTTTCTTACTATCCAAATAATCTTCATAATTACTAATAGGTGTTTCAGCCCCCTCATTGTCAAGATACTCAAAATGGTATACGCTATTATCACTGTCAATCTCATTGCCCCGACTAGTACCAGCCCTTAAACTACTTTTGAACCCCTTTTTACACTTATCAAATCTTAGCCCAACACCATGATTAACTATAACATCATTAAATTCTTTGAAATTCTTCCTTGCAATAACTAATTCATCATCCAATGAATTAGGGTCCCTCGAAGATACATTATGTTCTTCATCATTATTAAGGACATAATCTTCATCAACAACATCCCCATTATTGTTTTCACCCATTTTCATTCTACTTTTTTACTGGCTAATATTCCTCGCATCAGTGGCAATCGGATTATAAATAGCTTCAACATATATTTTTAAAAACCATAATTTAAAGTTGCATCAATCATTTCTTTACAGGCTTCCTCAGTTTTAACCATAACTAATCCTAACTCAGCACCTAATAGGACATACCTCATATGAGGGTTATACTCAATCCCTAATACATCTGTATACCTCAATTCCATCAATAATTTCTCTATTTCAACCATTGTCAAGCTCTAAATATCCAAGTTAATATGTTGGCCACTTATGTATTTGAAAATAGGTCTGCTAACAAATATTCTCCTATGCCAAAGTTCTATAAGCACACTGTGGAAGAAAAAAATCCAAATAAAAAATCAACATACTCTGCATGAACCTTTTGTTATTAATAAAAAAATGCAAATATAATAAACTTTACTAATTTTTTATTATGCAAATACAACAAACTTTTATAAAGTCACCAATTTGCGATTTTTTTTATTAAACCCTAGAATTACTCCCAATGTTCAAATTAAACCTAATGTATATAATAAAGCATTCCAACACACAAATGCCCATATGCAAAAGTATATTAAACCCTATAACTATTCCCAATTTTAGCTTACCCTTTCTTTTTTCTTCGCTACTTTCCCATCTTCAAATTCGACTTAAGAAGATGAAGGTCAGACCAAATTGAATGGGTAAATGAGGATAGATGAGGAGATAATGTTGATAATTGAAGAGGAGAAGAGTTTCAGAGATAGTCGATGTGAGAAGAGGTTTTTAGCTAAGGGAAGATAAAGAACGTTCAAGAAAATTGATTCCTTTTAGAACCCTAATAACATGAAAAAAACATTGACATATATGGTACCGTTTTATTGTGTCCAAAATGGTGAGTTTTGAAATTTTCACTTTTCTTTTTTATCAATTTGCACGTGTGTTATTAAGTGACATGTCAGTGCTTCCATGTCATCGCTAAAGCAGCCAATTTTGACCGAAAATAGATTTACACTAGATTGAAAAGTTGATATGTTAATTTGCAATAATTTTAAAATTTGGATAGATTTATAAAATAGGGATTAATTCATGGTAGATAAATATAAAAACCCACATATTTATGATAGTAATACACCTAGTTAATGTAAAATTACGCATCTAAAAGAGAATATAAAATAGATAATAGAATAATTATATAACTAATAACAACTTAAAGAAATTATTTAAGAATAATATATATGTTATTTCTAAGTCATAATTAATTAAATGATAAAAACACTCAAATATTTTTAGGAAATTTTATGTGAAGTAATGGACACGTAATAATAAAAAAGTTAAAAAAAAAAAAAAAAAAAACTTGGCATTGCATCTAAAATGTTGCCATGTATAAAATTATAAGATATTTTTATAAGTTTCCCTTTGAAATGATATAACAGCTAATATCTTAGCCTGAAAATATTTTTGTTTTTGAAAAAAATTAAGACTTGCTTATAATATGCATAACATATTGAAGGCCTCTTTTTTATCTATATATTTGTCTAAAATAATATGTTAAAAGAAGTGAAAACAGATTTTGAAGTGAAACAGTATGATGGTGAAGATGGATAACAAGCGCGTGATGTAGAAGGCAGTGGGACTACAAAATCCATGATTTGTGGTCTTTTCTGTGTATAATGTATCTTTTGGAAAACCGCGTATCTGGAACTTTCCTGCTAATATTATTACACTAGCACCTGGCCCTTGACTTGAGTTGCGGTCCCCCCCCCCCCCCCCCCCCCCCCCCCCTTCGATTATATATTGATAATAATGAACTTTAGTTAGTTGAGCCCAAGTATTAATTATGGACTATGCTTTTTTTTTTTTACCAAAATAGATTATGCTTTTCTATGCTAAGAAGAAATTACTTTTTTTTTTATTTAAAAAATTAATGCAAATTTCTAACCGAGAGATATTAATAGTGAATTCACATAATACATTAATTATAAATTCACATATATTTTATTTTATTGTTTTAAATTTAAAAATAAGTTGGCTAATTAAAATTTTATGATAAATATTTTCATTAGATTAGCAATTATTTATTTCTATTTTCATAGTTATTTAAAATTTAATTAAAAAATTTTACCTAAATTATAATATTCATATTTATGTAAAATTATATTGGAATACTTAAAAATTAATAATAAAGAAAATTAAAATTAAAATTAATATTTAAAAAATTATATATATATATATATATATATATATATATATATATATATATATATATATATATCCTTGTTGTCTCACCTTTTTATGGCTCTGTTTGTTTGCGGAAAATATTTTTTCTTATTTTTAGTATTTGGATTACCAAAAAAAAAAATAATAAGTCAAAGAAAAATAACTTCAAAATAAGGGAAAATGATGGGAAATCATTTTCCAATGTCTTTTTTGTTGACCATTTGTATTGTCAAACTCCTAATTTTAGACTTTGACAAACAATTTAGACTCTAATAATTTCATTTAAATGTGTAGGAACTTATTTGTATCAAAATTATCAGTTTAAGTCTGGAAATACGAAATATTGTCATTATACTATATTTCGGTGAAGTATAATATCCAAATCTTATACCTAAAGTATCCAAAGTTTTTATGTGTTAAAAAGAGACATTTTTTGGACTTACAATGATCCCCTCACAAGCTGATCACAAGCAGAAGCTTTGTGAGAGCAAAATTGAGCAAAGGGACAATGTTGCTCATAAGCACTATTTATGAGCACTATTCACTCATGAGCAGCTCATGAGGGCAGTCCTGATAGCTCCAAACGATCATTTTTGAATGAAATAACTAGTACTTTCACTTGTCACGAGCCAGAACTTGCTCCTTACGATCGTGAGCGAAATTTTGATAGAAATAAGTCCAAATTGATTGATTCAAAAATCAATCATAGACATTGGAGACATGTTTGATACATCCAATATCCATATTTTTTTATGTTTATCTATATAAACACTTCATAGAGTTCAATTGAAGCTTTAAGAAACTTGTTTATCATTCATTCTTATTTAAGCATTCAATTAAGCTCTCAAATTCTCTCTTAAACAATTTTTGTATTTGTGTAACTCTTGTGAGAGTTGATGAGTGTTAGAATAGACATTCTTGTTCTTCTGTTTTCTGGGATTAAGAAAATGGGAAGTGAGATTCTATTATAAAAGGAATTGGTTTAAGTGTTGTCCATTGAAATACTTGGGATTTGGTTTTTAAGTGATCCTTGAAAAGTCAAATGGTAAGGTTGAAGAGTGAGCCTCAAACTCTTGTATAATCTCAATCTTGTGAATAAGATTATGAGGATTGAAAATTCTAACTTATGGATAAGTTAGATAGAGACATAAGATTGTTGAGAATCTAAACTCCTTAATTGCTTATGTTTGTTGTTCTTCCTTTCTATTCTTATTCAATTATTGTTCATCCATTAATTTTTTTTTAATTTTTTATAAATCCTTATTTTCCTTATTCACCCCCCCCCCCCCTTTAAGGCACTTTCAATTGGTATCAGAACTTGGGTTCTAAGTACTTAGTTGCTAAAATTCAAGATTATGGGGAGTGAATCTTTTTCTTTTCAATCCTTTGAACCATCATTTGATAAGAGCATAAAGAATAAAGAAGTCTTATGCTATGAATGCAAGAAGCCTGGACACATTAGAAGTGAATGTCCATGGCTCAAGCATAAAGGTAAAGGAAGAAAAGAAAGGAGAATAACTTTAAAAGCCATTTGGGATAACTCTTCTGAATCAGATGTAGAGGATAAGTAATAAAAGGCTACCAACCTTTACTTCATGGCTCTTGAAAATGAAAATGAGGTATCATATACTTATAACTCCTTTTATGATGATGATGATGATGATGAGAGCTCCATTATGAGCAAACTCTTGCTTAAATGCAAAAGTTTACTTTCTAAGAAGAAGCGTTATAAACATAAGTTAACTAGCTTAACCAAGTAATTTAAAAATTTAAAGAATGATTTTGCTAAGTTTGTTAAATCTAATGAAAAACTTGCTTGTGATTTAAAATCTTCAAATTTCTTAGAAGAGCAACGCAAGAAAGTAAGTGATGAAAATCATAAACTTTCTAATGAGGTAGTAGAGTTAAAAAGTTCCATATCCAAATTTCAAAGAGGAAAAGAGAGCATAGATAATTTATTTGACTCTCTAAAATTTTATAGGGATACTTATGAAATTGGATATGCAAATGAAATTACTTCTTCCTCGTCATCATCAAATATTAAATTTATTAAAGCATCAGATAATTCCATTCCCTCTACCTTTAAATAAAATGAGACTAAAGCTTTCAAAGCTAAAAGATCTCATGTGTTAAACAACGAAGGAAAGTCTCATAAGACTCATCCTTCATTGACACAAAGAGATAAGGCTCAAACTAGAGCGCCTCAACCTAAGCATGTTTATATGTACACTAGACACAATCATATTAGGCATGCTACACAATACAATGCACATAAACATATTGCATAAACCTATCAAAATACACATTGTCATTATCAATGTATGTCTCACACTATAACTCAAAAGAGTTATAAGAAGCACACACTAACACAACATTAAAAACATACTTCACATACAATAAAAGCATATCATCCTAGGAGAAATAAATTTAAAAATGTCATATGTTCATATTGCATAATCAAAGGGCATACCAATAATGTATGCTTCCATAGAATACTATACATGAATTTGCTTCCTTTGGATTATCTTGAAACTAACCAACCTAAACCAAGAAAGGTTTGGGTTTAAAAGAGTACTTAAATTATTTTGTGTAAGTGTGCTTGAAATCCATATGAACAAAAAGCAAGTGGTATCTCGATAGTGGATGTTCAAGGCATATAACGAGAGACAAGGAGCAATTTAAAAAACTTAATGCTAAGAATGGAGGACATGTCATATTTGGAGACAATGAATGGAGGACATGTCATATTTGGAGACAATGCCAAAGGGAAAATTGTTGGCATTGGAGAAATTAGTAATCCTCAATCTTTATTTATACATTATGTATTGCTTGTTAATGGTCTTAAATAAAACTTTCTTAGTATAATTCAATTATATGATATGGGAAATAAGGTCGTTTTCTATCCTAAAAATTATTTTATTAGTAGTCTTGATGTTATGGAGCAGCCAACACACCAAGCTCAAAGAATTCAACATGATGAAGATGAGCATGGTCAAGAAGGCAAGGATCAAGTTCAAGAGGTTTTGAGTCCAATCAACATGCCTCAAAGACCTATAATAAGGTCTCAATCTAAGAAGCTTCAAGAAGCCTTAATCCATCATCTACAAGGCTTTGTGAACTTAGCTAGTGAAAGTTTACAAGGACACCAAAGCTTTATGCCAAGTGCAGCTCAAGTTCAATACAACTTAATTCAAGTCCAAGTTATTAATGGGTTTAAATATGAATTATTCTTAAAATAGGAAGTATGTTAAAATTCCTATTTAAGGTCTGATTAGATTAATTTTCTTTTTTTGTGATTAGGGTTATTAGTTTTCCTTACTCACTAAGGAAAACCTTGTAAAGGCTATATATATATGCCTTGGACGAATTTTATTATTCAGAATTGAAGTTTTAAAACCTAAAGGTTGTTTTGCTTTTATCTTTGTGTTCTTGTGTAGAATACATGCTTTAAGGAACATTCAAGTCGATTGATCATCTTCTTGTGGAGTGTTTCGAAATTGGAATTTAGAAACGAGTTTTCTTTATTCTAATTCTTTGATCATCTAAGTAATCTGATTTCTAACCATTCTTAGGGGTTGTTGCTGAATTGACTATTGGGGTTTTCAAGTTAATGCTTTGGGGGTTCGAATACATAAAGGGGTTCTCAAGCTTATTCTTGGAGGTTACGTATCACTTGATGAAGAAAAAGTAATTTTTAATGGTGAAAGAGTTTATAATATTTATGTCATTGATTTGAATAAAATTAATATCAAATATATTAAATGCTAGATATCTATTTCCCATGACATATGGAAATGGCATAGAAAGTTAGGACATGCAAATTTTAAGCTATTAAATGATCTCTCTAAACATGAACTTGTATTTGGTTTACCTAAGCTTGATTTCAATAAGGATAAACCTCGTGATGCTTGTCAAAAGGGAAAATAATCCAAGTCTTCATTTAAACTCAAAAATGTGTTGTCCACCTCTAGACCACTTATACTTATACATATGGATTTGTTTGGACTAATTAAAGTTGCTAGTCTAGGTGGAATGCACTATGCATCTATATTGGTTGATGATTACTCTAAATTTACTTAGGTATGTTTTCTTGCTCATAAGAATAATGCATTTAAAGCTTTTAAAAATTTTGCAAAAAGAGTTCAAAAAGAAAAATATTTTTATATTTTTTTTATTATAAGTGATCATGGAACCGAATTTGAAAATGAATTTTTCAAAACCTATTGCAATGAAAATGGTATTTCACATACACTTTCTTCTTCTAGAACTCCTCAACAAAATGGGATAATTGAAAGGAAAAATAGAACTATTTTGAAAATAGCTAGAACAATGCTTCATGAGTATAATTTGCCTTTATACTTTTAGACAAAAGCCATTAACACGTCTTGTTATATTTCAAATAGAGTTTTCAAAAGACCAATTTTAAATAAAACTTCTTATGAGTTATGGAACAATAGAAAATCCAAAATCTCATAACTATGAGTATTTGGATGCAAGTGCTTTATATTGAATACCAAAGATAATCTTGGGAAATTTGACTCTAAAGCTGATGAAGGAATTTTCCTAGGCTATTTTACTTCTAGCAAAGCATATAGAGTCTTTAATAAGAGAACTCTAGTAGTTAAAGAAGTAATGCATATTATTTTTTATGAATCAAACTCACTTGACCCTATAAAGGATGTTTGCAGTGTCGATGATCTTGTAGGTGAAAATGAGATTATGGATACTTAAGAAGAAAATGCTAGTAAACCTTTAAAACTTAAAGGTCCAAGCAATGAGGACAATAAGGATATATCTCAACCTACCTTCAAAGAGGAACTTCAAAAGGATTGGCAATTCAAGAAAGTTTATCCTCAAAACCTCATTATAAGTGATACTATAAAAAGGTAGCTACTAGATCTCTATTAAAGTCTATTATTAATTTAGCCTTCATTTCTCAAATTGAACATAAAAATATTGATGATTCTTTGTGTGATGAATTTTGGGTCCTTACTATGCAAGAAGAGTTAAATCAATTTGAGAGAAATAAGGTTTGGACCTTGATTCCAAAACCTAAACATCATCCTATTATAGGCACTAAATGGGTGTTTAGAAATAAGATGAATGAACAATATGTCATAACTAGGAACAAAGTTAAAATAATAGCTAAAGATTATAATCAAGAGAAAGACATTGATTATAATGAAACCTTTGCCCCGGTTGCAAGGATAAAAGCTATTAGAATGCTAATTGCATTTGCATCATTCATAGATTTTCAACTTTATCAAATGGATGTCAAAAGTGCATTTCTAAATGGTTTTATTGAATTTGAGGTATATGTTGAGCAACCTTCAGGTTTTGAATGTTCTAATTTTCCTAATAATATGTTTAAACTTTCTAAAGCATTGCATAGATTAAAATAAGCTCTAAGAGATTGATATGAAAGATTGAGTAACTTTCTTATAGAAAAAGGCTTTTCTAAAGAAAAAGTTGACACAACTCTTTTTATAAAGAAATCCAAACATGATTTATTGATTGTTCAAATTTATATTGATGACATTATTTTTGGTGCTACTAACCATTGTTTGATGAAAAACAATTTAAAGGTATGATCGAATCCCTTCTTTATTTAATTGCTAGTAGACCCGATAGTATGTTTGCTACTTGCTTATGTGCTAGATTTCAATCAAGTCCTAGAGAGTCTCATTTTAATGCTATCAAAAGAATTTTTAAATATCTTTATGGTATACTGCATCTGGGACTTTGGTATCCTAGAAGTTCATCCTTTAACTTGATTAGTTATTTAGATGTAGACTTTGTCGGTAGCTTACTAGATAAAAAGAGCACTTCTGAAACTTATCAAATTTTAGGTAATTGCTTAGTTTCTTAGTTTAACAAGAAACAAGTTTTGATTGCTTTATCCACAGTTAAAGCAGAATATATGGCAGCTAGTTGTTGTTACTCATAAGTGTTATGGCAGAAATAATAACTTAAGGACTATGACATTAAACTTGATCACATTCCTATTAAATGTGAAAATACAAGTACTATAAATGTTAGCAAGAATCCATTCAACATTTTAGAACTAAGCATATAAATATTTGATGTTATTTCTTTTATGATCATGTTTAAATTGGTGATATCTCACTTGAATTTGTTAATACAAATAATCAACTTACATATAACTTCACCAAACCTCTCAATGAAGAGAGATTGAATCTCATTAAGCATGAACTTGGCAAGATTGATGGTTCTAATTTGTCTTGATTTTATGCTTAATTAATGGTTTGACTGTTTTCATATGAAATCATATTGTGCTTATTGATTACTTTGATTGTTAAATTTTTTGGTTTTGATTTTGATTTTAACATTTTTTTAAAAAAATTTTATTGTCATGCATTTATATATATTTAAATATGCATTATGATTTCTTTAAAACTCATCATATTCCTCATCAAGACTAGTTTCTTTTTATATATTTTTATTAATTTTGTCATCAGTTTTTGTTTGGTTATTTTCAACATATTTTTTATATCTAAGCATTGAGCTATTTGTTTATTTTTATAGTTATTATGTGACAGTTTACGTTCAGTTTATTTTCTGGATATAAGCCATGAGCTGTTAGTTTATGTCTTATGTTTTGTTGTCTGTGTTTTCATTTACAATTGATATTTTAATATCATTGTAACTCTATCCTTTTTCATTACTGTAATTTATATATATATATTTTTTAAATTTCCTTTTGCATTTTGATAAAAGGAGACATAATTAAGTTTACATGTGTATTTTGTTAATTTCTTTTAAGGGAGAAAATTCTTTTTATTAAAGATGTGTTTATATTAGTGACATCACTAAATGAAAGTGCGTCCTTAATATCAATTTTTTTTAATTCAAATCCTATTCTATTTTACTATTTTTCAATAAGGGGAGAAAATTGTTTAAAGTTTTTCCATAATTTTGTTTATATGTGATATAAATTTTATAAAGATTTAATGTATCTTTGTTTTTATTGTTTTGGTTCGTGATCTTTTATTCCCTTCTAGATTTTTTTGTTCCTTTAGGTTTATTTCCTTTTATATATTTCTCTTTTCTTTTTGTCTTTGTCAAATGGTGAGAAAAAGCTATGTAGTGTTTGTGATATGCTAAGTGTCATATGATCATGTATGTTAGCTATCCAAGCTCTATATGATAATGTGATTGTTAAGTTTGTTAAGTTTCAATTTAGTGCTATATATACTATTTTTCTGACGCATTCTAGTAGCATTACATGCATATATATTTGAAATTATTTCTTTTATATTGTCTAACATTTTTTTTCAAAATGATCATGTTATCATGTTTTTATATTTTAACACATGTGTTATGTTAGGTCATATTTCTTTTTATTCCTCATATTAAATTTTATGTTTTTTTTTAAAAAAAAGGGGAATAAAATATTAATTTTATACTTCTTTCTTATCATGTCCAAAAAAGAGGAGAAATAAAGAAATATATTTATTAAAGGAGACAATTTTTTTTATTTCAATTGGTATCTTTTAAAAAATTATCTCATTTGTGATTATTTGGTATTTTTCACACTTTGATTAAAATTATTTTTGCATTTATACATATATTAAGGGGAAGCAAAATATTCTCATTTTGTACTTATTTAATTTTAAAAGGGGAGCTATTTTATATAGTACATATTTATTCATGTTAATTATTTGGCACTCGTACTCAATTTATTTATTTATTTATTTTTATCAAATTGATTGTCAAAGCCAAAAGGGGGAGATTGTTGACCATTTGGATGATCAAACTCCTAATTTTGGACTTTGACAAACAATTTAGAATCTAGTAATTTCATTTAAGTGTGTAGGAACTTATTTATATCAAAATTATCAGTTCAATTTCAGAAATATGAAATACTGTCATTATATTGTATTTCAGTGAAGTATAATGTCCAAATCTTATACCTAAAGTATTCAAAACTTTTATGTGTCAAAAAGAGATTTTTTTTGGATTTACAGTGATCCCCTTATAAGCGACTCACGAGCTGATCATGAGCAAAAGCTTTGTGAGAGCAAAATTAAGCAAAGAGATAGTGCCGCTCATGAGCACTATTCACTTATTAGCAACTCATTGGGTAGTCTTGATAGCTTTAAACGGTCATTTTTGAATGCAACGGCTAGTACTTTTGCTCTCACAAGCCAAAACTTACTCCTTATGATCGTGAGTGGTGTTCTGACATATATAAGTCTAAATTGATTGAAAAATCAATCATAGACGTTGGAGACATATTTGATACATCCAACAATCATATTTTTTAGTGTTTATCTATATAAACACTCCATAGAGTTCAATTGAAGGTTTTAGAAACTTATTTATCATTCATTCTTTCTTAAGCATTCAATTAAGCTCTCAAATTCTCTTTTAAACAATTTTTGTATTTGTGTAACTCTTATGAAAGTTGGTAAGTGTTAGAATAAACATTCTTATTCTTCTATTTTCTGGGATTAAGAAAATAGGAAGTGAGATTATATTTTAAAAAGAATTAGTTCAAGTGTTGTCCATTGAAACACTTGAGATTTGGTTTTTGAGTGAGCTTTGAAAACTCAAATTGTAAGGTTAAAGAGTGAGCCTCAAACTCTTGTGTAATCTCAATCTTGTGAATAAGATTATGGGGTTTGAAAATCCTAACTTAGGGATAAGTTAAGTGGAGACGTAGGATTATTAAGAATCTAAACTCCTTAATTGCTTATGTTTGTTGTTCTTCCTTTCTATTCTCATTCAATTCTTGTTCATCCATTAAATTTGTTTTAATTTTCTATAAATCCTCATTTGCCTTATTCCCCCCCCCCTTTAAGGCACTTTCATTCTCTCTTCTCTCCTCATTTATTTTTTTTAGGGTTGTAATCAAACGTTGTTTTTTAAAAAATATTTTTTAAAGAAAATATTTTCCAAAAATAAATATTTCCATATACAAACGGAGCCTACAAGTCAAAATTTACTAGAGATTTCCTTAAAAGAAACATAACATTTTAAATGGTTTCCATAGTGCAGGTGGCAGATCATATCCTTAATTGACATCTTTTAACTAGATAAGATTATGAAAAATATTCGTAAGAGAGTGATAGACATCCTATTATTTTTAATAATTTATAAATAATTTTTAGTTAATATAAAATAACTTTTCAAGTTTAAAAATTTCTATTTCAATTAAAATTTCACATTTATAAAAAGATTTATCTACAAAATTGGTGCTAAAACTTTTAGTTTGAGAAAGTTTTAAAATTTTAAAAATAATAGAAATTTTTTAGTAATTTTATACACAATTTTTAAACTTTCCTAATTTTACATATCAATTTTTACAAATAAATACTAATTAATTAGATATGACACTTTTTGACATTTCAATTAGATGATTTTCTCAATATCTATATAATTTATTGATCTTTGCATGATCAATCGCTAATTACCCTTGATTTTGACTTTAAAAATTAATTTTAGTTTACTAATATATGTGCTTAAGTGTGCATTTAATTTAGAATCAAAGTCATAATCAATGAGAAACAAATTGGATTTAAAACGATGCCATTTGGGAATCACAAGACTCCTTATGATCTTGGTCACAATCGTGAGGACTATCACAAGTCATATGGGAGCCAAATTCATCTCATTTGAAGTGGTAATGACCCTTACATTTATTAGCATTACCCTCACGATTGTGAGCATTTCAATCTCAATCCCAAGCAAATGAAACTCAAGTGAATGAAAAAGCCATCACGAGTGTGGTCAAGGAACTGATTAGGATTATAAGCGTTGCCTTAATAACATTAAAACTTTGGCTATTTTAGAGCTCCAAAGGTTATTAAACTAAAGGTCATAATTGTGACAACTCCCTTCATGAATGTGAAGAATATTTTTCTAATAAAAAAATGAAAATTTATTTTTCTGACAACTCCAACAACTAGTTTTGCACCCTGCAGTATAATTGCAAGATCAAGGCTTCATTTAAAGAGTTAAAGAGTTGGTAAAGCTAATTTATTATAAAATTTTATTGAGCCAAACTTAGCTTCTTTCATATTTCTTTTTATATATTCATTTTATATAAATAAACTCTTATGGAGTTTGTATTTACCCATCTAATAGGAACTGGGTGTGTGATTAACTGTTAGAATTCTCTTTTCTACACTTTCTTGGGGTAAAGAAAAGAAATAAAAAAGATCAGTCAACTTAGATTAGTGTTGAGTCTTATAAAAAATACATATTGTAATGGTTTTGAGTGAGTCTTGGAAACCTTTGTGGGAAGGTTTAAGTGTGAGTCGTGAAAACACTTAAGAAAAGTTTTTAAGTAAGCCTAAAAAGTATATTATTATAAGTTTTAATATGAACAATTGAAAACACCATTTTGTAATCAATCTTATTAATAAAGATTGATGTGAATGATAAAAAAAATCCTAACTTGAGGATAAATTAGGTGGAGACATAGGTACATTAAGGAAATGAACTTCTTATATTCGTTGTGTCTATTCTCCTTGTTATTCTTATTCTTGTTCATATTCATTCATTCCTAAATCACCTATTATTTTTCTTTCAACTTTTTATCTTTCTTTTAAACTTTTATTAGCCCTATTCACCCCATCTAGGACTCCAATAATTGGTATCATAGTGAGGAGTCTAGGACCTTCATTGCCAAATAAAAAATCATGGAGAGTGAATTTCTTTCTTTCTAAACCTACAAACCATTTTCTAAAGGGACTAATTAAAGTTTAGGATATGATTATTAATAGATGGAATCCTCCTTTGGAGATGGTGGGGAGCATTCAAGTTCTAAACGAAAGAAAAAGTGGACTCTAGAGGAAAAGGAAAAAAATCATAAGAATAAAAAGGCAATGGTTATTCTTCTAGTTTTAATGTCAAAAGAAGAGTGTGGGAATGTGCAGCATTATATCTCCGTAAAGAAAATTTAGGAACTCTTGCCAGAAAACTGATGTAAAAGTGAATCCTCTATTAGATATTATGCTAACTAGAACTCCATAAAGATAAACAATTCTACTGGCACACAACCGTGTCAACTTGTCAGTGGAGTATGTCTTTTTAATTGGCAAAAAGTGAGCTAACTTAGTTAACCTGTCAATGATCACCCAAATAGCATCAAACCCACCTGTCGTCCGAGGCAAACTAGTCACAAAATCCATAGCAATCATATCCCACATCCACTTTGGGATAGGCATGGGCTGTAACAATCCTGAGGGCCTTTGATGCTCTAGTTTCACCTATTGACATGTGAGACACTTAGATACAAATTTTGCAACATCCTTCTTCATTCCATTCTACCAGTATGTATCCTTCAAATTATAATACATCTTGGTAGAACCTGGATGGATACTGTAAGTCAAAAAATGTGCCACTTCTAAGATCTCTTTCCTTAGATCATCAACATCTGGCACACACAACTGAGTACCCAAGCGTGGAACTCCCTCACTGTCAATCACAAACTCTCTAGATTGACCCTGTTACACCTCAAACATAATTCTCTATAACTGTGGGTCCCTTCTTTGAGCTACCTTAACTCTATCCAAGTACATAGACCATACTCTGAATTAAGCTAAAAGGCACTTCTTAATCACTTTTCACTGCAAACCCTGATCAATCAGCTCATGCAACTCCTAAATAATCAATCTCCTCTTAGTACTAATGATACGGAACCTCCAAGAATAAGCTTGAGAATCGCTTTATGTATTCGAACCCTCGAAGCATTAACTTGAAAACCCTAATAGTCAATTCAGCAACAACCCCTAAGAATGGTTAGAAATCATATTACTTAGATGATCAAAGAATTAGAATAAAGAAAACTCATTTCTAAATTCTAATTTTGAAACACTCCACAAGAAGATGATCAATCTACTTGAATGTTCCTTAAAGCATGTATTCTACACAAGAACACAAAGATAAAAGCAAAACAGCCTTTAGGTTTTAAAACTTCAATTCTGAATAATAAAATTTGTCCAAGGCATAAATATATAGCCTTTACAAGGTTTTCCTTAATGAGTAAGGAAAACTAATAACCCTAATCACAAAAAAAGGAAATTAATCTAATCAGACCTCAAATAGGAATTTTGACATACTTCCTATTTTAAGAATAATTAAACTAACTAAAACTAATGGGCTTTTAAAATAACAAATTTGTCCAGCCCTTATTTAATATAATTAAACCTAAATAACAATGCTTAAATAACTCTCCCATGCATATTCGGCCAACCCATAACAAATGAGGCCCATTATATACTTAATTAAACCCATTAATAACTTGGACTTGAATTAAGTTGTATTGAACTTGAGCTGCACTTGGCACAAAGCTTTGGTGTCCTTGTAAACTTTCACTAGCTAAGTTCACAAAGCCTTGTAGATGATGGATTAAGGCTTCTTGAAGCTTCTTAGATTGAGACCTTATTATAGGTCTTTGAGGCATGCTGATTGGACTCAAAACCTCTTGAACTTGATCCTTGCCTTCTTGACCATGCTCATCTTCATCATGTTGAATTCTTTGAACTTGGTGTGTTGGCTGCTCCATAACAACTAATATGGGCAAGACTACCTACTGATTTTCTACTCAATGCATTAGTTACTGCATTCACCTTGTCTGGATGGTAAAGAATCAAACAATCATAATCCTTTAAAAGTTCCATCCATCTTCTTTGTATTAAGTTCAAATCCCTCTGCTCAAAGATATACTTCAAGCTCTTGTGGTCGATGTATATCTCACAAGTGACACCGTACAGATAATGCCTTTAAATCTTCAGTGCGAATAGAACTGTTGCCATCTTTAGATCATGAGTGGGATAATTCTGCTCGTGCTTCTTCAACTGCTTTAAAGCATAAGTAACCACTCTACCATTCTACATTAGCACATATCCCAAACCTATACAGGAAGCGTTATAATACAACGTGTATCCATCATTACCAGAAGGTAATGTCAGTACTAGAGCTGAAGTTAATAAATCCTTAAGCAACTGGAAATGCTCCTCACATCTATCAGTCCACATAAATCTAACATTCTTCTGGATTAGTCTAGTCAAAGGCGTGGTAATCTTGGAGAAATCCTTCACAAATCTCCTGTAATAGCCTGCTAAACCTAGAAAACTTCTCACTTTAGTAACTGTTGTAGGTCCTAGCCATTCAGTGATCGCCTCTATCTTCCTGGGATCCACCTGAATGCCATCTTTAGACACCACATGGCCTAAGAATGCCACTTCATCTAACCAAAACTCACATTTTGAAAACTTAGCATACAACTAGTGCTCTCTCAAAGTTTGTAGCACCAATCTTAGATGCATCGCATGCTCCGCCTTATTCTTTGAATAGAACAAAATATCATTAATAAACACAATCATAAATCAATCTAAGTATGGCCTAAACACCCTATTTATCAAGTCCATAAAGGTTGTTGGGGCATTAGTTAACCCAAAGGACATCACTAAGAACTCATAATGGCCATATCTAGTTCGAAATGCTAACTTGGGTACATCCTCACTTCTAATCCTCAGCTGATGATACCTAGATCTCAAGTCAATCTTAAAGAAATGTCAAGCTCCTTATAACTGATCAAACAAATCACCAATCCTGGGGAGTGGATACTTATTCTTGATGGTAACCTTATTCAGCTGTCTGTAGTCAATACAAAGTCGAAGACTACCATCCTTCTTTTTTACAAAGAGAACCGGAGCACCCCAAGAAGATGTACTAGGCCGAATAAAACCCTTATCTAATAATTCTTGCAATTGCTCTTTTAACTCCTTCAGCTCTACAGGTGCCATCCTATAAGGTGGCATAGAGATAGGATCTGTACTTGGCATAACATCAATACAGAATTCTATCTCTTTATCCGGCAGTAATCCAAGTAACTCCTCTAGAAAAACATTTACAAATTCACATACTACTGGTACCCTTTCCATTGATTCCATTTCTGTTTGAACATCTCTAACTACATCTAGATAGCCCTGACATCCTCTACTAAGCATCTTCTTAGCTGTAATGGAAAAAATAAAGATACGAGACATAGAACTCTTAGTACCTCTGAATCTGAATTCCTCATCACCAGGTATCATAAAAATTACTTCCTTTGCTCGACAATCCACAGAAGCACAATAGTGGGACAACTAATCCATTCCCATAATCACATCAAACTCGATCACATCCAGAAGGACTAAATCTGCTAACAATTCTCTACCCTCTACTAACATGGAATAAGATGGAAAGAAAATGTCTGTCTCCAACTCATCACTAAGCGGAGTTGAAACAGACAAAGGAAAACTCATCTTGGAAGGAAGACAAGCCACTTTTGAAGTAAACAAAGGAGATACAAATAAACATGTAGCACCCAGATTAAATAAGACTCTAGCCTTAGAGCAGCAGACTAGAATAATACCTGCTACCATAGCATTGGATGCCTGCGCATCCTGAGGAGTCAAAGTGAAGACCTTAGCCCGACCACGTCCTGGCTACTGTGAGGTGAATGGCTGAGTCTATCCTCTACCTCAACCCTGCTGACTCGCATACTGTATCGGTCGCTGCTAAGGGTACACGGGTGCCTAATACTGCTGAGGCACATGCTGTAATGGTTGAATAACAATAGGTAAAGACCCCTAAGCAAAAGATATTTGGAATCCATAGTTTAGACAAGCTCTAGCAAAATGTCCAAACTGACCACATCTAAAATATGCTCCTGGCATCAAGTGACAAGGACCCTGATGCACCTGTCCATAAATGGCACACACACTAGCTCCAGACCCAGAATTGCCATGCCCAGAGCCCTGCCCACTACTGCTGCTAGCGCTACCACCAAATCTAGCAGCCCTACTACTCCTGCAATCCTAAGTAAAGTAGTACCTACCAGTCCTATATGCCCTAAACTATCTGCTTTGCTGAGAAGGGCCTGCTGACTGAGAACTCGAGCTGTTTATCTGAAATACTGGCTACTACACCCTCTGGACAGGTCTGATAATGCCACTATCATAAGGTTCAGGTATGGTGTCGTGCCAGATGTGTCTGCACTCCAACTATCTCACCTCCTCTGCAACACTCTCTAGACTACGACCCTCTGGTTAAATACTGATATAGGCTAGGCCTAATCCAGTCATACACAGCTCAACTGCTTTAGCGACATCCTATCTCACATCCTCAGCATGTCTCATCAGTCTGTAGAACTCCCGAGTATAGTCCTCCACTGATCGATCTCTCATATCAATGTTAAGCAACTGGCATCTGTAATTCTCTCGTATAGACAAAGGATAAAAGAATCTCATAAACTGTTCCTTAAATCCTAACCATGTCATCGTCGTCATGAAAGGCTAAATGGACTGCATAAACCAGTCCTGAGCTACTACTGAGACTGATAGCTCTACAATCATAATCCTCTGGTAGTCAGAATACCCAGATCTAGTCTTGGACTCAATGGTATTAATGAAATCCACCAATACCATCAAAGTGAACTTGCCCACTCTAGAGTATAACAAGGTTGCATCAACATCTGACATCTCCTGATTTTGTCACTGAAGCATCTGCTGCACAATAGGCATCACCTGATTAAGAGCTGCCAAGCCCTGGTTAACACCCGCCATACCAATTGCAAAAGCTGCAAGATCTTCTGCTAAAGTTTGAGGCTCTATCGGAGGCTGATCCTGCCTCTGAGCTACTGCCACTCTAGTTCTACCACTACCTCTACCTCCACCCCTACCTCTAGGTCGAGGGGCAGGAGGGAGAATCTCATCCTGAAATGACTGCTCCTCATCATCAAGCTCTGCATCTACAGTAGGGGCATTTTGAGCATGCCTCATTATGAAAAGACAAGAAAACCAAATTCAAAACAAGATAGAAATATAGACTCAAATGCTAAAACCAAAAGACAAGAGATCAACAAATGACATTTAACAACCTAAGTACCGCAGTATTATGAGAAAAAGATAGACATCGACCGTCAAAAGCATGAAAATGAATCAAAACTCTGATACCAACTTTGTCACGACCCGAACCCAAGGCACGTGACTGACACTAAGGAATGAGAAAGCATAAAGCTACCAAATCCCGTAGTAAGCCTTAAAAGAAAAATGCAGAATATTTAAACTTTGAAACCTTACAATAAATAATTAAATCACAATGCACATTATCAAACTGATTTTTCTCAATATAATTTAAACCATAATATCAGTGCATAAAATAAATAAACATCAATTATACAAATAATATCTCAATACATAAATTATAAATACATGAAATCCCAAATAAAGTATGCAGTTATACAATTTTCTCTATTGCGGTACACGTATATAAATACAACACAACTAAGTAGACCTACGTAGAACAACCGGTGATGAAGCTACATGGCGAAGAGAAGCAGGCCTAACAGAAAAATTTCAAACTCTTGAAAAAAATAAATTGGGGGGAGTTAGACCTCACTGAGTAAGTTAATAAAGAAATGAATGCGGTTTGAAAATCTCATTAAAAATAAATTTTTATAAAAATATAATATAATATAATTTTATTCAAACCATTTGATATACATATAATAAATCCATTTTTAAAAAGGGAAGAAATAAATATTTAAATGTCTTTTTAAAACATTTCAGTATAAAAATTTGGTAGAACTTGATTTATAAATTTTAAAACAGTCATACAACCCACTTATATTCAAGACTGTCGAATCCCGAGAGTAAAGCATCACTAGGATACACAGCCACAGTCACATCACTTAATCCAATATCACTGGCGGTGTCCGAGAGAAAAGCATCACCAGACCATCGGCCCCAGTGATTTAATAAATAATAATCCAAATTATACTGGCGGTGTCCGAGAGCAAAGCATCACCAAACCTTCGACCCTAATATTTATTAAATAAATAAATATTATACTACTGGCGATGTCCGAGAGCAAAGCATCACCAGACCATTGGCCCCAACAATATAATAAATAATAATCACATTTTATAGGTGCCCACACAGTCCTGATGAAAGCAATCAGGTAGCCCATTCTACCATGGTTTATTTAAAGTAATTACAAATCAATAAAATAAGAAAAATTACAATAAATAACAATAAAATAAATCAACTATGAATTAAATCATGCAATATCATATGAAAAATGCCGACTAGAATCTCATAAAATTAAATTCATCAAAATTTAATATAATTCAAATTAAAAGATAGATGGTCTAGTTTATAATAAAGGCCCTCCGGCACGTCGTGTCCGACTTCGACTAGTAGACGCAACTGGAGGAGCAGCTAAAAGACAAAAAAAAAAACGACAATCAGAAAATATAAACCTAGCTTCTAGAGTTTCTAAGGAAGACTCTATTCGAATTTAGAATAAAAATTTTTAGGATTGATCCGGTGTCACATTTTATGAGAAATCTACCAAAAATTTGGCAAAGTTTTCTCTATAAAACGGACATCCCTCTACCAAAGTAGAGTCAACCCTGCAAATAAACACACTTCAAAATTTCACAATGGCACAACACCTCGAGTTGGGACCCCAAACTACACATTTCCTAACCGAGGTTCACAAAAATACAAATAAGCAAATACTAAATATTAATATAGTAAATCACCAAAAACTATAAAAATTAATAATAAATCTTAATATAATTTATTAAATTTTTAAAACACTAAATAAAATTATTTTCCACCATAATTTAATAAAATTTCAAATAATAATATAATATTAATAAAAACCCAACTTTCCAAATATTCAAAAAAAATATAGTTAAATTCAAAATTTATTTGTTCAAAAAGTTAAAATGTACTCCAATATTAATTAAAAACTCATTTAAACCACAAAACAATAAATAATTTAATTTTGAATAAATTTTCAAAAATAGTTAGTATTAATTAACTAAAAATAATAAATAATGTATAAAAATTATTTTAATACCATATTTTATCTCAAAATTAACTAAAACATAGTATTTAATTATAATATCAACAAAAACATACCATTTATCTATTATTTCAAAATTTACATAATAATACTCATTTCTAAAAAAAAATTAAATAAATTATCAAAAATTGTTTTATCACTACTAAAATTACTAACATAATATGCTAACACTAATTAACTCAAATATTCAACCAAAAATAATTAATTAATCACATTAACAAAATATACATAAAACTTAAATACCTAAATAAATATACAAAAATTCCATAAAAATCAATTTAATTAATCTAAATTAATTTTGATATACTCTTAACTAAAATTAACCCCAAATAATTTAGATCCACTAATATAAGTATAGATCAACCCAAAAATTAACTACATAATTAAAATAAAATTCTGGGTAATTAGTAAATATAATAAAAATCAACAAAAATATTAAATTAACACAAAATCAACTAAATCAACTAACAACAACCCTAAACAACTAAAAATCAACCTGACAACTAACTAAGATCAACCTAACAACTAACTAAAATCAACCAGAAATTAACTACAACAATTCTAACTAACTAACCTAAAACTTACTTACAACAGAAATTTAGATGCAGAGAAGAGCTGTTGAAGGAACCAGGGCTGCTGATCTGCTGCTGCCTCACGCTAGTGGACCTGCTGCTGCTTCCATTATAGTTGTTTGGAGCAAGGAAGGAGGAAGAGAAGCTGTTGTGTAGGGACAGCAAGGAGGAGGAGAAGCAGCTGAGGAAGATGGCAAAGCAGAGAGATGGCTGCTGCTAGCGGAAAGAAAAGGAGGTAGCAACAGGGGAAGAAAAGAAGATGGCCGGGAGAGAGAAAGAAAAGAAGAAAAAAAAATTGTAGGCAAAGGAAGAAAATATTGTTGACCCGTATGGATATTTTTGACCAACTCTTTGGTCTAAAAACTAATATATTAGGTAGTTAAAGTAATGGTAGGTAATATATATATATATATATATATGTATGTATTCAACAATATATATATATACAACAATAATAATAATACTAGCATTAGTTAAAATAATACTATAAATAATAATAATATTAACTCTAGTAAAATAATGCTATAAATAAATATTTGGACAATTAAATAATAAGGTAAGTGCATAAAATAAAAATGATGTCAAAATAATAATATTAAAAATTCTCAATATTTATATATATAAAAAATATAGTTTAAAAAAAATATTTGGGTTATTACATATCTAAGTAACAACTTTCTAAACTTATAATCTCTATTTGGAGGATGATTTTTGTAAAGTGTCATGATTGTCCTTTTTTTTAGCAATTGGGTGGCAACTACTTACAAATGACCTCTTCGAGTTTCCAAAAGGATTTTTGCTTCATCCTTTGAATGGCATATTTGATTCTCTTTTGAATGTCATAGTTGCATCTTATTCCAATCTTCGAACACCTCTGGCTCACATATTGTAGCAACTCTACTAAGATAGAAGATAAGTAATGATTTTAAAATGGTCACTTCTTCTGGTATTCCTATCTTAAGGAATTGTAGAAGTGCCCAAGTTACAATTAATTAATTTACAATGTAGTTAACTACTTCATAAGAAAATTCATCAACAAACTTTATGAATAAAATTCTAATGTAATTTAGATTTGGAAGTTATAACAATAAGTTAATTGATATGATAATTGGTTTCCACAACTCTTGGGCTTGGTGTCCTACAATCCACGAACAGAAAGCAAGATGAGAGGTGGGGAGAGTCCCCACGAACACTCTGATGCCTAAGTTAGAGAACAGAAGCAAGGACAATATAAGATAGCTAGAATATGTGAGAATGAGATGTCCCTTTGTGAGGGATGTAGGGCCCTATATATAGTAATACTCAAACCTGGAAGGAGTCAGATTCCATGTGGGATAGTGAATCATAATCTTAGTATGAGAGTGTTCCTTTTGTGCTTAGGACTCCACTTTGTGGTAGTCCTCATTCCGGACAAATTTGCCTTCTTGCTAATCCAAGTGTCCCTATTTAGGGGGTAAGGAACCCCTAATTAGGCGGGAACATTCTGGATGGTATTATGATAAAAAAAAAAAAAAAATACAAGAGTAAATTAAAAATTTAAGAAAAATTTAAAATTAAAATTTTCAAAACTCTAAATTAAATTAGTAACAATTAAATTTTTTTAATGTTTAGATTTTCCCTAATTCTTTTGAAAATTCAAACATACAAAATAATAATATTTTTAAATTTAAATTAATAAAAAATTATTTTAACATTTTTAGAAGATGTTAAAATTTAATAAAAATATTCTTCTTAACGAAATTTTAAAAAATAAAAATTATTTCTAAAACAAAAAATTGATTTTTAAATAATAACAATATCTAAAAATATGTTTATGTTAAGCTAATTTCTCTAGTTTATTTCATATTTTTTTGAATTTATTATCTTTAATTTTTGAACAATCATATGAATTTGGATACTTAATTATATGTATATTATATTTTTTGAAGTTGTTTCCACCAAATACATATAAAAGAATATATCTCTTTGGAAAAAAGCAAAACATTGAATTAATTGACTATTTATGTTTACTAATACTGATATTTATATTGTTTAGTGCACTAATTATTTATTTTTTAATTACTTTTATCACTTATATAATAGTTTCACTAACTTTTTATTTTGGTTTAATTTTTTATTTTTACTAGCATGTGATGTGGGTATGTAATTTTTCTTTTGTGAATACTGTTTTTAGTATTATTATTTTTTGATAGAAAATATTGTTATCATTAAGTTGAAGATGTTGAATTGAGTTAAATATTTGTGATTTATTTTTATATAAGATATACTTCAAAGATACTAATTTAATGCATGTTTAATAATGAATTATTTTTTTATGTTTTCTAATATCATATCCATACTTGTCAATTTCATTATTAGTTTTAATTTCTCATTTTTCTTCAATTATTTATCTTAAGTTATATACTTTTCAATTATTCGTTAGTACATCAAACCTTGTTGTTATTACTATTCTTTTTAATTTTACAAATCTAACTATTTCTATATTCTATATTATGTTTTTCCTTTATTTTATTTTTTACTTTTTAATTAGGTTACTTATAAATTAATAAAAATATTCTTATTTATTGCATTTTAGTAAAAATATTCTTATTTGTTGCATTTCTTGCTCGTGCTAATGTGAAACTTGACTATTCTTTACATATTAAGGTTGTAGAATAATTAGTGAAATTATACAAAAAAATTTAAATTGACCAAATTAAATTAATACAATTCAATCCAAATAAAATATTATGATTTAAAATGTTGAAAGTTTAGTTACAATTTATTTTTTTTAACTAGATTTTTAATTATGAAAAAAAAATCTAATAAAACTAAATTGAATCAATAATATAATAATTATTGCAGATTATTCATACCGATGACAAATTCATATGATTGAGCTATTATCATATATGGAATGAACAACTTTGGACAAATTAATAAGTTGTGAATTTTATAATTGAAGAAGAAACTACTCTAATTAGTAAATTGTACTTTAAATTATTTAAAAGTCTATTAAAGTTTGACATTTTAAAAATATTTATGTTATAATTTTAAATTTTAATGACTTATAAGTAATTTTCGTTATATTTTATTAATATTGTACTACAAAATCATAAATATATAACATAAACGTTTTACTATTTTTCTAATAGTGCATTTGAACATATGTGTGCGAGTGTGGGTTATCAGTATAAAACAAAATCCAAATGTTTGGGGATGTTTTGCAATTTTATCTCAACTTTTAAATTTTGGCAAAAATGTCTTAGTTTCGTTAATTTTTGGAAATTTTAGTATAAATAGGCATTTAGTCAAAATCGAATAAAAAATGTTGATGTATCTTTCATAAAATGTCAATTTTACCTTCTATATTGTGGAATCCATAACAGTCTATTGGCATAAAATCCATCCATTTACAATTTTTGGCAATTTTATCCACTTTTTAATTTTAATAATTATTTCAATTTAAAATCATTTTATCAAAATTAAATAAACGATGTTGATACAATAATCAAAAAATTAAATTTAAATGTAATAAACTTTTTAAATTTATGGTTGACTATTGTTTTGATAAATTTTTAAAAATTATATATGCTTGTGTGCGTGACCGTTTGTATATATATGATATGTTTTCTTTAAATTTTAAAGTTAGATATTTAAAAAATATATATATTTAAATTATCTAATTACTCATTTTTATATTTAAACTATTAATTTTAAAATTATTAAAATGAAAATCATATGTGAATTTACCAATTTCTCAAGATTGTGTCTTTATTTTATTTTAAATAAATAGCTGTTTGTATTAATAAATTGCTTGAATTAAAATTATAAATCAAAACTTAAAAGTTGGGATAAAATTGTCAAAAATTTTGAACTTTTAGATTTGTTATACCGATAGAACATTATATATTTATAAAATGAAAAGGGTAAATTTGAAATTTTGTAATAGGCGACATCAATATTTTTATTCAATTTTGACAAAAGAAAATATTCGTGCTAAAATTGTCAAAAATTTGCTAAATCGTGATATTTTTGTCAAGTTATATATATATATATGGTCAAATAGACCAAATTGATTATCATAATTGAATTCAAATATCTTCAATTTTGATAATCTTAAATGTTAGTTAGTTTGGTTAATAATTTAAATATTTAAAAATTGACTTTATTGGCTTAACTTAATTCACAATTTCATTTCTTTTATTTAAAAATTGAATTAGTAGAGGCTCTAGAGGAGAGAATAGTGCAAATAAAGAATTTTATGAGAGATTAACAAATAATTGAATAATTAGAAGAATGAGAGAGACAATAACAAAAGGATTTAAGGAGTTCAGTTCAAATAAATCCTATCTTCACTTAACTTCCCAAGTTAGAATTTTCAACCACCCAGAATTTTCAACCACCCACCAATCTATTTTGTTGAGATTGATTACAAATATGTTTTACCTTGGCTAACACCAGACTTTACAAATAAGAGTTTTTATTGGCTAAACTCAAACCAAACCTTGATGTTTTCAATTGGCAAATACTTAAGCCAAACCAATAGAATTAACCTTACTTCTCTTCCATTCTAACTTCTATTCTATTCTAACCCAAGAAATAGATAAAGAAAGGCCTAACTCTATCACTCAACCAACACTTACAATAAGTGCAATAAGCAAGAATTTAAGATCTTAAGAGTAGCTAAAAATAATATTTAATGTTCTTTCAAAGTGACTAATTTCTTAAATGAAGTTTTCAGACTTATATATATTTAAGGCTTGAATTCTAGCTATTAGAAGTCATTAAATTCATCCTTATGCTTCCATGGCTTAATTAAATGTTTAAGCAACTTTTTATAAGAATTCGGCATGTCACGGTCATGATCCTTGACTAAATTAGCCATTGGAGTAGTCAATTGACTGTTATGCTCTTACCATGTGGATTGTGACTGTCGGTCATGATTATGACTTGGACTATGAGCACCTATACCTTGTTTAGTCTTTGAGTTCAATTAAGGCTTATGGTCATGATAATAGCTCGTGAGTTTAGTCATAAGTACGATCATGTTCATGATCATAGTTGTAAGGACCATTGGTCTTTTTGCCACTTAAAGGCTGCTTGGCTTGTGCTCGTGATAAGGGCTCATAATAGTGGTAACGTGTTGGTCATGATTTTTTATGGAGATCGTGAGGACCATTACGCTTTTCTTCAATTGAGGCTCTCTTAGTCATGCTCGTGATGGTAAATTGTGAGCCTAGTCATGGGTGTGATCATAGTCATGACATAGACCTTGAGCACCACTATTTGAAAATTTTGTTTAAGGCACTTAAGCCTTCTCAAGCTCACGAATGAGGTCCCAATTGTGACCTGACTGTGACCCTCATACTACTTGCTTTTTTAATTGACTTTTCATATGTCTCCTTGCTATTTATCTAATCACACTTAATTAGCACTTCAAAATTATGTTGTTAAATTCAAAATGAGGCTAGATTAAGTCCTAATCATGCAAACGGCTAATAATCTCCCTTTTTTTTATTTTAGCAAACAATTTTGAGTAAATTAAGTCATCAAAAGTAGAAGTGTGTGTTTATGTTGCTCCCCCTTAACATGTGCATGTAAAATTTTAATTTTGAAGGTTGCTCCCCCTCACTTAATACACATATTAATGGGTATAATTAAATTTAAACAAAAAATACTCATCATATGCATAACATATACATAACGTATACTTATATACTCAATAGAAGCATAAAATATATACTTAAACATATATCTCCCCCTTTCATCAAAATACAAAAAAGAAGGAAAAAAGAAATATATAATAAAAATATAAGCATACAAAATATTGAAATTTCATTAATTGAAAGATGTAGTCAAAGACAATTACTAGTGCATGAAAGTTAAAAATTTGAAAAACTAAAGACATAGGAAAGGAAACATAAAAGCTAAGACATAAAACTAAAACACAGACTAGAAGGAAAATACTAAAATATAAATAAAAAAGAAAACTAAGAAACTAAGACTCATCTCCCTCTTAGGGAGGATTAGCAGGATGAGTAAATGGGGCATACTAGAATTTATAGCCTTGCCTTTCATAAAGATAATGCATATCATTTGAAGGTGTGCAATATGCTTATCCACTTGGTCAAAGCGAATGTTGAAGTTAGACTCCATTAAAGACATTTGATCAAAGAGTTGTCCAACCCATTGAGGCTCTTTATTAACCACTTAAGCACCTTTTAAAGTTCCTTTACTTTTAGCTCTCTTCTTTTGGGTTAAAGGATCTCCTTCTTGTGTTCCTTGTATAAGAGCATCTTCAATAACCTTTTAGCCTTTAAACTCCTCAATTTGCCTAAGGAGTTCATCCATTAAATCACCCCTTTTACCACCCTCTTATTGAACATCACCTTTCCACACTTATTTATTTTGGACACTTAAAAATTATTTAGAGTTTTTAATGAAAGTGTCATCAAGTAAAATGGGGGCTATGGAGTTAAGGTTAGAAAGGTTGATGTTGTAGAATGTGGCAAGTTTTAGGACAATGCCTCTAATACAAATGGAACCGGAGACACTATCACTCATAAGCCACAACCTTTATTAAAGGATTCTTCCTAAAGTAATGGGGTCATCTTCCTTCATGTAACAAAGAATAAAAATGACATCTAAAGAGATTGCTTCATTGTTTTATCTCTTAGTATCGAAGGTAGGTTACAAACTTATGGATGTACCAAAGCACTTTATATTGAAATAAAGAGGCTTTGGTGTGACTAACTAAGAAGGAAGAAGTTTAGGGTTTGTAATGCTTAACCTAAAAAGAGTAAGGAAGCTAAGTAGAAAGAGTTTGAACATGCCTTTCCCTTATGAACCTAAAAAGAGCATCAAACTCTAGGGCAGTCATAAATCAATCTGTTCTCCCAAGTTTGAATCTCATGCTATAATAGGGATTTTGATCATTAAAGGAAGTTGTTCTTAAAGTGAAAGAAGATAAAAAGTCTACCATTAAAGAAGGGTAAGTAGGAAGATAAGTGAAAGTAAAGTCTTTTGCTCCTACCTCAAGAAGAAGTTGTTCAACTTCATTGAGGCAATCCATCTTCTTTAGTGTGCTTGAAGACATGTATCTTATAAAGATGATGTTTCTCTTTTGAAATGAGGTAAGTCTCTTCCTGGTTTCATTTGGGTTATAAGAGAATAGAGGATGAGACTTATTAATTTTCTCTTTTATGGTTGTAATATCCCGTGTTTTTAAATATTTTTACACTATACCGGGATATGCAGTGTTAATAATTTTTGTATATATATTATGATATTTTACGAGTTGATGTGTATTTAAAACCTATTTTAATTATTGTGTATTATTTTAAGTGCTTTACGTAAAATTTTCCCGGGACTTGCATTTTCGGGAAAATTTTCACGTAAATAATTTATTATTAATTATTTTAAATATATTTTCGAACTTGCATGAACTCATACGTATTTTTAAAATACTAAACACCGTGTATATGTATACCTATTTATTTAATTAGGGTTTAATATATTACCCTAATATTTTATTATTATTTATTTATTAAATTAATATAATAATGTGTGGTGTGCAATTTTTCCACATATTTTATTTATACACTATATTATAATATATACATAATATTTTATTATTTCTTTTTTTTCTTTTTCTTTTCTTTTTCTTTTTCCTTTCTTTTCTTTTCTTTTCTTTTCTTTTTCTTCTTCTTCTTCTTCCCGTGCCCGACCACTTCCTCACCGCCAACCACCGTGTGTCACGTCGTTCCCTTGTCATCGGTGTGCCTCTCAGCTTGCCACCTTCGTCCTCAGCCGTTCTCCGCCACCCCCAGCCTCCTTCCTCGGCGCCGGCTACCCCATTTTCTTCATTTGGCCGAAATTTCCTCTCCTCGCCGTCGATCATGATTTTGGCCACCGTTTTTGACACCACCAGTCTCTTTCTTCTCCTTGAGCTCCAGTGAGTGTGATTCTAGCTTTGGTTTGAGCTTAAATGGTCTTGATTTGCTTAGGTTTCGAATTTTCCATTTCGGCCATATTAGGGTTTTCAATTTTTTTGAGTTTCGAATTGATTGATTCATGAAAAATACCTTCACAAATATTGATCCTAGTAGCTTAATCTACATGTGTGAATTTTTGTGGAATTTTTGGAGATTATTTTGATTTTTGGGTATTTTTGAATATTTTAATATTATTTTCTAATTTTCGGAAATTAATTAAATAAATTATGAAATTGTGTTTTATGGTTAAATTAGGTGTTTAAATGAATTATAGGAATTTATTTGGAATTTTTATGAATTTCTATGTATTTATTTTGAATTATTGAAGTTTATGTAAATTTGGGAACTTAGGGTTAATTATGTTTTTAATTGAAATTAATTGATTAATTGAGTTTAATTATTGATATTATTGATAAATATGTTGAGAAAATTAATTTTGGTTAATTGTATAATTTTTGGTGAATTTTTGAAGTAATTTTAGTATATTTACATATATAAGGGCATTTTGGTAATTTTACACAAAATTGGCTAAAAATGTAATTTAATTGGTTTTAATAGTTATTTAAGGTATAAAAATGATTTCTAGAAATTATTTAGTATTTTTAACTAATTAAAACTATTTTTCATGAATTATTTTCAATTATATATATATAATACGGTTTTTCTAATAAAATGAGTTTTTATCGGTTTTACAGTGTTTTAAGGTTAATTATGTAATTTCTACGTATAAAATGAATTTCTATGTTATAAGGATATTTTTGGTGTTTCCTGAATTATTCTGTGTTTGTGGACCCCGGTCGGTAGATTATAGTTTGGAGTTCGACCGAGGGGTTGTGGTTGAGTGTTGAGCTTGTTTTTCGAAGTGTGTTTCTTTGCAGGGTCGGCTCTACTCTTTGAGTAGAGAGATGTCCGTTTTACAGGAGAGGTTCTACCGAATTTTCGATAGAATTCTCGTAAAACATGATGTCTGGTCGAACCCTAATTCTGTTTCTGTGTTTAATATTCTAGATCGAATTCTAGGATTTTCTATTAGGCTTATTCTAATGTCGGTTATCTATTATTTACTTAGTTGTGCCGAGACCGAGGGCTAGTGGACCAGGCCTGTTGGACCCATCTCGAGGAGCGCACTAATTTGTGAGTTACTATTTTATATATATGTGCTTTAGGATGCATGATTTTAGAAATACATGTTTCATTTTGACTAAATATGCATAAATAACGTGATTTGTATTTAAGTATATTTTTGGTATATATTAAATTATATGCATGTTTTATAAATAAATTATATTTAAAATGTTTTTAAATATATTTCTAGCTTAATTTATGATTTAATTGGATTCATTTGACGTATATATACTCGAAATATACTTGGTTTACTTTTGGTATATTTCCAATATATATATGGTTTATGTTGTTATTTTATTTAAATTCATGCATCATTTATTTGTGAATGAATGTTTTATATTTATTAATGAAGGATATCAATAGAACGTGCTACCTAGTGGGCAGCACTAGGACCGAGTACGTACCGGTACGCCTATAGTATTTAGGCTATATTACTAACCTATTTATGGATATTGATTGATTATGATTATTTGATGTGTGAGATATGATTTGGGTGTGATTGCTGGAGCTCGGTTGACCAAGTGTCTCGGGGCCAATCACACTAGCAGTCAGACTGCTGGAGCTCGGTTGACTTAGTGTCTCGGGGCCAGTCTACTATCTAAATGGATTAAGTGGATATATTTGGATTAAGTGAGCCTGTATGGCTAGAGTGTTGTCTAACATTGTTTGAGGTTTCGATATCATAGGGTTCTATTTGATCCTTCATAAACGATGATTTTCAATGAAATATATATAAAATGATTTTATTGCATCTGTGTGTATTTGCCTGTATATATACATACTATATATATACTGTTGGCTATATGCATTGTCATTTAGTGTGTATGTATATATATTATAGTAATTCACTCAGTGAGGTCTGACTCCCCTCCATTGATAATTTTTCAGGAGAGTCAACATCTTCAGACCTCAGCAGCAGGCCCATACGCCGGATTTCTTTCGCCCCGGCTTTTTTGTGTAAACTGCTTACTTGAGTCTTATTTTTATAATCTAGACACTGCAGTAGTGGTAAATTAAATTATGGGATTTTATGTATTTTATTTATGTGAGATATTGTATTATGAGAACTGGATTTGTATTAAAAGATTTATATATATGAGATGAGATTTGACTTAAATCTAGTTGGTGAAAATAATATTGTGATAATTATGATTTTTATGATTTTTATTTCTGCTGCATTATATATATGGTTATTACCATTGCATGTTTATTTTATTTTTAGGCTTGCTATGGGTTCCGGATTCGAAAGAATTCCCGTTCCCTAGCGCCGGTCATGGCCCCTGTTTTGGATCATGACAAAGTTGGTATCAGAGCGGAGTTCTGTGTCAGGGCTTAGTTATGTGAGTCATGGCCCTAGTTTTTAAAGTTGTGTTTTCTTTTGGGAACTACTGCAGTGAATTAGGTTCGAGTATGTCTTGATAAGTATTCCTTGCTTAGTTTTCTGCATTATTCCTCCATTGTATGTTTGTCTGAATCTTTCCGTTTGTCTTTTCAGAATGAGGAGGTGAGCGCGTGTCGCTCCACCGGTCGTTGAGGCCGAGGATGATGAGTCTTTTCAAGATGAGGTTTTATCTCCTAAATAGCCAGCTAGACGTAGAGGTCGTGGCAGAGGTAGACCTCGAGGAGCGGCAGGTCGCCGTAGGCAGAGAGAGTTACAGGACGAGGAGCCTGTTGAGCCTGAATTTGATGTTCCTGTGCCTCCAGTCATTCAGCCTGTTTAGCCTGCCTATCAGCAAGGTATGTCTGACCCTGAGGCAGCTTTATTCTATGCCCGAGTTGACAGGATTGCTTTTGACGGTACTTCCGATCCGTTAGATTTTCTGCACGCGATCGATACTAGGACTTGGACTGCTCATACCGAGTACCAGCGGATCATGATCGTCGAGTTGTCTGTCGAGGGACCAGCCTTAGATTGGTTTATTCAGATGATCCAGCCTTATATGATGACGATGACCTGGGCTCAGTTTTGAGAGCGATTTTTGAGGAGATTCTGTCCAGAGCCTCTCCGTATGAGCTATCATCTCTGACTGACCAATATTTCTCATGGTGATTGATCTGTAGAGGAGTATACCCGAGAGTTTCTTCGTCTGGGTAGATATATAGAGGATCTAATGCGAGATCAGTACTTCGTAATCACTACATACGTTACTGGTTTGGGTTCAGCTTTTGCTGGTATGCCTACAACAGGACTTACTCTGGAGTCTGTGATTGAGTTAGCCAAGGAGATTGAGTTGAAGCTAGTTAGACAGGGAATGATGCCTGATTACTACCAGCTGGGAGTTCAGTCGAGTGGATTGCAGGCTACTCCATATTTGAGTTTTCATGTTGGTTCGAGTAGTCAGCAGCGAGGTCCGACTCAGCAGAGTCAGAGATAGCAGCAGCGAGTGCATCAGAGTAGTAGACATGGCTGTGGAGGTCAGCGTAGATCGTTCAGATTCGGGTCAGGTGCTTCGAGCAGCAGCAGTGGTTGTAGTTCTGGATCAACGGCCATTGTTTGCCAGACTTGTGGTAGAGTCCATCAGGGACCGTGTTACCTGACACCACTGACATGCTTCAGATGCGGGTAGACAGGACATTTTGCTAGATCGTGTCCTTATTTCGGGTATCAGCAACAGTAGATTCCACGATTCCTACAGCAGTCGATTGCTAGTGCTGCACCCGTGCCATTTCAGTTACCACCAGCCCAGCATTAGAGTTCCACTCAGCTTGTTCCACAGTAGAGTCATGGTAGAGGTACTAGAGGAGGTGCCAGAGGTGTTGGCCAGGCTTCTACCAGTCAGCAGGGAGGTCGAGGACAGGTCAGAGTTTTCCATCTTACTCAGCAGGATGCTCAGGCATCTAATGCAGTCGTGGCAGGTATTGTTTCTATTTGTTACCTGGATGCTTGGGTTTTATTTGATTCGGGTGCCACGCATTCGTTTGTTTCTCCTATTTTTACTTCTAAATCTTGTTGGCAAGCTTCGAGGATGGCTTTTCCTTTGTCCGTTGCCACTCCTCTGAGTGATTCCTTGGACACCGATATTATTCTTTCTGGTTGTCCAGTTCTCGTGGGAGATGGAGAATTACCCGCTGATTTGATCTTGTTGGATATGATGGAGTTTGATGTTATTTTGGGAATGGATTGGTTATCTCAGCACTATGTCATGGTAGATTGCAGGAATAAAGAGGTGACGTTCAGAATTCCTGATGAAGAAGATTTTAAGTTTATGGGTGATAGGAGTTCAGCATCTCAGAATCTTATTTCTGCTATTACGGCTAGGAAGTTGTTGAAGAAAGGTTGTCAGGGATATTTGGCAGTGATCAGGGATACTTCAGTAGAGAAGTTGTCACTCACAGATATTCTTGTTGCTTGTGAGTTTCCTGATGTTTTTCCCGAGGAGTTGCCAGGTTTACCACCTCACAGAGAGATTGAGTTCTGTAAAGATGTGGTTCCAGGTACTACTCCTATATCTATGCCACCCTATAGAATGGCTCCTGCAGAGTTGAAAGAGTTGAAGGAGCAGTTGTAAGAGTTATTGGATAAAGGTTTTATCAGACCCAGTGTTTCTCCTTGGGGTGCACCAGTCCTGTTTGTGAAGAAGAAGGATGGTACCCTGAGATTATGCATTGACTATAGAGAGCTGAACAAGGTGACAGTGAAGAACAAGTATCCTCTCCCGAGGATAGATGACTTGTATGATCAGCTACAGGGTGCACAGTTCTTTTCTAAGGTTGACTTGAGGTCAGGTTATCATCAGCTGCGTATTAGTGAAGTCGATGTTCCTAAGACGGCATTCCACACTAGATATGGCCATTATGAGTTTTTGGTGATGTCTTTTGGTTTGACTAATGCACCAGCAGCTTTTATGGACCTGATGAACAGGGTATTCAGACCGTATATGGATCAATTTGTGGTAGTCTTCATTGATGATATACTGGTATATTCAAGGAGTATAGAGGAGCATGTATATTACTTGAGGATTGTACTACAGACACTGAGAGATCATCAGCTTTATGCTAAATTCTCGAAGTGTGATTTTTGAATGGAGAGTGTTTCTTTTCTTGGACACGTGGTGTCTAAAGAAGGTATCCAGGTTGATCCACAGAAGATTGAAGCAGTGTCTGAGTGGCCTAGACTGACTTCTGTGACTGAGATTCAAAGTTTTCTGGGTTTAGCCGGGTATTATAGGCTGTTTGTGCAGGGTTTTTCTAGAATAGTAGCCCCTATGACTCGCTTGACTCAGAAGAATGTTAGATTCGAGTGGTCAGAAGCTTATGAGAATAGTTTTCAGTTGTTGAAGGAGAAATTGACCACAGCGCCAGTATTAGCTTTACCTAATAGTGTGGATAAGTTCACAGTTTACTATGATGCCTCTCGAGTTGGTCTTGGTTGTGTGTTGATGCATAATGGAAGGGTGATAGCCTATGCTTCGAGGCAGTTGAAGAAGCATGAGCAGAACTATCCTACACATGACCTAGAGATGGCTGCAGTGATCTTTGCTTTAAAGATCTAGAGACATTATCTGTACAGGGTGACTTGTGAGATATTTACTGATCACAAGAGCCTTAAGTACATTTTCCAACAGAGAGATCTGAGATGGTTGGAATTATTGAAGGATTATGACTGTGAGATTCTATATCATCCGGGTAAAGCTAATGTGGTAGCAGATGCCTTGAGTAGGAAGTCCTCAGGTAGTCTTGCTCACATCGGTGTTGAGAGGAGACCATTGATCCAGGAATTGCATCTGTTGGTGGATCAAGGTCTGATGATGAAGATCAGTAGATCAGGTGGACTGCTAGCTCAGTTTAAAGTATGATTTATACTGAGGGATAGGATTAAAGCAGCTCAGAGCCGAGATCCTATTCTAGAAGAGCTTACAGAGAATGTCAAAGCAGGGAAGTTCACTGATTTCACACTTGATGATGATGGTGTGTTGTGGATCAGTGGTAGATTGTGTGTTCCTAATGTGGATGACTTAAGAGAAGAGATTTTAGAGGAAGCACATTCTACAGCCTACAGCGTTCATCCAGGTGTTACTAAGATGTACCACAGTATCAGGGATTTATACTGGTGGGATGGATTGAAGAAGGATGTTGCTGATTATGTTGCTAAGTATTTGACGTGTCAGCAAGTGAAAGCCGAACATCAAAAGCCTTCTGGGAAGCTTCAACCTCTTCCTATTCCCGAGTGGAAGTGGGAAAGGATAGTTATGGATTTTGTGGTCGGTTTACCTCGTTCGAAGGATGGATACGATTCCATCTGGGTGATTGTAGACAGGTTGATGAAGTCTGCACATTTCTTACCTATGAAAGCCACATATTCAGTTGCTAGATTGACGAAGTTATATGTGAAGCATATTGTGTGCCTTCATGGAGTACCTGTGTCCATTATGTCAGATAGGGGTTCGGTGTTTACTTCTCATTTTTGGCAGAAGTTACAGGAAGCGATGGGCACTAGGTTGGATTTCAGTACTGCTTTTCATCCTCAGACAGATGGTCAGTCTGAGAGGACGATCCAGACACTGGAAGATATGTTGAGGATGTGTGTCTTGGATTTGGGAGGTAGCTGGGATGATCATTTGCCACTCGTTGAGTTTGCATATAATAACAGCTACCATAGCAGTATTGGTATGGCACCGTATGAGGCATTGTATGGAAGGAAGTGTAGATCCCCGTTGAGTTGGGATGAGATTGGTGAGAGAGCTTTGACTGGACCTGAGATGGTTCAGGATGCTGCAGAGAAAATCGCCATGATTAAGCGCAGATTAGAGACCGCAGTTAGCAGACATAAGAGTTATGCGGATCCTAGGCGCAGAGATGTGGAGTTTCAGGTTAGAGATTTCATTTTTCTAAAGGTATCTCCGATGAAGGGTGTGATGAGATTTGGCAGGAAGGGTAAGTTAGCACCGAGATATATCGGACCGTTTGAGATTTTGGAGAGAGTTAGCACTGTTGCATATCGGTTGGATTTGCCTCCAAATATGTCACAGGTGCATCCAGTATTTCATATCTCGATGTTAAGGAAGTATATCTCAGACCCTTCTCACGTGTTGCAGCCTAATAGTGTAGAAGTGAGTGAAGATTTGACGTTTGTGGAAGAACCTATGGCGATCGTTGATTATCAAGTTCGACAGTTGCGTTTGAAGCAGATTCCGATGGTCAAGGTTCTGTGGCGTAGCGACAGAGTCGAGGAGCATACGTGGGAGATTGAAGCTGAGATGCGAGCTTCTTACCCGTATCTCTTTCCTTCCTGATCCTGTAATCTTTTCTTTTTAGAATTCGGGGACGAATTCTTGTAAGGGGGGAAGACATTAATATCCCGTGTTTTTAAATATTTTTACACTGTACCGGGATATGCAGTGTTAATAATTTTTGTATATATATTATGATATTTTAGGAGTTGATGTGTATTTAAAACCTATTTTAATTATTGTGTATTATTTTAAGTGCTTTACGTAAAATTTTCCCGGGACTTGCATTTTCGGGGAAATTTTTACGTAAATAATTTATTATTAATTATTTTAAATATATTTTCGGACTTGCATGAACTCATACGTATTTTTAAAATACTAAACACCGTGTATATGTGTACCTATTTATTTAATTAGGGTTTAATATATTACCCTAATATTTTATTATTATTTGTTTATTAAATTAATATAATAATGTGTGGTGTGCAATTTTTCCACATATTTTATTTATACACTATATTATAATATATACATAATATTTTATTATTTCTTTTTTTTTCTTTTTTTTTTCTTTTTCTTTTTCTTTTTCCTTTCTTTTCTTTTTTTTTTCTTTTTTTTTTTTCTTCTTCTTCTTCTTCCCATGCCCGACCACTTCCTCACCGCCAACCACCGTGTGTCACGCCATTCGCTTGTCATCGGTGTGCCTCTCGGCTTGCCACCTTCGGCCTCAGCCGTTCTCCGCCGCCCCCAGCCTCCTTCCCTGGCGCCGGCTACCCCATTTTCTTCATTTGGTCGAAATTTCCTCTCCTCGCCGTCGACCACGATTTCGGCCACCGTTTTTGACACCGCTGGTCCCTTTCTTCTCCTTGAGCTCTGATGAGTATGATTCTAGCTTTGGTTTAAGCTTAAATGGTCTTGATCTGCTTAGGTTTCGAATTTTCCATTTCGGCCGTATTAGGGTTTTCAATTTTTTTGAGCTTTGAATTGATTGATTCATGAAAACTCCCTTCACAAATATTGATCCTATTAGCTTAATCTACATGTGTGAATTTTTGTGGAATTTTTGGAGATTATTTTGATTTTTGGGTATTTTTGAATATTTTAATATTATTTTCTAATTTTTGGAAATTAATTAAATAAATTATGAAATTGTATTTTATGGTTAAATTAGGTGTTTAAATGAATTATAGGAATTTATTTAGAATTTTTATGAATTTCTATGTATTTATTTTGAATTATTGAAGTTTATGTAAATTTGGGAAATTAGGGTTAATTATGTTTTTAATTGAAATTAATTGATTAATTGAGTTTAATTATTGATATTATTGATAAATATGTTGAGAAAATTAATTTTGGTTAATTGTATAATTTTTGGTGAATTTTTGAAGTAATTTTAGTATATTTACATATATAAGGGTATTTTGGTAATTTTATATAAAATTGGCTAGTTAGCCTCAACATAATCCAAAGGAAGTAATTACAATTGTAATTTTTTAGAAGCATACATTGCTAGTGTGACCTTTGGTCATGCAATTGAAACATTTAACATTTGCAAACATATTTCTTCTAGATGTATAATGGTGTATACCATTTAAAAGTTATGCATATTTTATAAATTGTGCATGAAAATTTTATGGATGCATTATGAATTGATTATATGTTCTAGAGTGCATGTGAGACATGCAATCATAATGATTAGGGTTATAGGATTAAGAAGCATGCCTTGTGAGATTTCTTCTAGTGTACATGTAAGCATGCTTAGGTTAAGGTCTTTTAGTTTGAGTCTTGGACTTTTGAGTTAAGAAATGTTGAGTCTTGGAAGGCTTAACATTAACTCTTATTGTTTGAGACTTTTTAGCTTTGAGAACTTGAGTATACATAGGTTTAGAAGTAGAAGAAGAAGGATCACATAAAGCTTTAATAAATTTAATATGTGATGATGACGAGGAAGGGGCTCCATTTGAATATCCAAGTCCAAAGGTGTTCCTATAAAATCTTTAGGATTCAAGGAGACTATTTAAAGTTTCTTTTCCCTTTTTAACCTAGAAATGGAGTTCTCTAAGTCTAACACTTCTCTAGAAAGCTTTATATTTTCATCATTAGCTTTTTTAAGTTCTTCCTTCAAAGAAATAGAAGTTTTCAAATCATTCACAAGTTTTTCATTTGATAAAAAAAATTTTAAAAAATCATTTTCAAATTCTTAAATTCCTTAGATAGATTTAAAAGCTCATGCTTATAGAGCTTTTTCTTAAAGAGTAAGCTCTTGTATTTAAGCATGAGTTTGCTACAATATAGTTATCATCATCATCATCATCATTATTATCATAATCATCATAAGAGGAATGAGAAGTGGATGGTACCTCATTGTTGTCCTCAAGTGTCATGAGGTAAAGATTGGCCACTTTTTGTTATTTCTTTTCTTTTTTCAATTCAAAGGAGTTATCCCATGAAGATTGTAATGCCTTCTTCTTATCCTTTGCTCCATTGCTCTTGAATTTTAACCTTGGGCACTCATTTATAACATGTCCCAGTTTCTTGCATTTATAGCAAGTTACTTCATTATTCTTCTTGGTTTCAAAGTTTTTGTTATCTCTTTGCCTTGAGAAAATTTTTCTCTTTAAGAACTTCTTGAACCCTCTAGTGATTATGGTTATTTTATCATCATCTTCACTAGAGTCAATAATGTTATCTTCATTACTAGCTTTTTATATTGCTTTTAAGGCAATCCCTTTCTTCGTCTCTTCTTTCTCATCTTTTTTATCTTCACTTTGCTTTAAAGTGAGTTCATGTGTCAACAACTTTCTAATTAGAATGTTGGTGGAAATTTTAGACAAGTCAGGAGCTTCCTTTATTGAAGTGACTCTAAATTATCAATCCTTGTTAGTAGGATTCTTAGAATCTTAGAGTTCACTTCCTCGCTTAGGTAGTTCTTCCCAAGTTTCTTCAAGGTTATGAGGAGTGCATTGAGCTTATTTGTCATTTTAGTGATGGACTCTTGAGGCTTCATCTTGAATAGTTCATATCATAAACATGAAGTTAAACCTTTTTACTTCTAACTTACACATTGCATTTATGGTGGTTCTCCAAAGTCTCTTATATTTCGTTAACCAATTAACAATGTTGCATTTTGCCTCTTTCTTCCCTTCACATAGAGGCAAGTAGAATGGTCATTGACTTTTTATTCTTGTGGTTAGCTTCCTTTGGTTTTCTGACTATTAACTTCTATCAATAGTGACTTCATATTATCTACCTTTGCTTTAAAAGCTTCCTTACCATCCAATATAACATCCCATAACCTAATTGAATCATTATCAAGATAGATTTTTATTTTAAATTTCCAATATGGGTAATCTCATCCATCAAAGAAAGGTCTTATAGATGAAAAGTTTAAGGTTTCACTCCCTATGATCTTAGCTTCTTACAATAAAGTTCCAAGAAGTTAAGCTTTGATACAAATTGTTGAGAAGCTAGAGGGAGGTGAATAGGGAAAATAAATAATTTTATAAGAGAGTAATTAATAATTAAATAATTAGATGAAGGAAAGAGATAAAAACACAAGGATTTAAGGAGTTTGGATCAAATCAATCCTACTTCTGCACCTAACTTATTAAGTTAGGATTTTCAACCACCTACCAATATATTTATTGAGATTGATTACAAAGGTTTTTCAACTTGACAAACACCAAACCTTATAAATAAGAGTTTTTCTTAGTTAAACTCAAACCAAACCCAAGTGTTTTCAATTGGTAAACACTTAAACCAAACTAATAAAATTAATCTCACTTTCTTTCTATTCTAACCCAAGAAATATATGAAGAAACAACTAACTCTTTCACTCAACCAATACTCACAATAAGTGCAATAAGTAAGAATTTAAGAGCTTGAGAGGAGCTAAGAATAATAATGAATTTTCTTTTAAAGTGTCTAACTTCTTAATGGAAGTTTTCATACTTATATATATAGTTGAGGCTTGAATTCTAGCTATTTGAAGTCATTAAATTTTTCCTCATGCTTCTATAGCTTTGTTAAATGTTCAAGCAATGTTTTGTAGGAATTTGGCTTGTCACGGTTGTGATCCATGACTAAACTAGTTATTGGAGCAGTCAGTGATTGTTGTGCACTTATTAAGTAGACCGCGATTGTTGGTCACGATCATGACTTAGACTATGAATAGCTCTGCCTTCTTTAGTCTTTGAGTTCAATTAAGGCTTGTGGTCGTGATAGTGGTCACGAGTTAGTCATAATTATGGTAGAGATCATGAGGACCACTGGCTCATTTTTAATTGAGGCTATCTTGGTTATGCTCATGATGGTGGATTGTGAGTATGGTCACGAGTGTGATCATGATCGTAACTTAGATTGTGAGCACCACTGCCAAAATTTTGTTTAAGGCACTTAAGCCTTCTCGAGCTCACGATTGAGGTCTCGATCATGACCTAGACTGTGACCTTCTTATTACTTGCTTCTTGCTTGACTTTTCAAGTGTCTCTTTGCTATCTATATAATACACACTTAATTAGCACTTCAAAATTATGTTGTTAAAATCAAAATAAGGCTAGATTAAGCTCTAATCTTGCAAATGGCTAACATAAGTTTTACATCTTTTAATTTTAATTCCATTAACATTTTAGCCTTTCCGTTAAATTTTCCATTAGTAAGACACTTTCCTCCCTCAGTTTTATAAACTTTTTAATGTAGCATGAATATTTTAATTTATTATTTAAGTGGAGATATTTTAAAATTAATACTAATTAATTGGTATTTAATTAAGATTTTAATTATACTAATCACCATGACCCCGTCGTGATATAGTGAAGCTCTAAAACCCCGTTGATGAGTTTTTGTCCAGTAATGTTCACAGTCCTTGTCACGACCGTGAAGACTATCATAAGCAAGCTCACAATCTCATCATGATGAAGCTCCTCAATGAAGAAAAAGGTCCAGCGGTCCCCATAGTCACTGTCATGATTATGATGGAACCGTGACCACCATCATGAGAGGCCATCACGATCATGACTTGAGCCCCTTCAACGAGCCAAGTAGCCAGTGGTCTTCACGAGCTTGATCATGACCATGATCATGCTTATGACTGACTGTAGACAGTGGGGCTTAGAGCATGTCCAAGATTTTAGCAACCGCATCACTGTTTGAGCTCAGGGCTCTAGAGAACACACTAACCATTATCACAAAGACATGGCATGGAGATGAGGAGTCACCATTAAGGGTAATAACTGGGACATATCAAAAAGGTGATACTCGATTCCCTAAAAGAAAGTTAGCACCACAACCAGGAGATTCTGGATACGAAATACCAACTTCTTTCAGTCTTGTGTTCATTTAGAATTACTTTATGAATTACTATCTTGTCCTCTATTTATATGCAATTTCATATAAACCCAAAACAATAAAATCCAAGACAAACTAGTTATGAAATATACAAGTAAATAATGCATTCAATAAATCACATAATCCCTAAGTTAGTCTAATCTTCATGGATTTTAAATAAATGAGCTAAAGTCTACATGTTTTAAATTATAAGTGAACCTAAAGACTTAATTCTTTTTTATTTTAATTAAATGAACCTAAGTCTACTAATTTTAATTCTAAAAATGGGCCTAATTCTACATGTTATGAAGGTATTTAAATTAATGAGCTTAATTCTACATGTTTTAATTAAACAATGATCTTAAATCTACAAATTATGAAAAAGGGCTTAAATTAAGTGAGCTAAGTCTAAATTAATTAAATTAAATTAGGTGAGCCTATGTCTAATTAATTAAATGGGCCTAAGGATATTTCTAACCTAAAATCTAATTAATTATGAACCTAAATATATATTTTAATTAATTAAACCTAATTAATTATTAAGTGATATGAGCTAAAAAAATTACCTAACCTTAAATAAATAAATTAAGACCTAAAGTGGGTTTAAGGTCCAAAACACACAGAAATAATGAACAAAACCCAAAAATAAATAAAAATACAAGAAAATAATTAAATAAGATCAAACAAATAATTAAATTAATCCTTACTAAAACCCTAATTTTATTAACATGCAACCTAAATTAATCTACTTCCTCCATTGATTTTAAACAATTACCTAATTAGATACCTAATTTTACTAACCAATTTAATTAAAATAAACATACAACCACACACATAATTTTATTACTCCCACTATTGGGGCTATTACATTAGTTCCTAAAATAATTAATAAAACATAAAACATAAAAATAAAAATAAATAAAAAATAAAAATAAAACCCTAGAAACTAAGTCTCTATGAGGCCTTATCCATAATCTTTTATGGATTTCTAATGAAATTCATCTCCCTCGTATAATAAAATAACAAGAATAATAATGTAAAATAATCAAAAAAATAAATAAATAAAAGAAGAATAGAAGAATATGATGTGCTTATGGATGATTTAGGATGCTCCTCAGATTTATGATTCACCGTTCTTGATAAGTCTTCAAATCTTTTCTTCAAAAAAAATTCTTCACAAGTCTTGAATTGATTGATGAATCAAAAAGAATTTTTTTGATTAAAAATAAATATAAGAAGAGTAAAATCACAATTTTCTCTCTTCTCCTCTCCTTCTTTTCTACGCTCTTCCCCCCCTTTTTCTCCCTTTTCTTTTTTTCTTTTCTTCTCCTTAGCTCCCCTTTTATAGTGGAACTAAGAAGCCTAACCCTAATCCTAATGTGATTCTCATTCCTAAAGTATATTTAGGATTTTTGATCCAAATAGGATTAAATTAATTAGGAAGTTTAAACCAATTTAGGATTGAATTAATTAGGAAATTTAAACCACCTAAAACACTAAATTGGAATAATTAGAAATAGAAAAACGGAAGAGTTCAATTCTAATTGGGATTGTGCAATTTCGATCAGAATTGTACAATCCTAATCGAAATTATGGAATTCCGACGCACACTTTTTTTTAACATTTAATTACAAAAAGGCTCCTGAAAAAATTTAAATTTTATAATTAGGTCCTAAAAGGAATTTTGTGATTTAGTTCCTGAAAACATTAAATTCTTCCTTTAAAAGCCCTTATAATTTTTTAAAGATTAAGCATTAGACATTTTCATCATTGGAGTCCTTTGCTGCATCCATAACATGTCATCCCGAAATTGGGTGTCTACACTGACCTTATGATCTTGAGTCATGAATATGATATTTAAGGTTGATCGAGGATCGAAGTGGTAGAGGTGCTCATGGTCTGAGTCATGATCGTGACCAAACCGTGACATGCAAGGTGGTAACTACACAATGGTTAAATGGTTTGTCCCAATAGCTAATTAATCAAAATCATAATCATGACTGCTCATCATCACAACCGTGACTGGTCTATCTCCTACAAAAAGCTGAATAGCCATTAATGAAGGGAGATAAAGGTGTATACCAGCTCTACAAGCTCCAACAGCTACCTTGTAATATTTGCACAATAAATACACCTTTTTAAACCTCATTAAGAGGTTAGATAAGTTGGTGAACAAATTTTCTCTTAGCATTTAATTCTCTTAAAGTTTTTAAGTTTAATTCTTGTAATTAATTCTATTTTGAGTGTGCTTTATGAGCTAGACTAGGTTTCTCTTCTTCTTGTATTTCTTTAGTTAAGAAAGGGAAATGAGGAACTAGTGTTATATGGATTTGGTTTAAGTGTTAGCCACTAAAACACATAGGAATTAGTTTAAACGTGTGCCAAGAAAACTATTATTTGTATAAGGTTTAAGAGTAAGCCTTAAATTCTTATAAAGGCAATCTCAAAGAAATATATTAGTGTGGGTGTTCAAAATTCTAACTTAGGGATAAGTTAGGTAGAGACATAGGTTCAATTCTGATAAAAACGTGGTTAACTTGTACCAAACCTATATTCAATCTTAATAAACTTGCCAAGGATCATTTATAAATAAAGTAAAGAAAAACTATAATTCTCAACAAGACCCTTAAATAACCTGTACTTAAAAACCTTAATTATAAAGAATTAAAGGTTTTTTAATATAAATCTAAAATTAACAAAGTCAATTTCAAGTATAAATTAAACTAAGTTTGAATGTACTAAGCCTTTACTTGATAAATTCACTAAAGTTATTTTAAGAACAAAAGAGAAGGACTTTAACCTCATAAGAATTGAAATTTAATTGATAAAACTTATTTAAATTCGTTTTACAATGCTATGGCCTTTACATAGTCATGTAAGCATCCTAATTTTTGAAGGAATAGGTTTTCTTACTTATTTCTAAAGACTCCTATAAAGAAAAATCCTTAACTAAATAGGATCCCTTAAAAAATATGACAACTAAGCATTAAAAAGTCAAATTGACAACTCATGACAACTAAGCATTGAAAAGTCAAATTGACAATTCATGACAACTAAATAAACAACTAAAGACAACTAAGCTTTGAAGCATGCCATGTCACATGTCAAGTTGGATGTTGACCATTGACTTTGACTTGTTGACTTTGAATTTGACTTTGACTTGGAATATCCTTGAATCTTCTTACATCTTCTAAAATCTTTTTGAATCTTCCTTATTAACTCTAAAATAAAAAATTCGTCTAGTTTTTGTACTTGACTATATTGATGTGTAGACTTCACAAAAAAACCTTTTTGAGGATTGTATCATTCCCTCCCTCTTAAAGATGATTCATCCTTGAATCATACCCATCTTCTAAAGTTGATAAATTCATATATCCTTTAGGGTCCAATATAAACTCCTTGATTGAAATCCTCTCCTTTAAAGTAATAATCCATACAACAAATTGAACTTAATAGCACACTTGGAACAAAGAACTTTTATTCATGAACATGTAAGAATTGAATAGGTGTTGCTTTCTTTAAAATTTAAAACATGAATATCTTAAGTTCTTCTTGCTACAAAAAAAGACTCTATAGATTCCCTTGAAAGAAATAAAATGTTGTAGCTCCTTCTCATACTTCATGTAAGGAATAAAATCTTCAAAGGGTTGTTGACCTTGTACAGCATTTCAATAACATCATCAAATGGATCCTTATATGGCATAAAACTCTGCAAAAAAAACTTTCAAAGCACTAAAAAGAGAAAGATTAGAATTGTTAGTATTAGCATGATGAATAACCATCTTTTTATCCTTCATAATGCTCTCAATCTCTAATTTCCTCTTTTATTAACAAACTTCCATATTTCCCTCTCCATAGTTCATGTACTCTTTATGATCACAATAGGCATTCTTAATAAGTCTGTGACTATTTAATCCTTCTATAAGTTCACTAGCTTGCTCAAATCTTTATGAACACTCCTTTTTAGCCTTAATATTTCTTTCAAAAATCTATAATTTCTCATCAATTTCTTTGCTAGGCTGTACACACTTTCCATTATCTTCAACTTCCTGTAATATTTCATCAAGGCTTTTGGCATTATTTTGCTCCAACACCTCTATAATTTCTTCATCAACTATTTTCTTTTCAAAACCATTGTTCACACTTTCTTCATTCACCAAAACATGAATGTTGTCATCCTGTTTAATAACTTGATCATCTAGTTCAACGCATAATTGCTCTTCAAATTTCTCACGTTGCTCACTCAAACCATTTTCAACACTTAACTTACTCAACTCAGTTTTAACAACCAACTCTCTCTTTTCTTTTCTCTTATCATGTCTCTCAACCACTTGAATGACTTCAATATTCCTAAAACTTTATTTTTTCCCTTGAAAGTGATTTTAAAAATCCATATAATAATGATTTGGCATAAACATCTTTCATATGATAGTCTTTATCTCTTACCATATATAGATAGGTTATTCTCCACAATACCTCCTTGAGACCACTAGTTATTTCTACCAAGCTAGTGCATAGCCCTTGAATATACGAGTTGTGATGTGAATCCAAGTTCAAAGCCTAAAGAGATCCAAGATCCATTAATAATACAAGAAGGCCCAATTATAAGGTCCAAATCCAAGAAGCTTCAAAAAGCCATATTGGGTTTAATTAGGGACATTTGGAAAGCCCAAGAATTTCAACCCAATAAGGCATCTATGGAGGCCCAAGGAATAATATTTAACTTATTTTTGTGTTAATAACAATTAGGGTTACATATAGCCACCATATACAAGTTAATGGGGTAATTAATACAAATTAATGACTATTAATATGGGTAGTGGTTATTAAGAGCCACCATATACAAGTTAATGGGGTAATTAATACCAAGTAATGGCTATTAATGTGGGTAGTGGTTATTAAGGCCATTTAAGAGTAAAAGTAATCCTATATGTGTGAGTCTATTTTAGTAGTGTGTGTATGGACTTGTACTCTATATAAACAAGTCCTTTTCTTTCTTTTGGAGCATGATGGAATTTGATATATGAATTATAACTTTACTTGAGTTTTATTGTAAGAAATTTTGTCTTTAATTTCTTGCATAAACTTTGTGACTTATCAAACTTTATTCTAGCTTGTGGTGTCAAAATCTAAATCTTTGTTTTCTTATTATTTACCAAAATTTCTTATTTATGGCATAAGAGGAAATTCAAAGTCTATCTTAGTATCTTTATCCTTGTTGGTAAAGGGGTTAATTAGCATCTATCTTCTTACTTCAATCTTTGAACGATCCAAATTTATGGATTAAATTAGTAATTTATAATTTTCTTCTAATTCAACTTATCATAGTATTCTTTCTATTGGGGAGTTAATTGATGAAACCTACAATTCCCATTATAAGTTAGGGATATTTGGAAAGCCCAAGAATTCCAACCCAATAAGGCATCCATGGAGGCCCAAGGAATAATATTTAACTTATTTTTGTGTTAATAACAATTAGGATTACATGTAGCCACCATATACAAGTTAATGGGGTAATTAATATCAAGTAATGGCTATTAATGTGGGTAGTGGTTATTAAGAGCCACCATATACAAGTTAATGGGGTAATTAATACTAAGTAATGGCTATTAATGTGGGTAGTGGCTATTAAGGCCATTTAAGAGTAAAAGTAATCCTATGTGTGTGAGTCTATTTTAGTAGTGTGTGCATGGACTTTTACTCTATATAAACAAGTCCTTTTTCTTTCTTTTGGAGCATGATTAAATTTGATATATGAATTATAACTTTGTTTGAGTTTTATTATGAGGAATTTTGTCTTTAATTTCTTGCATGAACTTTGTGACTTATCAAGCTTTATTCTAGCTTGTGGTGTCAAAATCTAAATCTTTGTTTTCTTATTATTTATCAAACTTTCTTATTTGTGGCATAAGAGGAAATTCAAAGTCTATCTTAGTATCTTTATCCTTATTGGTAAAGGGGTTAAGTAGCGTTTATCTTCTTACTTTAATCTTTGAACGATCCGAATTTGTGGATTAAATTAGTAATTTCTAGTTTTCTTCTAATTCAACTTATCATAGTATTCTTGCTATTGGGGAGTTAATTGATGAAACCTACAATTCCCATCATAAGTTAGGGAAATTTGGAAAGCCCAATAATTTCAACCCAATAAGGCATCCATAAAGGCCCAAGAAATAATATTTAACTTATTTTTGTGTTAATAACAATTAGGGTTACATGTAGCCACCATATACAAGTTAATAGGGTAACTAATACCAAGTAATGGCTATTAATGTGGGTAGTGTTTATAAAGAGCCACCATATATAAGTTAATGGGGTAATTAATACCAAGTAATGGCTATTGATGTGGGTAGTGGTTATTAAGGCCATTTAAGAGTAAAAGTAATCCTATGTGTGTGAGTCTATTTTAGTAGTGTGTGCACAGACTTGTACTCTATATAAACAAGTCCTTTTCTTTCTTTTGGAGCATGATTGAATTTGATATATGAATTATAACTTTGTTTGAGTTTTATTGTGAGGAATTTTGTCTTTAATTTCTTGCATGAACTTTGTAACTTATCAAGTTTTATATCTAAATCTTTGTTTTCTTGTTACTTATCAAACTTTCTTATTTGTGACATAAGAGGAAATTCAAAGTCTATCTTAGTATCTTTATCCTTGTTGGTAAAGGGGTTAAGTAGCATCTATCTTCACACTTCAATCTTTGAATGATCCAAATTTATGGATTAAATTGGTAATTTCTAATTTTCTTCTAATTCAATTTATCATAGTATTCTTGCTATTGGTGAGTTAATTGATGAAACCTACAATTCTCATCCTAAGTAAAAAAAATATGTTATCTGTGATATTCTTGTGTTAGATCTTAGTTTACAATTCCCATCATAAGTGGTATCAGAGCATTGGTTCAAGATTGAGGTTTGCATATCCAAAACTATCTTTTAGTTCTCAATATCTTGTGTTCATCTTATATTTTGCACCTTTCTTGATATCTATTGTTCTTGTTATTTTTTTTATCTTTATTCTTCTTATCTCAAGATTTTGTTTGCAAATATCAAAAAAAAAAGTTGTTATCTTTAAGATTTTTTTGATACCTTTCAATTCGTGCATATATCAAAAAAATAAAAGAAATTCGTCCATAAAAAAATATATGTTATCTTTGATATTCTTGTGTTAGATCTTAGTTTACAATTCCCATCATAACTTATGATGGGAATTATAGGTTTCATTAATTAACTCCCCAATAGCAAGAATACTATGGTAAGTTGAATTAGAAGAAAACTAGAAATTACCAACTTAATCCACAAATTCGGATCGTTCAAAGATTAAAGTAAGAAGATAGATGCTAATTAACCCCTTTACCAACAAGGATAAAGATACTAAGATAGAATTTGAATTTCCTCTTATGCCACAAACAAGAAAGTTTGATAAATAACAAGAAAATAAAGATTTAGATTTTGACACCATAAGCTAGAATAAAGCTTAATAAGTCATAAAGTTTATGCAAGAAATTAAAGACAAAATTCCTCATAATAAAACTCAAACAAAGTTATAATTCATATATCAAATTCAATCATGCTCCAAAAGAAAGAAAAGGACTTGTTTATATAAAGTACAAGTCTGTGCACACACTACTAAAATAGACTCACACACATAGGATTACTTTTACTCTTAAATGGCCTTAATAACCACTACCCACATTAATAGCCATTACTTGATATTAATTACCCTATTAACTTGTATATGGTGGCTCTTAATAACCACTACCCACATTAATAGCCATTACTTGGTATTAATTACCCCATTAACTTGTATATGGTGGTTACATGTAACCCTAATTGTTATTAACACAAAAACAAGTTAAATATTATTCCTTAGGCCTCCATGGATGCCTTATTGGGTTGAAATTCTTGGGCTTTCCAAATGTCCCTAATTAAACCTAATATGGCTTCTTGAAGCTTCTTGGATTTGGACTTTGTAATTGGGCCTTCTTGTACTATTAATGGATCTTAGATCCCTTTAGGCTTTGAACTTGGATTCACATCATTCCCTCTTTCTTCAAAAGGATTTGTCCTCAAATCAGCTCCATCATCTTTATCACCTACATCAAACAAAGACAAGTCACTAACATTAAAAGTAGCACTAACATTTCCATACTCACTTGGAAGTTCTAGCTTATAGGCATTGTTGTTGATGTGTTGAAGCACTTTAAAAAGACCATCTCCTCTTGGCATAAGCTTTGATTTCCTTTGGTTAGGAAATCTTTCCTTCCTCAAGTGCACCCACACCTAATCTCCGAGCTCAAAAATGACTTACTTCCTCCCTTTGTTGTGTTGCTTTTCATATTGGAGTGTCTTCTTCTCAATGTTTGCACGTACCTTCTCATGCAAAGTCTTAATGAACCCAGCTTTTTGTTTCCCCTCTAGATTAGCTTTGTCCAATGGCAATGGTAGCAAATCTGATGGAGTCAATGGGTTGAATCCATACACAAGTTCAAATGGTGAGTAATTTGTTAAACCATGCACACTCCTATTATAAGCAAATTCCACATATGGCAAACATTCTTCCCAATTCTTCAGATTTCTTTAGATGACAGCCCTCAAAAGCATAGCTTCCTTCACATCACTCATTTTTTCATAAACACTCATTTTTCTTTCATTTGAACCTTCCTTGTTTTCTCTCACCATGTGTTTCCCATTTTAGTCAAGAGAATTGGAATTTTTAGGTTCACTCATCTCACCTTTTTCCTTACTCTCAAAGGTTTCCCTTCCCAAAGAATTTCCCAATGAAGAAGCCATTTCTTTATATTGTTGCTTGATGCGCATTTGGTCTTCAAAAATCTGTTTTGGAGTTAATGGTCCAAGGTTAAACCTTTTTCCATCCATAGTCAAAGTATACATATTTTTTAATCCATTATTATTAGCCCTTCTATCATATTGTCAAGGTCTCCCCAACAACATATATCCGGCCAACATTGGTAACACATCACACAACACCTCATCCTTATATCTACCAATTTGAAAAGAAACTAGAAATTGCTTATTTACCTTTACAACTCCACTTTCATTAAGCCATTGCAACTTGTATGGTCTTGGGTGCTTGGTAGTAGGCAACTTCAATTTCTCCACTAACAAAGTGCTTGCTACATTAGTACAACTTCCACTATCCATAATCATGTTGCATAACTTATTAGAAATCAAACAATGAGTATGAAACAAATTTTCCCTTTGCTCCCTATGGACATCATGTTTATTTTGCAAACTTAATGTTCTTTGAACAACAAAATTATCTCCCTTAGCACATTCAACATCACTATAATTTTCTAAAGAAGGCATATCATCATCACTATCCCCCTCACTCTCTGACTCAATATCACCATCCCTTAGAATCATAGCTTTCTTATTTGGACATTCCCTAGCAATGTGCCCATAACCCAAACACTTAAAACATTTGATTCCCCTAGTTTGGGCTGGTTGATTCTCACCCTTTCCCTTATTACCCAAGTCAATTTTAGGTTTAGTTTCTTCCACTTTTGACTTATTAAAAGGTTTATCATCCTTTTTCCCTAAGAAGAACCCACATTTGGTTTATAATCATACCTCTTTCCTTTCAATTGCCTTTCCACTTTCATGGCCAAATTCACCATATCTTCAATCTCCACATAATATTGCAAATCAATAACATTAGCAATGTTTTTGTTTAGCCCTCTCAAGAACCTTGCCATGGTAGCTTCACGATCTTTTACCACATTTGCTCTAATCATAGCCTTCTTTATTTCTTTGTGATACTCCTCCACACTCATGGATCCTTGAATTAGAGTTTGTAACCTTTGATGAAGCTCTCTATAGTAGTGGCTTGGAACAAACCTCTTTCTCATGATTTGCTTCATTTCCCTCTAAGATTCCACAGGTCTTTCTCTATATCTACGTCTTTCCTTATAAAATTGATCCCACCAAACAATTGCATAATCACTAAACTCAACAGCGGCAAGTTTTACCTTTTTCTCCTCTGAATAATTATGACATTCGAAGATGAGTTCCACTTTCCTCTCCTATTCAAGGTACACATCTGGATCATTTCTTCCTTGGAATAAAGGAATCTTCATTTTGATGCTTCCAAGGTTGCGATCAACATCATCATTAGGACGTCCTCTCCTAGCTTGTCTCCTAAGATTGATTTGTTGTCCCACCAAGGTGACTTGATCATCAACCAAATCATCCTCTCCTTCATAGTCCTCTTAGTCAATTGGTGGACGTCTCCTTTGTCTAGGCTCTCCTTGTAATTGGTTAAGGATGCCATCATGCCTCTCTAATTTCTCATTGACTCCCGCCATCATGTTAAACATTCTTTTGAATTGTTGTTGTATAGCTTAAATCACATGATCATTTGTAGAAGAACTTGTGTCTTTTGACATGATTATAAAACCTAAAATTTTAACAAAAGAAAATAGAAAGAAATAATCTCACAACACTCCCTCACGTGTTTCACTCAAAATTGATGTATACCACTCGTGTTTACACTCAATTTTGGCTTTTTCTCTAATGATCTTACACTCTTGCCTTTTACCTCTCAAATTTGCCTTTTGATTTCTTAGATGAACTAAGTTTCTCAATCAAACAAAATTCAAGAATGTAGTAATCAATGATAAAAAAAAAATAAGGTAGGCTAACAAGAAAATAATAAGGTAGGCTTAAAGAAATGAACAATTTGTAACAAATAGGCTAATAGAAATGAAAAACAAAGATAGATCATCAAAGAACACAAAGAGACAAAATTATAAAGATAGATCTCAATGGAATATGAAGAGTCAATTTTTTTTTTAATGTAAACTGAGATCTAACACAAGAATATCAAAGATAACAATTTATTTTTATGGACGAATTTCTTTTTTTTTATATATATGCACGAATTGAAAGGTATCACAAAAATCTCAAAGATAACAATTTTTTTTTTTTATATTTGCAAACAAAATCTTGAGATAAGAAGAATAAAGATAAAAAAAAATAAAAAGAACAATAGATAGCAAGAAAGGTGCAAAATATAAGATGAACACAAGATACTGAGAACTAAAAGATAGTTTTGGATATGCAAACCTCAATCTTAAGTTAATGCTCTGATACCACTTAGGATGGGAATTGTAGGTTTCATCAATTAACTCCTCAATAGCAAGAATACTATGGTAAGTTGAATTAGAAGAAAACAAGAAATTACCAATTTAATCCACAAATTCGGATCGTTCAAAGATTGAAGTAAGAAGATAGATGCTACTTAACCTCTTTACCAACAAGGATAAAGATACTAAAATAGACTTTGAATTTCCTCTTATGCCACAAACAAGAAAGTTTGATAAATAATAAGAAAACAAAGATTTAAATTTTGACACCACAAGCTAGAATAAAACTTGATAAGTCATAAAGTTCATGCAAGAAATTAAAGACAAAATTCCTTACAATAAAGCTCAAACAAAGTTATAATTCATATATCAAATTCAATCATGCTCTAAAAGAAAGAAAAGGACTTGTTTATATAGAGTACAAGTCCCTGCACACACTACTAAAATAGACTCACACACAGAGGATTACTTTTACTCTTAAATGGCCTTAATAACCACTACCCATATTAATAGCCATTACTTGATATTAATTACCCCATTAACTTGTATATGGTGGCTCTTAATAACCACTACCCACATTAATAGCCATTACTTGGTATTAATTACCCCATTAACTTGTATATGGTGGCTACATGTAACCTTAATTGTTATTAACACAAAAAGAAGTTAAATATTATTCCTTAGGCCTCTATGGATGCCTTATTGGGTTGAAATTCTTGGGCTTTCCAAATGTCCCTAATTATACTCAATATGGCTTCTTGAAGCTTCTTGAATTTGGACCTTGTAATTGGGCCTTCTTGTACTATTAATGGATCTTAGATCTCTTTAGGCTTTGAACTTGGATTCACATCAAGTTATAAGCTTGACTTTCTTTTCCTTGTAGTAGTTGTGGCAATTAAACATAAAATCTACCTTCATTTCCCATGCTAAATATGCTTCGGGATCACTTCTGCCATGGAAATTAGGTATCTTTATCTTTACACTCCCAAGGTTATTATCTTGCCTATTATGCCCTTGAATGCTCTCATTAACAAACTCATCATCATCCTCATGCCATCTCCCTCTACAAACTTGTCTAAGTGTGATTTAAGTCGTATTGTTAGTGTTATTGATGGTGCTTGTAGCTTGGATTTGTTCTAACCTCCCTATTTACTCTCAAACCTTTTAATGGCTATTTAACAATTAACTCGTTTGTTCTTGCATTATCTTTATAAAGAGTTTCCAATCAGGATTTTTTGAACCTCCTTTGGATCTGCTATGTTATAAATAAAGAAACAAAAAAAAAGAAAAAAACGTCACAAGTAACACTCCCTCACATGTTTACATTTAAAGAATGTCACTCAATGCTTATGTTTCACTCAATTAGGCTTTTACCCTCTTATAAGCTCACCACTCACCTTTTACCTCTCAAATTCCTTTCTTATAGTTCTTATGGAACTTAAGTTAATAGTTATCAAATTAAGCTCAATACAAAACAAATAAAGAAAAATTAAACTCAAATTTGACTATAAGAGCCAAAGAAAATGCAACAAACAAAGATAATATCCAAACAAAATGAAAATAAGAAATTTTAGAATAAGTGTTTAAACTACCCCAAACTCAACTTAAGAAGAAAAGTAGAATATTAAGAATTGAAATAAGGTAAGGTATGGAATTTAGAATGAAAATAGTAAATTCGAATGGTTATAGGCTGAATGAATTTAACTTTGATCAATACACCTTTTTTTTTTTTAACGAATGCTAAAATGGCCAAATTAAGAACAAACTTCAATTTGATATGTATTTGTGACAAACGAGACTTTTAGGATGCAAAAAAACAAGAGTATAAATGAATTTTTTATTTTTTATTTTTTTAAAGACTAAAAACAAGTTGGAATATGAAGAAAAGAATGAAATTGATGCAAGATACTAAAAAAAATGAATTTGATCACAATGATCGTAAAGAAAATGAATTGATTTCAAACAAGATAGAAGAATGAATGAAATAAGAAATAATGATTTTTTTTATTAAATGCAAACAATAAAGAAAAGTAAAGATATGTACTTGATTAATGAATCAAAGCTCTGATACCAAATGATACAAACATGGTTAACTTGTACCAAACTCGTATTCAATCTTGATAACATTGCCAAAGATCGTTCATAAATCAAGTAAAGAAAAACTCTAATTCCCAACAAGACACTTAAATAACCTGTACTTAAGAACCTTAATTATAAAGAATTAAAGGTTGTTCAATATAAACCTAAAATTAACAAAGTTAATTTCAAGTCTAAATTAAACTAAGTTTGAATGTACCAAGCCTTCACTTGATAAATTCACTAAAGTTCTTTTAAGAACAAAAGAGAAGGACTTTAACCTCATAAGAATTGAAATTTAATTGATAAAACTTGTTCAAATTCGTTCTACAATGCTATGGCCTTTATATAGGCATGTAAGCATCCTAATATTTGAAGGAATAGATTTTCTTACTTATTCCTAAAGACTCTTATAAAGGAAAATCCTTAACTAAATAATATCTCTTCAAAAATATGACAACTAAGCTTTGAAAAGTCAAATTGACAACTAATGACAACTAAGCATTGAAAACTCAAATTGACAACTAAACAAACAACTAATGACAACTAAGTTTTGAAGCATGTTATGTCACAGTCAAGTTGGATGTTGACCACTGACTTTGACTTATTAACTTTAAATTTGACTTGGACTTGTTGACTTTGACTTGGAATATCCTTGAATCTTCTCACATCTTCTAAAATCTTCTTAAATCTTCCTTATTGACTCCAAAATAAAAAATAACCCAAAATTTGTCCAATCTTTGTACTTGACTATATTGATGTGTAGACTTCACAAATTAACCCTGTTGAGGATTGTGTATGTCAAATTGACAACTCATGACAACTAAACAAACAACTAATGACATATAAACTTTAAAGCATGTCATGTCACACGTTAAGTTGGATGTTGACCATTGACTTTGACTTGTTAACTTTGAATATGACTTTGACTTTTTGACTTTGACTTGAAATATTCTTAAATCTTCTCACATTTTCTTGAATCTTCCTTATTGATTCCAAGATAGAAAATAACCCAAAAATTCATCCAATCTTTGTACTTGACTATATTGATGTGTAGACTTCATAAATTAACCCTTTTAAGGATCGTATTAAATTCTTTAATTAAACTCCTTAAATCATTGAGTTCTTGATCTTCTCCTTAACTCTACTTTAATATTTTATTTTAGCCCTAAATTAGTGTTTAATTAATCTTCAATTTTCTTTAATATTCTAATTGCCCTATTCAACCCTCCTATAGGGCCTTTTTAACCTTTAAAATTTTTGTTATATAGTAATTTTATTTTTATTATATATTGATTTGTGGTTTACCTTAAATCATTTTATAAAGTATATAAAAAAAATTAACTTTATATGTTAATTTTATAATTTATGGTTGATTATAAAATGATGTTGGTGACCCACAGATGTTTGATTTACATTTTAAACCATAAACGTAATTTTTTAAAAGTAAATTACTATTTACCTCCTCTATTTTGGCAGATTATACTACTTTACCCCTGATATTTTAAAATTATATTTATTCATCCTTGTATTTTGATCCATTAAACTTGGCAATCCTTCTTATAGGTTTGTTTTTTTTTTACAGTCAATAAAAAAAATGAAGGTCAATTAAGAAAAATGAAATGAAAAGTCAAAGTACATTTTAAATATTAAGTTTTTTTTGTTTTGCATGATTTAAGTTTTTGCTTATTTTAAGTATTTTGGTTTACTTTGGTTGTTTTTGTTCATGTAGGTGTTCAAAAAACAGTGATGGAATGGTGCGTAGGAATTCTGGAGGATGTAGAGATGTCTAAGGGGAAATAGTAATTTACCTTTTGTTTTTTTAAACTTGTAACCGATTAATTTATAATAGAGTCATTTTTCGGTACAAATATATGTATCTATATAAATAAAATTATAACCGTTAGATTAATATTTATTCAATCATAGTCATTGATGCATATTATGGATATTGATACTCAATAATATTAAATAAAAACTAATCTAACGATTCTAATTTACTTTGTATAGATATATATAACCATTTGTACTATATCAAAAACCTCTAATATAGTAGAGGCTTTTGCTATGATACAAACATTTATATCTATACAAATGAAATTAGAACCGTTAAATTATTTTTTATTTAATTACAACCATTAATTATCCTTATATATTAATATTCATAATTTGTATCAATGATTATTATTAAATAAATATTAATTTAATAGTTATAATTTCATTTATATATATATTGAAAATGATTCTATTATAGGTAACTTTTTTTTAATTAATTTTTTAAAGGTACCAATACTTTCAAGATACTACAGAAAAATCCTTATTTTTAAATGGAGAAAGCCTCTATTAGAGGTGGATTATCTTACTTATTCATATTTTGGGTTGATATAAAAAATAAAATAAAATCAGAATTGAATTGGAATTTGGATACAAATACGAAATAAAAAATCTCATCCCTTCCTTTCCTTTTCTTTCCCTTCCTTTTTCTCCTGACTTGGGGAACTTGAAGGAGGAAGAGAGCTTACAACAAAGGGAAAGGTCTCTCTTGCGAGTAGAGATGATACAGTTTGCTTCTTGACACCCTCTACATCTCTTCCCTTCCTTTCTACTCTATCTCTCTCTGCCGGGAAGAGGTAGAAGGAGAAGTTGAAGATACTACAGTTTTTATAAACATAAGAGAGATGGAGATTACGAAACCGAAAGAGTCCACACATGCAATCAATGAGAAGGAATCCATGGTGGATCCCTTCTTAGTCGAGGCTCTCCGCAGCCCATCTCATCGTCTCACCAGTTAGTGCTTTTTTTTTTTTTCTTACCTTTTTAAACTCTCAAAAATCTTAACTTAATGTTATTTTTTCTGTTTTCTTATTTGGGTCTCTGCTTATTTTCTTTGTTGTAGATGTTTTTCTTGATTTTGGGTTTCTATGTTTTCCAGGTTTATGTTTTATGGTTTCTTTTTTTTTTATTGGATGTGTGGTTAGGGTTTTTGTTGATTGGATTTTCATTCTCTGGAAAGTGTGTTTTATATTGGATCTGGGTTGTATATTACCTGGAAGTCATGGAGTAGTTTCTGGAGGACCATGTTCTCTCTTTTGGAATGATTGGAAGGGTCAATAGCTTTTATGATATGTAATTTAGGATTGATGTGCTGCATAGGTTGCCGAATTGGCAGTGAATTTTGGCTTTTTGTTGGACATTATTTTGCTATAAAAAACAAATAAATTGGTAGCACCTTCACTAGATTTGCAAAATATTATGTTTGGGAATTTAATTCTTGATTGTGGGATTCAGCATGCATCAAAGAAATAATTGTTAGGAAGATTCAATTGAGTACTATTTGCACATTAGGAGTATTTAAAAGTTGTTTACTTTCTTTACAACTATTATTTATTTAGAATTTTCCTAGTTAGTTCTAGTATATGGTTCTCCTAGTAAAGCTGTCTGCATCACAACTCTAAACTCCTAAGATGTCCTACAGACATAGGAGATGATGATTACATGTGTCAGTATAGAAAGCAAGCACATATGACACCACTAAGAGTGTAAACTTATGAACTTAGTGCTTTTTTTTTTTTTTCTTTTCAATAACTAGACTTAATATGCTCTCAATCTGCATACAAATAGTTTATATCCTTAACCGTTGGTGTAAGGTGTTGTGTATATTAATCCCTATGCAAATGTGCTCAGCATGTATGTAGATGTATATTAGACAAACAATCAAAGAGCATAATGTTCTTGTAAAGACAGTTGTTTTGCCTCTTATGGACTTTCCAAGTGTGGAAATAATCAGCAAATGACGCTATTGAAGCATATATTATATTCCCTCAACATGCCACAATGTTAACATTTTCATCCCTTTTTGCTTTTGAAATTGCACTAACTAATCCTTCTCACAGTACTTCATCTGTAGTTTAGTGCTTCTATTGGGGTTTATTTTAAACAGCCCTTAGTTAAAGCTCATTTTTGCAGTCAATGAAAGGCTGTATTTTGAATTATCCAAAATACTCTTTACAATTATATGATGAAAACCTCCAAGAACAAGAAACAGCTAAATGGAATCTGGATACAGCTCAAAATGACAAACTTCAGAACTGCAAGATAAAGAACCCAAAGTTTAAAATTTAATTGTCTACTAAAGCAAACAATTACTATCAATTTTATCCAATCATTATCGTCTTCTGCATTGACACATCTGTCTGAGCTTGAAATGCTTTCCTCACCGTCGCTATTATAAGAGCTTTTGATACCACCATTGGATATTCCTTAAAATCAATGAAAGAGTCCATTAGATACTTTGAACCCATTAAAATTTCTGTTTTGACTCTGATCAAGAGATCATCGTTTGGGCTCATGGTGGTTATCAACTGGTTCCCTTTAGCCTTCTCTTTTAGTTTTTGGCACAAGAATAACCATGGAATGAGATAGACACATGCTATAGTGGAAAAAGCTTTGTAAGTTGTGTGTTGCCAATTAGCTAGTGTTTACACAACTTTGTTGATAACTTTGCATGCCTTCAGAAGTAACGGTATAGATGATGTCTTTAAAATTCCAAGTTTGCTGTATATGGGATTCTCTATTATGTTCTTTAGGAATCAATAAATTTGTAGCACTAAGATTGACCCACTAAACTCCATTTCTTGGTTTTGGCAAAGCATCATTTGTTGATTCAGTGTTAACTTTACGGTGCGCAATGAGATAGTTATGGATTTTGTACTCCAATTAGAGTTCACATTTGTGTAAAATTGCTAGGAAGGAGATAAGAGAGTTACTTGTTTAGATTCATGGAGATAGAAATTGGTAGTATTTAATATGGGTGAGCATTTGGCTCAACCGAACCCTCAAAATTAAAACTACACTGAAATTGAAATTTTTGAAGGTAATATGGCTTTTGTTGGAATCCCACATTGGAAAAGTGTGAAAACAATAAAGAGCTTATAAGTAGCGTAGATTGGACCTTAACATCAGTCAATTGGTTTTGTGTTACATAGGTTCAACTCCATTTATAAGTCCACATGTGTGCGTGGGCTAACACTTTCAAGGTTCGTGAACTTGTTAATATGGTATCAGAGCAATAATCCCAAACTCATGTTTATGACCTGGAGTTAGGTGTGGCTCATGTTTATGGCCTGTTTGTGAACCCGTTTGAGTCATTGGGTGCAGCCGCATTTGTGTTTGGCAAGTGTAACTGGACCAGACATAGTTACACTTAAGGGGGGAGTGTTGGAATCCCACATTAGAAAAGTGTGAAAACAATAAAGTGCTTATAAGTGATGTAAATTAGATTTTAACATAAGCCAATTGATTTTGTGTTCTATAAGCTCAATCCATTTATAAGTCCACATGTGTGCGTAGGCTAACACTCTCGAGGTCTGTGAACTTGTTAACATTTTTAATTAATTGAATTAGTAACTTAAGAAAACAATACACAACAACCCCTAATCTCATGTGGCTTGGAGGTAATGCATGCGTCAAAATATCTGGGCATCCTAGTTTCAATCTTCACATCTCATGTTTATTTATTTATTTTTTTAAGTCATTGAATAAAGTATACAATTAAAAGAGAGGTACTAATGAAAGTAAAGAAACAAAACTGGAGGATATGTGCATGCACAGTGGATTGTAAAGAAACTTCCAAATGTTGAATAGCACAAGTTTCCTTATAAAATTTGAAATTTTAATGATCATTGTTAGAGAGCTTAGATCAATAAGAAAATGGGAAGGGAGGAAGCAGGGTTGAGTACAGTAAAAATTAAGTGGTTCTTTGTGTTTATTGTCTTAATCTATTTAATCTTACATGTTTCAAGAAGTATTGATTGTTCAGAGAATGTTAAGGTGCAGGTCATATTTCTCTCTAGTTTTTGCTGAAATTGCATTGATGCCTCCTCATGAATCAAAATGAGCTTGAAGTTTATTATTTTCATCCTTCTCTAGTGTGCATTTTAAAGAGTGATCTTGTCTGTCAAAAGCAATGAGCATCTAAAATCAGTACATTTTCTTTAAGTAGAGCATGACCACAGCTGTATGCAAATCATCTAGGATTTATAAGCCACCTTACAACCATTTGAAATTGGATGTGTAGTAAAGCCTAGATTTATGTTTGCATGTCAGTGTGTGTGTGTTCACGAGTATGTGTATGTGTGTGCATTAGGGAGAGGGAGATAAATATGGACATTTACCTTTATGTCTTCAGATTTGTTTCCATAACCTTGCACATTTATTCACACATACATATGATTTCTCCTTGTATATTAAGGAATTGGTTTAGATAGGAGTATTGTCTTTGGGTCATTTACATTAACAAGTCCTTTATATTGAGCCTTTTCTCAATATTAAGCCTTGATATAATTTAATTCCTTGCCTCTCTTGATTGTGTGAGAAATTTGTTATGGTTAGTTTTTGCCTGTTTGTTTGCTTTCCTTTTGGAAGTCGTAAAATTTACTCATTTTCTGAAATTTTTTGTCAGTTTTAAGGATGGAACTTGATATCCAGAGGTTTCTGCAAAACCCTGAGCAACAACAATTTGAATTCCAACATTTCCCTACTTCCTACCTTAGGCTTGCTGCACACCGCGTTGCTCAACACTATGGGCTTATAACCATGGTACAGGATAATGGCTTTGATGGTCTGGTAAATAAAATTCTGGTGAAGAAAACAGCAGAAAGCAGATATCCAGCTGTGCATTTATGTGACATTCCTGCTAAAGAGTTGGAAAAAGATAAAGCTGAGCAGGTTAAGATTGTCATTAGGCCTCGACCTAATAGGGGGTCTATGAATGAGCCTAATGAATTTGGGATTAAACGAAGCCCTGTGAGAAGTGTGGAAGAGAGAAAGGAAGAGTATGATAAGGCACGAGCTCGCATCTTCAATAGCCCAAGCAGTCCCAACTCAGATGGTACAGTATCTCAGGGTTCTGTAGATAGGAAAAGCACAAGTTCAAGCAAGGATGAGAATGAAGGTTTCAAGAACTCTGCAAGTGATCCAGAAAAAAATATGTGCTCCAAGGATGGTGCATCATATCGAGTTGCCATTTTCAGAGATAGGGAGAAGGATCGTACTGACCCAGATTATGATCGGAATTATGGCAGGTATTGATCATCATTTTTAGTTGGAGTTAGCAATCAAGATAATTGTTGGCTTCATTATTTGGATGCCAGTCTCTTGCAATATTATGTGTTTCCATTGTCAGAAAGACTGTTTATGGTTTTCAATTGATTCAGGTATAGGAGTCTTCCAACTAGTCAGAGCTTCAACTTGGCACCATTTGGCATGCAGAAGATTCAGCTTCCATATGCTCAATATGATACTGGTTTTCCTCAGCTAGGTCAAATGCCGAGGACCCAAAATACTCCTAGTTACCAGCCTGCTGCCAGCCCAGGTATGAGCCCATTTTCTGCCATGGGTTTGAATCAAACATCAAGAGATCCTGCATATATGCAATGGCCAAGTGCTGCAGTGATGTATGCACATTCATATGAGCAATTCAGACATGCAGTTTTCCAGGTATGATAATATTTTCAACTATAATTTTGTATTAGAGAACCCACTTTCAAACCTGTAATTTTTCCTCTACATTTTTTGATGATTGGAAGATTGATGGGAAGCTCAAAATCGCATCATTATTAGGCTTTAGTTTTCCAATTTTCTTTTGGCTGAGAACTAGAGAAATGAAAACTTTTGTTCAGAATTGCAATTCTATCTTAATGTTTGCAAATAGAAAATTTTATTTAAATATTTTAAATTCACAGATACAGGAATTGTTATAAAATGAGTTGTTGAAATGGTGGAATTCTTGTTTTATGAGCTGTTTTGATTTCATGTATTTTCTGGTTAATCCTGTATACATGTTTTCTTATCTATCTCCTTACTGGATTATTTGCAGGCGCCTTTCTGTCAGCAACCTCTAAGTTTTGATTACTCTCAAAACCACTAAATGTCAGCTAAATGGGAAAATGTATGCCTGATTTACCTGCAGATTTTTCAATACTTTTAGGAAACTTCTTGGTAGAATTGTCCTAGACTTGTATGGCAAACCATTTGTTGCAACTATAGTTTATTGTCCCGTCCTGTGCTTGCTTGTTTTTGTGGATCTTTGTTAGTAAAGTATAATAATACTGTTCTGATGCTGCTAATGCTAGTTATTCGTTGGGCTGCTAAGCACCAACCGCCAATATCATTATGATTTGCTTGTGCCTGAAACAAGTACTTAAACAAGGGTTATGCGTTGACTAGTGGAATAGGATCACATGGGGGTCATGTCATTAAAATTGGGTCAGCAGCATCTTTGCCAGCTCTTAGCTGATCATTACTTTATCACTTTCAATTAATTAATCAACTATGATTATAATTATATAATATGATTGGATGTTTATCTCTGTAAATGGTGTCTAGTTGTTTTAATCTGAGAGGAGCTCTGAACTGTCAAGGTGTTGGGTAGTGCTCTCATACCTACCGGCATGATACAAAAATAAGTTTTTTTTTTTTATAGAAAGTGACATCTATTGTTTGATAAGATCAGATCAGATTTGCCAAAATATTCTTTTCTTGTCAACCGGCAAAGTTAACAAGTACAAAAATATTCAGGAATTTCAAAATGGTTGGATGCAAATGTACCGCCTATCTCAGTGTCCATTCGATCATTGGTATACTTATGCGATTACTGGTTAGTATTCATGAATCATGGGGCTGTAGGGTTTTCTTGCTTCTGGCGTTCAATCTTCAGATCACTACATATTTGAGAATTTGAAGCTCTTTTCAAGAGGAGGAATTTACCATCGCTCAATTATAAGGGTCAGTAGCTAGGAAAAATAAAATTTCTCCAAAATTAACATATCCATGTTGGAGATGATCCTGAAGGAATCAACATTTGATCCCTACCTAATACTAATAATAATGAAAACAAAATAAGAACGAAAAGCTAAATCTTGTCACCAATGAACCATATTCGCATGAGATTGGGAAGAGTTGGGTCTACCATTGGGTTACGTCATTGACTGAAGAAGCAGAAGATATCACTCAAGAATCTCATTTACCTCCATTAAAAAATGACAACATAAAATTGAAAGAGTGAACAGGAAAATGTGGGCGTGCCACCAATCACCAGGTTGCCCATGTGACCATGTTTATGCTCCACTCTGAACAAACTTATATAAATACACGCTTTCTCAAGACTTCAAAATTCCATATAAACATATTGTGGTTACCAAATAAGGAGCATGCTTAGTTGCCCTTAATCAGATGATTGCATATTTGGTTAGAAAAGGGGAGGAAAGAATCCCCCCCACCCAAAAATAATAATTAAAAAAAAAATTAAAATCATTAAAGAATACTACATTACATTACATTACATCATTTATTCTTCTTTATCCGATATGTTCCCAACAGAATCAAGATTTTTCACTGGATCTGTTTTCAGGACTAGGATTCAGCTCAAGATTTCTTGTTTATTAGGTGAAGCCGGGCTCATGTATCTCTATCTCAGGGACGGATAGAAGTAGAAATTACTCAACTCTAGTAATCCTAGCATGAAACAATGGGGCAATGACCTGCATGTACTTATTACCAATTTTTTCAAAAGGAACAAAAAAGATGAAGTGAATTATCATTCATATGAGCAGGGATTTATCCAGTGAGCAATTATAACTCGGTGCAACCTTTGTGTAAACAAGCATTAGAAGAGCAGTCAGCAGCATGAAGAGCACTTTAGTGGTATAACATAAGAATATATCATTGCATTCTCATTCCCCTGATATCATTTCGAAAGCACTGACCACCAAAATTCAATATCATGAACAGTTTCTGTAGGGTAATTGACATAATGAAGAGCTCTTACAGAAAAAATTGAAAAGCAGAATGTATACAATGGCGGTTATATATACCTATCAAGGGAGAGAAGAAAGAAAGACAAAAGACAAAGGAGGTAATCTAATAATGGAAGACCATATAAGCTCATTTGCTATGTGCATCACACGTCATCAATCTATCAAGAAAATCTCACCTGGATTTGCAAACCTTATTGAAATTGATATCAAGCCAAGAATATATCAGAATTTCACAGGAAATCAAATAAGCTTTTTTAAAAAAAAAAAAAAAGGACTTGAGTGGTTGGCAGAACTCAATGCGTGAATATGCATTAATTATTAGTAGGTGCAAAACAAGTTGAGGTCAATATCTCGAAATTTATGTGCTTTTGTCTTAGCACAGAGATTCTACTGCTTCCTGTGGATTTGTGATATAGCATGATACTTGCTTAATGAGAATTCATTTCTGACTTCACTCTCAACTTTGGCATTGGATTACAAGAAGACAATTTTTTCGTCTAACTAGAATATCATCTTTAACTAGTCAAATCTTATCCTTCACAACAGAACTTGTACAAATTATTTTCTAAACTCTTTCTGCTCCAAGAAAAATCCCAGAAGATGGATTGTTTAATAAGGATACATCCTAAAAATAACTAGAAGAACAAGTAATACAATGAGTAAATGAACTCCGAAGAACTAGCAGATTCATTCATTGATGGTATAGATAAAATCAGTAACAAACTATGCTGGGACATGTTCTGAAACAGAATATAATTTGGGTGAAACCAGTGTGATATTCTCAGAAGTCAATATCATTATGTGGTTTTTGGTCAACAACTAATTCCACCTTGAAAGTCGAAACAACACTATTTTGAAATCATAATGAATCACATCATAGAGATGCAAGGTTCACTTCAAATAGAAGTAAACATATGTGAAGAGTTTTCTCAAATTATGAAATGCAAATGATCCAACATAAAAAAAATTTAAAAAAGCAGAAAAAAGTTCTGATATTTTAACATAAGATTTCAAATCATGCAAAACAACTTCTAGCCCACACAGTTTCAACGGTCAAATATGCCAAATTGAGCAATAAGGGAAAGGACATTCTCCATCAATATCCTCCATTTCATCACTCATCAAATGGGAAGAATGAAAAAAGATTAAAGATAGTTTTTCCTTATTCAAGCTTACAACATGATGAAAGAAGATTGATTTAGAATAAAGAAAAGGTCTATTAAAACAACAGAAAGAGATAAAAGATAAAGTTATGGGTGTGAGAAAATCCAGCTACTGAAAACGTTCATGGAGCATTTAATTAAATTTAACAGTCTAATGACATCAGGATTTCTTTAAACCCCTTGGGCTTTAGTCTTCTATGAAGTCACACAATGTACAACAAGTACAACTCACCTCTACCTAACATGAATACATAAGATATCTCAGACCTTGCTGAGCAACTCAGTGCTGAATGTGCCAACCAAAGATACCAACCCCACTATTAGATCCTAAAGAACATATGTTGCACTTGCCAGCAATTATTTATCCTCATCTGCAAGCACAAAATTCTGATAAATGTTGTTCCAATTGCCCCATCATGAACACTGAGAATTACACTTCTTGAGAAGAAGACTCTAAAATGTAATAACACTGAGCCGATTCCCAAATATGCTGGGATATAGCAAACCCTCTACAAAATCCGGATTGACCCAATACCACAAGATGGATAACGATGGCAGCCAGAGACAAACTATGAAATATTGTTGCCGCACATAATTACGTTACTATCAGTATCCATCACCAGAAGCTGACATGGGAAATACAGACTGCTACCAACAACTTAATTACACGAGTAGAAGCCTGTAAGAATTGAAAAGCATCTTAAATGGCACTAACCATCAATGCCAATTACTCAAAATACACTAGAGAGGAACATCAGAAATTTTAGATCTGAAGATGGAAGGCCACAATCAATTCTATCTTGGAGATTACCACCAACAACAACAAGAAGGAGAACTAACACAACCATCACAACCAATAACTAAATTAAAATCTAACAGAGCTACCAATAAACAAGGATTTAACAAGTACCCATTAGCTAAATAAAAAGAAGAGGACAGATAAACTAAGAAGTCAACTATTACCCAATTTTAATCATCCCCTGTAGGAAACAATGTGAGAACTTTCCTCCCTCCATTCCCGTTAGCTGACTCCAAATCCTCCACATATCCTGGCACTGAATTGTGCACTGGCGCCCCCACCCTGTGTACAGGCTGCTGTGACTGCCTAGCTAGAAAGGGGTGCTCAAACTGGCCATTTGGAGGTGACCCAAAGTGACCCATCTGCCTATGGTACTGGCTCTGCAATTGGGGATGTGCAGCTGCTGCTGCAGCTGCTGCCATCTGCTGCTGGTGATGTAGTGCTGCCACTGGAAACGGCAAGAAATGTTCAGAATTGGGCCTTCCAGGATGCAAGAAATGTGCAGGGACAGGAGAACTAGCAAACAAATGTTCAGTGGCAGCATCAGGGGCAGCAGCACCACCAGCAGCAGCACCATTAACACCAGCAGCAGCACCAGAAGATAATCCTTGCATCCTTTTCAAATATAAACGATACTTCTGCAAGTGACTGGCTACATTCTCTCTAGTCAATCCGTCAACACTCATAAGCTGCATTATAGTCTTGGGGACAGCATTTTTAATCCCCAAGTGAGCAACAGCATCTACAAACCTCTTATGCAGCTGCGGAGTCCAGACAAGGCGGGGACGCTTGAGGGTTCTGGCGGGCTCATCGCCGGCAGCACCAGAACCCAAGTCGGCAGAATCAGCAGCATATTCAGCAGAATTGGGCTGGGAAGAAAGCAAAGGATTGGTTGGGGAAGGGGTGTTGGTGGAAATGGGTGGGGGCGGAGGAGGAGGAGGAGGAGGAGGGGGAGGAGGAGGTTGATTATGCAGTTGGAGTGGAGAAAAATTATTATGGCTTGGGTTTCTAATATCAAAAGCAACAGCAAGATCAGGCGTAATTAGGGTTTGAGAGAGAGGCATGAGTTCTTCAGGGGATGGAAGCTCTTCTTCCCATTTCGAAAACCAATTTGAATCATCATCCCTCATTTCTTGCTTATTTCACCCAATCCCTCCCCAAGCCGTCACTTTTTGGTTCCCTTATTGGTATTGCCTTATTGGGTCTCAAGAAAATATATGTAAATATCTATTAGAAGTATATAGAAAAGAAAAAGATTTGAGATTTATGGGATATGGGTATTCAATGAAGCCATAAAAGAAAGAAAAGGAGGAGGTGGGTTGACGCTGTGAGAGAGAAGGAGTGAGGTATATTTTATTTATACACTAAAAAAGATGCAATTTTTTTGAGAAACAGAATTTCGGTTGGTTTGATGAGAGAGATGGTAGGTGGCGCTGGTGACAGCGGAAAGCTGGTGATGAGGAAGCGGAGAGGAGGAGGAGGAGGAGGATGAAGAAGAGGGTGGAGAGAGGTTCGAGGTGGATCTTGTATTCTATCTTTTCAGCTTTTATATAAGAAGGGTACTGCTGCTGAAAATGCTTCTTCCTTTCTTTCTTTCTTTGTTTAGGCTGTTGTTGTTGTTGTGATTTTTATGGGAAGAGTGTTTTTATTATTTATTTATTTTCCGGGATTTGAGGGTCTTATAGTTATACTTTGAGAGTGAGCCTTGCAAAAACAACATTTTCAGATTTTAAGATTTTTTTCTTTCTTTCTTTTTTGTTAGATTTAGATTTTCCATCATCATCTTCTTCTCCTTCCTTCCCTAACTCTTTTACCTTCCCAACTGCCGCTTGCACTTCACGCGCCCCTCCCCATATCACACTTCTTCATCATCTCTATAAAGGAAAGAAACATTACCACCCAAACACATTTCAAAGTACAATTTGATTCTACCAATATATGCAATGATATCCGCAATACTTTTAAAAATTAATCAACAGCTAAACTGTTTTATCGCCAATTCATTATGAAATCAATTTTTATATATCTTCTCCAAATTCATTGAGACAATTTATTTAATATTTTTTATTCAAAAGGTTCTCTTTCTTCACTTGCATATTTTATTACATTCAATTTTTATATAAAAGATATTTCAGTAAAATATTCTCATGAAATACGTTCGGTTTCAAAAAATATAAAATTTTTATTGAGGAAGTAAATGTTTTTATTGTATATATTAGAAAGTAAATATTTGTATATAATTAAAAATAAAGTTTTTATTCTATTTAAGATGTTATTCTATTTTCTAATTATGTTGTGATTAAGATTTCTATATGTATATATAAGAAATGTAACTCTTCTTTGAATATCATAGAAAAATATTTCCCTTGAAATTCAAAGAGGTTTGGATTTTTCTCCCTTTGAAGAGAGCACTCAGAGTGGGAGAAGAAAGGAGAATTTTCATGAAACCGAACATCTCGAGTGACATACATCTTTTTTGCATTCGGATCATAACACCGATATTTCTTTTGTAGATCTGCATAGCCAACAAAGATACATTGGATAGTTTAAGGATCTAATTTGCTAAGTGTCTAATGAACATATGCCGAACATCCAAAGACTCGGGGCTCAAGATTATTGAGAGGTGAAGATATGACAAGTTCCTGAAGTTTTTGAAAGGTTGTTTGATCCGCTGCGTACCTCATAAACCAGACACCATCAAGAATACTTGATTTCCAAACACCTCTTCAAAAACTTCAGGAACTTATCATATCTCCACCCCTTAATAATCTCGAGCCCCGAGTCTTTAGATGTTCGGCATATGTTCATCAGACACTCGGCAAATGAGATCCTCGAACTATCCGATGTATCTTCATTGTTATGCGGATCTACAAAAGGGATATTGATGTTATGATCCAAATGCAAAGAAGATGAATGTCACTCAGGATGTTTGGTTTCATGAAAATTCTCCTTTCTTCTTCCACTTTGAGTGTTCTCTTCAGGGAGAGAAAAATCCAAACCTCTTTGAATTTGAAGATAGCATTCCGAGTTGTCTGAATGTTGAAGATAGCATTCTGAGTGTTCCGAGTCCAAGTCTCCCAAATGTTTCGAGCATCTCACAGACATCTGATGTTCCTAGTCTAAGCATCTCATCTGGACAGATAATTGAAGAAAATTTGAATAATCAAGATAATACATCTTCCCAACCCACACCAGAAGCTGAAGAAACTCCGGATGCGGATGTGCACAATAAGATAAACTCGTCTTTTTTAGGAACAATTGATCTTCCATTTATTTTTTTTTAGACTCAACTAGCTGACATCCTTACAAAGGTTGTATCCGGAAAAACGTTCTACAACTCACTTGGCAAATTGGGAATGATTGACATATATTCACCAACTTGAGGGGGAGTGTTGAGGAAGTAAATATTTTCATTGTATCTATTAGGAAGTAAATATTTGTCTACAATTAGGAATAAAGTCTTTGTTCTATTTAGGATGTTATTCTATTTTTAATTATATTGTAATTAAGATTCTTATATGTATATATAAGGGGTATAACCTTTCTTTGAATATTATGAAAAAATATTTTTCTTAAATTTTTTCTTTTTTTTTTTTGAATTTTTTTCTTCAATTTTAAGTTAAAAAATTTTCAATTAATATTTTCAAAAAAAAAATCCAATTCTAAAATTCCACTCAAACACCTATAAAAGATAAATCAATTTTAAATTCAGAACGAGTTTGTTTTGTTTATATACATACAAAAAATTATCTTTATCTTATTTTTAAATGAATTTTATATTTATACTAAATAATAACTCTAAAATTGATTTAAAATGATTATAACTAATTTTACAATTGTAATAAAATAAAATTTCAAATTAACATTGTTAAATATTCATTTAAACAAAATATAATATTTGTGATTCTAACAATCAAGTTCTAAAAAAAAATTTATTGATAAATCTATTAATTTTAAAATTTATCTCCTTTGATTTTATTTATTAGTTATCAATTTTTCATTAGTCAACTATGTAATTTTTAGATTTTGATTATTATAATTTCTACAAATCATTAGTTTTGACATTTTAGAACTTAGTTAATTTTTTTTATCAATATTTCAAAAAAACAAATTTTAAAGCAATAAATAATATTAAAATTATTATTTAACCATAATTTAGTTAGATAAAAATAAAAAATATCACTATTTCACCTAAATTTTTATCTTAAAAAACTACAAATCATTATATATATATATATATATATATATATATATATATATATATGTACTCTGATTATATTATTTCATTGGTTTTTATCTTGTTTAAATTAATTTTTTATTTGATTTGATTTAATTTTTATTTAGATTCTCAATTAATGTAAGGGAATCAATTAATCGAGTTGGTTTAATCTATCTAATTATTAATGCATATATCTCCTTAAAATATTATTTTTTCAAGATACTATGTCCTATAATTTAAGTTTGTACCATTAATTAATTGATTAATAATCAATTAGTTCACGTAAGAAAGTTAGTATTTCTATTGGATTATTAATTTCTATGCGGAGAAAAACACCGAAAGTGAAAAAATTGGTGGACGACTTTGACCGAAAGGGATAAGAGTATTACGAAAGAATCACAAACCGCAATCAAATTCTTTTTAGAAAAAAAAAAAAATCGAAGGACAATTTTTCTGTAATAATTTTAACAATACATGCTTTTTATTTTTATTTTTATCATTAAGAATAATTTTAGTTAAATACAATTATTAATTCTTCAAATCTCCTTTTTGCATTGGCCAAATGCACAGTTTCACCCCTTAACTTTACTTTGATCAACCTCTAGCACTCTTTAGTTTTTACTATATTTAATTTAACCATTAAATTTTTATTTTGAACCTATTTAACTTTTTTAATACATAAAATCAAAATATTTTTTTAAAATCAATGTTCATATGAATACAAAAGCAGTTTATATAAATTAAAATAATATTTGATGAAAGAGAGAATATGATTAAAAATAAATTTTTTCTAACTTTTTATATTAATTTTTAATTTTATTTATGTTATTTTGAAGTTGACTTTAGCATTTTATATGTTTAAAATCATTTGAAATTAAATTTTTATTCGTTTTGATATTGTAGAAGTTAAATAAAATAAAAAATACAAATTGAAATGTGAAAAATGTTCACCATAAAAATTTAAAGATTGAATCAAAAATAATAAATATTAATAAATATTAGAGGTTAATCATGTGGAGATATGCATTTAGCCTTTTATATTTTATTTTTTCAATTTTTTTGTTTTTATTTGCAATCATTATATACAGGAAAATAAATTATTTTTCCACTTATTGTTTAATAAAAAATGTTAGTTTGTTTTCTTACTAAACATATAAAATAAAATAAAATTATATGTATCAAAATTTATTATTATTTTTATTAAAATTTAAAATAAATGAATTATGAATATTGTTATTTTTAACCGTGCATTTTTTATTTCTTTTATTTTTTCCCTATTTGAGAAAATTAGTGAAGGAGAAAAATAAATGGCGAAATATATAGTTTCATCTCTAAATTTTACTCAATTATTTTATATTACATATTGACTTTTATTTATTCAATTTCACTTCTTAACTTCTATTTTCACTCATTCAAACTCAGCATGAGTTAAATATATGTATTTGTCTGGTATTCAATAAGGGTTAAATAGGTGAAAAATAAAAATTAAGAGGTGAAATTGAATAAAATGAAAGTTAAGATATGATATAAAATAGTTAAGTAAAGTTTAAATAAAATAATAAAATTATATATTTGGCCAAAAATAAATACTTTTTTTTTTTTTTCATCTCTAAATATAAAAATGTTGAATTCACATTATATGTTTTCAATTATAATCTTTTTTTAATATTTTATCTGCTTCAAACAAATTATTATGACCTTTTTTTTTTACACAAAATGCATCTTAATTTCTCTATATTCTTAATTTTTTTTCATATTACACCCTTCTACTAAATTTTCAGCACATTATATTTCTTCACTCTAAATTTCAAGCATATTCACCTCTTCTTATAAAAATGATAGTTAAAAATATCTAAATTAGTTCCTATAATTTTAAATATTGTCTATTTAATTTTTATAATTTTTATTATTAATATTTAAGTTGTCAATTATCTAATTTTATTCGTTTACATTGGTGTGTGTATATTTTATATATACTTTAATTATGCATTAACATTTTATATAATTAATATAAAAATATGAAAAATTAATAAATAATAAATTTTTTAATCAATAAAAAAATCATGAGTTATTTAATAAATAAAATACTAGTAAAAATTATAATATTTATCAAATAAAAATAAATAAAATATTATTACATACATCCATCTCTCTTAGAACTAATAATAAATAAATTAACAACTATATTTTTAAATAAATAAAACATTAATTTTTGGGAGATTCTCGGGTGACTATATTTTTTAACCACTTTTGTTTTTTATTATATAATGAGAGTATATTTTATAATCTAGTGATAATTATTAGCACAATGTACTTTATTATTAAAAAAGAAAGTAACTATATGAGACATCTTAATTTACTATAATATTATCTTTAAAATTATGAAATTTAAATTTATAATTTTTACTAGTATTTTATTTATTAAATATCTTATATATTAAAAATTTATTATACATAATTTTTGTCATATTTTTATATTAATTATATAAATACTTAATGTACAATTAAGATATGTCATAATTTTTATAACTATATATATTTTTATTATTATAAATGTATTAATGATATAAATTTTTTTAATTTTAATAAGTTTAATTGAGTTATTTTAGTAATTGTATGAATTTAATTGTTAATGATAAAAATTATAAGAATTAAATAAAAATATTATTAAATTATAGAACTAATTTAAATATTTTTAACTGTCAATTTTTCATTATGACTCAATGTGCCAAAATAAAGAGTGCAATATGCCAGAAATTGAAAATTAAGAGGGATAATATACCAAAATTTTAATAAAAATGTGGAATGTGAAAGAAAACTTGAAAGTGGTGTAAAAGTATTTTTCCTAATTTTAAGAGCAAGTCAAGATGCTTTATTTATTTATTTATTTATTTATTTTTGTTGCAGTTGTATTGTATTAGGATCAGGGTCGGAGCGTGGACAATACGTGCTGAAGGATGAGAGTGTAAAAGAAGTCCATTACTACAAAGATGGCTTGTACGAGAACAAGAGTGGCGATTAGGAAAAGATTAGGACAGGCAATGAGAGAGAGAATGACAAGTTTGGGCCCTTTGTGAGATTTGTTTTAGGATGTTGATGAGGGAATCAATTGATTTGGTGTTTGGCTGTGAGGATAACTTAAAACTCTTTTTTTTTTTCTTTTTTTCTTCTTCTTTTTTTCAAATATGTTTTATAAAACTCCCCCTCAAATATCAAAAGTCATAAAAATACATAGGTAATAAATTATAACATTTAATAAAATTATTATCAGTTGTTATTTACAATATATTAAAAATTAATCTAATATTATTTATTTTAATAATGTATTAAATTTATATTATTCTTAATAAAAATAAGAATAGTATTGTAATTTTGTTTATATGCATAGATAATATATTTATACTAGTCTAGAATTTAATTTTACGTCTTTACTTAACTTATCCCTAAATTAGGATTTTGAATCACCACAACCTATTTTCCTAAATTGATTTTTTACAACTTGAATTTTAGCCTCAATTCAAACTTTATAACTTAGTTTTCAAGACTCACTTAGAAATCAATTCACAAGTGTTTTTAAAACTCACACTAAAATCAAAATCCTAAATGTTTTAATAGTTAAACATTTAAACCAATTACTTTATAATAGAATCCCACTTCCCCTTTTTTTAATCCTAGAAAATAGAAGAATAATAATTTTTATTTTAACATTCACCAACTCTCACAAAAGTATACAACAATAAAATGAATTTTGAAAGAGTTTAGAGAGTTTAATTGAATGTTTGAAAGTATATAATGAATAATCAAGTTTTTTAACCATAAAATAATTTCACAGATCATATTTATACTTGAGCAATTCAATTATGGTTGTTGGAAGCAATAATTTCGTTCCCAATAAAAATGAAGTCCATTTGAATGAAATTTGGATTTTTGAGTTGTATTTTGTCAAGTTTCGGTCAGGATATCATCAATCCTAATCGGGATGAGCATTGAATAGCTATTATGATCTGTTGTGTTTAAAATTTTGCTCTAGTCCTAATTGGGATGTCAATGTCCTGATCGGGATTACCATGTCTAAAGCAGTGTCCCGATCAGGATCGGCTCTATCATTTATTGAGTCTTATCAAGAAATTAGTCTTCCTTGGTCTCAATTGGGACTATGATAAAACTTGTACTTTTTTGTACAATATAATCCTAGTGAGTAGTTTGATTGAGATAGTACTTATGATGACTTTTTAAAATTATTTTTCTTCATTAGTTCATCATTATTTTGACTTCCAAATTTCTCCTAACTTATACACACTTGAAACAAACACATTAGTAGCTCAAAATGAAGTTTGTTAAGGTCAAAATAAAGATTGATAACTTGCTAAGGTTAACAATCTCCCCTTTTTTATTTTGACAAACTTATTTTGAGTTTGACAAAAATAATAGAAGGTAAAGTGTGTGATAGATAACAATTGTGATAATAGAGATGATATCAAATAAAATCATATATATTTCTTTATTTCTCTATCTATGAATATGGACATGATAAGAAATATATGTTTTAATTTATTTTCAATGTCAGAAATATAAAATATATAACGAGAAAATTATGGCCTTCCATAACAAATGTGTTAAATAATATAAAAAAATGTCTGACAATATAAAGGAAATAATTTCAAATATATTTGCATATAATGCATCACAAAAATAGTACATATAGGAGGATCTCACATGATCATATAGAGCTTAGTTATCTAATTGATAATGTGGCACTTAGCATATTACAAATATAAAAACTAAGCACAAATATTACATGGCTTCTTCTCCCCCTATGCTAAAAAAATGGAGTAAACAAAAGATCATGAACCAAAACAATAATAAACAAAGATATACCAAATCTTTATGAAATAATATGGCATATTTAAAAATAATTTTCTATCCCCCTATCAAAAATAAGGAAAAAATATTTTGATATTGAGGGCACACTATCATATAAAAAAAATTAATTCCTTTAAAAAAATTAATTCTTTTAATACAATGCAAACTCAAATATATCTCCCCATTTGACAAAAATAAAAAAGAATGAATATTAGAGAAAATTATTTATTAAAGAAAGAAAAATCTCATTAATAATTAAATTGCATTCAATACATAAAGAAAATACTAAAAATAAACTAAAAATAAACTAAACATAAACAGGCATAAAATGAGCCTAAAAAGAAACTAACAGCTAGAGGCTCATATACAACAAATAAACCAAACATATATGAAAAATAAAACAAATGAAAAGTACATACAAGGTCTATTCTAGAGGAGAAGAGGAAGGAGGGGTAGAATAGGTGCAAGTCTAGCCTTGTTGCTCATAAATATGATGGACATCATTATCATAATCTAAATTGGAGAGTCATGACCAACGCTAGGGAATGAGAATTCTTTCGAATCTGGAACTCATAGCAAGCTTTAAAATAAAAACACAAGTAATAATAAATAAAATACACCAGAATTAAAATTAAAATTGATATAAAATAAATACTCTAATCTCGTTTCATAAAATAAAAATATATATATATATAATATTCAGAGACAGATCTTAAAACCAAAATATCATACTACAGATACAATACAATACTACTGCAGTTTTCTAGAGTACACTAAAAGACAGATAAATTGTTAGTGATATGCACTAGGTCAATCATTTGTGATTATGTATTGACTTTCTTATTTTATTAATAAAGAGGTATTCATTATCGTTTGATTTTATGATTATTATATGAATGGTTAATTCTTACTAAGGCCATCAAGTATGTGACTTGATAGTAAAACCCTTAAATTAAAATAAGAGTTCTATTATAATTATCCCTAGCCATTTATTCATTATAGAAATATTAAAGTATTAAGGCTAGTATGATGTTGACTGATGGTTATGTTTTACTAATCATGAATATTAGATATTAAGTCAACTCATAGGTGCATGATGAGAGATCATGTACTAGATTGACCCACTATGAGAATACTACATGGATTATTGTCATAAGTATTTCTCATCACAGTAATTTTATTTCGGTCCTTTGACCTTGAAATCATCATGGATTGCTACATAGCTATTTTATGTTTTGATACATTCTAACATTGTCTTTAACCGGACTATTAAATAGGATGTTGTTAGATATGAAATTAGTTATGTGAGGAATGTGAGTGATTCAGAAGGAATTTATCCCTCATTAATATGAGAAAGATATCTATGAACCCCTTTATGAGATAAACTGAAGGAAAATGCATGGCCATGCTGAAATGAATGAATAAAGAATTATCATTTTCAGTCTACTTGGAATCAAGTCATAATATTGAACTATATAAGGATGACATTTTATGCCTTATGTTCAATTAAGATATCATGTGATAAAGGGACGATAAAATTTATTGTAATTAGGTTATGTCGGATTATTGACTTCACATGACATAGGTAGTTATAATGTCTTGCTAGAGGCCACTTATGACTTGTATAGAGATTTAGGCCCACTACCAATGTTATATGAACTTACAAGGTCACACACACTTAGAACAAGCCCAAAACGAATATGGGTTGAATAAGCCTAAAATAAACTCTATGGAAATAAATAATTAAAGTGTTTTATTTATTTATTTATTTGTTTATTTATTTAAGATAAATTTTATTTTAAATAAATAAATAAGATATTATTTCTGATTTATTTTTAAAATAAAATTAGAATATAATAAATAGAAAATTACCAAAAGATTATTGGTAGGTGAAACCCTAATTTGGAGTCTATAAATATGTTATATTCTCTAGGGTTTAACTCACTTGTTTTTCCTGCCTCCAAATTCATTTTCTCTCTTCTTAGAAAACAAATACAGAGTTTTTCTTTTGTTCTTGATTTGTGAGACAATCAAGAAAGTTGCTAGCACATACTCCAATTCATTTTTGTGAAGGGTTGTTCGTGTGGATACCTATAGAGGACACATCCTTTTGGAGACGTTTAGATCCAAATAACCAAAGCAAAAAACTCAAGGTAAGGTATCACCGGTGCGAACCTCCTCTCATCCTTCAAGAAAATCTTGCCTCTTCTGCGTTTTTGTTAGATTCTTGAAACCCTATATTTAATTAAGTAGTCAAATTACATGGATATAGGTTTGGGAACATGATAAATTTTTAATTTTTCGCTGCTTTTGTATCACAAAATCTAACATAAATAAATTACATAGTCTAGCTGGGGCTAAAGAAGACCGACGTAAAATACTACTAGTACGGTCTAACGAAGAAGAATCTCCTAAAAAAAATGGTTGAGAGGGGTTCATACCTCACTGAGTGAATTGTTATAATATATATACATGCACCTCCTAATGTCATATGCAATCAATCATCAGTATATATAAAAATATATACAAGCACTTCACACAAATGCTAAAGTTCACTTTTATATATAATAAATGCAAAAAATATTTATTTAAATGAAAGATCAAATAGAACCTTAAAAGTATTTGCAACCTCAAGCAAATATCTTACTAGCCATACAGGCTTACTTAATTTCAAAGAAATTCTTTTATTCTAATTTTGGACAGTAGACTAGCCCCGAGACACTAAGTGAATCGAGCTTCCGTAGTCGTACTGTCAGTGTGATTGGCCCCGAGACACTAGGTCAACTGAGCTCCAGCAACCACACTACTCACTCACTGAATTCTCAATATTCACTGTAATACCCTATGTTTTAACCAAATAAAGTAACTTTATATTTAAATCTTTAATAAATACTTTTAGGTTATATTATATAAAAGATTATTCTTTCTATCTAATGGAAGTATATATATATATATATATTAATATTATATTTAGGGTTAAATATTATTTAGATGTGTATATGTATACCTATATATATGTGTACTAATATTCACCTATACACATACATGCATAACTATGTATGTGTGCATGTAGTATATGTATTTATATATATATATATATAAGGAAGTGGACCAAAAACGGGATTCAATAGCAAAAGAAAACAAAAGCAAACCAAGAAACAAAGAAAGAAAGCAAGGAAAAAAAAAGAAGAACGAAAACAGAAACTTCCTGAGCCTGTACCCTCTCCCTCATCGTCCCTCACCCTCCTTCTCTCTTCTTCCCTGTGTTGTTCATCCTGCCATCACCGGTGACACCATTGTCGTCGCACCAAGCTGCCAGGGGAAGTGCTGCTGCCGTCGTTCCTCATCTTCCTCCTCTGTCAGCTTCGATCCAAGCTGATCCAGCACCACCCAAGCTTCCCCAACTTCCCTCATCGTCTTAGGTGTCTGTCCAAGCCAAGAGCTGCCACTGCAACTCACCTCCGGCACCGGAATTGAAGGTTGAAGGTGAGTTGCTCAGAGTTGTTTTTAGGTTGTTGTTCGGTTGTTTTCTGGTTGCTGCTCGATTTTGAATGTTGATTTAGGTTGTTTTTGAATATATGTTGGATTATGCCAATAAATTACTTCAATTTGGATTTTTAAATATTTTTCCTAATTTTTCTTAATTTACAGAATTTTTCATAATTTTTATTTATTTATTTTAATTTTTTTAGTTGATTTATTGGGTTTTATTTGGTTTAGTTAGTATAACTAAAGTGATTATAGTTAATTTTTTTAGTATATTAATTTTATGTAAGGTTTTAGAGTTTTGGTGTTAATTAGAGGGTTATGTAAATTTTAGGTATTTAGTGGGTAATTATGCTAATTTTGAAATTTATGATTAAAAATTATGAAATTTTAATAATTGAGGTTATTAGTGAATGTCATTAATTTTTGAACTCAAATTATAATTTTTGTGATTTTTATACTATTTTTATAAATATTTTTGAGTTTATGCCAAATTTGATTTGTAGGTTAAATAATATTTTTGGGAGAAATTTTGTTGGTTGATTAAATGTTTTAATTATATTAGGAGGATTTATTTTGAGAAAAATAATTTTTGGGATGATTAAATAATTTTAAGGAATTATTTTTAGTATTAAAAGCACATTATGTAACTTGTGTATTTTAGGGGGGTAAAATGTAATTTTATGCTAAACATAGTTAAATATATATTTTAATTAGATTTATTAATATTTAAAGGGTTTAGACAATTTTTATAAATTAATTGGTATTTTTACCTAAGTAGTGTAAATTTTAAATATCAAATTCCCAATATATATATATATATATATATATATATATATATATATATATATATATATATATATATATATATATATATACATATAATACATTACAATAGTTTTAATTTGGGTTATAATTATATTTTTGATGATGGAATGCAAATTTAATTGTTTAATTTTGAATAATTGAAATTTTATATATTTTATTTATTTTTTAGTATATGTGTATGTGAAATATGTATTTTTAAGAAATAAATGTTATTAATTCTCGATATTTTATTGAGTTGTGATCTCGGTCGGGGTAAAATATAGTTTTGGGGGCCCGATTTGAGTGTGGGTGTCTGTGATTATTAGAAGTGCATTTTCTATACAGGTCTGGCTCTACCTTTGGTAGAGAGATGTCCGTTTTACAGGGGAGACTCTGCCAAAATTTTGGTAGATTTTCTCGTAAAACGTGATATTCATAAAATTTCTACCGTTAGTTAGGTTATCCTGTGTGTCGAGTCTTGTCCAATCTTCCTCGAGTCAGTCTGGAATTTCATTATTTTGTTGATTGTTGATTTCGATTCCTTAGTCATGTTTTAAAATTCAATTATTATTTTCTTTTAGAGCATTTCGGAGCAGAAGCTGTGAGGCCGAGGCAGACGCGTGGTCGTCAGCCTTCGCATTCATCTTGTAAGTCGATAGAATGATCTGTGCGTGTGTTTTAATTAACAAATGCGTGCGCTCATATTTTTATATTGATTATATGGTTTATTTAATTTAATGTTGCTATTTAAGATTTAAATGCATTTTATTTAATTAAAATCGATTTTGAGAGATTTTGGTAGAACGGGCTACCTGGTGGGCTTCATCAGGACTATGTGCATATGGTAGAGATCGAGAGATGGATCCGTAATTTATATGATTGATGAATGTTAAACTGGGACAGGTGCCTCGGTGGAAGCCTTTGCTCTCGGAGACCGCCAGTGATAGTAAGGTTGATAATGGACTGGGATGGGTGCCTCGATCGATGCCTTTGCTCTCGGGAACCACCAGTGCCATATATTTGGATTAAGTGAATGACTACGACTTGGTGCCTCGGTGGATGCCTTTACTCTCGGGGACCGGTAGTCTAGTTGGAATAAGTGGGCCCAGTTGGCCATGTAGATTTTGGGTTTAGGGTTCTACCGAGATTTTTCAAAAGCTATAAATATATACTATAAATTATTTTTACTAAAAATATATGGTTTTCAAAAAGGTTTTCAAATCGTATAGCTCTTTTTATTGACTTACTCAGTGAGGTCTGATTCCCCTCAATTTATTTTTTTTCAGGAGCTTGGGAGTTCGACCTCAGACTACCTCCACGCCGGGTTAGGCTATTTTATGTAGGTCATTGTAAGCTGTACTGTGTGTTAATCTAGGATGCTGCAATAGTATATGTACTAAGGATTGTATGATTTAAATATATTTGTGTAATTTAATTATGTGAACCACGCTTATGTATAAAGATTCAAATTTGATTTATAATATGAGACGTTGAAGCACATTTTATTTAAGCAGTTGAATTTGTATATTTTGAGAAAAATCAGTTTGATAATATGTTCTGTTATTAATTAAAGTTTAAAATATGAATGGTTTTATTTTCTTTTCCTTTAGGCTTACTACGGGTTTCGGGGGCCTTATGCCTATCCATTCCCTAGTGCCGGTCACGTGCCCTCGGGTTCGGGTCGTGACATTCACAATAATCAATTTCACCTCAAATGATTCTCACAATATCGACTCTAAAGTCTAACGAATCGGTACGCACATAGTCCTAGTACAACCCACTAGATAGCACGTTCTATTGATATCCTTCGTATAAATCGTATATTTATGAAAAATAAATAGATGTGTAATTAAACACAAATGACATTCTTTATAAAAGAATAAACCATTTATATACCAAACATATACTGAAAAATATACCAATTATATACTAAAAATATTTCAAGTTTACATGCCATATATAAACCATAAGTATACCAAAAATATACTTCAAGTGTTTTGGATCTCGAGAAGTTGATGACGAAGAAACAGAAAAATGAGTTTGGGCAAAAATGCCTTACCAAGACTTGCGTTAAGATTGTAATCAGAAGATGAAGATTTTGTGTTGCTCTTGTCTTTGTTGTTGAGTATGATTTGTGTTGCTCTTGTCTTTATTTTTAAGTCTTTGCTTTTGTCTTTATTGTTGAGTCTTTGCTCTTGTCTTTGTTATTGAGTCTTTGTGGTTCTGTGTTGCTCTTATGTTTGCTGTTGAGTTTGGTTCTCAATCAATAGTTGTTATTATAGAAGATTGAGAAGGATGCAGAGGAACAACAAGTTCATTTTAATTATATTTCAAGAAAATTGAATTTGTTCCACTCCAATTGACATTTTTAAATTACCAATAAAAAGTAAGTTATTCTTTTCAATTTTATTCATATATTGATTTTAGAGTAATTTTTTTATTAAAATAATTGTAATTCACACTAACTTTTAGTCTTTCTAAAAAAGGATTATATAGTCATTTATACTTATAATTATATCTATTAAATATAATTATTAATTTTTATGACACTACCTTAAACGATAATTAAAATAAAACGGAAGGAGTAACAGTTATTTAATATATGTGCACTTGAACTAACTATTGAAACGTTAAGAGGCTCTCTAGTTCAAAAAATTTCAAAATCCTAAATGGTACATGATCCAAACATCATGTCTCTAAATGCACCTTTTCCCGTATTATTTTGTGTGTTCCGAAGTGGGGTGTTACTAATACTAAGTGCATAAAAGGGTGGAGAGAGGCAGTAGGTTCCTATTTTGAGCCAAGAAAATAGCACAATAATTGCTTGCACAAGGATGATATTTTTCTCTTTTTTTTTTTAGTACTAAATTGGGATAATATCATTGATCACTGTTTGATAAGACTTGTTAGATCATGTGATCCCCAAATTTGCAAGCTTTACATCTCTACTTTTATGGTACTTAGAGATATCCGCTTTGTTAAGGATTTATTTATTTATTTCTAAAACCTGTGATCATAACAGCTTAGACTGACCTTTCTTTGATAATTGAACGAATCTCTTTGAGAACTAAATAAAAAGGTTTCTTGCAATTCCAGTATTAAATTGAGCCCATTAAACTAATACTTACTCTATTTCTACGTTTAAAAATTCTTTACATATATTAAAAAATATAATTAATATATATATAAAATATTATATTATTCTTATAATAATTTTTTAACTAATTATTAACTTTATATAATTTTGAAATAAATATATCTATTCAATTAATTAAATAAAATAAAATAGAAAAAACGTAAAATAATTATAAATAAAAATAAGTAACTAAAATGTCAAATAATTAATAATAGAGGGAGTTTTTTTTTTTTAAGAACCATTAAACTAATACTTACCACTTGTATATCGATAAAACAGTTTCATTTCTATCGATAAAACAGCAGATTTTTTTGACCTGTCACCGTCTTTTGTTAGGAAGCTTTTTTTTTGTTGCAATATTAGTGGTTGGTAATTTTTAAATTTTGTTTTATGGGCCACCATATAATAAACCCTAAAAACTTAGATAATGCCGTGAGAATTAATTTCACTTGCAAAAAAAAAAAAAAAAAAAAGAAAAAGAAAAAGGATTTGAACCTATCACATCTCCCAAAAGCAACACATGAGCCAGAAAGTCTAATTTCACCCGACTCTTTTCATGGTTTGAAAACCCAATCATAAATATTATTATAGCATAGTAGGGTTAGGAAAAGTAAAAACTAAAAGATAACATTATTAGGTTATCTTTGAAGAACCAATCATAAATATTATAGCATAATAAGATCAGGAAAAGTAAAAACTAAGAGATGACGTTACCACATTGGAGTGCACGAAGACATTGCATCTCTCGTTGCTTACAATAATTTCAAAATCAAAATTGTAAAAAAGAAAGAAAAAAAAATCAAAACAATGTATGAATCTGAAAACTGACATTTCATATAAAATAAACTTATGCAAAGACCAATATTTTCTATTCCCTTGTACCCCAAAAAAAAAAAAAAAGAAAGCCATTATTTGAACTTTCCACATCCAGCTCAAATCTTATATATATATATATATATATAATTTTTCCATATCATTTTTTCTACAAGTCTGCAATTTTTGAAGACAGATTTCTGAGCCCTAATTCATATTAAAAAACTGAGCTTCTTAACCATGTTTTTAACTAAGTTTTTGACAAGTGCAAGTTAGGATACACGATCTCACTCATCAAAAGATCATGCTTAAAGCATGGAACTTGGTAACTTTTCACCGCACAAGATTGATGTCCAATGCCGCTTCTGAAAGAAAATTGCCATTTGCTTAAAGCATATGGAATCTACCCATTTGAAGCAGATTTTGATCCTGGAGCTAGGAAGTGAAACAAAAACTGAGCGGCGGATTTCATTAGCATCCTGCCACATATAAGAACAACGAAAAATTAGAAAAACGATAATAATAATATTCTACATTCAATATTGATTTAGTTGATTTCATGGAATAGAGAAAGTTGCTACACCAATTTACATGCCATGAACAGAAACACAAACAATTAATTTTTTGATAAAGCTATGCTACTAAAAACATTATGACCTTAGTCCTTGTGCAACAGAGGGTTCAAACCCCGCTTATCTGGCCATTATAGTAAATTTGGCTTAAACAATCTCAGGCACACGAAAACTTAACATGGACGAAAGTATTGATCCACTAGCAAAACTTAAGGGACCAAAATAACCACATTTGGCCAATCCACATGGGTCTTAGTAATTTATCCTTAAAGAAAATGCACTTCAGGATAAACATTTACCAGATGTGAAATCTGTTTGAATAAGTTGAGCTCTTTGAGTTTTCAAGACAATCTTGTCTATGACTAGAGTGCACAAGCCTTTGAAACTTAGCTGATAGCTCATGATAAGACTCTGTGTTAGATGGCTGCATTTGTCTAACTGCAGACTTTAAATGTCGCATTGTTACTTCTGAAGCATCAATGCACTCCTAGCAACATAGAAAATCTAGAATCAAATATAATGAATAAAACTCGACGGTTTGAACAAAACATGCGAAGAACTTGGAAAACCTCAATGGCAGCAACAGCTGCTTCCCGGCAAATAAATGATATGTCCGCTCCAGTACATCCCTCAGTGAGATGAGATAGTTCTTTTATGCTGACATCAGAACTGCATGGAATTTTACGCAAATGAATGCGAAAAATGTCTTCCCTATCAGTTGCATTTGGAGGTCCAACATACACAAGACGATCGAATCGTCCTGCTCAGATCTTTAAATGATTAGGAAGGAATCATCAAGAAAAACCAACTATAAAATGCTATGAACAACCCCACATTTATGTGCCTGGAGACTATGCAAGAGAGAAAGAGAGCACCTGGTCTCAAAAGGGCAGGATCAATCTTGTCAGGGCGATTTGTAGCAGCAATAACAGTAACATTGACCCTTTGCTGCAAGCCTGAGTATAGCAATCGTGAAATCAGGTAAAAATAAAGTAGGGACAGGGCATTTATAGACCAAAAACAAGTTAAAAGTTCATAATTCCCCTAGTTAAGCATTATACATAAACAAGGAAAGAGAAATTTAGAGAAAATGCATGATATATTTACTTCCCCTCAAGTTTTGATTAGTCCCACAGCTAATAAATCCAGAAAATGCAACAAAAAATCCTTGAATAAAAAAAGGAAAAACATATGTAACTGCAAATTTATAGAAATGCATGAGCAAATTGCTATATAAAGAAAACTTCTATCAGGGAATGCAATGCAACAAACAAATCACTAACCATCCAATTCAACAAGAAGTTGAGTCATAACCCTGTCAGAAACTGAAACCCCATCATTCTCCTTTCCTCGTATAACAGCAAGACCATCAATTTCATCAAAAAAAACAATTGATGGCGCATTGGCCCTGGCCTTTGCAAAGAGAGATCTTACAGCCTTCTCTGATTCACCAACCCATTTGCTGAAAAGTTCTGGACCCTTCACTGCAAAAAAATTTAGTCCAGCTTCAGAAGCTACAGCACGTGCCATGAGAGTTTTGCTACAGCCAGGAGGACCAAACATCAATAGCCCTGTTGGGGGACGTGTGCCAATCCGTTGGAATGCATCCTGATGTCTTTGAGGCCATTCGACTGCTTCCATCAATTGAGCTTTTACCTCCTTCTGGCCGCCTACATCTTCCCAATTAACTTTTGGAACCTCAAGTATTACCTAGAATTAGACAGAGTTCAAGAAGTGCTGATTTGGATTAGCCACACTGCAAAATTTTTTTCAGCCTCTGTGTTAATTAGAAATACTTCCAAATTGATAATTAAGATGGTTGTAATTCAAATTACCAGCAAGATGCTGCAGTAAATAATAAAGAGAAAGCTCCAACTTATTTTTCTTGCAGTGTTGTGACAGGTAGGTTATTACAACTTCTAAGATTCTGGTATTAGGGCTTATAAAACCAGGGGTGTAATTGAACCAAGTGGAGTTGACGCACTGTCAAGCTTGAGCTTGACTTGATTTTCAAACTTGCAACTCGAACTCAATCTAACTCTTTTTTTAAGCTCGAGCTCGACTCGGCCCAGCTCAAACTCGAGTTGGTTTGATAAGATATATTTATAATTATGTTAAAATGGTAAATATACATAAGTTCAATTAAGCTTGCGAGCTTATTGAGTCACATTTTTTGGAACTCGAACTCGACCTTGAGCTCGAATCGACAATAATCAATTCAATGTTAAGTTTTTTCTGAGTCAATGTCGAGTTTTTTGAGTCGATCCGAGTCGGCTTGACTCTATTACACCCCTATGTCAGACTCTAATGCAATATTAACAAAAAGACTGCCCTTGTAATTCCAATGCTTCTACTTATCAAAAGCTAACAAACAGCAGCAGTCACAATGAATACATATGCAGCTGATTAGTTTGACTTTATGGTCAGTAATATTTGATGTATTCGTATCCAGAATCTTTTAATCTCTCTACTTACTTTATTATTATGGTACACATATAGTGCATTATGCAACATATGAAATGCTCCTTGACACAAGTAAAAATCCAATGAGTCTAGCGTTGTAATGCAATTAGAGTGAATTTGATACTTTAAGTTGGACACAAAATTCACGGTGACATACATTCACCTATAGGTGAAATGGCATGCAACTTAAGTGAGACTTTTCAGGGTGTGGGGTTCAAACTTCATCCTTGCCCCCTCCCCTAAATTCGTAACTTGCTCCAAAATATTCATGGTGATATCTGATCCAAAGTCCACTCATCCTAAAGACTAGTTTGACACTTTACCAGAAATAAATTTTGTTGACAGTATGAAAATGTTATTCATACCTCTCGCATGGCACTAGGCCTCACTTTCATTCTCGCCTTCTCAAAATCCTCAAAGACAACTTTTAAAATGTTTCCCTCTTCTGCTAACATTGTCTCACTAATGCTATTCTCAGAGGAAGCAGGCAAAGATTGGAGAATTGCAGATGTAGAATCTTCACACATATCGCTAGATCTTTTCACCACAATGTCAGAATAGGGTTCATTCATAGTAGAATATCCCTTGGAAAGCAATTTATTACAAGACTTTCTGGACTTGGCATAACGTCTAAGACAAATCAAGGCTGCTTCATTGCAGAGAGCTGCTAAGTCAGCACCAACAAAGCCATGTGTAGCCACAGCAAGGTGCTGAACCTGCAAATCCGATAGAGAGTGCTCCATTTGACTGAGAAGACTATTCAATATATCTAATCGTTGCTTGGGAGATGGAACACCTGCAAGCAGGAAAATAAATGAATAAATAATATGTGGCATCTGTGATAAGCTCACCAACACTAAGCAAGCATAGAACTACAGCAATAAAAACATGTAGCAATCCACTTTTCCCTTTTCACACTTAGTTATTCATAATCTCCAAGATCATGAGATCACATAAATAACCAAAATGCACATTTTTACCATCACAATTACAAATTGTATATTGTCCTCATTATTCCTATCCTTCCTATTTCCTCAACCTTTTTTTCCCCTTAACTCTGTTTTAACTATTTTTGTCCAATGCAAGTACATAATCTGTCCATTGATTTTGTTTTATTCCTAATAAGGCAAAAATTTTCAATGTCTTGTGGGTAATCTCAACAAAGTCATAAGTTTTTATTAGATTACATGACTTAGCTTTAGAATCAGTCGTGTGCAGATTTTATGTTAATTCTATAACCACTCATATGAAAATTTGCAAAGACAAGATTGAAACCCAAAAATTTTTTAGATGGGCATGTATGCTGTCTACAACCACAATTTTCTAGGATCAAACACTTGGTATATCACTTTAATGAGAAACACAGATAAAAAGGGTTATGAAAGATATATCCCGTCCAATAATTCATAAAGTGGGGTAAAAAAATATTTTACAGACAGCAGTGGCTCATAGATAAGTGGAAATTGCAATTAAGAATTTTCCATGAACTAAGGAATAATATTCCCTTTGATATTATATGAGCAAATTACTTTTACCTCCCTGAGGTTAGACCTAATTAACAATTGAGGACATCCCGTCTCAAAATCGAACATTCGCTTCCCTAAAGTTTTATATACCAACACTTCAGGACTTTTATTATCTTTTTTGCAAAAAATGACCATAATGCCCTTGTTTTAATATGTGTCTTCTCTAACATTACATCTAATCCCTAGCATTTATCCTTCTCCAATTTCTATATTTTTAAAAATTTAAAAAAGGTTAAAATTTTATTTGTAGATCTAAAAATTATTATTTTTTAATTATTTTTAATTTTTGTAGGTCTAAAAATTTTTAAAATATTTTTTTTATTGAAAATTTTTAATTCTTTTAATTAAATGTATATGGATTGATTGTAAAATTTTTAGATCTACAAAAATTATTTTTAACTTTTTTTAAAATTTTTAAGAAATATTAAAAAATGATTTTTATAAACTAAAAAATTTATAAATGTATATTTTAAAAGTAATTTCATCAAATTCTTATTGTTATTTCAACATAAACTTTGGGGTAAATGCTAGGGATTATATGTAATGGAATTAGAGAAGACACATGTCAAAACAAGGGCATAACAGTCATTTTTTGCAAAAAAGCTAACAAAGGTCCTTAAGTGTTGGTATATAAAACTTTAGTGAGGTTAATATTTGATTTTGAAATAGGAGGTCCTAAAATGTTAATTAGGTCTAATCTTAGGGAGGTAAATGTAATTCACCCTATTTATATTTGCTAGATAGTTTCTTATTTGAGCATGTCACAAAAATATAAGTGGCACATGAGGCTACCAGAAAATTGACCTTCATGCACTAAAGTTCGCAAGTTCCAGTTTGATCCTAGACGCATATAGGGAGAAGTTCTAAAATGCATATTATCAAATGGAGAAATTGAAAGTATTTCAACATGAGCATTCTGACAATTTAAAAAATGTCATAAGACATTGATGCCAAGTATTTGTATTATGTGCTATAAATATAGGGACTTACAGCATAAGTGAAATCTCAATGAAGTGTAAGTAGCATCATTAAGAAGATATAAAATTTCAGACAAAAAAATAGAGAAGGCTAGTTAAATCACCTATTTCAATTTCCCTGTCAAGTCTTCCAGGCCTTCTCAGTGCAGGCTCAATGCTATCAGGCCTGTTTGTAGCAGCAATTATAATTACTCCATCAGTCCTACCAATTCCATCCATCAAATTCAATAATGCAGCTACCATTCGTTGAGATAGTTCTTCGCCTCCATCTTTCCGAGCTGGTGCAATAGCATCCAATTCATCAATGAACACCTGTAAAAGGACAACCTTTGGTTAACCATCTAGGTATAAAGATATAAATTCTGAGTATTCCAAATATGACTGTCACACATGACATTTTAAATAAAAACAAGACATTTTCACTGCAAAGCAATAAGAAGGGAAAAAAGATAGTAAACTATACTGCATCAAACCAGTTCTTTTGTTTACATAGCTCTGCATATGAATGTCTACTACTCAAACTGAAAATCATTTTTGAAAGGATAAAATAGAAAAATAGTAAATCAAATTCCCATCATAAAATTTCTTTTAAGTTTCAAAAAGTTAGTTCCAGTTCAAAAAGTTGTTTCTTGAACTGATACATGCCTTCAATTCCATTAAATTTAGCTATTAAATTAGTGTTGCACATGCTGCAGGTGAGAATGAGCTTAAACTTGCTACTGGTTTTGACAAATATGCCACTTTCATTGAAGAGTATAAAAAGCATAAAAATACAATACATGTCAACGAGAATGTTATATCCCAGGTTGTAGCCTAACGTTCACACACAAATGAATTAAACTAAAAAACTGTTTTGGAGGCTAGGGAGAAGTTAAGAGGCTACTATATTGATGTTTATGCTACAAAACCTATGATTTTAGATAATGGTCCCACTTAGTACCAACATGTGTATAATTTAATAAATGAACACTTGATAGTAGGCCACTGAAGTGTCTTGGATACTTTTTGCCTTCTAAACCAGACACAGAAGTTACAGTATAAAGTTCTGAGTTGTTTGCTTGTAAATCCTTCTCAGGCATTTATTAATAAAAATAATGATAATTATATTACTCACATAAATATCAACTATCAATGAAGGTAGTTTTGACAGCTAGGTTGGTGCAACATCTAGGTTTTGACAAAAATCAATGGTTTCTTTTCTAACCAAACAGATACATAAAGCTTTGCTCTAAAACAGTACATGTTTTTGTGTAAATATAAAATAATAAAAAATTCAAACAATACAAAACAAAAAATGAAAATAATGGAAAAACATTGCTCCATTTGGTTTTCTGGTACCTAAATAATGCTTATCAATAGTACCCAAAAAAGAAAAGATTGCCAAACTACTTAGGACATGCTCAATATGAAAATCCTAAAATAAAAACAGTAAGTATAAAAATCCTAAAATAAAAACAGTAAGTGTAAAAATCTAAAACAGTTTCAGCCCCACAAAATGATAGAAGGCCAACTAACAAATGCTAAGGAGTGATAGTCAATGCTCCATTCTGTTGAATTCATGTTCTCAATTCCAGTAAACTCTGTGCAAAATAAAGCTTTAGACAGCAATGGGAAAAAAGAGAGTTTAAAACAATATGTATTTTGGCACTGAAATAGTTAATTCAATCCAAGTTTATAGATGGAATAGTTATATTAAGAAGGAAAGAGCACAAAAAAGTTACAGGTAAAATTTTGAAAACCTAAAAACCATGAGGGAAGAAATCTAACCACAGCTGGTGCATCCCGATTGGCTGAAGCAAAAATGTCGTGAATTGCCTGCTCACTTTCTCCATGATATTGACTTATTATCTCAGGTCCATTCACAGAGAAAAGGTTGACACCAACATCAAGGACACACAATCGAGCCAAAGAGGTCTTCCCTGTGCCAGGTGGGCCATGAAGTAGTACTCCCTTTGTTGGTCGCAAACCTAAACTAAATAGTTATGATATGATCAATGCTAAAATATCAACATGCAAGGAAATAATATTTTGAATAGGGTACACTGAATGGAATACAGAAAAAAAGGAAAGAATATTTAGTTAGACTAAATGTAAAACCTTATTCACTATGCCTACTTGAAGATAGTGATTCACCAAAACTTAATTTTCAATTAAATCCCAAAATATTTAATTACAATCTCTATCTCTAGAATGATTAACAGGTTTTATGCTTGTAATCTAATGAACACATCTTTAATCAGGAAATATATTGCTCAAATTCTCCATAAACACAACAATGTACATAATAACATTCTGAAATATAACCATAGAATATAGTTTTTGTGCATGGAAGAAGAACTATGGTAACCTTCTCTCCTAGTTTGGAAAAGGCAACAAAGTAATTGGATCAGGGAATTAAATATTAGTATTCTGAACCATTTCAGTTTTGGACACGGTGGATCAGTATTAGTCCATATTGGACTATATCAGCTGGCACTATTGTGAATTTTACAAAACAGCATAATCACCAAAATGAATGATAAATGAGATATGATATTATACTCAACATATTAAGTGAATAAAACATGTAAATGAGCACTCTCTTGAAATAAAAATCACATAAAACTGTTAAAAATTACAAGACTTAATTATAAAGCACTTAAGAGATACTGTTCAAAATTACAATATTACATAGAAAACTCATCAAACCCACAGTAAATAGATACATGTAAACAATTAAACTTTAAAAAAAAACTGTAAAGTTCAAAAAGGCCAAATCTATTTGAATCCACACTAAAGTGAACACATTTAGACTTTAATTAAATTTATAAAAGTAAAAAAAAAAAAAGGATGTAATTTATAAATAATTAAAAGTAAGAGGGACTTTTTTTGCATTTATTTGCATGAAAATGGTGGAATGGTGGAATGTTGGAGAGTTTGATCAGTGATAGTAAGATTTTATGCGCACGTGTGTGAAGTAAGTGGTCCGAAGATAACTTTTTTAAAAAAATAAAATCCCATAAAATGATGTTGTTTCATAGCCACCGTCCCAAAAAGGATGAAGTTCAAAAAAGAAAAAAAAGGACTGTAATCTGGAATGAAATGGCAGAATCAGTCAACATCAGAAGGAATCATTTGTAACAGACAATACAACAGTGAGACTTTGTGATTCTCCATTCCCCATTGCATAATGGTAAATATCAGTTTGGTAGGCAAATAATCCGATGGATATTGGACGATATAAAATAATCCGATGGATATTGGACGATATTTAATGCAATTAACATCTATAACTATATATTGAACTCCTACACCATTTATATATATAGAAATTGAGTCGTTGTGTCAATAATTCATATTACAAAATATATAATAGAATTCTATTGGTTTTAAGTTTTATCTAATAAAGGCCTTAAAATTTTAAATTTTAGCAAATGAAACCCTTATTTTTTTTAAAAAAAAAAGAAATCTTTTACTAAATTATTGAAACTTTAAAATACATAATTTTTATTATTTTCTTATCTAATAGAAATATATGCCATTCATTCCTAACAAATCTCTAATAATAAAAAGATGTGCATAATTTAAAAAAGTAAACAAATGTATAATGATAATTTAATTTCATTATAAATAATAAATATTTTTATCTATTTTGATTCAAAAATTATTTTAATTTGTCACTAGCATTTATATACTCTAATTATAGATTCATAATTTCACTAATTCAAAATTTTAATTAAATATCTAACTACTGAAACTACTTTATGTGTGATAAATTACAATTTTAAAATTTCATTAACTAAAACATGAGATTTTTATAAAAAAGAAAAGAAATTAATTAATTAAATTAAGAATTTTTATTAACCAAATATTTTATAAATAATGCAACCATAAACCTATAATAATTAGTATAATTAAAATGTAAATGCTCTAATTTATTTAATTTGTTTATCAATTGGCAAACATGAAAACGATTAAACATTATTCAATTTTATTAGATTTAACCAAATTAAGAATTTTAATTTGTAACTACATTTATTGAATTTCATATAAATTAGATAAAAATAAAAACATATATATTTATTTAAATTTTTTAACACTTATAGTTGGAATCACTCTAGTACAAAATTTAAAATAAAGGTTTTAATTGGTTAAAAATTAAAATTATACAGACCTAATTAGATCTAATTTAAAAATACATGGACTCAATTATATATTTTTTAAGTTGGAAAACCAAGAGGCCAAAAAAATTTTTCCCAAAAAAAAAAAAAAAAAAAAAAAAAAGAATACAACATGGCCTTCTTTAACAAAAGGGGACATAGGATGACAACCTAAACATTGGCACAAGTGAGAACAATCTTGAACTTCAAAGCTAGAATATGTTTAAGCTTAAATCAGAAGCTTTATGTTCACCACAATTATTTACTATATAGCTTAGCATAGGGGAATACTAGATTTTTTTTTCCCCTAGTGTTCCAAACTCATTAGGGGTTGATAGGTTCCTTCAGTTTAAAATACACATCAAGGATACAAAAGAAAGATAGTTATTCTGAGGTTTCAAACATATAAACTGGTACTCGATTAACACGGTTGACATGCATATAATCCTTACACCATCTTAATAGAGTTATGTTTTTTGGTTTATCAAATCTTTTATATTCCTGGCTTTTCAATGTTTAGATTCTTCATCCTTAATAGGTGTTCTCATCTAAAATGTAAGTAACTATATGATTCAAGTATCAACATAGAAGAGAAGAAAAGCTTTTACAACATAGCATAGCTTGCAATCATAGGAAACTATACAAAAAATACAACCAAGCCTTCTAGAATACCTATGAGGAAAAAAAATAGAACATACCTTGACAAATCATTCTTTAGAGTTGACAAAATTATGTTCTTCAGAATAGCATATTCTTTATGCAAACCACCCAATCTCATTCTCTCATTTCCCATAATGCTTTTCACGTGCTCATTCTCAATTTGCATAAATGGTAGGCTGCTCTTGCAGGTAGTTCCAATTGCTGAATTCTTTGGTAGATGCAAGTATACTTTTGTTTTGTGATTTATGGAAAAAGCATCTTCCAAGTAGTCCATTGATTTAAAAGCCTGAGGGCAAACACTATTAATTCTTTCATTTGTCAAATCTTGATTTTCACTGTCTCTTGGCAATTTATTTGCACTTATAACACGGAAAATGCAAAGCTCTGAAAATATAGGGACAGCCACAATATTCCCACATATTAGAGTACGAGAATACAACCATGAAGTTGCACAAGCCTGCAGAAGCTGTTTCCCACTTTCATCCTTTAATACCTCTTTAATATCAAAGGAATCAACATGAGAATGACTCTGACTGGACAAATTGGATATTGCTTCTTCACATCTTGATGAAGCTGACAGACTAGGACTACCAAAGCTTAGCTTTGGCTGACACACTGGTGTCATGGGGGACGAAATCTTCCCATTGTCAGATCCTTCATGTGTTCTTTTGGCAGATTTCATCATGGACACTGCATCATTGCTCAATTTGATCCTATTCCTAATAGGAACTACCTCTAAGTGCAATTCAAGGCAGTTGTAAAATGTCAACCTATCAATTTTCCTATCATGTGGTTTATTTTCTCCATTAGTAAGCCCACTTAGAAACTGATTTTGTATAGGGTAAACAAATACAATCCTTCTTGAAGCAGGACATCCCATTGTGTAAAAAAGGCTTGATGATAACTGCACCCCATCCTTCAAAGCCTGGAGAAAAATGTTAGAAGGGTAAAACTTCTATGTTTCCAGAAAAACTAAAGGGTCTAAACCTTGATGTAAATGTAGATGGCTAAACCTTTTTCCTTGACAGCAAAACAGGCGTTTATATAAAACTAAAGAGTCTTCCCCACAATTATATATATATATATATTTCATAGATTCAATACTGACTTAAGTCCGATATTATTGAATGACAGCAGCAGCACGCCAAACAAAGAAGTATTAAGATGCATTGATAGGGGAACTCTACAGTTAAACTAATTATAGTTACAAAAGCACATTCTAGAGAAGGGGAAAGAGAGAGAAAGAGAGAGAGGCAATTCAAATCATAAAAATCTCAAATACATTAGAACAAAATTGTGAGAGAATATAAAACAATGGTCCCTCATAAACCACTAGAATTTGAAGCTTCGGTTCTACATATCTTTATTAAAAGAAACCCCAGTGGCAACAGAGCACAATCAGTTCAGTGAGCAAAGACACATACATCAAGCCCAATGTGGTACCACCACCTACGCACAAGCATACATATGTTTCTTGAACCTTTCCCACATCAGTTAGACATTCAACAATTAAATAATTACCAAGTATAAATGACCACATTTGATCACAGGAAGAACACTGACAAGATATGGTCAGCATTGGCAATCTGTTTAGATTAATTAGAAAATGAATTCAAATGTTCCACATGAATTTGCTTTCACTTTTCAAAAGGGAAAAAAAAAATGAAATGAACCGGTGGTCATATGCACTGTTAAATCACAAGAGAAAAGAAAATTTTTTAACAGAGATGAACACCACACAACATATAGCACAGATGAGGTTCATGTGTCAGAAAATCTCTGCATTAAATTATTCACCACTGAATCTTACACTTTTTTCAAAGTAATTTCTTTACATGTTTTGTGCAGTTGAATGATCAAAGACCAACATTAATTTACAAGAAAACTAAATTTGTTGGGACAGCTATTCAGACCTTACAAGAGGGGAAGACCGTAGCAAAAGCAAAGTAGTTCCCCACTTCGTTCATGGTTTCATCCATACACTCAACCTCAAACTGCCTAGCGCATTCACATGCTAATGAGCTGAGAGGATTTGAAACATTTCCGCCTGATGCAGCAAGAGAAACCTGCAACAACATTACGATGAAACAAAATGAAATCAGAGAAAAAAAAAAAAGATTCAACTACTGAATACTTTCATGAATAAGCTTAATCAACTATTTCAAGGATACCACGACAACATTAATACACATAAATAACGAAAGTTAGCTAATTTTAGGGACGATAAAGCTCACACAAGCAACTAACTAACTACCTTCCACAAACAGCACAACACCAATAGAAGCAGGGGAAATTACCGAGACAATAGAACCAGGGGAAATGGAAGAAGCAACCATAGAAGACTCTGAAAGCCAAATTTTGCAACCTTTGGAATGAGGTTGGACATGAGCGACTCGACCAACAAAAGCAGATTTACCAATAATGCCAGGATATTTGCTTGATGCTTCTTCTAAACACAAACTTACATCTTGCTCACTAAATTCTACAATATCACAAGAAGAAGATACCACTGAAGGTGTTCGGGGAGATGGAGAAGACTGTTCGGAACTTGATAGCTTCGATGCTGTCTTTGATTGCTTCTTCGTCTTGGAAGGCATCTCTCGTAACACTAAACTTGTACTGTGTTAAAGAAACAGCTGAACTAGCTCTCAAGTAAATGGGTCTAATGTTGCTGGGAGTGGTAAGTTCGACGCTGTAGAGTGGCGAGGGAACGGTCAGAAGGGGGATTTCAGCGTTAGTTTTCCGTAGAGTCCAAATGGAGCGTTTTATTGCCGCTCAATGCCTGTTGAAAAGCAGGGCAGCCCAAATTAGGTTTGCCAGCGCGAAGTGTGCAGGAAAAGAAAAGGGTCGTTCTTTTGCATGACCTTTTAGCCCTTTTGCAATTTAATTACATTTTTTAATTTTCACAAATTAAAACAATAATTTATAAACTTTTGCAATTGATTTGATGACAAATGCGGAGATGACATGCTCGCATAACAGTCGGAATTGTTTAACTTATCCACGTCTGCTGTCTTAAGTTTTCACCTCAAAATATCCTATTTTGTCAATAGGTGGAAAGTGCGGGAATTCATAACTTAAATCACTAATTTCAAATAAAAAATAAAAATCTCAATTTCTACTTTGTTTAAGCATCGTTTCTTACCTCCCAAAAAGCTATAGATTGTTTCTTCCTTTATAATTTGAAACTGAATTTTGAAATTACATCCTTATTCCAAAATTTCACTTCTAAACATTCAATCGAACACAAAAGCTATGAGAAATCTTCATTTGAAGTGTTGTTGGAAACATCGACATCCTAAAACAGAGGTAAGAAATTGGGATAATTTATTATTTTTTTGTGTCTTGAAAAAGAGGTGAAGGATTTGTTTAATAGAATCAAACCATAAAGATAATAATTTTTTTTGTGTGAAGTAGTAAATTAATAAAGAAAGGGATTTTAGGGTTTTCTGGGGTTTAGGATTAATTAATATGTAAAAAGATTTTCTTAAAAAACAAGTATTTCTTTTTGTTGTATTGTGACATTGGAGCCAAGTACATTAGGGTTACCTTTTTTGCTACTTCTATGAAAGGTGCATGTTGGTATTATGTATTTATAGGATGTCAAATACTTGTTCTATTTTTATTCACTATGGAGGAAGATTTGCAAAGATTGGGGATGAAGTTGTATACATTGCAAAGCTAAGGTAGGTCGATTAACAAAGATCAAGAGATGTTCGAATTAAACCAAAAAGAGTAAAGACATGTTTTGATCACAAAGTCCTTGAACATTGTCTTATATTGATGCAATTATTAATGTTAAATAGTTGGCATGTGTAGGTAAGACAAGGCTATGGACTTATAATTTTTGAAGGGATTGGAAACTTATATATAAAGGTATATGTAAATTCTAATTAAAATTTAGTTGTTCTTGCTTGAAAGGGAATTTGGTTTGTAACTAATTTAATTACATTTTTTAATTTTCGGAAGTTAAAACAATAATTTATAAACTTTTGCAATTGATTTGATGACAAATGCAGAGATGATATGCTTGCATAATAGTCAGAGATTATTTAACTTATCCACGTTTGTTGTCCACAGTTTCCACCTCAAAATGTCCTATTTTAACAAAGTCAATTGTTAGAAAGTGTGGGAATTCATAACTTAAATCACTATTTTCAAATAAAAAACAAAAATCTCAATTTCTACTTTGTTTAAGCAACATTTCTTACCTCCCAAAAAGTTGTAGATTGTTTATTCCTTTATAACTTGAAACTGAATTCTGAAATTACATCCTTATTCCAAAATTCCACTTCTAAACATTCAATCAAACACAAAAGCTATGAGAAATCTTCATTTGAAGTGTTGTTGGAAACATCGACATCCTAAAACAGAGGTAAGAAATTGGGATAATTTATTATTTGTTTGTGTCTTGAAAAAGAGGTGAAGGATTTGTTTAATAGAATCAAACCATAACGATAATAATTTTTTATGTGAAGTAGTAAATTAATAAAGAAAGGGATTTTAGGGTTTTGTGGGGTTTAGGATTAATTAATATGTAAAAATATTTTCTTAAAAAATAAGTATTTCTTTTTATTGTATTGTGACATTGGAGTCGGGTACATTAGGGTTACCTTTTTTGCTACTTCTATGAAAGGTGCATGTTGGTATTATGTATTTATAGGATGTCAAATACTTGTTCTATTTTTATTCACTATGGAGGAAGGTTTGCAAAGATCAAGGATGAAGTTGTGTACATTGCAAAGCTAAGGTAGGTCAACCAACAAAGATCAAGAGATGTTCAAATTAAACCAAAAGAGTAAAGACATGTTTTAATCACAAAGTCCTTGAAACATGTCAAATTAAAAATATGCTAACATAATTCAGTTGCAGATATATATCTATACTTAAGATATGATTTTTTCTCATCTTATTTAGTCGATGTATTTTCATTGGTTGAAGATGTTTATAACGTTGTAGCATTATGATCGAGTCCTTTATTTGATGTACTTGAATTAATATTTAATGGACCATGAATGATTGCACCATTCTATATCCATATGCCTTTAATGCTTTATAGGTAGATCTCTGTTGAATGGAATCATATGCAAATTATCCAATTTGACACCATTCTTCTTAACAAAAATATTAGTTTTTCTCCTTTTATCAATTGGGAATCCTTCCTCATTGATAGTAGTTTCTACATTGTATTTCTTTGGGAAAATGTTTTGAACATTTTCTTTCAACCATACATGGATGATGTTTATTTGTAACAATATTAGACCATGCATCATAAAACTTTTAACAACTTCATACCTTAGCGAATCAATTTATGGGTCTTGTATCTCAGTTGATATAATATTATCAATATGAGTTGGACTTGGATTCTTATCATTTGGGTGAAGAAAAATCAATATATATGCATGTGGAAAACCTTTCTTTTGAAATTTGGTTGCATACAATACTGTAAGTTTTAAAAATGAGAAATTAATGAAAATAATGAATATTCAATTTAAAAGATATAACCAAATAGTCCAAAAATATATTGCAATAATAAAATAGAATATGAAATAAACATTGTAAATTACTAATTAAGAGGCAAACTTGCGAGCTGTTACATGGCTAAATGATTTTTATGTTTGATATCATGAAGCAATTCTAATAATCTAATTTTAAAAACTTTACATATGGCATCTATTCTATTTCATCATTTTCATCTTCAATTAGTTCAATTAAAAATATGATTTTTGGCCAATTTGGATTGCATATAAATGTTAAAAATAAATCTAGATATCTGGCCCATTTACAAATAGCCATTGCATTTTGATATATTTGAATTCTATATCTTAGACTTCCTAAATAAGTTTTTGGTATAATGTTTGTCTTCCCAATTTTTCTAGGATCTATGTTGCCAAAATGAATTACATCCACTAATTCACGATACACTTCAGTTCTTAATTTCTTTTGATATAATCTTATCCATTTAAACCTTTGCTCTTCCATTGTTATATATACATCCACCATAAATTATTGCAGTAGCTTACTAGCTCTAAATAATATTTATTCCTTATTTGGTTTATATTGTAGACGAAAAGCTAAGAATTCTCTCATTGTTAATTATTTTCTTTTAAAGGACTTTCCATTTGAAAATTCTTTATGGAAAATACCAAGTCTATATCCATCTTCACCATAAAAAAATATTAATAGATATTATAAAGGGAAAAAACTTGAATGTAGTTCTATTATTCTCTGTAAGCCTTCTCTTTTGTGTTCAATTATAATATCTCTCTCAACATTATTAACATTAATATCCCTAACTTCAAATGCAACTAATTCAGATATAGATGGATTGTTATACAAACATCAATCTATTCTTTAATTTTGGATCAAACATAAATGAACATCTGTTATTTCACCTACTTGTAATCAATCTCTAACCATTCTGATAAATTTTGCTAGAGTTATAAGTGTGTAACATTTGATGAAGACCTTCCACAATTTCGACATCCAAATCATCATAATATGTACCATCTTTAAAACGTGCAATCTATTTTGGATTTCATTTTGAGTATTATACACATAAAGTTGAGAAAAAGTAGGTTTTCTTCCATGAGGTGGCTTTAAAGATCCCATCCTATGGTATTAATTCTGACCATTTAGTCTAAGCTTATCAGTGAAAAAAATCCAAATATTTACAACCTTCTGTAATTTAATCCTAAGTTTTTAATTTTTGCAATAATGTCCTAATTTTAAAAATTATTTACATGTTAGCACATTAATGAATTTGGTCAAAATAGATTTTAAAAATTCTAAGTTTGTTGTGAGTTTTCATGCCAGTAATTTAAAAATTACTACCCATGTACATATCAACTAACCATGGTTAAAACAAAACTCTGGTTTAAGAAAATAACATTATTTTGAAATACACATTAATTATATGATTTATAGGTGTTTTCTACTTCCACTGTTGACTGCTTCCCTTTTTCCTCTCCTTCTCTTTCTTTTTCTATTTCTTTGGTTGCCCAAAACCCAACTCGATACAAGCTTTCAATTCAATAAGGTCTTCATCAATATTTCCTTTCCTCTTTAGCCATGCTTTATCCCTGTAAATATTCAAAGATCAAGAATGCTAATTATACAACTATAATGACGGTGAAAGCAACCGTTGTTCACCATTCACAGTGGCGGAGGTGGAGGCAATTAATATAGCAATTCTTAAAGATCTTATTCTTATTTTTATTCCTGATCCTGCGATGATGGGAGTGGTGGTGGGAGATACATGATGGTATGTTGACCATTTGCATGATCAAACTCCTAATTTTGAAATTTGATAAACAATTTTTATATTAATAATTTCAATTAAGTGTATAGGGAATTATATACCAAACATATACCAAGCATATACACTTTTGGGTGAATAGTGACTTTTCGGGCTGATTGAACCTCTGAGATTGAAGAAGGCTTTTGACATATTTAGAGCTCTTAAATGTGAAAATGAGCTTCTTCACTTTTGAAGTAGACATCTTAAGCTTTTCAAATTATGCTTGCTCATCAAAATCCAAGTTCATTTGGGTATGCAAATATTTAGTCGAAGTCAGAGTTTGCATAGCTCTTGGTAATTTAGAAATATCTTGAGCTACATATGTCCAAATGAGGTGATTCAAAGTTGTATGGAAAGATAAGACAATTATCTACAACTTTTATGAAGAAAATTTTTGGCTGAATTGATCATCTTCAGTCCCGTTCATGAGCATCTTTCAAAGTGGTCACGAGCAGTCCGTCAATGGAGCATTTGGAGCACATTTTTGCCAAAAGATGGCAGTGCTCCTCATGAGCTGGTGGCTCGTGACCTACTCATGAGCAGACCTCTGACAGCATTCCAACGGGAATATTTGAAGGCAACGACTATAATTTCACCCCTCATGAGCACTGTTCACTTGTGAGGCGCTCATGAGCAGTCCTTGAGCTGCCATAAGTTTAAGAATTGATTCAAAATCAATTCTAAACATTGGAGACATGATTGAAACATACAACAACTACATTTTTAAGTGTTTTTCTATATAAACACAACTTAGAATTCAATTAAAAGGTTAAGAAAACTTGTTTATCATTCATTATTTTCTTAGGCATTCAATTGAGCTCTAAAACTTTCTTTTAAATAAATTCTTTGTGTATAACTCTTGTGAGAGTTGGTGAGTGATTAGAATAGACACTCTTATTCTTCTATTTTTTGGGTTTAGAAAATGGGAAGTGAGATTCTATTCTAAAGTAATTGGTTTAAGTGTTTAGCCATTAAAACACTTGGGAATTTGGTTTTTGAGTGAGCCTTGAAAACTCAAGATTGTAAGGTTGTAAGAGTGAGCCATAAAACTCTTGTGTATTCTCAATCTTGTTAATCAGATTGTGGGTGATTAAAAATTCCTAACTTAGGGATAAGTTAGGTGGAGACATAGGATTATTTGTGAATCCGAACTCCTTAAATATTTGTGTTCATCATTCTTCCTTCTCTACTCTTACTCACTTTTTGTAAATAATTCCTTTAATTTCCCATTTTTGTTCGATAGTCCTATTCACCCCCCCCTTAAGGACTCTTTCATGGTAGGTGTAAGCATAGACATAACCCTAGAGGTGGTGGCCTAAGAGTGCTGCGACGTAAGCTGGAGATTATGACATATCTATTTTTTTCATTTTTTTGTTTGGTTATGTTTCATGTATCAAAAAATATTCTTTTTGAGAAAAAATTAAAGCCAAAAAATTATTTTGCTTGAGTTAGCTTTAAGCTATTGATGTAATTTCTTTAATTTTTTTTTGCAGTGAAATTGAGGGATTGATATGTTCTTTAGGTTATGTTGCTTTGTTTGTTTAAATTAATTGATTTAATTTAAATTGTTTGATATATTCTTTAAGTTATGCAATGCTTGTAAATCATAAGATTAAGGTTTAAGAAGATTCAAACAAGAGGAGAGAGTCAGATTCTAAATTCACTTTCCGAATTGAAGATTAGGGTTGAAGAACCCATTTGCCTTTTTTTTTTCTTTAAACGACATAGTTTTGGTTTTAACCATGGTGTGCTGACTTGCTAATCTTTGAGTTGCTGGCATGACAACTCACCGCCAACTCAATGTTTTTGAAATCTATTTTGACTAAATTCATTAAATATGCTAACATTGCAAATAATTTAAAAAATTAAAACATTATTGCAAAAATTAAAAACTTAGGATTAAATTATAAAAGGTTGCAATGTCTAGATTTTTTCACCAATAAGTCTTTAGTCTAAATATAGATGGACCATAACTATTGTTTATATTTTTTCTAATTCTACCTCCCATAGATTTGAATTTAAACCATTTGTCAAGATTAGAGTCAAAGGAGAGCAAAAATGAAGCTAATGAGACAATCAGAGATGCATTTCCAAATGAGTTGCTATTTACTCTTAATTATATTGATGCACTATGGTTTTTTAATATAGCCAATTTTGTTTCTAGTGGTAAATTACCCCAAAATTTTCTTATTAACAAAGAAAAAAGTTATTATCACACCCCATCTTACATAGCCCGAGCTGGACAGTTACTAACTCATCTAATCTCATTAGCCCAAGATAAACACTAGAGCTTACTCTTCTACTTTGCAAATAAAAAAAACTTGATTCTTAGCATTTTGTTTAAATATAAATATTTATATAAACATAACTCAAGTTCACATTGAAATAATAGTAAAGAATAAATTGATAACATTTTAGCATGTAATTTACAAAACATGTCTACAGAAGTTTAAACTTAAAATATACAATATTATGGCCACCAAAATGAGAGCAACACCAAATCAAGTTTGTAGGACCAAACTTAAATAACTTATCTACAAAATAAATTAGGATAGACTTATCAAATCAGTAAACTAAAGCATTTATAATCAAAATATAAGTCATTTAAAATATGAAGATCACTCCTGCTTTCAAATCATAATACAAGTTCTTTCAAAACATCATCATAACTTTCCTTAGTATTATCCAACCCTATAATGAGCATCACAAATTAGCCATAACATACAGGCCATTAAAAACTCACTCCTAAATGCACTTGAAGGCTAACCCTTCAACTACATTAGCACGGAATGACCTTTCTCCCTTCATCATCATATAAATAAGTGCCCTGTTGTCTATTGGGCAATAGATCACAATCTTAAATATGCATATAACACCTCAACACATTGCATCATAATCTCATGTATGCATATAACACCATAGCACATATGCACATCTCATATAGTTAGGTAATACACAAAACCAAAATATCATTTCTAATAAATAATCCATTAAAATATTACTATTATATTAATGTTCAATAAAGCATTCAAAATCAAATAATCTTTCATCATAATTTAAATAAATAAAATTAAGCTATTTATAAACTCAACTAAATCATCAATTAATTTAAATAATCTCAAATCATATCTCAAACCAAATTAAAAAATAAAATTAGAACAGTGGTAGGTTTAGCTTGTGAACTTGAAATCATAATTGTTTCAAAGCTTGAGTCATAAACTAGTAATTCATGTGGTAAATAAGCTGAATAAAAAAAATTAAAATACAACAATTTTAAGTTCATACAACAACATTAAAAACTCATTTCATTGCTGATATAAAGAGATTTTAAGGGCTTGAAAACCTACTCACCAAACAACTTATAAAACACTTAAAATTGGTTAATCGAATTGTTCAGTTTGCACCACCACCTTCCTTCCATTTTCCAGCACCTAAAGCATGAAATTTTATTTAAAAATCATTAATATAATGATCTTATATACTAATCTAACCATACAGCTCCAAAATGATATGCATAAAATGCAAACCAACTCAATTTCATAAATCTGACCCATTAGCTCTAAAAGGGCTGTTTTCAGACCAAAGTTAGAAAAATTGCCTAGACTTGTAAGAAATGTGTAGACACCCAATTTTGAGATAATGAGTTATGTCATGAATAGGTCTTCAATACTTGAACTTTGAAACTTCAAGGGTCTGATTGCATTTTTCAAAAAAAGAATTTAATGTTTTCATAGACTAAATTACAATGCTTTTTAAGGATCTAATTGCAAAACTTAAATTCTTTCAAGGACCTTTTTATAATTAAAAGTAAAAAAATGTGGTCGGAATTACGTTAATCCCAATCGGAATTGTGTAATCTCGATCAGAATTACATAATTCCGATCGGAATTAGATCTCTTCTACCCCTTCTCAAATTTTCCAAGAAAAATTGAGTCATAATTGGTATGAAATTCTCCTAAAATTATTTTGATAATGTTTTTAAGGAAATGGAAGTCTTTTAGGAATTAATTTATAACTAGGATTTGAAGATGTCTTACTATATAAGGAGTGTTTTGGCTCTTAAAATGGAAAAAAAGGCAAAAAAAAAAAGGAGAAAGGAAAAAAAAAAGAAGGCAGAACGAAAAATAGCAAAAAAAAAAAACGAGAAGAAAAAGAGAGAGAGAGAAAAAAAAGAAAGGGACGAAAAAAGAGAAGAAAGGGAAAAAAAAAACACCTCATTCTCTACAAAAAAAATTCTTTTGCTTGATTAATTAAAAATCTTTGGAGGATTTTTGAAGAGCAATATTTGAAGACCTATCAAGAATGGTGATTCTACAAAATCTGAGGAGCATTCCATTAAAATCATCTATAAGTATCATCTTCTCCTTATTTTATTTTATTTTATTTCTTTTGATTTTATTTAATTTTAATTTTGTTTTATTATTGTTATAATTTATTCACTAATTATAATTTTTATTCTTTTTTTATGGTGATTATAGAGGAAAACACATAATGATCATACTTGGAGAATCAAATCTATAAGAGGTACATGGAATGCCATGGATAAGACCTTGTAGAGATATAGTTTCTAGATTTTTTTAATTATTTTTTATTACTTTATTTTATTTATTTATTTTTGAGGTTGTATTAATTATTTATTATTATTATTTTTAATAGATTATTGTAATAGTCCCAAATAGTGGGAATAGTATAATTATGTGTGTGATTGCTTGTTTATTTTAATTAGTTGGTTAGTAAAATTAGGGTTTCAATTGGGTAATTAATTAAAATCAATTATGAAAGTAGATTAATTTAGGTTGTATGTTAATGAAAATTAAGGTTTTAGAAGGAATTAATTTAATCAATTGTTTGATCTTATATTTAATTGTTTTAATATGTTTTATTTGTTTTTGAGCTTGTTTATTTATTTTTATGTGTTTTGGGCCTTAACCTCATATTAGATTCTAATCCATTTAAATAAATTTAGGTTTTTTAATTTTAATTAAGTAAAATGCATTTTAGGCCCATAATTAATTAGATTTTTAGGTTAGAGATAACTTAAGCCCATCTAGTTAATTAGACATAAGCCCACTTAATTTAATTTAATTAATTAGACTTAGCCCACTTAATTAAAGCCCTTTCATAATTTGTAGATGTAAGATCAGCTTAACATTAAAACAGGTAGAATTAGACCTATTAATTTAAATACCTCCATAAATTATAGATTTAGACTCATTTTTAGAATTAAAATAAATAGACATAGGTTCATTGAATTAAAATTAAAAGGAATTAGTCTTTAGATCATTTGTAAATTAAAACATGTAGACTTAGGGATTATATGTTTGATTGAATGCATTATTTACTTGTATTTTCATGACTGGTTTGCCTTGGAGTTAATTGCCAGAATTAGGGTTTATATGGAATTGCATATAAATAAGGGATAATATAGTAATTCATAAAGTAATTCTAAATGAACATGAGACTGAAAGAAGTTGGCATTCCATATCCAGAATCTCCTAGTTGTGGTGCTAGCTTTCTTTTAGGGAATTGAGTACCACCTTTTCAATTTGTCCCAGTTATTACCCTGGGTGGTGACTCCTTATCTCCAAGGTATGTTTTTGTGACAGTGGTTAGTGTGTTCTCTAGAGCCCTGAGCTCAAACAGTGTCATGGTTGCTAAAATCTTAGACGGGCACTAAATCCCGCTGTCTACAAAATGAATTTAAAGCTCAAACTTTAATCAGTTATATGCCTAGTACCTTAACCACACATAAAGTTATAGAGGTCGTTTTACATGCAACTCAATTTCATTAACATATTGAGCAATAAAAAGTACTGCTTCGTTAGGACCCTTTATAGGCTTATTCAGCTCTGCATTAAAACTAAAAAGTTTTAGAGGACTCTTTCAAGTTTCTATAATATTAAAGAACATTCAATTGGAAACTTCCTAGATCAAAATATAACCAAAACACAAAGACTATAAAACTAGAATTGTAGAACCCAAAAATTGTTGCATATAAACCTAATCCAAATCAACCAAAACAATAGAATTACTTATTAATCAATCATAAAAGGCTTTTAGGATGAAAATTATAGCCTGAAAAGTGTTTTTAATTATCAAATTTCACTTGCAAATCAAGCTTAAACTTGGAGGATTGAAGCAGCCCTTCTTTTCTCTTTTTTTTGGTTCTTTCTCTTCTCTTTTGTTTAACATATATATGGCTACCCAAAGAAGACCACAAATTTTGGAGAAGGTTCCAACCCCCTTTTTGGATAGATTTTATTATAAAATATCCATTAAAGCCCTTAATGAAATTCTAGAATTAACTATTAATCCCTTAAACTTTCAATTGTTCTTTATGGGATGACTATTTATTTCAATTAAGTCCTAATCTCTTTCTAACATTTATTTGCTTATCCTTTACTTTAAACCAACTTCATATCCCTTTTTTTCTCATAATTTCATGAACTTTGAGTGTCATCAAAATTCAAAAATTCCCACTCCTTGATTGAGTATAAGTCATGGTTTGATTTGATAATCCAACTTATGTAAACTCAATACCTAACATATAATTGAAGGTACAAGTATTACAATTAATTAATGACTTTATGAGCTATATATAGGATGATCCTTTTTTTTAAAAGTTGTTTAAAGATATCATAGTTAAGAGATGTGTACCTAATAAGGACATATAGTCTATTCTCTACCATTACCATGGTTTGATATATAAAAGAAACTATGACCCCCAAATAATAGCTTCCAAAGTGCTACAGAATGGTATCTACTAGCCCTCAATTTTTAAGGATTCTAGAGATTTTGTGCAAGCATGTGATTCTTACCAACAAAGTGGAAACATATAAAAAAAAGATGAGATGCTTTAATTTGAAATTTTGGAAGTAGAAATTTTTTATGCTTGGGGATATTAACTTAATAGGATTGCTTCCATCTTCAGAAGGTAATTGTTATGTGTTGATTATATGTCTAAATGGGTTAAAACCTAAGCATGTATCAATAATGATGCGAATATAGTGTGTAAGTTTCATAAAAAACTGTTTGCTCAATTTAGGATGCCAAGGGTCATAATTAATGATGGAGGTACTCATTTTTGTAACAAGAATATGGAGATGTTGTTAATTAAGTATGGGTGTAACATAAGTTGGCAACTCCTTATCATCCCCAAACTAGTGGGCAAGTGGAAGTTAGTAATAGGGAATTGAAAAATATTCTAAAGAGAATAATGGGAAAATCTAGAAGAGAATGGGTAAGAAAGCTTGATGATGCTTTATGGGCTTACAAAATAGCTTATAAAACACCAATTGGTATGTCACTATTTTTGTTGCTATATGGTAAATCTTGCATCTTTTAGTGGAAATAAAACATAAAGCCTATTGGGCAATAAAAGCATTGAATTATAATTTAAAGGAAGTATCTAAAAAGAGAATGTTAAAATTAAATGAGTTAGATGAAGTCAAGCATAAAGCATATGAAAACTCTAAAATGCATAATGAAAAGACAAATATATGGTATGATGCAAATATAAGGAAGAAAGATTTTAATAATGGTAATCAAGTTTTACTCTTTAACTTGAGACTCAAACTGTTCTTAGGGAAGCTAAAGTCAAAGTGGTCAGGGCCTTTTACAACAACAAGAGTATACCCTTATGGAGCAGTTGAATTGATTGGCATTCAAGGAAATAAATTTAAGGTGAATGACCAAAGATTAAAAAGGTATTTTAGAGGCAAAAATGATGTGTTCCATCATGTTACCTATTTACAACTTTGGTAAGTAAAGCATATGAAGGTTAAGCTTATGACCTTTTAAATAAGCACTTCTTAAGAGCTCAAGCAAAAGTAGAGTATAATTTTTCATTTATTTTAGCTCAATTTTTCATAAATTTGAATTTGAATTTTATTTTATAATTTCACATTCTCCTATATCGTAGTTTTTAAGTAAGCAGTCACAAAAGAGAATATGATGATGAGGAAACAAAAGTAATAATTTTATAAGCCAATGAGTATAAAGGTTAGTAAGCTTTCAAGTTAACTTTAACTATGATTCCTTCTACTCTTTATAATTAAGATAACTACTTGCTCAAAATAAAATAGTGATCGAAGTATTGATTAAGTGTTGTTTGGAGTTGCGCTAGTTTTGTTAGCATTAGTTATGTTGAATGCTAAATGATTTATGTCATATTAATATTAAGATGAATATGCATGGCTGTGTGCAGAATTGTGCAATAAAACACTTTAAGGTAGGATTAAAAATTTCAAACCAGGCACAATTGTGCATCCATTAAGCAAGAAATTGACAAAGTAGGCATAGCTGTGGACATTTTTATGCACATCCATGCATAAAAAAACTTGTCCAAACTACATTCAAGCACAGTTGTGCAGCCCTGTATGCACAGTTATGCTTAACTTAATACAAATACAAAATGTGTAAAGTGCACAACCATGCACATACTCGTGCATAACCGTGCGTCGACACATAACACTTTAAAAGTAGTAACTTTTGAGTTTAAAAGACACAACTCTTCAAGTCCCTTACTAGTTTTTAGAGTATAACTTATAAAAACCTAGAAACTTCTTATTTTCTTTCTTCATTTCATCAAATTTGTCTCTTCTTTTATCACATTTAAATACTAAAACTTTTCCTTCACAATTTCTCTTTAATTTCATCATATTCAAGTAAGTAAAATGGTGAGAACAAAGCCTCATATAGCCAAGTCCACAGTCCCTCCTCTAAAATGATAAAGGCTTGGAGGTAATTTAAGGAATCCATGTAAGGAAAAAGAGAATAGAAAGATAAAATGATTTCCTCAATAAGTTGCTTTTGTTAGTGAACTTCAACATAAAAAATTTAAAGATATAATTCATAGGAAAATCCAACCTAGTAGATACCCTCACAAAAAGGCTTTAAAAGATGTAGGGTTAATAGAAGAGGCATATATGTACTTCAAAAGGGCTAGGTAGGAGAGTTTCATGCTTAGGGCATAACTTCCTTATATAAGGCCAACTTGTGAATTCTTGTCTTCTTATCATTTTGATGATGAAGCCAAATTTATCTCCTTTAGGCTTAGCAATGAGGACCTTAGATTGGGCTTTTTTTTTTTAATTAAATGATGTTTTTGGGTTCCCAAAAGATCAAGAGGCAAACATTGTCTTTAATTGAGATGCATTTTAGAGAGAATTAATCCGGCAAAGAGAGGCTAGATATGAGGCTAAGAAATGTAAAGAGTTTAAGATTCATTCCAATGCTCTTAGGTTTATGCACCAACTCATAGAGCACATGATTTTTGAAAAAAAGAAGGTTGGTTCAATGATTTCTAACACTGAACTTACTATCTTATATTGTATGGTGAATGATAAAAAGATAAACATTTACCATGCAATTACACTAAAAATTTAAGATGTCATTCAAAAGTTCAATACAATAATCAAAATTGATGGACTTGTAATGGTATTTACTAAATATGTAGGTTTGGATTTAATATAGAAAACATGTCATTTCTCAAAGTGTAAATGAGGGAAATAATTAATATGAATATGATGTAAGCAATTGGATTGGTTGAGGGTCAATACGCTAAGTATCGACTTATGATGCATCCAAATGCGTAAGCCCCTAAACTACAATAGCAATAAGAAGAATAATAGGAGGAAGAAGACGAGATCGATGGTATGGTGGCTAGAATAGACAACCTTTAGTTGTAAATGGGTGTCCTAGATGCCAATGTGAAAGAGCTTACTGGAAGTGTGCAAATGATATACTACAATCTTTGAGCATATTTCGTGCACCAATGCTTCGTGCCTTCTCCATTTCCATCATTGTAGATGAGCCTTAAGATGATGCAACACTATAAGAATGATGTGTTTTATTGTTTGATGCTTTATGTTTCTATTAATTTCAAGTTGCTTATACTATGATACATTTAGCTTTTATCGTTGGGTTGTAAGTTTGAATGTTATTTACATATCTCTTATGTTTAGATGTTGAACCTTAAATTTTTTTAGTGTGTAATTGTGTGTTTTATAAACATTTATAGTGTAATTTTTTTAGCAAGTGTATGTTGGTGCGTTATATGATTTCATGTTGATTAGTTATGATTTAGTTGGGTAATTATGCTTTTGGTAATTCTGCAGCAAGCAAAATTATAACATAGGAATGGTTGTGCATGCTAATGTGCATAGCTGTGCACCCGTCATCATCTACAGAATTAGAGTTAGGCACAGTTGTGCGTGTTAATATATACAATCATGCAACTTATAGCTCAAAAGAAAACCAAACCAGGCACAACCGTACACTTATGCACATCACAGACGCATTCCTTAGGCACAGTCGTGCATGGTCGAAACACTTCACATTCAAATATCTTGAAATCCATGCTTACCAATATTGAGAACAATGTTAATTTTAAGTGTGTTGGAGGGGGGGGGGGGAGAGATGAATTGTATTTTTATGAAATTTTTATTCTAGTATTTTTAAAATTTTTATTTTAGAATTTTAAATTATAGGCTTCTTTTTAGCTTTTAATTTTAATTTTATGTTTAGTTTTCTTTTCCTTTTAGGATTTTAATTATATTTCCTTTTAAAATTTTTAGAGCTATTTTAAATTTTATCTTTAGGCTAGGTTTAATAGATTTTTATTTTGGAGTTTGCTAATGTCAATATTCAATTAGGAATAGGATTTTTAGTTATTTTTCTTTCCTTTTTATAATTTTAAAATTTTATTCTCCTTCCAAATTAAAGAGAAATTTTTTTCTTTATGTACAAGGATCACTCCATATATATAAATGAGCATGTTTTTAAAAGGAGAGTCATTCTAAAAGCTTTGGAGAAACCGTAATTAATTAATTCTCTCTTTTAACTCACTTGTGCAAACAATTCTTATTTTTATTTTTGATTTATAATGTCATTTAAAGAGCAAAGTCAAGCAAGGCAAAGGAAGAATAAGTTAATAATGTAAAATGGTAACGAGGTGAGTGATTTCACTAAAGAATATGCTGCTTCCTTTCTCATTCATTCATATGAGGAGGGTAAGAAATTCTGCTCTCTTTTAATGCGAAAATTTATTTTGCCATAATTATTTAAAGATAATGTTTAGATGGACATAGGAGTTTATGAAGAAATAATAATCTTATATGATCAATTGGTATGGACTAAGTTTATTAAAATGAAATATGATGCTCTTTATGAACTCATAATTGAATCTACACAACTTTGAAATTTGTAAATGAGGATATGCAAGTGTTTTCATATAGACTTCTTAGAAAATAGTTTGATGTTCGTTTTGAACTTATTTCTAACTTTTTTGGGTTTCCTAATGGAGAAATTAGGCATCCTCCAAAAGAATTTGACATGCATGCTTTTTGGAGTAGACTTATGGAGGATAGCACTTTTAGTGAGGGATAGACAATGGTTTGTGGCTTAATTAAGAATCATTCTTACTTGTTGATGCATAAATTTATAGCACATTATATATTTGGAAAACAAGATAGCATCAAGGTTTCAAGGGATGAACTTTTTATATTATGTTGCATGCATACAAACATTAGTGTTTCTAGTACACTTTTTATTTTCTCGATAATATGGCATGTTGTGCAAGCAAGGAGAGTAGCTCTCTCCATAGGACATATCATTGCAGCATTGGCTTAATATTTTTCTACATTCAATGTGAACTACTCTACTCAAGGGATGAGAGTCTTTAAATCAAAGACTTTAAGTACAAGAGTGCTCATTCGCACTAAAATTATCACTTAATGGAGGACACTTAAAGAGGTTGAGAATAGAAAATGTTACTTGTTGTGCCAGTACACTTTGAGACAATTAAACAAGTTTTCTTCAAATTATGGTGAAGAAAGTGAGTCACGTAGCAATGATGCATGGATTAAGCAAAAAGCTTCAAGCAATGAGGCTTCAGAGAGCAACTGCTGCTACTTTGATTGGATATGTTAGAACTGAAGCTATATGCTAGGTTGGATGAGCTCTAAATCATGATAGAAGAGCTATAAAAAGCACAACCAAGTCAGAATAAGAGGCTGAATAAGCTTATAGAAACCACCAATTCCACCACTTCCTCGCCACTACAACCACTTTAGATAGGGGAGTACTTTCTTTTACATATACTTTTATTTTATGTCATTTTCTTTTGATTTTAAATTAGTCCTTTTAATGTAGAATGAGAGGGAACATGCATTCCATTATATTATGTCTTTTGTTGCATTTAGTTGTTAGAAATCATTTCATGCATAAAACTTGAGTTTTTTAGGCCTATTCATAGGTAGAGCCTAATTCATTAAAGGTAGTTTTCTTGAAAAGATATAGTAATTTATATTTAATGTGAGTTTGGACTTTTAAAATTAGGAAAATAATTTATGGTTAAGGATTTTTAACTTTTAATGAAATTGATGCTTGCTTTTTAATTAAGTGATTGAACTTGGATTCTTGATTTTTGAGAAAGGTGTTTGTAAGTAGAAATTTAAAATTTAACTCTTAAAGTTAGTCAAGTCTTATGTATTTTGGTATTTAGAAAAAAAAAATAAAAAATAAAAGTGAGATAGAGTGTAAAATTCACTTGTTTAAAAAAAGCTAAAATTTTAAAATTATAAATTTTTATATGTTCCTTGTACTCCAATTCTCTTAAATAGAGTACGAATATCCAAAGGACCCTTTATGGGGTATCGACACTAAGTCGTAAGGGAAATGTGGGGGGATACTATAATTGGGAAGACCTCTATTAAATAAAATAAAAATTGCTTAAAATTGACTTATTCATAAGGGTTTTAGATTAACTAAGTTTTGAATTAATTTCTATTTACTTTCATCTTTTTCATATTTTAATTTTTAATTTCATGAATTCAATTAAGAAGTTTACTTTTCACACAGTAAAATCTCATACCCTTGTCCTCAAGTTATTATTCTAATTTTTGGTTTTTAAGCTTGATATTAAATGAAGATGATAATAGCTAGTTACGTTAAAGCTAGGCGATGAGTTAAGTTCTTCATATTAATAGGTTGCTTTCATGTTTTGCTTGAGGGTAAGTAAAAGCTCAAGTGTGGGGGAGTTGATAAGTGTGAAAAATACCAGATTTTGAGCACTAATTAGTTAAGTTTTAAGTGTCTAAATGTTAGAATAATATTGAATATTGGCATTATTAGGTTAGATTCTTTAGAACTTAGGTTTTTAGGGTTTCATAGTTTTATTTAGATTTTGATTGTTTTTGTTTAGTTTTGATGCTTTTTGTGTTGAATGTCTAAGTGTGCTTATGATGAAATCAATGCAAGTGCTGTCAAAGTAAGTGTTAAAGGAATTAGTTGGTCATTCAAAGCTAGCAGATTTTATGGCTGATTCTATGGTAGATTATATGCCATTCATTTTATGGTAGATTATATGCCATTCTATGGTAGATTCTTTGTCATTGTGTGACTAACTCTATACCATATATACCTATAATTATTGTCTTTATGATTGTAAACTCTTTATATTTTCCTTGTTTAGGATATACTAGTTATAGGCTATTTTGAGACAGATTTGTATATGGTAGTTTGGCTATGTTTTAGAACTAAACTTTAGCTTGTATTCATAATATATAATGGACATTGTTCTTTAAGAAAAAGACATCAATTTTGCTCAAGAGTTTATAAGATTATCATGGTATTAGGGCCTTAGTTTTGAATTCTCCTGTGTCTCTTCTTTTTAGTCCTACTTTAGTTCTTTATTATTAGTTATTTTGATTACATTATCTCAGCCTCATGTCTTTAGACAAGTATGATGTCTTCTTGATTTATTTCAATGGAAAAAAAATACTTAGCCTGGGCATTTCACTATTAAGATATTTGTTAAAGGTAAAGATGTATAGGATCATATTGATGGAAGTAAACCTACACCTGATAAAGACAAAGACAAGGATGAGCACTCCAAGTGGGAAGTCAAAGATGCTCAAATCATGGCATAGATTTTAGGATTTATGGAATCCAACATCATCTTGAATCTTCAACCCTTTAAAATTGCAGCTGAAATATGGAATTGTCTAAAAAAACTCTACAATCACTATAACACTGCTTGTCGATTTTAGCTTGAACATGAGCTAGCAAGTCTCTAATAGGGCAGTCTCTCTATCTCCGATTTTTATTCTAGCTTCATGAATCTTTGGATTAAATATACTGATATTGTCTATGCTACCTTACCTCCTAATCTTAATTTTATTCAATCTATACATGAAACTATTAAGAAGGATCAATTTCTTATGAAATTGATGTATGAGTTTGAATGCATCAGGTTTAATCCTATGAAACAAGAAACTGTCCCATCCTTGGATTTAAGTGGATTTTATTTTATGAGCAACAATGACTTTTTACTCAAGACACCATGGAATAACTTAAATCCACTTCTGTTCTTATGGCTTATGCAGCTCAAGGCTAGCCAAAAGGTAGGGACATGAGTACTATTCAGTGTTTTTATTGTAAAGGATTTAACCGTTATGCTTTAAGTTGTTCAAAATAATTTTACAATTATTGCAAAAAGGATGGCCATATCATTAAGGAATGTCCTATTCGACCTCCCAAGAGATCTGGAATAACATATACTATCTCAGTTAGTTCTTCTAGTGCTAGTAGTTCTGTGGATATAACACTTCTGACACAAAGTGCTCCTTCTCCTATTGAATCTATGACAATTGAAATGATTCAGCAAATGATTATTTCTATATTTTTTGTATTAGGACTCTCAGGTAAACCTTCTCCGCAGTACTTTGATTTTGGGGCTTCTTAACACATGACAAACAATGCTAAATTCCTTACTAATGTAAGTAAATATCCTAGAAATCTAAAGATTTATACAATCGATGACAACTCTTTACCTATCATTAACACTAGTGATGTTTCTTCATCTATAACAAATGTACCACTAATCTTGTTTCCGTTAGATAATTAGTTAAAAATGATTGTAAAGTGGAATTTTCTAAATTTAGTTGTATTGTGTAGGATCAACAATCGAGGAAGATAATTGCAAAGGGGCCTAAAGTATGATGTCTTTTTCCTCTTCAATTTTCTTTGTCTCCATGTTCCTCTTTACCTATCATCACTTATAATTCTATTTATGTTGATTACTAAGCATGGCATAAATTTCTTGGACACCTAAATTCTAATGTACTTCATGCTTTGCTAAATTCTGGTTTACTTAGGAATAAAGGGTCACCATCTTTTAGTGTTGTTTAATTTGATTGCAATTCTTATAGGCTTGGAAAAAGTAAAGTTCTACCATTTCCCGCTCATACACCTAAGGTAGTCTAACTTTTTGATTTGATATATAGTGATGCGTGGGGGAATGGTGCCAATTACTTCCTATGCTAATTACAAGTACTTTGTCATTTTATTGATGACTATAGTTGCTTTACATGATTTATTTTCTATATTTTAAAGATTAATTGTTTATGTTTTTAAGCTTTTTCATGCACATATTAGACCTAATTTTTTACTAATACTAAAATTCTTCATTTTGATAATAGGGGTGAGTATATGTCTCATTTATTTTAAAAATTTATGTAAACTAATGATATAATTTCTCAAAGGTCTTATCCTTTAACCCCTCAACAGAATAGGGTGGCTGAAAGAAAGAACCGACACCTTCTAGATATTGTTCACATATTTCTATTAGAGTCATTTATACCCTTTCAGTTTTGGTGTGAAGCTCTCTCCACTGCTATTTACCTCATTAATAGGTTGCCTTCTCCCTCCTTGAACCATGTTTCTCCTTTCTTTCAGTTATTGGTTATACTCCAAATTACTCTAATCTTTGTACCTTTAGTTTTGTGTGCTATATTCATCTTCCTACACATGAACGAGCAAAACTAATAGCTCAAGATTTTTAATATGCTTTTCTAGGATATTCAATACACCAAAAAGGTTTTCTTTATTATGATCCCAACCTATAATGTATTCAAGTTTCTTGAAATGTGATTTTTTTTAAAATTAGTATTTTTTTCCATACTCAAGGATGATCTTTTTCCTTTATTCTCTATTTTGCCAATGTTTACTCACTCTTCTGTAAATTCCATACCTTCTAAGCCTCTCATAGTCTACAAACAGCATAAGATTTCAATACTCTCAGGCCCCTTCTAGCTCATTCCCTTAATGATAATCCTATTCTTGCAGCAACACTAACACCTCTCAGATAAAATTCTTAAGTTTATAGACTGCCAGATAGGTATGGTTTCACCTCTCCTTTATCTTTAACAACCACTATATCTTTTATTCCTATTCCTTTATCTTATAAATAAGTAATGGAGCATGAATATTGGTGAAGAGATATTAAAATAGAACTTCTTACACTTGAAGAAAACTAGACTTGTGATATTGTTTCATGTTCACCATTTATGAAACCTCTTGGTATTAAGTTAGTGTTCTTTATCAAGGTCCATTTTAATGGATCCGTAGAATGTTATAAAGCTCGGTTAGTGGTTCTTGGCAACAAGTAAGAGTATGGCCTAGACTATGATGAGACATTTGCGTTGGTAGCCAAAATGACCACTATACGAACAATACTTGCCCTTTCTACATCATAATCATGGTCTTTACATTAAATGGATGTAAAGAATGCTTTCTTACATGGTGATCTCAAGGAGGAAGTTTACATAAAACTTCCCTATAGTATGCTCACTTCTTCCCTTAATGATGTTTGCAAACTAAAATGCTCTTTGTATGGCTTAAAGTAGGCACCACGAGTATGGTTTGAAAAGTTTTAATAAACTCTCCTTGGCTTTTCATTTACTCAAAGTCAGTATGACTCCTTATTTTTTCTCTAATGGACATCTAAGGGCATAATTGTTCTCTTTGTTTATGTGGGTGAAAATAAAATAATAAATAAAGTGAAAAAGAAAAATGAAAAGCAAATGTAGAGATGTAGAGGAGGAGATATAGAAGAAAATAAAATAAAAGTAAATGAAAATGAAGATAATGATAAAAATAGTAATAAAATGATTGAGAAGGTAAAGAAAATGAAAAAAATAGAGGAAAAAAATAAATAAAAAAAAGAATTTTTTGTAAGATAAAATAAAAATGCAAAATATATTAAAATGTAAAATTTGTGAAAATAATCATTTAGTTCCTTATAATTTACCCTTGATGCATGTTTTGGCAAAGTAGAGGTTTAGTTTGGATTTTGGTGCTAAAATTCCAAATAAATATATGGATTTGTTGCTTGTGTGTTGTTATGACCCATATTTTTATTTAATTATTAAATTAATTATGGGTTTAAGGTGTTATTATTATTTTAATTATTTTTGAGAAATTATGGTTAAGGGGAATTACTGAGTTTTAAATATTATTTTATTCAATTAGTGTTAAATGAGTATTTTTAATAAAATTTATTATTAAGAGTATTTTATTAAAATTATTAATTTAGTGTATATTGTATTTATGAATTTATTTAAGTGTGTGTCTGTATATATATATATATATAACAAAAGTAAAAGTAAAAAAATAAACATGGCTACTACCACATCTTCTTCTTCTTCATTTATTTTCTTTTCTTTTCCTTTCTTATTTCTTCTTTCCCCACTGACAGAACCACCACCACCCACCTACCATTGCCACTCCCTCATCGTGCTGGACAACCCAGGCCATTGCCAGCATGCTAACACCTTTAGTAGCCCCTCTTTCCTTCTCTTTCTCTCTCTCTCTCAATTTTGGTTAGTTGCCAAATTGCAAAGGGTGTCATCGACAACCATTCAAGCCACCCCAAGTGCCACCGTCGGTCTCAAAAGAATCTCGTTCTTGTAGGCATTGTTTTTTCTCAATCAATTTTGTTGATCTGCTCTAGTAACAATGATTTTGAGTAATTGATTTTAGGTTATTTTTAGTTAATTTTGTTAAATTGAGCTTTAAGTTGATTTTATTACATATAGTTACTTTTGAGATGAAATGATATAAAGGTTGTGATCTTGCTTACTATGATTTTTATTTAATTTTTTGAATTTTTCAGGCGTCGAGTACTATTCACGTCATTGTTCTTGACAGTCTCGGGTGGGAAAATTTTTATATTTTTAATAAATTCTATATATTATGTAGATTAAACTTTGTGAAGAGAGTTTTGTGAAGTGATGTAAAGAATTTTAGATATAAATTTTTAAAGATTATGTTTAAAAGTGTATTTTTGAAAAATTAGTAGAAATTGGTAAAATTATTTGATTTAATTAAATTATTGTTAATTATGCTGTTTTAGATAGTTTTTAAATAAAAAAGTATAAAAATAATTTTTATAATTATTTTTCAATTATTAATTATTTAATTGTTATTTTGAAAAATATATGAAAAAAATTTATTTATTATTTTTGAGCCCAAATGAGCATTTTATTATTCTTATCATAATAATAAGTGATTTTATTAATTATTTACAATTTATGCTAATTTAATTGTAAAATTGAAATTTTATGCCATTAATTGATTTTATTGGCAATGTATTATTTAATAATTAGAATTTTATTATTTAATTGGAAAATAAATTTCTTTAATATTTTATGATATATTTTTATGATTTGAGATATTTTATTATTTCATTGTGCATTTGTGATATTGGTTTTTGGTTGGGCGTGAATTGTAGTTTGGGGGCTCAGTCCGAGATGTTGAGCTTTGGGAGTATTTGAAATATGTTTTCGTACAGGAATGACTCTATGTAGACACCCAATTTCGGGATGACATGTTATGGATACAGCAAAGGACTCCAGTGATAAAAATGTCTTTGATACTTAATCTTTAAAAATTCTAAGGGCTTAAATGCAGCTTTTAAAGGAAGGATTTAATATTTTCAGGGACTAAATCGCAAAGTTCTTTTTAGGACCTAATTGCAAAATTTAAATTTTTTCAGGGGCCTTTTTGTAATTAAATGTTAAAAAAAAGTGTCGGAATTACATCAATTCCAATCGGAGATTTTAGGTTAGAAATTTCCTTAGGCCCATTTAATTAATTTAGACTTAGCCCACTTAATTAAAACTTTTTTTCATAACTTATAGATTTAAGATCACCTTAGAATTAAAATATGTAGAATTAGGCCCACTAATTTAATATTCCATAATTTGTAGATTTAAGCTCATATTTAGAATTAAAATTAGTAAACTTAAGTTCATTTAATTAAAATCAAAAGGAATTAGGTCTTTTAGTTCACTTATAATTTAAAATATGTAGACTTTAACTCATTTATATAAAATCCATATAGATTAGACTAACTTAGGGATGATGTGATTTATCGAATGCATTATTTACTTGTATTTTTCATGACTAGTTTGCCTTGGAGTTTATTGTTTTGGGTTTATATGAAATTGCATGTAAATAGGGAATAAGATAATAATTCATAAAGTAATTCTAAATGAACATAAGATTGAAAGAAGTTGGTATTCTGTATCCAGAATCTCTTGGTTATGGTGCTAGCTTTCTTTTAGGGAATCGAGTACCACCTTTTCAATTTGGCCCAATTATTACCCTGGGTGGCGACTCCTCATCTCCACGCCATGTCTTTATGATAGTGGTTAGTGTGTTCTCTAGAGCCTTGAGCTCAAACAGTGACGCAGTTGCTAAAATCTTGGACGCACGCTAAACCCCGCCGTCTATACTCTACTTTTAGTAGAGAGATGTCTGTCGTACAAGGGAGACTCTATCAAATTTTTGGCAGACTTCTAATAAACCGTGACATTGGGTCTGTGTTTGTTTTTGAGTCTTTTATTAGAGTCGTGTCTTAGATTGAGACTTCCTTAGAAATCTAGAATTTGTTTAAGGTTAGGATTTTAATCCTAATTAATTTATTATTATTATTTTATAACTGCACCGAGACAGAGGCCTAAAAGACCGAGCTAGTCAAGTCATTTTAGAGGAGCGCACTCCACCTGTGAATTATTATTATATGTATGCATTGCATGTAGAAATATTATTGGCATCCACAATTCTTAATAAATATGAATTTTATTATGTTATGTGTGCATATATACATAAAAGTGAATATTTATTTGTATAAAATTGGGTGTTGTTCATATTTGATATATTATTTTATTTATGAAATGTTCTTTTAGAAGATAGTTGTAGAACGTGCCACCTAGTAGGTTACATTAGGACTGTTGCACAGCAGTACGCTAGATGCTAGGCTATAATTTTTATTGATATGAGATATGATTAAATTGATTATTGAGATTTATGGTGAAAGAGTGGTGTGATTATGAAAGCTTGGTTGACGTAGTGTCTCAGGGCTAATTACGTCAGTAGTGAGACTACGAAAGCTCGGTTGATTTAGTGTCTTGGGTCCAGTTTACTATCAAAATTTGAGAAGAGAAATATTTTTGGAATTAAATGAGATTGATGGCTAGTGAGGTTTAGTGATCGAGATTACGGAATATTTTAGGGTTCTGCTCCAGTCCTCCACCTAAATCTTTTGCATTTATTGTTATTGTGAAATGTGATTTCGAGCATTTGTATAAAATTCATGTATAAAATAAATATTATTATGTTGACGCTTGAATGTTTGTGTCCTTAGGTTACATGCATATATATAATAATAATTCACTTAATGAGGTCTGACACATCGATTATTTTTCAGGATCGTTCTCGTCAGACCTCTCATAGTAGTTCCCTTTGCTGGACCTTTTCCTTTCTGGCTGATCTGTGTAAATTTTAAATTATCCTTTCCTTGTATTATTAGACGCTGCAGTAGTATTACATACTTATTGTATTCTTTGTTTATTATTAATGGTGGTTGTATTTTGAATATTGTAGAATACTTTATTAAGATATTATTTATAAGAGATTCTTTTTCTTTATTAAAAGTTTTAATTATAGGCATATTTAAGGTTATATTTTGTTGAGTTTTTATTTTATGGCTTGCTACGAGTTTTGGATTCTCGTGATTTTTTATTCCCTAATGTCGATCATGACTTCGGGGTATAGGTTATGACAAAGTTGTTATCAGAGCCTAAGTTTAGTACGGTTGTACTTAGGTTACTAGAATTTGAGTTTTCTTTGAAACTACTACAACAATTAAGTTAGATTATGTCTTTGAAAAGTTTTTCTTGCTTTAGAATTTTGTGTAACCATTAGGATGTTTGTTTTTGTCTGAATTGTATATTGTACATTGTATGTTTTATTTTTTTTCTCTTTCTAGAATGTGGTGAGCGCGAGTCACTCCATCGTTCGATAAAGCTGATAATAGAGAGTCTTACTAAAATGAGGTTCTACCCCTCGAATCGCCAACTAAATATAAGGGTAAAGGTAGAGATAGAATTAAAGGAGCGACAAGTCGATGTAGACAGCAAGAGCTGTAGGGTGATGAATCTATAAGCTAGGATTCTGAGGAAGCTGCTTATGCACCAGGAGTTCAGTAGGGTGCAACAGCTATACCCCAGGCGGTATAGCCTATGCAGCCTTTATCTCAAATTATGTTATACTAAGAAGTAGCAGCATTTTATGCTAGTGTAGGAGGATTTTTAGGTGCCCAACATATAGCATTTCAAGTGGGCATTAGTAGTCAACCCAGAGAATCTTTTCAATAAGGCTAGAGACCTCAGCATAGGGTTTAAAGGAGAGGTAGGCATGGCCTCAATGGACCATGCAGACCTGTCAGATTTAGTTCATGTGTTATCGGTAATAGTAGTGGTCAAAGTTCAAGCTACGGTAGCACGAGATCTATAGCCAGTGCTTGTTAGACTTATGGGAGAGTCCATCAGGGATCTTAATAAATGGCTTTAAGAATGTGCTACAGATGTGGAAAGACTGGGCATTTTTTAGATCATGCCCTTATTCAGTAGTAGTTACCATAGTCATCTTTAATTAGTGTAGCTCTAGCTCAATTTTAGCCATCGCCATTTTGGTACCCGAGCACCTCTCAATTTTTAGCCTATTAGGGGCAAGGTAGAGGAGGTAGAGGCAGTGCTAGAGGATATGGGTAGGCTTTTATCAGCCAGTAGGGAGGTAAAGGACAGTTTAGAGTTTTTAATCTTATACAACAGGATGCTCAGGCATGCAATGTAGACGTAGCAGGTACACTTTCACTATCCATTCCTTTATGTCCCCTATTTTTATTTTAAAATCAATTTAACAAGTTGCAAGGATGGCAATTCCTTTATTAGTTGCCATGCCTCTAAATGGTTCATTGGACACTGATGTCAGTCTTTTTGGTGTCCTATATTGGTTGAAGGCAAAGAGCTACTTGTAGACTTGGTGTTGTTAGATGTGATGGACTTCGATGTAATCCTGAGAATGGATTGGTTGTCTCAGCATCATATTGTTGTGGATTTTCATAACAATGAGGTGATTTTTAGAATTCCAGTGAAGAGGAATTCAAGTTTGTGGATGATAAGAGTTCTACACCTCACAATATTTTCTCCATTATTACAACAAGAAAGATGCTAAAAAAAGGTGTCAAGGATACTTGGCATTGGCCAGGGATATTACAGTAGAACCGAAGTCTATCTTAGATGTTCCTATGGCATGTGAGTTTTCAAATGAATTTTTGGGCTTACCAACTTATAAGGAGATTAAATTCTGTATTGATGTGGTTCCAGGCACAACTCCTATCTTTATGTCACCGCTCCTATCTTTATGTCACCTTATAGGATGGCTATTACAAAGTTGAAAGAGTTAGAAGAGCAGTTGTAAGATTTGCTGGACAATGGTGGTTTTGTAAGACCCAATACTTCTCTTTAGGGTGTACCAGTCCTGTTTGTAAAGAAGAAGGATGGTACTTTAACACTATGCATTGATTATAAAGGATTGAATAAGGTGACTGTTAAGAACAAGTATCCTCTTCCAAGGATAGATGATTTGTTCGATTAGCTTCAAGGTGCACAGTTCTTTTCTAAGATTGACTTGAGGGTATTATAGGAGGTTTGTTAAGGATTTCTCAAGAATTGTAGCACCTATGACCCGTTTAACTCAGAAGAATGTGAAGTTTGTATGGTCAGAAGCTTGTAAGAACAACTTCCAACTGCTAATGGAAAAGTTGACTACAACTTCAGTGTTAACTTTGCCTAATGGAGTATATAAGTTCACTATGTACAATGATGCTTCCAGAGTTGGCCTAGGTTGTGTATCAATGCAGAATGGAAAGGTAGTGGCTTATGCTTCTAGGAAATTAAAGACACATGAGCAGAACTATCCTACTCATGACTTAGAGATGGAGGCTGTTATTTTTGCTCTTAAGATTTGGAGGCATTATCTGTACGGGGTAACATGCAAAATTTACATTGATCATAAGAGTGTAAAGTATATCTTTTAGTAGAGATATTTGAATCTCAAACAAAGAAAATGGCTAGAGCTTTTAAAGGATTATAATTATGATATTTTAAATCACCTAGGCAAGGCTAATATGGTACCAAATGACTTAAGTAGAAAGTTCTCAGGCAGTCTTGCTCATATTAGTGTGGAAAGGAGACCGTTAATCTAAGAGATACATAAATTGGTAGATCAATCATTGATGATGAAGAAAGATGTAATTGAATTTTTCTCTGAGTGTTTGACTTATCAGCAAGTGAAAGCAGAGCATTAAAGCCTTTTAGGAAGCTTCAATCTCTTTTGATTCCTGAGTGGAAATGGGAGAGAGTCACTATGGATTTTATGATAGGGTTACCTCATTCAAAGGATAAATATGATTCTATATGAGTGATAGTGGATAAGTTAACCAAGTCTGCTCACTTTCTACTAGTTAAAGCTACTTTTTTAATGGCTAAGTTGGCTAAGCTGTACATCAAGAATATTGTGTGTTTTTCTGGGGTGCCTTTTCTATTATCTCTGATAGAGGTTCAGTGTATACCTCTTGATTTTGGCATAAGTTATAAGAAGTAATAGGTACTAGACTTGATTTCGGTACTGCTTTTCATCCTTAAATAGATGGTCAGTTTGAGAGAATGATCCAAACACTTGAAGATATATTAAGGATGTGTGTAATGGATCTTAGAGGTAGTTAGGATAATCATTTGCCATTAGTAGAGTTTGCTTATAATAACAACTACTATAACAATATTAAGATAACACCATATGAAGTATTATATGGAAGGAAATATAGATTCACTCTGTATTGGAATAAAGTTAGAGAACGAGAGCTAACTGGATCGAAAATTATTCAGGACACATTTAAGAAGGTCACTTTGATAAGAAGGAGATAAGAAATAGCAGCTAGCATGCATAAGAGTTATGTAAACCCAAAGCACAAGGATGAGAAATTTCAAGTTGGGAACTATGTATTCTTGAAGGTATCACCAATGAAGGGTGTAATGAGATTTGATAAGAAGGGAAAATTAGCATCGAGATTCATAGGGCTTTTTGAGATATTAGAAAGAGTTGGCGTGTTTGCATATCGATTGGCTTTGCTCAAAATTTGTCGCAGGTCCATCCAGTGTTTCATGTGTCGATGCTCAGGAAATATATTTCGTATCATTCGCATATTTTGCAGCCTTAGAGTATGAAAGTGAATGAAGATAACATGTATGAGGAAAAACCAATTGTGATTATTGACTATCAAGTTCAACCACTGCATTATAAGCAGATTTCGATAGTCAAGGTCTTGTGAAAGAATAATAAGGTTGAGGAGCACATGTGGGAGACTGATGTAGAGGTGCGGGTGGCATATCCTTATCTTTTTCCTCAATAAAACTTTGTACTCCTTCCTATTTTTTTTTTAAAAAAATTTGAGGATGAATTTTTATAAAAGAGGAAGATTGTTATGACCCATATTTTTATTTAATTATTAAATTAATTATGGGTTTAAGGTTTTATTATTATTTTAATTATTTTTGAGAAATTATGGTTAAGGGGAATTATTAAGTTTTAAACATTATTTTATTCAATTAGTATTAAATGAGTATTTTTAATAAAATTTATTATTAAGAGTTTTTTAATAAAATTATTAATTTAGTGTATATTGTATGTATGAATTTATTTAAGTATATATATATATATATATATATATATATATATATAAAACAAAAGTAAAAGTTAAAAAAAAATGTGGCTATGGCCACCTCTTCTTCTTCATTTATTTTCTTTTCTTGTCCTTTCTTATTTCTTCTTTCCCCCATCGACAGAGCCACCACCATGCACCTGCCACCACCACTCCCTCACCATGCCAAATAGCCCACGTTGCCACTATCACGCTAACACCTTTGGCAGCCCATCCTTCTTTCTCTTTCTCTTTCTCTCTCTCTCTCTCTCGATTTTAGTTAGTTGTCAGATTGTAAAAGGTGTCACCGACGACGATTTCGGCCACCCTAAGTGCTGTCGCTAGTCTCAAAAGAACCTCCTTCTCCTAGGCATTGTTTTTTCTTTATCAATTTTGTTGATCCGAGCAGGTAACAACTTTGATTTTAAGTAATTCATTTTAGGTTATTTTTAGTTAATTTTATTAAATTGAGCTTTAATTCTATTTTATTAGATGTAGTTACTTCGAGATGAAATGATCTAGAGGTTGTGATCTTACTTACTGTGATTTTTATTTAATTTTTTTACTTTTTTGGTAGTCAGGTACTGTTCACGTCATTGTTCCGGATAGTTCTGCATGGGAAAATTTTTATATTTTTAATAAATTCTATATATAATGTAGATTAAACTTTGTGAAGAAAGTTTTGTGTAGAATTTGAGATATGAATTTCTAAAATCTCCAAAAGTGTACTTTTGAGAAATTAGTAGAAATTGGTAAAATTATTTGATTTTAATTAAATTATAGTTAATTACGCTGTTTTAGATTATTTTTAAATAAAAAAATAAAAAATAATTTTTATAATTATTTTTCAATTATTAATTATTTAGTAGTTATTTTGATAAATATATGAAAAATAAATTTATTTATTATTTTTTACAAGAATTTTTTTATTTTTTTTATAATAATAAGTGATTTCATTAATTATTTACAATTTATGCTAATTTAAATGTAAAATGGAAATTTTATGCTATTAATGGATTTTATTAGCAATTTATTATTTAATAATTAAAATTTTATTATTGAATTGGAAAATAAATTTCTTTAATATTTTTATGATATATTTTGATGATTTGAAAAATTATATTATTTTATTGTGTATTTGTTATATTGGTTCTTGATTGTGCGTGAATTGTTGTTCGGGGGCTTAATCTGAGATGTTGAGCTTTGGGAGTATTTGAAATGTGTTTTCATGCAAGAATGACTCTACTTTTAGTATAGAGATGTCTATTTTACAAAGAAACCTCTGTCGAATTTTCAATAGATTTCTCACAAACATGACATCAGGTCTGTGCTTGGTTTAAAGTTTTTTATTAGAGTCGTGTCTTAGATTGAGTATTCTTTTAGAAATCTAGAATTTTTTTAAGGTTAGGATTTTAATCCTAATTACTTTATTGTTATTTTTCTATAGTTGCATCGAGATCGAGACCTACAAGACTAGGCCAGTCGAGCCATTTTAGAGGAGCGTACTCTACCTCTGAGTTATTATTATATGTATACATTGTATGTAAAAATATTATTGGCATCCACAATTGTTAATAAATATGAATTTTATTATGCTATGTTTGCATATATATAAAAGTGAATATTTATTGTATAAAATTGGATGTTGTTCATATTTCATATATGATTTTATTAATTTTTTTATGAAATGTTATTTTAGAGGATAGTTGTAGAATGTGCCACCTAATGGGTTACACTGGGGATGTTGCGTAGCAGTACACTAGATGCTAGGTTACAATTTTTATTGATATGATATATGATTAAATTGATTATTGAGATTTATGGTAAGAGAGTAGTGTGATTGCAGAAACTTGGTTGACTTAGTGTCTCGGGGCCAATCATGCCGACAGTAATTCTACGGGAGTTCGGTTGACTTATTGTCTCAAGGCCAGTCTACTGTCAAAATTTGAAAAGAGAAATATTTTTAGAATTAAATGAGCCTGATGGCTAGTGAGATTCAGTAATCGATGTTGTGGAATATTTTAAGGTTATGCTCTGATCCTCCACCAAAATCTTTTGCATTTATTGTTGTTGTGAAATGTGATTTTAAGCATTTTTATGAAATGCATGTATAATATAAATAAATATTATTATATTGATGTTTGAATGTCTGTGTCCTTAAGTTGCATGCATATAATAATAATTCGCTTAGTGAGGTTTGACCCTCCTCAATTATTTTTCAGGATCCTTCTCGTCAGACCTCTCATAGTAGTCCTCTTCGTCAGACCCTTTCCTTTGTAGCTAGTCTATGTAAATTTTAAATTATCCTTTCCTTTTATTGTTAGACGCTACAGTAGTGTTAAATACTTGTTGCATTCTATGATTGTTATTAATGGTGGTTGTATTTTGAATATTGTAAAATATTTTATTAAGATATTATTTATAAGAGATTCTTTTTCATTATTAAAGTTTCAATTCTGAGCATATTTATGGTCATAGTTTATTGAATTTTTATTTTAAGGCTTGCTATGAGTTCCAGATTCTCATGATTTCCCATTCCCTAGCATCAGTCACAACTCCTAGGTTTAGGTTATGACATGTGTATGGAGGATTGGGTTCCACAAGTCGATCACCCTATAGTAGGGTTTTGAGCTTGAAAATAATAGTATTTTAATGCTTTTAGCTTGAAAAAGTGTCCAAAAAAGGCTCCTAAATTCATTCAATAATATAATATTACTTAAAAATTCACCAAAAGCCCTTTGAAAATGTAAAAATTATTAATTTATAGAAAAACTAACCCATGAAGAACCGGCGCATGGTTCTTATAATACTTGTGCATGGGTTTAAACTACACGGGTGAATAATTGATCCACGTGCATAGGCTTTTTAAAACCCATGCGTATTCATTAGTCCCACTGTGTTTTTAAGCCAATTTGGGTCATTTTTCAAATCTTTAAAGTTTTCAAGGTCTTTTAGGCCTATTACATTTGATTTAATGAGTTCTTTAGGGTTCTTAGGCATTTAGGCATAATTTGGGCTCAAAACTGGTGAATCGAACCTTAAAAACTTTGATTTAGCTTTTTAGGGCCTTGGTTCAAGTTTTATGAGTCTCGATTTAGCACCTAAAACTTGGTTTTCAAAGTAGAACCCTTTCTAGGATGCTTTAGAAGAAGGCTTGGTCTTTTGAGCCTTTAATGCAGTGATTCGAGCTCTCGATTCAAGTGTTAAGGTGTTCGATTCATTGATTCGGTTGCTTGATTAAGGGTTTTGGGGTTTGCTATTTTAGAAGCAAACTATGGATAGCCTTTTACTAGGTTATCCTCTGTCTAGTCAACATAAGACTTTCATCATTAGACAACTTTTGGAGGACTATTGAAAATCGGTTGTCAACATATCATTTATTGTTGTTCTCATAATTCTATTGATATTTTAATTTACATACAAGTTAAAAATTTAACTAAAGACATATTCATTGTATATGACTTTAATGCAACATTCATTGTTAACATGAAAGAAAGAAAATACACTTGCAACAGGTTCCAAATTGATAAGCTGCCATGTGCATATGTACTTGCAATATTGAAGCAAATGAATCAAGATCCTTACAATATTGCTTAAATTTATACATAAAGGAATCATTGTTGGCAACATATAAAGAAATGGTATCCAATTCCAAATCAAAGAACATGGAGCATACCAATTCAACAACAACAAATACAAGTACATCCACCAAAAGGCAAAATAAAACCTAGAAGACCAAGGAAAAGAAGAATCAAAGCTTTATGGGAGAATAAAAATAAAAAAAAGTGTGGAAAAGATGGACAACTTGGCCACAATAGAATGACATGCAAAAATGCACAAAAAAAGAACTAAAAAACAACTTTTTTTATCATAAGAAAAAAATTTAATATTCCTATTGTAAACTTTGATATATTCAAATAATATATCATTGTTGGTCCCTATTTTTTAATGTTTAGATTAATTTTGTTATTTCCTTTATTGGTCCTTTTTATGGTATTCTAATTGTTAGAAACGAAAACTAACAGAAAACAATGAATGAAAAAATAAATAACAACAAAAAGTGACAACAAACAACATCAAAAATTTACATAATTTTCAAATAACTTTGATATATTTCAATAAATTGATAGTTAATTTCTATTTTTTCTTTTTTAAAATTAATTTTGTTCATTTTTTTTATTTTCTTAATTCTCTTTATGATTTTCTAACTATTATAAAAGAAAAACAACAACAGAAACAAAAAATCAACAACAACAAAATTATATGTTTTATATTTCCTTTAGTAGTTATTTTTATGGTTTTCAAATTTTTTACAAACAAAAAACAACAAAAGAAAAAAAAAACAATAACAAAAAGCAACAATAAAAAACAAGAAAAAAAATAACATCGAACATTTACATAATTCTCAATTATCTTTAACGTATTTCAATAAATTGATTTTTGATTCATATTTTTTCTTATTTAAAATTAATTTTGTTTGTTTGTTTTATTTATTTTCTTAGTTCTTTTTATATTTTTTCTAACTGGTAGAAATGAAAAACAACCAAAAACAACAAAAATAACAAGAACCAATAAAAAACAACAATGAAAAAAACAAACAATAGAAAAACAACATTCAACATTTATATAATTACCAATTATATGTAATTACAATTCAACAATAACTTCATAAACAATAATCTTTTCATTATTTCTCAACAATAATTTTAATTATATATAAAAAAACCAGTATACTTACAAATAAAAGCCTTTTCATTATATCTTAACTATTTCTCAATAAAACTTTTACAAAAATTTATATTAACAATAATAATTGTGCATTACACAAATTTAAACTTAATATATCAAACAAAAAATTTAAAATACAAAAGAAAAGCATAATGTATAAAAACAAAACTATTTAAAAAAAAACTTACAGTTCTAATCCACTTCTTTAGTTTCCTTTTCTTTTTCAATTTCAAAGTATGCTTTGAATCACTATTCACTTCACCATGCTCCTTTTTCAACCCATTTTTATATAGAGAAATTGCAAACCTACTTTGGTACACTTCAATATCAAAATCTTTTGGCATCTCTTTCCTATAAATAAAAAAACTTAGCAAATGCAGCAATAAAGGTACCACAATCACTAAAAAAAACATTAAAAAGAATTAAATTAGAAAAGAAAAGAAAACCAATATTAAATTCTTATTTTTTACTCTGAACTTATAAACCATCAATTATTTGAGCGCAAAAAGGATTCGTATCCTTCATGTTTGCAAAATGTCCAGAATTAAAATCAATATCATAACAAGCATAAAAAAAAAATCCAATCTCTCTAAAAAATAAAGGTAACATTACACTATAACACCTCATAACATTGCCAACAAATGAATCTCCACATGCACTCCTTAAAGAATTGTAAACATAGATACACCAATCGTTAATACTCAACCTTTTAAGGATCTAATGCTCTTGAACTTTTATATGAATTGGAAATAAAATATCATCAACATCAATCCATGACCTTGAGCGGAGCATAAAGTATCCAATAATATATTCTGCAATCATATCATTTCAATACACCATAAAATCCTTATTATTTACATAAAACTCATATGTTTTCTAAATGCTCTAGTGAAAAAAAGTATATGTTGTAGTAACAGAAACACTACAGCTTAAACACAATTTGCCCTTTTTTCTCAAATAATACAAAATTACATCAGCGTGCTACAAAAAAAAAAAAAAAAGAACGCTAAGAAATAAAAAAATAATTAAACAAAAAATAAAAAAAAAGAATTAAAAAATACAAGATCTAATATAAGCTCGCCAACGTAAAATAACGAATGAAACCAAATTTTCAAAGATATCAGCACAACACCAAAATTGAAATCAAGTTCAATCACCCCATGTTTCTTAGGATATTCAACTTCGATCTAACAAAAATCAATGGCTTGTATAATCCTTCATCAATTCATTTATTAAAATAAGATAGTTCTTCAAAATTTGGTCCACTCCTAACATTGTCATCAAAAGGCCAAGCACAAAAACCACACTTATCAGACTTGACTAATTCCACAAAACTTGCACTAGAATGAAACTTAGTCATAAAAGGAGATTTCAAATGAACATTGGGCTGAGCTACCCTCTTTCCATGATGTAAACTTTCTAGATAAAAATACACTAAAATAAGTGCAACATATGGACCAATATTTGTAATTGGATTCACACATTCGCATCCATAAAAAAAATCATAATTAAAAAATAAATAAAAATAACCAAAAATAAAAAAATAATAAATAACAATAAATAACTGAAAAGAAAAAAAGGAAAAGAAAAACAAGCAATAACTAAAAAAAACAATTGAACACAACAAAAAATAATTGAAAAAAAAACAGCAACAGAAAAATAATATTTGAAAAATAGTAAAAAACAACAAATAAAAAAAAGTGACAATAACAATAAACAAAAAAAAAAGGCCCACATAATGCCTTCTTTAAAAAAACAAAACAACACCAATTTGCCTTACTCAAACTCTTCACAATAAAATCAATCTTTTATAAAAAGTTATCATTAGAATCAGAATTATCTGGATCAGTCTTATAAATAGCAACACCATCACCATCTTTATTCAAAGAAACATCATCTTTATTCATATCTTCATCTTTATTCTTCCCTTCATCTCTCCACCATCACCATCATCATTAAATTCAACTCCAGAACCATCATTTTTTGATTATTATCATCAATGCCACCATCATTATTATCATTATCATCAACACCACCTCCATCACTCTTCTCATTCTCATCATAATCAAACTTAGTATCATCATAAAAAATAAACTTAAATTTCAATTGAAAATTTTTTATCTAATTTGGCTTCTAAAATACAAAATTTTTCTTTAAAAAAAGTCTTTAGAAAAAACTTTATTTATCAATCTAATTAGATAATTCATCAATTTTCTACAACAATATAGAATTACTAACACTAATATAGGATTCAACACCTGATGGCTTGTTCCTGCTAGTAGATTTAAAAACTTTTTTGGATTTATGAAAACATGTGATTCAAAATCATCCGAACTATCATTAACTTCCCTAGAACCCTTATTTTCACCACTAATAGAAGATACCTTCACTTTTTCATCTTTTTTCATTTGAGAAAAAACCATTCAAAACCAACCTTTCCTCTTCAGTAGCAGTATGCATAATATTTTTCAATTTCAATTACAAAAAAATAACAAATAAAAAAATAAATTAAAAAAAATAAAACCAAAATAATAAAATTTAAAATAATTACTTGAGGAAGAGGTAAATTAAGAATCTTCAAATCCAACTTCTTAAATTTGGAACATGAGATGCACACTAGTTCAGAAGACGAGATATTGAAGAATCCTCATGAAGACCCAAAACATCATAAGAATAACCACAACATTCATAAAACCAGTACAACCAATGGAATGCCATTAAGATTATAGTAATAATAATCATCAGTTTTTTACTTAGTCCTCAATAGCTTTCCTTTAAAAAATTTAATAATAACACTAAAAACATCTTTATCTCAAGGGTATTGATTATACAAATTAGCATCAACAATATCCAAATATTTTTTACTAACAAACTTGTCCTTCATAATAAAATAACATGATAAAAATATTTGGATAAAAAAAAGTATAGCTATCTTCATAACATCCTCATCATAATTAGCTTTGTGTGATAGAAAATTTCTTCAATAGCGTGCTTCTTTATTTTTGAACAACCATTAAAATACTTCTCAATTAAATTATTCTTATTCAATTTAACAATATCCTTTTTGTCAAAATCACTAGCACATTTCAATCTAGTAATGAAAACAAATTCTCTAATAGAAAACTTCAAAAGAAAACCAGAAATAGAAAACCAAACCTTATTAAAGGCAGGTTGACTAACCTCCCTCAACAACAACCAATGAACAACTTGAGCCTGAAACTTAATATCTTTCAAATCCAAAAAGTACACAAAACAACTACTTAAAATCTTTTTTAGTTATTTTAGTTAAATTCTCTTTCAATTACAAAATAGCATTATCATTCATGTTACTACAAATTCTACTATTAAAATGACCTTTAGGTTTAATGAAATACTCCCATTCTTGAAAGAAAAAATACACCAAAAGATAACACTAAAAACATCAAATAAATTAATAAAATACAAAAGTTACAAAAAAAATCAACAAAAAGAATAACAAAAAATTTCTCATAAAAATAAAACCATAAAAATGAATTAATAAAAAACAACAAAAACAATAGAAGAACAAAATAACATTAATTAAATTAATAAAAAAACAAACATTATACCAAAAATATAGAAATAACAAAACAAAAACTATTTAATACAAATAAAACCATAACAACAAATAATAAAAAAAATCATTTAATCAAAATACAACAGTAAACAATTTATAAAAAAAATAACGAAACGAAAAAGAAATATACCTTAAAGTAACCATCAACTTTCTTAGAAGTGCCTTCATCAAATATTAACTTTCTCTTCTTATTAATTATCTCAACCTTCTTCTTCCTAGACAAAGAAGAAAGACAAACCTTCTGTGCAAATGAAGGAGAAAGAGAAACATTGTTCTTCAAAACTCGTTTCTTGAAACTACTGCTTGAACGAATAATAATTTTTCTAAGAACACTACCACTACAATCTTTAGTCATATCTATTAATTTAATTCATAGAATAACACAAAATCCCATTGAAGTTCAAAAACTAAAACACAACAACAAAAAATAACAAAAAGTAAGAAAAAATGAAAATTGAATGTAAGTAAAAAATGAGAACAAATTACAACCCTAACCAAATGAGAAAACCGCAAAAATGAAGTTAGAATCCAATAGAAAAAACCATTGAAAAACTGTAAGAAAGAAAATGTAGACAGTGTTAAAAAGTAAAAAAAAAATTGAAAAAAAAAAGATAAAAATGAAAACAAAAAATCAAAATTTAAAAGAATGAATGGGTTGGGCCACGAATGACAAAAAAATTGGTTAAGTGAGCCATGTAGTGAAATTTTCTCAAATTTTTTCAAACTAGGCTGACCATACAACATAGAAGAAGAATTTTTCAATTAAAAAGATTGTGCGGAAATAATGTCTTAAATATTAACAAAAAAATATATTAAACCCATAGATGGCATATTTAAAGAAACATGAACCAAACCGTCACGTGTCAAATACAAATTGGTTATACTTAACATTATAAATGAGTCACACCTAACAACATAAAATAGGCCAAGGCAAACTTACAAACTAGCTACACCTAAAATTGTAAACAAGTTATACCCAACAACATGAAACAGGTTGAGCCAAACTTCCATAAGCCCATGATCACTGCTTTGATACCATGATAAATTTAAAAAAAAAATTAATTATTGAGAAATATAAGATAAAAGTTACAAAAAAAGAGATTTACATGGCTTAGTATAATAGCCTATATCCATGGATACAAACTCAATGTTATATTTTATTCATTATTTGGTGAGTGTAATAATATACAAAGATTGAGATTGCAAGAGTTTTAAGGATTAACTCTAAACCTTATAACAATGAGCTTTTGACTAGGCTTAGCTCTAACCATAATCTCAAGTGTTTTAATGGTCAAACACTTAAACTAGTTCCTTTAGAAACCAACCTCATTTCCCTTATAATCTATCCCAAGAATTATATGAAGTAGAAGTCCTATTTCTAATACACAACCAATTCTCAAAGAGTTAATGAATCGTAAAGAAATTAGATGAAAGAGGTAATACTTAGTGAATGCTAAGGAGAAAAATTTGAATGTTCAAAGTGTGTAACTTGTAAATGAAACTTCAGAGCATGTTTTTATAGTTGAGCATAGAAAATATTATTATTGGAGCCATTACTTGCTTCCCCAAGCTCTTCTCTTTAACATTTAATGAAATTTAGCTTTTTACAGACGAACTACTGCTCACGATTGTGAGTGTTGAATAATTCGACCATTATAGGTTGCAAAAGCTATTGGGGCTTGCCAGAGTGCCCTCACAAGTGACTTATAATCATGAGCATCACTCATAGTGAAGGGTGATAAGCTGTCTCATAGGAGATATAATCTCCCTACAAGCGACTCACAATTATGAGAGCATGCAAATGGTTAACAATCTCTCTATTTTTAGCTTTAACAATCAATTCGATTAAGTAATAAATAAAGTGTGTGCGCGCTATAGTGAAGGCTCCCCCTTGTAACTTGAAACAATGCATATGAGATATATTGCCTCTTCCTTAATATGTGAATTTGTTCAAAAATAATTTTCAAATTAAAAAGTGTAAATTGCATATGTGTGTCATTGTAAAAATTTGCTTGTAATGTAAATAGGCATAAGCATAGAAATTTGAAAGAGGAACATCATATAACACTTGAAAAGAAAATTCCATTAAACATAATAAGAAACATAAACATTGACACATAATACTTATAACAAACAAAATAAGGATAGACGTATAAGAATACACATGCAATTTTCTCCCCTTTCGTTAAAGAGTAAAAAAAGGGAAGAGGCATAAGCTTAAACATAATCCTAAATAAAAGATATAGTCCAAAGAAATAATAAACACAATTGTAAACATAAACAAGCTAAAATACTAAAAAGCAACAAGCATATTAGGCATCATTGCCATCATGAGGATCTTGAGAAGAGGAAGGAAGAGGAGGCCATAAGCATTGAATATTATGATAGGCGTAGAGTTTATGGATTTCATATTCCATATGATCCATGCAGTGCTCAAAATGATCAATCCTTGTATCCACTTAATTAAACTTAATGTTGAAGTTTGAGAGGCAATCACAGAAGCCTCCAACCTAAGCATGTTCATCATCAACACCTTGAGAGGAAGAAGGTCCTTTTGCTCTTTTCCTTTGTAATGGAGCTTGTGGTTAAGAAGGAGCTTGCTCTTGAGTGGTGTCTTCTCTAAGGCCAACACCCTCAAGGCCTAGGTTTCCAATTTGCTTAATGTCTTCCAAATCTTGAGCAAGGTCTTCATTAATGTCTTCGCCCTCTTCATCCTTCCACCATACTTCCCCAACCTTTTTGAATTGATGAGAATTCTTCAAAAGATTTTCATCAAGAAGAGAAGGAGGAATAGAAGCAACATTGTTCCAATATATCCCATAATTATTGGCAATTTTAGTGATAATGCCACCAACACAAAGACTTCCACTTATACTATCACTAGCCAACCATAATCGCCATTGAAACCACCTCCCTAACTCCACATCCAAATTTTCAATAAGGCAACAGATTAAGAATAAACAATCAAATGAAATTGCCTCATTACTAAGTCCCTTTGTATGAAAAAAATAAGTTATGAATCTATAAATATACCAAAAGGCTTTAGAGGAGAAAAAAGAGGATTTAGTGTGTCTCGCCAAAAAAAGCACTAGCATTAGGTTTGACATGTCTAACCTAAAAATTGTGAGGGGACCAAAGAGTGTTGTAAGAGGAAAGACTCCCTTGCTTGAACCCAAAAATTTCATCAAATTATTTAAAGGTTAAAAACCTATCTCTACCACCCAACCTAAATCTCATGATATTCAAGAGATTATTGTCATCAATGAATTGAACTCCTAAGCAATAGGTTGAAAGATATTCATTAACTAGGGAATAGGTGGGAAGAGGTTTAAAAGCAAAATTATATACACTCACCTTTTGAAGTAATTGCTTAACTTCTTTATAACATCCCATTTTCTCTAGTGTGGCTTGAGACATATACTTTGAAGGAATTATTGTTCTCTTGCCAAATTGTGTCATTTTGAAAATTTGTGAAATGAAAGACTAAGGAGGAGAGAAAATAGCAAAAAGAAGATTGAGAATGAAAGAATTGAATGGTGATTGAAGAAAGGGATGAATGGGGTATAAATAGGGAAGAATTAGGTTAAAAAATAATTAAATTTTGGTAAAATATTCAGTAAAATATGCAAGTGACCACTTGACATTGAAGAGTTGGATTGGGGGTTATAATTTTAATGAAATTATAACTCTTTATCTGAGGAGCACCTTACGATCATCGCTTGTGAGGGGCTCTGACCATTAACAAGACTCGACCTTATGAGTAGTTGCAACTTTATACAATGGCTCATGATGGTAATGCTCAAGGGTCCATGAACTTTTAAAACATTTTCAATTACACCCCTAAAACTTAACAATTAGTCCCTATAGACGAAAATTGCATTAAATTGAAGCAATTAAAGACCAAATTAAAAGCTTATAAAATCAATACCATAAATCAACATAATTGAGCATGCAAATGGGAAACTTTATGAATATGATAATTTTGCTAATATCAAATAAATAAATAATTATTAATTAGTAAATAATGAGACAACATCACACACATATATAAAAATTAATTCAAGGCAAGCTTCCCAAGACATTGCTAATTTTAAATAATTAATTAATTGAATTAATTTCAGTAACTAATTATTAAATAGCAAATAATGAGGAAAATCACAAGTGAGGTGCAAATAATGCAAAGAAAAATTGTAAGGCAACATAAAAAAAAAAAGCAACATTAATCATAATCACAATAAGGTTATAAAAAAACATGTCAAGAGCAATTAATCAATAAGGATTAAAGAGAGCTTACATATGAACAAACAAAAAAAAAATTGCTAAACAACATGTTTGCACTTGTAATAGCAAATTTTAAAAGCCCCATCCACTATCTCAAGCATATCAAAAAATCAAGTCAAACTAGCACCATTTATCATACCAAGCTCATACTTAATGAAATTCATTATATCCTCACAAAGTGGCTTGGTAAAGATGTCCATTAATTGGTGATTGGTATCAACAAATTCAAGACGAATGTCACCATTTTGCATATAATAACGCAAGAAATGATGTCTAATATCTATATGCTTAGTTCTTGAGTGTTGAATGAGATTCTTACTAAGGTTTTTAGCACTTGTATTGTCACATTTAATTAGAATGTGATAAATATTAATGCAATAGTCCATTAGTTATTATTTTTGCCATAAAACTTGTAAGCAACAACAATTTGCCACCATATATTCAGCTTTAGCGGTGAACAAGGCAACCGAGACTTGCTTTTTGCTAAACTAATAAACTAAGCAATTTCCTAAAAATTGGCAAGTTTTGAAGGTGTTATTTCTATCTAGCAAACTATCAGTAAAGTCTAAATCCGAATAAATAATTAAATCAAAGGAAGAATTTATAAGATATCAAAATCTTAAATGCATGGTTCCACTGAGTTATTTAAAGATTCTCTTAATAACATTTAGGTGAGACTTCATAGGACTATCTTTATCGATTTTAGAGTCAAATTTTTCAAAATTATCCTGGATGTTCAATATGCTTTTAATAATAAAAATAAGATTTTTTTTTTCTGATTGTTCTGATTGTTTGGTCATTTGTTGTTTTTGGATTATTAATTTTGATTTTGTTTAGTTGATAAAAAAAACAAGATAAATAACGATAGTTTATTTATATGAAAATAAAGTTTCACTCAAAAGCGTTTTTGTTTTTGTTTTTTAAAATTTTTTTTTTTCATATAGATTATGTGTGAAAACCTGCCTAAATAAAAGACAGAAGAAGGTATACAAGCCCAACATCTTATATCAGGTTTTTTTTTTTTTAAATTTTATTAAACAAAGTATTTATTTAATATAATGAAATGGAGAAAATAACTAAAATTTGAAATTCTAAACTTAAACACATATTTAATTCGATCAATTTTTTTTTTATGCCCAAACTTGATTGTACTCTACCGAACTTGATTAATTATTTAAAATTATAAAAAATTTAAATATTGTTGTGAAATAAAGATTGAATTACTTATTTTGTTATAGAACTAAACTTGAATTTAGTAGTATTTAACTAGAAGAAAAATATTTTATAGTAGAATGATTTTGAGAGAATTTAGAAAGAGTTTGGAGAGAATTTAGAGAACTATAATATTGAAAGAATTTGGAGAGTAATCTATCTTTTCTTCTTCTTAATCTTAACCTTCTCATTAATGAATTTCAATCCCTTTATATAGAGATTTTATTTTCACTATTTGAGTACTATTCTCTCACAAGCAATATATTGTTCATTCACAAGCAATATATTGTTCATTCACATTCATAATACTCCCCCTTGAATAACAATATTTTGCAACTGCCTCGTTAAAACCTTGCTAAATAAAACCCAGTGGGAAAAACTTTAGCTTAAGGAAAAAGAGTACAGTGCATGATATTCTCCCCCTCAAGTTGATATGTATAATCTTCCTTCACATAGTATGTAGATGTCGCATTCCAATATCGTGAACGTGCTTTTTAAAGATTGCAGTTGGAAGTGCCTTTGTGAAAAGATCAGCTGAATTCTGGCTAGACTGAATATACTTGATATCTATATAATTGTCTTTTATTAGCTCTTGAGTGTATGAAAAGAATCTTGGAGGTATATGTTTGGTTCTATCACTTTTGATATATCCTTCCCTTAACTGTGCAATGCATGCTGCATTATCTTCATATAAAATTGTTGGACTTTTGTTGACTGGAAAACCACAAGATTCTTCAATATGATGTGTCATTGATCTAAGCCACACACACTCTCTACTTGCTTCATGTAGTGCAATAATTTCAGAATGATTTGAGGAAGTAGTGACAAGCGTTTATTTCTGGGAACGCCAAGAAATTGCAGTTCCATTATTTGTGAACACATAGCCTGTTTGAGATTTCGCTTTATGAGGATCAGATAAATGTCCTGCATCTGCATAACCAATCAATTCTTGTTTTGAATTGTTAGAATAAAATAAACCCAAATCAACATTTCCTCGAAGGTATCGAAGTATATGTTTGACCCCTTTCCAATGCCTTTTTGTTGGAGCTGAACTGAACCTCGCTAATAAATTAACTGTAAAAGAAATGTCAGGTCTAGTAAAATTAGCAAGATACATTAGAGCTCCAATGGCACTGAGATATGGAAATTCAGGACCAAGAATTTCTTCATTTTCTTCACAGGGTCGAAATGGATCAGTTTCAATATTGAGTGATCTAACGACCATTGGAGTACTTAAAGGATTTGCTTTATCCATATTAAAGCGTTTCAAGATCTTTTCTGTGTAATTTGATTGATGCACAAATATCTCATTGTGCATTTGCTCAATTTGTAAACCAAGGCAATACTTGGTTTTTCCAAGATCTTTCATTTCAAATTCTTCCTTTAAGTATACTGTTGCTTCATGGATCTCATTTTTTGTTCCAATGATATTCAAATCATCAACATATACAGCTATAATCACAAATCCGGATATTGTTTTCTTAATAAAAATGCATGGGCAAATAATATTACTCACATATCCTTTATTAATCAAATAATCGCTTAAACGATTATACCACATGCGCCCAGACTGTTTTAACCCATATAAAGATCTCTGGAGCTTGATCGAATACATTTCTTTGGGTTTTGTACTTAATGCTTCAGGCATTTTAAATCCTTCAGGGATTTTCATATAAATGTCACTATCAAGTGATCCATACAAATAAGCAGTCACAACATCCATAAGACGCATTTCTAATTTCTTAGAAACTACTAGGCTAATCAGATACCTGAACGTAATTGCATCCATAACAGGAGAATACGTTTCATCATAATCAATTCCTGGCCTTTGTGAAAAGCCTTGAGCTACAAGTCTAGCTTTGTACCTTATTATTTCATTTTTCTCATTTCTCTTTCGTACAAAGACCCACTTGTATCCTACAGGTTTCACATTTTTAGGCATAGGAATAATTGGCCCAAAAACATTTCGTTTGTTTAGTGAGTCCAATTCAGCCTGCATAGCATCTTTCCATTTTATCCAATCATGCCTATTTTGACATTCCATGACTGATTTTGGTTCAGGATCATCTTTGTCATTTATGATTTCACATGCAACAGTATATGACAATGTTTCATGACTTTCTTTATTTTCTATTTCTTCAGGGATATTTTCCTCACTATCAATATGATTATCTACTCCCTTTCTCTTTCGAGGATTTTTATCCTTAGAACCAATTGGTCTTCCACGCTTCTGGCGTGTTTTAGACTCATGAGTGTCTTTATTCTCAGATTTTATTTCTGGAATTTCAATACAAGCAGGAGCATTGGCTGCTGGTATATATGATTTAGTCACTCTTTTTGTATCAGTAAATACATCTGGCAATTGATTTGCAATTGCTTGTAAGTGCACAATCTTTTGCACTTCTAATTCACATTGTTTTGTGTGAGGATCCAGATGCAATAATGATGGTTCATTCCATGAAATATCCCTTTTCACTTCTTTCTCCCCTTTTCCTAATGTTGGGAAAACAACCTCATTAAATTGGCAATCAGCAAAACGTGCTGTAAAAACATCACCAGTTAGAGGTTCAAGATATCTAATAATCGAGGGTGTTTCAAACCCAACATAAATTCCCAATCTTCGTTGAGGACCCATTTTTGTGCGCTGAGGTGGCGCAATGGGTACATATACTGCACAACCAAAAATTTTGAGATGGGAAATATTTGGCTCTTGACCAAATGCCAATTGTAGTGGGGAGTATTTATGATATGCACTAGGTCTGATGCGAATTAATGAAGCAGCATGTAGGATTGCATGACCCCAAACTGAAATGGGAAGCTTTGTTCTCATTATTAATGGTCTAGCAATAAACTGAAGTCGTTTAATCAATGATTCAGCTAAACCATTTTGAGTATGTACATGGGCAACGGGATGCTCAACAATGATCCCAGTAGACATACAATAATCATTGAATGCTTGAGATGTAAATTCACCAGCATTATCAAGTCTTACCCTCTTGATTGTATAATCAGGGAATTGTGCTCGTAATTTAATAATTTCAGCAAGCAACCTTGCAAATGCAACATTACGAGTTGACAATAGACAAACATGTGACCATCTACTAGATGCATCAATTAATACCATAAAATATCTGAATGGTCCACATGGTGGGTGAATTGGCCCACATATATCACCTTGAATTCTTTCAAGAAACATAGGTGATTCATTTTGAATTTTAGATGGTGAAGGTCTCAAGATTAATTTTCCAAGAGAACAAGCTGTACATGGCATTTTATTTGATTGAGGAATTCTTTGCCCCTTCAAGGGATGCCCATGTGAATTCTCAATTATCCTTCGCATCATTACTGATCCAGGATGACCTAATCTGTCATGCCATAAATTTATTATTGAAGGATCATAAGATTTTTCTTTTACTGCCATATTTGATTCAATTACATGTATATGCATGTAATGCAATCCAGTAGGGAGTTTTGGCAGTCTTTCCAATACTTGCATTTTTCCTGATTCATAGGAAACTATATTTAAATATTTGTTACCATTTATAGTAATAGATTGGGTATCACACCCATTTCGATATATGTCATCAAAACTCAACAAATTTCTTGTTGATTTTGGTGAAAACAAAGCTTCATCAATTATAAACTTTGTTCCATTTGGTAACATAAATTTAGCTTTGCCAATTCCTTCAATCAGATCTACAGGACCTGATATTGTTTTTACAACTGCCTTTGTGGGCTTTATTTCAGAGAAATAATCTCTATTTTTCAAGATAGTATGTGTAGTACCACTATCTGGTATGCAGAGATCTCCAATATTGTCTTTATGTTGAGTACAATCCATATTAAACTTCAAAATAGATAAACACAAAATTAATCAATTAAGGTAAAAACATAAAATAATTATAAAGTAGGACATTTTATTTAATTTAAAAATAACATACATAACAATAACATATTCTTCAGAATCAAATAAGTAATAACAATATACTTAAAATTATAGATGTCTCAATTTCCATTGTCAGTAAAATCATCAGTAAAATCAGAAACATCTAAATGAGTTGTATCATTAACATGAGTATGATGCTCATTGAAGTTTATTTCCTTTTCTTTGCCTTTCAATGATGCCTTATAAAGTTGGCAAAGATGTGGTGGTGTTCGACAAATTCGTGACCAGTGTCCTTTACTACCACATCTGAAACACACAGTTTCAGACTTATATTGAGGCCTTTCTTGAACACCACTGATGACTGATTTTAACTTCTTTTGAGGTTGAGTCTGAGTTTGTTGTGGAGTATTACTATATTTATTTCCATGACCATGGCCAAAGAATTGACCTCTTCCACGTCCACGACCTCTACCTCTCCCACGTCCACGGCTATTATAATTTTTATATCTGGAATAATTTGTAGCATTTGCTTCTGGAAATGCTATTGAGCCAGTGGGACGGGACTGATGATTTTTCATCAAGAGTTCATTATTTTTCTCAGCTACCAGTAGGCATGAAATTAGTTCAGAATATTTTTTAAATCTCTGCATCCTGTATTGTTGTTGCAGTGTAACATTTGATGCATGAAATGTGGAGTAAGTTTTCTCCAGCATATCCTCATCTGTGACTGTTTGTCCACAGAATTTTAATTGTGATACTATTCTGAACATTGCAGAATTATAGTCACTCACTTTTTTGAAATCTTGAAAGCGTAAAGCTCTCCATTCATCAGTGACTACTGGTAGTATTACATCTCTTTGATGATCATATCTGTCTTTTAGATCCTTCCAAAGAACACTTGGATCTTTGACAGTCAAATATTCACATTTTAATCCTTCATCAAGATGACGACGGAGAAAAATTATAGACTTGGCCTTATCTTGCAATGAGGTGTTATTATTTTCTTTTATGGTATCAATTAACCCCATTGATTGAAGATGCATTTCTACATCTAGAATCCAAGACATATAATTTTTTCCCGTGATGTCAAGAGCAACGAACTCAAGCTTTGCTAGATTTGTCATTATGATAACTAATAAAAAAAATATAACTCAATTAGAATTCATAAATTTGATGACTACTAAAAAAAATCAAACATGATCAGAATTTACTAATTAATTATATCATGAATGAATATTGCAAGAAATAATAGTGGTACAAAAAATGATACAATAATACTTGAAATTATATCAAATAGAAAATCATCTTCCATATTAATTATTCCTAAAACAATTATAATAGTCATGATCAAAACACAAATATAAATATACCAAATCATGTTTACAATTTAGAGTAAAGAGAGAAAGAGAAAATGTATGAATTTGTGTGAATGAATAACATTTATAGCTCATCTATTTATAATGAAAAATATAGCCGTTTATTACCGTTATATTACCGTTGGTAATAAAAATATAGCCGTTAGAAATTTTTTTTTTTTTTAATATAATATATTGAGAAATAAATTGTATAAAGTAAAATCAATAAATAATGTTGATATGATTATTTATAGCAAGTGAATTAACATAACGATATGTATAAATATGGGGCAAAACCGTCCATTAATATAAAATGGGGTATAGCCTTCCATTAACATAAATAATAAAAAAAATAAATGTGCATAAATATAAATTGGTAGGAGGCATAGCCATCCATAAGGTTAGAACCATTTCTAGCAATATTTGCATCAATGGTGTAGTTAGTAAAACAAAATAAAAATAACAATTAATATAAAGTTAGATTGAAGAAATAAATATAAATATATAAATTAGTAGGAGGCATAGCCATCCATGATAATATATAATCAACTAATATATTCATAAATATTAAATATTAAGAAATATGTACCTTATTATTTTGATCGAGAGCTCCTCGTGCTGATAACGTGTTGTGAAATAAAGATTGAATTACTTATTTTGTTATAGAACTAAACTTGAATTTAGTAGTATTTAACTAGAAGAAAAATATTTTATAGTAGAATGATTTTGAGAGAATTTAGAAAGAGTTTGGAGAGAATTTAGAGAACTATAATATTGAAAGAATTTGGAGAGTAATCTATCTTTTCTTCTTCTTAATCTTAACCTTCTCATTAATGAATTTCAATCCCTTTATATAGAGATTTTATTTTCACTATTTGAGTACTATTCTCTCACAAGCAATATATTGTTCATTCACAAGCAATATATTGTTCATTCACATTCATAATAAATATATAAATTTTGAAAGATGTTTATGTAATTATATGACAATAAAATAAGTAAAAATAGTAAAAATAAGGTTCCATTAGTGTGTCAAATAAAATATCCTTGAATTCAAAATTGAGTCACCAGCCACTCAAGTCAAATCAATTTTGAATAGCTTGTAAGTTGATTTGATATGGTTACACCTCTACATAGAACTCTGAACTTGTACCTTAGAATTTGAATCATAAACAGCTAAAAATCGCAGGTTCCCGTCTGCATTAAAACTAGCATTCTAGGATTCCATTTGATACCCAACTAAATGGACGAAAATTCCTTCTAATTTTCTATACTAATTAGATGGTTCTATTTTTCAATTTGTGTGACTCGAAAAAATTGGAAATAACTGGCCATTTACAACCATTGAGAGGTTAAATCGGTTGAGAAAAATCAGTCATTCTCACGATTAATGATTTGGAATAGAATTCATAGGTCTTCCCAATAACTAAAATCATCCCCTACAATTTCAGATCAGCGGAGGAACTGGATCGGAAAAGGAAGGGTACCACATCAAGACACCAGAATATCCAACATAAACAAAGAAAGACATGAAACAGCTCTTTCCTATGCTTTTCCTTCTATACCAGCTTATGATTCTCCTCCAGTTACGAGGCACTAATCAGTACAGTAGGCTTGCAACAGCTTGCACCGAATGTTAGCACTTAATGGACATTTCTCAATACTGGATGGAAAAATAATTGACACTGAAATCATCCCCTACAATTTCAGATCTCAAATCTTGTTGAAGGGTAACCATTTCACAATTTATCTCACCAAGGCGCATCTCAAGTGCATTCATTTCTCTTTCCAAACACTCATACCTACTCTGCTTCTCACATGCCTCAATTATCACCTTAACCTTCATCAGAATTGGCATCAAAGATTCAACCCTAAACCCAGCTTTTGATACATCCTCAATGCTTTCTCTAATCAACTTCAGTTCCTTGTAAGTTAATGACTTCAGCACATTGTCAAGTGTCTGCAGGGCCCCTCCAAGCATATTTAGAAGAAATGAAATGCCAGATCCACTCTTAAAGATACAACTACCCCAAAAAGCCCCTTCAACATTATAAAACCTTTCAAGATATGAAACATAATGACTCTCAACCTCAAACCCATAAAAGTCAGCATATGCCCCTATCCTAAACTGTGTTAAGTTCGTTCTAGCCCCATCTCCTTGAGATGTACTAGCTACAGGGGGATCAGTAATTATTTCAAAATTTGGAACAGCTGCGGAAGTCCTTTGGGCAAAAAACCAGGTATTGTCCTTCACTGCTATAACTGAAGTTGGAATGATAAAGCTCCCAACATTTCCTTCACTAACATCATCATTAATATATTCCATATTGTTGCTATTAACAAAACTACTGGCACCTTGTTCTCCGTATGTATCTAACACCGAAGTAACTCTCTCCCTCAGGAAATCATCCATACTATCCCTTCCCCCAGCTCTATCCCCATCAATGCTCTCATCAAACTCTCTAGTTTTCTCCCTTGCATCCATTCTAATGCCATTTTCACTGACCTTCCAATTCTTGCCAATAATGCTTCTTTTTGTTTCCCTGGCTCCATGTTCCTCAAGTGCATCCTTATCTTGTTTTCCTCTTTCATTCTCATAGATGCTGCACCACATTTTCCCCTTCGCATTCTTACTTTTTACCTCAGCTTCATAACCTTCAAACAGAACATCCTCCAACTTCCTATCCCCCTCAACTCCCTTATTAACAAGACTTTCATATCCATCAAACCATTTTTCCCCTTTGGTCCCATTGATGGATGTAGACCCCCTATAACTAGAACTAGAAGAACACAAATGTGTAACATCATTTACTACTTCAGTGTATGGGAAAGTGAATTGGAATTTATCTTCGATTGGTTCAAACAATTTCTGCAAAACAAAGCAAAGACGTAGAAATGAAATATGTTAGTAGAATGAAGGTATTGAAAAGGAATGAATAAAATAAAGTGTTAGAGATCCCACATTAGCTTATGATGGGTGAGGGCCAACTCATATGGCATTTCTCTAGTCATTTTAGTTATGGTTGAAACGTTGCTCATGGTCTGTATCCTATTTTCCTTCTCTTTTATTTATGCCTTTATTTATGACTTTCCATTATCAATGCACTGGCCACCTAGTCCATGCACAACGACAAGCCTTCATAAGGGTGAATTCAATGTTTAAGCACCTATTTGCACACCTACTTCAGTGCAAGTACCCAGTAGATTATGATAATGGTTTTCATAAGGGTAATCCGCACCAAGACACACTTACTTGCTCACAATATTGAATTTAAATTATTATTTTTTTCTCCATATCATTATAAACATGAAAAACCATAGTACATTATACAAAGTTTCAAAAGCACTGTTTCACTCTTTCTAAGAATATGATGCGATCTGCCCACTTAATCTAGTCATGGCAAATGGCGCATAACAAGTATCACTATCCCGACACATCACTTGTATCTGTACATTTGTTAAACATTTTTAGAAAGGAAATAGCTGATTAGGCCTTACTCAATTTCATGACAATGCATGCACAACCATTAGACATTATTATAAGCATTAAAAAAAATTCCATTAATGATATTTGTAATCTAATGAGTGCTATTACACTGTTTTTCCATGTGTGTTGGAAAAGATTGTTCAAGTAAACTCAGTTACAAGCAGTAAACAATATGTTAAAATTTTCCGGACAGATTTAAAGGAAAATTGTTCTAAGCAAAGAACTCTCCCCACTTGTTTTTTTCTGCCTTTGAACGGATAGCCACAGAGATCTTGCAAATTGAAAAAGCAGTTCGCTTGATCATTTAATATGCATTTGTGTTTGATACACTTCCAAGTCCATAATTAAACGGCAATGGTTTATTTTTGTTTGTGCCCAATGTACGATGTGCTCTCTCAGGTCTGCTATTTCACTTCCCACCATCATTATTGTCCCTCTCCAACCCACCAGCCAAAATAGTACATATTCTCTCTGTTATTCACTAAAAGCTATAATCCAGTAAACGACTACATCACAAGACAAAAAGAGTAAATCAGAAAGGGAGTGGGACATACCTTTCCTTTGAAAATTTGTTGTATAGTGTCATTAAGGTCACCCCTTAATGCATACGATGAAGATTCCGCAAGTATCATTTTTAACCTTGGGCTTAATACATTTGCAGAGACAAATGTTTTTAATTTGGGACAGCCAACCATTTTCATTGTCATGAGCACTGGAAATTCTACAGCACAGGCCTGAGAGCAGAATTTGGAAAGGTTTGGCAAATCACATAATGTGATGGAATTCAATTGAGGAAACATAATCATGTCAGTTTTCTGTACTTCTCCTCGTGCAATAATTTCTTCTATTAGTTCACATGCAGTGATCTTTATAACCTCTAACTTCACAAGAAGCCCGGCTATTACTGATGGTATCAAACTTTTCAAATTGTTGCACTCATGTACTTCCAGCTGTTTCAGATTTTGAAAGCCCATGATCTGTTGTACGTTCATCTTCCATATATGCATCAACTTAGGTAAAGACATTAAGGTCAATGTTTCCAAGTCATTGAGCACTAAAGAGGTATGGTCTTCCTCAAGGTTAAATACAACTTCCACCAACTCACAGAAACTCAATTCCAGTGTTCGTAGATGTTGATGCCCAATCATAATATTGAATAGACCACAAGACGAAGTTTCTGTTCCATCAGTGACATTGGAGTCCACAAGATTAGGCAATGCACCCTGTGAAAGGCACATACATTATTGAAAGCATCAAGTTGTGAGAATCTAGAAAACATTAAGAGCTTTAATTTATCTAAGATCTGACTTAAAAAGCTATCATATATTAGTTCAACCCGCAAAATATACATACGACTGAGAATGTTGAATGACTTTTGAACAATTGATTTTAAATTCACCACATAAAACCCACATAGAAATTTCTAATGAAGCAAAAATGAGCATCCACAAAAGGTGTTTAAAAATTCCAGCAACAGTTTGGTTCAGTTTTAAACTAAAACCATGAACAGAAAACTTTTCAATTTCTCACACTGAGCCATTTTCTCCAAACCCAATAAAACAAAATAAATTAGCACATTCTCCTAGATTTAGCTATCGAAAAATCAGTAACAATTATTCCCTTGTTCATTTAGCCATAGGTATTTCCTTCTAATAATTAGATATTTTGCTTTAACAGTCTTTATGAATTTCACATACGCATAACAATTAATATTTTTCAATTCTGTTAGTTGTATAAGCATTTTCCATAATAATCAAAAAACATTTAGTATTTCTTGTTCATTTCACTGATTATATATATTCAGTTCCATGTTCCAAACTATATGAGAAGTAAGACTTTGCTGGTCATGTGAGTTTCACAATTTTTTATCCTTCAGCAAGACTACCATTATTACCAAAGAATCCAAATTGACGTTTCCCTTCATTGAAATATACGTCTTCTAAATTAAGTAATAATCTACATTCATTATTCAGCTTTCAGTTGCATAGAATGTCCAGTTCATAAAAGCTAAAGAGATAAGCAGCAAGATACAAACAGTTTTAGGAAGAAAGGGGCTACCTCTTTCACAGAAATACCCTGCTCATATTTTTTTGTTGGATAAAATGTTGAACATCCAAAGCACCTCCCAATAAAATCATCAGAAAAGTGCACCTGAGAAAGATCTGAAGTACTGAGATCAATATTTTGCATTATCGATGAACCCTTTGCTCCATGTTTGACATGATTCTGCATTGGCTTTATTGAGCTTTGGATTGTTGAGCCAAATATCTTCAATTTGGAACATTCAGTTAGGTGCAATATGTTCAAAGATGGCAATTCAAGTATGTAGGGATCAGGGCAGAAACTCTCAAGCTTTGGTAGATTTCGAAGATGAATAGAGTTTACCTTGTGAAATATGACAACACTCATTCCCTCCTCTACTTCTCCCACTTGTCTTGAAACAATACTTTCCATTATTGCACAATCTTCAACATATATCATCTCAAGGTCCACAAGTCGTTTGACAATGAGAGGTGAGAATAAATATTTCAAACTATTGCACCTTTCTACACTGAGCACTTTGAGCCTTTCAAAACCTAGAAATCCTTTAGGAACTTTGCTCCACACATGTGTTAGCTCTGGTAGGAAATACAGTCTCATTTCTTCTAACTTCATGAGCATTTGATTTGTCTCCTTGAGATCCTCGACACGAAGAGTTTCAAGATCAAATAACACCTGCAGCAATTTACAACCATGTACTTCAAGTTTCTCTAGATTTAGAAGCCTTGATATCCACCGTGAAGAATATAATTTACAAGAAATAGGCTCTGATTGGTCTTCTTGGATCTCTTTGACATTGCTCATCTCATAACCTCTCAGTTCCAGACTGCCTGATAGCTTACCCTGTTAAATTCATAAATTAAAAGTGTCTTAATTTTGTATAAAGATATTTCAACCTAAAAATTCTAACTTGCATAACATTCAATAAATGCAGAAGAAAAAAACAATATATGGTTCTTTTTTTTCCTCCCATATTAAGATCTGATTTCAAGAAATCTAGCAACAGTATGCTGTTAAAAAAGAACTGAAGTTTGGTCTGCAAAGCTACAGATAATGATTAATATTTAAAAAAAAATAGCAAGAAAAAAATAGTGCAGTAAACCATTATCGTCAAAGAAGAGATGATTAAGAACCATACTCTGTCATTAAATAGGGAAAAATAAAACTTACAGAAGGTCTCAAGGTTGCCCACTTGGCCGTGCCTTTGCAGAAGCTGATTAGTTTAGGAAGAATAAAAAGCCTCATGTTGGTTAATTTAGGGAATGCAAACACATCTTCATCCTCTTCTTCTAACAAAATTTCCTCCATCTCCACACAGCTTCCTACATACAAGCCCTGGAGTTGCTCCAAACCCCTAGCCATGGATGCCAGAAACACATTTTTTAATTTGCAACAACCAGATACATTAAGAAACTTAAGATTGCCAAAGCATGAGAGCTGAGTGGATTGCCTTCTCAAAGGCTCTTGTACACATGGAGCTAGCACCTCTATTCCTTTTAAAAATGAAGATCCATCACATTGATGAGTACGCAATATCTCCCTTAAATTAACCAATTTAGAGAGATATAATGACTCGAGGGCTGGGAAGGCAGTGTATGGAAACAAGTCTCCATCATCAATAATGCATTCCATATCAGAACAACTATCAAGCATCAGATTCTTCAAGCATGGAAAACCCTCTCCATCTAAACTACAGAGAACATTCTTTAGGTTTGTCAAGTTTAGAGACAGGACTTCAGTTTTTCTCAAAAGCTCATAGATCCCACTCTCCACAATGTCAGTTGCATCAGCTTCAATTTTTAAATTGTTTTGAAATAAATAAAGGCCTTTATCAGAAATTCCAGATCGAATTGATATCTTAAATCTTGTCAACTTGTCAAAAGGCATTTCTTTTGGCAAACACCTAGCATCTGGAATATGAATATCCAAGGCCTTCAAATGAGACAAACACTTTAGTTCAGCAACATTAGCATTGTATCTTTTCTTCTCTAGATGGCTAACACTAACATTATGCTTGTGCTCTTCCTTCACAGATTCCCATCGGTAAAAGCTCTCTCTCATATACAACTCTTCTAGTTGTGATAAGTTAGACAGGACTCCTGGTGGAATTCCTTTGACAAAAGAGCATTCAGTCACATCCAACAGCCTTAAACGTCTCAGTTTCCCTATTTCTGTTGGCAACTCTGAGACTCTAGAACCAACAAGACTGAGAATTTCTAGGTTCTCTAGTGCTCCAATTATGAGGGCATCCTTTATTTCACAATGCTCCAAATGCAATGTTCGGAGCTCCCTCAACACTTCTAAATGTGGTGGTTGTGACAGAATAGACATACCCTGCAAAGCTAGAACTTTGAGTTGCTTCATACCCACCAGCAAATTGTATGGCACATTTTGTAGAGGGTTGCGGCATGAAAGCTGTAAAAGCTGAAGTTTTGGACACCTTGGAGAACCAGCACACTCATTGATCTTTTCAAACACAATTGAACTTGCAGTGTAATGTTCATATGTATCTTCATTTGGCCACTCTTTCACTTGACTATCACATCTTACAAGAAATTTGTATTCGCCTTTTGATGCAATTGATATGGCAACATCACGTACAACATCATGCATTTTAACATACCCTTCCTTATCACTTTCCACCAACAAAAATGATCTTTTTAGCTTGTCAACTATCATTTGGACTCTATTTCTTGCATCACCTATGGAATCAATGCCTTTAAATAACCTTAGCCCCACTCCATATCTGACTAGATATTCAACTGGAATATTGAAATCCTCTGGAAATAAGCTGCAGAGAAGAAAACACGAACTTGCTTCCTCATTTTTTAAATACCGGTAGCTTAATTCAATTCGGGAAAACACGCACTCATGCATTTCTGAAAAGGATGTTATGGTGGATTTCTTAAGTTGTTTAAGTGCATCTTCCCATATGCACCTGTCCTTGTCTCTCAATGCTTTAGCCACAGTTACAATTGCAAGTGGTAAACCTCCACACTCCTTAGCAACTTCATTCGCTATGGGAAGTATATGAGCATTGTCAACTAACTGTCCTGCCATCTCCTGGAAAAGATCCCATGCTTCTATTTCAGATAATACAGAAATTCGAAAATTCATTTGACTTTTCATCTTGTTACACACATCTTCCATTCTTGATGCCACAACAACCTTACAACCATGGTGATCATCCCCGAAAGGGATTCCTATTTCCTCCAAATCGAGCTCTGCCCACACATCATCTAATATGATAAGAATCCTTTGGATTTCTTTAAGCCTATGATATAGCCGCCTTGCCCTCACACTAACACAGCCTTCTTCCAATCCCAAACCAATCCTCTCCGCAATTGCGCCTTGAATCTTCAAAGGTTCTGGAGTTTGGGACACAACTGCCATCACAATTTCGTCAAATAAGTTTTCACTGTCTGCTCCTCTAATGACTTCCTTTACCAAAGTGGTTTTCCCCACACCACCCATTCCGCATACTCCTATCATGTTCATCTTGTCATTCTTTAAGGCCTCCAACACTCTGTTCATTACCAATACTCTCGATGGAAAACCTGATAAACTATCAGTAAATGCAGACCGCAAATTTAAAAGAGCAGGGTATGATGTTTTGTTAAATTTCCCATCTTGTTGGAGCTTTATAACTTGTTGAATCTTCTTCTTGGCTTTCCTACTCAAAGAATAACGGGACTTCAAATCCGGACACCTTCCATTGAAGCAGCTCGGGGTCACCTTTACATCTTCATCCAAAAACTTTCCCAGCTCAACATTGAGCCCGTCCACCTTTTTAAGCCAGGTGTCAACAGCAGGAGCTATAACATCTCCTCTTCTTTTAGCTGCTTGGGAATCTAGTTTCAGACCAGCCTCCTTGTCATGCAGCCTCTCGACCAGTTCTTGAAGATCCTTAATATTCCTGTTGTAGTGAATCAAGTACCCAAATGGTCTTCCAAAGGGGGCGAGAAATGATTCAGCAATTTTTGTGACAATTGAAGCCACAGTTGAAGTAACGAACTCCATATATCGCCTTCTTGGCGTCTCTAACCTACAAAAAAATGAACTGTGTCACTGAGTAGACCCAAAAGGGAACGAGAACAATCATCAATAGCTAGCACAACATCCATCCAAATTTAAGCACCCAGCAAACCACTTTAAAAAAAAAAAATCATCAAATGCCACATAACATGTAAGCTAGTGAATATCGTAAAAGAATAAATTAATAAAATTAAGTAAAAATAAAGAAAGGCAAAATGGGAAAATAACTCACTAGAGCGTAATCGAAGCCTGGTGCAGCATCTGCATCTGCAACTGCAACTGCAAGTGAAAGAATTCTGTTGTTGGAGATGATGATCAAAGTGAAAGGACTTCAAAAAGCCAAAAGCAAGAATTGAACTGCTTAAAATGTAATCATTCCTTCGTTTTTGACTATATCTCCATCCTCTTCTTCCTCGTTGTTTCCAATTTTCGTCATTTTCATTTCACACTTCACCATAACTAGTAATATTTTCTTGTCAAAAAGATACTACAGTGTTCTGGTCATCTTTTCAATATTATATGGGAAAATTATATAAAAAGCCCCAACCTTTGGGTATTTTCAAATAAAATACTATCCAATTTTTTCTTTCAAATCAAACCACAATCTTTAAAACGTTATCAAAAAAAGTATTTCTTAGATAACTATGCCAGTAACAGGAGATGAAACTATTTTTTCTTATCCATGGGGTCCATTTGATGACTATACTAGTAATAGGAAATGAAACCAATATATTTGCTTCCAAATTGATATTTTCTCTCCTCTAATTAAGTGTTTCATTTTGATTAGTAGGTTTTTTAAACAGATAAAAGTATTAATTTGGGGGCAAATGCATTGGTTTCATCTTCTATTACCAGTACAGTCATCCAAATAGGCCCCATGGATCAAAAAAAATAATTTCATTTCCTGTTACTAGTACAGTCATCTAATGAGGGCTTTTTTTATAACATTTTAAAGGTTGTGGTTTGATTTGAAAGAAAAAAATTAGATAGAGTTTTATTTGAAAATACTCCTAAAGGTTGGAATTTTTTATGTAATATCCCTTATTATATATTCCATTAGTTTATTTTTTATTTCATAATTTTTTTTTATAAATGGGTGCTTTTTTTTTACACATGTAAGTACTCATAAAAACACCATTAATTAATTGTTAGTGATAATTTGTTTCTGAAACTTTTAAATTTAAGTCATGCAAGCAATTAACATATGCAAGGTGAAAGGTGAAGAGGATCTCTACAAACCCTCTGATACCTAAGACAGAGAACGTAGAGAGAGAGAGAGCTTAGAGAGATAAAAAGAGTAGACAACTAAAAATTGCATGAATAAGAATGAGGGATGTGGGGACTATATATAGAGATAGTGATGCTTAAACATGAGAGGAATAAGATTCATCATTTGCCTAGGACTTGCTCCTTTTTAGGAGTATCTTTATATCCTCTTGTCTTTTTAATTAGGGACGCTCTTCTTATCTAGATTAGACATTCTTCTCATGCAAGTAATCCATGTCTAGGAAAATAAACCCTTAGTATAATAAGAATATTTATATGAGGTATCAAGAGTCCCCCCTCCCAAAAGTCTTGTTCAGATATTTATATATGACGCATCAAGATCTGGTAAACTAATTATGAATAATGTCATATTACTCGGAATAGGAATTTTTTTGCTGAAAGAAAGACTGCTCATGATTGCTCCTGGTGTTGAAGGGTGAGCTGAGGTGGCCAGCCTCAGTCATAGAAGATGATGATGCTAGGTACCGAGTCTATGAGATTGTCATGTCTGAATACGAGAACATAAAGGTGCCAACTAGACTTAGATGCACATATTTGTTTAATAAAAGATGCTCAGTGTTATGAAATGACTTGAGGAATTAACCCATCAGTATTATAAAAATGACCTAACGGGACTAGCCGTCGTTGGAGTTTTGATGTTCGGTACTATAGAAGCGACCTGAGTTTTTGAACCTTAGTACTATCAAAGTGACTTGAGGGTGCTAGCTTTAGTACTATCAAAATGTCATCAATCTCCAAGCTAACTTGATATGGGAAAAAGAGAGCGTGAGTCTTTTAAGAAGAGAGCGTGAGTCTTTTAAGAAGTGTTCCAGAACGAACGACCTAGATAAGGAAGAATTGATTAAGGGGACCGACTATATATTAAGTGCCCCTGAATCCCTAAATGCCTAGATATGAAGAGATGGATCTTGAGGAGGATGAATCCTCCGAGCATCTAGAATACACAAGTAAGGAACTAGTGTGCTAAGTCGTTATGCTTTCATGAGGATATCTAGAGATGGATGGATATTGACAAAAATGATCTAGACGACTCTTTGATCTCTCATACTTTAGAGGTGGTTTATTTTACCTCGTTGTTCTTTTATTCTTATAAATGATTCGAGTTTAACATATCCTTTTTTTCTAACTAGCTTAGGGACTGTTGCTAATGAAGGATAACTATAACATCCTTAAGAGCTAAAATAGCTTAAAGGAAGAGAAATTAGGCACCATTAAGATTGAGTACGAAAGGAAGCTGAAGAAGGCAGTAGAGGTGCTGGAGCTTTGTTAGACTAAACCTGCTAAAATCCAGCCCTTAGCTGAAGTGAGCCAAAAGAGGGTGTAGACAGTAGGGTTTAGCACACGCCTAAGATTTTCGCAACCGTGACACTATTTGAGCTCAAGGTTCTAAGGAACACATTAACCACTGTCATAAAGACATGACGTGGAGATAAGAAGTCACCACCCAGGGTAATAACTGAGACAAATCAAAATGGTGGTACTCGATTCTCTAAAAGAAAACTAAAGCCACAACAAGGAGATTATGGATATGGAATACTAACTTCTTTTAGTCTCATGTTCATTTAGAATTACTTTATGAATTACTATCTTATCCTTTATTTACATACAATTTCATATAAACCCTTATTTAAATAATTAACTATAGGCAAACTAGTCATGAAAAACAATGCATTCATTAAATTCATAATCCCTAAACTAGTCTAATCTACATTAATTTTAATTAAATGGGCTAAATCTACATATTTTAATTTACAACTGACCCTAAAGACCAATGAGCCTAATTCCTATTTAATTTTAATTAAATGAACCTAAGTCTATTTATTTTAATTATAAAAATGGGTATAAATCTACAAATTATGAAGTATTAAAATTAGTAGACCTAGTTCTATATATTTTAATTCTAAAGTGATTTTAAATCTATAAGTTATGGAATAAGCTTAAATTTAATAGGCTAAGTCTACATTAATTTTAATTAACCTAAGTGGGCCTATATCTAATTAACTAAATGAACCTAAGTTATTTCTAACCTAATTTTCAATTAAGTATGGGCCTAAACATGCATTTTAATTAAAATCTAAACTTAATTAATTAATAACCTATTAAATGAAATGGGCTAATTAAAAGATGGGCAAAAAAGGACTACCAAAACCTAAAATTAATTAAATAAGTTAAAGCCTAACATGGGTCTGGGCTCAAAACAAATAAAAATAAATAAACAAGTTCAACAACAATAAAATAAATATCAAAGAAATCAAATAAACGATCAAACAATCAATTAAATTTATTTCTTTTAAAAAACCTAATTTAGTTAAAATGACCTTAACAAGCAACCTTAATTCTATCCATTTAAATCTAATTCAATTTTAATTCAAAACCCTAATGATTTCTATAACCATTAATTTTAATTAATTACCTAATTAAAATCCTAACTTTACTAACCAATTAATTAAAATAAAACACACAATCACACACACCTAATTTAATTATTCCCACTATTTGGGCTATTACAATGATCTATTGAAAATAATAAGAAAATAAAGATTAATACAACCTTAAATAAAAATACAAAATAAAGCAACCAACAAAAAATAATAAATAAATAAATACCAAAAAACTAAAATTCCACTAATTTCCCTTTATTGGGGCTATTACAAACTACAGTGCATGAAATTAAAGCAAATTAATTACAACCCAATAAAAAGCCGTGAAGAAAATACTGCAGAAAATAATAAATAATAAATAATAAATCCTAAATTCTATGGGGATTTCACAAAACTTAGTCCATGGCATCCGATAGATTCTTCAATACTGTCAAAATCTCACATCACCAACCTCACATCCAGAGCACTATAGAACACTAGTTAAAAATAAAATAAAAAATAAAAAATTAATCAATAATGAATCAATTAAGAAATAAAACAAAGAAATCAAATAAAAAAAAGAAAAAAAAAGTAGAAGATGTTGTGCAAATATTGTTTGAATGTCCTTTAAATTAGGATTGTCACCGTTTTGAGATTGGCTCTGTTGGTTTTTTTCTTGATTCTCTGGACTTTAAAAGCAAAGAATGTATTTTTTATTTATTTGATTCCTGTAGTAGAAGGTTTTTGTTTTTCAATTCACTCCCTTTTTGCAATAGCTAATTAAAGTTTTTTATTCTCTCTGGTTTTTTTTCGCAGCTCTTTTTCTAGGATTTTTTTTTCAGACTCTCTTTTTCATCCCCCTTCACAGACTTTGTCACTCGACTTTTAAAGCCTGGCCTAGCAATCCCAGCTCCTGTGATCACACAAGGAAGTTGCATGATATTGGGAGCAAGATCAAAGTCTGCATTTTATTTTTTAGATTTTCAAAATCAAAATAATAAGATGATGAGCAATAGAGTTTTGGAAAAATCAAAGACTCATACGTAAGGACATATAGTGTCCTGGATCAATAAAAAAAATTAAAAAATGACAACAAAAATTAATTTTCAATGTAAAAATAAATTTTTAGCAAAAATTGGCACTTTGGAATGCCGACCGACATTTGTAATGTTGATTGGCATTGCTTAATACTAACTTGCATTAAGTAATGCCGATCAGCATTACATAATGCTAATCATCGATCGACATTACAGGCATTATGTAATGCCAATCGGCATTACATAATGTCGATCGACATTAAATGTCGACCGGTCACCTTTTTTTAAATTATAAAAAAGGTTTTGGAAGGTTTTTAATTTTTGCAATTAAATCCCTAAAAACCAATTTTGCAATTAAATCTAAAAAAACGTAGCAATTTAGTCCTTTAAATTACGAAACTCAACACTATAGATCAATTCTCGATTATATTTTCATCATAGGGGCTTTTGTCGCACGTGTGCACAATTGCATTCTAAAATTGGGTGCTTACAGTTACCCCCCTTTATTAGTGTTTGTTTGACAAATTGTGGTAAAGCAATAGTAGCACACAATTTTGAAAGAAAGAATTAGGGTACTTCATTGTATCCTAATTGACATATTGGTGTTTAAATTGTTGAGCAATTTTAAGCAAGATGCTATGTTTAATATGTTTCACTATATTTCCTTGGAATGTGTAGTGAAACTTATGCATTTCGCTATATTCCCTATGGGACGTCTAGCGACTTATGATTTGAAAACATACTATAGATCCTGTGGAACGTTTAGCAATAATACCGTAACTATTGTGTAGTGTTTAACAAACTGCACTATATTCCTTTTGAGACATCTAATGACAATGGATTTCATTATATTCACTATGAGATGTTTAACAAATAAATATAATGATTTTTACTATATTCCCTGTGGGGCATTTAGCGATTTATGATGCGAGAAATGTGCTATAGTTCCTGTGGAACATCCAGCAATAATACCATATCTACTGTGTAGTGTCTGGCAAATTGCATTATATTCCCTTTGGGACGTCTAGTGACAATGAATTTCATTATAGTTTTTGTAAGATGTTTAATGAAATAAATATAACGATTCTTGCTATATTTCCTGTAGGACTTTTAATGATTTATGATTCGAGAAATGTGCTATAGTTCCTATGGAACGTCTAGCAATAATACCATAATTACTGTATAGCGTTTGATAGATCAAAAGATTTAAAAATGCATGTTATAACTACTTTGTAGCATTTAACAAAATAGATTTAAAAACGTTGACAAAAATGATAATGCATGTAAAATGCAAAAATTGAATTCTGTAATAATATTCTGTACTTGATAGAGGATCTAGAATTTTAATATAGACCCAATTAATAATAATTCTTTAATTGATGACATGAGTTAAATGAATTAATTAGGAATTAAATCCTAATCAAAATGCAATTATGGATGAAATTGCAAAGAAAAACTTGATTTTGAATGCATGCATAGTCAAAGGACTAAAATGGATATTTTCCATTTACAAGAAGTTTCCCCCCTTATTTTTTAATGTTATTCTTTCATTTCCCTCTCCATTTCTTCTTCTTCTTCTTTTTTCTTGGATTTTCTTCTTTTGGTTTCTTACTCCTCTGAAGTTTGATTCATGATCCGTCAGATTCTATGGCTGACCCACAACACAGGCTACATAGAGGAGTAGAAATTCTAACTGATCCAGCCATTGTGCCCCTCTGTTTTCCTCAGAATAACTTTGGACTTCGAGAGGGTTCTACTATGCTTCCTTTGACTCATCTTCACCTTCATATGTGCACAGATATGGGCAATAAGGTAACACTTCCTCATTTCTGTTTATTTCTGCAAAAATTTATTCATACAAATAGTAATCAGATTTAGTTTCAAAATGCAAACTAGTGTGTATATTGTTGAAATTAGATTAAAAATCACTCAAAAAATGCATGAAAAATTTAAATTTAACCTGGGAACACAAAATTTTAGTTGAATGGATGACCGAAAGGTCTGAAAATCGAGTCAAAAGTCTAGAAGTCAATCAATATTGTGCAATGCCAATTGACATTTTTACAATGTCAGTAGGCATTGTGGAATGCCGATCGGCATTCTACTTTGTCGATCTATAAAAAAATAATTTTTTTAACCATTTAATTAATTATTGTTATTTCTATCCTCGAAATTCTTCCAGCGACCGATGAAATTCACGGGTTGTTTTCACATAGCTTATGAATTATTTCACGGGCTGTTGGAGAATGTGGCACAACTGGTATGGGCCTCCGGGTTTAGACGATTTATTGCTGGGCTTCCGACAGGTCGAGGGAGGTCCAATTACCATTTTTTATTCGTGCTGATTCCATACTGCCCACACATTCCATACTCGTGTAGGCAAGTTGAGTGTTTCGCCTATAAGTTTTTCTATGATCACCGAGATTACCTTCGAAGAGACTCCCATTTCCTTCGACATCAGCTATTGCAATCTCCCTGAGCATACACGGAGTTAGTATGTGCGAGATTTGATTGGGTTCACTCTAACATGGAAAAATTGGAAGAATTTTCTTCTTTCATTATTAATCGAGGGATTCAGATATCTTCCTACCACCACTCCTCATCATATTGCTTATAAGTCGAGGTGTCTCCTTCTAATATTGCTTAATATAACTCTTTCTGCGAGACTGGTCACGAGGTCAACATTGCTTTACTCGGCCCCCTTTATGACTTAAATCGAGTTGCTACTCTTGATTGAGGATCTGCTACGTTAGCCTATCTTTACTACATACTGGATATCGTTTGTAGAGGCACTGTCATGATGTGTGGCTTTTGGCACATCCTGCATGTACGTTCTTTTTCTTCTCCCTTTTTTTCATTGATTTATTTTTTATTTTTTCAGATTTGGAGTATAGAGATTGGGCTGATTCGGGGTTTTGATGCTATTAGCTCCAATAGAGGTCTCTCTCTAATGCAGAGATGGGGTTCTTCCCATCTATCTAGCATCAAGAACACTCTACAGGCTTACTATGATCAGTTGAACACTATCGAGTGGCACCTGGTTGGAAAACATAATCATTAGTATTTCATGATTTAATGCAAGTTAAACTTAATAACATGATTTTGTAGATTAAATCTAATTGGCTGAAGGGAGTGAATGACATCCAGAGGTATGATTTCATGGTTGCTATAGTACGACTTGAGTACATAAGGATTCTGCTCCTTGGTTATGGATACAAGATATGGTATTTGGAAAAGTGAGTGTATCAGTGGCATTCTGGACCTTCCCAACATTGTATTCCCTATGATGTTCCTCTCTCGATGTTATACAGTTATCATCTAAGGGGTTTAGAATTAAGGAAGGCGTTACAAGGATATGACGCCATGATTTTCTTAAGCATTTGACTGTTTTTGTAGTACTATTAATTTTTGGATTCTACACTGTTTAAAGTACTATTATGTATCACTTGAACTAGTAGCTACTTTTGGGTAAACTTCTTCCATTAAAATCCTTTTAACAATGGGTAATGATCTTTTAGATTCCATCACCTTATCTTATCCATATTCTTTAAGCACATAGAATCCTTTATTGTTTTCTTTCTCTTTTATTTTGCCTTAATTTTTGCCTAAGTCTCTTTTTTGGGTTTTCAACTCAATGGGCTCTCCTTTTTTTTTTTGGATAAGGTCAGGGGCTTATAGCCTCGCAGAACCCTTGAGCACAATACATCCTTGAATGCTGATAAAGCTACTGATGATAACTACAAAACTTGGGTCATGATACAAGCTACAGAGCCACCCAAATTTTTTAGATACAAGAGGATTAAAGCTTATCATGATGAATCTCAGAAGAAGAAGAAACAAAGGTACCACTAAAGCAAAATGGTCTTATAGAACTGATTTTAAGCTTTTATGTTATGTTTTCCTTTCTAGTACTTATGCATTATAAAAAATATAGAACATGCAATGTTATAACAAAATTCAATTTCAATAAGATTCATTAATTAGGGCCAAAAAGAGTACATTTACTACATCACATAACATAACTCTTATTATCAACTAGTCATTTCAGATTTTCTAGCTGAATATTTTTCGTCCACATTTCATTTCCTTAACTTTTACTTGACTAGCCCTTTACAGGTTTTGTAATCAGTGGGACCCCTTTTTTTTATTTATTCCTAAATTTTTTCTGCCAGCCCTTTTCAAATTTTTTGAATAATAAGAATGTCCTAATTTTTGCCTGACTAGCCTTTTCAGGTTTTCTAGTTAGTGGACTTTATTTTCTTTATACTATTTTTATTCATTTTTTACAGGTAGTATTTCTTGAGGTGATCCAGATTAACAAGCTCTATGAACTCGTTCCCTTCAAGATAAAATATATTGAAAGCTCCTTTTGGCAGAACTAACTTGACTAAGTATGGTCCTTCCTAATTTGGTCTGAATTTCCCTCTTGGATCGAATGCCATAGCTCTAGATTGTTTTAACATCATATCCCTAGCTCTTATTTTCCTTTGCCTTACTTTCTTATTGGATGAAATAAAGCATCCATCCTTTTCTCATCTAGAGATACCAGATGATCATATCTCTTTTGTGCCCATTCACCCTTATGTGTTTTGGCGTCCATAACCACTCTTAGAGACTTGATATTAGTTTCTATAGGCAAAACTACTTCATAGCTATATAGCAAAGAGAACAGAGTTTGGCATGTGGCAATTTTGACTATAGTTCTGTATTCCCACAAGGCAAAGGGAAGGTACTTAAACTAGTCTTTGTAAGTGTGGACCATTGTAGAGAGTATTTTCTTAATATTCTTATTTGTTGCTTCTACTGCTCCATTAGCTTGAGGTTAATACAGTGAAGACTTATGATGCTCAATCATATATTTTTGCAATAACTCTACCGTCTCTGCTTGAAACTGAACCCCATTATCTGTCACAACATGATGTGGAACCCCATACATGCAAATAAGATTCTTCTCAATAAACTGGCCATCTGCTTTGCCTTTAGAGTATTAAAAGATTTAGCCTCTATCCATCTAGAGAAGTAATCAATTGTCACAACTATATACTTACATCCATTTGATGCTATTAGCCTTATTTCTCTTATGATAGCAATCCCTCATGTTGCAAAAGGCCAAGGAGATGATAAACTATTTAGCACTATTGGAGGAAGGTGGTTCAGATTCCCATAGATCTAACATTGATGGCATTGCCTTACTATCTTAATGCAATCTCTTTCCATGCTCATCTAGTAGTACCCTTGTCTAATTATCTTGTTCATTAGGATTATTCCATTTATGTGAGAACCGCAAGCTCCTACGTGAATTTCCTTCATCACCTCCTTTGCTTCATCTTTCTTGAGACATTTGAGTTGTATCCCATTCAACATTCTCTTATACAACACCCCATCATGACTTGCAAAATTATGTGCAAGAACACGCAGGGCATATCTTTCTTTTGAAGTGGCTTTATTTGGATATTTTCCTTCCTCAATAAACCTTTGAACATTATAAAATCATGGCTTCTCTTCAGGCCCTACTTGAATTCCTATAATTTGCTCACCCCCATAGTATGGAGCTCTTGATTTCATGATCACTAACGGCTTCATAGTCAATCCAGTTGCACTATCCCATATTGAAGAGAGCATTGCTAGAGCATCTATTATTTGATTATCATCTCTTGATAGATGGATAAAAAGACATTTGGTGAAGTTCTTTATTAAAGTCCTCAAATAGCATATGTATGGTTTCAGCTTTTCCTCCTTTACTTCCCATTCTTCGTTAGCCTAACTAATAACCAACATCGAATCCCCATATACTAATAACTCCTTTGCTCCAATTGCCATTAATGCCTCCACTCAATGAATGCATGCCTCATGCTCAGCCATATTATTAGTTACTTTGAAATCTAGTTTCTTGGACATTGGTATGGTTTCTCCTTCTAGCGTGACAAGGATCACTCCTAATCCAGCTCCTTTGTTATTTATAGCCCCATCAAAATAGAGCTTCCATTCCTGATGCTCTATAATTGCTAGATTCTCATATGGAAATTCCAAGTTCCACAGTTCATCACCTTCTACTGTATTTTATGCTAGGAATTCTGCTACTGCCCTTCCTTTGATAACCTTTGTGGTAATATACTCTATATCAAATTTAGTTAAGAGTACGAACCATCGAGACATCCTTCCAGTCCAAAAAGTTGTCTGTAGTAAGTATCTTAAAGGTTCTATTTTGAAATGCCTTAATTTTCTTGTTGCCCAGATCATTATCAAACACATATTTTCCACTAAATCATACTTTTATTTATATGGCAAGAACTTTTTGTTGAGGTAATACACTACGTGCTCTATCCCATCCAGTCCTTCTTGAGCTAACATTGCCCCTATTGCCTTTTCCTCTAGAGCCAAATATAGGATTAATAGTTTACCTTACCTCGGTGGTCTCAGTATAAGTGGATTGGTAAGATATTATTTTATCTTATTAAAGGCCTTTTGACAATCACCATTCCACTCTACAGGTTGATCTTTTCTCAATAGCTTGAAGATTGGATCATAAATATTAGTAAGCTTTGTAATGAACCTGCTAATATATTATAACCTGCCAATAAACCCTCTCACTTCTTTTTATGTCTTTGGTGCTGGCATTTCCTAAATAGCTTTCACTTTATTCTAATCTACTTCAATTCCTCTGCTACTAACTATATGCCCCAGCAACTTCCCTAAAGTAACTCCAAAAATGCATTTCTTCGGGCTAAGTCTTAGATTATACCTCTCAATATGTGTTAAGAACTTCTCCAGTGCTTCAAAGTGTCCATCTCTTATTTTAGACTTGACCTTCATGTCATCTATATAAACCTCAACTTCCTTATGCATCATATCGTGGAAGAGAGCGATAGCTGCCCTTTAGTATGTTACGCCTGCATTTTTCAACCCAAAAGGCATAACCTTTTAACAATAAGTCCCCCATTCCGTAATGAAAGTTGTCTTGATCTTATCCATAACTACCATAATTATTTGATTATACCCAAAGAACCTATCCATGAAAGAATACATTACACTTGATGCCACACTATGCACTATGACATCGATGTGGGGTAAAAGAAAGTCATCTTTTAGACATGCTTTATTTGAATATTTAAAATCGACACACATATACACCTTACCATCTTTCTTGGGTACTGGGATTATATTTGCTAGCCATTAGGGGTAATCTACTACTTCCAAGAAGTTAGCCTGAATTTCTTTAGCAATTTCCTCTCTTATTTTCTCAGTCCACTTTGGTCTTAGCCTACGTAATTTCTATTTAATTGGTTTTATTTCTTGATGAGTTTTAATATGATGCTCTATAATTTCCCTGTCTAAACCTGGCATATCTTCATAAGTCCAAGCAAATACTACCTTCCTTTTGGTAATATTCTCTCAAAATTTTCCCTCTCTTCAGGAGTTACATAATGTGATATAAAAATATTCTTTGGATTATCATTCATGCCTATGTTAAATGAGTCAAATTGAATTAAATTAATGTCAAACATGAATGAATGATCAAAATTATAATGCACAGAACTATCGGGATGCACATTACACAAGTAAGCAAAACCAGCATTCATATCATTGACCATGGAAAAAATATAGTTTTTGTCCTCATAAAGACTAGATGTTATTACATCAGTTTCCTCATAAAAATATTAGTAAAGCTATTACTATTATAGTAGCTAAATCCTGGGGTTGTTCCTCTTTAGGTGGCAGACACAGCAGCTCCTCAACAACATTATCATCTATCTTCTTAGTTACCTGCTTTATTACTTCCTTTTTGTTATCCTCTACTAGGTTCTCCACAATCTACTCCTTAAAGATTTCAAATCCAAGAACATCTTTGCCAGTAACATTGATAGATTCCCTAGCACCCAGATGGTACTTGCCTCCCCTTGGCTTGATAAAATTCTCAATCATCAGCTCGATTCTCCCTAAGGTCTTATTTATCTTGGCCTCTCCCTTCTTCCTTCCTCTTTTACTACTAAGTTCTATCTCAGCGCACCCTAACCCCTCGGTATCACTCTAACTCTTGAACTTTGGTGGCCTAGGGCTTCCCTACTCATTCTTTCCTAATCCTTGTCCAGGTTGATAATTTATGCTCTTTATCATCTTCATAACCCTTGGGTCCATTTCAGTCCCAGTCAAATATCGCAGCAACTTGGAAACTAGGAGGAACACACAATGCTTCTATTTTTCTAATTTGGTAGCCATAGCTGCATCGGTTCCTGCTTTTATAGTCACTGCATCTCCTTTATGAGGGATTTTTATCTTTTGGTGCATAGTTGGGGGTACTCCTCCTAGAGCATAGAACCATGGCCTTCCTAACAATAAGGCATTGGTGATAGGGATATCTAGCATAGTAAACTCAATCGTGGATTCCAGAGGTCCTGTTTTAACCAGAGCTTGGAATGTCCCTTTCATATTCCTAGTGCTATCATCATAGGCTTTGATTATCAGGTTTGAACCTATTAAGTCATCGACTTTCAAACCCAAATTAATTAGGATCTTTATCGGACACACATTAATAACAGAACCATCATCAACCATTGTACAGTTGGTTCACTTCCCCTTTACTTTAGCTGGAATAAATAATGCTTTATTATGATTTCTTCCTTCCAAAGGCAAATCATCATTTGAGAATGTTATCAGCCCATTTTTCTTTTCTGTAACCTTTGCCACTATAGCCTTAGGTGTAGCTGTTGTTTCAATATTCATACTTGACAGAGCTTTAACAAGAGCTCTTTTATGACTACATGAATGCATCAGTAGTTCCCAAATGCTAACATTTTCCTTAGCCTTTTTAGTTGTTCTAAAATCAGGTCTTCTTTTTCTCCTCCTATTTTTGCATCCTCTACTTCTTCTCTTTCTATGACTCTCTCAATTTTCTTTTTTGTTGCTTTATAATTCCTCCCACTTATAATGACATGATTCATATTGGGGTTATCGCTCCATACATTAATACCAGCAGGACTTTCCTCGTCAAAGTTATACCAGATGTCTACAACCCCAATAATCTAGTCCCTATTTCCATTTTTCCACACTTCCACTATGCACGTTTCTTTTCCCTCTATGTTAAACTTTTTTAGATGCTCACTTAATAGCTCTTTGATCCCTTGTTCAAGAGTTAAGGACCCTTTACTCTCCTCTTCAAACTCATCACCCCATCCTATAGGCATAGCCTCCTCAAAGGGTATGTCACCAAAAACTAGTTTTGAATAGAATACTTTGTAATTGAATTTGCTTGAGGGCTACCCTAGCAAATCCTCAACTCCTCTTCATGGTTGTTCTAGAGTTTTGGATTCTTTTTCTTCTTTTGTTGGCTTGTTATCAAGCTCATCACCCTATCTTGAGGGCACAATTGATTCAAAAGCAATATCAACAGAGGGTGGCTTGGAGTAGAACACTTTGTAATTGAATTTTCTTGAGGGTTGTCCTAGCAAATCCTCAACTCCACTAGAGGCATAAGGAGATTCCTTACTATTTGTAGGGTTTAGGTTTTCAAAAAAGTATAGTACTTTCTCCTCACTAACTCCCGAGTTGATCATCATGGTGGTTGGTGGCGGGACATTTTGATAGTTTGGGAAAGCATTATTTTCAATTTTTGGGTTAGGATTGGATTTTTTAGGGTCTATGATTTTACTAGAGTTTATTAGATTTTGGATTTAGTGTTTAAGGAAGACATGAGTATCTATGGAATGACCAGCTACTTAGTGAAACTTACAATAGTTATTAGGGTCATGTCCTAGGACCTTTGGGTTAGGTGGTTTGGAAAAGGTAAGGGTCGGAGTAGGTCTTTCTAGATTAATCGGTCTAGGACTTCTGAGAGTGGTTGATTGAAGTTGGAGAATCTCTTAGGTAGTTGAATTGCATGCACCCCCACAACTCAGCTAATGATTCTTTATTTTGTGCCCCCAATTAAGTAATTTTGGGTTCCAGTGCCTCTAGAGCTTTTCTTTTTTTCATTCTCAGTCTCTTCAGCTTGTAGACCGTCATTATACATGTCTATGAATGTTTTAGGGTTCATCATCTGTAATCTCTCAGCTAGATTAGGTGATACATTGCAGACTATCATCCTAACCTGATGTTTCTCAGCCAGCTTATTCTTTATCAGTCCTGCTTTATTCATAAACCTAGTAAGAAAATCAGAGAAGGATTTATTTGATTTATGCTTTGTCAATTCTAAATCTCTGATGGACACTTCCAATCTAGTGTTATAATCATACTGCTTTAAAAAAGGAGTACATAATTCTTTCTAATCAGCCCCAACAAATTTTTCCAGCCCATGATACCAGTTTATAGTCATCCCCTCTAAAGACAACACAAACAACCTAGTGATTACTACTCATGGGGCTTTAATAATGCTCATAGTGGTTGTGTACTGACTGAGATGAATCCTTGGGTATCCTCTTCCATCAAATTTCTGCAGTTATAGCATTTTGAACTTATCAGGTAGCCTATCATCTTTCATTTGTAGCATGTCATCGAAGTCAAATAAATATCCCATGCCTTGTCCCTTAATTAGCTCCTCCATCTTAGACATTTATGGGTTAGCACTCGCATCTGCTTAGACTTATGGTCTTACACCAATTCGAGTGACTTTTTCTTCACTTTCTCTACTATGTAGTTCTCAACATCGTCTAGCTCCACATCAACAACAGGCAGATTTCTAACAATAGGTTGCCCCTTAACATTATTAGTAATAGGTGGAGCATTTGTAGTAAGTGGGATAGCTACAACAGTAGGTGGTTGCTCAATTATAGGTGGTGGTATGATAGCAGCAGCATGTTGCATCACTCCAGATAATACTTGTCTTAGGTCATCTTGCATCATAGCCCTCATGTCATCCATCAAAGCTCCCTTGATATCTTCTAAGGTCCAATTCCCTCCTTCTTATTATTCCATCTCCATAGGTTCAAGTGTAGTTGGTTTAACTTCTAGGTAAAGTAGATTGATAGGACTCTTCTTTAGTCTGTGCAGGTTCTCTTCTGCTATGGCTTTAGGACTTAAATCTGTCCTTCTTAGCCTGCCACCTTTCCATCCCCAAATACAAAAAGACTTAAGTGAATCTATGATGGTTGCAAAACAAAGTGTTAGTGCGATGGATGAAATGCATATATGCATGTATGCATGATGCACGTGCTATGCAATAAGTAGCAAATAGCAAGTATTAATCAAGTGTACAACATTCATCCTTCCAACCTTATTCCTCCCACACATGTATTCAATGGTGAGTCTCTTTTCCTATGATTTTTGGTCTTGGCCCTAATATCAACATGAGATATCAAGAATCGACGCGCATGCCAAATCTCTTAAAGTGATAAAGCATAGAAACAATATGTCTAGGTATAAAAGATTAGTCCAATCTTTAATAACCAAAATGGGCTTTTAAAGTATGGGTTTGGGCTTTTATAGATAGAAATACCTTATGTCAACATTCACAAGCAATTTGGGTAATGTTAGGGGAAGTTATTAAGCCATTATATGTGGTTAGGGTCTGGTGAAAGGTTAATGTTCCCGTATCAAGATGCCCTCCTTTAAAACTTGAGTTATGGACCAAGGTCAGATAGGCATAGCATCCTTTACAAACTCGAGAGAAGATTACCCCCCTTTAAGACTTGGGTTACAGACTCTGGTTAGACAAGCCCGATAATCTCTCTTAAACCAAGTTAAGGCTAAGAGTGATAGTTAGCTAATTTATAAATCCATGAAGCTAGTGGAATCATAGAATCATAAACCAACACCATCAGTTAATAGGAACATGCAGAATGAATGCAAGAATAAAATAATAAAATAATTCTAAAGAACACAAGTATAATCAATATCTCTTATCCTCAGTGGAGTCGCCATTATAGACGGCGGGGTTTAACGCGCATCCAAGATTTTAGCAACTGCGACACTGTTCGGGCTCAGGGCCTTAGGGAACACACTAATCATTGTCATAAAGACATGGTGTGGAGATGAGGAGTCATCTCCTAAGGTAATAACTGGGACAAATCATTTTGGTGGTATTTGATTCCCTAAAAGAAAGCTATTACCACAACCAGGAGATTCTGGGAACATAATACTAACTTCTTTCAGTCTTGTGTTCATTTAGATTTATTTTATGAATTACTATCTTTTTCTCAAATTACATGCAATTTTATTTAAACCCTAATAAACATCCATTTAACCCAAAGGCAACAAGTCATAAAATCACATTTAAAAATGCATACAAAAGGTAGTGTCCCTATGTCTAAACTAGATTTTATTAATTAAAGTTAGCCAATTCTACATATTTTATTTATAAATAAATGGACTAAAGAGGGGCCAACATTTTAATTGAATTAATGATCCTAAATCTACTTCTTTTAATTAACTAAGAAAATGGGCCCATTGTCTATTAATTTTTTAAGAAGAAATTACATTATTAAGTGGGCTTAAGTCTAACTTAATTTTAACTCAAACAAAAAGTGGAGCCTAAGTTTTATTTATTTTAAAAGAAATGAAATTAAAAAGCTGAGTTAAATCTAAATTAATTTTAATTAACTAGAAATGGGCCTAAGGTCCAATTAATTTCAAAAAAGAAATAAAATAGATTAATGGGCTAAAGTTTAAGTTAATTTTATTAATTAAAAGTGGGTCTAAATCTAATTTAACCTAACTGGGCCTAAATTAATTTTAAATTAACTAAAATTTAAAACCCAAAATCCATTTTTAAGCTTATTTATTAAATGAGTTTGATCCTAACATGGGCTCAGGGCCCAAAGAGAATAAAAGCATAAAAACAAGCTCAATCTAATAAACAAACTAAAAAAAATAAATCAAAATAAGAACTTTAAGAAACCCTAATTCAATTTCATACAACCCTAAAATTAGTCTACTACCATCAATAATTTTAATTGAATTTTACCAAATTAAGCCTAGATTACTAATCAATTTTTAGTGCAGAGAATTAAAATTTCACTAATTTCCCTCTATTGGGGCTATTACAAACTACAGTGTAGGAAATTAAAGCAAATTAATTACAACCCAATAAAAGCCATGAAGAAAATACTGTAAAAGATAATAAATAATAAATTCTAACATTCTCTAGGGATTTCACAAAACTCAGTCCATGGCATCTCATGGATTCTTCAATATTGCCAAAATCTCACATCACCAACCTCACATCCAGAGCACCATAGAACACCAATTAAAAACAAAATAAAAAAAATAAAAACTTAATCAGTAACGAATCAATCAAGAAATAAAACAAAGAAATCAAATCAAAATAAAAGAAAAAAAAGAAAAAAATAGTAGAAGATGTTGTGGAAATGTTGTTTCAATGCCTCTCAGTTTGGGATTGTCACCATTTTGAGATTGACTCTGTTGTTTTTTCTTAATTCTCTAGACTTTAAAAGCAAAGAACGTATTTTTTGTTGATTTGAAACTTGCAATAGAAGGTGTATATTTGTCAATTCACTCCCTTTTTGTTGTAGTTAATTAGGATTTTTTATTCTTTCTGAGTTTTTTCGCAGCTCTTTTTCTAGGGTTTTCTTTTCAGACTCTCTTTTTCATCCCCCTTCATAGACTCTATCTCTCGGCTTTTAAAGCCTGGCTTAGCAACCCTAGCTCCTGTGATCACGCAGGGATGTTACGCGATATTGAGAGCGAGATAAGGAGTCTCTCAAGAGTTTGCATTTTATTTTTTGACTTTTCAAAATCAAGATAATAAGATGATGAGTGATAGAGTTTTTAAAAAATCAAAGACTCACATGCAAGGACAAGTGGTGTCCTGGACCAATAAAAAAATTAAAAAATGATGAAAAAAATTAATTTTTAGGGAAAATTGACACCCTAGAATGCCGACCGACATTCATAATGCCGATTGGCATTACACAATGCCAATTGGCATTTCGATCACACTTTTTTTAAATTACAAAAAAGTCCTTAGTAGTTTCTAATTTTTATAATTAAATCCCTAAAAAACCAATTTTATAATTAAATCCATAAAAATGTAGCAATTTAGCCCTTTAAATTGTGAAACTCAACACCAGAGATCAATTCTCTATTAGATTTTCATCATAGGGGCTTTCGTCGCACACGTGCACAATTGCATCCCGAAATTAGGTGCTTACACCGATCATCATTTTTTTTAAGATAAAAATAATGATAAATAAAATTAAGGGTTTATAAAAGAAGGTAATTTTGTCATGTTCTGAATTTTATTTAGAAACCACTGAAGTTCTCGGGTTGCTTTCACTTGGCTCGAGAATTATTTCATGATTTATCTAGAGAGGTAGTATAACACATTTGGCATCTAGCTTTCTATGCTTCATTACTGCTCTACCGACTGCTCGAGGTAGGTTAGACTACTATTCATTTTTTCTTCTTATCGAGAGGTGGATGGATACCACTCACACCTTTCACACACGAGTGGGTGAGCTGCCATCACTAGGATTACCTTTGGCGATGCCCCAGTTCTATTTCATATCCACTACTGCACCCTTCCAGAGCATGCTAGTATTCATTATGTTTGTGACTTACTCGGGTTCATTCCGATATGAAAAAATCAGAAAAATGTGCTCCTTTCTTCTCTTATTTAGGGTTTTCAGAGGTTACCCACTACCAAGCCTCGTCAGATTCTTCAAAAAGCGAGATGTTTCTTATTGATACTACTAGGCACCACCCTCTTCTACGAGACTAGTCATGAGGTTACCATTGCTCTTTTTAGTCCACTTTAAAACCTTTTTAGAGTCGCTACTTTTGATTGGGGATCTGCAGCTCTTGCCTATCTTTACTATAGACTGGATACTGTCTATAAAGGTATTATGATGATGTGCAGCTTCTGGCATATCTTGCATGTATATCTTCTATCCCTTTTAACTTTTCTTATTTATAACCCCTTCTTTTCATTTTAACTATTTCTCTTCTTTTCAGATATGGGGCATTGAAATTAGGGTGATCCAAGGTTTCAGCATTATTAGCTTTGACAGGAGTCTACCTTTGATGCAGAGATGGGGTTCTTCTCGTTTAGCTAGCATCAAACATGATTTGCATACTTATTAGGACTAATTGAACTGCTTAAAGTGGGACCTAGTAAGATAAATTTAATTATTTAATATTTCACCAATTGTAAAGTTAAATAAATTTTAATTGAATTAATTTGCAAGTTAGATCATATTGGCTAGTTGGCACTAATGACATTCAGTGATATGATTTCATGAAAGTGATTGTGAGGCTTAAGACCATGAGGATTTTACTTCTTGGTTATAGTTGCCAGATATAATATCTTGGTGAATGTGTCTATCATTGGCATATGGGACCTTTTAGTAGGTGTGTTCCTTCTTCTATTCCCTCTTTGATGTTATGGAGCTACAACATGACTAGTCTTGAGCTTAGAGCATCTCTTGAGGGATATGACACTTTGACTCTACTCGAGCATTGTCGTCACTATCAGGAGTATATTCGAGAGAATCTCTTAGAGCAAGTTCCTATAGAGCTCACTGTGATATGCTTTCAATCACCATTCCTCATTATCACCATTTTACTTTATCACTATAGATGACATTTGCTTTTCTATATAGGTTGAAGAAGCTACTAATGTTGCTATGGAGGAGGAGACTAAGGATGACACTGAGAGGATTGAGCAGGAGTTTGAGCATACTTAGCCTAGTGGAGCTGCTCGAGGTAATACTTCCTCGAGTACCATTATGGGCAATGTTCCACCACTTGATAGATCTATGTAATACTGGGCTCATATGGTACAGACTCCTGTTAAGCAGCACATGTATTTTGATGTAGCTCATATTCCTAGCTTCTCTCCTCCTGATGCTTCACATGTAAGTGCAATTTGTATTTCCAATCCTATACAAACTAACACTCATTGTTGAATTAGTATACATTATTTTATAGGTCCCTCAGACATAGGCAAAGTATTTGTATGGACTTGCCTCATCCTAGAGATTATTTACTATACAGATCACTGATAGTTGAAGGGTTAGTATTTATAACAAGTATGCAAGTGTATGCATGTTATGTATGATATGCAAGATTTTAACTATTCTTGATGCAACATAGTTATGCTGGGAATCTGGAGCATAAGAACGAGAGGCTTTGCCAATAGTTTGCTTGTCTTAGTTTTAATGATCCTAGTGCTAGGACTTCTATGCCTCTAGATTGGAGTGACGATCTAGCTAGAGGGTGGAGTCCTTTGCCAGACACTAGAGCTCAGGATGAGTGATCTTTTTATTTTCAGGACTTTTGCTTAAATAACTGTACTTTGAATGTTTCAGAACTATTTTGCCTCTTATAAATGGATTATGGACTTTTCATTTTGGATCAAGCCCTAAATTTTTTTTTTATTGAAAATCTGGGAAATCCAATCAGTATTATAGATTTTCGATTAGATTTCTAGAATTTTGATCGAAATTTTAGATTTTTGAACAGATTTTTAGAATTCCGATTGGAATTCTGAATTTTTTTATCAGAAATTCAACTCTAATTCTTTGACCTTATCCATTATGAATACTGATTTGAATTTGATCCATAAACATTGAGTGAAGAAAATCCTAATCCTATCTATATTAGCCTTTGCGCCTATATAAAGGGCTTGCAAAAGGGTTGTCTCCCATCCCTCTCTTTTATTTATTTTCATAATGACACAAACCACCCTTAATTTGATGAAGAAGTTTTTCAAAAAACTTAATGGAGAAAATTGGAATAGGCTGCTACCCTTTCATGTTAAATCCTTGAAATCCTTTCAACATTTAAAAATAGACCACAGTTTTCTTCATGCTACTACCACCTTTTGGGATGTTAAGGACCACATATTTGGGTTCAATGGACAAGAGTTGTGTCCATTAATAGAAGAGTTTACTACTATTCTTGGTTATTCTTTAGACTCAACTATTGTGATTGCTCTCCCTAACCTTGAGATGCAGTTTCCTAGTAGACTAATGGCCTTCCTTGATATGCCCCCAACCGATATCTACATGTATGCATATAACCCTATGACTATCAATCTTTCCTCTCTCATTACTTCTTATGGTACAAGGGACAAGAACAATGTTGCTTAGATTAGAACTGTCTTTTTTTGCTCATATGCCCAATTTCTGTTAGTGCCTCCTCATGAAGATGCTAACACAAGGATTGTCAATATCCTAGAATAAGTGGAAGCTAGAGCTACTTATGTGCCTGTCATACTTGCTGAAACTATCATTGGATTAGATAATTTCAAGATTTAGAATCGATTCTTAGGTAGTTTGCTTCTCCTTCAGGTACGTAAACCCTTTTTTTTTGCCTAAGCTACCTTTTGGGTTTATGACTTAGCATTTTTTTTAGATTTGGTTATAGGAGAAATTGAGTCTGCTTAATGCTCCCACCAGTGTTTTGACTTATCAACCTCATCAACTATAGTCTCACCCATTAAAGATAAAGGACAAGCGTACTATACATTAATGGATTGATTGGATGAAAGGCATTATTGATATTAAGATTACATGGGTCTATCCTTGGTGGAGGTTGAAGTTTGTAACCATCAACCTATATGACCACTGTGTTCTTGTTCCTGGGTAGTGTTTTTTGACCTTGTTTTCCCCTTCATGCCTTTATCATCAGTATGGTCGCTCACAATTCATTATGACTATTATATCTAATTTTGAAGGCTTCCTTTTGAGACAAGATTTTTTGGACAAAGTGAAGAACTTGTGGCCTCGCAAAGCATTAGAGCAGAACATGCACTTGAATGTTGATATAACTACTAATGACAACTACAAGGCTTGGGTTATAATGCAAGCTACATAACCATTAGGATTTTCTAAGTACAAAAGGACTCAAGTATTACTAGATGAGCCATAAAAGAAGAAATAAAAACAAAAATAGTAATCTCATAAGTTTGATTTTCTAGACTCTCATGTTTTGTTTTTCTTTAAGTTTTAATGCTTTATAATAAAGATATAATATGCAATATTCAAACAAAAATTCCAATTTAATTTGATTAATTAATTAGGTCCAAAATGAGTACATTTATTATATCACATAACATAACTCTTATTATCAGCTAGTTCTTTCAGATTTTCTAACTAAACATTTTTCTCTCACTTTCATTTCCCTAATTTCTGCTTGACCAACCCTTTGTGAGTTTTCTTATTAGTGGGATCACCTTTTTTATTTTATTCCCTAATTTTTGTCGGCCAGCCCTTTACGGGTTTTTTGAATAGTGGGAATTTCCTAATTTTTGCCTGACTAGCCTTTTCAATTTTTCTAACCAATAGACATATTTTTTTTAAGGTAGTATTTCTTGAGACGATCCAGGTTGATTAGCTCAGTGAACTCATTCCTTTCTAGATATGATATTTTTGCAACTCCCTTAGGTAGAATCATCTTGACTAAATACAGTCCTTCCCAATTTGGTCTGAATTTTCCTCTTGGATCAAACACCATTTCCCTTAACTGCTTTACCACCATACCTCCAGCCTTTATTGTTCCATGTTTGACCTTCTTATTAAAGGCTCTCACTATTCTTCTCTAGTAAATCTGAGTGTGAAATAAAGTGTCCATCCTTTTCTCATCTAGAGTTATGAGGTGGTCATATCTCTTCTGCATCCATTCACTCTTAAGGGTTTTTGCTTCCATAACAACCCTCAAAGATTTGATTTCTATCTCTATAGACAATGTTGCTTCACAACCATATACTAATGAGAATGGTGTCTGTCATGTAGTAGTGTGTGTCATAGTTCTATATCCCCATAAGGAAAAAAGGGAGATACTCAGACCAATCTTTGTGCGTTTTCACCATCTTAGAGAGGATTCTCTTTATATTCTTATTAGTTGCTTCAACTGCACCATTAGCTTGAGGTCGATAAGGTGAGGATTTATAATGCTCATTCTTATATCTTTGTAACAACTCAGTTGTCTCTACTTGAAATTGAACATCATTGTCCGTTATAACATGATGTGGGATCCCCTATCTACAAATGAGATTCTTCTCAATGAACCTTTCCATCTGTCTAGCTTTCAAGGCACCAAAGGATTCTACATCTATCCATTTAGAGAAATAGTCAATTGCCTCCACTATATATTTATGCCTGCTTGAGGCAGTTGGTATTATCTCCCCTATTATATATATCCCCCATGATGCAAAGGGCCATGGAGATGTTAAACTATTTAACATTGTAGGGGGAAGATGATTGAGATTACTATGTATCTAGCATTGATGACATTGTCTCACTATTTGGATACAATCTTTTTCCATGCTCATCCAATAGTATCCTTGTTGAATTACTTTATTTACTAGGATAATCCTATTAATTTGAGATCCACAAACCCCTGCATGAATCTCCCTTATCACTTGTTTTGCTTTAACCTTCTTAAGACATCTCAGTTGCATTCTATTTAGCATTCTTTCATATAATACCCCATCATGACTTGCATAATGGCATGCAAGAACACGAAGAGCATATTTTTCTTTTGAGATTATTTCATTTGGGTACTCCTTTTCCTCAATGAATCTCTGGATGTCATAAACCATGGCTTTTCTTCTGGCCCTATCTGAATACTTATAATTTATTCTTCGTATAACATGGAGCTTTCATTTTCATTATTACCAAAGCCTTCATCATTGACCCTATCAGTTTATCCCACATTAAAGAAAGTGTTGCCAAGGCATCTGCCATTTGATTCTCATCTCTTGGTAAATGTATGAAGAGACATTTAGTAAAATTTCTCATTAACTTCTTCACATAGCAAATGTAAGGTTTTAGCCTCTCTTCTTTCACTTGCCATTCCTCGTTAGCCTGACTAATAACTTACAAGGAATCTTCATAAACTAGTAGGTCTTTAGCTGCAATTGCTAGCACTGCTTCTACTCCATAGATACACGCCTTATATGCAGCCATATTTTTCGTAACTTTAAAGTCTAATTTTATAACCATTAGGATGGTTTCTCCTTCTGGTGTGATAAGAATTACTCCTAACCTTGCTCCTTTATTATTCATAGATCCATTAAAATAAAGCTTCCATTCACGTCATTCTATTATTGCTAAGTTCTCATCTGGAAACTCTAAATTCCATTGCTTATTTCCTTTGACTATATTCTATGCCAGGAATTCTGCTATCGCTTTTCCTTTGATGACCTTGGTAGTGATGTACTCTGTATCAAACTTAGTCAAAAGTACCAACCATTAAGACATCTTTTCAATTAACATTGGTGCTTGAAACAAGTACCTTAAAGGATCTATCTTTAAAATGGCTTGTACTTTATAAGACTGGAAATAATTTCTTAGCTTTATTATAGCCCATATCATAATCAATTTCTAAGATAATACACTATGTACTTTCCCCTTCTGGTCCTTTTTGTGCTAACATTGCTCCCATTGCTTTTTCCTCTAAAGCCAAATATAAGATTAAGGGTTTACCTTGTCTTGGTGGTCTCAATATAGGCAGATTAGTAAGGTATTATTTAATCTTATCAAAGGCTTCCTGACATTCTTCATTCCATTCCACCAGCTGATTCTTCTTTAAAAGCTTAAAGATTAGATCACAAACTATGGTAAGTTTCATAATAAACCTGCTAATGGACTGCAGTTTTCCAATAAGCCCTTATACTTCCTTCTCTATTCTTAGTGTTGGCATCTCCTAAATGACTTTGATCTTTTCTGGATCGACTTTTATTCCCCTATTGCTGACTATGTGCCTTAACAGCTTTCTAGAAGTGACCTCAAAAATACAATTCTTCGGATTAAGCCTTAGGTTATATCTTTCTATTCTTGCCAGAAACTTATCTAAAGCCTCAAATTTTCCTTCCCTTATTTCTGACTTAACCATCAGATCATCAACGTACACTTCCACTTCTTTGTGCATCATATCATGAAATAGAGCAATTGCCACTCTTTGATAGGTCACTCCTACATTCTTTAATCCAAAGGGCATCACTTTATAGCAATATGTCCCTCATTCCCTGAAAAAGTAGTTTTGATCTTGTCCAAAACCGCCATCAGTGTTTGATTATAACCTAAAAACCCATCCATGAAGGAGTACATTGCACTAAATATTGCACTATCAATAATCACATCAATATAGGGTAAAGGAAAGTCATCCTTTGGGCATGCTTTATTCAGATCTTTGAAATCTACACACATCCAAACTTTTCCATCTTTCTTAAGAACTGGTACTATGTTTGTCAACCATTAAGGGTACTCTACCACTTCAAGAAAATTAGCCTGGATTTGCTTAGAAATTTCTTCCCTTATCTTTTCTGTCCACTCTAGTTTTAACCTGTAAAGTTTTTGCTTAACAAGTTTAACTTCTGGATATATTGGAATATGATGCTCTACAATTTCTCTATCTAAACCTTGTTGGGTTCCGTGATGCAAACGCAGCGAAAAAATTAAAATTTTATCACGTTCCCAAGCCAGGATCCATGTAATTCGACTAATTGATTAAATCTAGGGTTTTAATAATCTTACCAAAACGCAGAAGAGGCAAGATTCTCTGGAAGGGTGAGAGGAGGTTCACATCGGTGACACCTTACCTCGAGCTTTTTGGCTTGGTTATTCAGATCAAGACGTCTCCAAAAGGATGCGTCCTCTATAGGTATCCACACGAACATCCCTTCACAAAACGAATTTAAGTGTGTGTGCTAGCAACCTCTTAACTGTCTCACAAATCAAGAACAAAAGGAAAAACTCTGTCTTTGTTTTCTAAGAGGAAAGAAAACGAATTTGGAGGCAAAAATAAGTGTGTGAAACCCTAGAGAATATAACATATTTATAGACTCCAAGTTAGGGTTTCACTTACCAATAACCTTTTGGTAATTTTCCATTTATTATATTCTGATTTTGTTTAAAAACAAATTAAAAATAATATCTTATTTATTTATTTAAAATAACATTTATCTTAAATAAATAAACAAATAAATAAATAAATAAAACACTTTAATTATTTATTTCCACAGAGTTTATTTTGGGCTTATTAAACCCATATCCGTTTTGGGCTTGTTCTAAGTGTGTGACCCTGTAGGTTCACATAACATTGGCAGTGGGCCTAAATCTCTATTTAGGCCTACAAGTCATAAGTGGCCTCTAGCAAGACATTATGACTACCCAAGTCATGTGAAGTCAATAATCCGACATAACCTAATTACAATAAATTTTATCGTCCCTTTATCACATGATATCTTAATTGAACATAAGGCATAGAATGTCATCCTTATATAGTTCAATATTATGACTTGATTCCAAGTAGACTGAGAATGATAACTCTTTATCAATTCATTTCAGCATGGCCATGCATTTTCATTCAGTCTATCTCATCAAGGGGCCTTTAGATATCTTTCTCATATTAATGAGGGATAAATTCCTTCTAAATCACTCATATTCCTCACATAACTAATTTTATATCCAACAACATTCTTTTAATCATCCGGTTAAAGATAATGTTAGAATGTGTCAAAACATAAAATAGCTATGTAGAAATCCATGATGATTTCAAGGTCAAAGGACCGAAATAAAATTACTGTGATAAGAAATACTTATGACAATAATCTATGTAGTATTCTCATAGTGGGTCAATCCAGTACATGATCTCTCATCATGTACTTATGAGTTGACTTAATATCTCATATTTATGATTAGTAAAACATAACCATCAGTCAACATCATACTAGCCTTAATACTTTAATATTCATATAATGAATAAATAGCTAGGGATAATTAGAATAGAACTCTTATTTTAATCTAAGGGTTTTACTATCAAGTCACATACTTGATGGCCTTAGTAAGAATTAACCATTCATGTAATTATCATAAAATCAAATGATAATATAATACCTCTTTATTAATAAAATAAGAAAGTCAATACATAATCACAAATGATTGACCTAGTGCATATCACTAACAAACCTGGCATGTCCTTATAGGGCCAAGCAAATACTACCTTTCTTTTGTTAGTATTCTCTCAAATTTTTTACTCTTTTCAAGAGTTAAATCATATACTATAGAAATGTGCTTTGGTTGTTCATTTATACCAATGTTTAATGAATCTAATTGAATAGAATTAATGTCAAACATGTATGAACGATCATTATTGAAATGCACAAGACTATCAGGATCAACATCACATAAATAAGCCAAACTACAGTTCAAATCATTAACCATAAAAAAAATAGAATTTTCATTCTCAAACATATCAAACATTATTACAACAGTTTCTTCATAAAAAAAAACATCACTAAAACTATTATTAATAATGTTAGCTAAATCCTATAGTGGTTCTTCATTAGGTGGCAGACAAAGTAGCTTTTCAACGGCCTCAGTCCCTATCTTCTCAGTAACTTTCTTCATCACCTTGTCTTTGTTATTTTGCACCAGACTCTTAACTATCTATTTCTTAAAAATCTCAAACCCAGGAACATTCACACCAGCTACTTGGATATGCTTTTTTTACCCAACTAGAGCTTCTCTTTTCTATCTTTGACAAAGCTATCCTCTAGTGGTCCCACATTCTTTAAGAGGTTATTCTTATTGAAAAACCTTCTTCTAGCTTTTTTACTACCAAATCCAATTCCTATACAGCCCAATCCTCTTGTATTATCTTGGCTTTTAAAATCTGGGAGTTCTAGACTTCCCTACTCATTCTTTCCTAGTCCTTGTCTGGGCTGATAATTCATCTTCTTAATTATGCTTATAACCCTTAGATCCATCTTAATTCCGTCCAAGATCATGGCTATTTGGAAACCAAGAGGGGTAACTACCTACTTCTGACTATCTATAACTACAGACACAATCTTGTTCATACTAGCATCTAAAGTTATAACTTCTCCATCAAGTAGGAATTTCACTTTTTGATGCACAGTTAAAGGCACTCCTCCCAAAATATGATACCAAGGCCTACCCAAAAGTAAGGCATAGGTGACAGGGATATCTAACACAGTGAATTCCACCATTACTTCTATAGGCCTGATCTTTACAGGAGCCATAAATGTTCCCTCTACATTCCTTATGCTATCATCATAAGCTCTAATTACAAGGTCTGATTTTGATAAATCTTCCACCTTCACTCCTAGATTAGGCAGGATCTATAGTAGGCAAAAATTAATTATAGACCTATCATCCACCATCATATAATTAGTCCTTTTCCCTCTCACTTTAGTTAGAATGAATAAAACTTTATTATGATTCCTTCCTTTTATAGGTAAATCCTCATCAGAGAAAGTAATAACACTGTGCTTTTTCTCAGTAACCTTGGCCATCATTGCTTCAAGGGTTGCAGTAGTTTCAATGTTCATCTTAGCTAGAGCCTTAACCAAAGCCTTCCTATGACTACTTGAATGCATTAAGAGCTCCCAAATGCTCACATTTGCTTTTACCTTCTTAAACTGTTCAAGAATTAAGACATCACCATGTTCATCTGAGTCTTCTCTTTCAATAAATTCTTCTCTCCCTATAGTTTTCTCTATCAGTTTATAACCCTTACCACTTCTAGTAACATCATTGACTTCTGGATTGTCAACCCATACATTAAAGCCTTCAGTGCCTTCTTCATCAGATTTATACCAGATGTTAATAACCCTAATAGTCTGATCCTTCTTTCCATCTCTCCATACCTCAACCATGCATTTTTCTTTCTTATCTAGCATCTTTTCATTATCAAATTCATTACCTTACCCTATAGGCATAATTGACTCAATGGGTATATCAAAAAAAGGTGGTTTGGAATAAGATACATTATAGTTGAACTTTCTTGAAGGTTATCCCAATAATTCTTTTACTCTTTCCACATCTTTAGGGGCATTAAGAGATTTCTTATTGGTTTTAAGGTCTAATTCCTCAAAGGAGTTAAGCTTTTCTTCCTCGTTTACTCCTGAGTTTATCATCATGGTGGGTGACATGTTTCGGTAAAATGGGAAAGGGTTGTTTTTGGTGTTTAGGTTTGGATTTGATTTCTTAGGGTCCATGATTTTTCCAGAGTCTATATGGTTTTGAATTTCATGTTTAAGGCATAAGCAAGAGTCAGTGGAATGGCCAATAATTTGGTAAAATTTACAGTAATTATTTAGGTCAAAACCAAGGAGATTTGGGTTTAGTGGTCTATAGGGGGTTAAAGGTCTAAGGAGGCCTTTTTAGATAAAATGATCTAGGACTTTAGGTAAGGGTTGGTTAAAATTCAAGAATCTCTTAGGTTGTTGAATAACATGAACTCCCATAACCCGACTAGCATTTCCTTACTATGTGCCCTCAATTAGGTAATTTCTTGCTTCAGCGCTTCTAATGATCTTCTTTTTCTTACTTTTAATCTCCTTAACTTTCAACCCATCATTATAAAGGTCTACAAATGTTTTAGGGTTCATCATTTGCAACCTTTCAACCAAATTAGGTGACACATTTTGAACAATCATCCTAACTTAATCCTTTTCAGGTAGCTTGTTTTTCATTAATCCTACCTTATTCATGAATCTAGTTAGAAAATCTAAAAATGATTCATTAGGCTTCTGCTTGGTCAATTCTAAATCCCTTATAGACACTTCAAGCCTAGTATTATAGTCATACTATTTTAGAAAGGCAATACACAATTCTTTATAGTCCGCTCGGATAGACTTCTCCAATTCTTGATACCAATTAACAGTCATACCCTTCAAGGATAGTACAAATAACTTAGTAACTACAAACAAAGGAGCCTTAGTAGTGCTCATAGTAGTTGTATATTGACTATAGTGAATCCTTGGGTTTCCAGTACCATAAAACTTCTACAATTATGGCATCTTAAACTTATCAGGTAGCTTGTCTTCCTCAAATTAAATTACATCATCAAAGTTAAATGAATATCGAATGCCCTATCCTCTCATAAATTCTTCCATTTTGGACATCTTCTAAGTTAGTGCTTTCATTTGCTTAGATTTTAGCTCTTAAACTTGCTTAAGTAACTCCCTTTTTGCCTTTTCAACCATGTAGTTCTCAATATCCTCTAGTTTCCTTTCCACATCAGGTACATTCCTAGCAACATTGTCATTGTTAGCAAGTGGTGCGCCCACAACAGGTGGATTGGCCACAACTTGAGGTGCAGCACCAAGTGGTGGCATTAATCTAACTAGAGCTTGTCTTAGTTCATATTGCATCATTGCTCTCATGTCATCCATCAATGCTCCTTTAACGTCCTTTAGGGTTTAGTTTCCTCCCTCTTATTGTTCCATTTCTTCTACTTGTTTAGCTGGAGCTTATGTAGCTTCTAGGTAGAGCAGGTGATGTGAATCCAAGTTCAAAGCCTAAAGAGATCAAAGATCCATTAATAGTATAAGAAGGCCCAATCACAAGGTCCAAATCTAAGAAGCTTCAAGAAGCCATATTGGGTTTAATTAAGGACATTTAGAAAGCCCAAGAATTTCAGCCCAATAAGGCATCCATGGAGGCCCAAGGAATAATATTTAACTTGTTTTTGTGTTAATAACAATTAGGGTTACATGTAGCCACCATATACAAGTTAATAGGGTAATTAATACCAAGTAATGGCTATTATTATGGGTAGTGGTTATTAAAGTTAATGGGGTAATCAATACCAAGTAATGGCTATTAATATGGGTAATGGTTATTAAGGCCATTTAAGAGTAAAAGTAATCCTATGTGTGTGAGTCTATTTTAGTAGTGTGAGCATGGACTTGTACACTATATAAACAAGTCCTTTTCTTTCTTTTGTGGCATGAATGAATTTGATATATGAATTATAACTTTGTTTAAGTTTTATTGTGAGGAATTTTGTCTTTAATTTCTTGCATAAACTTTGTGACTTATCAAGCTTTATTCTAGCTTGTGGTGTCAAAATCTAAATCTTTGTTTTCTTGTTATTTATCAAACTTTCTTGTTTGTGGCATAAGAGGAAATTCAAAGTCTATCTTAGTATCTTTATCCTTGTTGGTAAAGGGGTTAAGTAGCATCTATCTTCTTACTTCAATCTTTAAACGATCCGAATTTGTGGATTAAATTGGTAATTTCTAGTTTTCTTCTAATTCAACTTATCATAGTATTCTTGCTATTGGGGAGTTAATTGATGAAACCTACAATTCCCATCATAAGTGGTATCAGAGCATTGGCTCAATATTGAGGTTTGCGTATCCAAAACTATCTTTTAGTTCTCAATATCTTGTGTTCATCTTATATTTTGCACCTTTCTTGCTATATATTATTCTTGTTATTTTTGTTATCTTTATTCTTCTTATCTCAAGATTTTTTTTGCAGATATCAAAAAAAAAAAAAAAAAAATTCGTCCATAAAAAAAAGTATATGTTATCTTTGATATTCCTATGTTAGATCTCAATTTACATTAAAAAAAAAAAATTGACTCTTCATATTCCATTGAGATCTATCTTTATAATTCTGTCTCTTTGTGTTCTTTGATAATCTATCTTTGTTTTTCATTTCTATTAGCCTATTTATTACAAATTGTTCTTTTCTTTAAGCCTACCTTATTATTTTCTTGTTAGCCTACCTTATTTTTTTTTATCATTGATTACTACATTCTTGAATTTTGTTTGATTGAGAAACTTAGTTAATCTAAGAAATCAAAAGGCAAATTTGAGAGGTAAAAGGCAAGAGTGTGAGATCATTAGAGAAAAAGCCAAAATTGAGTGTAAACACGAGTGGTATACATCAATTTTGAGTGAAACACGTGAGGGAGTGTTGTGAGATTGTTTTTTTTTCTATTTTCTTTTGTTAAAATTTTAGGTTTTACAATCATGTCAAAAGACACAAGTTCTTCTTCTACAAATGATCATGTGATTCAAGCTATGCAACAACAATTCGAAAGAATGTTTAACATGATGGCAGGAGTCAATGAGAAATTGGAGAGGCATGATGGCATCCTTAACCAATTACAAGGAGAGCCTAAAGAAAGGAGACGTCCACCAATTGACCAAGAGGACTATGAAGGAGAGGATGAATTGGATGATGATCAAGTCACCTTGGTGGGACAACAAATCAATCCTAGGAGACAAGCTAGGAGAGGACGTCCTAAAGATGATGTTGATCGCAACCTTGGAAGCATCAAAATGAAGATTCCTTCATTCCAAGGAAGAAATGATCCATATGTGTACCTTGAATGGGAGAGGAAAGTGGAACTCATCTTCGAATGTCATAATTATTCAGAGGAGAAAAAGGTAAAACTTGTCGCTGTTGAGTTTAGTGATTATGCAATTGTTTGGTGGGATCAATTTTGCAAGGAAAGACGTAGATATGGAGAAAGACCCATGGAGTCTTGGAGGGAAATGAAGCAAATCATGAGAAAGAGGTTTATTCCAAGCCACTATTATAGAGAGCTTCATCAAAGGTTACAAACTCTAATTCAAGGATCCATGAGTGTGGAGGAGTATCACAAAGAAATGGAGAAGGCTATGATTAGAGCAAATGTGGTAGAAGATCGTGAAGCTACCATGGCAAGGTTCTTGAGAGGGCTAAACAAAAACATTGCTGATGTTGTTGATTTGCAACATTATGTGGAGATTGAAGATATGGTGAATTTGGCCATGAAAGTGGAAAGGCAATTGAAAGGAAAGAGGTATGATTCTAAACCAAATGTGGGTTCTTCTTCTTCTTGGAAAACTTCTTGGGGGAAAAAGGATAATAAACCTTTTAACAAGTCAAAAGTGGAAGAAAATAAACCTAAAATTGACTTGGGTAATAAGGGAAAGGGTGAGAATCAACCAGCCCAAACTAGGGGAATCAAATGTTTTAAGTGTTTGGGTCATGGGCACATTGCTAGGGAATGTCCAAATAAGAAAGCTATGATTCTAAGGGATGGTGATATTGAATCGGAGAGTGAGGGGGATAGTGATGATGATATGCCTTCTTTAGAAGATTGTAGTGATGTTGAATGTGCTAAGGGAGATAATCTTGTTGTTCAAAGAACATTGAGTTTGCAAAATAAACATGATGTCCATAGGGAGCAAAGGGAAAATTTGTTTCATACTCATTGTTTGATTTCTAACAAGTTGTGCAATATGATTGTGGATAGTGGAAGTTGTACTAATGTAGCAAGCACTTTGCTAGTGGAGAAATTGCAGTTGCCTACTACCAAGCACCCAAGACCATACAAGTTGCAATGGCTTAATGAAAGTGGAGTTGTAAAAGTAAATAAGCAAGTTCTAATTTCTTTTCAAATTGGTAGATATAAGGATGAGGTGTTGTGTGATGTGTTACCAATGTTGGCCGGATATATGTTGTTGGGGAGACCTTGGCAATATGATAGAAGGGCTAATCATGATGGATTCAAAAATATGTATACTTTGACTATGGATGGAAAAAGGTTTAACCTTGGACCATTAACCCCAAAATAGATTTTTGAAGACCAAATGCGCATCAAGCAACAATATGAAGAAATGGGTTCTTCATTGGGAAATTCTTTGGGAAGGGAAACCTTTGAGAGTAAAGAAAAAGGTGAGATGAGTGAACCTAAAAATTCCAATTCTCTTGACCAAAATGGGAAACATATGGTGAGAGAAAACAAGGAAGGTTCAAATAAAAGAAAAATGAGTGTTTATGCAAAAATGAGTGATGTGAAGGAAGCTATGCTTTTGAGGCAACACATGCTTGTACTTATGTACAAGGAGATTTTGCATATTTCTAACAAAATAACCAATGGTTTGCCTAGTGTTGTTGTTGATCTTTTGCAGGTTTATGAAGATTTATTCCCAGAAGAAATTCCAAATGGTTTGCCACCTAAAAGAGGCATTGAGCACCAAATTGATTTCATACCCGGAGCAAGCATTCCAAATAGACCAGCATATAGATGTAATCCGGAGGAGACCAAGGAAATCCAAAAGCAAGTGAGTGAGCTTATGGAGAAGGGTTATGTTCGTGAAAGCATGAGTCCATGTGCCGTACCCGTCTTGTTAGTGCTTAAGAAAGATGGAACTTGGAGGATGTATGTTGATTGTCGTGCCATCAACAAAATCACGGTGAAGTATAGACATCCCATTCCTAGGCTAGATGACATGTTGGATGAATTGCATGGTTCATATTTGTTTTCAAAAATTGATTTGAAATCTGGTTATCATCAAATTAGAATGAGAGAAGGTAATGAATGGAAAACAGCTTTTAAAACTAAACATGGTTTATATGAGTGGTTAGTAATGCCTTTTGGTTTAACTAATGCACCAAGCACTTTCATGAGATTGATGAATCATGTTTTAAGAGCATTCATAGGCAAATTTTTTGTTGTCTATTTTGATGATATCCTGGTTTATAGCAAAAATTTAGATGAGCATGTACAACATTTGACTTGTGTTTTTGATGTGCTTAGAGAAGAGAAGTTGTATGCTAATCTAAAGAAATGTTGTTTTTGCACTAATGAAATTACTTTTCTTGGATATATTGTCAATGACAAGGCAATTCATGTTGATCAAGAAAAGGTAAAAGTAATTAGAGAATGGCCAACACCCACAAGTGTAAGTGATGCAAGAAGCTTTCATGGTTTAGCTAGCTTTTATAGAAGGTTCATTAAAAAATTTTCTACCATAGCTGCACCTTTAACTGAATGCATCAAAAAGAATGTTGGTTTTAAGTGGGGAATTGAACAAAATGAGGCTTTTAACTTGCTAAAAGACAAATTAAGTTCTGTACCCTTGTTATCTTTGCCAAATTTTACTAAACCTTTTGAGATTGAGTACGATGCAAGTGGCGTAGGTATTGGAGGAGTTTTGATGCAAGAAGGCAAGCCCATAGCATTCTTTAGTGAAAAGCTAAGTGGAGCAAGTCTAAACTACCCTACATATGACAAGGAGTTCTATGCATTGGTGAGGGTTCTAAGGACATGGCAACATTACCTTGGTTACAAAGAATTCATAATTCACACTGACCATTAGTCCTTGAAGTATCTCAAAGGACAAGGAAAGCTCAACAAGAGACATGCAAAATGGGTGGAATTCATTGAATCCTTTCCATACATCATTAAGTACAAGCAAGGGAAAGAAAATGTGGTGGCCGATGCATTGTCAAGAAGGTATGCCTTGATCTCTAAACTTGATGCAAAATTATTAGGATTTGAATACATCAAAGATCTTTATTCTAATGATCCTGATTTTTCTAATGTTTATGGGGCATGTGAGAAAGGGGGTTTTGATAAGTTCTATAAGTTTGATGGTTTTCTTTTTCGGGAAAACAAACTGTGTGTGCCACAAAGTTCTTTAAGAGAGTTACTTGTGAGAGAGGCACATAGCGGAGGTTTAATGGGGCATTTTGGGATTAAGAAAACTTTGGATGTGTTGGGTGACCATTTCTTTTGGCCACACATGAAAAGGGATGTTAAGAGAATTTGTGAGAAATGCATTACTTGTAAACAAGCCAAATCCAAAGCAATGCCTCATGGTTTGTATACACCTCTTACCATACCAAATGAACCTTGGGTAGACATTTCTATGGATTTTGTTTTAGGATTACCTAGGTCCAAGGCAGGGAGAGATTCCATTTTTGTTATTGTGGACAGGTTTAGCAAAATGGCACATTTCATTCCATGTCACAAGACGGATGATGCAACCCATATTGCCAATCTATTCTTCAAGGAGATTGTTAGGCTACATGGAGTGCCAAGGACCATTGTGAGTGATAGGGATGTCAAATTCCTAAGTCACTTTTGGAAGACTCTTTGGGGAAAGATGGGGACAAAGCTTTTGTATTCTACAACTTGTCATCCACAAACGGATGGACAAACGGAGGTGGTCAATAGGATACTTTCAACACTTTTGAGGGCTGTCATCCAAAGAAATCTGAAGAATTGGGAAGAATGTTTGCCACATGTGGAATTTGCTTACAATAGGAGTGTGCATGGTTCAACAAATTGCTCACCATTTGAAGTTGTGTATGGATTCAACCCAATGACTCCATTAGATTTGCTACCATTGCCATTGGACAAAGCTAATCTAGAGGGGAAACAAAAAGCTGAGTTCATTAAGACTTTGCATGAGAGGGTGCGTGCAAACATTGAGAAGAAGACACTCCAATATGAAAAGCAACACAACAAGGGGAGGAAGCAAGTCATTTTTGAGCCCGGAGATTGGGTGTAGGTGCACTTGAGGAAGGAAAGATTTCCTAACCAAAGGAAATCAAAGCTTATGCCAAGAGGAGATGGTCCTTTTAAAGTGCTTCAACGCATCAACAACAATGCCTACAAGCTAGAACTTCCAAGTGAGTATGGCAATGTTAGTGCTACTTTTAATGTTAGTGACTTGTCTTTGTTTGATTTAGGTGATAAAGATGATGGAGCTGATTTGAGGACAAATCCTTTTGAAGAAAGGGGGAATGATGTGAATCCAAGTTCAAAGCCTAAAGAGATCAAAGATCCATTAATAGTACAAGAAGGCCCAATCACAAGGTCCAAATCCAAGAAGCTTCAAGAAGCCATATTGGGTTTAATTAAGGACATTTGGAAAGCCCAAGAATTTCAGCCCAATAAGGCATCCATGGAGGCCCAAGGAATAATATTTAACTTGTTTTTGTGTTAATAACAATTAGGGTTACATGTAGCCACCATATACAAGTTAATAGGGTAATTAATACCAAGTAATGGCTATTATTATGGGTAGTGGTTATTAAAGTTAATGGGGTAATCAATACCAAGTAATGGCTATTAATATGGGTAATGGTTATTAAGGCCATTTAAGAGTAAAAGTAATCCTATGTGTGTGAGTCTATTTTAGTAGTGTGAGCATGGACTTGTACACTATATAAACAAGTCCTTTTCTTTCTTTTGTGGCATGAATGAATTTGATATATGAATTATAACTTTGTTTGAGTTTTATTGTGAGGAATTTTGTCTTTAATTTCTTGCATAAACTTTGTGACTTATCAAGCTTTATTCTAGCTTGTGGTGTCAAAATCTAAATCTTTGTTTTCTTGTTATTTATCAAACTTTCTTGTTTGTGGCATAAGAGGAAATTCAAAGACTATCTTAGTATCTTTATCCTTGTTGGTAAAGGGGTTAAGTAGCATCTATCTTCTTACTTCAATCTTTGAACGATCTGAATTTGTGGATTAAATTGGTAATTTCTAGTTTTCTTCTAATTCAACTTATCATAGTATTCTTGCTATTGGGGAGTTAATTGATGAAACCTACAATTCCCATCAGCAGGTTAATAGGACTCCTTTCCAGTCTGCTAAAGATCTCTTTCACAATTGACTGCAGGCTTGAATCCATTCTCACCAATCTGCCACCTTTCCAACTTCAAACACAAGAAAAACTAGATGAATCTATGATGACTAAAAAATAAAGTATTAGTATGATACATGAAATGCATGTATGCATGATGCACATGCTATGCAACAAGTAGCAAGTAGCGAGTCGAGTCAAGTCAAGTGAACATACATCCTTCCAACCTTATTCCTCCCACACACGTATTCAATGGCAAATCTTTTTTCTTTGGATTTTTTGTCTTGGTCTTAATATCAATAGGGAATATTAAGAACTGATGCACATGCCAAATCTCTCAAAGTTGTAAAATATAGAAACAGTATTTCTAAGTATGAAAGATTAGCCCAATCTTTATTAACCTAAATGGGTTTCTAAACTATGGGTTTGGGCCTTTATCGATAAAAATACCTTATGGCAAAATTCACAAGCAATTTAGGTAAATTCTAAGGGAAATAACTAGGTCATTATATGTGGTTAAGTCTAGTGGAAAAGTTAAGGTTTCCTTAGCAGGATGCCCTCCTTTAAGACTTGAGTTATAGGCCAAGGTCAGAGGGGTCCGGTATCCTTTGAAAACTAGAGAGAAGACTACCCCCCCTTTAGGACTTGGGTTACAGACTCTAGTCAAATGAGCATAGTAATCTCTTTTAAAATGAGTTAAAGCTAAGAGTGATGGTTAACCAATTTATAATCCCATAAAGATAGTGGAATCATGGAACCATAAACCAATGCCATCAGTTAATAGGGATATGCAGAATGAACATAAGAATAAAATAATAATTAATAAAATAATTCTAAAGAACATAAGTAGAATCAGAAGCTCTTATCCCTAGTGGAGTTGCCACTATAGATAGCAGGGTTTAGCACATGCCCAAGGTTTTAGCAACCGCGACATTATTTGAACTCATGGCTCTAGAGAACACACTAACCACTGTCACAAAGACATGACGTGTAAATGAGGAGTCATCACCCAGGGTAATAATTGGGATAAATCGAAAATGGTAGTACTCGAATGTTCTAAAAGAAAACTAGCACCACAACCAGGAGATTCTGGATACGAAATATTAACTTATTTCAGTCTCGTGTTCATTTAGAATTACTATCTTATCCTCTATTTACATGCAATTTCATATAAACTCTTATTTAAACAATTAACTCTAGGCAAACTAGTTATGAAAAATATAGGAAAACAATGCATTCATTAAATTCATAATCCTTAAGTTAGTCTAATCTACATTGATTTTAATTAAATAGGCTAAATCTACATGTTTTAAATTTAAAAGTGACCTTAAAGACTAATAGATCTAATTCCTATTTAATTTTAATTAAATAAACTTAAGTCTATTTATTTTAATTTTAAAAATGGGCCTAAATCTACAAATTATGAAGTATGAAAATTAATGGGCGTAGTTCTACATGTTTTAATTCTAAGGTAATCTTAAATCTACAAGTTATGGAAAAGACTTAAATTTAATGGGTCAAGTCTAAATTAATTTTAATTAACCTAAGTGAGCCTATATCTAATTAACTAAATGGGTCTAAGTTATTTCTAACCTAATTTTTATTTAATTATGAGCCTAAAGATGCATTTTCATTAAAATCTAGACTTAATTAATTAATAACCTATTAAATGAAATGGGCTAATTAAAAGATGGGCCAAAAAGGACTACCTAAACCTAAAATTAATTAAATAAGTTAAAGCCTAACATGGGCCTGCGCCCAAAATAAATAAACAAGCCCAAAAAAAAAATATCAAAACAATTAAATAAAAGATAAAAAAATCAATTAAATTTATTTTTTTAAAAAAACCTAATTTAGCTAAAATGACCTTAATAAACAACTCTAATTATATCCACTTAAATCTAATTCAATTTTAATTCAAAACCCTAATGATCTCTATAACCATTAATTTTAATTAATTATTTAATTAAAAACCCTAACTTTACTAACTAATTAATTAAAATAAAACACACAATTACACATACCCGATTTCATTATTCCCATTATTAGGGCTATTACAATAATCTTCTGAAAATAATAAGAAAATAAAATTAATACAACATTAAATAAAAATACAAAATAAAGCAATCAACAAAATCATACTAAATAAATAAAAACCTAGAAACTATATTCGACTACAAAATTCAATCTATGGCATTTCATGGATCTTCATGGATTTTGTTCTCTAAGTGAACTCATCATGTAACCCTCTACATAATCACCAACACAAACACAAAAAATAAACAATGATTAGTGAATAAACAAAATAACAATAAAGTTAAAATTTAATAGAACTAAAATAATAAAATAAAAATAAAAGAAAGTAGGAGAGGAGATTATGGTATGGATGTAGTATTGATTTTGCCCCTCAGACTAGTATAAATCACTGTTGCCTTTTAAATGGATCTTCAATACTTGATGTCCTCATTTCAAAAGCCTACTGCTTCTTCCCTAAAGAATAAATACTTCACAGGAAAATATTTTTCTGATTGAACACTGTGTAGGAAGAAAAGGAAAAGCCTCCAAAAAAGGTCCAGAAAAAAAGTTCCCCCTTATAGGAGAGTTTGAACTAGGTTTATATAGAAAACCCTAGCTAAAAGACGTATTATACTATGACTTCCCCTCTTTATAGTGATAGAGTTTTAATTTAAAAAGAACTTTTGATTTCCTGAAAAATATTATTTAACCTATCAAAATTCAGAAAATAAGATTTTTTATTTACGAAAAATAAAAAATATAGACGAAAAACATTTAGTTCTAATCAAGATTATATAATTCTAATCGCAAGTACATAATTTTGATCAGTTTTGTGTAATTTTGATCTCATTTTTTTACTTTTAATTATAAAAAGACTCCTAAAAGAATTTAAACTTTTCAATTAGGTCCTTAAAGAAAACATTGTAATTAAGTACTTAAAAAACCAATTAAATTCTTTTTGAAAACACATTTAGGCTTTTGAGGTTTCAAACTTCAAGTGTTGAGGATCTATTTATAATATTTTCATTATTGGAGTCCTTTGTCGCATCCACACATCATCATCCCAAAATTGGGTGCTTAAAGAGGGTATAGGAGCTAGAGCATTCATAGGCTCAGCTTACCAAGAGAATCGACTAATAGGACACTAAGCTTAGGGCTTTGAAGAAAGAGATGGACAATGAAAATAAATCCCATGGTGATGATATGAGGAATTATTAGAAAATGGTGAGGGGATTTCTTAAGGCTTGTAAGTTAAAGTGTTGGAGGGTTCTATCAACTTAGTACTTTAATATGGACTTCTTTGAGTTGGATAAAATATCCTCTAATGATTTGGTAAGGCTTGCTGCTGAAGAGGATGCTGCCAAAAATTCTGCCTTTAAATGACCAAAGACCCTAGAAGGTGCAAAAAAGAAAACTTCTATTAAGAATCATGTCTCGGAGCAACAAAAAGGTTTGAAGGTTATTAGGGAAGGGTCCATCATTGAATTTACTTCTTCTAGCTTTAAGTTCACTCTTCTACCTGAGTCTTAGACTTTTGAAAATGTAGATCATACTCCTACAAATTGGACTAAGCCTCTTAATACTGAGGCAAATTTGTATATTGCTTTGTAAATGTTTTCCTTCTTTCTTAAATCAATGTAATACAACATTTTGGATGATACATGAAGTACTTTATTTCTCAAAACTTGCTAAATTCTAAGTACATTTATTTATAGTATTTCCTGAGGTTGTCTGAGCTCTAATATTGAGGTAACTCTTTCCCTTATTTTTTGATCGTGAACGCCCCCTTAGTCATTCTCTTAATGAATTATATAGGGGCCTTCTAGTTAGGTATGAGTTTTCCTGTTTTGGAGTTGCCCTTGCCGATGTCAGCCCTTTTGAACACTCAATCTCTAATGTTAAACTATTTTGGCCGGACATGCTTGTTGTGGTACTCTTTGATCTTTTACCTCTAAGCTTCTACTATAATAGATGCTTGCTCCCTTCTTTCTTCAAGTAAATCCAATCATATATAAGTATTGACGTTATTGATTTATGAATCACGATCCTTCATTACTCGATAGCTTGATGATATGATCTCTACTGGTATGACAGTGTCCATCCTATACACCAATCTAAAAGGCATTTAGCTTGTGGAATTCTTAGGCATTATTCTATATGCCTAGATAACACTATTGAGTTCTCCCACCCAATTTCCCTTTTTCTCATCTAACCTCTTCTTCAGGCCTTACATGATGATCCTATTAGTGACCCTTGTCTGGCTATTAGTTTGTGGATAAGCTATCAATGTGAATCTGAGCTTTATGTTGAGATCTGAACATAACCTTCTGAACTTTTCATTGTCAAATTATTTCCTATTATTCGTTATTAGAGTATGGGATATACCAAACTTGTAGATGACTTTTTTCGGAAAAAGTGTTGAATTTAAGCTTTCATGATGGATGGAACAACCTCCACCTCCACTCATTTGGTGAAATGGTCTATGGCTAAGATCAGGAACTTTTTTTGACAGGGTAAGATTGGGAATGGACTTAGGATATCCATCCCCCCAAATTGCAAAGGGCCATGGTCTTCCAAATAGGTGTTGAATGTTAGAAGGCTTATGATTGAGATGAGCGAACTACTGGCACTAATGACATTCTTGGGCTAGTTTTTGTGCATCTATGGACATGGTGGGCCAATAGTAACTTTGTAGCAATGCTTTTCTAACTAATGAATTATAGGACTCGTGTGCTCCATAAATCCCTTTATAAATCTCTCTAAGTATGTAATTGTCTTCCTCTATTGCTACACACTTAGACAATAGATGTGATAGGGATAGTTCTCCATTATGCATGGAGTAATGTACATTTTGTCTTTAACTTTTGAGCTTTTAGCTTATCCTATGGGAGTATACCATGCTTGAGATACTAAACGATTGGCTTCATCCAGTCTGCCACATCTTGGATATCCATGATTTATATTTCTTTACTACTTAATGCAAAAAATTCCTCAAATACCATAAGCTCCTTAAATTTCTTATTATTTTCTATTGCTAACTTGACTAGTAAATCTGCTTCTAAATTTTCATTCTTAGGAATTTTTATAATTTCCTATTGTCCCCCTTCTTGCTCCAGCTTTTGTAGGAGCTGCCTAACTTTTTTAATATACTTATCTATGCTCGGTTCTTTGATTTAGTATGTCCCTTTGACCTGGTTGACCACCAATTATAAATCATAGTATATTTTAAGATGCTTGGCTCTGACTTCTACAGTCAATTTCAATCCTGTGATGAGTGCTTCATACTCAACTGCATTATTATGGTATTGAATTTTATAAACACTGTATATTTAATTGTTACTTTGTTTGGCCCTTTAAGGATAATTCCAGCTTTAGATACTTATGCTAATGAAGCACCATCTATGTATAGCCTCCATTCCAGATATGAGGGAGATACACAGTCTTCCACTGTCATCTCTTGTATGAAATCTACCAAAGCTTAGGCCTTAATCTATTATCGAGGTTCATAACTGATGTTAAATTCGCTAAGCAATATCGACTATTGAACTAATCATTCAAAATTTTTAGGTCTTTATAAGATCTTCCTTAATAGGAAGCTGGACCTTACAATGATTGAATGAGCCTGACAATAATGGTAGAGTTTTCGGGATGTGTGTACAACGACCATAGTTAACTTATCGAGTTTTAGGTATCGGACTTCTAAACCCCTTAAGTATCTTGTTGATTTAGTACACTAGACTCTACTTGCTTCCTTATTCTCTTACCAACACTAATGCAATTGATTCCTGACCTACTGAAAGATATAGATACAAGGCCTCTCCAAGAGTACGCCTATTAAGAAATGGTATTGAAGATAAGAATTTTTTTATATATTCAAAAGCAACCTGGCATTCTTCATTCCACATGAAATTCTTTAAATTTTTTAGGGCACGGAATAGTGGTAGACACCTTTTGGCTAAACAAGAGATGAAACATCCTAATGCTATTATTTTGTTATTCAGTTTCTAAAGTTTGATTAATGATGCTAGAGCTTTCATGCTGAAAATGGCCTTTATGTTTTTGGGATTAGCTTCAATTCCCCTATAGGATATTATGAAACCTAAAAATTGTTAGCTTTTACCTTAAAGACAATTTATCCTGATTCAACTTTATTTGGTACTGGTATAGTATACAAAGAATTTGCTCAAGATCTTCAGCATGTTGATCTGTATGTTAACTTCTAATGATAACGACATCCACATTCTTCCCAATTTAACCTTGGAACACATGGTTCATCAATCTCTAGTAAGTAGGTCCTGTATTCTTTAGCCCAAAAGGCATGACTTTATAATAGTAAAGGCCTTCATCAGTAATGAATGATGTCTTCTCTTCATCTTCCTTCTTTATTGGGATCTAGTGGCACTCTTGGGTAGCATTAATAAAGTTGTACAGGTTGTGACAAGCAATTAGGTCTACCAATTGATAAATTATTAGCAATGGATAGTTGTCCTATGGGCTTGCTTTATTAAGATCGGTATAATCAACGCATATTCTATACTTCCCATTTGAATTTTTTACCAACACCATGTTAGCTACCCAATCTGGGTATATGACTTCTCTGATGAATTTGGCGTTTAATAATTTCTTAGTTTCCTCGACTATCACATTTTTCCTTTCGTATACGAAGTTCCTCTTTTTTTGAACTAGAAGTTTTACTTTGAGATTAATGTTCAGGCTATGTAATGTGATTTAAGGATCCACTCTAATAATCTCAATTGCCTTAAATGCAAAGCTTTTTAAGTGTTTGATAAGAGCCTCACCTATTCCTTTTTTTTATTTTATCATCCATCTCATTGCCAATCTGACTTTCTTTCCTTCCACCACCTGCAAAGTATGAACTTGATTAACTGGCTTTGAACTAGCTCCTTATTTTTTCTATTTCCAAAGATTCTAGAGGGAATACTTCCATCTAAGGTTTGACAGCCAACTAATAACATTATTTTTCTATAATATGATCTCTATGGATTGTTATCACCCAGTCTTCTAAAGGAATCTTTATGGTTAAACACCTAATGCTTGTAACTGCATCAATCTCATAGAGGATTGGCCATTTTATAATTCCATTATATGTGAGAGGGAGGTTTATATCATTGAATAGAGCTTTGGTGGTTTTTATATCTCTAGTATCTATATTGCCAAATTCCACTATTAACTCTACTAAACCCATAGATTGTATGGTTCCTCCATAAAAACTTATGATAGGATTCCATATGGCCTTCAAATCAGCGATAGAGCCTCCCATCACTTTGTAAGCATTCCAAAAGAGTGCATTGATGAGACTCTTCCATCATCAATTAACAATCTTTTTACTAAGTAATTGCTGATGAAAGCACTTACCACCAAGGCATCATTATATGGGTATTGGACATGTCTTCCACTTTTGAGATAAATGTGATGACTTGTCCTTTAGTAAGAATGAGAATTCTCTCCTTTAAAAATCTTTTTGGCCTTCTCACCACTGATGTTTCTCCTCCAACTATCATATTAATGACTCTAGCGACTTTGTTTTGAGCTTTCTTTTCCTCTGGTGTATCTATCCTGGTCCTCTAGTTCATAATTTTTCCTGATAGTGTTTGTAAATCTCCCAAGCTTCCCATTATGTATCAGCTTCTTGATAGCACTTTTCAATTCTCATCATGAATCAGTCTCATACCCATAGTCTCAATGATATTGACAATAGAACCTTTCATCTTACATAGCCCTTCTGGTAGGGCTCAGCCTTTTGGTTGGTAATATTCCTACTCCATCCTATCTTATCCACATAAGGATTTTTAATAGTGTAGTATTTAAAGGTGTGTTCCTTTCAATTTCTCTTATGAACCGTTCCTTTAGCTAGGTTTTTAAAGTTTAGGTGTTAAACTCGGGGTCTTCCGAGCCCGGATCTTTCATCCTTTTGAAGGGTGCTTTATTATTATCTCGGTGCATTCTTCTATCTTCATCCATCTTTATCAATTTTACTACCATGGCCATTACCTTAGCAAAATTATCGGGCTCCTTAGTTATGATTTTATCTTTAAGCTTGCCCACTCATGTTTCATTCTTTAATGCTTCTATAGCCACTTTATCATTCAGATTCTCAATCTGCATAGTGACTTTATTAAACCTATGTAGGTAGCTTCTTAATGATTATATGGCTTTTTATATACACATCCAGAGATCATTTACATTCTTGGTCAGAGGAACATTAGTGATAAACTGAGTTCAAAGTTTCTCAACTAATTCCTTAAAAGATGAGATAAAGTTTTTAGGTAATTGATGAAACCACTTTTGAGCATTCTTGGTAAGTGTGTTAGGAAAGACTCGACACATGATACCATCATTCACATTCTAAAGCATCATCCTAGTCCTGAATGATGATATATGGTTGATTGGATCTCCAGTACTATCAAATTAGTTTAGTTAGGCATCTTGAATTTGGATGGAATCTTCGTTCTAACTATTATACTCACAAAGGGCATTGTTCCATCCAAGACACACTTGTCCTCCTTCTTAGGTCTAGTACGAGCTCTCTAAATTACTTCTTCAACTTTTTGAGCTATCGTTAAATCTTTCAGAGCTGGGATACTCGTGCTGGATTCTCTTTCTTGATTTTTCTATCCTTCCTTATTTTCCTTAGGCATGCTCTGAGCTACAACCAATGGTATTAGGATATTATTCTCTAAATTGATTATTCCAATATTACTGTCTTGAATCAAGACATTCAGTTATTGTTGCATCAGTGTAATCTAGGCTTGGATATTGTTAATCATTACTTCTTTACTAAATAGTGGTGGGTTGAGTGTTTGGGTTACTGTGTTACATCCAGTATGTTTGTGGCGAGAGTTCTTAATAAGCTTAGGAAAGGTATAAAAGGTATAGGTTTGCTAATATATTGTAGAGGAGCATATTAAAGGAAGTTTGTGCCTGGAGTTGACCATCCTTGATCCAAGCAAAGTATATGCCTTGAGGGGAGCCTGTGACAAAGGTCCAATAGTCCTGCAAGCAATCAATAAGGGCAAGGTAAGAGGTGGGGAGGATCCCCACAAACCCTCTAATACCTAAGTTAGAGAATGTGTAGAGAAAATTTAGAGAGATAAAGAGAATAAAGAGTTAAGAATTGCATGAATAAGAATGAAAGATATGGGAACTATATATAGAGATAGTGATGCTTAAACATGAGACGAATATGATTCCTCATCTGTCTAGGACTTGTTCCTAGTATCTTCCTATCATGTTATCTTCTTAATTAAGGACTCTCTTCCTATCTAGATTGGACATTATTTTCATGCAAGTAATCCCTGTCTAGGAAAATAAACCTTTAGCATAATAGTAATATGCATATAGGTATTAGTTAGTATCAAAGAAACATGTAAGCTACTATCATTTAGTTAGTCTAGTATTTTTTTTAGAAAATATGTTGAGTCTCATTATTAAAAAGCTATTGTTATCATTTTCTTCTAATTTTTAATATTTTTATATTACTTAATACTTATTATTTACTAACGCTTTAGTCTATAGTTATTTTATTTTTTACAAAGTAAATCCTACTTTATTAATAATCCCCATTAAATTATTCAATAAAACTCTCATCTAATGGTGATAATAACAAAGTGTTTAAAGTAAATAAAAAAACAAAGTCACCTTAGAATTCCTCTTTACTAAAACATAAAAGTAATTTAATTATTTTTATATATTAAAATTCTAAAGTTAAATTTTTAAAATGAATTTTATATGTTTAATCAATCATGAGTTATTTATAATATTGAAAATTTTTATTTTCATTTTTTGTTAAATTAGTATTGAAATTGAATAACTATTTAATTTTTAAAACATTTATCTTTGGAATTTTAGTAAATTAAAATTTTATAATTATTTAAAATTTTTTATGAACCTTATTAAACTAAGAATTTCGACATTTATTGTTTAATAATTGTTGATTATTCATTAATTAAATCAATATAAAAAACAACTTCATTCTCCCTAGCCACGTTAAACTTCGTGGACCCATATCTTAACTATGTTCAGTTATTACAGCTCCCATTATCTTCTCAGACTCTTAGTTCTGGAGGTTTTCAAATTATGGCCACTTCTCAGTTCGCAGCTGTTATAGGCAACTTCGTGGTGAATTGGATCTGTCTCAAACTCTTCCATGGCTGCTCATTTGGAATTTACAGGTTTTGGCCAAAGTAAAAGACTTTATATAGCAACTTTGTTCCAATTATTTGCCAACTAAAGCTGCACTTATGGCTAAGCATGTTCAATTAGACCAGATTTGTCAAGTCTGTAACACTACTACTGAATCTAGTTTGCATCTTTTGGTTTCATGTAGTTTTGCTAAGGCGATGTGGCGTAAAACTCATTTATCAGTGGTGTGCCATTCCTATGCTACAATGGCTGATTGGGTATTCTGTGCCTTCGCAAGGCTATCCAGGGAGGATCGATCGCTGTTAGTAACTCTCTGTTGGCAGTTGTGGAGTCATCGAAATAGTTGTGTCTGGAAGAAAAAACGTTGGACTACTAACAGTTTGTTGAACTCCTCAGGCCAATTATTATATCAATGGCGGTGTGCATTTAAGACTAGACCTACAGTGTCCAACACTAATCAATCACAGTTGGCTAATATGGTGGCGATCTTGTTTGCTTTAAACCAGCTATTGGTTTCTTTAAAGTTCATGTTCATGGCGCACTATTCAGCAGTCAGTTTGCCGGTATTGGTTATGTGTTCAGAAATGATAGGGTTACACCGAAGGAAGTAGAACTTTTAAGTATCAGGGAAGCACTATTATTCTTGAATCGGATGCTTTGGATATGGTTCACTCCATTCAACATGCTATTAATGTTTCTCATGTGGGCATTTTATTAAATGATTGTCATTTTTTATTAACTGAAATTAATTAGGTGATTTTTAGATTTGTAAGAAGATTTGTGAATGAAACAGCTCATCTTTTGTAATAGAGTTGCTTATTCCCTATCATTATCTTCAAGAGTGGGATTCAATCCCCTCTTTTTTATTTCTTTCATGTAATTGTTCATGAATATTAATGCATAATCTCTACTATTTTTCATTTTAAAAAACCATGTTAAACTAAAATTTTTATAATTTATCATTTAATTAATTATTTAATGTTGTTTGAACTTTTTTTTTTGCCATTTTATTTTATTTTTTACAATTAAATGTTTCAATTGTAAAAAATTTGAAACATGAACGGTGATATTCTCAAAAAAAAAAAAATGTAAGGTGGTATAGTTTGCTTCCACGTAAGGCCATTTTCAATGTATTTGCAAAACACTAAATTTGTATGAGTTTTTTTTTATTATTACTTTCGTTGTGTATGTATATATGTAAGACTAAATTCATTTGATTTCTAATAAGAATTACTAAGCATTAACTTTTTGAGTAATTTTTCTATCAGTGGTTGTAAATGACCTTTTTTTTAAAAGTCAGAGGATAAAAAACTGCTAATTCATAAAGACCATTGAAACCGGCCATATATTTGGTGTTTTATGGCTCCAACTTGGTGCCAAATCCAACATCAAATTGATGTTGATGAATAGTGTCACAACAAATTTTTTTATGCAGTGTTTACCAACACCAAATACTATTCATTTTTTTTGGATAATTAATACATTATTTGAGACCAATGTCAACTTTACATTATTTTAGTTTCCTTTTTAATGGGATAATTATGTTGTTTATTTTTAATTAAACATTACAAAATAATTTAAATGTATTATATTTTCAAAATTAATATAATTATTTTTATTAATTATGTGTATTATTAATTATATGTAGTAGTAGATAATATATTCACATGGATATATATATTAACATTACATAAATCTTAAAAAACATCACACAATTACTAAAACACTAGATAAATATTAAAAATATTACATAAATATCAAATATTTTAATAATCCGGTAAACTAGTTCCATATCAAAATATTTTAATACTATCAAAATAATATCATTAAAATCATGAGAGGCAAAGATGGTGGTAGTGGCGGTTCATGATGTGCATATCTCTTTTGTATAATACATGTTTGCTTAGCTTCAACAAATGCACGCATTGTTGATTATGTACAAATCTCTTTTTGAAAATGCCAAGAGGGTGACTAGGGCTAATGAAGATTTTTGAGAATTAAAAAGAAAATTAAAAGAGGATTAGAATTTAGGGAATTTGCACAAAGATATTTAAGAAGTTCGATTTCTAAACAAACTTACATCTCCACTTAACTTATTCCAAAGTTAAGATTTTAAACCCACACCAATCTATTCACTAGATTAAGGATTTTACACTTTGAGTTTTAAGTCTCAACTTAAACCTTACAATCAAAAGTTTCCTTAGATCACTCTTAAAACCAAAATACACAAATATTTTTTATGGCTAACACTTCAACCAATTCCTTCTATCTTAGTTCCTCACTTTCTTCCTTAAACCTAAGAATTTAGAAGATGAAGACCTAAGTTAGATCACACAACCCACACTCATAAGGGTTTTAAAAATTAATAAAGAAAAATTAAGAATTTTATAGAACAGTGAATGCTAAGTATTAAATTTCAAAACTACTTCATCTAACCTCTTAAATGATGTTATATAAGAGGTGTATATATATACTTGGAGATGAAAAACTAGTTGTTGGAGACCAACTTCCTCAACCATACTCATCTCCATCTTCATTTCATGCTTAACTAGCTTTTTACAAGAAATTCGTAGGTCACAATTATGATACCCTTGGTCATGATTATGAGCATTAAGAAAAGTTATTGTTGGAGCCTTATTGTGACCATTACAGGTCTGCCATGTGGATCTTGACTGGTGGTCATAATCATGATCCTGACAGTGAGAGTCACCTCTTTAAGCTCCCTTAAGTTTCTTGTGTCATGGTCGTGAGCCATACTCGTGAGCTCTATTATAAACCTAATCACGATCGTGACTTGGACTGTGAGGGTCAGTCACTTTTTATCTTCAAGGTCTTCTTAGTTATGCTTGTAAGCATCATTTGTGACTTGTGTCATGGTCGTGATCAAGACTGTGAAGGCCAGTAGACTAAAACTACATCTCGTCCAAATTAGTCACGGTTGGCTGTAGCTTAATCATAACCCATGACGAACCCATCATGAGTGTGATCATAGTCATGAAACAATGAGGGTCACTGATGAGTGTGAAAAGCATTGTGTTTTAAACACTTAATGGGATATGATTAGGATTCTTTTAGATGCATTTTTTTCTCTTTATAAGTTTTTATGTAGTTTTAATGCTTTTATCAAAATTATAAGTTTTGTTAATTTTAAGTAATTTAGGTTAATTTTGTATAGTTTTGATGTTCAGGATGGTATGAAAATCATTAAAGGAGCTATGCAATGAGTGTGGGAGTTAAAGGATTTCAAGGAGAAAAATCAAGCTTTAAGGGCTCAAAAATGATGTATGGCCATGTGCATTATTTATAAGGCACATGGTCGTGCTTGATTGCTCCCCTACTAAAAAAATAAAAATTGAAATCAAGTGCAACCCATGCACACCCAATCACGTAACCATGATTCATGTCATCATGCTAAAAAGGACACATGACCATATGCCTGGGTACGCACAACCGTAACAATCTTCATTTTGAAATTCAAATTTTAAGTTACTATTTTTATGGAATTAAGTGATCCTTTTAAACAACAAAGAGGAGTCACTTAAAGATAATAAGTTAGATTTTAGTTTTTGCCATTGATGATGAGAATTGATGTTTCAAGATTAAGAACTCTAAAGCTTTTATTTTAGTTTCTGAGCAACAGAAAAGGGGTTTTTTCTTTCCTTACTCTGTTGTTATTCAATTTCAGTTTTAACAATTATGTGTGGATTCTTATTTTGTTCTTCATCTCTTTTCTTAATATTATAGTTAAATTTCTTTTAGGGTTCTTAATTTAATTCTATCATGTGATTAAATTGAATTAAACCTAAATCAAAAGACCTAAAAAGGAATATTTATTATTTGATCCATATCCTGACATAAGAAGTCCAATTGGAACAATACTTGATATGGCAATCCATAAAAAAAACACCAATATTTAGATCAGTTAAAATAAGGTGATAGCCAAAAGGAATTATTGAATAACTTAATAGAGTTGATATGACTGCTATGGATGGTCCAATATTGAATAAACAAGTCATTCATTGGTTGTTAACCTTAAGGTCTTCATTAGACTGATTACCTAATGAATGGATTTAGAAAATACGGTTTTGATTAAGAGATAGATTATTAATAATAAAAACCTATTAATTATTTAATTAATTGAGATACAATTAGGCAATTAATATTGATTAAGAGCCAAGATTAAAATTAGTTACAAAAAGCATTTAATTAAGTGAGAATTGAATAAATGGGTTTTAATTGCAATAAATTATTTATGGGTGTATTCTAGAGAAAGATTTGTAATTTTTACGATGCTCTCAAATGACCGAAGGTCTAAATTGCCTTAGAAATTAATTTTATTCTTTGAAAGATTGAGTTAAAAGTAAGAACTCTAGTCTTTTGATCATATTGTAAATTTATTTTTCTCTTAGTTTTGATAAATTAGATTTAAATTAGAACAAATTCAATTTGGTTATCTAAACAAGTGAACACTTGAGTATCTTAATAATTAATTCTTAATTTCTATGGGACGATCTTTATGTAAACTTGTACAATTTTGTGCGTGTGTGGAATTAACCACCAGTCACTGTCTCTTTGATTTAATTAAGTCTTTTGTGAGGATGCTTACGATTGTTAGCATCATTGTCCTGGTGGCTTCTTGTGATAGAGAGGTCTCGAAAAATTTCCTAACCAAGAGGTTAGGAAATATAATTTATCCTAAAATATTTTATTTAATTAACTCTATGTTTTATCGGACTATAACTTTATATATTTGAAAAAATATTTATTTTTTCACTTATAATATTTAAAATGGATCATGTACAAAATAAAAAAAGAATGAGCTAATTAAAAAAGTAAGTAATAAAATAAGAGATATTTTTAGATATTACAAAAATGTCACAGCTCACGATGTCACGAATTGTGATGAATATTAGTCCTTTTAAATTATAGTTTAGGTTTTCATAAAAAAAATTTTTTATTTTTGTCTCCCCCGATATAGAAGCTGTCCCTATTTGAAGGGAGTTTTTTTTTTTTTTTTTTTTGAGAATCCTGCTTCCCGCTGCGAGATACTGTTTCCTTGTATGTATGGTATTCCTCCCCCGATACCTGTTCCTTCTTCGTATGGTATTCCTAGTGCCAATTTGGACAGTCGTGAGTTTTATTTAAAAACTTATATAAACAACAGCTCGGCAACTTGCATTCCAAATTGGTGTAAGTTAGCACTACAAAAACAGTATCTCGGCAACTAAATTAAAACTAAAATTTTGGACAGTGTACTTCAAACGATTTTTGTTCTTTCATTTTTTTAATAAACAAACTCTAGTGGGTGGATCTCCGAAATGCCACAAAATAAACCCAGTGAACTCTCCTGGAATGGTCGCATATTATTTTGTTGCTGTTCTCAAGTCCCAAAAAATCAGAGAAATTTTCTTTTCATTTTCCATTGAGAAGAAATAATATAATAAGCAGCAAAAAGAATAAAAAATGATAGTAGTTGCCCATTTTGGCAACAAACAAGTCAGTGAAACAGCCCAAGTCATTTATCACAATCATATCACATATAGCAATGTGAACAAAGCAAGTATTTTTCAATATTACAAACTAGTAGGCAATAGACTTTTGGATGGTGGAAGCAGGGAAACAGCTCCTCGCTGGGCATTTGAGTACTTCCTGTATACTGTCTGAAGCTTACTTTCTGAAGCTTTTGAGTGCAAGAATGCCAGCAGTCCAGCACAGTTCCTGCTCGTAAACAACATGCAGAAATTATAACACTGCCACTACTGTTAAAAAAAAAAAAAAAAAGAACTTACTTCAACTGTAATTCTGAGAATCCAGTGTGAAGCTTCAGTGTCTCTGTCCAGACAGGGTTTTTCTTTAGTGTGCATCTAGCTGCATAGACTGCTGAGGCAGCAACCATTGATGGGCAGAATATTATAGTGTCATAATGCATGATACCCAACTCAGCAAGAAAATAGACCATGTTCTCCATCTAATAAACAACAATAAACAGTTCCAGTTAAGTAACGCGTAAACAATTGAAATCAAGGTTGCAACAATTTCTAGCATGCATATTAGAATTCGCTCACCTCCTTGTCAGGAATGGATGCCTTGATGAAGCGAGCAAGGAAAACATAATGTGTGGGGACTGTTAGCGTCCACTCCAACTTTGCCAGTATAGTTTTCTCCATAATCAAAACCTGTTCATGAGTATAAGCTCTGTCGGAAATGCATACCAAATCATTGACCTCAGGAGGCCAAATTTCTTCATACTTGGAGGCTATTAGAGTGGCACTGATGCCCACCAGCTGTAGCTCTCTTCTTGGGACAGTTTTGACAGAAAGAAATCGATCAATTATGTTGATTGTCAGGTAAAGAGCTTCAGGTGAGAGTTCAAATTTTTGATGCACATCAATCAACCAATCTATTAGAATTGCTCTCATCTTCTCATTAATCTCAGGTTGTGATTCTATGTAGTTATGAGGCCGGCTCTCATTCTGCTTAACAACTTTTGTATATAAGCAAGGTGAATTTGAATATAACACAGTAAAAAAGTTGAGGAAAATGAACTATATATACCTCAACTAGCTTATAAAACTTGTAAATGTCCTCAACATATTCTACACTAGCCAAATCATTATTGGCATCTGCTGCATCAATATCAATAACGTCCTCTTTTGGTTTGTTTGTCAGACCACAAGCAATCTACATTTACAAAAGACAAATACAAATAACAAATCAGAGCGAGCCCAACATCTCTAATCACTGTGGCATACTATCAATACTAACAACATGGAAAATAAAAGTCATAAATACATACCTTGCTTCGAGCAGTGAGGACTGAAGTAAGGGTCTGTACTTTCTTCTTGTCAACGGCCTTCTTCTCCTGCTTCTCTACAACTTCTTTCTCAGTATCAGGACTTATCTCAATCACCTCCTCGGGCGTTGGCTTGACTATCACTTTCTTCTGTTGCGCTGGTTTTGCTACTGCTGCAGCCCTTTTACCGTCAGCCACCACCTTGTCCACATTGACACAAACTAACTTCTGCATCCCCATACGCAGTGCCAACATTGAGATACCGAAACAGATTCATATTTTTGTATATAATTAGACCCAAATATCAAACAATGTTGACAACAAACCTTGTTGTTCTCTGCGGCCGCTGCATTTTGGGCATTGGCCAGTAGCTGTGCGCAGAAGCTCCTGTCACATCAAGGAAAAATCAGATTAAAAAAACCAAGCAAACACGACAATATTTAAAGGATAGCGCAAACACACGCACAGACTCAGAAGAGAGACCTTGTCATGGGTCGAGAAATCTGATTCCCAGGCTTTGCATCAATTCCTCTAACGGCTGCTACGTTACCAATATCACCAAGAGGGCGGCGGTTTCTGCCATCAGCGGCGTTCTTCTTCTGGTGCATATTGCCTCCAACAACTGCTTCTACTGTTTTAGGATATTAGTCAATTAATCTTCAAGAAAAGAAACAAAGAACCCCTATCGAATTAAAAAATAAAATCTTTCTTTCATTTTTGTTTTTTGTAAATCCGACAAGCTAAAAAATGGTTTCCCATGATCTGGAACCACAAGCAAGTATTGGTTGTTCCTCGCAGTGAGTTTCCGATTTCTTGGCTAACTATAGGTTAATCAAGAACAAAATCAACCAAAAGGACAGCACAAAAATTAAACAAACCAGAAAAATATGCAAGTTCATGGATTGTAAATTGTAATTATAATTCGATCCAATTAACAATCAACATTATAGGTTGGCATCAAAAAACAAAAAAAAAAACCCCCATTATAAAGAACGATCTATAGAACCCATTATAAGTAGAATAAAAAAGAACATTTTATAAAATGAATAAAAAAACACCATTACAAAGAACAATCTATAGAACCCATTATCAAGAGAATCAAGAATATAGACATCATGAAAAGATACCTCTGGCTTGTTGCGGAACAATGGGTCTTGAAGCCATGTTTCAAATCTTGAATTACTAGTATATCTTCTTCGATAATCGTCGTCTCCAAGAAACTCTATCTCTGAAGCTCTCTTGTTTAGGGAGAAGATAGAGGGTATGAGGAAAGGACTGTTCTGTTTTTGAAGCTGAAGGAGCCAACTCTTGGTGCTGCAACGGTCGAATTTCTTTTGATTACTGTCCCTTGGATCTTGTTTTTATCAACGGTTTAGATTGATCTAAAGTTTATAGCCGTTGTCGGCTATATAAAAGTTACCGTTGATGTTAAAATATATGGCAACAAAGGCTGGATGACATTGTTACATCATATAACATGAAAATTCCGTGCTGCCCATTTTTTTGCCCATCCGTCCTTTAAAACGTAGTCGTTTCAGTGAAACTGCTGCGCTGCTGGTACACGTTTCAGATGCTGATACCACCCATAGGAGAAGGTACCATCGACTTTTTGTCTTCAACAGAAAATTACATTTCCTAAAAAAAAAAAAAAAAAAAAGAAAATTACATGTTGATGGATTTTTATTTTTGCTATTTTAAAGTTTAAATTATTTTTTATTAAGTCTTTGAATAGATAAAATAATTAAATTGTGTTTTTAATTAACTCTACAGTTTAAAGTGATTATGTGATAAATTTTTAATATTAAATTATTTAAATATTCTTCTTTTATAATATATTTCTTTTTTTACTGTAATTATTTTAAAAATTATTAGAAATAAAAATTATTTTTTATTTTTATTTTATTAAATATAATTTTTAAATTTTAATTTATTTTAGTTCAATTAAGTTTTTCTTTTCATTCATTCAATAAAACTTGAACACGATTATCTTACTTTTCATTTTTATCATAGTAATTAAATTTTTATTTTTATTTCATTTTAATTAAATAATATTTCACTTTTGGTATAGTTTATAGTTACTTTATTTTTTATAAAGTAAATTTTACTTTATTAATAACCACTATTAGATGATTTAATATATTATCTTCCAATATTGTAAAAAGCAAAGTGAAAATAAAGTAAATAAAAAATAAAATTACCCTAAAATTAATTCCCCTACACTTTTATTTATCTAACTAAATTTAAAAAAGAATGTTAAAATTATTTTTAAAAGTAATTTATTTTATTTTAATTGAATAATATTTAATAATTTTATTGAAATCTAATATAATTAATAAAATAAAAAATAATGTAAAATGAGGGCATAAATTAATTTACAATTCAAAATAAGATGGAAAAGCATTTTAATATATATACCTACGAAGAATATCATTTTAAAAAATTTATATTGGTTCAATTATTTAATTGTGAAAAAATAGTTCGGATAGCAAAAATCAAAAAATTAAGATACTATTTTTATTTTGGTTGTTGAGGATGAAAAAGATTTATACAATTAAAGTAAAAGATTAAAGGAAATTCTTGCTTACACTAGGTACATATACACCCAGTAGTAGGATTTATAAAATAAAATATATGTCACTTTTTTATCAACTTAATATATTGCATTTAAATTATGTGTCTTGAATTCTACCCTTAGATGTAATATATCCCAATGTAGCTAAGATTCTCCCAAAGATTAATACTTGCTTTAATTCGCTATATATATATACTCTCTCTTTTCTTTCTATTATGGTAACTTTATGAGATTTAGGTCTATATCTAATCTTTTTGGATAGATTATTAATATTTGATAATTGATACTTCAATTTCTTTTGTGGATCATTATATATTGCTCTCCCCAATTAATTTCTACCGATATATTTTCATAACTGTTCCTTTTTTTTTTCATATCACTTATATTTATTATCAGTTTTTGTCATGAAAAAATCAACGTATATGAGTGCTTTTTATGATTATTTTATTTTTTTAAAGTAAATTTTATTTTTATATTGTGTTTGGATGATGCAGCACATTAAATTAATGATGACAAAACTAAAGTAAAAATAAAGTACATTAAAAACAAAGTTATCCAAAAATTTCCCCTTTTTTTTTTACTTCTCTTTTGCATTTTATTTCACTTGAAATTAATTATTTTAAATGTTTGATCTATCTATTTTTTGGTTAAACACTATATTTGGCAAAAAATAATTCTTCTTATTTTTCACCATTATCTCTATTTATAAGGCAAACTTTTCTCTTTATAAAAATTTGTGTTTGTTAAAATAAACTTTTTATTTTATTGGCAATTGAATCTATTGAATTTTTATTTGGCTTGTTCATAAATTTTTTAGATCCTTGATTGTTATTTCTTATTAATTTATATTTATCATATAAATTATTGGTAATTTACATGATCAATAGGTAATCACCCTAGTTTTGACTTTAACAATATAATTTTGTTATGCTAATTTGTATGTTCAAATGTGTTTTTTAAGTTAGGTACAAAATTGAAAATCATTAGGAGGTTGAATTTAAAGAAAACTCAAGCACGCGTGAGTGCTCACGAGTGCCTCACAATCATGAGCACAACTTGTGAGTACTCCCACTAACCAGACTCTATCATAGTCATTTAATTTTATCAATTTACAATGACTGTTTCGATTCCTCTTGCGATTGTAATGGTCAAGCTCACAATCAAGACCATGAGAATCACGATCATGAAGTCAAAGGAGCCTTAATTTATCAAGGCCATTGTAGGCAGCGGGATTCAATATGCACCCAAGTTTTTGGCTGAGCTCACACTAGGAAATATAATAAGGGCTTATAGTCCAAATCTAAGATAGAGTTACCACTCAAATGAAACCCATGAAAACTTTTACATCAACTGGATTTCACGGAAGGCCTCTAGCAGCCATCCTTAAAGATTTGATTCGAAAACTAGGTATGAGCTTTTAGGACCTTACGATTTACCTTCATTTGTATTTTGTATTTTATTACTTTTAATTATTAAATTATCTTCTTATTTACATGCAAATTGCAATTGCCTCCAAATAAATTTTAAATTTTATAATTAAGCTCAATTAATTATTTAATTTCAATTCACATGCATTTTGGTCCATCATTCATCATAAAATGTAAATAAATAACTAAATTAAGAATATAAAACACATACAAAGAAGTGGGGGAGGTGAAAAGAATTACAATTTTTTTTCAAGAAATTAATAAAATAAAATAAAATACACAAAAAAAATGAGGAAGGAAAAATGATGAAGTTAGTTCCGCAAAATAAAATAAAAATAACAATATAAAAACTAAATTAATTCTATATAAAAAATTTTGCCAATCACTTTTCCCTATAATTAATAATTCCAAATTTCTATTTACTAAATTTATTAAAATTATTTCTTAAAACTAAAACTAAAAACTAAAATTAACTAAAATATCTAACAACATTAAATAACCTAATTTTATTAAATTAATTAAAGGACAAATAATTATTTAATTTACATACCTGTAATTCATATAATTATCATTAATTAATAGTAAAATAAAAAGAAATAAATAAATTATTATAGGAAAATAACAAGAAAAAATAAAGTTAGTAAATAGAAACAAAAATAACACAATGATATGAATAAAATATGGATAAACAAACATTAATCCCAATAATACAACAAATTATAATTAAATAAATAAAATCGAAATAGAATAAAAATAACACATTATAAATTATACATAATAGTAAAAGATAATAAACAGAAGACTAAATATTATAAAATAAAAATATAAGATAAAAAATAATAATAAAATGATGATAAATAATAAGAAATAAAAATAGGAATTAGAAATACCAAATAAACAAAATGAGAAATAAGTTAAAATAAAAAAGAAGTAGAAAGAGGCGGCAACAGTGCTATGCATAATAATGAGGCCATAGGCCATAGCAAAACTTATTGTTAAGCATGATTCAACAGTGCGCCATAGGAAAAATCAACAAGAAAAAAACAGATAGATGCAGGTTTTTTTACACAAACTTTAATTTTGTTTAATGAAATTTTTAAGGAAAATAAAAATTAAAGATTGAAAATAAGAACCAAAACAGAGTAAAGAGAAAAAATCAACATATTAATTAGAAGAAAATATTTTACCAGATCACTGACCTATTGAGAAAAGCTCTGTTAATGATATTTGATATCATTATTTTGATTTTGTTTAATTGTCATTTCCCAAAAAACAAAATGCATAATTAAAAAATTCCTTTTCTCTCCAATTATTTTTTTCTTTGTGTTTTCTTTTTTTTCCGACTCTCCTTTTTCCCCCTCTTTTTTTTTTCATGTGTTTTTTTTTTTTTTATCTTTCTCTCCCTTTTTTCTCTCTCTTCCAACTTCCTCTATTTTTTTTCCCACTTACCATTATTTTCTCAACCTCTTTCTCCATTCTCTAACCCACTAAAAGTAATAAATTTAAAACATTTTTTTCCTTTTTTTTTTTTAGCCAAAAGCCCATTTGAGAGGAAATTGGGTTTGAATTTTTTTTTTTTCACCATTACTTTTGTGGGCTCATCATTTAGGATTTTCCATCATCGATGGTTTTCTAGTTTTGGATGGGCTAAAATCGAGTATCAATAGATACACAGTCCATCATGATCCAAATCACAATTATGAGGAGGACTAAGTGGATCATGATTGAGGAAGATCCAAAGATAAAAAGAAAATAAACACCCTTATGATGAGGATCACGATCATAAGCATGCCAATTACGATTATGATTATCAACCACTAATGACATGACACTTCTTTAATGGCTAGAAAGTAAATGCAATGACTAGTTTCTTGATCTTCATTATCGTGAGCATGCCCCTTACAATTATGAGCAGCTTGTTTTCTACAAAAAATTGAAATTGCATTAAATAAAGAAGGAGAAGTTTGAGGATGAATTTGCTGCTTCCTAATAGCTAGTTTTTCATGTTCAACTATAAGTACCCTATTCATAAATCATTTATGAAGGTTACACAATTGTTCAGCTAATATTCTTCTTAAAACTCAAAGCTTTTAAAAGTTCTCTTTGTAATTCATTAGAGTTCTAAGTGAGAAGTAAAAAAGTTCAATTTCATGTATATAAGTATGAGCGTTTCAAGATAAAGCCTTAAGAGATTATAACCGAGATGACCAACTTCCATTTAAGAGACATATAATTTATCCAAACTCCCCATTATCATTCTTATTGAAAGCTCCTTAATCATTAGCTTACATTGAGACAAAGGGAGGAAGAAAAAAGGAGAAATAAGAGAAGAAAAAAGGGATTGCTTTTAAGGCTTTTTAAGGAGATAGTAAAGATGAAAGCTTTGAAGATTCAAGTGAAGAGGATGAGGAATTTACCATACTTACAAGAGAATTCAAAAAGTACCTAAATAAGAGGAATATGACCAAAGAAAAAGGAATTAAAGAGGAGTGACCATAAGAAGGGTAAGGAACCAATATATTATGAATACAAAAATCTCATTAAAAGTGAGTGTCCCAAGCTAAAGTAAAAGAGCAAGGGAGCAAAGGACAAGAGAAAAGCATTAAAATCTATATGGGATGACTCATTCGATTTGGAAAAGGAAAAGGAGTAATGAGTAGCCAACCTTACTTTATGGCTCTTGAAGATAGATAATAAGGGACCTTCCACTTCTCATTCCTCATATGATGATTGTGATAATGATGATGATTATGATTATGATGATGATAAAAGCTTTATTATGAACAAGCTTATGTTAAAATGAAAAAATTTTCTTTTAAAGAAAAAAAATTTACAAATTAGAGCCTTAAAAAATGTGAAAAGAATTTGAGATTTTGAAAAATAACTTTTCTAAAGTAACTTCATTAAATGAGCAACTTTCCTATGATTTAAAAACTAGAACTTTTTTAATATATATATGAATTTGATAAAACTAAAGAAGAAAATGAAAAGCTTTCTAAAAGGATATTGGATTTGAAGAGTTCTATTTCTATATTTCAAAAAGGAAAAAGGAAACTCTTGACAATCTTTTAATTTTGCAGACAGCGGGGTTTAACGAGCACCCAAGTATATTGCAACCACAAAATTTTTTAAGCATAGGGCTCTAAGGAACACACTACTATATCACAGGAACATTGCATAGAGATGAGAAGTTGCCATCTAGGGTAATAACTATAACAATTTGAAGGTGGTGATAACTCGATTCTCTAAAAGAAAGTTAGCACCACAACTAGGAGATTCTAGATATGGAACATCAACTTTTTCAATCTTGTGTTTATTTAGAATTACCTTATTAATTACTAAATTATTCTTTATTTGCATGTAATTTATCAAACCCTTACTTTAATAAATAACTCCATGGCAAACTAGTCATGAAAAAAATATAAACAATGTATTCATTTAAGCTCATAATCCCTAAGGTAGTATACTCTACATTGATTTTAATTAAATGACCTAAGTCTATATGTTTTTAATTTACAAGTAGCCTAAGAAGTTAATGGACCTAATTCCTACTCAATTTTAAATAAATGAGCCTAATTCTCCTTATTTTAGTTTTAACAATGGGCTTAAATTAGTGGCCTTAATGCTGCATATTTTTATTTTTAAGATGATCCTAGGTCTACAAATTATAAAAAAGGCTTAAATTGATGTGTTATGTCTAGGTTAATTTTAATTAATTAAAGGTGGGCCTATGTCTAAATTAGCTAAATGAGTCTAAATTATTTCTAACCTAAAGTCTAATTAATTATGGACCCAAAATACATTTTAATTAATTAAGTCTAAATCTTAAATTAAGTTATTTAATTAATAAAAGTGGGCCTAATTATTTATCCTATGGACCTAAAATTACGAGCTTAAAACAAATAAAACCAATTAAAAGATACAAGCCATAAAAACAATAAATATGATCAAAAGCCCAAACAATTAAATAATTAACAAAATTATGTAGTATTTCTAACTCTAATTTAATTACATGCAGCCTAATTTAACTATTGCCACCATAGATTTTAATTAGGATTTTAACAAATTAAACCTAATTACTAACAAACTTTAAAAATAAATAAAAAGTAGAGGTTTCATTATGATCCCACTATTGGGGCTATTACAATCTACATACAATGAAATTTAATACTCAAAATTAAATAAACAAGTTAAAATACTGTAAACAATAAATAAAATAAATACCAAAATAATAAAAAAATAAAAACAAAGGCTACATCTATGGCATTCCATGGGTCTTTATAGATTAGTTTAGTTTTAATTCCCATGACTACTCCATGATTTTTGGATTCCTCCCACCAAAGACAAAGAATAAAGAAAAATACAAAAAAGAATAAAAATAATTAGAATAAATTTAATGAATAAATAAAAAAGAATTAAAAAAATTAAAAGAAGAAATAAACAAAATTAAAAAGAAGGAGATGAAGATTATCTGATGTTGTTTGATTTCTCCTCAGAGTTTTGTTGATTCATGATTTTGGTAGTCGAAGATGAGTATGAGGATTGATCTTCCTTCTCAAGTATTTATTGCTTGTTTTGTTTAAAACCAAAGAACAAGAAGGCAATTCTCTCTAATTAAAAGTTTGCTCTTTTCCAAGAGAAAAAGCACGTCTAAAATAAAAAGAAAGGTTGTTTTTACTCTCTACATAATTTTCTCCTCTAGGAGCCTCCTCCCTTTTTACACAGGTTTATATAAAGAACTCAAAAACCCTAAAATTTTAGGTTATGTAAACTCACCTCCTGTGATTTGAACAAAATAAAAAACAATGATAATTATGTGATTATCACTAAATAAAGTCATTATCTATTTTTTAATCCAATTTTCAAAACATTGAACATATTAAAAACAACGCTAGAAATCAATCAAATTTGTGCAATTCCTATCGGAATTGCACATTTCTTATTAAAAATTTGAAATTCCGATCAGATTACATATTTTTTAACTGAGTTATACAATTTTGATTTGAAATTTTATGCATAGGCCCCTTTCTTTAATTTTCCTTATTTAAAAATTTCCCTATAAAAGAAAAGAAAAATTTTCAATTACGTCCTTAAAACTTAGCAATTGAGCCCTTGAGATTCAAGAATCAAAATCCAAGAACTAATTTTGATTGAATTTTCATCATCAGATCCTCGTCACATCCACACTCACTTTATCCCAAAATTGGGTGCTTACAAATTTCTCAAAAATTTCATGTTGATATGTATGGAATCAATTACTCTAGTGGAACTTCCTCATCATAAACTCATATAAAATTTATCAAAGCTAAGATTGATTAATCTTTAATCCTCAACGGAGGTGGTAAGACTCAAGCTACTAATGCTAAAGAGTCTCACTCACCAAGAGCCTATATTAAGCTTCATAAAGCAAATAACCCCAAGGCTTAAGCCAAAAGATCTTAACCCAATAATGCTTTATGTACACAAAAAGACATAAAGAGACACAAAGCTAAGCATGTCACTTTACATGATCATTTTGCACACTTATGAATATATGTCTTATCTGCATTGTAGAACTTATAAGCCTATTAGAAAATGTACACAATATTCTCATACTTACTCTATAACTAGCATGCCTAGTAGAAAATTTATGCAACATCCTAATGTTATACTTATATGCACCTAAACTAAACAAGTTTGCAAATTTGAGATGCTTTTATTACATGAATCTTGGTCATATTAGCAATTGTTGCTATTATAAGAGATTGCACTTGCAATAATTTCCTTTGAATTACTTTAAAACTATCCAACCTAGACCACTTAAGGTTTGGATGCCAATAACTTTTAATTTATTATTATGTAAGTGTGCTTGAAATTCACCAAGAGCAAAAGTCAATGGTACTTAGATGCTAGATGTTCAAGGCATGTGATGGGAGACAAAGGCTAATTCACTACCCTTGAGGTAAAGGATGGAGGAAGTGTCACATTTGAAAACAATGCCAAAGGGAAGATAATGGAAATTAGTGAAATAGGCAACCATTAGGTTCTCTCTATTCATCATATATGCTTATGAATGCATTAAAATATAATTTGCTTAATATTAGTCAACTATGTGACACAAAAAATAAAGTGACCTTTTATCCTAGATATTACTTTGTTGTAGTCTTAATGATTACAATGTAGTTTTTAATAGTGAAAAGGTAGATAATATATATATGTTATTGACTTGAATAAAAGAATTTAAATGCTTGATGTCCATTTTCCATGGCATAAAAGATTAGGACATACTAGTTTTGAGTTAATTGATGGACTTAGTAAAAGTGAACTTATGGATGGGTTACCTAAACTCAAGTTCATCAAGGATAAGACTTATAATGTTTGTCAAAAGGGAAAACAAGCTAAGTCTTCATTTAAAACAATTTCCACTCCCAAGCCACTTGAGCTAATGCATAAAGACTTATTTGGACCTACTAGAGTTGTTAGTTTAAGTGGAATGCATTATGCATTTATGATTATTAATGATTACTCTAAATTTACTAGGTTGTGTTTTCAGCTCATAAGAATTATGCTTTTAATACATTTAAAAGTTTTGCAAAAAAGTTCAAAAAGAAAAAGATTTTTATATTACTAGTATTACAAGTGATCATGAAACAAAATTTGAAAATGAATATTTTAATGTGATGAAAATGAAATTTCTTATACCTATTCTTCCCTAGAACACCTCAAAAAAATGGGATAGTTGAAAGAAAGAACTATGTTCTATAAGTGAACTACCATTATACTTTTGGGTGAAATTTGTTAATACAACTTGTATTTTAAACCATGTTTTAAAAAGACTTTTTTTTTAAAAAAAAGTCTTATAAGCTTTAGAACAATAGATTACCTAAGATTTCAAATCTAAGAGTTTTTAGTTGCAAATACTTTATATTAAACACCAAAAACAACTTATAAAAATTTAATTTCATAGCTAAAAAGGCATTTTCATAGAATATTCCCCCATTAGCAAAGTTTATAAGGTCTTTAATAAGAGAATGTTAGTAGTAAAGCCTATATATGCATATTGTCTTTGATAAGTCTAATATACTTTATCCGAGAAAGGATATTGTTTATGATAATATTGTAGGTGACTTCATGGATATGAATATTTAAGAAAATAAAATCCCTAAGCTTTTGGAGTTGGAGGGACGAAGTAAAGAAAAAGTGGAGGAGGCACCTCAACTAATGAAAGAGGAACTCCCAAAGGATTGAAAATTCAATAAGGACCATCCAAAGGAGCTTATTATTGCATATGCATCTAAAGGAGTAACTACTTAATCTCATCTTAAACCTCTAATTAACTTAGCTTTCATCTCTTAAGTTAAACCAAAGTCCATTAATGAGGCTTTGGAGGATGAATATTGGGTCCTTGTTATGTAGGAGGAACTTAATTAATTTGAGAGGAATAAGGTTTAAAACTTAGTTCCTAGACCTAAAATTGCCTTATTATTAGCACCAAAATGGATTTATAAGAATAAATTAAATAAATAAGGTATCATTAGTAGGAATACGGTTAGGTTAGTGGTCAAAGGAAATAATCAAAAGGAAGAAATTGATTATGATAAAGCCTTTGCTTTGGTTGTAATTTTAAAGGCCATTAAAATGTTGCTTGCATTTGCATCATGTATGAATTTCAAACTTTTTCAAATGGATGTGAAGAGCACTTTTTTTAAATTGTTCCATTCAAGAGGAGGAATATGTTAAACAACCTCCAGGTTTTAAAAATTATGGATTTTCAAACCATGTTATTAAACTAACTAAAGTACACTGTATCGATTGAAACAAACTCCTATAGTTTGGTATGATAGCTTGAGCAACTTTCTTCTAGATAAGGATTCTTTAAAGGAAAGGTTAATACAATACTATTTATAAAAAAATGAACAATGATTTGTTTACAAGTCTATATTGATGACCTTGTATTTAGTGCTTTTAACTATTATTTATATAAGAAGTTGGCTAAGCTTATGCAAAAAGAATTTGAGATGAGCATGATAGGTGAACTCAAGTTCTTTTTTGGGTTGTAAATCAAGTAATGTGAGGATGGGATCTTCATAAATCAAATCAAGTACACTAAGGAGATCCTCAAGAATTTTGGCATGGAGGATTTAAATGCTAGTAAGACTCTCATAAGCACAATAACCAAACTTGGAATGCATAATAGTGGAAAGTTGATTGATGAAAAGAACTATAAAGATATAATCAGATCCTTGCTCTTCTTAACTACTAGTAGGCCGAATATAATGTTTTTTATTTACTTGTACGCTAGATTTTAGTCATATCCTAAGGAATCTCACTTGGATGCCATTAAGACGATTTTTAAATACCTTAGTGGAATATTACATTTAGGCTTATAGTACTTTAGGAGGAATGCATTTGACTTAGTTGTTATTCGGGTGTGAATTTTACCGATAGCTTATTATATTAGAAGAGCACTTCCAAAATAAGCCAATTTCTAAATCAATGCTTAGTATTCTTAGTATATTAAAAAACAACTTTTAGTTATCTTGTCCACTATCAAAGCCAAGTATATAATGATAAGTTGTTATTGCTCATAAGTATTATGGAAAAAATAACAATTAAAAGACTATGACAATTGATTTTTTTTATCATATTCTTATCAAACATAACAACACAAAAGAACAAAGTATATAGACATTAGGCATCGTTTCTTAATACATAATGTTTGAAATGGTGACATTATGCTTGAATTTTTTTACACTAGTAACAAATTAGTAGATATTTTTACCAAGCTTTTTAATGAAAAAAGAATGAATTTCTTTAAACAAGAGCTTGATATGCTAAATGGCTTTATTTTAAAATAATTTTATTGTTTAATTGCTTATGTATAAGTTGTTATGCCTTGAATTTGCTTGATGATTTGATTATTTTTTGCATTCTATTTTACATTATCAATGGTCATTTTTTGCATGCAAATTATTGATAAATTGATATATTTTAATTTATTCAATTTATTAATAAAATTGATGTACGTAGTCTATTTATTACCATTACGGGACAAGATCCGTGTGATGTCAGGGCACACAGGTTTAGGTGACTATTTACCAAATGTTATTGATGTGGGAAGGTTGCCTAAATAGGTTTTGTAAATTGGAGTCACCACCCAACTTTCATTGGGAAAAGTGAATTAAAAACTCACTTTCCTAGCCAAAGATTCTGAATTCGGTTAGAAATTACTTATCATATTTCTTACTATACATTATTTAATTTACTCATTCCTTCACCCTAATTTCAATTTAATGATGCATTTACCATACTTGATTGTTAGTTAACTTAAATTACACTGAAAACAGAAATTGAAATACGGGATAATTTGGATTTGGTGTGCACACATCATAGAATAAACAATTAGGCAAGCATTCACTATTTCATGATGTGTGCACCCCAAATAGCATACAAGCATGCAAGATATAGTAAATAAAATAAGAATAAACAAAAATAAAAAAACTTAGCAAAAGGGATTAAGGATTACAACCCTTGGAGAAAGCCTATTATAATAAATATATCAAAAATAGAAAAAAAAATCGGGATTAAGGATTACATTGCTTTGGAAATTCCCTATCATATTAATTACATCAAAATAAAAAAGAAAATTCCTATTCTAATAAACCTGCAAAACAAAGATTAGTCTTCACACACTAAAAAGCACACATTGCATTCATAGCAATTTTATATATTTCATTCATTCATGATAAAAGAAAGAAAAGTAATTACAATAACAAGAATAATTAAACAAATAAACAAACAAGGATGCTAATGGAGATGTATGATGCAAGATTTTAGAATTTATGTATTTTGGTGCAAAGTTACCATTTCTATTATGAAAATAGAATTTTAGGCCAAGAGAAATATAGGTGAATTAAAATGGAGGAATAAAAATGATAAAAACAATAAAATAATAAAGATGCAAATTTTGACATAAAAAGGGAAATTCAATAATGAAAGTGCATGAAAATTAAAGGGAAAGGAACAAAAATGGCAATAATAATAATAAAATAAAAAAGTGCAATCTTTACCATAAAAATGGGAACTCTATGATAAAATGTACGAAAATTAAAATAAATAATAAAAATGACAAGAATAAAAAAATTGTAATTAATATAATGAAAATGATAAAAAAAAATGCTATTTTTGCCATAAGAATGTGGATTTTATGATAAAAATAGCAAATTTATCAAAAAAAAGAAATAAAAATGACAAAAATAATAAAAATGCAAAAAAAAAATAATAAAGATGATAAAAATGCAAATTTTACAATGAAAAATGTGAACTTTATGATAAAAATAACAAATTTATAAAAAAAATGATATAAAATGGAAAAAATAATAAAAATGCAAATAAAATAATAAAAATGATAAAATGCAATTTTGACCATAAAAATGTGGACTTTCTCATAAAAATAGCTAATTTATCAAAAATGAAATAAAATTATCAAAAATAACAAAAATGTAATTAATAACAAAAATGATAAAAATAAAATTTTTACCATAAAAATGTGAATTTTATGATTAAAATAGTAAATTTATCAAAAAAGAAAATAAAATGTAAAATTTAGCACCAAAATACCCATAAAAAAGAAAAATGATTCAAAAACGATAAAGAATTAACAAATAATGAAAAAATGATGCAAACACTCCTGGTATCACACTCGAACTATCCACTACTTCAACATATCTTAAACCACTTCAAAATCATCACAAAATCGCAATTTCACCACAAGATAATAAATAATTAAAATAAAATGAAATAAAAAAACAAAAATGACAAAAAAAATGAAAGAAAAGAGTAGCATAATATGATATGATATGCAAATTTTATATAAAAAAGATTAGAGATCCTCAAAAGGATCAGATTTTTACCTTAGATCTGTGCATTAGCAAAGATGATGTTTGGTTTGGTAAGAAGTGCTAAAAATCATAAAAAGAAGTAGAAAATTGATTTTTTTGTGTTTGGATATGGATCTTCATGAGGTATTCTCCTTGTTTGCAAGGGAATACGAAGAGAAAAAAGTCTCAAAATAGTGTCAAATTCATCCTAAAATAGCAACATTTTCTCTCTCTAGAGAGTTTTTTTGAGTGTCCAAAAAAAAGTTCCAAAAATGGTCAAAATTTAGGTTTTTATAGTGCTAGAGGTCTAACCTATGAGTGTGGGTCATAACCCACACATATGGATCAAGAACCTTGCTCATGCATGTGGGTCACATAACTTACGAGTGTGGGTCAAATGACCTACGAGTGTGGGTCACATGACCTACGAGTGTGGGTCATTCACCCACACGCGGCTAACCCATAAGCATGGGTTGAACCTATGCTTTTAGGTCAGGCTAGGCCATAGGCTCCCAACCTCAATTTTTATTTGTTTTGGTCGTTTTGGTCACTCTCGGGTGTTTTTAGGGTTTAGGTGCATGTTTTCGGGTGCTTCAAGTGTGTTTTCTAGTTTTTATCCCTGTTTTAGCATGCACAAGATGATTACCAAAGAAGTTTCACTTATCTCATTGATAGGAACCTTTATCATTAGATTTTTGGAGGACCGTTGAAATTTAAGTATCAATAATTACATATATCAAAATGCCTAGGAGAGTTTAATGCATTTGCATGATTAAAAAGTTTGCACAAATTGTATAAATTTTTATTAAAATAGCCTTTTTCAAAGTTTTTTATTGTGTCAATTTAGTCCCATAAGGACCAAATTATAACTTTTTTTAAAGTTTTTTGGATCTAATTTCAAGATTTTTAAAGTTTATGGACTATTCTACAATTGTTGTCACAACCATTACACTTGATCCAAAAGGATTATGACACTTATTCACCTTTTATGGTAGAGACGGTCATGATCCTCCTCACGATCGTGAGGAGCATGATCATTGCTCATAATCATGATTAGAATGATTATGATCGTAAGGAGCATCATGATAGCATAAGAAAAATGGTAATTTTTTTTATTTTTGTTCAAAAGGCACTTTAATTCACAAAGAAGGCCATGAAGGAGATGATGCCTCTTAAGATTCTTATTTTTCATTCATCTCATGTTTTCTGGTAGTATGTTTTATTGCATTACATTCTCTTGGACTATATTTTCATTTTGTTATGTTTAATTTATAGTTGTTTGTTACTAGTAGTTTAAAGTGTTTGTTTTGGTTCATTTTATGTAATTTTTTTTTTTATCAATTCCATGTGTTCCTTTTCATTTAGTGTTTTTTTATACAACATTTCCATTTGTTCTTTGACAAAAAAAGGGAGAAATGAGTGGATTAAAATAATTAATTGATCACATTTAAACTTTGTAATTTGCTTACGATTTGAAAATTAATTGATTAAACCTTGTAATTTGCTTATAATTTAAAAACCTTTAACTTGTAACTCCTCCTAAGGTATGAAATGAATGCAATTAAAAGCTTTTAATTTCTGCTTAACCTCTCTAACTCGTGCTTATATTAAGCGAATTTTTTTTTAAAACTCCATACATACATTAAAGGGGGAGTAATAACAAAATTCAATTTCACACACACACACACACTTAATTTTTTTCTTTATTCACTTAAAATTAGTTTGTCAAAGTCAAAAAGAGAGAGATTATTGATCATTTACATGATTAATAGGAAATTACCCTTGTTTTAACCTTAACAAAACAATTTTAATGTACTAGTATAAAATTGAGATCATTAAGAAGTTGAATTTAAAGAAAATACAAGCAAGTAATGGTGTTCAAGAGTGCCCTTATGATCACGAGCTCTATGAGCATGACCTTATTAAAGCCACTCAATTTTATCAATTTTCAATGACCCTCATGATCGTGATAGTCAAATTCATGATTGGGACCAAGTCAAAGGAGCCTTAATTAATAAAAGACACAGTGTCCTTCATAATCCATGCTATGATCATGAGGAGGATTGAGTGGATCATGACTGGGCAGGATTAAAATAGAAAAAAGAGACAATCACCCTCATGATTAGGATCATTATTGTGATAAAGGATATCATAATCGTTAGCATGCTAATCATGATCTTGACAGTTAGTTATTAATGACATGACACTTCTCAAATAACCAAAAATTAAATGCAACAACTAATTTTTTTATCCTCACATTCATGAGCATCTTGTTCTCTACAAAAGTCTAATATTGCATTAAATGAAAAAGGAAAAGATTAAGGATGACTTTACTATTTCCTAATAATTAGTTTTTCATATTTAACTATAAATACATTCTTCCTAAGTCATTTATAAAGGTTACATGATTTTTCAACTAACATTCTTCTTATAATTCAAAGGTTTTAAAAGCTCTCTTTGCAATTCATTAAATTTTTTCATATTTTAGAGATTAGGTTCTGTAACTAGAGTTATAATTCTTCTTTTAGATTGGGTTGTGTAACTAGAGTTAGAATTCTTCTTTTACTCTTTCTTCGATTAAAAAAAAGGGAAGTGGCGACTAACTCTAAAGGAATTAGTTCAAGTGTAAACCATTAAAATACTTAGGATTATTAGGAGTTTAAGTTTAACTAAGAAAAACTCATTATTGTAAAAGGTTTGAGTTGTGCCTTAAAACAAATTCTAGTGTGTAATCAATCTAAGTGAATAGGTTGATGGTAGTGAGTTGAAAATCCCAACTATAGAAAATTAGGTGGGAGACGTATGATTAGTTAGAATCTGAGCTTCCTAAAATTGTTTATTTTGTGTTTGCTCTCTTTTTGCTTTACATATTTGATCATAAATCTCAACATAAAACCCCTCTAGGGCTGAAAAAATATTTGACCATAAAAAATATTTTGACTTGAAATATTTCACATATTTCAAGTAAAAAAAAATTATTTGACCATAAATCTCTTTCAAATCTTCTTATAATTTGTTAACCTTCCTTAATCAACATAAAACCCCTATTCATCTCCTCTAAGGCTTTTCACAAGTTTATGTTCCTTTTTATATGTAGTTGCGAATCCCTATATGGTTTCAAGTTCATGATTTAGAATATGATTTTCTTATTTTCTTGAATTTAAAATAATTTTCTTTATCACAATTTTCTATTTTGTAATTATGGAATATAATCTGATGTTCTAAAAATGATTTTCATTGTTTTGAATAATATATGATAATGAATACATCTGTAATTGGTTTTACTATTTCATTTATATTTTAATTAGTTTTATATTTTCTTGCATAATATGCTTTTAGTTGATGAGTGCTATATTCTGAATCATGGATTGAAACAGTTCGATGTAAATTTCATTAATGAATTGAATAGTTTCTCTTTAAATGTTTGGCATTGAGTTTCTATATTCTTTATGGTTATACCTATTTTGTATATTTTGGATTGATTCCTTATGTATTAGAGGGTTTAATTTGATAGATTAAAGTAAATATAATCTTTCTTTATGCAAGAACAAGAAATGAATAGATTGGGCCTAGCTTCTTTTGGATAAACTTTTATTAATAGGGCTCATAATAGCCCATGTAATTTTTTTATTTCATTTCTCTATTTGTATTTGGTTCTAATTCATTTTTTCCTTCCCTTTCCTTAATATAGGTTTGTATTATATTTTATTTTTCATATTTTATTGTTGTTTTTATGGATTGTAATATTTTATCCTTATCCCCTTTATTTGAATTAATGTTTATTTATCTATATGGATGATTGTGATGTGTGATATGTGTATAATGTGATTTTATAAATAAAATGATATAATTGCATATAATAAATAAATAATTAGTGAACAAACACTTATAATAAGCAAAACATAAATGGAGTTCAACCAAAAGGTTAGGTAGGCCCGAAGCCTGTATCTATTTTTTAGAGCCTCTATAGAAACTAATTGCCATAGAAATATGTGTTTCTAGTTCATTATCCAAGTGGCGACACATCTCTTATTCAAGCCTCTATAATGGGTAGTAAATATTATACAATGTTATGCTTGTTAAATATTTGGATGCAAGTTAAACCTTGCCACGTACACTCACTTGAGGTGCAAATTATATCATGGACCAAGGGTCCATCACACGTGGAAAATTAAAATGCTTGCACTTTTTTTCTTTTTTGTTAACAGCTGTTAAGTTCTTCTTCCTTGAGAGTTTTCCTCTTTTAAAACTCTCATTTTTATATTTTTTGAGAAAATTTCTTTTCTTCTTTCTTCTTTTTCTTTATGGATTTATGTATGATTTTCCTCTTTCTATCCATATTTGTGTTTTTCTTCTTCTTCGTTCTTTTGTTAATCATGTTTCTTCTGTTAATTGTATTTCTTCTTATTTTCTAGTTCATTAGTGTTCTTAGATGATAGCTCTCTTAATTATTAGTCGGCTCTGTTTTGACTCTCCTTTCTGCATATCATCTCTAAGCTTGTTGTTAAATGGATGATCAGATGTCAAATGTTAATACTATTTGTGAGAATTTAAGTAAGTTATGTTCTTCTTTTTATTGTTTTTAATGTTTTTAAGTATAATAATGAACTTTGTTGTTCGAAATTATTTTTGAAGCTGTTTTTTTTGTTTGATTGATTAGGTTTTAGTTTTTATGTCTGTACTTGTGTTCTTAGTTAGAAGTAAAGTTTCATTAGTTTTTGTATCCAGGTTCATTCATGACAATGTAGAGATTTAATTTTTATACATTGCATGTTAATACGATTTTTAGCAAAGTAATTGGCTTGTATATTTTGTAATGAATATATTGGTCACTGTTAATGAATATGTTCATAATTAATAATGTATTTATATAATGAATATGGTTTTAGAATGGGTTTTAGCATTATAAAGAGTAAGCAAAAATATAAACTCAATAGCAAAATAATGTTCATTATTTTTAAGCATAATAATGAACTTTTTTTGATTAATTAGGTTTTAGTTTTTGTTTCTGTGCTTGTTTTTCTTAGTTAGAAGTAGAGTTTCATTAGTTTTTGTGTGAAGGTTCATTCATTACAATATAGAGATTCAATGTTTATACATTGCATGTTCATATGATTTTTAGCAAAGTAATTGGCATGTATGTTTTGTAATGAATATATTGGTCACTGCTAATGAATATATTCATAATTAATAATGAATTTGGTTTATATGTGTAAATGTTTTTAATTTTTTTATGATGTTTTTTAGTAGATAATGTTTCTGGTGATGATTTGTTAGGATTGACTGTAAATTCTTATGAAGAGACTTATGATTTATATGATGAATATGCTTTTAGAATGGGTTTTGGCATTAGAAAGAGTAAGCAAAGATATAAAGTTAGTAGCAAAGTAGTGTTAATGAAGAGATTTTTTTGCTCAAAGGCTAAACAAAAAGAAAAAGTTGGAAAAAAAATAAATGTTATTTAAAGCTTAATGTTTGATCTGGTTATGAAGCTTTCATATAGTTTGATGTTGATGAAAATGGTGTTTGGACTATAACAAGACATAAAAAGGAGTATAATCATGAGTTATATGATTCTAATAAAACTCATCTTCTTTGTTCGTATAGAACAATTAGAAAAAACCAGTTGATTTATCTTGAGCACTTAAAAGAAAGTGGAATTGTTGTGTCTGATGGTATTAGATTGCTTAAAAAGCAACTAGGTAGTTCTCTATTTTTGGTTTTATTACAAAGGATGCTTATAATCATTTAGCTTTGGAAATTTTAAAGAAATTGGATGGCAGCGATTCTAATTCTTTAATTGAAATTTTTAGATGAAGGCAATCAAACGAAAAGGATTTCTTTTTTTATTTTGAGGTTGGTAGTGATGCTAGATTGTGTAGCTTCTTTTGGAGAGATTCATGCATGAAACAAGATTATAAGCTTTTTAGAGATTTATTGGTTCATAATACAACATATCGCACTAACAGATATGATCTGATTTCCAGTCCATTTGTAGGTATGAATCATCATTAGATGAATTTTATGTTTGGATGTGGCTTTTTGTTGAATGAGAGAAGATAATCTTTTGTTTAGTTATTACGTACATTTTTTAGATCTATGGAAGGTAGATATCCACAGACTATAACAACATATCAATCTACTGCTATGGCTGCTACTATTGCTCAAGTATTTCCAAATTCATAGCATAGGCTTTGTATATGGCATATTGGGGAGAATTCAAAGAAGAATATCAAATTCTTAAAAAGTCAGAAAGGATTTGTTGATTTATTCAACTATGTTCTTAAATATATTGATACAGAGGTTGAGTTTTAGTTTTATTGGAGCAAGTATGTCAAAAAAAAATTTCAATTTAATAATTGAACTTGATTTATAGAAGTAATGAATCTTGTTGTTTTATTTTGTGAATTTGTGTGCATTTTGTTGATTAATCTTTGTATTTATGTGTTCCTATTTTTTTTCAAGTTGGAAAGAGAATATGAGTGTCATAAGAATTCTTAGATGTAAAAGCTTTTTGATATTAAAGAGAAACGGTGTCTTACATTTAATAAAGATTTTTTTTCTAGTGGAATTTTATCATCACAAAGGAGTGAAACAACCAATTGTTATGTTTCTAGGAGGCTTTTCAAGACTGCTAGACTTTGTGATTTTTACCATAGTTTTGTTGATGTGGTTCAGAATGGAGGAGTAAAGAAAATGGAGGACACCTACATTGTACACAAGGTGAACCGTCAATGGTTGTGAGTGATGTGAAGCTTCTTTCGCATGTTAGGGAAATATATACAATAGAGATATATTTTTTGTTTGAGGAGCAGTATATGAAGAGTTGTGCTTGTTATTAAATTTTATTAGGTTCTAATGGCACTATTCTTAAATATCATGCGTGGCGGGAAGGTTTGGATATTATACATCATGAGGTTCTTTTCAATATTGCAAATATTTACATATCTTGCACTTGCAAAATGTTTTTTGAAGTATGTGAAAGTTTTTGAATTTTGTGTTTATATTTGATGATCCTAAAATTTAAAGTTAATCGAGGTATAGGGAATTTTTAATGAACCTAATATTTTCAATCCACAGAACGATTGTTTTGAATTTTTAGGGAATTATTAATGAAGTTGTAGTTAATTTGTAATGAATTTTGAAGCAATTCCTAATGAACTTATGGATAATAGTCTAATAATCTATTTATTTTTTATTATTTTTAGGTAGGGATTTTGTACTACTATTATTTTTTTATTTTGAATATCCATTGTTTGAAAGAAATTCCAGAGAAATATATTATAAAGAGATGGACTAAAGGAGTGATTGAGAGCAGAAATGTTGATATTCCATTGGTATGTTCATTAGATGAATTTGGTTTAACAGCGTCTCTTTAGAGGATATAGATGGTTAGAAATTTCCACAAGTTAGTTTTAACTAGTGAAGACAATATTAAAGCTGGACAATACTGTGATGAAGCTTTTGCAAGTGCAAAAAAGAGAGTTATAGATGAGATTGTTGTTGTTTGTTTTGAAGAGGAATCCGATTCAGTATCTTATTATAGTTAAAAAATAAAAAATCCCTTTATAATAAAGGAAAAGGTGAGCGCAACTAAAGAATTAAGAGTGTAATTAAAAAGATGTTTAATCAAGCTAAAGGTCGAAGGAAAAGTGCTCAAAAGGCTGTAATACAAACAAAAATTCTTATTCAAGCTTCTGTTCAAGTAATGAATTTTAAATGAACTTTTTGGTCTATCAGCTTTTACGCATGTTATGTAATAAACCTTTATTTTTTTTACAAGAAACTCTTGGACAAGTAGTTTCAAATGGATACCTTGCTCATCCAAGCTCTAACATTCAAAATTGATAACTGTAACGAGAGATTCAAGTTCAAATCATTTTGAAGTTGTAAATTCTATGATATTGTAATTTTGGAATTTTTAGTTATGGTTCTTATAAACAAATTTAATATTGTAATTTGTATTGTGGTAAATTCAATCAAATTAATAAATATAATATTTTTTTATTTAATAAATAATTAAAATAGTAGTGTAGTAATTTTTGTAATATTTTTTATTTTTATTGGTTACATGTGTATTTAATTTGTATAATATTAATTAGAGGTTTAATGCTCATTTTTAGAAAAGTAATGAATTTTACAATTTTGAATCTTTAGGTAAACACTTATGAATGTACAAGTGTATATCAGTGAACCTAAAGAATAATCTAAATGAATGTAAAGAACAATGTGTGAACCCTATAAAGTAAATTAAACATGTGTTATGAATATGAAGTGCGCTTATTTTTTTAATTTTTTTGTCATGTCACTAATGAAATTAAGCAGCAGTTACTTAAAGTTTCAGAACACTAAAAAAATCTTTGATACATTCATCATCCTCTTTTTCAAAACCCTAAATCTCAAATCGTTTCATCTTTTGTTTCTTGTTATGGAAAGATTAACTTCATATTCATTCCTTCTTAAGTTGCTTACGTAGTGGACATTTTCATCTTCTTAACTTTCTTCATAAGTTATTTAAAGTCAGACATTTTCCCTTATTTGGTTTGCGTAAACTTTTTTTTCTAGTCTATGATCTTTATATTGATATGTAGATGTTATTTTATGGATCTATTTTGTTTTTTTCTGGTTTATATTTTAGCATTTGTTGAGGTTCGTTATTTTAAACACAAAGGTTTATTAGATGAAACTCAGAGTTTCATTATTTGAAACAGAGTTATGTTGTGTTGATTTTCTTTTGATATTTTGATCACATATTTAAAGAAGCAGAAGTAATGAAAAGAAGATTCGAGGAGTCAGAATTCATGTAGACATTGAAAACTTATATTAAACGAAAATCAAGTGAAAATAAAATATTGAAAGATGAGAAAACTAAAGCAAAAAAGGTGAAGACTCCACTAGCACAAACTAGTAAATCTTTACCTATGAGGATGCCATTGAAGTCTTTATTTTCCATTATACCTAAATTATCTTAACATTAAAAAATGTTGTCATTGAAATAGGATTTGGAAGCTTATTGGAACTGTCACTATCTAAATGTCACAAACAGTTGAGTAGGTTTTTAGTTCAAAAATTTGATTATTGTAATGCTACATTAGTCTTAGAAGACAATCAGAAGCTTTTGTTGATTGAAGATGATGTTTTTGCTACACACAATATTCCACGAGGAAAAAATGCTATTATAGAGGCTAAAACTGATAATGACTTACCAAATTATGCTAAATTACTGAGGAGTTGGAGAGAGAGGTGGAACATTCCTGTTGGAAGCCCAATTACATAGAGAATGGGTGATGTATTGGTATCTAAAGGAGACTATAGTGATGAATTTAAGAGGAATTTTATGGTTTATGTAGTTTCATCGACCTCTAAAAGGTCATCAAAGTAGAAAATCAAACTATAAGATACTATTGTCTCTGATTGATATTAAAGAAATAAGGAAAACTGGTGCTTTTATACTTTGAAGAGTCTTGTGGATTCAGTTGTAGAATGGAAGAAGAAACCAACTGGTTTTTTCACTAGCCCTTTAACTTTTCTTGTGGTTAGTAATCTATAGTTATTTTACTAAATTGAATAGTTAAATTCATTAGGTTAATGATAAAGATTCATTTGGTTATAAATATATATTCATTTGGTTTATATTAAAGTTTCTTATTTGTTTTTTCTAGATATTTGTTCATTGATTTTTAGATTCATTAGATACAAGATAGAGGTTCAGTAGTTATGAAATATAGTTTCATCAATTTTTTAATTTTACAGTTAACTTACTTGGACCGAGTAGAGTTCAAATTAAGAAATAGTAGCAAAAAATTTCCTATTATCTGTAACTGGACTGCAGAGAGTGTCAAAAAAAGAATGAAAGAAGAACTGAAGTGGGAGGCTTTGTAAAAGTAAGAATTTTTAGTAGATTAGCTCTAGTTCCATTTTATGAGCATTTAGAACAACAACCACCAGAGGATGTTCACCAAGAGGAAGAATAACAATTTAATGGTACTGTGAATCATCATCTTACATACTCAAGAGAAGATACTGATAGAAATGAGGAGGCACATGATCAACCTCATGTAAAAGAAGAGAGGAAGGTAAGTGTAAATTATTTAATGAATAAATATCAATCTCAAGAAATGTATAGGTTATATAATATTATGTTCATTTCAAGAACCTATTGAAAGACTATGCTCTATCATTAAGAGTTTGGCTACTGACATGATAGAGTTTAGGGAAGTGATGGCAGATGTTGGAAAGACATAAATTAGAAATCAACTGATGAAGAAGACTTATGAATCAATCAATGAAATCTTTAAGAACATTTCAAACTTTCAAGGACAATAAGAAACTAAAATGGGTGATGAAAGAGTTCAAGATGATGATGATGATTTCTATAGTAATGATGATTTCCTTCTAGCAATTGTCGAACTTGAGAAAGTAATAATAAAAACTTCTTCTGCAAAATGCACAAAGCATTCCTCTCCTTCTAATTCTTTGGGATTTACTCCTACACCACCTGAAAGTGTAATTAAAGTCCAAAAAAAATTTTATGTTTATGAGTTCTTTTTTATTATTAGTTTGATTTATTATTTCATTTATTAGTTTTAATTGTTAGGTTCATTACTTATCAAGCATAGTTTCATTAGTTGAAAGTGATAGGTTCATTACTATTTTGAAATTCATTACCCTTTTCCCTACTTTTAACAGATTTGAAAAAGTTATGGATATTGCTTAGCAAGACGTGCTGAGTGCACAAAAAGTTGAAAATCAACCTCAAACTCCATTAGAAGTTTTTAATGAGTATGTACTCTTTATGTTGTTTGTTTATAAAAAGTTAAAAATCAACGGTAAACTCCATTAGAAGTTTTTAATGAGTATGTACTCTTTATGTTGTTTGTTTATTATAACCATGTGCTTATAAATTGAATAATTTTAGCTTGATACATTTTACTTTTTGTAATAGATTGATTAATGAATTAGAGTCAAAGGTTGAAGATGTGTAAAAAAAAATTAAGCCAACAAAGAAATACAAGAAGCTTCTTATAGCTTTGAGATCTCCTTTTTGGATAGAAAATGATGAAAAGTTTGAGTAATGTATCTACAAGAGAAAAGATAGTGTCGGAGTTTGCTTTCATAGTTGAAGCTGATAAAGAGAAAAGAGGGTAAGAGTGTTTGATTTATTAGATTTTAGTTTTTATGTCTGTGTGTGTGTTTTTTCTTTAGTTACAAAGTAGAGTTTCATTAGTTTTTTTGTATATAGATTATTTCATTTCAATGTAGAGATCCAATTGTTGTACATTGCATGTTCATATTGGCCTATGTTTTGTAATGAATATATAGGTCATTGTTAATGAATATGGCCATAATTAATAATGAATCTAGTTACTATACATGTATTTAATTTGTACTGATACTGTTTGTTTTTTTGTTAGAGAATTAGTGTTTTCACATGAAGACTATTATATTAGTAGAGAATGCACTCACACTCTTTGTATAGGAGAAATTAATAGTGTGATTTTGGACATTTGGGCATTGAGGATCAATACTGTTGATCTGAAAAGATCCATTAGGCAACCAAAGAGAGAGTTTTTCTCTACTAATGTATTTATAAGTAAATATTCATTTTATCTATCGGTTTAATTTTGGTTAATTTATTTATTGATTAATTACTTTTTTCAGCTTCAAATAAATACATCAAAAGATTTCATTGGATGTCTAACACAAAAAGAGTGTAAACAAAATTTTAATAATATGATAGATAAGGAATTGAATTATTTGATTCTTGATATTAATGGTGCTGATTTGGTAAGTAAAAAGTATGAATAATTATTTTTGAATTCATGTTTTTAGTATATATTATAGAATAAGAATGAATCTTTTTACATTTAATTTTTTAGATCTTCTTCCTTGTTCATAGGCACAACCATTATTTCATTGTTTGCATAAATTTTAAGAGCCAGAAAATAGAAATAATAGACAACTTACCTTTGAAAAAAGGTATTTCTATGGTGAGCAAATATGAAGGTTGTGCAAAAACTTTGGTAAGTTTATGTTTTTAAGTTTCATTACTTACAGATTCATTAGTTATTAACTATAAATGCATGATTTTTATGCTTGAAATTCATTATCTTTATGTGTTATTTTATAGGCTAATGCATTCATGGAGTATTAGCTAAAGAATGGAATTCAAAAAGGGAGAAATTTGGCAAATTTTGGTGAAGTATTACTGAAAATACCATGGAGATCAAGAAAAGCAAATGTGGATTATGGTGTCTATGCATAAGGCACTTAGAAACATATCGAGGAGAAGGAGATGTTTGGGATAATGGTTTAAAGAGAGATGGTGTAAATTATTATTATTATTAAGTTATTTTGTTATTACTGTGTGCTTTTTTTTTAATATTTAAATTTTATTATTTGCAAGAAATTTTGTTAAAGTCATTAAAAGCAAAATATTGTGCAAATATCTTAATGATGAAGGAAAATTTGAGCAAGGATGTTGTACTTATAGAAGCCAAAATGAGATTTGTTGAATTGAAATTATAGTGATGACAATGAATTTGTTTGAGATACAATTTAAATACAAATGTTTGACTAGTTATAGAAATTGGAATTGAAATCATATGAACATGCAATTTAAATGCTGATGTGTGACTATAAATTGAAATCATATGAATTGAAATTTGTAAAGTATTCAATGACAGTGTTTTTAGTTGTTCATTAATTCAATGATAGTCGTGATAATGAAGTTCTATGTAATGATTTATGAATCTATAGGATTTAAATCAATGAACATTTAGGCTAAAGAAACTGGCAAATGATCTATGAATCTTAAGGGTTAAACCAATGAATCTTCAGAAAAAGTTTAATGAAGTTACAAGTGAAGGTCAATGAATATACATTATTTTATATGATTAAGTTGTGTTTAAATATGAATCTATATACCAGTCGGTTAATAACAATTTGATAAATTATTATAAACTATTAATTAACTTCAACATGTTTATTTTCAATAGTTTTGTGACAATAAAGTTGTAGATAATGATCAATGAATTTACAAGATTAAATGAATGAACATTTAGGTTTAAAGGTCAATCAGAACCTACAGGCACAGTTTAATGAATATGTAGGTGTACCTCATTGAACATACATGTTTTATCTAACTAGCTATGTGAAGAAAGAATCTATAGAATGAACTTTTACACCTGAATGAATTATTATAAACTATTAATGAAATCTGCATTAAACAAAGTTCATACAATAAACAAAAGCATTTTAATCATAAATATATAGTCATGACCCAAACTAGGAGTCATGAACGGTGCTAGGGAACAGGAATTCTTTCGAATCCAGAACCCGTAACAAGCCTTAGAAAAATAAAATCATGCAATAAATAAATAAAAAAATACAAAAAAATTGAAATTTTTCGAATTAATATATAAAAATGGATACTCAATATCTTTTCATAAATAAATATATATTCATACAGTGTTAAAATACAATTCTCAGAGTATAAAGAATCAAATAAAATGATATTCTTCTGATACAATAACACTACTACTACAGTTTCTAGAATACAAATCAGAGTTCAAAATATACATTTACATAAAATAGTCGAGACAGAAGAACACCGATGAAGAACTCTACTACTAAGGTCTGACGATATAGGATCTCCTGAAAAAAAAATTGAGGGAGGTCAGACCTCACTGAGTGAATTATTATACAATACATACATGCAGTCTAACCATATCCAGTCAAGCATTCTTATATATATATGCATATACACGCATTTCATACAAATGCCAACTCTACTTTAATAAATATAATAATTACAGAAAATATTTATTTTAATACATGAAGGATCAAATAGAAACCTATTAATCGCAACCTCAATCAACCATATCATTACTCTAGCCATACAGGCTCACTTAAATCCAAATAGATCACTTATTCCATTCTGGACAGTAGACTAGCCCTGAGACACTAAGTCAACCGAGCTCCAACAGTCTGACTATCAGTGTGATTGGCCCCAAGACACTTGGTCAACCGAGCTTCAACAATCACACCATCAATCACATCACATCTCAATCAAATCAATCATATCATTCTCAATCAAATCATAATTCCACAAATAAATCTCACTCAACCTTAAATCTATCGCACCGGCATGTCACGGTCCTAGTGCTGCCCACTAGGTAGCACATTCTATTGATATCCTTCATTTATAATAAATCATACATCCAGAAAATAAATAATGTAGAATGACATTCATACTAACAAAATAAACCATATATATACCAAAAAAATACTTAAAATAAACTAAGTATATTTCAAGTATATATATGTAAAATAAATTCAAATCAATCATGAAATATACTAAAAAAAACCCATAATATACTAAAAACATACTATGTTTAAATCAATAATAAAACATGCAGTTATTTAGGAGTATATCAAAAATATACTTAAAAATAATTTAGGTATAAATCAATAATATGACATGCATTTATTTAGGAATATATCTAAAATATACTAATCATTTAATAAAACAATTATGAATAAATACACATTTAAAACATGTATGTATATACTAAAATATACTAAAAATAAATCTAATTACCTAGCATGCATATATCAAAAATAGACCCTAAATATACCAAAGATATCGTAAATGTATATAGAAAATATGCAGACATATATATCAAAATATATTAAAAATAAACTAAAATTATACCAAATCATATTAAAATTTAAATCACTTTTAAAAGCATAAAATGAAAATGAAAAATCCTAAGTCATGCATCATATATGCGATGCATATATATACAATATAATAACTCACTGATTAGCACTCCACAAGACAAACTCAATGGGTCAGGCCCGTTAGGCTTCGGTCTGGCGCAACTAGAAAAATAAAATAACAACAATCATCAAAATAAATTTCTAACTCTACGCTTCTAGGATTACTATAGAAAAATTCAATCAAAAATTCAAAACTAGACTCAGACCGGTCGTCATGTTTTACCAGAAATCCACCGAAATTTCAGTGGAGTCTCCTCCGTAAAACAGATATCTCCCTACAAAAATAGGGTCGATCCTGCACAAAAAACACACTTTTAAAATTTCAAAGCACAACACCTCGGGTTGGGACCCCAAACTCCACAAATCTCCGACTGAAGTTCACAATACACAAACAAACAATATTAACAGTAAAATAATAAAATTATCAAAAATCAAATAAAATATTTAAAAACCTTTATTTTCCAACTAAAATATAAAAGTCAAATTTAAATAATATTGGATAATAAAATTCATAAATGGAATAAAATCTCCATTTTACAATTAAATTAACATAAATTGTAAATAATATTTAAAATCACAATTTAACATCACAAAAATAATAAAATAAACATTTAATCTCAAAATAACAAATACACTTATTATTTACATAATATTCCAAAATTATCACAATTTAACTAACAAAACCTCAAATATTATATAATATTAATAAAAATTCAATTTACAATTATTCAACATAACATAATAAAGTTCACGTTTAATTATATTATAAAATTAGTTTAAAACCTTTTTTTTATCACCCAAATTATAAATAATAAATATTTGAAAATTAGTATTAATTAGTTAAAAATATTGAATAATTTGTAAAAATCATTTTTATACTTTAAATAATTATAAAACCAACTAAAACATAATGTTTAACTATAATCTTAACAAAATTATATATTTAACCCTATAATACAAAATATCCAATATGCTAAATAATTTCCTCAAAAATTATACAAAATCATTAAAATTATTTAATCAACATATATTATACTAATATCAACCAAAACACATAATTAACCAATAATTTCTATCAAAATATATATATTTAACCTAATTTTTCAAAATTGACATAAACTATAAAAATTCATAAAAATTATATAATATTCTCAAAAATTAATTTCTCAACACTAAAATGAAAAAAAAAATTAATAATAACACCAAAAATCACAAATTTATAATTTTAATAATTAATTTACGAAAAATTAATAAAATATTCAAAAATTCACAAAAATCAAAATAAATTCCAAAAATCACACAAAAATTCACAGAGGTAGATTAAGCTAGTAGAATCAACATTTGTAAAGGAACTTTGTGTGAATCAACCATTAACACCCTAAAAAAAAATTGAAACTATAATGCCTATAATCTAAAAATCACACACCACTCAAACAAATTGAGATTTAAGCTCAATCTGAGCTCAGAATAAGACTCACTGGCGTTAGAGGGTTCAAACGACACCGGCGGTGAGTAAAATGCTGATTGGAAATGCGAGGAACATCGCTGGAAGCCTCTGCTACAACTCTTGGTTCCCGCTACTGCTCGTCGTCGTCGGAGAAGAAGAACAGGGTGGCGATGACGGTAGGAGGAAGGCGATTGCTAGCAGAGGTAAAGGAGGCGCAATGAGGGTCACAGAATGGGACAAAACGGAGGAAGAGAATGAACAGTGGTTTGCATTTTTTGTAAGTTTTATTCTGTAAATGTATGTTTGTATATGTGTTTTTGTATATTATATGTATATATATTACTTTATACTAAAAACCATATAATATAATATCATTATATATTAACTCCCCACAAATAAATATATACATATATATTACTCACACATATACAACAAACACACACACGCAGATATATATATATATATATAACACACACCTACATTAAACTCTAATGTAATATGAAAAAATATAACACATAAAATAATAATACACAAGGTAATATATAAATATAATACATAAAATAACAACACAAATAATGAAATAATAATATCAAAATAATAACGGAATTTACTAAAGCAATAATATAGATTAATGTTTAAAATAATAAGTCTCTAAAATAAAATATTTACGTAGGAAACCCTAATTAAACAAAAACAATGATAATAATAATCACAAAATAATAAGTAATTAAATTTATTTTTAAACTTCATTAATACTACAAATCCTATTATAAAATAAGATAATTTAAAAATATAGGTCATAACAATATAGCAGTTGTTCATTACTAAGAGTAAATACAAAAGATATCAAAGTAATGATAGTGCTAGTGACTATCACTACTAGATGAATCAAAGGAAAAATATTTTCAAGTTACTACTTTTCTTCTTTTCATTTCTTGCATTGTTTTTTCTAGTTCAGTCAGTTTTTCTTTCATCTTTTTTATTGTTCTTCATTATTGTTGTTTTGGGCAGTTGGTCTCCATTTGATCATTGGAGTTAACTGGTAATCAGTTGTGCTATTTTCTATATTTAATCAGTATTTGCTTAGTACCTGAGCTGGGAAAGCTTTAATACTTGAAGGTAGATATTCAAGATCTATGGTTTTTGTTGTCATCAAATCTCTACATTTTTCTGTTATATGATCAAAATACCATAAAACCAATATATAGAAGGTAGTCGTTAATACTTAAAAGATATCCAATCCTTCTCCACCCAATTTGTATCTTCTCTAATATAGAAGCCATGCGGCAAAGGTTTAGACAAGTCTACTTTCACTTTCATTCTTATAGCAGGTATTCATATCTCATCCATAAATGTAAAATTGTCAGTTGAAACAATTTCTATAAAGAAATCAATAGCAATATCGAGAGCATTTCACTGTCGACTAGCTGAGTAGCCAATCCCTAAACTTGCACCTAAAAGCTCTCATATTTAAAAATTTGCTCAAGTGTTTTCCCTAGTGCCCAGCTTTTCTGTATGAATAAGGATTTACCTATTTCCCAAGGAGCGCCATTCATTGCATAACACATATTAGATTCTGAAGAAGACTCTATCTCAAATACATTTTGGATTTGAGTTATTTTGACAGTTATTAGGTTGCTCCAATACCATACCTCATGTAGTAAAGTTAATAGCATTGAGGCAATGCAGGGTATCTGAGTGAATATTTTACAAAATAGATGTTCCTACTTTCCCTTTGTTATTTGCTTTTGCTTTGGCTCAGAAGGTCCTGCTTCCATTATTCTTAATGTTGATATAGCTACTACAAGAGATACAAAATGAATATTTAGTTTTACATTAATAAACTTTTTATATGAATGTGAATGAATATACAAGTAAAGATGAATGAATCTTTAGGCAATGAATAATAAAGTTTTTTTGTTAAAACTTGTTAACTAAATGAACATGAGAGTAAAGGTCTATGAATCTTTATTATTTAATTGATGAGGCTATATAAATGAATATAGAAGCAAACAATAGAAAATATGTTTATCATATAATTATATATGCATCGTTAGTAATATTTTCATTATATTTTTTAATTAAAGCAAAAACATATTTTCAAGAACGTTAAGGTTAAACATTTGTAAACCTAAACATAATGTTGAAAGGTCAGTGAACTTGCTTATGAAAGTCAAAGAACATGCAAGGAAAAGTTGATGAACTTCTTAGAATTAAATGATGAATCTAGATGCATGAAAATAGAAGCATATACGAAGAAAAAAAAAGATGTTCATCACAATACAATAAAAAAATTCAAGTAAATCAAAATATTAAAAAGAAATTGATCACGGTAAGAAGCAAAAGATCTATAGAAGCAAACAATAGAAAAGATGTTTATCATAGAATCATGTATGCATCATTATTGATATTTTCATTATATTTTTTAATTAAAGAAAAAACATATTTTTAAGAAAGTTAAGGTTAAATATTTGTAAACCTAAACATAACATTGAAAGGTCAGTGAACTTGCTAATGAAAGTCAATGAACATGCAAGTAAAAGTTGATAAACTTCTTAGAATTAAATGATGAATCTAGATGCATGAAAATAAAAGCATATACGAAGAACAAAAAAGATGTTCATCATAGTATAATACAAAGATTCAAGTAAATCAAAATATTAAAAAGAAGTTAATCACAGTAGTAAGCAAAAGATCTGTGAAGAAAGTAGACTTTTATTTGCTTATAGTTGGAAAACTTAGATTGAACTTGTACAGAAGAACTGATGATTCTTTCGTCAGTAAGACACTAAAGAGATGAATGTGAGAGCAAGAGAAGGAGAGAGATGCGGACGGTCGCGTGTTTCTTAGTGAAGTAATAGGTTATAAAGGATATAGAAGGTCAAAGAGTCGCATGTTATGGAGAAAGAGAGATGTTGCATTAGCTACCGTTAATGTTACGTTCAAAAGAGAAGCGCGTTTATTAACTTGGCACATGTGATGAACTTTTAGTCCATGTTGCAATATGGACAAAGGTCCATAGTATAACAATTCCACTTGAGGTATCTATCAATTTAGCCATAAGTGATCGGAAAATTATCTTTAATAATTATATATCTCCTAAATTGTATAATATCAAAAGAATAAAATTAAAGTTCTTAATTTAAAAAAAAAAAATCTATTACTCAAATTTCATGTGATGATAATAAAAAAATTGGTAAAAATAATAAAAATTATAAATAAACTATGTATATTTTAATGTAATGTTAGATTTATTTTATTTTAAAAAAAGGATAATTTAATTTAATTCATATTATATATTAAATTATTATTATTATTATTATTATTATTATTATTATTATTATTATTATTATTATTATTATTATTATTATAATAAATAAAAGAAAAAAAAAAGAAGAATCTGATCATGTGAATAATAGAATTTAATAATGAAATAAAATTTAAAATTAAAATTTATAAGAATATAAATTTTTTGAAAGAAGATAAATTTCAATAAAGTTAACAAGAAGAATTAAAAATGTCTGTGGATGGATTTCCATTAGTCCCATGGGCGGCAATACATAGGTTAAAATGAGAGAAAAAGGTATTATTGTACAATTTGAGAAGTGGTAGCAAAGTTTGAGAAGTTGTAGAAGGGGTCATTAACCTTTCCCCTCAATTCACAAGAAGTTAGATTTATCCAACTGATGTGATCGTAGTTTCAAAGAGGAAGATTTCAAGATTTGTTCATACTAATAAAGTAACGTTCATTAAAAAAAAGAGCAATTTGCATAAATTTATATTTTGTGTAGCATACTTTAGTATTTTAGCCATAACTCACTCTACAAAACTCAGATTGAGATGATTCATGAGGTTGTTCAAAGATAAGAAAGAGATATATAACTTTGGTGAAGATATCTAGAGTTAATTAAGCCTTAAAGCTGAGCTAAAATTATGAAATATTATCAGATCGTGAATAAAACTGGGCAGACTAAATGTACATCAGTTAATGGGCTGCATCTCACTCAATATAGATCCAAATTAAGTGATTCAAGATGTTTCTGAAAGATAACAACAAGGGTTACAACTTTTATGTCTTGGGCTTAAATTAATTCGGCCATCATAATGTTAAAAAGTGTGCTACAACATGATGCATAAGTAAATCTAAATTTAACTAGGATGATATTTTCTTATTTAAGTAGAATTATATTTTCTTATTTAAGAAGGATTTTTTTTTCTTGTTTAGTTAGGATATTAATTAGGTTTTATTTAGGGTTCCTTTAAGCCTATATAAAGGTCTTATTTTATGTAACCTAGAAGGTATGCAATCATGGATGATTAATAAAATTTAGAAAGGATTCTCTTTGGTTACTTAGTGGTTAACCATGTGACAACCTTTGTGTCACGACCCAAAATAAGGGGCCATGACCAGTGCTAGGGAACGAGAATTCTTTAGAATCCGGAACCCGTAGCAAGCCTTAAAAGAAAATTATACAATAAAATAAAATAAATAATATATTTATGCAACAGAAACTAAATCTCAATTAATAAAAATAAGCTCTTCATCATTCTTTAATAAAATATTATCACATCTCATACCATAAAATAAAATCTTTTAACACAATCTTCTGAGAAACACTCTAAAGTAAAATCCTCATACATGCATAAATACTAATACAACTCTCAACAGATTTAAATACAACTACTACTGCAGTATCTACAGTACAAAGTAAAACTCAAGTAAGCGATTTACATAATAAAGCCGGAGCGAAAGAAATCCGGCATATAGGTCTACCGCTGAGGTCTAAATATGAAGACTCTCTTATAAAAATATCAACAGAGGGGAGTCAGACCTCACTGAGTGAATTATTATAATATATATACATGCATAACTAAATGTCAAATGCAGACACTCAAATGTATATATAATAAATATATATACAGGCAAATACACACAGATGTAAAGGAAAGTTATTTTTATAATAATACTGGAAATCATCTTATTTATAAAGGATCAAATAGAACCCTATATTTTTGCAACCTCAAATTCAATAGAATTCGCTTTAGCCATATAGGCCCACTTAGTTCCAAATAATTCACTTAGTTCCAAACCCATTTATTTACAAAAATAGTATATTATATTAAATTTCAAAATAATTTTTGAAAAATAGTATTAATTAGTTATAATTATAAAATAATTTGTAAAAATCATTTTTATACCTCAAATAATTATTAAAACCAATTAAACTTAATATTTAACTAAAATTACTATCAAATTACCAAAATACCCCTAGTATATAAAAACCCACATAATATACTAAAAATACTCAAAAATTCAATAAAAATTATATAAATACTCAAAAATTACTTTCTCAACATATTATTCAATAAATTCAACAAATATACTCAATTAACCAATTAATTTTAACAAAATACATATATAACCTATATTTCCAAAATTGACATAAACTAAATATAATTATAAAAATTACACAAAAATCACAAAAATTAAAAATTAACTTCAACCACCAAAAACACTAAAAATCACAATTTCACAATTTATTTAATTAATTTACAAAAATAATAAAATAATAAAAAATTCACAAAAATCAAAATAAATTCCAAAAATTACACAAAATTATTAGAGGTAGATTAAGCTAAGGGGAACAATATTTGTGAAGGAATTAAGCTCGAATCACAAAGAATGAAATTCAAAAAATTCAAGAACCAAATATGGCCGAAAATGGAAATAAGATCAAAACCTTACCAAATCGAATTTTCAAACAAAAGGAAGCTTGGAATTGTCCTCTAGGGAGTTTCAGGAGTCCAACGACACTGGAATCATCGACTTTGGTGGCCGAAATGGTGAGGAACGATGGAGAGGCCAACTAATATGCAATATTAAATATATATATATATATATATATATATATATATATATATATATATATATATATATATATATATATATATATATATAACACAAATAAAATATAATATATACACATAATTTAATTATTAAACCCTAATATTATTAATGCATGCAAAAATAATGTATTATTCATAAAAATTACAGTCAGTAATATAATTCATTAAAATAATAATATTAAAATATAAATGCTCTAAATTAAAAGTTTAATAAAATACTATTTCCCGAAATGAAAATAATTTAAAGACATGTTTACATAAAATATATTAATTAAACGTAAATAATAATGATAATTCACAAAATAGTAAAATAATCAAATATAGTTTCAAAATTATTAACACTGCATATCCAATTTTATATTAAAATAATTTAAAAACTTGGGTTATAACAGTCTTCCCCCCTTACAAGAATTCATCCATGAATTCTAGAAACAAGAAGAAATACAAGATCAAGGAGGCAAGAGATACAGGTAAGAAACTCGCATCTTAGCTTCAGTCTCCCAGATGTGCTCTTCTACTCTGTTGCTGCACCACAACACCTTGACCATCAGAATCTGCTTCGAACGCAACTGTCAAACTTGATAGTCAACGATCGCAATACGTTCCTCTATGAACATCAAGTCTTTATTTACTTCAACACTGTCGGGCTGTAACACGTGTGAAGGGTCTGAGACATACTTTCTCAGCATTGAGATATGAAACATCAAATGCACTTGAGACATACTTAGAGGCAAAGTCAACCGATATGCAATAGTGCCAACTCTCCCCAGAATCTCGAATGGTCCTATATATCTCAGTGCTAGCTTACCCTTCCTGTCAAATCTCATAACACCTTTCATCGAAGACACCTTCATAAAAATAAAGTCTCATACTTGGAACTCCACATCTCTGCGTCTAGGATCCACATAGCTCTTCTGCCTACTAACTGCGGTCTCTAATCTACTCTTGATCACAACAACTTTCTCTACAGCATCTTGAACCATCTCAGGTCCAGTCAAAGCGCTCTCACCAATCTCATCCCAACTTAGAGGGGATCTACACTTCCTTCCGTACAAAGCCTCATATGGTGCCATTCCAATACTGCTATGGTAGTTGTTATTATATACAAACTCTACGAGTGGCAAATGATCATCCCAACTACCTCCTAAATCCAAAAAACACATCCTCAACATATCTTTTAGTGTTTGGATTATCCTCTCAGACTGACCGTCTATCTGAGGATGAAAAGCAGTACTGAAGTCCAACCTAGTGCCCATCGCTTCCTGTAACTTCTTCTAAAAATGAGAGGTAAACATTGAACCTCTGTCTGACACAATGGACACAGGTACTCCATGAAGGCACACAATATGCTTCACATATAGCTTTGCTAATCTAGCTACAAAATAAATGGCTTTCATAGGCAAGAAATGTGCAGACTTGGTCAACCTGTCCACAATCACCCAGATGGAATCGTATCCATCCTTAGAACGAGGTAAACCAACCACAAAATCCATAGCTATCCTTTCCCACTTCCACTCAGGAATAGGAAGAGGCTGAAGCTTCCGAGAAGGCTTCTGATGCTCAGCTTTCACTTGCTGACACGTCAGACACTTAGCAACATAATCAACAACATCCTTCTTTAGTCCATCCCACCAGTACAAGTCTCTAATACTATGGTACATCTTAGTGACACCTGGATGTACGCTATAGGCTATAAAATGTCCTTCCTCAAGGATCTCTTCTCTCAAATTATCCACATCAGGAACACACAATCTACCACTAATCCATAAAACACCATTATCATCAAGTGTGAAATCAGTGAACTTCCCTGCTCGGACATTCTCTGCAAGCTCTTCTAGAATAGGATCTCGGCTCTGAGCTACCTTAATCCTATCCCTCAGTACATATTGCACTTTAAACTGAGCTAGCAGTCCACCTAATCTACTCACTTTCATCATCATACATTAATCCACTAACAGTTGCAACTCCTGGATCAATGGTCTCCTCTCTACACCGATGTGAGCAAGACTACCTAAGGACTTCCTACTCAGGGCATCTACTACCATATTAGCCTTGCCTGGATGATATAGAATCTCACAGTCATAATCTTTCAATAGTTCCAACCATCTCCTCTGCCCCAAATTCATATCTCTCTGCTAGAAAATGTATTTAAGGCTCTTGTGATCAGTAAAAATCTCACAAGTCACCCCGTACAGATAATGTCTCTAGATCTTAAGAGCAAAGATCACTGCAGCCATCTCTAGGTCATGGGTAGGATAGTTCTGTTCATGCTTCTTCAACTGCCTCGAAGCATAGGCTATCATCCTACCATTCTGCATCAACACACAACCTAGGCCAACTCTAGAGGCATCACAATAAACTGTGAACTTGTCTACTCCATTAGGCAGAGCTAAAACTGGAGTTGTGGTTAACTTCTCCTTCAGTAACTAAAAGCTATTCTCATAAGCTTCTGACCACTCAAACCTTACATTCTTCTGAGTCAAGTGAGTCATAGGAGCTGCAATTCTAAAAAAATCATGTACAAACCCCCTATAATGCTCGGCTAAACCTAGAAAACTCTGAATCTCTGTAACTAAATTTGGTTTAGGCCACTCAGACACTGCCTCAATCTTCTATGGATCCACCTGGATACCTTCTTTAGACACCACGTGTCTAAGAAATGCAACACTCTCTATCCAGAAATCACACTTCGAGAATTTAGCATAAAACTAATGTTCTCTCAGTGTCTATAGTACAGTCCTCAAATGATATACATGCTCCTCCATACTCCTCGAATACACCAGTATATCATCAATGAAGACTACCACAAACTGATCCACATATGGTCTAAATACCCTGTTCATCAGATCCATAAAATTTGTTGGTGCATTAGTCAAGCCAAAAGACATCACCAAAAACTCATAATGGCCATATCGAGTGCAGAATGCCATTTTAGGAATATCAGCTTCGCTGATCCGCAACTAATGATAACCTGACCTCAAATCAATTTTAGGAAAGAACTGTGCACCCTGTAGCTGATCAAACAAGTCATTTATCCTCGGGAGAGGATACTTATTCTTCACTGTCACCTTGTTCAGCTCTCTATAGTCAATGCACAGTCTCAGGGTACCATCCTTTTTCCTCACAAACAGGACTGGTGCACCCCAAGGAGAAACACTAGGTCTAATAAAACCCTTATCTAACAACTCTTGCAACTGCTCCTTCAACTCTTTTAACTCTGCAGGAGCCATTCTGTAGGGTGGCATAGATATAGGGGTAGTGCTTGGAACCACATCTATACAAAACTCAATCTCTCTGTGAGGTGGTAAACCTGGCAACTCCTCAGAAAAAATATCAGGAAACTCACAGGCAACATGAACATCTATGAGTGACAACTTCTCCACTGAAGTATTCCTGACTAATGCCAAATATCCCTAACAACCCTTCCTCAACAACTTTCTAGCCATAATAGCAGAAATAAGATTCTGAAGTGCTGAACTCTTATCACCCACAAACTTAAATTCTTCTTCACCAGGAATTCTGAAAGTCACTTCTTTACTCTGACAATCCATCACGGCATAGTGCTGAGATAACCAATCCATACTTAGAATAACATCGAACTCCATCACATTCAACATAATCAAATCAGCAGATAATTCTCTACCTCTGACAAGAACTGGACAACAAGAAAGAACAATATTTATGTCTAAAGAATCACTTAGAGGAGTGGCGATAGATAAAGGAAAAGCCATCCTCAAAGCTTGCCAACAAGACTTGAAAGCAAAAATAGGAGAAACGAACGAATGCGTGGCACCTAGATCAAACAAAACCCATGCATCCAGGTAACAAACAGAAATAATACCTGCCACGATTTCATTAGATGCCTGAACATCCTACTGAGTGAGATAGAAGACTCTGGCCTATCCTTAACCTCCCTGTTTGCTAATAAAATCCTAGCCAACACCTCTGGCACCTCCTCTGGTACCTCTACCATGACCCTACTGAGGAATAATCTGGGTAGAACTCTGATGCTAGGTTGGAGGCAATTGAAAAGGAACAGGTACAACACTAGCAATCGACTGCTGAGGAAATCATAGAATATGCGGCTGTTAATATTCAGAATAGGGACACGATCTGGCAAAATATCTCATATGCCCGCATCTGAAACACATCAGCAGTGTCAAATAACATGGTCCTTAATGGACTCTGCCACACGTCTGACAAGCACTAATAGCTAACCTAGAACTACGACCGCTGCTGCTGCTCAAAGCACCTGACCTAATTCTGAATGGTCTACGCTGACCTCTACGACCATGTCTACTGCTCTGATGTACCTGTTGTTGCTGTCTCTGAATCTACTGGGCTGGACCCCTCTGCTGACTACTCGATCCAATCTAAAAAATCGAGTACGGAGTAGTCTGTAATCCACCTTACTAAACGCCCAACTGGTAATAATCATGCATAGCTCCTTGCCTAACTAGCCTCAGCTCAATCTCTTTGGCCAACTCAATCACTGACTCCAGAGTAAGGCTCGCTGTAGGCATAACAACAAATGCAGAACCCAAACCAATAACGTAAGTAGTGACTGCGAAGTACTGGTCTCGCATCAGATCCTCTATATATCTGCCAAGCCGAAGGAACTCTTTAGTAGAATCCTCAACAAATCTATCCCCTCAGGAAATGCTAGTCAATCAGAGTCTATAACTCATGCGAAGTGGCTTTGGGCAGAATCTCCTCATAAATCACTCTCTAAACTGAGCCCAGGTCATTATCATCATATACGGCTGGATCATCTGAATAAACCAGTCCAGGGCTGGTCCCTCAACAGAAAGCTCAACTATCATGATTTGCTAGTACTCGGTGTGAGCAGTCCAAGTCCTCATCTCGATCGCATACAAAAAATCTAAAGGGTCTGAAGTCCCATCAAAGGCAATCCTGCCGACTCTGGCATAAAACAGAGCTACCTCAGGGTCAAACATACTCTGCTGATAGGCAGGCTGAACAGGCTATGCAACTGGAGGTACAGGAATATCCTCATACTTTGGCTCTACAGGTTCCTCATCTTGTAGCTCTCTCTGCCTACGGTGACCTGCCACTCCTCGAGGTCTACCTTTGTCATGACCTTTACACCTAACTGGTGGCTCAGGAGGTAAAACCTCATCCTGGAAGGACTCATCATCCTCGACCTCAACGACCGGTGGAACGACACGCACTCACCTCCTCATTCTGAAAAGACAAATAGAAGGATTCAAATAAGACAGACAATGGAGGATAATGCAGAAAACTAAATCAAGGAATACTTATCAAGACATACTCAAACCTAATTTACTGCAGTAGTTTCAAAGAAAACACAACACTGAAAACTAGGGCCACAACTCAGGCCCTGACACAAAACTCTGCTCTGATACCAACTTTATCATGACCCAAAACAGAGGGCCATGACCGACGCTAGGAAACGGGAATTCTTTCGAATCTGAAACCCATAGCAAGCCTGAAAAGAAAAACATACAATAAAATAAAATAAATAATATATTTATGCAGCGAAAATTAAATCTCAATTAATAAAAATAAGCTCCTCATCATTCTTTAATAAAATATTATCACATCTCATATCATAAAATAAAATCTTTTAACACAATCTTCAGAGAAACACTCTAAAGTAAAATCCTCATACATGCATAAATACTAATACAACTTTTAATAGATTTCAATACAACTACTACTATAGTATCTAGAGTACAAAGTAAAACTCAAGTAAGCGATTTACATAATAAAGCCATAGCGGAAGAAATCTGGCGTACAGGTCTACTACTGAGGTCTGAAGATGAAAACTCTCCTGTAAAAATATCAACAGAGGGGAGTCAGACCTCACTGAGTGAATTATTATAATATATATACACGCATAACTAAATGTCAAATGCAGACACTCGAACGTATATATAATAAATATATATACAGGCAAATACACACAGATGCAAAGGAAAGTCATTTTTTATAATAATACTGGAAATCATCTTATTTATAAAGGATCAAATAGAACCCTATACTTTCGCAACCTTAGAACTCGCTTTAGCCATACAGGCCCACTTAGTTCCAAATAATTCACGTAGTCCAACTAGACAGTAGACTAGCCCCGAGAAACTAAGTCAACCGAGTTCCAGCAGTCTGACTGTCAGTGTGATTGGCCCCAAGACACTTGGTCAACCAAGCTCCAGTAATGACACTCTCAATCACATTAACCTTAATCAAATCAATCATAATTACCACAATTAATTTCCACTTAACTCTAATTTAATGCACCAGTACGTACACAGTCCTAGTGCTGCCCATTAAGAAACACGTTCTATCGATATCCTTCATTTATATTAAAACATACATTTAAAAAAATAAATGATGCATAATGATATTTAAAATAAACAAATAAATTATATATATACCAGAAATATACCTAAAATAAACTAAGTATATTTTGGGTACAAATATGTATAATCAACTCAAATAAATCATAGAATATATTATATTAAACCAATAATATATTTAAAAACAAGCTAGATTCAATTAAAAAGGAAAACATGCATTTACTTCATAATATACCAAAAATATACTAAAAATATACCTAAAATATACTTAAACATTCAAATAGGCAATTATGCAAAAATTTATATTTAAAACATAGAATTCTAAAACATACAACCTAAGCAATTCATATATATTATAATAACTCATAGTTGTGTGCTCCTCGAGACGGATCCAACGGGCCTGGTCCACTAGGTCTTGGTCTTGGCGTAACTAACAATAAAATCATAATACAAAAATCAGAATAATTCTAACTGAACTGCTAGAGACTTGATCTAGAATTCTAAACACAGATAGAGAATAGGAATTTGATCGAATGTCACGTTTTACGAGAATTCTACCAAAAAATTCAACAGAACCTCCTCTGTAAAACGGATATCTCTCTACTTAAAAAGTAGAGCTGGTCCTGTAAGAAAACACACTTCGAATACAAAATATTCTCACAACCCTCGGTCGGGATCCCAAACTGCAAATTCCACCGACCAAGGTCCACAATTCATAATAAAATACATAAAATATAATAAAATTTCATAAATACCAAAAATGCCCTTTAAGTACCAAAATATAGCAATTTAAATATTTAAACATTAAAAGTAATTATTCTTACTCATAATCACTTAAAACCCTAATATTAATATAATATTAATAAAAATTGATATTTCTTGATAAATACACAAATATTAATAAAAATTCATTTTATAAATCCAAATTACTCAATTAGTCCAAAAACATACTAAAAATTACTAAAACCCATTTATTTACAAAAATAGTATATTATATTAAATTTCAAAATAATTTTTGAAAAATAGTATTAATTGGTTATAATTAGAAAATAATTTGTAAAAATCATTTTTTATACCTCAAATAATTATTAAAACCAATTAAACTTAATATTTAACTAAAATTAATACCAAATTACCAAAATACCCCTAGTATATAAAAATTCACATAATATACTAAAAATACTAAAAAATTCTATATATAAATACTAAAAAATTATTTTCTCAACATATTATTCAATAAATTCAAAAAATATACTCAATTAACCAATTAATTTTAACAAAATACATATATAACCTATATTTCCAAAATTGACATAAACTAAATATAATTATATAAATTACACAAAAATCACAAAAATTAAAAATTAAATTATAAAATTAATTTCAACCACAAAAAACACTAAAAATCATAATTTCACAATTTATTTAATTAATTTACAAAAATAATAAAATAATCAAAAATTCACAAAAATCAAAATAAATTCCAAAAATTACACAAAAAATCTTAGAGGTAGATTAAGCTAAGGGGAACAATATTTGTGAAGGAATTAAGCTTGAATCATAAAGAATGAAGTTTAAAAAATTCAAGAACGAAAGATGGCCGAAAATGGAAACAAGATCAAAACCTTACCAAATCAAATTTTCAGATAAAAGGAAGCTTGAAATCACTCTCTAGGGAGTTTTAGGAGTCCAAAGGCACCGGAATCATCAATTTTGGTGGCCATAATGGTGAGGAACGATGGAGAGGCCAACTTTCGGCCAAAACAGGTTCTCCAAGCTCCACCGGTGCCGAAGAGGGAAGGGAATGGCGGCGGAGCTACTGGCTGGAGGGGCGGAGCTCCGGGAGGCACACTGATGGCCTGATAATGGCAGGGACGGACAGTGATGGTGAGGGTGGGTTAAGCTTCGGGAGGAAGAAGGGGAAGGTTTGATATATATATATATATATATATATATATAATTATAACTTTATATTATAATATTTAATAAACTTTAATACATAATTCCATAAAAACACACACCACACAATTTAATTACACATGCAATATTAAATGTATATATATATATATATATATATATATATATATATATATATATATATATATATATAACACAAATAAAATATAATATATACACATAATTTAATTATTAAACCCTAATATTATTCATGCATGCAAAAATAATGTATTATTCATAAAAATTACGGTCAATAATATAATTCATTAAAATAATAATATTATTAAAATATAAATGCTCTAAATTAAAATTTTAATCAATACTATTTCCCAAAATGAAAATAATTTAAAGACATGTTTATGTAAAATATATTAATTAAACATAAATAATAATGATAATTCACAAAATAGTAAAATAATCAAATATAGTTTCAAAATTATTAACGCTGCATATCCTATTTTATATTAAAATAATTTAAAAAGTCGGGTTATAACACTTTGTGACTTATCAATTTATCTTTCAAACAGTAGATTGTGGTGTCTTTTTAATAACCTTTGTTGTTTGTTTGTTATTTTTCAAAAGGTTAAAGTTTTGATATAGCTTTAGTTGTTTGGACTAACTAAACATGAGGTAAAGGTTCTCTATGTCTGAATTGGAACTTGATTTGAACTTTCCTTAAGAGTGTGGGTTTGGGTTCACGTTGAACGGTTTCCTTGAGCAGGTCGTCTAGTGGGTTTGTATCATTTTTTCTATTTTTTTAACCAAAACTTTGATAAAACTGCCTCACGTAAACCACCAAACCTTCTGAAGCAAAGCATGAGCATGTGACCGTAGAGCCACCATATAATTGAAGACCCCTTTTGTATTAAAAATTTTGGCATAGTACACACTTTACCGCATTGTAATGGAAAATTCATTGGTTTTATGTGCTTAAAATATGATGTTATAGACACTTTAACTTATAAAATTTCTACTTTTTAAACACCTCCATCAAAGGATAAAATTTAGCATCAGATTCATGGGTGGAGGAAAAAGTTACTCTCTAAAGTAGGGAAGGAAATTTTGCTTAAAAATGTGGTGCAAGTTGTTCTTAATTATGCTATGAGTGTATTTCTTCTTCCCTTTAATCCTTGTGCTGATCTTTAGAGGTTTATGAACTCTTTTTGGTAGGGTTCAGGAGGTGCTTCTTCAAAGGGTATAATGTGGAAGTGTTGGGATTGTATAAGCTTTTGCAAGATTCATGATGTCAATATTTCTCTATTGGGCAAACAAGCTTGGAAATTTCTAACTCATCCATCTTGTTTGGTGTCTCATATCTATAAAGCATGTTATTTCCCTAACAGTTCTTTCTTGCATGCTGAATTAGGTCATAATCCTAACTACATCTGGTCTAGTGTTTTGGTTGCTCATAATTTAATTCGTGATGGTTATTGTGTTCGCATTGGTTATAGAAATTCAATTTAGGTTTAAGGAGATCCATGGCTTCTAGGGCCTCAACCTTTTATCTCTATAACTGCCCCTGATCATTTACGTCATGCTACTGTTAATCAACTTATGATTTATCGATCTTGGCATTGGGATTGTGATATATTTAGTGATCTTTTTAATTATGCAAACCAAACATTGATTTATCAAATTCCTTTAAGCTTGAATAACTCTGTTGACTCTTTTTATTGGTCTCTTGACTCTAAAGGTGTTTATTCAGTGCGTAGTGGATATAAATAGTGTGTTAAGGATTTAATTGCTAGTAATTCTGAGACTAGCACTCTTCCATAGAGACATTTATGGGATGTTAAAGTTCCTTATAAAGTCAAGCACATGGTGTGGAGAGCTGTTACTTCTTGCCTTCCTACTTTGGATCTCTTTCATAGTCGGAGAGTGCAGGTTGATTCTTAGTGTTGCCTTTGTCGAAGAAACTCTGAGAGTATTTTACATCCTTTGGTTTATTGCCTTTTTTTATGTTCATTGTTGGAAGCATTTGGGTTTAATTCAAGGTCTTGTTTCAGTTTCTTCTTTCTAAGAGTGGCTTTCTTTTCTTTTTTCCAGATTGAAAAGTGAAGAGTTGGGTCTATGTTTAATGATTTATTGGGCTATCTGGTGTGCTCGTAATGACTTCGTTTGGAATGGAAATTTTTTTCTCCTCATCAAGTGGTTAACTTTGTAGGTTCTCAACTCTTTAATTAGATATAAGAGTAACTTAAATGTCCCTTTATTGCTAAGTCTTCCCAAGCTAAACAGACTTCTATAGATGCTCTTAGCTGGGTTAAGCCTCCTCCAACTTACTAGAAGCTCAATGTGGATGCTGCTCTATTTAATGCAGCAAATAAAATGGGTTTGGGTTTGGTTTTGAGAGATGTAGATGGTGCATTTATTGATTCTAAATCAGTTCCTCGATTGGGTTGTATGGATGTTCGTACTACTGAAGCTTTTGGTGTACGTGAGGCTTTGAGCTGGATTAAATGCAATTCATGGTCTTCGGTTATTGTTGAAACTTATTCTTTAATGGTGTTCAATGTCATTCAGCAACACTGTCAAGATAACTCTCCTTTTGGCAATATTGTTGTTGATTGTTGTAGTTTACTTACAGCTTGTTTCAATGTTAATTTATGTTTTGCTAGGTGTTTTACGAACCAAGTGGCTCACTCTCTAGCCTAAGCTGTTGGTTCTTTTTCAGATGTTATGTTCTGGGAGCATCAGCCCCCTGATTTTATTGTTAATGTACTTTGTTCTGTATCTATTCATTAATGCAGTTTTCCATTTTTCCTTTAAAAAAAAAAAACACCTCCATTATTTACTCCAAACTTCTTAACTAAAAAAAAAAATCTTTACGATTCTCATAATTTTTGTTAATTATTATTTTAATCCTCTTACTTTTTTAATGTTCTTTTATTATTTTAAGACATAATTTTTATTAATTGAAAAAAGTCCTAGAGGGGGGGTGAATAGGACTATTAAAATAATTCTTTACAAGAATTGAATGGAAGTTGAGAAGGAAGAATGAAGAATACAAAAATTTAAAGAGTTTGGATTCAATAACAATCCTATTGTCACGACCCAAAACAGGGGCCATGACCGGCGCTAGGGAACGGGAATTCTTTCGAATCCGAAACCCGTAGCAAGCCTAAAAATAAAAATAAAGCATGCCATAATAACAATAAAATATAATATGCAGCGGAAATAAAAATTATAATATCATAATATTATCCATATCAACTGGATTTACTTCAAAACTCATCTCATCACATATATATAATATTTAATACTAATCCAGTTTCAACATAATACATCTCTTTAAAATAAAGTACATAAAATCCAATACTTTAATTTACAACTACTGCAGTGTCTAGATAAAATAAATAAGACTCAAGTAGACAATTTACATAAAGAAGCCGGGGCGGAAGAAATCCGGCGTATCGACCTGCTACTGAGGTCTGAGGAAGTTGACTCTCCTGAAAAATAGTCAACGGAGGGGAGTCAGACCTCACTGAGTGAATTACTATAATATATATACATACACTCTAAGTGATAATGCATACAGTCAACAGTATATATATATATCTAATATATACACAGGCAAATACACACAAATGCAGAAAAATCATTTTTATATATTTTACTGAAAAATCCCAATTTATGAAGGATCACATAGAACCCTAGAATATCGCAACCTCAGAAAATAGTGTTAAACAACACTCTGGCCATACAGGCTCACTTATTCCAAATATATCCACTTAATCCATTTGGACAGTAGACTGGCCCCGAGACACTAAGTCAACCGAGCTCCAGCAGTCTGACTGCCAGTGTGATTGGCCCCGAGACACTTGGTCAACCGAGCTCCAGCAATCACACCCACAAACCACATCTCACATATCAATAATCATATCAAATCAATATCCACAAATAGTTAGTAACATAGCCTAAATACTATAGGCGTACCGGTACGTACTCGGTCCTAGTGCTGCCCACTAGGTAGCACGTTCTATTGATATCCTTCATCATTAATAATGTAAAACATTCATTCACAAAAATAAATGATGCATGAATTTAAATAAATCAACAATATAAACCATATATATACTGGAAATATACCAAACATAAACCAGGTATATTTTGAGTATATATATGTCAAATAAATCCAATCAAATCATGAATTAAACTAAAAATATATTAAAAACATTTTAAATATATTTTATTTACAAAACATGTATATAATTTATTATATACCAAAAATATACTTGAATATAAATCACATTATTTATGCATATTCAGTCAAAATAAAACATGCATTTTTCTAAATCATGCATCCTAAGCATATATATATAATATAGTAACTTACCTAATGCGCTCCACGAGACAGGTCCGACGGGCCTGGTCCACTAGCCCTCGGTCTTGGCGCAACTAAACAAGCAATAAATAACCGACATTAGAATAAACCTAACAGAAATCCTAGAATTCAATCTAGAGTATTAAAATACGGAATCGAAAATTAGGGTTCGACTGGATATCACGTTTTACGAGAATTCTACCAAAAATCCGGCAGAACCTCCCCTGTAAAACGGACATCTCTCTACTCAAAAGAGTAGAGCCGACCCTGCAAAGAAACACACTTTGAAAAACGAGCTCAACACAATCAAAATCCCACGGTCGGACTCCAGACTACCGACCGGGATCCACAACACAGAACAATTCAGGAAATACCAAAAATATCCTTAAATCACAGAAATACATTTTATAAATAAAAATTACATAATTGACCTTGAAACACTATAAAAACCGATTAAAACTCATTTTATTAGAAAAATCGTATATTATATATATAATTGAAAATAATTCCCGAAAAATAGTTTTAATTAGTTAAAAATACTAAATAATTTGTAGAAATCATTTTTATACCTTAAATAAATATTAAAACCAATTAAATTACATTTTTAGACAATTTAGGGTAAAATTACCAAAATACCCCTATATATATAAATATACTTAAATTACTTCAAAAATTCACCAAAAATCATACAATTACCCAAAATTAATTTTCTCAACATATTTATCAATAATATTAATAATTAAACCCAATTAACCAATTAAATTCAAATAAAAACACAATTAACCTAATTTTCCAAAATCACCTAAACTTCAATAATTAAAAATAAATACTTAGAAATTCATAAAAATTCCAAATAAATTCCTATAATTCATTTCAACACCCAATTCAACCATAAACTCCAATTTCATAATTTAAATAATTAATTTCCGAAAATTAGAAAATAATATTAAAATATTCAAAAATACCCAAAAATCCAAACAATATCCAAAAATTCTACAAAAATTCATACATATATATTAAGCTACTAGGAACAACATTTGTGAAGGAATTAAGCATGAATCAATCAAGAACAATTCGAAAAAAATCGAAAACCCTAATAGGCCGAATTTGACAAATCGAAAACTAAGCAATTCTAGACCATTTTAGCTCAAACCAAAGCTAGAATAACACTCACCGGAGCTCAAGGAGAAGAAAGAGACCGGCGGTGTCGAAAACGGTGGCCGGAATCGACGTGATCGACGGTGAGTTGATTTTCGGCTTCTCCGGCCAAAATCACTCTCTCGACGCCGGAAACGGCCTCCACAGGCGGCGAAACTGGTCGGGGAAGATGGTGGCACACCGGACGGCACACCCACAGTGAAGGAACGGCACGGCAGCGACCGGAAATGGTGAGGGAACGATCGGAGAAGAAGAAGAAGAAGAAGAAGAAACTGTCGGGGGCAAAATGGTAATTTTGCAAATTCTATTGATTTTTAATGTATATATGTATATATATATACTTTATACTTTATATTAAAATAATATTAAATTACACACATTAAAATATTAATATTTTAATAATTTATACCAAATAAAATTAATTAAATAACAATTAAAACAATTAAATACTTAATAAAATATTAGGGAAATAATAAACCCTAATTAAATAAATATACACACACAGGCTTTATTTAATAATTTAAAAATATGTATGAGTTCATGCAAGTCCGTAAATACATTTAAAATAATTAATAATACATTGTTTACGTGGAAATTTCCCCGAAAATGAAAGTCCCGGGAAAATTTTACGTGAAACACTGTATATAAAACACAGTAATTAAAATAGATCTAAAATACATATTAACTCATAAAAATATCATATATATACATATTCAAAATTATTAATACTGCATATCCCGATACAGTGTAAAAATATTTTAAAAACACGGGATATTACACCTATGTCTCCACCTTACTTATCCCCAATTTAGGATTTTCAATCACCCACAATCTTATTCACAAGATTGAGATTACATAAGAGTTTTATGGCTCACTCTTATAACCTTACAACTTGAGTTTTCAAGGCTCACTCAAAAAACCAAATCCTAAATGTTTTAATGGACAACACTTAAACCAATTCCTTTAGAGATAAATCTCACTTCCCTTCTAATCTATCCTAAGATTTAAGATGAAGAGAAATTATATTCCTAACACACAGCCAACTCTCACAAGAATTATATAAACAAAGAATTGTTTAAGAGAATTTGAGAGCTTAATTGAAAGCTTAAGAAAGAATGAATGATAACAAGTTTCTTAACTTCCATTCAGCTCTTAAGGTGTTGGAGGTGCAAATAATGTTTCCAACGTCTATATTTGAATTCAATGTTTATAATTTTGAATTATTGAAGGTGATATTGTTAAACAACTATACATGGATTGAAACCATAATTGGCTACTAAAGATTTTTGATTTTGCCCATACTTTCTTCATAAAAGTTGTAGATATTTGACTTAGCTTTCCATATCATTTTGAATCACTTCAATTGGACTTTTATATCACAAGATATGTCCAAAATACTAAGAGCTATGTAATCTAAAATGTAGACTACTGTCAGACAACTATATACAAGTTGAATCCATGATTTTATATTAAATACATTTGAATTTACCCACACTTCTTCACAAAAGTTGTAGATATTTGACTTAGATTTCCATATCATTTTGAATCACCTCAATTGCGCTTCTGTAACTCAAAATATGTCTAAAATACTAAGAGCTGTGTAATTTAAAATGGCAGGTGCATATGTTAATTTTGACTTAATATTTTCATACCCAAATGAACTCAGATTTTGACAAGCAAACCCAATTCAAAAAGCTTAAAATGTCTACTTTAAATGTGAATAAGATAATTTTCTCATTATAAAGCCCTAAGGATGTCAAAAACCTCCTTGAATCTCAGAGGTCGAATCATACCAAGATAATCATACTTCATTTTAACTTTCAATGGAGTTCTAACTTATACACACTTAAACAAACAAACTAAATGCTCAAAATTAAGTTTGTTAAGATAAAAATTAAGATTGATTATCGCTAAGGTCAACATTAATATTATTAATTTATTTACACTTATATATTTTTATTATATTGAAATTAGAATGACAAATATAGTTCAAGGCCAAGAAGAAATTGTTATTTGTTTAATATTTAGATATTTTAATTTAAAATTAATATTTTATTTACATGTATAAACTTGAATAATATATATTTAGAAGCAAAATAAAACTTATATCTTTATAAATAATTTCTATTTATTATTTAGTTGATTTTTAAAATTTTATGATTTAATATTTAAATTTTATAATATATATAAAATATAATGTAGTCTTTAAATATTATGGATTTTATTTTATTATTTATAGTTATAATTTAAAAAGCATTAATAAATTAAAATTATTATATTATAAATTTTTTGGAGTTATTAATTGTTACTTAAAATAAAATATTTATGAATAAAAATTATAAAATAATAATTCTTAATTTTTTTAGATTATTAAATTAATTAAGAGAAAATAAAAATTTAAAAGTATTTTTATTTATAATAATTAATTTGAGTTTTCAATTCTCAATATAACTTTTTAACATTCACTTATTTTAATTTACATTTATTTTATTTATACATATAGTTACGATTAATGTCGATTTAAAACTAAAATAAAATTTACATTTGCTTAATTAATCTTTGTTGATTATTTAATTATTAATTTTAAATTTTTACAATTCATAATGTAGAATTCATAATACTTTATAAATTTATTGCTTTTGTAATATAATTTTATGGTTTTATCAAGATTAAAATATTTTTTTAATTTTTGTTCACGTCATTTTAATTTTTATTAAAAAAATAACTTATTGATTTATAAAAAATTTTAAAATAATATTCTTATTATTCTAATAAATTATAAAGTTAATTGAGTTGCAAAATACATGTTTTATAAATATTTTTGTGAAATAATCAATTTGATCCTTTTTAAATTTAAATATAAATATAAATTTAGGGATTAAAACAAAATTTGTTAATAAAAGTTAACTCAGCCAAAAATGTAGAAGGAGCGCGTGTCATGCCTTGCTTTGCCAAGTCATCGTAGAGGTGTTTATAAAATTAGATTTTAAATACAAAAGGCCATTGAGTTTTTACATAAGGGGTTGGGTATGCATTTGGCCTAAGATTTTCCTTGCTTTTTTTTCATGTAAACTTTTAACTTTTAATCCCCAAAGTTTTCAGGTGTCACATTGATTTTTATTTTATTTTTTGAGGTTATATTCATGAAACGTACCCATTTTCTTCAGTTATAATGGCACGCCCTTACCTTTGCATTAAGATTCACTCCTCCCTTATGAAACACAAGTTTTGCTATGAATTCTGAATATATCAGTCATTTCCAACCATAAACATTAAAATACAGTAAATTTTATTTCAAAATATATCTACTACAGTAAATTTGCTCTAACCAATTACTTTATTTTCAACTCCAAAAAAAATATTCACCGCATATTCATATCCAATACTAATATTATATTATTTAAATATTTTACATATTACACTCATAATTTATTCAATACTTACAATATATACCCATATATTTATTTATAATAAAATTTATGTTTTGAATTTGGATATTTTTTTCACAAATGTTCAATTAATGCATTACAAAGTGCAATATGAGCATTTTTGTACTTAATTCGTCTGTGACAAGAAAAAAATTGTTTAAACCTCCTACATCTAATAATTTTGATGAATATTTAAATGATATTAGTGAATCTAACTCTCATTTATCATATTATTAACTTATATGTAATTTAATATATACTTTTGGGTACTACTATTTTTTATATTTTTGTTAAATATTTTCTTAAATCACTTAAATTTTTTCTATCCAAATTTTAATATTAATTCAGTAATTTAATATTAATATTATTTAAGTAAAAAATTAATATTATTTTAAGTGTCAATATTAAAATTATTTAAGTAAACATAATTACATCAAAATTATATACATTTAAAAATAATATGATAAATATAATATAAATTTGGACTAAATTGAACAAATTTATTTGGACTATATTGAAACAAATTATCACAATTAATTGATCTTGAAATTTAAGAAAAAAAATCCATATGCAGCCAACTTTGCAGAATATGAAATAACACCTCATTGGAGACAAAACGTGGAACCAAATTGAAGAAATAAAGCAACGTAGGAGATGCCCTTAGAGTGCATTGACCTCACCCTCAGCCCCATATTTATGAACTATTCGCTAGATTAAGATGCAAAAGTCTTAAAACTTATATTACAAACAGATTTCAGGCTAAGTCTGATATAAACAAATAGCTGTTTGCAATATCAGCCACAAATGAACCAATCAATTAAAAATGATGAATTTGTTACAATCGATGATTAGGCAAATGAGGAAAAAAAAAACACAATGCCTAAGACAACGCCAACCAGATTAGTAGAAACCCCAAATACAAAATAATATAGAAGGCACATTCACCCTCACCATTGCAAACACAAAACATGCATATCACTCACACTATGAACAAAAAAAAAAAAACTGATTATATTCATATTAGTCGGGGGGAGGAAAAGCCTCGGTCAGATGCATTTAGTTCTATATTTGATCGTCTGGTCCTGTAAGTATGACCTGTCATTGCATCGCATTGTATGTCAGAAGTTAAAACATTATTAAGTGTATACAAAATAGAAAAATAAAGAGGCAGACTACCTGGAAAAAAAGTATCAGTGACAACATCAAAGGACAGCCCACAAAATTCCTTTTCTGAAATTATAGGGCATCATACATGATTTGCCCCTCTACTTTGTAGAAAAACCTGGTGGTACCTTGAACTTTTATTTGAATATACCACACACCTCAACTTACATTTTTCTTAACCTTTATAAACTCCTTGCATTGGAGCAATGGACGCTTACACAAAATTTTGTGTATTCAAATAGTAATTTTGCCTTGAATTTTTACTTGATTTTCTCACTGAACCCTGAAGTCTCTCTACTAGCACTCATTTTATTTCCTCACCCAATTTTCTGTATATCTATAACTCTCTTTCTCTCCCTTCTTAAAAGTTTTGAATAAAATGAGGTTAAAGATGTCAATTTAATGTGTATAAGCATAACTTGTTGTGTGCAATTGGTTCAAACAAAGGTTCAAGGTGCTTCCAAACTGTTCCAGATTTATGCACTAGACAGAACATTTATATTATTCCTCATAAATTTATACATTCAGTTCACTTGTGCAGGGAGGAGAATATCCATCAAAAACTTAAAAATTTTGTTGCCTATTTTCTGTACTTTTGGAAACATAAACTTATAATGGTGAACCTAGTAATCTTATGACCCATTTGCTTTATGCTCCGTAATCCGAATTGAGAGAAATCGGAAATGGAATGAAAATTGTAACAAGTTTAATACACTACAGAATCGGAGTCAATGGTATTTGTCTATTAAAATATTTTTATACATTAGAAAAAGCATTAAAATTATCTATTATAAAAAAAATCTTCAAACGTGCTTATTTATTCACTAAAATATTATTATTATTTTTAAAAAATTATCATAAAATTTATTTATTAGTTTAATATGAATTCTTTATTAAAATATTTTAATATATTATCATAATTTTTAAAAAATTATTATGAAAATTATTATTTATTTTAATATATATTCTTTATTAAATATTTTAATAATTAATTTTTGAATTATATATTATATTTATAAATTTTAAATGCCATATGACTATTTAAATGTTTGGATTAATTTATGGTTGGTTTGACTTTATTTCTTAGTGAAAGAAAATCATTCTTATGAGCTAGGGGGAATAAGGAATTTCCATTAATAGAGGAATCTCATTCCTATTTCTGCACAAATGTTAGCGATTTAAATGTTAGGAAATTGAAATAATCCATTTCAATTCCGACACTTCTATTTTTGGTGAACCATATGGACCCTTAAACAAAACATTAGTACTCCCTTATGTTGAATTTTTCAAAGATGCATGGAAAGAGGCAAATCTGATAATGCTAAAACATATATAAGCATAAAAAAGTAACAAAAAAGAGGCTCACATTGCAATCATAAGCATATTTCCTGGCAAGTATTATGGCTGCATTCCTTTCTCGCTCCGATTCAAATGTCAATACATATGAAAGGCCCTTTCTTGGTTGCCAAAACAATGCCTTTGCTGCAGCATTGCCATCAGTTCTTACTCCACATAACTAGAGGTCACGCGAAAATGCACAAGGAATATATGGATTAGGAAGTTGCATTAGAACAACCAAATATAGCACATCATTTTAAACCCTGGTGAAAGGAAATATATTATCCACTTTCTTCATCTCTTTGTTCAATTTTGTCAAATCAAGATTCAACTTGAAAATTGAAATCCCAGCTTTGTGAATCGAAAATCGGGAATCGAGTCGTAAGATTCGATTCACATTCATAATATATATATATATATATATATATATATATATATATATTCATTTTTTTATACATGGCCTATTTGTAAGAAAATTACAAACTTTACTACTTTTTGCAATTTAAGCATGACTTTTTAATTTTCGCAAATTAACACAACCTTTCAACTTTTTGTAATTTGATACACTGGACTGAAAATCCGGCCAGATTTTGCCAACATGGCAACCAAATTTGTCTAAGTTGGTCCACATAGGAGCCACAAATAAATGCATTGTGTTGACTATTTGCAAAAATTAAAGCACAACCTTTGACTTATTCACAATTGAATTAAAACTTGGTAATTTTTGCCAAAATGATATATATTTCTTATTTTGTTATGTTTAATATATTTATTTTACAATTAATACATGTAAAATAAATATTAAATATTGAGAACTGAGAACTGAGAATTCAAAATTAAACTTTTAATCAAATAAATAATTTATAAATAGAATATTAATTTTTTATATATATTTACTTTGTAATATACGGTTAAAAGTTTTTAAAATTACTATAATAAATAACACTTTTAAAAATTTTTACATCAATGGTTAAAATATTTTTAAAATTGGTATTAACAAAATAAAAAGTTTATTTCAACTTTTATTACTTTAGAAAAAAACTTGAAATTTTATAATATGGGATTAAAAGTTTTAAAAATTTATTACTTAAATAATAAAAGTTAAAAATAATTTTATTAGTTAAGTAATAAGAGTTGAAAATAAATTATTGTTTATAAAAAATTAACATTTTATTTAGGCAATTTTTTTTAGTTTTCAAATGTATTATATACTCTAAACAAAAATAAAATCAAGTATGTGTCTCTAGATTTAAAAATTACTTGTAATTGTTTTACTTGCTTTTGCACTCTCAAATTAAAAACTACCAAATTCAAATATATATATATATATAACTAGGCTGGTAATAAAATAAATCCAGAAGTTAAATGACATGTTAATTGCACAAGTAAAAGTTTATTGAGACTTCAAAAATCAACAACAGCAACATATTTGTGGCTCCTTGACACACTACCTGACTTCAGAAAGTTTAATTATCAGTTACAACTGCAAGGAAACACATAGTTGTGAGATTGTGAAAGAGCAGGTTCTTTCCTACTATGTTTCTTCTTTCTTTTGTTCATTTTCTATTTCCTTCTACTCTTTGGTCTCTGCTTTTCCTTTGTTTTGGGTGGGCTTTTATGTAAATTTTGTAGCTTAATCAATTAGATTTTTTAATCAGTAGAATCAACAGATTCACATCAATTCTGTTGATTCTGCACCGATTCGCATGAGTTGTATATGATTCTTGGTCAATTCTGATTCTCTCTAAAAGTACTCATTTTACACCTGAATTGACTTGAATCGTATGATTCTAACAACAAAAGTCCCAATAGGCCTTTAACTAAATGATAATGATCCTCAATCCCATAACAGTACTTAGGTTGTTTATAACCTTTATTATATGTAAAGACAACCTGTGCATAATGCAGAACAGATACCTGCATCGGTGTAGAATAAATTTCTCTGGCCTTTGTAATCCACCCTCTACAAAGCTTTATTCTCATTTTTCCCACATTCAATACATGGACAGAATGTGATGGATGATCTTGTCCATTCATCTGGGAAATTAATACCTGCATAATGTAATATCAAACACCAACATAAGTAACAAGAGAGAAATGCAATTTTTCGTGAAACAGCTATCTGCCAACGGCTATTTTCAGGATGTTCATGAGCACTAAATTAATATAGCAGCTCCAAACTATTGCCAACAAGCAGCCACTGCAAAAATCAGTAGATGTTATTTTCATATTTGCTAGTTATTTGAAAGCAGTGTCACAGAATCTTTAATAATGGTTCTTCAGTAGAGTGCTCATCCAAGCCAAGATGTACCAGTTGTGGCCAGGACATTCTAATGACACTTTGATGTTAATTGCCTTGCAAGTCCAAACTGAACATATTTCTACCAGGTCACATTTGTTTTGAAGTTCAAGCTGTGAAGAACTCTCTCTCAACCTAGCAAAATTTCTAATATTTGACAAGGACAAGGCTTCTAATAACTTGAATCCAATCAAAGATAATGCTGGTCTAAACACCAACATCCATAAAGCACAAGTGAAACTGAACACCTCAAAATAGTAGTCAGATGTAAAATAGTTGCATAGTTTTTGCATGAATCTAAAATTATACCATTACAAACAACCACCGAAATGGCAGAGAGATAAGGTAAGGAAGATCAGTCATCTCATCAAAGGTTATACAACATTCGTGATATTGGATTGCCAAACCAAGTATGACCAGACTTGTTTAACATTTGTTACATCTTCTTATCTGTCAAAAGTCAATCCACCTCACGCTTTTTATGCTAAAGAACTTACAATTTACTTGTATATCATTTACTTTTATCTTACCCATTTTTCGAAGCTAACTAATACAAGTTACATCGTAAAAGAGCATGCAACAATTTGTTTTTGCTACACACCATAGATATACAAGCCAAGACAAGGTTTTCAAGATCAAACTCCAAAATTTCAGCCTCATTTCAAGGAAATTTAGTGACTATAAGGAACATGAAAAAAAATATAGTCAAACAATGTTTTTCTGTCTATAAAGGATCCAGAAAAATTAGATCCTTGATTAGAATAACTAGTTGATTGGTCTTGGAATCAAAATTGATACTTGCACCCTGAGAAACAAATCATGGCAGCAGTATTTCTGGTCAGTGATAGTAGCAGTGGTGATCAACTAAAAAGCTGTCCAAGGGAACAATGATACTGGAAGCATGTCAGGAGCTGTGTTGTTTAATGTTGTCAAGGGTGGAAGTGAAGAATGATATGGTGTAGCATAGGCTGGTCAGTGGTTATGCCAAAGACACAACCGATGATGATGTCAACATAAGGAAAAACAAAGGTTACCTTTCAAGATACTGAACTAAGCAAGTTAAAATGAAGTCGTCCATACCAACTCAGCTGCTGAAACTGCCTCCATTCTTGACACAACTCTTATTAGAGCTAAAAATATCACAAACTGGATTTTCTACCATAATGTTGACATTTTGATGGAAAACAAAAGGAAAAGGGGAGAGGGGTCATGGATGCAAAGTCCATGGCTGATGTAATTTTATATAATTTATCAAGGGTAAAATAATTAAAAAAGAATAGGGATTAGCCAAATTTAGATGTGCAAAAATTCATTAGTCTAGTGATAAAAAAAACCCTCCCATCCCTAAGCAAAAGGAAGACTTAATCAAATGAAGGCAAAGTTTTAGGTTTGGGCCATACAGCCACGAATAGAAAACTGTGACTATCATAATTCAGAATGCTGTCAAAGAACAAAAACTTTACGAAAAAAAAAAGCCCCGAAGCATTAAATGATGACAAATATAAATTTAACTCTGAAAATGTGGAGTTTGCTTAAATATTTACCATGTATTACTAATTAATGTAGCAAAATAATAAACATCAACTTCTAGTAGCAGAAGTAATAGGAAGGAATGGGGGCACATACATTAAATTCAGAGCTAGATTTTCGTAGAAGTGTCTCTACATAGCTTCCCAATCCTGCAGCTGTTGAAAGCAATACTATAAGCATTCTTCTCATGTTCTCTATGTATTCACAAAATGTAGCAAGCACAAAAGTAAACGAGGAACCTAGATTTTGCAATCTTAACCTCACTATGAAACAAATGCAAGGAAAATTAGATAAGGGACAACCAAAAACCAGCTTAGATTTTTGCAGAAAGAAATCATTTTTCATGATGAGCACCAACCAGTTTCAATGGGAGAAGTAGTCATCACTGAGGCCCTTTGGCCATTTGAAATGATATCTGCTTGCAACACTCGTCCAACATCGAATGGTTCAGGTGCATAGATTGATTTGTTGGCACCTATTGAATCACATTAGATAGAGCAGTCAAAATTCAGTTTTAGCTTTTACAGAATATAGTAAGGCGAAAACCACAAGAAATTCATAATACAGTAATAAATATTTGTCTGATTAGAGAAAGTATATTAAACATGTAATCCCTGGAGTCTTATATAAGATTGGAATTTGTTGACCTTATTTCAGTGTGCGAAATATAAAGACCACCCAAAGCAAAGATGCATATGAAAATGTTAACCACAAGTAAATCTCAAAAAAGGAATAAATATACTTCCTAAAATTACACTTGATCTCCAAATGTTTTGAAATAGATACATGTTGTCTTTTATCTCCTCTTTTTTTCTGTGTATGTGCATGCATGTTCAGGAAGGTAGGAAAGGCTACTAATGAGGAAAGAAATGTTTTTTGTTAAATTTTGCATGAAGTTAGAACAAACTATGGGTAACATCACGGATACACAGAAATGAATACAGGGAAATGTCATTTCATAAAAATATAGGAAACAGAAACGTGGGAGAAACGCATAAATATTAAAAATATAGAAGTATATATAAATATACAAAATTTATTATATATATAATAAATTTTATGTATATTTTATTAGTAGATAATTATATAAATGTACAAAATTATTTTATTAATAAAACATTAATAATCATCTAATAAAAATATACTTAATAATTATTTAGCAAGTAAAAATCAATTTATTATTATAATGTTATGTGAATAATGGACTAAACTTTTTGGGCCAGCAAACCCCAAGTAAAAACAATATAAAGCCCAAACCAATATAAACAATATACACTCATTAGTCATTATCGGCCACCAATCAAAAACAAAAAACTGTTCTTCTTGTTGATAACAGAACGAAATTCTTCAAAAAACTCAAAAGCCAAAGAGAAGAAAACAAAGAACGATGATAACAGAGGATAGAATACTGTTTTTTTCCTCTTCTTGTTGGTGGAGATAAAAGCTGTTCGGCTATTCCTATAAATTGATGGAGATAAAACTATTCCTACAGAATCACTTTTCCCATTTTTTTTTTTTGGGTTTGTAATTGAATTTGTTGAAGTGTTGTTGGTTTCTCTTCATCTGGTTCTATGAGTTTTCTTTTACTTAGAAACGCATATCCAGGAAGGAAACGCATCTCCAATTTTCTCATAATTACAGAAACATGCCCGGAACGTACCAGGGACGTTTTTTGGCGTTTCTGTTTCCAATATGTTTCGGAAACAGCAGAACGCCAATAGGTTGACGTTTCTGTGCATCGGAGGGTGACATGTCTAGAATTATGGAATATAAATGAAAGCACAGGACTAAATGCATCCATGGGATAATATACATACCACTTTCAGATGAACTTTCAAAAACACAAAACCATCAGGACTGTTTTAATTGCTAAGAAAGTTATCATTTCTCATGACCTGAATGGACCAGTATTCGTTCCCTTAAATGTTTGATAATAGTTACAAGTGAAAAGCTCTGATGAAAAAATTACCTGAAATAGCTTCTTTTTGGCTCCCATCAGATGATACACGATACCACTGAATTGAAGACTTTGAAAGTGGTGGAGAACCATCTGATCGAGGTCGGAGTTGCAGACATGAACCTAGAGATTCAGAACCATCAAGGACATATGGAGATGATTTATTTTGCTCAGCTCTCTTGCTCATTGCCAGCTGAAAGAATAAGTGCATTAGAAATGCAAAATTCTATCAATAATATGGAACTTTAATGTTTATAAAATGGTCAGTAAACATCTATCACTCAGGAAGTAGTCAAAAGTTAAGAATCCAAAAAACGAAAATATAAAACAAAAAGAAATGGAGAAACGTAGTGCCAGCTTCTGCAATAAGAATGTGCTCTCAACCTTTTGGAAGGCTTGCCTGCTGAACAGCCAAGCCTTAATTTCAGTGTTCCTGACTGGGATGGATTGCAAACATCAAATATACAAAAATATGAAAACTGCTACACATAATTAATATGCGATCACAGTTTCATTGTCATAAAAGTAAATTTAACTGCAGAAATGACATGAGTTCTGTATCCAAAATCTTAAAGGGAAAGAGAGGAGATATCAAACTAAATATAGTATTTCCGTCTCAAACCATTCATTTTAACATGATTCTCAAGTTATGTTATATGTGAAAACTATGGTTTACAATGAAAAAAGGAGATGGTAAGAAGTGATTTCAAAAACTTTCAGACATGTCAGCATTTGAATACTTAATATCACCAAGCCAAGGCCCAATTTCTATTGCAGTTTATTACTTTTCTGTTAAGTATTTCATCTTTTTCTGCCATCCATTGACTTGAAAAAGTATCAAACAATAAACCTGGATAAAGGAGAAAGCAAGAGTTGATAGATAAAAAAAAATGCTAAGCTGACCTCATTCTGAAGTTTAACTGAAAAAATAGATTTCTCCCGAATCTGACCTCTTAGTGCACGGAGTTCATGTTCCATGTCCATCACCTATGCACGTGCAAGTTTTTTATGATTACAAAAATTTACAAATAACAGAAAAAAATTTAATCAAACCAATACAACTAATACATGGAAGTTTGCACATTTATTTGCTCAGCACAGTAATATAAGCAGAATAAGGTCTGTCACATTGATTTGCTTAGGATAATAAGATATGCAAGAAAAGGAGAAAGTTAACAAGGAAATATTCTTTCAAATTTCCTCTTTTCCTTTTACATTCTTCCTTCATTTTACACTTAAAAATTTTGCGAGGTCACAGACTCTAGTCAGTCCAATGAACTGCAAGTCTTTCTTGTACGGATGTCAATGTTTCTGATCCACCTGATAAAATTCAGAATGATAAATAGCCTGTCTGCAATACCAAATTTTGAAGAAAATGCATGTACCTTGCTTGGTTGATGCAACAATTTTATTCGTCTAGCTTCTTGAACTTCCTCAATTAGTTCATCCACATCCTGCAGTAGCCAAGGTATAACCTTATTAGATATTGATATGCGTCAAAATTTTACTATCAGATTACAGGAACAGTAAAAACTTAAAACACAAATAATGACAATGAAGAACAAGAAATATCACATTTAGAAAATACAAATTAAAGAGAAAAAAATAGATCAACAGTTCAGGGTCTATGATGCATAGTCACGGTCATATGCATAATGCATTCATTATATTGAAAATAAAATAAATAATTATACATAAAAAATAATCATCAGCAATCTTTCTGGTGAAATTTATATTTGAAATCTAAAAATCTTGTGTAGCTACAAATCTGTTTCAACAAGAGCAAGTTTAATGCAAGAAAATGAAACAATGCTAACAATTTTTTTCTTTTCAAAAATCATTTCAAATTTATAACCTAGGGCAGTATTTACTTTTAATATTTTAGGGTTTTAATTATAATATTTTGATTTTTCTAACTATTTTTCCATATTTAATATATTTTTTTTAATTCTACAATCTATATTAACAATTAATTAATTATAAGAAGTTTGTAGAAAAGTATATTACATGTATCTAATGTGTCAAAAAGAATGTGTCAGACATGTGTGCCAGACAATTTGTTTTTTTGGCGGGCAATTTCATGTGTTTGATACTTGTTGTGCAAGTGTCAGACCTATGCACACATCAAACAAGTACCAAACACTGCATGCCCCCTCACGAAAGAAGTGTTACGTGCTTCTTCAACACCAACGAACTTAAAAGTAGACACCAAATGATTTTATTTGGAAGCCTGCACTTTGCATATGACTAGATTTAGTACATCTTTATTATAATGTCTTTCATGCTGTATTATAGTGACTAGATTTAGTACATCTTAAATCTAGTAAATTTTGACTTTGCAATGATGGACCAATCTGTCCAAAAATCATAAGAATTATCTTTAACAAATACAATGAATACACTGTATCAAATTTACAAGTTTCACCTCTCTAGATAAAGATCATTAACTTCAAAATTCAGAATCAAAAGTGAAATAATTTGAATTTTTTCCCTTCCTGAAAGTGGCCATCTAGGTGCAGTATGAATTAAGAAGTGTTCATTGTTCAAGAAACATAATAGTCATAATACTAAGTGGCTAAGTTGGTTACTAAATGTCTAGTTCAATGCAGAAGATACGTTATATTTCCCTTGTTCACTGTACTCAAGGATTTGATACGTTTACCCTACCATATCTATGAGCATTATGATAAAGAAGTTGTTTACTCTTAGAAATATATACAGGAGCCTGATTTTTAAATAAAAGCAATGACAATGGAAAGATATATAAACAATGGCAATGGAAATATATGATAAAATTGCAACATGAAAAAGAACCCACAGGAGCCTGATTTTTTAAATTTTGAGCATTCCTTTCTTCTTCATCCAGGGCCTCTCCAAACCTCTGCACAACTGCCCTGGCACTTTCAATTTCAGCACAAGCAAAAGATTTTTCTTGGTTGACCAACTTTTTAGCATCTTCAGAAGCCTGTAGATTATAACAAAATACTCAATTATGCTAAGAAAAGAGGATACTAGGAACATATATGCAAGTTCCTTCTCAAAAAGGTGCAAACAGATTAGAGTGAGTTGGGCAAACAGAAAAGGATAATTAGGAAAAGAATTGCATAAATCATTATTCAGTGGCTATCAAAAGAAACAATTACTTGAGAAAATAAAAATTTATTGAACAATATATATGACTCAGCTTTCTATAATATTTTGACACCGGCATGAATTCCGACCTCTTCGGTTCAAAGAGGACAATAGTTCCTGAATTTCTATACAAACAAAGATTGAGAAAAGGAAGTTTCCAATCATTGACTCAAATTCATTGTCGAAATCTACTCACCTACCCCAAAGTCAAGCATACTAGAATGAGAAGCTTATATGTCGTATAAAATGATACCAACACCAACTATGACAGTGTGCAATCCCATACATGTGAGGAACTAAAGTAAGATTTCAGAGAAACAACTGCCTACAAAGTCACACACAATAGTAGAAAAGAAGCATTTGATTGAACCATCCAATGGAATTTTCTTCTTGTCTGACAAAGAAAAATTAATGCATCATTAACTGACCTGTTTAAGGAAGTTAACCAGCTTTTTCACCTCAAACTTCTCTTGAATTAATTCTCCCTCTTTCTGAGTTAATTTAACTGCTAGTGCCTCTACCTATGTAAAATATCATAGTTGAAACAATTATCATTTTGCAACTAAAAAACAATGAATAAATTGCACTGAAAAGAACTTTTCCTTCAGTTGGATGTGTTCTTTGAATGCATGCATATATAATATATGTCCACACAGTGACCAAATGCACATGATTAATAGCAAGGAAAAAAACATGAAGAGTTACAAGCAAGTATTGAATGGATAGTAAGAATTGAATACATAAAGATCATCCCCCCACTCAACAACTTTTATTTGTTCTAAAAAAAGATATGATATTCATGATCCATAAAGCAAACCAAAGAAAGAGGCAAGCTATAGATATGGTGCACAGAAAATATACATCAATTCAACAGAAAATTGGCACCAATAAAAGTCCAGAAAAAAGTACAAGCCTGGAATCTACAGATACAAGAATTGAATTGCACAAATGTCATTGCTTCAAAATGCAATGGATCTGCCCCATAAAAACATCAATCTAGTCTTGGGGTTCCCATACAGGTAAACTTTCAGAAATAACAAAACAAATGATGCAGAAGTTGAAGGACACAATATGAGGAAAACAGAGAAGAAACAACAAAATGCTAACCATGGAGATGGCTTTCTCTACGTCCTCCTTGTTTCGCCCTGCCATACGGCCTCTTAAAGATTCCAAAGCATCTCTAAGCTTCTTTAAAAGAACATGTCCTTCCAAAGAAGCCACTTCTCTAAGTTTTGCCTAAATACCAAGAAAGACAAGCACTTTTTATTTAGTCTTTTGTCATTATGTTAGCTTTTGGGTTGGTGTCCGCCCATAATGGTGGATTAACCCAATTTAAGAAACCATTTGAATGAGAAATAATTTAAAAAGAAATAAAATAATTATGTAGTACCTACAAAATGGAAGTTACAAGCAGTTACTATCTACAAAAAGGGAATTGTATATAAATGAATATAATTCTTCTCCCTTTATTCTTTAAAAAACAGAAAGTTCAGAAAGAGTGAACTCTTCTCTCCCTGGGTATGTAACGTATGGTTTACGAAAGATAAGAAAAGCACGAACAAGAAATTTCTTTCTTTGATTTTCTCCATAATTGAAAATGGATTTAGACTGTGGAATAGTGTCCGGTTCATGATTTTGTTCTTGAACAGGTAATCAATTCAAGGATCCATTTCCTTACATCTGCTTCTTCAAATTGATAGACTAAAGAATTAAAGGATAAGTTCTTTCATTTATATCATGGGCTTAAGACCAGGGGAGATATAATATAACATAGATTAAACATGAGAAAAGAAATATATATATATATATATATGGCCAGTGTCTTGGTGCACTGAAGCAGACTATGAATGGTAGGGAGAGAACCATGCTGAGCATTGAAATGACACTTTTGTGTAAGCACAAAGAAGTATATATATATAACATCCAAAGGAAGTAAAAATGAAAATGTTTGAGAACCTCCTCAGTCAACTTGGCAGCAGCAGCCAGGTTCTTGTCAAATTTACTAGCAAGATCACGAACTGAGAGGCGCTTGTGCTGATCTGACAACTGTATAGTTTCTTGTTCAACAACCTCCTTTAAAGATGGACCTCGATTCTCCTCTTTTGGCTCTTCCAGAATCTGATTATCAGGTCCTAATTTATATTTTGGAAACTCATTAGAAGCAAAGCTCACATCAGCTGAAACTGAAAGAATCACTTCCGTCCGAACCATTTCTTCTATTTCAGGACTTATCTTTGTCATTGATCCAACTTTGATTGGCTCTTCACTATAAGCAAATGAAAAGACGGAACCAAACATCAGAATTTACAACAAAAATGTTAAAATCTAAACATACACATTTGAAATTTTACATCTAACAAATTCACAATGCAAGCCACAAGATATAGGCAAAAATAAAACAATCAAGAGGTATATTGCATTCAACATGTTTCTGGGTCAGCATATTGTAAGGAGGCAGCATAAGATTGCTCTAGCAAACTCTTGATCTAGACAAAAAGGGATAAAGAAAGAAGAAAATGGAAAAACAGAAACATTCTTCTTGCTGGATATTTTGAAATTTCAACAACTGCATTGGTTGAAAATAATCAGAAAACTAAAGCAAGAATGATAATGCAGTCCCCATTCAAGCCTTAATAAAGTTACAAACAAGTCAAAATCCTTAAACAAGCCGGTTGTCGTTTGTCCATACAATTCCTCTACAAGTACACTCCACAAATTAGCTTATTTACTTGTAAATTGCAGTAACAAATTCCAAATTTTGAACTACATTTTGCAATATTTGTTACCCATTTTACCCACCCAGATATCTTGTCACAAGAGTAGTTTTTTTTATTTTTTAACAATCTACATAAAATTTGCATCAGAAAAAAGTCAGCAACAAAACAATCTTCCAAAGAAAAAGGAACCCCTTTGTGAAAATCGAAAAGCAAAACTAGACCTTCATGATTAAACAAAAATGGCGAAAACCCAGATGAAGAATTAAGAAATAAAGAAATGCAGCTAAAAAAGAAGGAATTAAGTAGTAAAAAGAAATATACTTACATATTACAACAAAATGTGTAACAAAATCAGCAAAAAACGATTCTCTCATCCAGCAGGTTCAGAGAAAGAGAAGAAGAATCTAAGTAATGGTAATGGGGGTTTTTGCTTTATCAAAAGGAACACATCAGAGAAAAAGAAAGAAAAGTAAAAAGCCTCCGCTTTGCTTTTCTTTCTCTTGCTGCTTGATGGTGTTTTGTTTTTGGGTCTGCTCTCTCCTTTTAACTTAACACCACCATTGCCGTTGTTTCTTTATTATTTCATTTTTCTTTCTTTCTCCATTCACCATGGCTGTCCCACCAGTACCCACTATCATTGTAATTTCTGTTAAAAGTGTCTTCTGGTCAAATAGTGAAAAAGCGAAAGCCTGCAATCTCTCTCTCTCCATGTGCTGGTCCCACTCTTAGTATTGGTCCCACATTTATCTTTGGGTTCTTCCGCTGGGGTTTGGGTTCGGGTTTGCTCAAAGCCAAAAGTACTCTTGTCGTGTTATGGGAGTCATTTGGCTTAATTGCTAATTTGGCCCCTCAACTCGGAGGCAATAAACAATTTGCCCAAACAAACGATAAAAAAGCACTCATAATTAGTTTGTGAGCTATGTTGCACAGATAATTAGTAAATATTTTTCCATATTTGTATTCCTTTTTTTTATGTTTGTGCTATCTAAACACTTCAATTTATAAGAAGATACTTCAATTAAAAGACGTTTTCCTATATCTACATCTATGTTTCCCGTATTTGTGTCTGTGCAACCTAATTGGTGAGTATTACTTCGTTCAAATTCAATCAGTTAATCCTTGAATAAACAAGCTTATATAAATCAATTACAAACTTTCTCTCTCATATGATTCGTCAAAGTAAATGAGTTGTTACAGTTGATGACGTACTCAAAGTCTAACAATAGTAATTACCAGTTTAATGTCTTATCAAATAAGAAAAAGAAATTTATGTCGTATCATCATAACATGTCACTATAAGTGATAAGGAACAATAAGAGCTAACAATTGACAAAAATGTCAAGTAAGTTCCACTAACATTTAAAGAAGGAAGCAAAGCTATGATGGATGAACTCAGGGTCTTCTAAAAACCCTAAACTAGTCTTTTTTAATTCAAATTTATCTCAAGAAGAAGAAGATGCTTAAAAGAAATTAATTATCAAATTCAAGGATGTTTTTTCATGGTCAAACAAAGAGATGTCCGTCCCAAAAGTGGTGATTCATTGTATAGTAATTGAAAAGGGGCAAACACAGTCAAACAACCTCAAGGATGCTTTCAATTTGAGTTAATTCCTCAAATTAAGACCAAAGTTAACAAGCTTATTGACACCAATTTCATCAAATAAGTTAATTATTTAAAATAGTTTTTGAATATTATTCTAGTAAGAAAGAAGAATTATTAAATTGGAGTCTATATTAACTTTCAAAATCTTAACAACACTAGTCCTAAAGATGATTTTGCGTTATTTATCATCAAAATTATAATTGATGCTACTACTAGCTATGAAAGATTTTTTTTTTAATAGGTCATTTGGATATAAACAAATTTTAATAGTAATGAAGGGTGCAAAGGCAATTACTTTTCGAACCCCAAATTGAATTCATTAATACAAAGTCATGCTTTTTGGTCTTAAATATGCGAGAGTAATATATCAACGAGCAATGCAAAAGATTTTGGATGATATACTTTGTAAGAATATTGAATGTTATGTAGATGATTTATTTGTAAAGTCTAAAAAGACTAATGATCATATATAAGACCTTCAAAAAGTACTTGAGCGCCTTTAAAAATATTAATTTAATATACTCAAATGCACCTTTAGAGTTTATTTAGGAAAATTTTTAGAGTTTATAGTTTGTCATCAAGGCATTAGTATTGACCAATCGAAGATTAATGTTATTCTCAAAATACAAGAATTGAGAAACACCCATGAACTAAAAAGTTTAGATGCAAAAAAGTTGGCATACATTATAAGATTTATTTTTAACTTAGTAAAAAGATGTCAACCTTTCAGTCACTTAATAAAAAAGTATGTTTCTTTCAAGTGGGATGAAGCATGTTATAATACTTTCAAAAACATTAAAACATATTTATTAAGTCTGAATTATAAGAAGCATTATAAGCATGAATTTGAGAAGTTAAAAATTGAATATTCTAATCTTGTTAAATCAAATGATGAACACGCTAATGATTTAAAATCTTCTAATTCCTTGGAAGAGCAATTTAAAAAAGTAAGAGATGAAAATCATAAACTTTCAAATGAGGTTGTAAAGTTAAAGAATTCCATATCCAAATTTCAAAGCAGAAAAGAAAGTTTAGATAACTTACTTGAATCTCAAAAATTTCATGGAAATACTCATAGAATTGGATATACTAATGGAATGGTCTCACGTTTATCATTATCACATATTAAATTTATTAAAGCTATGCAATTCCATTCCCTCTACTTTAAAATCGATAGAGACTCAAGCTTTTAAAGTTAATAAGTCTTATATGTAAAATATTAAAGGAAAATCTCATAAGACTAAATCATATATGACACAAAGAGGTTAGTCTCAACCAAAACATATTTACATGTACACTAAACACAACACTCATAAGTATATTGCACAATATAATGCACCTAAATATATTGCACAAACCTATCAAAATACATATTGTCATTGCCAATGTATGTCTCATACTCAAAATAATAAAAGACACACATCATCACAACACAAAAAAGCATGTTTTATATATTAGGAAAGCATATCATCCTATAAAAAAAATTGAAAATGTTATATGTTCATATTGCATGATCAAAGGACATACCAATAATGTGTGCTTCTATAAAAGACTACATATGAATTTGCTTCATATGGATTATCTTAAGACTAACCAACCTTGATAAATAAAGGTTTAGATTCAAAAGAACATTTAAATTATTTTATGTAGGTGTGCTTGAAATCCACAAGAATGAAAAGCAAGTGGTATCTTGATAGTGGATGTTCAAGGCACATGATAGGAGACAAGGAGCAATTTAACAAGCTTAATGCAAAGGATGGAGAGCATGTCACATTCGGAGACAATGCCAAAGGAAAATAATGGGAATTAGAGAAATAGGTAATCTTTGTTGCTTGTTGATAGTCTTAAACATAATTTGCTTAATATAAGTTAATTATGTGACATGGAAAATAAAGTGACTTTCTATCTTAGAAATTGCTTTGTTAGTAGTCTTAATGAAGATAAAGTATTTTTTTGTGGTGAAAGAATAGACAATATTTATATTATTGATTTGAACAAGATTGATAACAAAGACATCAAATGCCTAATATCTATTTCCCATGACACATGGACATGGCATAGAAGGTTAGGACATGCAAATTTTGAGCTTTTAAAGTATCTTTGTAAATATGAACTTATGATTCCAAACTTGAATTCTCTAAGGATAAATCTTATGATGCTTGTCAAAAGGGAAAACAATCCAAGTTCTCTTTTAAGCTTAAAAATGTAGTATCTACTTCTATATCACTTGAACTTATACATATGAATTTATTTGGACCAATTAGAGTTGCTAGTCTCGGTGGAATGCACTATGCATATGTATTGGTTAATAATTACTCTAGATTTACTTGGGTATGTTTTCTTGCTCATAAGAATGATGCATTTAAAGCTTTTAAAATTTTTGCAAAAAGAGTTAAAAAAGAAAAAGGTTTTTATATTTCTTCAATTAAAAGTGATCATGGAACCAAATTTGAAAATAAATTTTTTAAAACCTATTGTAATGAAAATGGTATTTCACATATGTTTTCTTTTCCTATAACTCCTCAATAAAATGGAGTAGTCAAAAGGAAAAATAGTACTCTTGTGAAAATGGCTAGAACAATGCTTCATGAGTATAATTTATCTCTATACTTTTGGGCAGAAGCTGTTGACACATCTTGTTATATTTCAAATAGAGTTTTTAAAAAACCAATTTTAAATAAAAATTCTTATAAGCTATGGAACAATAGAAAACTCAAAATCTCATATCTAAGAGTATTTGGATGCAAGTGCTTTATATTAAATACTAAAGATAATCTTAGAAAATTTGACTCTAAAGCTAATGAAGGAATTTTCCTAGGCTATTCTACTTCTAGTAAAGCATATAAAGTTTTTAATAAGAGAACTCTAGTAGTTGAAGAGTCAATGCATATTGTATTTGATGAATCAAACTCACTTGATCCTAGAAAGGATGTTTGTAGTGTTGATGATTTTGTAGATGAGCATATGGATGTGATCACTTAAGAAGAAAATACTACCAAGCCTTTGGAACTTGAAGGTCTAAGTAAGAAGGACAATAAGAAGACATCTCAATCTACCTTGAAGGATGAACTTCTAAAGGATTAGCAATTCAAAAAAGCTCATCCTTGAGATCTCATTATAGGTAACACTACAAAAGGGGTAATTACTGGATCTCAATTAAAGTTTATTGTTAATTTAACCTTCATTTCTCAAATTGAACCCAAAAATATTGATGATACATTGAGTGATAAATTTTGGGTCCTTGCTATGTAAGAAGAATTAAATCAATTTAAGAAAAATAAGGTTTGGACCTTGGTTCCTAGACCAAAACATCATACTATTATAGGCACCAAATAAGTGTTTAAAAATAAGATAAATGAACAAGGTGTCATAACTAGGAACAAAACTAAACTAGTAGCTAAAGGTTATAGTTAAGAAGGAAGGCATTGATTATTATGAAACTGTTGCCCCCGTTGCAAGGTTAGAAGCTATTAGAATGCTACTTGTATTTGCATCATATATGAATTTTAAAGTTTATCAAATGGATGTTAAAAGTGCATTTTTAAATGGTTTTATTGAAAAGGAGGTATATGTTGAGCAACCTCCAGGCTTTGAAAATTTTGATTCTCTAAATCATGCTTTTAAATTGTCAAAAGCATTGTACGAATTGAAATAAGCTCCAAGAGCAACTTCCTATTAGAGAAATGTTTCTCTAAGGAAAAGTTGACACAACTCTTTTCATAAAGAAATCCATACATGATTTATTAATTGTTCAAATATATATGTTGATGATATTATTTTCAGTGCTACTAACCATTGCTTGTGTGAGGAATCTCCAAATTAATGCAAAGAGAATTTGATACAAGTATGATGAAAGAACTCAAATTCTTTCTTAGACTTCAAATTAAGCAATGTAAAGATGGGATTTTGATTAATCAAACCAAATATGCAAGAGACATTCTCAAAAAGTTTGGCATGGATAGAGCTAAGATGAGCAAAACTTTAATGAGCACCATAACCAAGCTTGGCAAGGATGAAAATGGCAAACCTACTGATGAAAAATGATTTAGAGGTATGATTGGATCCCTTCTTTATTTAACTGCCAGTAGACCTAATATTATGTTTGCTACTTGCTTGCATGCTAGGTTTCAATTTAGTCCAAGAGAGTCTCACTTGAATGCTATCAAAAGGATTTTCAAATATCTTTGTGGAACAATGCATTTAGGACTTTAGTATCCTAGGAGTTCCTCTTTTGAGTTAATTAGTTATTTAGATGCAAACTTTGTCGAAAAAGCACTTCCATAACTTGTTAATTTTTACAACAGTGTTTAGTTTCTTGGTTTAGCAAGAAATAAGTTTTGGTTACATTGTCCACTGCTAAAGCTGAATATATTGCAGCAAGTCTTTATTATTCACAAGTCTTATGGCAAAAACAACAATTATTAGACTATTGTATAAAACTTGATCACATTCCAATCAAATGTGATAATACAAGCGTTATTAACCTTAGCAAGAATCTCATTCAATATTCTAGAACTAAGCATATAGACATTAGATATTATTTCTTGTGTGATCATACTTAAATTGGTGATATCTCACTTGAATTTGTTGATATAAATAATAAACTTACAGATTTCTTCACCAAGCCTCTCAATGAAGAGAGATTGAATTTCATTAAGCATAAACTTGGCATGATTGATAGTTCTAGTTTATCTTGATTTTATGCTTAATTGATGATTAGACAGTTTTCATATGAAATTATTTTGTGTTTATTGATTATTTTGATTGTTAAATTTTTTTATTTTGATCTTAACATTTTTTTTATTGTCATGTATATATATATATATATATATATATATATATATATATATATATATATATATATATATATATATATATATATATATTTATATATATATTTAAATATTCATTATGATTTTTTTAAATTCCTCATGCTCCTCATCAAGACTAGTTCCTTTTATATGGTTTTGTTAATTTTATCATTAGATTCTGTTTGGTTTATTTTAAGTATATTATCTGTATCTAAGCATTGAGTTGTTTATTTATTTTTATAGTTATTTTGTGATAATTTATGTTCAATTTATTTTCTGGATATAAGTCATAAACTGTTAGTTTTATATCTTGTTATGTTTCTCTTTAGTTTACAATTGGTATTTTAATATCATTGGAACTCTATCTTTTTTAATGCAATTTTTTTAATGATTTTTTACATTTTGACAAAGGGGGAGAAATATTTAAGTTTGTTTAATTATTATTTATTGTGTTTATGCAAGAACTTATTTTGTGTTTATACATGCAAAATTCATGTTTAATTTATTCATGTATAAATTTTTCTTAGAAATTGTTTTTATCTTTGATAAGACATGGATTTTTTTAAGATTTGGTCTATTTTTTCTTTTGATAAAGAGGAAGAAATAATTGAGTTTGCATGAGTATTTAGTTAATTTCTTTAAAGAGAGAGATTTTTTTTTTTTTTACAAAGATGTGTTTATGTTTTTAACATAACTATGTGATAATATGTCCTTAATATCATTTTTTTTTAATCCAAACCTTATTCTATTTTTTTAATTTGAAATAGGAGGAGAAAATTATTTGAATTTATTTTACATAATTTTGTTTATGCATGCATAATAACATTGTAAGTGAGCCTAGTTTTATCATATATCATATGTGATAACAAGCCTTGTTTTGCTTATTTTATTTACATATGACATAGATTTTATAAAGATTTTATGTATCTTTATTTTAATTATTTTGGTTCTTGATCTTGTATTCCCTCTACTTTTTTTTTTATCCCTTTAGGTTCATTTCCTTTAATATTTCTCTCTTTTCTTTTTGTCTTTGTTAAAGGGGGAGAAGAAGTTATGTGATAAATTAATGTTTGTATTTGTGACATGCTAAGTGTTACATGATCATGTACATTAGCTAGCTAAACCTTTATGATCATGTGATACTGAGTGCTATATATACTATTTTTGTGATGCATTTTAGTAGCACCACATGCATATACAATCATATATATTTAAAATTATTTTCTTCATATTGCCTAATAAAATGATCATGTTATCATTTTTTTTTTATGTTTTTTAACACATTTGTTATGTTAGGCTATTGTTCTTTTTATTTCTCATGTTAAATTTTATGTTGTTTTTATTTTTGACAAAAAAGGGGAATAAATAATTTAATTTATATTTCTTATCATGTCTACAAAAGGGAGAAATAAAAAAATATATCTTCATATAAAGGAGAAAATTTTTATGACTATCCTTCAAATTGGTATTGTTTCTTTAAACCATCTCCTTTATAATTATTTAATATTTTTTTAAAAAAAGTTCAATTTCTTTAAATCCTTATATATGCTCTATTAATTCTTACATGATATTGATTTTATGCATATTATTAAGGGAAAATAATTTATTGCATCTATTTATTTTGAAAGGGGGAGCAATTTTAATTTCACATGCTTATACAAGTTATTTATTTTTGACACATACACGCACATTATTTATTATCTTTTTAAATTGGTTGTCAAAGCTAAAAAAGGGGAGATTGTTGATAATTTGCATGATCAAACTCCTAATTTTAGACTTTGACAAACAATTTTGATTCTAATGATTTCATAAGTGTGTAGGAAGTTGATCTATCATGAAGTTTAATTGTTAAATGATTGGAGATAATGAAATACTCCTTAAAAAAGTATAAATATGCATTTAAATGAATTATCTCAATATATGTAAGTCCACTACAGTGGTCTGCTCATGAGCTATCTCACAACCTAGATTGATAAGTATACTTTTGGGCTAATCCGATCTCTAAGATTCAAAGAGGCTTTTGCCATATTTAGAGCTTTATAATCAGAAAATGATCTTCTTAACTTTTGAAGTAGACATCTTAAGCTTTTTGAATTGAGCTTACTTGTCAAAATCCAAGCTCATTTAGGTATGTAAATCTTAAGTCGAAGTCAGCATATGCAGCTTTGATTTCAGGTTACACAACTCTTAGTATTTCAGCAATATCTTGAGCTATAAAGGTTCGATTGAGGTGATTCAAAGTGATATGGAAAGATGAGATAATTATCTACAATGCTTATATAGAAAGTTTATACTGCTTCAATCGTCTTTAGTCCTGCATCACAAGAAGTATCTTGATCATACTCAACATAAGGACTAAAATACATAAAAAGTGCAAATCCTATCATGGTCCTGACTGGGACCAAGGCAAACCAACTTCAAATAAAACTTTAATTTTAGGCAGAATTGATCCTAATCCAATGTCCCGATTGGGACAATGCCTAGGAAAAAGTGATCCCGACCGGGACTAATGCAAAAATTCAAATACAATGACTCGTAACAGCTTTTCTATGCTCATCCTGACCAAGACTGATGATATCCCGATCGAGACTTGACAAATTATAGCTCAAAAGTCCAAATTATATTCAAATGGACTTTGATTTTGTTTGGAATAAAATTATTGCTTCCAACAGTTATAATAGAATTGCTCAAGTATAAATACAACCTCTAAATATTATTTTGAAAAAAAAAAGAAACTTGTTTATTCATTTTATACTTTTAAGCATTTAATTAAGCTCTCTAAACTCTTTCAAAATTCATTTTATTATTGTATACTCTTAGGAGAGTTAGTGAGTATTATAATGGAAATTCTTATTCTTTTATTTTTTAGGGTTAAGGAAACGAGAAGTGAGATTCTATTCTAAAGGAATTAGTTTAAGTGTCTAGCCATTAAAACACTTAGGAATTCGATTTTAGTGTGAGCCTTAAAAACACTTGTGAATTGATTTTTGAGTGAGCCTTGAAAACTTAAGTTGTAAGGTTTGATTTGAGCCTAAAACTCAAGTTGTAAAAATCAATCTAGGGAAATAGATTGTGGTGATTCAAAATCCTAATTTAGGGATAAGTTAGGTGGAGATGTAGGATTATTGATAATCTAAACTCCTTAAATCCTTATGTTCATCATTCTTCCATCTCAGCATTCCTTTTAATTCTTGTTTAAATTCTTTTAATTTCTTATTACTATTCGATAGTCCTATTCACCCCTCCCACTCTAAGACTCTTTTAAGGGTTAAATATTTTCAAAGTCACCCAACTATATTGTTGTTGTAATTTGGGTATTAAACTTTAATTTGTTTTCTTTTGATAACATAACTTTAAGTTTGTTTCAAAAACGGTACTGTCCAAAATTTTTAATCCTTCTATTTTAACTTTTTCAATTTAATCCAAAATTATAAAAAATTTTAGAAATTCATTTCATCACCTTTTCCTATAGGTTTGATACCACTCAATGTGAGTCTGCTCCTATTAGGAGGAATTAAAAAGCTACTTAAAGATCAGGAATGGTAAGATCTTAAATTTATAAATTCTTTCAGCTTCTTAAACTTATTAAAGTATTAAGAGCTAATAGGACCCAATGGTAATTTAGAGCTAAAAAGACGATCTAAAAATATAATAATTATATTAATATACATAAATTTTTATTATATTCAATACAATTATAATATTGGTTATGACATTTTAACTGAGTATTAAATTCTTATTAAATAGTTTCAAATAATTCTTATCTAAATTTCTTGAACTATTAGTATTAGACTGGTCAAACAAATAAAAAAATCTAAATAAGGTCTTCTACAATAGAAGACATGAAGTAAACAAAAATATAGAACTTATGGACTTATTTGTAAAAATAAAGTTTAAGTTCGGACTAAATTGGTAATTTTGAATTTTTTATGGATTAGAAAAAGATTTTAGGTAACTATTTTGAAATTAAATAGAAGTACAATAATAAAAAAGATACAAATTGAAGTTTGATGACCAAAATGAAATAAAGTCAAAGTTTGGTATCCTTCTAAATTATTAACCCATGAAAATGAAAAGCTTTGAGGGATTTAAAAAAAAAAAAAAAAAAAAGTGGTTCAGATAGATTAGAAGCATATAACAAACATTAAGCAATGCAAGAATTAAGGGAAGAAAATAAAATTTCGATGAGGGTCTTGAATACTAAAATGCTATTGAAAATCCAATTATGCGTGCATTTGTTGAAGCTGAACAAACACGTATTATGCAAAAAGAGATTTACAAAACATCAACAACCACCTTCTGCCTCTAATGAATTTAATGATTATTTTGATAATATTGGTGGATTTGGAACTAAACTATCAGATTATTAAAATATTTAATATTTATGTAATACTTTTAATATTTGTGTAGTTTTTAGTAATTGTATGGTGCTTTAAGATTTATGTAACATTTTCAATATTTGTATAATGTTAATACTGTTTATAATATTTATGTTATATTATTCTATATTCATGTGAATATAATTAATAATATATGAAATTAGTACAAATAATCATATAAATTTTGAAGATGTAAATAATAATACATTCAACTAATTTTATATTTTGTTAATTAAAAAATAAACAAAATAATTATTATGAAAAAGGAAATAAAATAATGCTAAGTTGAAATTGGTCTAAAATATTACAAACGTAAAAAGTATATGACTATTTTTATAATTATATCCAAAAAATAATGAATGGTATTTGGTGTTGGTGGATAGTGCACACCAAAATTGCCCTGACATTGTTCACCATCACAAATTTATTGTTGAATTTGGTGGGGATTGCAACCATCCCGCGCTAAAACCCAACGCAAATAAGTTGCATAATTGTAAGCACCCAATTTTGGGATAATAAAGTATGAATGTGACAAATGACTCCAATGATAAAAATGTGTCACGACCAAAAACAGGGGTCATGGCCGGCGTTAGGGAACGGGAATTCTTTTGAATCCGAAACTTGTAGCAAGCCTTAAAATTAAAATAAAATAAAACAGCAATAATAATAATAATAACATAAATAAAGTATTTTGCAGTGGACATAAAATCATAAATAAAAATAATATAATAATCTGCCAATAAAATTAATTATACATCCTCATCTCATATATAAATAAACTTTTAATACAAATTCCAGTTCAAATATTTGAAATACATAACTCACAAAAATATAATACATAAACTCCACAACTGTTTACAACTACTGCAGTGTCTAGATTATAAAGTAAAGCTCAGATAAACAGTTTACATAGTGAAGCCGGAGCGGAAGAAATCCGATGTATGGGTCTGCTACTGAGGTTTAAAGACGATGACTCTCCTGAAAAATAATCAACGAAGGGGAGTCATACCTCACTGAGTGAATTGTTATAATATATATACATGCATACTAAATGGCAATGCACACAGTCAATAGTATATATAATAAGTATATATATATAAGCAAATACACATAGATGCAATAAAATCATTTTATATATTTACTGAAAATCACTGTTTATAAAGGATAAAATAGAACCCTAGAAAATCGCAATCTCAAACAATGTTAGACAACACTCTATTTATATAGGCTCACTTATTTCAAATATATTCACTTATTCCATTATGGACAGTAGACTGGCCCCGAGACACCAAGTCAACCGAGCTCCAACAGTCTGACTGTCAGTGTGATTGGCCTCGAGACACTTGGTTGACCGAGCTCCAGCAATCACACTCCTAAATCATATCTCACATCAAATAAATCAATCAATCCAATCAATATCCACAAATAGGTTAGGAATATAGCCTAAATGCTATCGGCGTACCGATATGTACTCGGTCCTAGTGCTGCCCACTAGGTAGCACATTCTATTGATATCCTTCATTAATATATAAAACATACATTCATAAATAAATGATGCATGAATTTTAATAAAATAGCAACATAAACCATATATATACTAGAAATATACCAAAAGTAAACTAGGTATATTTCAAGTATATATACATCAATTAAATCCAATATAGTTGCAAAATAAACTAGAAATATACTTAAAAACATTTTAAGTGTAAATATTTAATAAAACAAGCATATAATTTAAAATATACCAAAATATACCAAAAATATACCAAAAGTACACCTAAGTAATACTTAAATCATTTATGCATACTTTATTAAAATAAACCATACATTTCTAAAACATACACCCTAAAACATATATATATAAAATAACAACTCACTGTTATTGCGCTCCTTGAGATGGGTTCGACGGGCCTGGTCCACTAGGCCTCTGTCTCAATGCAACTAAACAAACAAACGACAACACGACATTAGAATGAATCAATCGAAATTTCTAGAAACTCGATTTAGAATACTAGACACAGAATTAGAATCAGAGTTCGACCGGACATTACGTTTTATGAGAATTCTACCGAAAATCCGGCAGAACCTCCCCTGTAAAACGGACATCTCTCTACTCAAAGAGTAGACCCGGTCCTGCAAAGAAATACACTTCAAAATAACACAATTCACAACCCCTCGGTCGGACTCCAAACTACAATTTTACCGACCGAGGTCTACAATTCACAGAATAATTATAAAAATATCGAAAATGCCCTTTAATAATAAAAATACATTTTATGAATCCAAATTACATAATTAACCCTAAAACACATTAAAAACCGATAAAAACTCATTTATTTAGAAAAATCATATATTAAATATATAATTTGAAAATAATTTATGAAAAATAGTTTTAATTAGTTAAAAATACTAAATAATTTGTAGAAATCATTTTTATACCTTAAATAACTATTAAAACCAATTTAATTACATTTTTAACCAATTTAGTGTCAAATTACCAAAATACCCCTATATATAAAAATTCACTAAAATTAATCAAAAATTCACCAAAAATAGTATAATTACTCAAAATTAATTTTCTCAACATATAATTCAATAATATAAATAAATATACTCAATTAACCAATTAATTTCAATTAAACACATAATTAACCTAATTTTTCCAAAATTACATAAACCTAATAAATTCCAAATAAATATATAAAATTCACAAAAATTACCAATAAATTTCTAAAATGCATTTCAACACCTATAATTACCATAAAACACAATTTCATAATTTAATTAATTATTATTTGAAAATTAGAAAATATTAATAAAATAATAAAAAATTCACAAAAATCAAAATAAATTCCAAAAATTCCACAAAAATTCCAGAGTATAGATTAAGCTACTAGAATCAATATTTATGAAGGGATTTTGCTTGAATAAATCAAATTGAAGCTCAAAAAAATTTGAAACCCTAATAGGCCGAAAATGGAAAATCAAAACCCTAATAGGCCGAAAATGGAAAATCAAAATCTAGGGAAATCTAGACCATTTTAAATGAAACAAAGCTTAGAATCACACTCACCGGAGCTCAAGGAGAAGATAGAGACCGACGGTGTGGAAAATGGTGGTCGGAATCGGCTTGAACGGCAATGAGATGAATTTTGGCCTCTCTTGGATTTTCTAGCCAAAACACACCCGAAATGGTGGTTTCAGATGTCGGGTAAGGCTGGAAGTGGTGGTGGCAAGCCAAGAGGCACACCAACGGCAAGAAAATCGGGTTGCAGTGGCCAGATCACAGTGGAGGACGATCGGGAAGGAAGGAGAAGATCGGGTGGTAATTCTGTAAATATGGTAAACTTTTGATTTTTGATAATAAATAATAAATAATGTATATATGTATATATATATATCTATACTATATATTATAATAATATATAATCTCACACACATTAAATATACACCACACACATATTTTAATAATATATACACATATATAATTAATTAATTAATATAAAAACTAAATATTAAAAATTAATTTAATTAATTAAACCCTAATTTATTTTAAATAAATGTACATATATGCATTTTATTCAACACTTTAAAATTATGTATGAGTTCATGCAAATTCGTAAAACTATTTAAAATAATTAATATTAAATTATTTACGTCTTAATTTCCCCGAAAATAAAATTCTTGGAAAAATTTTACGTAAATCTCTTAAAATAATATACAATAATTAAAATTAACTTTAATAAATAACAAACTAATTAAAATATCATAAATATGTATAAAAATTATTAACACTGCATATCTCGATGCAGTTTAAAATTATTTAAAAACTCGGGATATTACAAAATGTTATAAGTATGTATTCAACATTTAAAGTTTGAAACCTCAAAAGTCTGACTACATTTTCAAAAAGAGTTTAATTGTTTTTTAAGGACCTAATTGTAATATTTTTTTTAGGACCTAATTGAAAATTTTAAATTCTTTCAGTGGTCTTTTTGTAATTAAAGGTTTAAAAAAAAGAGGATCAGAATTACATAATTCTGATCGGAATTATGTGTTTTCTGTTTTTTTTTTGTATTTTTACAAAAAATAAAAATATGTTTCATGAATTTTGATTGGCTAAAAATTTTCTTAAATTTATTTTTGGGATTATCTAGATTTTCAAGAAAGAAAATCCTTTTAAAACTGAAACTTTTCAGTATGTGTATGAGCTAGGGTTTTTTAGGTTTTTCTATAAAAACCTAGCTAAAGCTCTTTTATGGAGGGCTCTCTCTCTTTTTTTGGAGGCTTTTCTTTTTTCTAGGCAGTACACAAAAATACTTTTCTGTGACTGATTTCGTTTTGAAGTTAGGAGCAATGGTCTTTTGAAAAGAAGAATAACAAGTTTTTAAATATCTATTTAACAAATAACGATGATTTTACTAATCTGAGAGGCCAACCCACCCTGCATCCATAATCATCATCATCTTCTTTACTTTCTATTTTTTTTAATTTTTTAATTTTGCTTTTATTGAATTTTAGCTTTACTCAATTTTTATTATTATTTTGTTTATTCACTAACCATTGTTTACCCTTTTGTATTGGTGATTATGGAGATTATCACTTAATGAGTTTACTTTAAGAATAAAATCCATGAAGGTCTATGGAATGTCATGGATTGAACCTTGTAGCTAAATATAGTTTATAGATTTTTTATTTAGTTGTTTATTATTATTTTTTTTTTGGTTGTATTAGTTGTTATTTTCTTATTATTTCTCAATAGCTCTTTGTAATAGTCTCAATAGTGGGAATAATGAAATCATATGTGTGCGATTGTGTGTTTTATTTTAATTAATCAGTTAGTAAAATTAGGGTTTCAATTGGCTAATTAATTAAAATTAATGGCTATATAGACCATAAGGGTTTTTTTTTAATTAAAATTGGATTAGATTTAAGTGGTTAGAATTGTGGTTGCTTGTTAATTATTTATTTGTTATTCATGGTCATTTTAATTAAATTAGGGATTTTAGAAAACATAAATTTGATTAATTGTTTGATTTTTTATTTGATTGCTTTGATATATTTTTATTGTTTTTAGGTTTGTTTATTTATGTGTTTTAAGCTTTAAGCCCATGTTAGACTTTAACTCATTTAAATAAATTTAGGTTTTTAGGTTTAATTAATAACAATGCATATTAAGCCTATAATTAATTAGATTTAGGCTAGAGATAATTTAGCCTCATTTAGTTAATTTAGATATAGGCCCACTTAATTTAATTAATTTAAACTTAGCCCATTTAATTTAAGTTTTTTTCATAATTTGTAGATTTAAGATCACTGTAAAATTAAAGCCTGTAGATTTAGCCCATTTAATTAAAATCAATGTAGGTTAGACTAACTTAGGGATTGTTGATTTAAATGAGTGCATTACTTACATGTATTTTTCATGACTAGTCTGCTTGGAGTTGATTGTTTTAATAAGGGTTTACATGAAATTACATGTAAATAAAGGATAAAATTGTGTTGGTGATATGCACTAGGTCAATCATTTGTAATTATGTATTGACATTTCTATTTTATTAATAAAGAGGCATTTCCATTATCATTCCTTTTATGATCATTATTTGAATGGTTAATTCTTACTAAGGTCATTAAGTATGTGACTTTATAGTAAAACCCTTAAATTAAAATAAGAGTTCTATTCTAATTATCCCTAGCCATTTATTTATTGTATAAATATTAATAAGGCTAGTATAATGTCGACTGATGATTATGTTTTACTAATCATGTGTCACGACCTGAACCCGAGGGCACGTGACCGGCACTAGGGAATGGGAAGGCATAAGGCCCCCGAAACCCGTAGTAAGCCTTGAAGAAAAGATAAACAAACCTTACAATTTTAAAACTTTATTTTAAAATAGAGCACATTATCAAATTGATTTTTTCTAAAATTAAAACATGATTGAATACATAAATAAAATATTCCTAGCGTCACATATCACAAATCAAACGTAAATCTTATACATAAACGTGATGCATATAAATAAAATACACAAATATACTTAAGTCATACAAATCATAGTACATTTACTACTGCAGCTTTCTAGAATATCACAATAGTACAACTTACAATGACCTACATAAAATGGTCGGTGATGAAGAAATCCAGCGTGGAGGCAGTCTGAGGTCAAACTCCCAAGCTCCTAAAAAAAAATAAGTTAAGGGGAATCAGACCTCACTGAGTAAGTCAATAAAAAGAGCTGTACGGTTTGAAAATTTTTTTGAAAACTATATAGTTATAGTGAAAATAATTTATAATGTATAGGTATAGCTGTTGAAAAATCTCGGTAGGACCCTAACCCCAAAATCTAAATGGCCAACTGGGCCCACTTATTCCAACTAAACTACCGGTCCCCGAGAGCAAAGGCATGGACCGAGGCACCAAGTCGTAGCCATTTAGTTGGTCCAATTATATGGCCCTGGCGGTCCCCGAGAGCATAGGCATCAACCGAGGCACCCATCCCAGTCCATTATTAACCTTACAATCACTGGCGGTCCCCGAGAGCATAAGCTTCCACCGAGGCACCCGTCCCAGTTTAACATTCACCAGTTATATATATATTTCGAATTCATCTCTCAATCTCTACCATGTGCACATAGTCCTGGTGAAGCCCACCAGGTAGCCCATTCTACCAAAATTTCTCAAAATCGACTTTTAAATAAATAAAATGCATTTTAAATCTTAAATAATAGCATTAAATTAAATAAATCATATAATCAATATTAAAAATATAAGCGCATGCATTCTTTAAGTAAACACACGCACAGATCGTTCTATTGACTTACAAGATGAATGCGAAGGCTGACGACCATGCATCTACCTTGATCTCATGACTTCTGCTCCGATATGCTCTAGAAAGAAATTAACAAATCGATTTTTAAAACATGCCTATGAAATAAAAATCGAAAATCAACAAAACAATGAATTTTCAGGTTGACTCGAGGAAGACTAAACAAGACTCGATAGATAGGATAAAATCTAACTAACGGTAGAAATTATTACGAATATCACATTTTACGAGAAAATCTACCGAAATTTTGGCAGAGTCTCCTCTGTAAAACGGACATCTCTCTATTAAAAGTAGAGCCAAACCTACATAGAAAATGCACTTTTAATAACCACGGACATACACACTCGATTCGGGCTTCCAAAACTACACTTAGCCTCGACCGAGATCACAACTCAACAAAACACCAAGAAATGATATCATTTATTTTCCCAAAAAAATACATATTACACATACATTTATACTAAAAAAAAAAAAAATATATATATATATATATATATATATATATATATATATATATATAGTCTTAATTATTCAAAACTTAAACAACTCAATTTGTATTTCATTATCAAAGTATAATTATAACCTAAATTAAAACCATTATATTCAATTTTTCTGTTACCAAATAATGTATTATAAATATACATAATATTTGGAAATATTTTCTCAAAATTAAATTTCTTAATATAATTAAAACATAAAATCAACTAATAACTTCCTCTAAAAAATATATAATTTAGCCTAATAATTCACATTTGACATAAACTCAAAATATTTATAAAAATAGTATAAAAATCACAAAAACTATAATTTAAGTTCTAAAATTAATAACATTTAATAATAACCTCAATTATTAAAATTTTATAATTTTTTCACAATAATTTTTGAAATTAATAAAAATATTAATTAAATACCCAAAATTTACAAAAACTTATAATTAACACCAAAATTCCTAAAACCTTAAAACAATTAAAACATTACAAATATATAACCTTAATTTACTCTAATTTATTAATTAAGCTAAACAAATATCAAATAAAGTCAAATAAAATTAAATAAAATCAAACAAAAATTCTGTAAATCAAGAAAAATTTAGAATAATGCACAAAAATTCAAATTTGAACAACCAAATGGTATAACTCATCATTTAGCTTAGAACAACTTAAAATCAACACCTAATTCCATTCAACAACCAGAAAACAACCTTAGAACAACCTAAGAACAACCCATAACAACTCACCTTCAACCTCTAATTTCAACGTCGGAGGTGAGTTGCAGCGGCGGGTTTCGGCTTGAACTAATGCCTGAGAGGGTGAGGGAAGTTGAGGAAGCTTCGGTGGCTCTGGATCAGCTCAAATCGAGAGTGACAGAAGAAGAAGGAGAGGAACAGCAGCAGCGACACCTCTCCTGGCAGCTCTGGCGTGATGGCAATGGCTTCTCAGGCGGTGGAGGAAATGGCACGGTGAGAGGGAAGACGGAGACAGTGACAGGCGGGGATGGGGAGTTGCAGAAGCTTGGTCTTCGTTTTTTAGAAGTATGCTCTTCTTTCTCTTTTTTTTTTTGTTCTTTGGTTTTGTTATATATATATATATATGTGCATATATACTCATATTATTATAATAAACATGAAAATAACATATACTATTATAATAACTTATATTTATTATGAAGCTTACACATATATATGTATATATATACATATAGGTACTAGCAACACACATAAAACAACCATGAATTTCATGTAGTTTTTAAAATAATAATAATAATAATAATAATAATAATAATATATGTCATTTTTAAATAATGAGGAAATAACACTCATATGAATTAAAAATCCCCAAGTGATATAACATAATAATATAGCTAGCTAATTAACAACTATTTAATATAATTTTAAAATTATTTACTAATAATGCAACTAAATGATTATTTTTATTTAAATAAAACGTAGGGTATTTCATCATGGATATGAGATATTAAGTCAACTCATAGGTACATGATGAGAGATCATGTATTGGATTGACCCACTATGAGAATACTACATAAATTATTGTTATAAGTATTTCTCATTGTAGTGATATTGTTTAAGTCCTTTGACCTTGAAATCACCATGGTTTTCTATATAGTTGTTTTATGTTTTGACACATTCTAACATTATCTTTAACCGGATGATTAAATAGAATGTTGTTGGATATGAAATAAGTTATGTGAGGAATGTGAGTGATTGAGAAGGAATTTATCCCTCATTAATATGAGTAAGATATCTATGGACCCATTGATGAGTTAGACTGAAGGAAAATGCATGGTCATCCTGAAATGAATTGATAAAGAGTTATTATTTTTAGTCTAGTTGGAATCAAGTCATAATATTATTAAACTATATAAGGATAACATTTTATACTTTATGTTCAATACAAATATCATGTGATAAAGGGACTATAATGTTCATTGTAGTTAGGTTATGTCGGATTATTGACTTCATATGACTTGGGTAGTCATAATGTCTTGCTAGAGACCACTTATAACTTGTAGGCCTAAATAAAGATTTAAGCCCACTGCCAATGTTATGTGAGCCTACAGGGTTACACATTTAGAAGAGCCCCAAAATGATTATCAACTTATTAAGCCTAGTTAAACTCTTTGGAAATAAATATATTTAACTATTTATTTATGATAATTATTATCTAAATAAATAATAAATATATTATTGATTTTATTTTAAGTAAATAAAATTCGAATTTAATGGCTATTTACCAAAAAGGGTTTGGTAAGTGAAACCCTAATTGAGAACTCTCTATATATGTTATGTTCTTTAGAGTTTAAGACAAATCAATTGAGTGAGCCACCTAAAATTCATTTTCTCTGCATTTTGAGAAAAATGAAATCAAAGAGAGTTTTGTTGTTGAGTTGTGAGACAACCAAGTCGTGCTAGCACACACACGGATCGTTTTGATCAAGGCCTATTTGTGTGGATACCTTTAGAGGACGGATTCTTTTGAAGACGTCTAAAATCCGAATTTGAATCAAAACAAAAGCTCGAGGTAAGGTGCCACCAGAGTGAACCTCCTCTTATCCTTCTAAATTTTCTTGCCTCTTTTACGTTTTGGTAAGATCCTTGAAGCCCTAGATTTAATCAAGTAGTTGAATTACATGGATCCGGATTTGGGAACATGATAAAATTTTTATATTTTCGCTGCATTTGTATCATTAAACCCAATAGATAGTAATTCATAAAGTAATTCTAAATGAACACAAAACTGAAAGAAGTTGGTATTCCATACCTAGAATCTCCTGGTTGTGGTGCCAGCTTTCTTTTAGAAAATCAAGTACCACCAATTTTTGATTTCTCATTTATTACTCTGGGTGGCGACTTCTCATCTCCACGCCATGTCTCTGTGATAGTGGTTAATGTATTCTCTAGAGCCTTGAGCTCAAACAGTGTCGTTGTTGTTAAGATCTTGGGCGTGCACTAAACCCCACCGTCTATAGTACCTATTGGAGTTGCTCTTAGAGGTGGTTTTGGCTATTTTTAGCCAAAATCACCTACACTTTCTTCTCTTTTTGCTTATTTATTGGTTTTATTTTATAGATTCTTGTGTTAGAAAAATATTTGATGATGAAAATTTGAACAACAACAACAAATTAATACAAGTATTCATAACAATAAATAAAATAAACAAAATAAAAGATGAGAAAACTTCACTATAATTAGGCTTGAAACACGATTATTAATCGCTTTCCTAAAAGCGAAATTGCCCCTACTCCCTCTTGAGTTTTGCTACGGGAGAATATACAAATTTCTTTGTTGGATATAACAAGCCTTGATAATTTCTTGCACTTAGAAAATAGTGAAAACAATTCTTATTGGGAATAAATAATTTTTTGATTTGATCTTTCTTTTGTTGCTTTTGAAAAATTGTTTTGTGTGTCTACTTTTTATATCTATTTTCTATGCATATTTCTAAATCTATTTCATTGTAATAATTAAAATGCAACATATAAATACTATAAGGTTAGTTATAATATAAAAGGACACATCCTTTCAAAATAATACATCTATTAAATATAAAATTTTTAATTTAAAATAATTAATTTATTTTAAACAAATAAAAATTTTCAACAATCCCCCACTTATTTAAAATAAATTAAAAATACCAATAAAAGACAAATCAACTATGTTTATGCATAAAATAATATATCTTTCAATTTGAATATTATCTTAGTATAATAGCACAAGATGAAATAAAAAGTTCGTGTAGCATTTTAGCTTTGAACATGCTATTCCTTGTGAAATCATTGGTGCTACTATACACGTAAACATTATATTCTTTATTCCACTTATATACCGCTTAGCACTTATATGGCCATGTGCTATCCAAATTTATAAGCTTTTATAAGAGTAAGTCCTAAACTATCAATTAAAGTGACACCACTTCAAAGCTTACATAGGTGAAGTTCTTCCAGACACTTCTTCTGAAAACTAAACTTATTAAGAGTATTAAACTCATTTCTTAAACCTATGACAACAAGTACTTTTCTTAAATTTAACTTAAGTACTTAATCATCCACTTATTAATGACTTGTTCTTACCTTTTGAACCCAAGAACTATTTATTAAATAGTATTAGGTAGGGTTGCCATCATTGGTGGATTTAACTAAGTGTTAGGTAGGGTTACCATCATTGGTGGATTTAACTAAGGAGTTTTAAACCTAACATAAATGAGGTTGATTTGCCTAAATCTCTTGTGAGAGGTTTAGTAAAATGATCAGTCAAATTCCTATTTAATTTCACAAATGTGAGAGAAATTATTCCATCTTTGATTAATTTTCTCACATTATCATGTCTATGATTATGTGTCTAGAATTCTCCTTACATAGTAATACACATTTATATTACTATAATTTTGGATTTAAATAACATTTATCCTTCTTAATTGACTACATGTTCATATTAAATGGGTACTCACTTCTTTTCATTTTTTCAAGTGACTTAATTTATTGAGTACTTTCTCAAAATATAATCCCTTTTCAATTTTTCTTATCCAAGATCTTCCATAAAAAAAATTAGAAAACTTCTTGTTTCTATTATGCCCTCAATGGTATTATTCACAATTTAAAATATAGTAAGATATTCATTACTTGACTCTATTATAATTATTATAAGAATTTTTATTCTTATAAACATCCTTGATTCTTTCTCGAATTAATTTGTTCAATAAATGAAACACAATCTCAAATTGAATTACTCAAACACAACTTTTAATAATAATAATAATAATAATAAACTTGCACTATTCAAGTTAGCAATTTTTTTTATATTCTTTTAAATGCAATAACTCATGCATGCTCCAACAACGATGAGCATCAAATATATGGATAATCAACTCAACATGTTTAGTATCAAATAATAATGCAATGTCTCTAAAAACATGCTTCACAATCATTATTGTAAACATTTGCATTTATAATTTTTTTTTATGTCCATAAATATCAAAATTAATAAATTCAAAATATTAAGGTAGTTATAAATGAATACACATATCTCTTCAAAAAAATCAAATTGATAACACAAATATTATTTTTCCCTTTTTTAATTGTATATTTAAACAATAATAAATAACAATCAATAATTCCCCCACTTGTTTAAATATAAAATTAAAATACAAAAATTACATAAAATATATCACAATTTATAAATATTAGTATAACACCTGTAGAGTTACAACTCTTTAAATTAACACTTAAAAATGTATATATTTACACTTAAAAGTTGCAACTCTTTAAGAAAATAACTAATATCATAAAATAATAATGATAATAGTAATAATTAAAATAAGATATTGGCACATGGTAGAGAAATTTCCATTTTGGAATTACTTTGTCCATATTATCAAGTGCCTAGGCACTCAATATTCAGTGCTTATGCCCCTACCAAATTTTTTTTAATGGTTTTAAAAAGCATAAAAAATATCACCAATATAAGATGACTCTCAACATATATTTATGTCACATATGTCTCAACATATATTTATTCAACAGATAATACATGCAAACACTAATATCAACAATAAAATGATAAATAAATAATATTTTCCTTATATTTTGGTCTATTACACAACTTCATCTCTGACATTTTAAAAATATATTTATTCATCCTTATACTTCGATGAAATAAATTACAAAGTCCTTTTCCATTAAGTAGATGTTAAATAGCTATGAAAAGACTAAAATAGCCATTTTTATATTTTTTGCCTTGAATCGAGAAAGAAAAGAAAAGAAAAGAAAAGGAAAAAAAAATAATAGAGAGAGCAAGGTTTTCTTTTCTTAGACAATCATAAAGTTTTGAGTTTTTTTTTTCTTCTTTCTCCTTGAGTGGTCTATGTGTGTGTGTTTTTGGGTATGTGTGTTTTGAGTGGTCTCTGTGTGATTTTGGGTGTAATTTTAATTTTTAAGATATGACAAAGGGGGAGAGTAGGATTTTGGGGACTGCTGATAGTGGTGGTTGCACATCTTACTATTGGTGGTGGTTGAGCACTTCGCCGTGAAGCATGGGGATGAACTTGTGAGGCTTTAAGGTTTTGGAACTGAAATCAACAGTGAGAGGGATGGAGAATTCATCTAACATGCAAAGAGGAATGGCTCCACCATAAGGTTTAGCAGCAGAAGTGCTTCTTTCGAAAAGGAAAGTTTCGATTCTACCAGTAACAAGGGCTTCAATAGTGGAGGAACCAACATGGATTTTCTTGCTATAATTTTGATTTAGCTAAGTTTGAAGGAGAAGAAGTTGAAGTGACATAAGCCCACAACTCATTTCCTGAAACTAAACCTAACCTAATTATTAACTCTAAATTAACTTCTTACTTTTCATAGCTTTGCTTTTTGATTATGGTGTTACTGCTTCTACTACTCTTTATCTATTGTCATGCCACTGCTTGTACAGTTTTTTTCTTCTAAAGACTCTATTTTTCCAGGCATGAAAATTTATACTGTTTAAGAGATTAATTTCTAGTATTGATTGAGTAGTAAAGGTTTCAAAGTTTAACTGGGTGTTCATCCTCGATTTAACCTTGAAATCTTGGAGTATAATCTTCTTATTATTTTGGAAGCCTTAAGGAAGAAGGAAAAACATCTTCAAGATGCAAAAAGACAGGTTCTATTAGGGCATTCTTATTTGAACCTTGATAAGGAGAAGTTGGAGCTACGTGAAAAAGAAATTATTATTATTATTTATTCTAAGTATGAGAAACTAGAAGAGGAGCTTAGGCTAACAAACCTTAACCTAGCCTCTTAAGTAGGACAGATTGAAGATTTGAGGTTTTAAGTTAAGGATATGGATTTGCCAATTTTTGTCATAAAATCTAAGCTATCGTTAAAGGAATATGAAATGGAAACAATGAAATGTGAGTTAATAAGGAAGAATGAGGAGAGAAAGTCGATGTTGAACTCAAATGCAATGATCAACTCTTAGAAGAAGCTAATGAAGTTATGAAGAAATAAGAACTAGAGCTTCAATGACTTAAAAATGTTGTCTAAGAGAAAGAAGAAGAACTAGAACCTTCAAAATAATTTAGAGGAAACTTAAAGAGGAGAAATTAAAAGTTGTAGAGGCTAACTTAGAGAAGCAAACAATGGAATGGTTAATAACACAAGAAGAACTGAAGAAATTGGCAAATGATGCATCTAAGCAAATTGTAGAAACTACTGAAACTATAGAGGATTTTAGGAGAGTCAAAAGGCTTCTAACTGATGTGAGATCAAAGCTGGTTTATAATGGCGGTTGCCTTGGCCTAGTTATTAGTGGCAAAGAAAGAAAAACCTAACGTAATGGTGGTGAATGATTTTGTACTGTTGTTTATTATTCATGATTCTTAATTTAAAAGGTAATTTTGACTTTTCCTTTAATTTTTCTTAATTTGACCTTTTAATTTTTTGATTGACTATTACAAAAACCTAACGTAAGGATTAACAAGTTTAACAAATCAAAATACAAGGATGAATAAATATTTTTTTTAAATGTCAGGGATAAAGTAGTGTAATAGATTAAAATAGAAGGGGTAAATAGTAATTTACCCAACAAATAAATATATTGTTATTGTTATTATTTTCACTTGCTCTTTATTTAATTTGTTTATAGGAATCACTTGTATGTACTAATACCAAAAAAATAATAAAATAATAACAATAACTTACGAGTTTCTCCTACTGAATCCAAAATCCAAAATAAGTATAAAAATTTATACCTTAACAAGTATCACTTGATAGTGTTGTTTGTATTTTCTTTCTTACAAAAAAGAAAAATATAATACAAAATTTTAGCTTTTAGATTGTTAGAAAAATATTTGATGATGAAACTTTGAATAATAACAACAAATTAATACAAGTATGCATAACAATAAATAAAATAAACAAAATAAAAGAAACTTCTATATAATTAGGCTTGAAACACGATCGATAATCGCTTTCCTAAAAGTGAAATTTGTCCCCGCTCTTTCTTGAGTTTTGCTATGGGAGGATATGCAAATTGCTTTAGTGGATATGACAACTCTTGATAATTTCTTGCACTTAGCAAATAGTGAAAGAAATTCTTATTGAGAATAAAGAATTTCTTGATTTGATATTTCTTTTATTGCTCATAAAAAATTGTTTTGTTTCTCTACTTTTTATATGTATTTTTTATGTATATTTCTATATCTATATCATTATCATAATTAAAATGCAACTTATATATACTATAAGGTTAGTTATAATATGAAAAGACACATTCTTTCATAACAATACATCTATTAAATATAAAAATTTTAATTTAAAATAATTAATTTATTTAAACAAATAAAAATTTCCAACACCTTGTTGGATCTTATCTTATTTTTCTTGAATGCCTCCTTCCAGTGAGATTATTAGATGTATTTGATATTTTGGTATTTGAATCTTCTCTTTTGTCAAACCAAGAAATAGTGTTATTTACATTCACAATCTCTAAAGTATTACCGTTTTTCCCACTATCATCCCAAAGAATCAATTGGGCACATAAAAACTTAGACTTTTAATTTTAGTAATGGTGATCCCCCATTCTTCGATTTCTAATGAAATTAGCACGAAATGCTGATATGGGCAAATAAAGGGATGATGATGTAGCAAAATTATTTTCAATAATGAATCGGAAGCCACATTTTAATAATGAAATTAAAGTTGCAAATGTTGAAATGCAGGGGCCCACGTGGCCTCTGACTCATTATTGAAAATAATTTTGTCACATTATCATTTCCTTATTTGCCCAAGTCAACATTTTGATGTTGATTTCTTCAGAAATCAACGAATGGGAGATCACCATTTCTGAAATTAAAAGTCATGAGTTTTTGTGTGCCCATCTTTGAGACAATGGTGGGAAAAAGGTAATAAGCTAAGGATTATAAATGTTAATAACCCCAAGAAATTCAAGTTAAAGGAATTAGCTAAATCTTCTTCTTTGCCATCGATAGATCCAAGTGTCAAGGTCGATATGAAGGACAATATGAAGATCTATGATGAAGCTTTGATGGCTTAGATAGTAGAGCGAGAGGCAAAGTAGTCTTAGTTGAAAATAACAAATCAACCAAGTGGGGAGAAGTTCCCCATCGATTGTTGCCTTTGAGGTAGTTAAGCAACTAGACTGGATTTTTTTTTTGTGCTTGATTATTATGTTTTGGTCTATTGTATTATTTTGGACAATTTTAGATCGGGTTAGGTTATGGTTTCTTTTCTCCCCCTATTCATAATCATGTTTCAAACTCTCTCAATTAGTGAGAGAGTTATTCCCATGACTGAAATGTGATTACTTGAAAAGTAATCTCATACGGATAGAAAGGTGACCATTGTGAGCCATATTTTGTTCTTGTTTAGGTGATATATCTCTTGTTGTTAATCTCTCATACTATTTTGTGCATTGAATTGCCAATTTTCACCAAAAAAAAAATGGTTAAAATTCGAGTACAAAGAGGCATTGTGTAATTTATCATAAGTGCAGGTATCCATATATAAATTTAGCTTGAAATACGGCTCGTGAACATGGACTTTCATGGCTATTCACCTTGTTCATTGTTTACTTTTGGCAGTCTCCACAATCCATGCACAGGTGCTCTGTCCCAACCATATAATCCACATACTTTAAAAGACAAAACACCAAACACCCTACTAACGTTCTTACACTGTTTGGTGAGAGAAGAGAGTATATATATATATATCTATATATATATAGTATTAAAAACTACGTGTCATATATTAACAAAAAATTTATTTAACTTAAAATATATAGTAAATAAATAATTAAGTATATTATTATTATTATTAAAGAAAAATTTTAAAATACTAAAAGTATTATTTATTTCTATAATAATTTAATATTAACTTAATATAGTTATAATACATTAAAATTGTTATAAATATTTTATTTAAATAATTATATTATATTACTTTAATATTTCTTATAATTAAATTTTCTCAATTCTATAACATATTTCATATAAAAAAATATTATGATAATAATTAATCAAAATAATAAAAAAATCATTAGTTATTTGTTAATAAAAATTTAAAAATAATAAAAATTATATTTTATTTATATAACAATTTAAATATTACAACTATTGAACTTATAATTTATTACAATTCAAGTAAATTTTTTATTTAAATTATAATATTTTATTTCTTCAATAATTTTAATTTTGATATTTTTATTTATATAAAAATTAATTTGATGTAATTTTTTTATGTTCAACTAATAATTAAATTATAAATATTAATTAATTTACTTTAAACTTTTTTTTGTTAAATTTTATAAAAATATCTACTTTTAAAACAAATTATATACTTTTTCCCATTTTCATAAAATTTATTAATTTTTGTTTTAATTCTTTACTTATTAAATTTAATATAATAAAACTTATAAAATAATGTTGTCTAATTTGATTTATATTAGATTAAATATAAGTAGATCTAATTAAAATAAAAAAATATATGTTTTTAACAAAATTATCACTAAAATTTTAATTAATTTAATTTTTTTAGAGATAAAAAAGAAATTAATATAATTAAAATAGAAAAATACTTTCTATTAAATTAAAATTATATGTTAATTAATTTTATTTTTATTAGAGATAAAATAGAAGTTAACCTAATTAGAATGAGAAATATACTATCAATTAAATTAAAATTATATTTAATTTAATTTAATTTTGTTAGAGATAAAATAAAAATTAATTTAATTAAAATAAGAAACATACTTATTAATATAATTAAAATAAAAAATATATTTTCTATCAAATTAAAATTATATTTTATTTTTATTAATAAATAATTAAATTATCTATTTTTTATATAATAATGAATAAAAACTTTTTCGTTTGAAAAAAAATTACGAAGGAACTAAATAGGAAAAGGAGATGAGTAATAAAAATGAGGATTTTCAATGTTTTAAAACATTGGAAAAGAAGTGACACGTTAGTAGGGTGAAAAATTTATCAGGTTACTCAAAAATAATTCACCAAAAATTGCTTCGAATGGTGAAGAAAATTAAATATTTTAATTAATTATTATTTAAAATTAGTTTTCATTCATAATAATTTTTTTACTACATTAGTTTCTTCATATTATTTCTGTTTCCATCTTCTAAATTTTTCAGAAAATTTTTATATACAAATGTATATAAATAATTGAATTTATTTAAATTTAGATTTAATTGTTGTTTTACTTTATTACAAGTTATAAATATCAATTGTTATAATTAAACAAAATTTAATTTAATTAAAAAAATTATTTGTATATATATATAAATATGTATACCAAAAAAAAGATTTTTTTTAAAAATAAATAAAAAAAATAAATATTTTTTCTTGTATATAGTACATTTTCAATTTCTTTTTCATTTTAATTTTTTCAAAACGTAGCACTTATGTCAATTTAGTAATTTTTTATATAAAATTAAAATATTTAAATGATCATTAAGACAGAAAATTACTTTTATTTTTTGCAGAAGAATCAATTCAAATTTTAGCCATTTTTATTTGAATATTCTAAAATTATTTTTCATCGTGAAATCAAATATTAAAATAATAAAATTTGAAATTTTTTTATTTATGATACCTATCAATAGATGGTATGAGGAATTGCATTTTAAGGAATATAAAGTGTTTTTATTTTTTTGCCAATGTGTGTTTCACTTCTATAAAAATTTAGTAGTGAAAATGTTTTAACAGCCTACATCATGTGGTTAATTCAGTGAAATGGTGTCACCTCGGCATCTGGTAATTGCGTTAATGGTGTGTTTTAGTAAATAAGCTAAATAAAAAAAAATATATATGTCATTATCATGATTTAGTTGGCCAAATCAACCTGTCGACGTTGGCTCCACACAACTCTTCCTTATTAAAGAGGGCCAAAAGGGCTTATTATATTTGCCTGACTTTTTGATATATATATATATATATAATTATAATGGTAAAGAAAATAATATTAATTTAATTTATTTAGTTATTTTTTTATTTAAATTATTTATATAATCATTTTATTTTTCAATTCATGCATTGCAGGAAATCATAACTAGTTATATATTAACTATTAAAATATAAAATTATTAATTACAAATTTACCAGATATCTATTTTTATATTTGAATATTCACTCATTCTAAAAATTAATATATTAAATTATTAAAAAATTTTAATTTTGAAATATTTATCATATTTATTTATTACTATTTTTAACTCTCTATATATAGATAATTACTGTATATCTATTTTGATCTATTATATTATATTATTTTTTATATTTATTTTAATTTTTAACATTTGTAATAGGTAATATTCATTAATATTTATTTTATAATGAAATATTATATGATTTTATAAAAATTAAAAATAAATAAATATTTTTTTAAATATTAAAAAGTAAGTAAAAAAGCATTGATATACAATAATTATTATATATATATATATATATAATGGTGGGCCAGCGAAGAATTGAACGGCATTACGCATTACTATAAACCACTACAACACAATGAGATGGATGACTGATTTATATCATGCTACGTTAGCGAGTGGCACTTACCGTTGGAGTTTGGAGCGTGAATGGCGTGTGAACTAAGTCATATAGTTGAAATGATGCGTGTTAAAGATAAAACGGCCAATTAATAGACGAAGAATGCTTTTTAAGTTTTAGATGGATTTGTTAATTGCTTTCTTATCTTATGTACCAGAAAATTATTAATTAAAAAAAAAAGGATTTTGTTAATTGAATTGATATGATCGTAAGTGGGAGCAATTGGTCGGTGAAATTGCAGAAAAACTCAATTGTCCCTCCCTAACCAATGATGATTTTTTTTTCTTCCTTTTGAAATATACCTTTAAACTGGCATACCCATGATTACGTTTTGCTACTTGTGGCCCCAGGAGCCCATGAATTCTGCTCTATCTCATATCCAATTTAATATTTTCAAAGAAAAATGAAAATCTTATTATAAAATCAGAATAAGAATCAAAATTAAAATGGAAAAAAAATTAAAAAATAAAATAAAATGTTTAATTCACAAGAAAGTTGAAATCAAAATTAATATTAACATCATTTATATATAAAAATGTATTAAATAATTATTTTTGTTAATTTGTATATTTTACTTTAGGGTTAATTTAACATTCCTCATATTTGCCCTATTAGGCTGTTAGGTTCTTGTATTTTCAGTAATTAATTTAACTATTCTTGAAATTTTACTTTGATCAACTATTACATTTTTATCGTTTAATTTATTATTCAATGGACCAATTTGAAAAATTAAAAATTTTATTTGGTCTATGAACTTATAATATAATTTTAAATTCATTCAATTTTTTTTATCAAATTATCATTGATTTTTTAATTCTTTTATTGTTATAATAATTATAATATCTAAATAATTTTTATTTTTAATATAAAAATAATTTTAAAACATATTTATTTAGAATTGTTACTACGTTAATATGATTATGTAATCACTACGATATTAATAGGATTTATCTTATTGATATAGATTTAATTATTACATTTTATTAAAATTATTCAGTATATATATACATACACACATTATTTAGAAATTCTTTGACAATTACAATTATTAAATTTCATTAAAAAAATTATTTTAGCATTGCAAGCATTATTTAGGGTGCAATAGCAATCATACAAATTGAGTTCATATTAGTATGGTAAACCTTAATTGATGGATATCAATTACATAAATCACATTGGTATGATGCCAATTGCAAAATTGAGTAGATGCCAATATGATAAATTATAATTAGTGTAATTCCGTTACATAAGTTGTATTAGCACAACAATAATTAGTGAAATTGAGTGAAAATCAATATGATAAATTTTAATTAATATAATATTTATTATATATTCCTATTGGAGTAGTGTTAATTTTTAAATAAGTATGGTTTAAATTTGTTTTAATGTTAAAAATAAAAATTTTAGTGTTGTAATAAAAATACAACGAATTAAAAAACTATATTGATTTAATAAAATAATTGGATGAATTTACAACTATATTATTAGTTTAGGGATCAAATAGAACTTTTAATTTTTTCAAATTGGTCCATTAACAATAAATTAAATAGTACAAATGTAATAGTCTAATGAAGAAAAATCTCAATGATGTTATAGTAATTATTGAAAACACAGTTTTCTAGTAGTATAATATATCAAATCTCAAGGATGTCATAGTAATTTACCTTTTATTTTATTGCTCCAAAAAAAAAAATATTGATCTCCCACGAGTAGTTCAAGTGATAAAATGTGTAAACTATGTTGCGCGAACACTTTTATAAAGAGTCGTGTCCCGTGTCAGACCCAATTTCAACACTGACACATCTTGAAAACTTATCCGACACCTTTCGGGGGTGTTTTTAAAAATAAAAAAAATGTTGGGGGCAATTAAAAAAAAAGACACGTGTATCCCATTTAGATATACGTATTTTCTATCATTGGATGAAGTAGATTTAGAGATAATATTCTTTAATAAAAATGTCAATGGAAACATTAAGAGTAAAAATTTTAATTAAATAAAAGATTTCATAAATTGAAATTGCTATTATAAATGAAGTTTTGATATATAAATGTTAATTATGAATATTATGATTTTATTGTTAATTATTTAAGTAAAATTAGATGGAAAATTGTTTATTCGTTATTGAAAAATTGTGTATAATTGAGGTGTTATATTGTTTTATTTATATTATAAAATAACATGATTATATGGTTTTTTTTTTTTTTTTTGTGTTTTAGAATTATTTTTAGTGTTAAAAAATATTGCTAACCATGAAAAGTATATTTTTGAATTGAATCTAATTTATAATTTATATAAAATGAACATTATAATTTTTCATATTTATAAATTGACCCATATATTTTTAATATTTATAAATTGATTCAAATGTTTGCCCCTATATTTAAAAAAAAAAGTCATTTCCCAATATCTGTATCCCCGTTTTCCATGTTTCTATTCCCACTCCCCTTCTCTCCTCTTTATGGTGTTAGGAATTTAACAATTTAACTAGTTGCTAAAAAAAAGTATATAATAATATTTGAATCTTTGACTAATTTATAATTAGTTTGACTTGAATAAGAGTTCATTCCTTATCCCCATCAAGAATTGGGTGATTCTCATTTATTGAAAATTTTATCTCTATTTTTATGCAAAATTTTAATTAATTAAATATTAGAAATAGCAATCAATTCTAATTTTTACTATTATTTTTCATGAAAATTTTTTTTGAGCTAACAGAAATTGATTCATCCATCAAATTATTTTCAATTGTGAGTTAATGTGCCAATATTTCTGCTTTGGTCGGGATTATGTTATTTTTCTAAATTCTAGCAATTAGATTTACTAATTTATTCTCTACGTAATATACAGATTTATCATCATTCAAAAACTATTGTAGGTGGTGAGATCTAGCGTGAGCCCAAGCGTTTCACGACAACGACATTGTGTGGGCTTGAGGTTTACTAGGAAATACAAAATAGGTTATGAGCCTACTTGGACATGGAGTCACCATTCGGATGAAAGCCGGGACATACTGTAATATCCCGAGTTTTAAAATAATTTTAAACTGCATTGGGATATGCAGTGTTAATAATTTTTATATATATTTTTTATTATTTAATTAGTTTATTATTTATTAAAGTCATTTTTAATTATTTTAAGTTTCTTACGTAACTTTTTTCGAGAATTATATTTTCAGAGAAATTAAAATCTAAATAAATAATTATTAATTATTTTGGACGGTTTTGTGAATTTGCATGAGATCATGCACGATTTTAATTGTCGTATTAATATACGTACATATACATGTATATATACACATTTAAATAATTAGGGTTTATTTTTAATTAAATTTATAATATATTATATAGTTTTAATAATAATGTGTGTTATATATATGTATATGTATGTAAATATTATTATTTTAATATGTGGTGTATAAATATTTTGGAATATAATAATAAAATATTAAAATAATTAAAGTTATATATATATATATATATATATATATATATATATATATATATATAATAAACGAAAGTGTAGCTTATTTACGATTTTGCCATTCTTCTTCCTCCTTCATGCCCAACGCATTTCTTCTTTCCTCATCGCTGCAATTTCCATTCTCACGCAGACAGAGTGCCTCCTAGCCATCCTCCTCCTTCTCAAGCTCCCTCTGTCGCCCTCTCTTCCTTTTTCCGGCGTCGTTTGGCTGTGAAAAGCCAAAGAACCAGAGAATTGAAGCTAGCTCCGATCACCTTATTTCCGGCCACCATTTTGAGTGCCACTAGTCTCTATCTCTTCCTTGAGCTCCGGTGAGTCCATTTCTAAGCTTGGTTTCGTGTGATTTGGTCTAAATTTTCCTAGGTTTCCAATTTTCAATTTCGGCCTATATGAGTTCTTAATTTTTTTGAGCTTTGATTCTAATGATTCAAGCTAAATTCCTTCACAAATATTGATCTTAGTAGCTCAATATACATGCTGTAATTTTTGTGGAATTTTTGGGAATTATTTTGATTTTTGTGAATTTTTAATTATTTTATTAATATTTTCTAATTTTCGTAAATTAATTAATTAAATTATGAAATTGTGATTTATGGTGTTTATAGGTGTTAAAATGAATTTTATAAATTTATTTATAATTTTTATGATTTTTGTATAATTATTGTGAATTTATTTAGTTTATGTGATTTTTAGAAAATTAGGTTAATTAGGTATTTTGTTAAAATTAATTGGTTAATTGAGTATATTTATTGGCTTTATTGAATTATATGTTGAGAAATTAATTTTTGAGTAATTATATTATTTTTAGTGATTTTTTGAATAATTATAGTATATTATGTGAATTTATATATAACTAGGAGTATTTTGGTAATTTGGTAATAAATTGGTTAAAAACTTAGTTTAATTGGTTTTAATAGTTATTTGAGGTATAAAAATGATTTTTATAAATTATTTAGTATTTTTAACTAATTAAAACTATTTTTTGTAAATTATTTTCAAATTATATATAATATACTATTTTTCTAAATAAATGAGTTCTTATCGGTTTTTAATATGTTTTAGGGTTAATTATGTAATTTGGATTTATAAAATGTATTTTGGTCAATATTTATAAATTTATCGAGAATTTTTTATTTTTAATAATATTTTATTTAAATTAGGGTTTTTGTTTATTTATCGGTAAAATAATTATTTTCAGCGTTTTAAATTTCTATATTTTGATTATTAAGGGTATTTTTGGTAGTTTTGACATTTTAATATGTTATGTGTTTACCTCGTGAATTGTGAACCTCGGTTGGTGAAATTGTAGTTTGGGAGTCCGATCGAGGAGTTGTGAGACTGTTTTCACTCGAAGTGTGTTTCTTTACAGGACTGACTCTACTCTTTGAGTAGAGAGATGTCTATTTTATAGGGAAGGTTCTGTTGAATTTTCGGTAGAATTTTCATAAAACATGATATCCGATCGAATTCCTATTTTGATTATGTGTCCAGTATTTTAGATCAATTGTCTAGAATTACGTTAGACTTATTCTAATTTCGTATTGTCGTTTATTTGTTAGTTGCGCCAAGACTGAGGCCTAATGGACCAGGCCCGTCGGACCTGTCTCATGAAGCGCATAACTGTGAGTTGTTATTTTATATATACGTATTTTAGGATGCATGTTTTAGAAATGTATGTTTAATTTTATGAAATATGCATAAATAATTTAATAATTTCTTAGGTATATTTTGGTATATTTTTGATATATTTTAAATTAAATGTATGTTTTATTATTGAATTATACTTAAAATATTTTTAAGTATATATATAGTTTATTTCTGGTTTATTTTATAATTAAATTGAATTTATTTGACGTATATATAATCGAAATATATTTGGTTTATTTTTGGTATATTTCTAGTATATATATGGTTTATGTCGCTATTTTATTTAATAAAGTCATGCATCATTTATTTAATGAATGAATGGATTTATTTTTAAATGAAGGATATCAATAGAACGTGCTACCTAGTGGGCAGCATTAGAACCAAGTATGTACCGGTACGATGATAGAATTTAGGTTATATTATTAACCTATTTATGGATATTGATTGGATTGATTTATATGATGTGAGATGTGATTTGAGAGTGTGATTGCTAGAGCTCGATTGACCAAGTGTCTCGGAGCTAATCACACTGACAGTCAGATTGCTGGAGCTCGGTTGACTTAGTGTCTCGGGGCCAGTGTACTGTCCAAATGAAACAAGTGAATTTAATTGGAATAAATGAGCCTGTATGGCTAGAGTGTTGTCTAATACTATTTGAGGTTACGATCATTTAAGGTTCTATTTAATCCTTCATAATCGAATATTATTTTCAGTATTTATATAAAATGATTTTGCTGCATCCGTGTGTATTTGCCTGTATATATATTTATTATATAAACTATTGAATTTGTGCATTTTTCATTTAGCTATGCATGTATATATATTATAACAATTCACTCAGTGAGGTCTGACTCCCCTCCGTTGACTATTTTTTAGGAGAGTCTTTGTCTTCAGACCTCGGTAGCAGACCTTTACGCCGTATTTCTTCTGCCCCGGCTTCACTATATAAATTGCTTACCTGATTTTATTTTGTATTCTAGACACTGCAGTAGTTGTTTTAACGAGCAGTGTATATTATATTTGTTTAAGATTTGTATTTTAAAGAATTAAACGAAAAATTGTATTGAAGATACTATATATATTTGATGAGTTGTTTTATCTAATGAGTTGGTGGATTATATTATTAGTTATGAGATTTTAATTTCCGCTGTAAATTATTTTATTTATGTTATCATTATTGCATGCTTTTATTTTATTTTTAAGGCTTGCTACGAGTTTCAGATTGGAAAGAATTCTCGTTCCCTAGCGTCGGTCATGGCCCCTGTTTTGGGTCGTGACATATAATGTACAATAACTAGATCCCACAGAGGTTCCCAGAAGTTGTCATTAGAGATCGGGTTTGGAAACTAGGTATGGGCATTTGAATGCACACCCAACTTTGCAGTTGGCCTCCGTTTACATTTTGTGTTTTATTACCTTTAATTATTTAATGATTTCTTTATTATCAAGTGAATTGTGATTTCCTTCCATCGATCGTTGCATTTTACAATTAATCCCGAGTTTGCACATTGATCTAATTTCATATTTTTAAGTCCTAACATTCATTATAAGTAAGCAAAAAATATAAATTACAACCATACATTCCAAATCAAAGGGGGAGAGAGATTAAGGATTACAACGCCTTATTAAATATGGTATAATAAATAAGAAATATACTAAAAAGAAATAAAAAAATAAACTGCTCTAATTAAACAAAAACTCTTAAGAACTAATTAATGGGAGGAATAATTGATGATTATAAGTCACCAAACGAGCCCTACAATAGGAAAAAATTTAGTTCCTCAAAATAGAAAGATCATGTGCAAAAGCCATGGGATTAGCTCATGATTCAACAAAAGAATCGAAATCGTAAAGAGTTAGTATAAAACTTTAATTTAACAACATGGTAAAGGACCCATGCAAAACATATCTAAGCATGTTAAGACCTATATATGCATGGAAATTCTACATAGCTTACAAGTATGCAAGATAAGGTTGTATGAGACTGGTCAGAGTGGCGATCACCTCTATAAAGGGGCAATCGCCTCATGAGTAGTCTTGAGTGACTCTCAAAATGGAAAATATTTTGATTCAAGTAAATATCTATTACAACTATTAATCTAGACACACAACCTCAACTAAGGCTCAGTGAATCATGTAAGAAGTAATGCATATTATGAATGATAAACACAAGGGAAAGAATAAGAAAGCTAGTAAACAAAGAGAATTATATATAAAAAAGTGAGAAATGAATTAAGCAAACTTAAAGAGAAAAGATGTTTACTGAAAAGTGAGCTTTCAAATTGTTGGCCCTCAGAAATGATTAGAGATGTAAATCTTCTTCCTTGAATGCAAGTTTCTTCTCTTCACCTTCTCAAAGCTAATCAACCTCTTGGTTCTTCTCCTTTCAAAGTGTTCTTCCTCCCTCCTTTTTACTAGAGCTCTTTGTAAATTTTTTTGCTAAGTTCCCTTTTCAAAATGCCAAAAGGTCCTCCTTTTCTCTCTCTCTTTTTCCTTTTAATCCTATTACTAGCCCATACCCTTACCACTATCCTTTATCATTCTTTTTTCCTAGCCCTTTCCTTTTCCTAATGTTATCTTTCAGTTTTGAGGCTAAGTTACAGAGGCGAATGGGCCCACTAAGTTGGCTACTATAACCACCTCTGCATTTAATACAGAGGCAAGTGGCTACTTTAGAGGCGGTGCCTCTACTATAAGGTAATTGCCTTTTTGATGAGGCAATCGCCTCTTTGGCCTGCCTTGCAATGGGCTTAGGCAATTTTGATTAATTTTGAAAGGGTATTAGGCATGTTTATGGGTTTTTAGCCCTCAGGCTTATTCTCGAGAAGGTTCAGGGTTTCTATTTTACATTCAAGTTTTATATTTCTCATCATCGGGCTCTATCGTGGGTTGACTAAACCGAGCATCCACAGTTCGCTTTCTATCACAAGACGATCGAATCGGGTGTTTACACATATCATTAATAAAAAGAAAATCTTCTACTAAATAACTATTAGAATAAATTGGAAGGGGTTGTTCTCACTTAAGTAAGGTCTTAGATTTGAATTCTTAATAACTATTGAATTAGTTGTTAAGAGACCTTTGCCGCACTTATAGTCCTACCAGGTTGAATTGGATTTGCTTTATGGTCTTATATGGATTGAACCAAATTAATTATAATCCAATAAACTCTAAATACCGATGGTTGAAAGCAAAGAAAATAAAAAAATAAAATCTATTAAGAAACATATTAGATTTAAGTAAAAAAAAATGCCAAGCCTTTTTTTCAAAATAATTTACTCATTGTTGTTGCATGTATAGTTTAATATTCTATATTTAAATTTGATTATTTATGATCAATTAATAAGTGTTTGAACACAATCAAATTTAAATGTAAATATTCTTTTTTATAATTATGAAATTGATTAAAATAAAATTATTTAAAATTAATACAATATAATTTAATATAGGCATAATACATATACGACCCATTATATTTGGTATAATTTGTCAGTTTAACATTTCAACTTACAATTTTACCATTTTAATTTTTAAACTTACCTAAAATGCGAGAAGTTATACAGTGGCCAGGACAACCAACTCATCATGTCTAGTTGGAAAGTCAATCTAATAATAGTTGAATAATTCATTAAAAGGAAAGAATCTAAAAAACTAAAAGGAAATGGGTGAACCTGTTATGCCCTGATTTAAGGAAATCATATCATATAATTAATTATTTTCTTACTTGTTCTAATATAATTGGTTTGGCCTTCCAACTAAGCAATGGTCCAAGACCATTATATAATTTCTCCTAAAATGCACTATTTTAGTGATATAATGCATTTACCACTCCTGTTCTTGTCACTTTTTGTTAGTTTGACACCTTTACTTGTAATTTTCTGTTAGTTAAACCCTTGAAATGTGACATATGATGATTTGTTATTTCATGACACATGTGTTGACAGGGGTTTCAATATGGAAATGTGACCGTGATCCTCGAGTTTTTTTGGCCCGATTAGCCACTCATTAACATTTAATAATTTGTCTGACAATAATAATCCTCAATTTTTCCTGGCTTGATTTAATCATTTAATTAAGACACAAAATTTCGAGTTTTCCTGGTCTGATCATCACTCAACCGAAATAAAGACTCTCAGATTTTCCTGGCTTGATCACCACTCAACTAAAATAAAGACCCTCGGGTTTTCCTGGCCTGATCGTTACTCAATTAAAATTAAGACTCTTGGATTTTTCTAGCCTAATCATCACTCAAAAAAAATGAAGACTCTGATATTTTCTTGGCCCAATCATCACTTAACTGAGACACAGACTCTCGAGTTTTCCTGGCCCCATCGTCACTGAATAAAAATAAAGACTCTCAGGTTTTCCTGGCTCGATCGCCACTTAACTGAAATAAAGACTCTTAGGTTTTTTTGGCTCAATTGTCACTCAATTAAAATAAAGACTCTTGGGTTTTCCTAGCTCGATAGCCACTCAACTAAAATAAAGACTCTCAATTTTTCCTAGCCGATTGTCACCCAATCAAAATAAAAACTCTTGGGTTTTCCTGGTCTGATCGCCACTAAACTGAAATAAAGACTCTCAAATTTTCCTAGCTCGATCGTCACTCAATTGAAATAAATACTCTTGGGTTTTCCTGTCGGGTTTTCCTGGCCCGATCACCACTCAACTGAAATAAAGACTCTCGGGTTTTCCTGGCCCGATCATCACTCAATCAAAATAAAAACTCTTAGGTTTTCCTAGCCCGATCCCATTTAATTGAAATAAAAACTCTCAAGTTTTCCTGGCCTGATTATCACTCAATGAAACAAAGACTTTTAGATTTTCCTGGCCCGATCATCATTTAATTGAGACACAGACTCTCAGGTTTTCCTGGCTCGATCGTCACTCAACCAAAATAAAAACTCTTGGGTTTTCCTGGCCTGATCATCACTCAATCAAAATAAAGACTCTCAGGTTTTCCAGGCCCATTCACCACTCAACTAAAATAAAGACTCTCAAGTTTTCCTGGCTCGATCGTCACTTAATCGAAGTAAAAGCTCTTGGGTTTTCCTGGTCCAATCACCACTCAACTAAAACAAAGACTCTCGGGTTTTCCTGGCATGATCGTCACTCAATCGAAATAAAAACTCTCAGGTTTTCTTGGCCTGATTGCCACTCAACTGAAAAAAAACTCTCAAGTTTTCCTAGCCTGATCATCACTCAATTGAATTTTAAACTCTCGAGTTTTCCTAACCCGATTATCACTCAACGAAATGAAGACTCTCGAGCTTTCCTGGCCCGATCATCACTTAAATGAAATGAATACTCTCAGGTTTTCCTGGCCCGATTATCATTTAACTAAGACAGAGACTCTCAAGTTTTTCTAACCCTATCATCCCTCAATTGAAATTAAGACTCTTGAGTTTTCCTAGCCTAATCATTACTCAACGAAATAAAAACTCTTGGGTTTTCCTGGCTCGATCATCACTTAACTAAGACATAGACTCTCGGGTTTTCCTAGCCCAAGAGGCAGTCCTTTATTATAAGTGGAAAACTCATGCCGTCATCCTAGGGTTTTCCTAGCCCGGGAGGCAGTCCCTCAATTCTGACACTTCTATAAGAGAAAATCCATAGCTTGCCTCCGGCTACGAGTTGATTAAATTAGGAAATGAATGCTTGTGAACACTGATACTTCAATCAGCAAATAAAACAAATGAGGAGAACAACAATGGAAGCCACATAGCCACACAAGCGGCAGGCAAAAAAAAATAATAAAAATATTGTATAGCCTCAGGGGCCTCAAATAAGGACAAACAAAAAGTGCCATATAGCCTTTGGGTGTCTGACAGGACAACAACAAACAAAATATGCATAAAATAAGATCAAACAGAAGGCATCGTATAGCCTCTTGGGCGTTAGGCGAAGATAATAAAACAAAATGATATAGCCTCACAGGTGTTTAAGTGAACCAAATAAGAAAACTACATCTCAAGCACTTTAGTTAGCTTATTCTATTATAGATCTAAAAAAGAGTCCAAAATCAGTGTATGCATGGTCGTGATCTTTGGAAGCTCTCAAAAGTGTTTTGACAACACATGCTTGTATGGTGCAGGCAATGCTTGTAGAAAACATGGATTATTCTAATGCACCTAAGCATGAAATCTGAAAATGATTTTTGCAAAATAATTTCATGTATACATGAATAATCGAGAAAACAATCAACAGCCAAAAGCCTTTCCTATTTAGAATTAATCTTTGAGAACTAGTCTTATCATATCAAAGAATCTAGATTTAAGTCTATTGAGACTAGCTTATCCAAATGGAGAAGAATTTAAGACCCCCTCATGATCAAATTAGGATTATAATAACAACACATGCCCCCAACTTAGTTGCTTCTTTAGAATGCTTTGTTGTCGTATGACAGTTGCGCTTGATCCTTAGTATGGAAGAGACTCTGTTTAAAAACTCCATTACTCATGAGGCTCAACTCATCTCAAAAATTGACCCCCAGTCAAGGACTTGATGAACTCTCTCATGTTCAGACCACCCAATAGAATCTTATGATCTCTTAAACTACTTTTTTCAGAATGAAAATGCAATCAATTTTATTTTATATTCCCTCTTTTGCGTAGGTCACTCCTTTTTTAGGAGTTTTCAAACCTATATGGGTCTTTCATTTTTTTTATTTTCCCTCTTTTGCCTAAGTCGCTCCCTTTCTAGGAGTTTTCAACCTAGTTGGGTCATTGCATATTCATGGTGATGGTCGATCATTTTTGTTATGCTTGATGTTCATGTTGTCACTTTAGCTGCTAACTGCTCTTATTATTAATCGTCAGACATTAACGTCACTCATGTTATCGATTGTTGCGAAACTTATGAGTCTATGTCTGACACTTCACATGCTAATAATATGTCAGTCATGACTATCTTCACATGATTACTCCTTTGTTATAATCAAACATGCTACATTATGCTTTTTATTGATCAGCCCTTTGTGGGTTTTCTGACAAACTTTTATTAGCTCACAATTGGTGGGAATTTTATTTAAGAATAAGGACTTTCTAAGGATTGTTCAAAATTGACTTTTCAAATGTTGGTGGCATAAACAAAGATTTCCCTTTTTCTTTCTCCACACTCCTTCCTTTTCCTTTTCCTTTTCCTTTTCATTTTCTTTTTCTTTCCTTTCTTTTATTTTTCTTTTCCTTTTTATTTTTTCCTTTTTTTCCTTTTCTTTTCTTTTTCTTTTTCTTTTTTCTTCTTTTTCTTGCCCTTTCTTTTCTTGACGAATATAAGGAATTCATTTTAAGAAAAAATAAAGTTAAATGTGCCCGAAGGAAAGTTTGAAAGTCAATTATGATATTTTAATCCTCTCATTTTATGGGTTATTTTTTAAATCTCTCTCTCATTCAAGCATAAGATTGCATGCACAATTATAACAAATTAATACTTTTGTAAATTAGATAATCAAACATTCATTAGCATAAAAGAAAATGTTGTAATAAAATGTTGTTTGAAACCATTACAACCGATAATAACTCTCCTTGAATATCCAAATCCAAGTTAGCTTCAACTTCCACTCCAAAATAATATAATTCTTTAAAGTCCCTTATACCCATGTCCTTCAATTTATCGGCTAGAGGTGGGATGCATGATTTTATAGCTATTATTAATTGATTGAACTTTATAGGTCTATGCTCCATTTGGGCCAACTTTTCACTTATCTAAGAAGCTTATGATGGACTTATTAGGTCTTTGCACTATATTTTGTAGCTCGTGAGGAGAAACTTCAAATTGAGAGTTTAGCCCATACTGTTTGATGAAGACTAAACACAACTCCTTCCAATCTTGTTAGACCTATGCATCTAAAGTGTAGTACCAATTAATAGCAGCTCCTTCTAAGGATAATGGAAATTGCTTGATAATTTGAGCTTTTGACAACCCAATGGCCTTTATGTAAATGACATATTGCTTCAGGTGCAAGTAAGGATCGTTAGTCCTAAAGTATTTCTTTATATTTGGGAATTTGTATTTCAAGGGAAGTGATTCTTGAAAATCCAAATCCAAGTCGACATCAACAAAGTTTGGACTGAGCATGTGGTTCTTTAGTACAGTCTGTAGTTAATTCATCTATTTTGTCAGGTCTTTCATCTATTTAGTTTTAGCTGAATTTGCTGGTGCTTTTCCTTTCAATTGCTTACCTAGAACAGTTATGCTTTTAGAATCATCTTCATTAGAGAGCGTCTTTCTTCTAATATCAACATCCATGTCCTTAACCATTTGTCACATCTCATCCCTGATCTCTTTTAACAGTTCTTTCTTGAAAGCTTCAACATCAAAATTAGAGGGTCTTGCCATTCTACTCCTTTACTAAGTGGTCTCAATTGTCTAATTGGATCTTTGATACTGGTGGACCAAATCCCTTTGATTTGCTTCCAAACAAGAACATGCTTATGGCTAAGAAAAATGCATTTTTGAAAGTTACAATGAATGTCATGTATGCATGAAATGAAAGATTTTTTTCTTGAAAATTAAATTGAATGTCATGTATGCATGAAATGTAAGATTTTTTTTAACATGAAAAGAAATATATAAACAAACAAATAAGCATGAATTTAGGCATGATTATTTCTACCTTTATTTCTCCCACACACGTGTTCATTAGTGAGTTTCTCATCCTAGGATTTTTAGTCTAGGTTTTAATTATCAACGAGGGATAACAAAACTGACATATACAAGATAACTCTCAAAATGAACGAACAAGTTATAGGCCTTTGTATAAAAATAAAGTCCATCATAACAGGTCATAGAGGCATGAAGGGCCTACTTTATCATAGTCCATTTACAATGGGCCAAGATTTTATGCCAAGGTCGACCATGTAGCATCAAACACATGCATTTTAGAATATCCTAAAGGAAGTTGCTAGGTCATTACATGAGCTTAAGTCTCAAGTGAAAAAAGGCTTCGGCTCCCACAGCGATATACCTCCATTACGTCTCCCCACTCAAGGGTCTATGCGACGTGGATAAGTACCTGCTATGAGTGATAATAATCAAATACTCCATCGCTAAGTTTGAGTGAAACACAAGTAGCATAGTAATGACTATTATCAGGTTATTTAAGGATTGAGTGCTCATTATATGAAAATATGTAGCGAATGTAAAAGATGCAAAAGAAATAAGAAAATAATTAAAAATGATAAAACATAAAACACTAGAATTAGTTTCTTTATCCCCAATGGAGTCGCCATTGTAGGCGGCGAGGTCCAACGTGCGCCCAAGTGTTTGGTGACCACGACACTGTGTGGGCTTGAGGTCCACTAGGAAATACGAAATAGATCATGAGCCTACTAAGAGATGGAGTCGCCACCGGGATGAAAACTGGGACACACTATCAGTAACTAGATCCCACGGAGGTTCCTAGAAGTTGTTATCCAAGATCAGGTTTAGAAACTGGGTATAGACATTTGAATGCCCATCCAATCTTGCTATCGGCCTCCATTTATGTATTATGTTTTGTTACCTTTAATTATTTAATGATTTCTTTATTATTAAGTGAATTGTGATTTCGTTCCATCAATCGTTGCATTTTACAATTAATCTCGAGTTTACATATTAATTTAATTTCATGTTTTTAAGTCTTAACATTCACTACAAGTAAGCAAAAAATATAAATTTCAGCCATACATTCTAAATCAAAAGGGGAGAGTGATTAAGGATTACAATGCTTTATTAAATATGGTATAATATATAAAAAATATACTAAAAAGAAAAAAAATAAACTGCTCTAATTCGATAAAAAATTTTAAGAACTAATTAATGGGAGGAATAATTAATGATTATAAGTCACCAAAGGATACCTACAATAGGCAAAAGGTTAGTTCCTCAAAATATAAAGATCATGCACAAAAGCCATGGGATTAGCTCATGATTCAACAAAAGAATCGAAATCGTAAAGAGTTAGTACAAAACTTTAATTTAACAACATGGTAAAGGACCCATACAAAATAGATCTAAGCATGTTAATACCTATATATGCATGGAAATTCTACATAGCTTACAAGTATGCAAGATAAGGTCGTATGAGACCTGCCAAAGCAGCGATAGCCTCTGTGAAGGGGTGATCACCTCATGAGTAGTCTCGAGTGACTCTTAAAATGGCAAATCTTTTGATTCAAGTAAAGATCTATTACAACTATCAATCTAGACACACAACCTCACCTAAGGCTCAGTGAATCATGTAAGAAGTAATGCATATTACGAATGATAAACACAAGGGAAAGAATAGGAAAGCTAGTAAATAAAGAGAATTATATATAAACAAGTGAGAAATGAATTATGCAAACTTAAAGAGAAAAAATGTTTATTGAAAAGTGAGCTTTAAAATTGTTGGCCCTTAGAAATGATTAGAGATGTAGATCTTCTTCCTTGAATGCAAGTTTCTTCCCTTCCCCTTCTCAAAGCTAATCAACCTTTTGGTTATTCTCCTTTCAAAGTGTTCTTCCTCCTTCCTCTTTACCAAAGCTCTCTGAATTTTTTTTTGCGAAGTTCCCTTTTCAAAATGCCAAAAGGTCCTCCTTTTCTCTCTCTCTTTTTCCCTTTTTTTTCCAATTACTAGCCTATACCCCACCACTATCCTTCATCATTCCCTCTTCCTAGCCCCTTTCTTTTCCTAATGTTATTTTTCAATCCTGAGGCTAAGTTATAAAGGTGAGTGGGCCCACTAAGTTGGCTACCATGACTACCTCTACATTTAATATAGAGGCAAGTGGCTACTATAAAGGCGATGCCTCTACAATGAGGTGATCGCCTCTTCACAGAGGCATTCACCTCTTTGGCTTGCCTTGCAATGGGCTTAGGAGATTTTGACTAATTTTGAAAGGGTATTGCGCTTGTTTATGGGTTTCTAGCCCTCGGGCTTATTCTCGAGAAGGTTCAGGGTTTCTATCTTGCATTCAAGTTTTATATTTCTCATCATCAGGCTCTATCATGGGCTGGCTAAACTGAGCATCTATAATTCACCCCCCCCCCATTATGGGTTAATCGAATCAGGTGTCTACATATATCATTAATAAAAAGAAAATCTATTACTAAATAATAATTAGAATCAACTAGAAAGGGTTGTTCTCACTTAAGTGAGGTTTTAGATTTGAATTCTCAATAAATATTGAATTAGTTGTTGGGAGACCTTTGCCACCCTTATAGTCCTGCCAGGTCGAACTAGATTTATTGAAGACCTTTGCCACTTTATGGTCTTATATGAATTAAATCTAATAAACTTTAAATACTGATGGTTTAAAGCAAAGAAAAATAAAAAAAGAAAAATTATTAAGAAACATATTAGATTTAAGTAAATAAAAAAGCTAAGCCTTTTTTTTAAATAATTTACTCATATTTGTTGCTTGTATAGTTTAATATTCTATATTTAAATTTGATTATTTATGATCAATTAATAAGTGTCTGAACACAATCAAATTTAAATGTAAATATTCTTTCTTATAATTATGAAATTGATCAAAATAAAATTATTTAAAATTAATACAATACAATTTAATATAGGCATAATACATTTGTAACCCCTTATATTTGGTATAATTTGTCAATTTAACATTTTAACTTACAGTTTTACTCTTTCAACACTTAAACTTGCCTAAAATGTGAGAAGTTATACAATGGTCCAAGACCACCAACTCATCATGTCTAACTGGAAAGCCAATCCAATAATAGTTGAACAATTCATTAAAGGGAAAGAATTTAAAAACCTAAAAGGAAATGGGTGAACCCATCATGCCCTGCTTTAAGAAAAGCATATCTTATAATTAATTATTTTCTTACATGTTCTAATACAATTGGTTTGGCCTTCCAACTAAGCAATGGTCCTAGACCATAATATAATTTCTCTTAAAATGCACTATTCTAATGATATAATGCATTTACCACCCCTGTACTTATCACTTTTTGTTAGTTTGACACCTTTACTTACAATTTTTTGTCAGTTAAACCCTTAAGATGTGACATATGCTGATTTGTAATTTCATGCCACATGTGCTGGTAGGGATTTCAATCTGGAAATGTGATCGTGATCTTTAGGTTTTCCTGGCCTGATTAGCCACTCATTAATATTTGATAATTTGTCTAACAACAATAATCCTCGGGTTTTCAGCTCTTAACTGAGACACAAACTCTTGAGTTTTCCTGGCCTGATCTTTAATCAACCGAAATAAAGACTCTTGGATTTTCCTGGCCCGATCACCACTTAACTAAAACAAAGACTCTTGGGTTTTCCTGGCCTGATCGTTACTCAATTGAAATTAAGACTCTTGGATTTTCATGGCCTAATCGTCACTTAACAAAATAAAGACTCTCAGATTTTCCTAGCCTGATCATCATTTAACTGAGACATAGAATCTTAAGTTTTCCTAGCTTAATCGTCACTTAACCAAAATAAAGACTCTCGGGTGTTCCTAGCCCGATCGCCACTCAATTGAAATAAAGACTCTTGGGATTTTTTGGCCCGATCGTCACTCAACCAAAATAAAGACTTTCAGTTTTCTTGGCTTGATTGTCACTCAATCGAAACAAAAACTCTTGGGTTTTCTTGGCCTAATAGCCACTTAATTGAAATAAAGACTCTCGGGTTTTCTTGGCTATAACAACTGAAATAATTTCGTGTATGCATGAATAATCGAGAAAACAGTTAATAGCCAAATGCCTTTCCTATTTAGAATTAATCTTCAAGAACTGGTCCTTATCATATCAAAGAATCCATATTTAAGTCTATCGACACAAGCTTATCGAAATGGAGTAAAATTTAAGACCCCCTCATTATCAAATTAGGATTATGATAATAACACATGCCCCCAACTTAGTTGCTTCTTTATAATGCTTTGTTGTCGTATGATGATTGTGCTTAATCTTTAGTGTGGAAGAGACTTTGTTTGAAAACTCTATTACTCATGAGGCTCAACTCATCTTAAAAATTGCCCCCCAATCATTAACTTGATGGACTTTTTCACCTTCACACCTATAATCTCTTAAACTACTTTTCTCGGAATGAAAATGCAACTAATTTTATTTTATATTCTCTCTTTTGCCTAGGTCGCTTCTTTTTTAAGAGTTTTCAAACCCAGTTGGATCTTTCATTTTGTCTTTTTTTTTAATTTCCCTCTTTTGCCTAGGTTGCTCCCTTTTTTCAAGTTTTCAGCCCAACTGGGTCATTGTATATTCATGGTGATGGTCGATCATTTTTTTTATGCTCAATGTTCATATTGTCACTTTAACTGCTAACTGCTCTTGCTACTGATCATCGGACGTTGACGTCACTCATGTTGTCAATTGCTGCGAAGTTGATGAGTCCATGTTTGACACTTCAAATGCTAATAATATGTCAGTTATGACTATCTTCATATGATTACTTCTCTGTTATAATCAGACATGCCACGTATGCTTTTTATTGATCAGCCATTTGCAGGTTTTTTCACCAACTATTTTTCAACTCACAGTTGGTGGGAATTTTATTTGAGAATAAGGACTTTCCAAGGATTGTTCAAAATTAACTTTTCAAATGTTGGTGGAACAAACAAAGATTTCCCTTTTTATTCACCTCACTCCTTCCTTTTCCTTTTCCTTTTCTTTTTCTTTTTTTTTCATTTCTTTTATTTTTCTTTTCTTTTTTTTTTCTTTTCTTTTTTTTTCTTTAGTCTTCTTTTTCTTGCCTTGTCTTTTTCATTTTTTCTTTTCTTGACGAATGTTAATTTGATGATTTGTTAAAATCATTATACATAAGAGCAAGGTCAACCTTTTCATTACTTAAATGAATTTATGGAGAACCATAGTAAGTCTCAGAACCATTAAATTGATCATTGCATCCTTCAATACCCCAATCCAAATCATCACTTATATTTATAACATCCTCTTTTTTCAAAAATGTTATGGTATAGGTTGACCACAAACTATGAAGTAAAAAAATTTGGCTTACCATATTATATTAACATATACAAATCTCATTTATTTTATTAATTGGAATCATGAAGCAAATTAAAAAATGATAATCAAACTCTATTATAAATTTATAAAATTCAGAAACTTACCTCAACTACAAATTGGATGATAATTGAATCTTAAGTTTGAAAGTGATGGTTAAATACAAAAGATTGAAAGTAATAATTGAATTTGGTAGGTTTATGGAATTATTGACTATCAATGGTGATTAAATATGAGGGATTGAAAGTGATGATATAATTCCAGTTTCTTTTGTTTAAGAATTTTTCAAAGTAAGAGTAAGGTTTTTATTTTATTTTTTTAAAAAGAGTTTGGAAAGTGTTTGAAATAAGGTAAACCTTTTCTTTATAAATAGTGAACATTCTTTTTAAACAGCGTTTATTTGATATGAGTATCTACCAACTAACCTATTATTATTGATAACGTTTTTTGAAGTTTTTTTAATGGTTAGGATACCTTGAAAGTATTGCAGAATTTAATAAATTATATAAAAATACTAAAAATATCATTTTACCTATATAACATACTGCAATCAAGAATTCTAGAAATGGTTTTTTGTGCAATTGAAGAAAACCTTTGGAATGAAAGATAAGTTGTCCATTATGTCTAATAGACATAAAAAACAATTGAATTAGCCATAAAAGAAGTATACCTTAAAGCTACGCATGCATTTTGCATCTATCAAATCATGAATAACCTCAAAAAAAATTTCAAGAAAAGCATATCACAGATAAAAGATATGTTTTTACAAGTTAGAAGTAATTCCAAACTAGAAGAATTTGACAGGTATATACTTGACATAAAAAGATAGATGCAAGAGTACCTGAGTACCTGAATAATATTGGAAATGAAAAGTGGACAAAGGTGCATTCAAAAAATAATAGATTCAGGACTATGACATCGGATATTGTTGAATCCCTCAACTCAAGAATAAAATATGTAAGGGAACTACCTGTCACAACTCTACTGGAATACTTGTAAGGACTAATGCAAGAATGGACTACCATAATAAAAACATCGCTAGAGGCACATTCAGAAAGCTTATAAAAAAGCCTGAAGAAAGGTTGATTAAGAACTACATCAAATCTCTAAAATTAAAGGTAACATCTCATACTTTTCTTTCAAATTTCAAATATCATGCATGGAACACACAATAAGTAATTATTTTTTGAAATTAATATTAAACTCTAAGTACTTTCAGTTAAAAGATCAAATGATGAAATCCTTATTGTCTATTATAAGGAAAAATAAGAAATAGTAGACCTGAAAGAAAAAACATGCATATGTAACAAGTTTTAACTCAATTAACTACCATATGAGCACACATTAGTAGTTTTAAAAGAATTAAATCAAGAACCTTACAATTATTCATCACATTTCTACTCTATAAAGACAATAGTTGCAATATATGAAGCAACAGTCTTCCCTTTGCCAAGTCAATCTATATGGTGCATTCCAAATAATGTACTACCTCCAAAAGTAAGAATTCGACCCGAAAGTCCTTAAAAGAGAAGATCCAAATATCCATGGGAAATCAAAACAAAAAACAAGTGTGGCAAATGAGGATTATTTGGACATAACAGGAAACCTATAAAAATTCACCAAACATGCAATAGTTTTTGTATACTTTCGATTTCTTTTCAGTTTCTGAAACTCATTTTTACATTTATATAGACATTTATCAAGAATAAAAAAAGTTCCTTATTTTTTTCTTAAAATTTCCTAAGTGCACTTACATTCATCCTTAAGTGAATGATATGTAATAAAATTTTTATTAGGGACATTTAAACAAAGTCTTAGAGGGGGGGGTGAATAGGACTATTAAATAAAAATTAAAAATTAAAAGAATTGTTCGCAAGAATTTAATGGAAGTTAAGAAGGAAGAATGAAGAACACAAAAATTTAAGGAGTTCGGATTCAACAACAATCCTACGTCTCCACCTAACTTATCCCCAAGTTAGGATTTTCAATCACCCATAATCTTATTCATAAGACTGAGATTACACAAGAGTTTTATGGCTCACTTTTACAACCTTACAATTTGAGTTTTCAAGGCTTACTCAAAAAACCAAAACCCAAGTATTTCAATGGATAACACTTAAACCAATTCCTTTAGAAATAAATCTCACTTCCCTTCTAATCTAACGTAAAATTTAAGATGAAGAGAAATTCTATTTCTAACACACAACCAACTCTCATAAAAGTTATACAAACAAAGAATTATTTAAGAGAATTTGAGAGCTCAATGAATACTTAAGAAAAAATGAATAATAAACAAGTTTCTTAACTTCCATTCAGCTCTAGAGATATTTATACTTAAAAATATAGTTTTTGGAGGTGCAAATGATGTGTCCAACATCTATATTTTGAATCATTGAAAGTGAAGCTGTCAGACAGCTATTCATGGATTGAAATCATGATTGGCTACTCAAGACGTTTGAATTTGCCCATACTTTCTTCATAGAAACTGTAGATATTTAAATTAAATTTCCATATAATTTTGAATAAACCAAATTATAGTTTTTTAGCTCAAGATATGTTAAAAATACTAAGAGTTATGCAATCTGAATTGTAGAATACTGTTAGACAACTATATCCAAGTTGAACCCGTGATTTGCTATTGAAGAAATTTGAATTTTCCCATACTTTCTTCATGAAAGTTGTAGATATTTGACTTATATTTCTATAACATTTTTAATCAACTAAATTTTACTTATATAGCTCAGGATATGTCTAAAAGACTAAGAGCTATGTAATCTAAAATACAGAATACTATCAAATAGCTATACATAAGTTAAAGCCATGATTTTCTCTTGAAGAAATTTTAATTTTCCCATACTTTATTCATTAAAGTTTTATATATTTGAATTATCTTTCCATATCATTTTGAATAACCTTAATTGGACTTCTGTAACTCAAGATATGCCCAAAATACTAAAAGATGTGCAATCTGAGATGGTAGACGTATATGTGGATTTCAACTCAAAATTTGCATACCCAAATGAACTTGGATTTTGAAAAATAAGCCCAATTCATAATGCTCAAGATGTCTACTTAAAATTTGAAGAAGATAACTTTGTCATTATAAAGCTCTATGGATGTCAAAAGCCTCCTTGAATCTCAAAGGTCCAATCAACCCAAGATAATCATATTTCATTTTAACTTCCAATAGAGTCCTAACTTATACACACTTAAATAAATAAATTAAATGCTCAAAATTAAGTTTTTTAAGATCAAAATTAAGATTGATTATTGCTAAGGTCAACAACATTTAGTTTGTCACTTACAATTTTCAAAAGCACATTCAAACAGTCCATTACATGAAATAATCTAAAACTAAATATCCAACATCAACAAATTAATATTAACTTCAAATTCATTAGCACAAATATTCTTTTTGACAACCAAATAAGAAAAAATTCAAATTAAATAACATACCAAATCATTAAAAAATAATCAAACAGTTCATAAAGACTTTTTAAATAATCTAATTCCTGCACCTATCCTATAACAACCATTTTCTTCCCTTTTTTCTTTTGGCTTCAACCTTGTCTAAAATTCATATTCATTGTCCACTGAATCATGTTACTTTAGCTTCCCATATGCATACAAACTCAAAGTATACGAATTTTTTATCTCATTTATATTGATATTCCTAGGAATCTTCAACCCATAAAGCAAGTACTTAGCAAATGTAACCATAAAAACTCCACAATCATTCAAAAATAATTAAAATTCAATAAAATGAAACAAAAAAAAAACTCACTTATTCTCTTGGCAAGAAAGATTAACTAAGATAACATCAAAAGGATCTAATAGCTTCTTTGAGGCATAAACTCCAACATTCATACCAATATTATCATGATTTGACCACATATTAATAACATAAAAAAACACTAAAAATAGAACTTTATAAGATTCCAAAGTTTTTAATACCAACTTACAATCTTTGCACTCATCAGATAATTATAAATGTAAATGGTCCTATCCTTGAAGTTCAAATGTCTTAAAATCTAGTGTTTCTCTTTAGCAAGGTGAATGGGAAATAACACATCATCAACTTGATGCCAAGCAGTGTTATTAGGGATATAATACCCAAGTACATACTCAGCAATACAGTGATTGACATTATTAATGGAATAATCCTTTTTCTTAGATAAAATCATTGAATATAAAGCTTGAATACATTAATCAAATTAGTTATCAGTTGTTATGTATTTGACATAGCTATCAAAATAAAGTTTCCCTTTTTCCTTAAATAATAAAATAAAATATCCATATGCTGCAAACAACAATTCAACATGTCAAACAATTATTACATATATAGTATACAATCAGTTTATTTTTAGTATTTGAAATTGAAAACTTACAAAAAATAAAAATTTATAAAAGAAGACAATGAATATCCATAACAATCCAGTGCATGGAACCATGTCTTTGATATAATTATCTCAATTCCAAACTTGAAACCAAGAGAATGAAGTTATCTTCCTTAGAATACAACTTCTTCCTACAAAAAAAAAATGAAAAACTTCTTATAAATAGAAAAAATATAAATAAGTAAAAAATAAACAAAATGTACTTGTTTTTCTTCTTTAAACCACACTTAATCTAATAATCAAAATCAAAGCAAAATTCAAATTTTAAAGCTACTCTAATATCCTTACTAAAAGGATGTATAATTTTAAAAAAAGTTATGTCCTTCTTCTCTGTAGCAACTTCTGAAGATCAAACTCATTTACAAAAGTGATTTTATGAAATAAGCAGGTCTATGCTCCTTTTTATTTGGAACTCAAGTCACAAAGTCATCTTCATCATCTTGCACATATAAAAAAGTATTAGAAACTAAATATAAATAAAAAGCAATAAAAATAAATCACACATAGTTAAAAAACTAAGATAATACAATAGCAATAGGATTAACAATCTGTCCATAAATAGCACCAGCTTCCTTAGAAAACAGACAAAGAATCACCCTTTTTAATAGTTTATTCAAAAAAACCAAAATTTTATTATAAACAAAACACCAAAAACACAAAAATAAAAGAACATACAACATCTCCACTCAAACCATAAGCATCTTTTATAACACTATCAAAACATTGAAAAGTTGCTCAACTTCATCAAATATGGTATCTTTAACCTAAAAATAAAAACAACAAATCAAAAGTAAAATTAGAAATGAAAACAAAACAAAAAAAATGATAAATAAATATAATAAAAATAAACATAACACACCAAATTAGACTGCTTCAACACTTCATCACCATCTTTATCAAAACTATATTTAATATTAGAATTAAAACTAATATCATCGGGCAATTTCTTATTACCCTTAAAACAAAAACAAATAATAAAGTATCATAAACCAAAACGATACAAAACTAATAAAACCTAACATATCCCGACTGAATCTTCTAACTCTAAATCACAAACTTCTTTATTCTCACCATCCTCTCCACCTTCAGTGCCTACACATTCACTTTATTTATCTTCAGCGCCCTTTATAGAACTATCAACATCACCTAAACTAGAAGCAAAAGCACCAACAATACCTCCACTTTTCCTTGCACATTTAAAATAATATCAAAAACTAAAAGTAAACCAAAAAGCAACAAAAAAATACCCATAAAAATAATAAAACATTACCAACATTTGATAGACTACCTCTGTCATCTCCATTATCATCTTTCTTTTTCTTAACTATAATATTAAAACTTTTATATGACTCATCATTAGAATCATCTAAACCATCTTTCTTCTCATAATCATTAAAATTAATCTCATTATCACTAACTCCATCCTATAGCAAAAATTATAGATTAGGATTCCTTTAAGTATATCATACAAAAAATTAAAAAAAAAATAAAAACTACAAATTCCCTTTCCACCAAAATCTTCCATACAAACAACACAAAAGTTTTCCATAACCAATTTCATATAAGGAGAAAGATAATAGGATTAACAACAAGTTCCAACTCTTTTAACCTAATAAAAATGAATCTAATAGGAGTGTTATTTCACTGGGAAGTATAATCTTTGGGATTAAATGATGAACGAAGTAATAAGGTTGCAAAAGTTTTAAAAGAATAATTTTATGTATTTTTTATTAAGGAGAAGTTGAAGCTTTATCATTCTAAAATCCAAAATATATATAAGACCCTAATACAAGAATTAGAATTCAGATAGGAAGCTAAATAAGTCAATTATAAGCTAAATCAAATTCTAACTAAATCACTTTTCTCAAAAAAAAAAAAATCTAACTAAATCACAATAAATAATGAGCATGCCTTAATCAATAGCTTACTTAGATTCAAAAAAAAAATAAATAATGGGCCTGAAACTTGTTTGGACCAATGTAAACAACAACCATGTCATTTTATTATAATAAAGAAATCTTTTTAATTTATCATATTAAATTCATGTTTATGGTTGTGGTATATTAGGTATAACATGTCCTTAAAATCTAATATTATTAAATTCATGGTCATGGTAGTTTATATTGAAATCATTATATTAATGATTTCCTAATTTAATTTTTGTTAACCACACATTATGAAATTATATATTTGTTGTAATGGTTTTAACATTAGAGTAGTGCTAAATAAATGAAATCTATCTGAATTTTTTTTGCTAGAAAAAATTAAACAACTAATATAACCTTTATAGAAAAAATCTTTGCTTTTATTGCTAACAAGGTTTGAATACAAACTAATCTTATAATAGAAATTTCTCTCTTGATTTGCTTCATCATCCCTTCATTTTTTACTTGATCTTTGTTGATTTCTTTTATTACTACACTTTATAGAATAACTATATTTTTACTATGGTAGACTTTAGCAAAAGTCCCTTTACCTAATAATTTCACCATCTCATATTTCTGAAACAGAATAAAAGAGGTCTTAGAGGGAGGGTGAATAGAGCAAATTAAAAATTAAAAGAAAATTAAGGCTTAATAAAGAATTAAAGGAGAATTTAGATGAAGGAGCAAGACAGGAACTCAACAACACAAAATTTGAGTTTGATTCACAAATGAATCTACATCTCCACCTAACTTATCCCCTAAGATTTTTTTTAACACCCACTTTAATCTTATTAATCTAGATTGAGTTTACAAGAGTTTTATAACTCAACTCTAACCTTTACAACACAATGAGATTCTATAGGCTAAGCTCTAACCAACAATTAATCACAAGTGTTTTAAGCTTACACTTGAACCTAAACCACTAGCATTAACTTCTCACTTCCCTTTTTCAACCTAAGAAAGAAGATGGAGAAGAGAGCTAACCTAGCACACAACCAACACTCAAATACAATTGAGAATTTTTAAGAATAGAGATAATTATTCAAAGAGTTTAATTGTTAAACCAACTTGTGTAACTTCTTAAGTGAAGTTCTAGGTCTTCAATTTATAGTTGGAGAGTGAAAAATGGTTGTTGGAAGCCATCAAATTCATTCCCAACCTCTTTCTTCTTTATTTAATCCAAATTTAGCTTTTGTAGGATTTCGGGCGCTTAGGACCATAAGCGTAGGCTCAGGATCGTAAGTGTTAAAAAAATGACCATTGCTTGCAAAAGTGATCGTGAGCGTGATGCTTATATCGTGAGCGTATCAGTCTTTTTTCCTTTAATTTGAGCAATAGGCATATCAGGACCATGAGCGTAGGCTTGGCACCATAAAGGTATGCTCATGGTTTGCTCGAGATCATCAGTAGAACATGAGCGTAGGTAGCCCTCATGAAAACTTATCCATTTTGCTTTCGAATGACCTCCTTTACACCCGGTTGACTTCCCATGCCTTAGGGGAAATGTGTAGGGGTACTTAAGGCTTCAAATGTGTTTAGCATGCCCTCAAACTTTATCTAAAGCATAGTCAATCAACATTGCTTTCATTAAGCATAATTAGGTACCTATGCTTATAATCACACTTAAACAAAGAGCATTAGTGGTTCAAAAATTTCTGTTAAAGACAAAATAAGGATAAATTAACACTTAATCATGTAAATGTTTAATACATAACATGTATTTCTTCCATGGCTTTTGAAAACAGAAAGCTTCTCTTCTTCTTTTTTCTTCTATGAAAAAAAGGTAAATTTAAGAATCATATTTCACTAATAAAGGAATCCAACAAAGAACTACTATAATATGAACCCTAAAAGGGATTCAAGTGTAAGCACAGAGTCAAATGATGAAGAATTCAAGCTAGTTAGTTTAATTTCATATTTTTAAATTCATTAGCTTAATATGGATGAATTTTAAATTATTTTTCTATTTTAGAGTCAATAAGGAAAATTCAAGAATATTCTAGAAGATTCAAGGATATTCTAAGTCAAAGTCAACAAGTCAAAGGTCAAGGGTCAATATGCTTATTTGTCATTAGTTTTTTATTTAGTTGTCATGAGTTGTCAATTTTGACTTTTCAAAGATAAGTTGTCATTAATTGTCTTATTTTGAAGGAAACCTAATTAGTTAAGGATTTTTCTATATAAGCATCTTTGGGAATAAGGAAGAAAACTTTTTCCTTCAAGTATTAGGTTGTTTACATGCCTATATAAGGGCAAACCCTATGTAAAATGAATTTAAGTGATTGAAATATTAAAAAGTGAGGTTTTTTCTTAAACTTTATTCTAGTGAAACTTTACAAGTTTAGTTGAATGGTTTCACTTCTACCTTTCATTATAATTGTTAGGTTAGATTAGACCTAGAATTATATGATTGTTCATCTTTTAATAACTAAGTATCTTTCTTCAATTTAATAAGCCAGGGTTTTGGTTCCATTAACACAACCTATCCTTAATGATCTTTGGGCTAATATTCAAAGTTAGATGCATATTCTATCTCTGTTATAGGTAGGGTTTATATCAGTCTAGTATTAGAGCGAAACTTTAAGGTTTGGTTACGTATCCTTTAATTTTCATGTTTTATCTCTTCTTCTTCTTCTTCTTCTCAATTCTTTATAGATTTAAAAAAAATAATTTTTTTTCTTTAAGTGAAACACGAGAAAATTCACATCCTTGAGTGTAAACATGTAAGGGAGTACTTTGTGGGGATTTCTTTTCTATATCTTTTCGAATGTGATTTTTTTAGTATGGACATGCCTCATTTTCTTGGTGGGGATGATCCTTATGTTTATTTGGAATGAGTGCAAAAAATGATTTCCAAAAGTGTAGACTTACTTTTCGTAAGTTTTTGGGTCATGCTGCTATATGGTGGGAAGATTTAATAGTATTATAGAGAATGAATGGACATAATAAGATTAAAAATTAGGAGATAATGAAGTGGTTAATGACTAAAAATTTTATTTCTAATAAAGAAAGAAGTACGATTAAAACCTTCTTTATCTTTGAAGGTTGTAATTGAACTTACTTTGGAGTATGAAAAGAAAATGAGTTCTTATGAGGAGACAACAATGGTGTGTAAATCCATGGAAAATGAAGGGGTTGAAGTTAGTGAATTTGTTGAGCAACAAGTTAAAAAGAGTAGGGAGGAAGAGTGTCAAATTGAGACTTTACCACCAAAGACAATTATTGAAGACATGTGCACTAATCAACAAAGTGAAGAGTTTCCATCTTCATTAATGAATGCTTTGGGGAGGGAAACCTATAAAGTTGAGAGAAAAGAAAAAAGTGACCTAAGTACTAAAAATGAGTTGAGTGAGGATAGTGAGGACATTGGGAAACACTTAGTAAGAGAAAACGAGCAAGGAGAAGCTAGAGATTAAGAGCATCATAAAAGATCAAGAGTTGGTTATTCATCATGATTATACTAACAACTTTAATCTTTCTTTTTCTAGTGTTTTAAAAGTTATTTTGTAGAGTTTTGTGTCATATAAAGATCCATTTGATGATGTTATTAAAGTACCTTATGCCTACAAAAGAACTTATAGAGTCTTTGATTGTAGTAAGAAGAACTTGAGATATTCATGTTTCAAGTTTAAAAGGAAGCAACAAAAATACAATCCTTACAAGTTTGTGGATAAAAGTTCTATATTCCTACTGTTCAATCAAGTTCGAGTTATATTGAAGCTACTTCAGTGGATCCTTACTTCAAAGGAAAAGCTTTCAACAAAGGTGTTTGTGTTTGAACCTGGAGGATTTATTAAATTTATTAACTTTAGAAGATGGCTTTGAGGGTGAATCATCTTCAAGAGGGAGGGAATATGAACCCTAAAAGGGATTCAAGTGTAAGTATGGAGCCAAATGATGAAGAATTTAAACTAGTTAGTTTAATTTCATATTTTCAAATTCATAAGCTTGATATGTGTAAATTTTGAATTATTCTTCTATTTTAGAGTCAATAAAGAAGATTCTAGAAGATGTGAGAAGATTCAAGGATATTTCAAGTCAAAGTCAATAAGTCAAAGTCAAACAGTCAATAAGTCAAAGGTCAAGGGTTAACATGCTTAATTATGATTAGTTGTTTGTTTACTTGTCCTGAATTGTCAATTTTGATTTTTAAAAAATGATTTGTCATTAGTTGTCCTATTTTAAAGGAAACCTCCTTAGTTAAGGATTTTCCTATATAGGCATCTTTGAGAATAAAGACGAAAACTTTTTCCTTCAAGGATTAGGTTGTTTACATGCCTATATAACGGCAAACCCTATGTAAAATGAATTTAAGTGATTGAAATATTAAAAAGTGAGGTTTTTCCTTAAACTTTGTTCTTTTGAAACTTTACAAGTTTATTTGAATTGTTTCACTTCTACCTTTCATTACAATTGCTAAGTTAGATTAGACTTAGAATTGTGTGGTTGTTCATCTTTTAATAACTAAGTATCTTGCTTCAATTTAATAAGTAAAGGGTTTAGTTCCATCAACACAACCTATCCTTGATGATCCTTGGGCTAATATCCAAAGTTTGATGTGCGTTCTACTCTGCTATAAGTAGGGTTCTTATCATAATGATATATTAATTTCAATAGATTCCATAAAATGGGTATGCTCTATTTTTTAGGTTTGAGCAAATATTATTAGCAAAAGCATTAATTGTAAAGAGGGGTGTAGAAGATAAAGGTTATCTTGTAGCCATTAGAGCACTTAGTTTTTTATTTCTTATACAAGAGAATTTAAAAGAGCTACTAATTTGTTGCTTCTTTATTGAATCAAATTCATATAGTATAAGGGTAACAAATAAAAAAAAGACAAGGAATATCCCACAATGAATAGCCAGAATCCAATAATCATATTGCACTTTCCTTGCCCTAGTGAGCTCCTTATAAAAGATGCAAACATATTCACCTTGATGGTTCTTTTACTTTTTTCATTGATAGAGCCATCCAAGTCGTCCACATCATCAATCTACTAGTCATCACTGCCTTTGAAATAAGTAAGGCCGAAGACACAAACCAAAGCTTACTCTCACATTGATGTCATCATCTTATGTGAGGTTGAAGCTCGTCCTCACCGTTGCTCTTTTGATCCATACTAGAGACATTATTGCAAGAGACCCCACTGTCAATGCATTTATAACTACTTCAAATCCAATTCCAAATCGTTATTATCCTTAACAACAACTCTATTAACGAAAACATTAACATTTTTGTTAATAAGGATGCATTTCGTTAGGATATGGTTAATACTCTTAAAGGTGTCTATGGATGAACAACATTTTCCTTTATTTTATTGGTACTGCACTTAGTATTAGGTGGTAAAGGACTTTATTGATATTACACTTTTCTAATTTTCCATGGATACTCTTCTATTGCTATTTTAATTGATGTAAATACTCTTTCTATCCAAAAGAAAAAGGATAGATTTTGTTCCAGTAGATTTATTCTTAACATTAATAGTTTCATATTCATTTGTTATCAAAGCACATTAAACCTCTCCTTAGTAATTGATTTTAGGAAAAGGTCCAATTTGCACCATGGGTTTTTGACCTACGAGCACACTGGATTCCTTTTTTTTTTTTTTTTCCCTAATCGGAACTTTTGTTTTGGAAATTTAGACATATTGGAACTTTACTGATTACAATTAAATCCTATAACTTTTTTTTAGTACAATTAAATCTTATAAACTAATAAAAAACTAATTTCAATGGATACTAATAAATAAAATTGATATATATATATATATATAACCTAATGATTAAATGTTAAAAGTTTTTCAGCCTATAAAATAATTTTTTAAAATTTTTTTAAAATTTTTAAATTAAGTGATATAAATTTCAAAAAAAAAGACCAAATTTATTGGTGAATATAAATAGCAAATTGATAATTGATCTAAAATTTAATTTTAATGGTTGAATAAAAATTTTTAAATTTTATTCACTATTTTAAATTTTTAAATCTACACAATAATTTTTAAACTTACATAATAATTGATGAAAAAAATTTTAATTAAATTAATTAAAATTTTTGTTATTTAATTATTAATTAAATTAAAATTATGATGAAAATTAAAATTTTAAATTTTTTAAAAATAAGATATAAAATATATTCAAACTCTTCTCATATAAAATTAATTATTCAACCTATAATGTCTTTTTCATAGTAAATTATTCCATTAAAATAGTTTATTAAATTGATATAATCATTTTTAATTAATATTTTTTATTAAATTAAACTATTTTAATGGAATAATTTACTATAAGAGCATTCACATTGGTTTACACCCTATAAAGTCTAATGGATATGTCATATCATCACTTCATTATTCCCTCATTCATTACACTTTATCTCACTGTTGATTGTACTAAAAAAATTGTAATAGTCTGAACTCATTATCAAATCACATATTTATTTTCATTATTCCTTTACATATTTTATAAATAAATGATTATATTTACATACTAAAATCATATTAAGGCATATTAGGATATATAATTGCTAATATTCGTGGAAAAAATAAAATTTTTAATCTAAAATAATTTTAATTTTTTTATTAATTTTCAAAAATTACATAATCAACCTTAATTAAAACAAACACTTAATTCAATATTGATAATACACGACATAATTTATTGAAAATATAAATAATAAAATTAAAACATTATTTTTTAATTTTATTGCCCCCAAATCGTTCTCAAATATGCTCAACCAAGTTTGATTGAAGTTGATAATGGATTTCACGATCACGTAGTTTTATGTTTCTTTGAAGGTATTTTTAAAATTCCTCAATAGAACCTGTGGTCATCAGAAGGGTGGGTTATAGGTAAGACATCATCATCATTCCAATTTGATATTATAAGATATTGAAGAAAATGAGAGTGATAGGAGTTGAAAAAGGGAATGATATTGAAGTGAAGAGTGATATTGAAGACAGGTATTTATAATTAAAATTTTTATTAAATAATAAAAATAACTTTTTAACGTTGGACATTGGTAAAATAAAAATGACCGACTTTTATTAGCTTTAATTTATTTAAAAAAAATTTTTACTTTTTAAAAGGCCATTAAAAGGTAGCTATTACAAGCATCATGGCCATAATACACATCATGAGCATGATACTTTTACTATGAAAGACCGTGCCATGGAAAGGGTGTAATACACCAATTCCACCCTTCATAATACACCATTGTAGATGGGGATTATATGTTTAAAAATATTTTACTTTATTGCAGTATAGGGTGCAATTTTCCTTTTATAATATATACCCTTAAACAACCATAAAGTTAAGGATGGGGGCTCGCACGTATAATAATAATAATAATAATAATAATAATAATAATAATAATAATAATAATAATAATATCAAAATATCAATTTATTTATGTACTATGATGAGTATAAAAATTTTATATTTACTTATGAAACACATGGTTAAATACTAATTTAATAAATGATAATTGATCTCCGGAACTCTTGGGCTAGGCGTCCTGCAAAGCACAAATAGGGGGCAAGGTGAGAGGCGGGGGGAATCCCCATAAACACTTTGATGCCTAAGTTAGAGAATAGAAGTAGGGAGGAGGTGAGATAGCTTGAATGTGTGAGAATGAGATGTCCCCTTATGAGGGGTATAGGGTTTTATATATAGCAATACTCAAACCTGGGAGGAGTTGGATTCCTTGTGGATCAGTGAATCATAATCTTTGTAGGAGAGTGTTCCCTCTTCGGTTAGGATTCCTCTTTGAGGTAGTTCCTTGGACGGATCTGTCTTCTCCCTTGTCCAAGTGTTCCTATTTAGGGGGGTAAAGGACCCCTAATTAGGTGGGAACATTCTAGATAGTATCAAGAGTAGCCCCCGGAGTATTTGGATATTTGTGTCCGTTGCGTCCGAGTAGGATGCAGATGCCTTTATATAGGTTATAAGATGTAGGTGAGCTGAGGTGGCCAGCCTCAGTCACAATAAGCAAAGCTTGGTGCTGAGTGTTTTGGTTAGTCGTCATCGAATCGTAATATGTGGAACTGGGGTACTTGACGAGTGAGTATGAGCACCGCAATAGATTAACCCGTCTATTTTGGAATAAGACGGAACCAGTCGTCACTGGATTTTTAGATGCTCAGCTCAGGGGCACGAGGCTTACATGCTCAGAACCTCAGTACTACGGAAGCGACTTGAGGGTGCCAGCTTCAATCACTGGACTTATGTGCTCGAGACTTAGATGCTCGGCTCAGGGGCGCGAGGCTTACATGCTCGAAACTTTAGTACTACGAAAGCGACCTGAGGGTGCCAGCTTCAGTCACTAGACTTATGTGCTCGAGACTTAGATGCTCGGCTCAGGGGTGCGAGGCTTACATGCTTAGAACCTCAGCACTATGGAAGCAACCTGAGGGTGCCAGCTTCAGTCACTAGACTTATGTGCTCAGAATGGGCTGGGAGTGATGCTTGAAATGTCTCCTGAGTTGCTTGATGGAGTGGCCCACTCGAAGATGTGGGTGGGCCAACACGTAGTGGTTTTACTTTAACTCTTGAGATCACGTGGTTGATGCGTCGTTTCGTGTGTCAGTAAATGAAACGCTCGTACCACCATTATCGTGACTCCTCGCCTAATAGGTTATCTTATTCCCAACAGGCCCCTGGTGGCCTAGGGGGGAGCCCAGTAATAATGAGGGCAGTTAATGGCGTGCTTCCAGGTCCTTCCGCTTCTCTATAAACACTGCTGCACTTGCTAACTGACACATTTTGCTTTCTTCACTTTTTTCTTCTATTTTTGCTACTTTTATACTGCCTCTACTGTTTCTATTTCTTCTTGCCATAATTCTTGCTTGAGGTGACCAGGTGATTCTTTTCATCTTTTCTTCCTCCTCTTTTTGCCCTTTTTTTGCATTTGGTTTTTGTCCCTTTCTTTGTTATGGCTCCCCAGGAAGAAATTAGCTCTGACCTCTTTGTGTCCAATATGGATAGTGAATTGCTAGGGTGGTATCGGCGATAGTTCTGCATCCCTGCCGATTATGCCCTCCACACTATAGATTTAAGGTTTAGGGCACATACCCCTTTATTGGGGCTAAGAAGATTACTAGTGTATTTTGATCAGTTAGAGGGGGGGTCTAAAATTTTCCTTAGATCCCTTTATCAAAGACTTTCTGAATAGGAATAACATTGCGCCCGGTCAGCTTCATCCAAATAGTTATAGGATACTGACTAGGTTCATCCAGCTGATGCATGAAGAGGGTAGGGTTCCCGATCTAGATGTCCTCTGGTATTTGTATAGGCTAACTAGGAAGAAGGGAGAGCTGATGTTCTCCATGTCGGTTGTACCCAACCATTCACTTTTTGTTAAACTTTTGGATCTCCACAAGAAGTGGAGATACCATTTTTTCATTGTGGAGCATCAATCGGACTTCCTGGATGTCCGGAGGATGTGGTCGGATGAGTGTCATAAAGTGACCCATCCAGCGAAACTTTCTGATCCTGATACGGAGTTAGTTTTACGGCTACATCTAGACGGACTCATCGAAGCTCAATCCGTGAAAGATGCGTCCTGGAGGTATCTGTAAAGAGTCTGTCCGAGTCGCGACCATTCCCTTGGTATGATTATTTTGTTTTGAGCTTTGTTTTGTTTGAATGGTCTTATTTTTCCATATGTAGATGGCTGACTTTTTTGATTTTACGGGCGGGATTTCCCTAGTAGATGAGCCAGCTGCAGTGGAGGAGGTTTGGATTTCTCCTTCCCTGGAAACTGAGGCTCCTCCGGCTTCGGAGGCTGTTCTTGCCGACCCCAAGGGCAAGGCACAGGTGGAAAGTGAGCGGCCGGAGTGGGTTGGGTGAAGAAAAAGGCGACAGATCAACACAGGGTTAGATGCAGAGGGGCTGGATGAAGAGATTTACGCCTAGCGTCCCCAGTTATCTAGTTGTCCGGATATATAGGGCTGGATATTGAAGAAGATGAAGCCCCCGAGCATCTCCAACAGTCAAGTACGAGACCAATATGCTGAGTCACTGTGGTTACCTGGTGACATGCAGCATTGGTCGGAGGAGGGACCGAACGAATTGCTAGATTCCATGATCGGCCAGTCGCTGGAGGTAAGGGAGTTTCTGCTACGTGATACAACTGTTGTACTTGATTCTTGACTAAGTTGCATGGTTGTTTTTAGCAGATGACTCAGGCCTTGTTGCTGGCGAAGGATCTGTACTTCTACTTGAAGAGCCAGTACAACTTAAAAGAAACTGAGGTAGGGACGATAGCTATAGATTTTGAGAAGAAGCTGGATAGCGCCAAGGCAGCTCTGGAGCACTACCAGATAAGATACGCGAAGGCTAAATCTGATGCGGAAGTGAATCAAAAAAAGGTTTCTGAGCTGGAACATAGCCAGGCCCAGCTGACGAGGAGGATAGAGGAGCAGGATCTTCAAATTACTGAGCTTCAGGGGAGGCTGGCGGAGCTTGAGAAATCTCGTGCGAATGATAAGAAGGCGTATCAAAGTATGGTAGGGGGGTTTCTCAAGGCATACCGAGCTAAGTGCAAAAGGATCCTGCTCTCTCAAGACTCAGGATCAGACTTGGGGGCGTTAGACCGGATAACTCCAGCCGATCTCACCAGGCTTGTAGCAGAGGAGGACACCTGTCGAAAAGCCATTTCCTTTCTTGTGAGGGAGTCTAAAGAGGCCGCTATTGTAGCTAGGTCTGGCGAGCGTCCAGAGGCTGCCGATGTTGCTTCCCCCTCAGTTCCCGGGCCTGGGAGTTTGGATGTTCAAATAGTATAGTAGATATGTATAGGTTGATGTATATCTTCTATCTTATTTATTTATTTTTGTAACCAATCATGTGTAAAGATATTCTTTATCAATGAAGATACTTTTTATTATTGAATCAGATTGGGTATTTGAGTATAAGATTACTGATAATATTTCCTGAGAGAGTCTAAGTTCCAGAACCTCGGTAATTCTCTGCCTCCTCTTTCTCTTAGTCTGTACGCCCTCTTTGTTGTGCATTCTGAGATCTGATATGGGCCTTCCCAATTCGGACCTAACTTGCCAGTACTTGAGGTGACTTTGCCAATATCTGCTCTTCTGAGTACCCAGTCACCCATCCTGAATTTCTCTGTTGGTTTACGCAGATGGTGGTACTGGGTTATTCTTTGCCGATGTGCCTCAGTCGTTGCTGCCGCTTATTCTCTTCGTTCCTCTAGTACGTTAAGGTATATCCGTGCGTCAACGCTATTGATGGCATGGTCGAGGTCTTGGCTTACCCAATAACTTGGGGACCCAACCTCCACTAGAATTACTGCATCCATGCCATAAGTCAGTCTGAATGGCGTTTCGCCAGTGGATGATCGGGGTGTGGTTCTGTAGGCCCAGATTACATTGTTCAGCTCTTCGACCCAGTTCCCTTTCTTATCGTCAAGTATTTTCTTCAATCCTTGTATGAGGATTCTGTTTGTGACCTCAGTTTGTCCGTTCGTCTGTGGGTGAGCTACTGAGGTAAAGCGTAGTTTTATTCCAAGGTCCATACAGAAACTTCTAAACTTGTGGTTGTCAAACTATTTACCGTTGTCTGTAATTAAAGTGTGGGGGATGCCAAATCTGCAAATGATCTCCTTCCAGAAAAAGTGTTGTATCTGGGCTTTTGTGATGGTTGGGACTGCTTCTGCTTCTACCCATTTCGTAAAATGGTCAATGGCCACGATTAAGAACTTTTTCTGCGAGGTAGAGGGAGGGAAAGGACCCAGGATGTCCATCCCCCACATAGCGAAAGGCCAAGGGCTGCCAATGGGATGCAGCAGAGGTCAAGAAGATTTATGGCTAAGTCAGGCATAGTGTTGGCACTAGGGACATGATTGCGTTAGCTACTAGGCATCCTTGGACATGGTGGGCCAGTAATACCTTTGGAGCAATGCCTTTCTAGTGAGTGAATAGTGGGACTCATATGCACCACAGATTCCTTCATGGATTTCTCAGAGTATGTAATTTCCCTCCTCCGAGGAAACGCACTTCGACCAGGGGTGTGACAAGGATCTTCGGTAGAGCTCCCCTCGGTGGATGGAATAGTGGGCTGCTTTGGCCTTGAGCTTTCGAGCTTGCAGCTTGTCTTCTAGGAGTATGCCATGCTTAAGATATTAGATTATAGGCTGCATCCATTCCAAGATTACTTGTGTTCTGAAAACTTCAGTGTCCTCTGTGCTGGGACTGGTTAGTGATTCAGTGAAATTCATATTCCTAAATGCTTGACTGTTCTTAGCTACGGATTTAGGAAGGTAATCGGCCTTATTGTTGTCTTCCCTGGGAATCTGGATGATCTTCCATTGGCCTCCGTCCTGCTCGATGTGTTGCAAAAGTCGCTTGGCTTTGTCTACGTACTTGGCAATGCAGGTATCTTTGACTTGAAATGCTTCACTGACTTGGTTGACTACTAGTTGGGAATCTGAGTGTATAATAAGGTGTTCGGCCCTAACTTCATTGGCCAGCTTCAACCTGTGATGAGTGCTTCGTACTCGGCTGCATTGTTGGTGGCATTATACTCTATGCGGACTGCGTACTAGATATGAACCTTATGCGGCCCCTTGAGGGTTATTCCCGTATCGGAACCCTGAGCTGAGGATGCTCCATCAACATAAAGCTTCCATTATGGTATTTTGGTCAAGGCTATGTCTTCCGGAGCCATTTCTTGTACAAATCTGCTAATGTCTGGGCTTTCATCTGCTGTTGGGGCTCATAATCAATATCAAACTCATCGAGTGAGATCGACTATTGCACTAGCCTGCCTGAAGTCTTTGGTCTCTATAATATTTTTCGCAGTGGGAAATGGGACCGGACTACAATATGGTGAGCTTAGAAGTAGTGCCGAAGCTTTCGAGAAGCATAAACCACAACCAAGGCTAACTTGTCCAGCATGGGGTATCGAACTTCAGGTCCTCGGAGCATCTTACTGACATAGTAAACAGGGCCTTGCTGGCTTCCCTCTTCCTTTACCAGTACTAAAGCGATGCATTCTTGACTAATAGAGAGGTATAAATATAAGGTCTCATTCGATATCAGATGGCTAATTAATGGTGGGGAAGATAAGAATCTTTTAATTTCTTCAAATGCTGCCTGGCAATTAGCGGACCATTGAAACTTACTGGAATTTTTGAGAGCTTGGAACAATGGTAGACATCGCCTAGCCGAGCAAGAAATAAAATGCCCCAGTACGATTATTCTACCATTTAGCTTTTGTATATCGTGGATGCTCTTCGGTGCTGCCATGTTGAGTATGGCTTCCATTTTTTCTAGGTTGGCTTCAATGCCTTGGTGAGAAATCATGAACCCTAGGAACTTGCCTGCCTGGACTCCGAAGATGCATTTATCAGGATTTAACTTGATCTTGGATTGGCTCAGTAACTGGAGGACTCGATCCACGTCCGCTGGGTGATGCTCCAGGTGCTTGCTTTTGATGATGATGTCATCCACATATACCTCTACGCTGGTTCCAATCTGGCTCTGGAGGACTTGGTTCATCATTCTTTGGTATATGGCTCCAGCATTTTTCAGTCCAAAGGGCATCACCTTGTAGCAGTACAACCCTTCATGAGTGATGAAGGACGTTTTCTCCTAATCTTCTTTCTTCATCGGGATTTGGTGATAACCTTAGGCAGCATCTACGAAGCTGTATAAGCCATGGCCAGCGGTGGAATCGACGAGCTGATCAATCGTGGGTAACGGGTAGCTGTCTTTAGGGCATGCTCGGTTGAGGTCGGTGTAGTCTACACACATTCTGTACTTCCCGTTTACTTTGTTAACGAATACCATGTTGGCTACCCAGTCCGGGTGAGTAACCTCTTTAATGAACCCGACTACTAATAGCTTCATCATTTCCTCGGCAATGATCTTTTGTCTTTCATAGGCAAAAATTCTTTTCTTCTGTGCTACTGGCTTGGCTCCTGGTTTGATGTTTAGGCAGTGACAGGCCACCCGTGGGTCCACGCCGACGATTTTAGAGGCTTAAGAAGCAAAATCCTCTGAGTGTCTGGTAAGGACATCCCTTATTGTGTATTTGATATTCTGATCAAGGGCATTGCCAATTTTTATGGACTTTCCTCCCTTGATTCGCAATGTCTCTGTGCCTTCCACTGGTTGTGGGTTAGCGCCTTGCTTCTCAATTTCCCATGCCTCTAAATGAAAAGCCTCCGCTAGAGACTTTATAGTCATCTGATAGCATTGTCTGGCCATTTATTGATCTCCCCTAATAGTAAGGGTCCCCTTCTTGACCCAAATTTTCATGGTTAATTGTCGGATGCTGGTAACTGCATCTGCTTCGGAAAGTACCGGCCGTCCTATTATCCCATTATAGGTTAGTGGTATGTCTACCACATTGAATGGAGTCCGGAAAATTTTTGTTTCCTCATCATCTTGGTTTCTGAATTCTAGGTCCAGATTGACAATCCCTATTGGTTGCACCATTCCCCTATAAAAACTAGTGATGGGGTTCTGGATGGCCTTTAAGTTGGTGATGGAGCACCCATAGCTTTGTACGCATTCCAAGATAAAACATTGATAGCACTCCCATTATCGACCAGTAGCCTTTTGACCCAATACTTATTTATGCATGCAGTTATCACCAGGGCATCATTGTGAGGGTGATGTATATGCAAATCGTCTTCTGGGTTGAAAACGCTGTTGCTTCTCCCAGGTATCATTTTTTCTCCTCTACTGTGCTTTAACCGTTTCTCGGTGTTTTCTCCTCCTACAAGCATGTTGATCATCCCAATTGGCTCTTTCCTAGCTTTCTTTGCCTCAGCTTTCTCATGGTCATGGTTTTCTGGGTTTCCACGTCCCCTCGGCGCGTCAGTGAAATTATCAAGCTTTCCCTGCTGCACCAATTTTTCTATGGCACTCTTCAGTTCTCTGTAACCTTTTGTGTTATGGTCGTACTCTCGGTGGTACTCGCAGTACTGGCTTCTATGATGAGTAAATCTCTAGCTTGGGCTGATTCTCTTGGTTGGTGTAATCTCCACTCCATTCTGCCTGACCCACATGAGGATCTTGGATCGAGAGGTGTTCAGGGGTGTATATTTTTCTGCTTCCCTGTCAAATCTATCTGTCAGAGTTCTGAAATTCATTTTTGGGAAGCTTGCTCATCTTTGTTTTGGCCGTTCATCTTGATCAATGACCTGTCTTCTTCCCGACGCATCCTCCTATCTTCGTCAATCTTTATCATCCGGACTGCTATCGCCATTGCCTCTGTAAAGGTATTTGGCTCTTTAGTCATTAATTTATCTTTTAGCTTTCCGAGTCTGGTGCCGTTTTTCAAAGCTTCTATGGCAACTTCATCAACGAGGTGCTCAATCTGCATAGCTGTTTTATTGAAACGGTCAAGGTAACTTCGTAGAGATTCGTCAGCCTCTTATCGGCACATCCGCAAGTCATTGATGTTTTTTGCGGGAGGGATATTAGTGATGAATCTGATATGAAACTGCTCCGTTAGGTCCTCAAAAGAAGTGACAGAATTCTCCAGGAGCTGATGAAACCATTTTTAGGCGCTCTTTGTGAGTGTACTTGGGAAGACTCTGCATATGATTCCATCGTTCACATTCTGGAGCAGCATCTTTGTCCGGAAAGCCAATATATGACTGATAGGGTCTCCTGTCCCGTCGTACTGATCAAGCTGCGAGATTCTGAACTTACTAGGAATCTCCGTTTGAATTATTCTGCTGACAAATGGAGTTCTACTATCCATCACCCATTCTTCTTCCTTTCTAGGTTTAGTCTAGGCTTTGTACATTGCTTCCTCAACCTTCTGCGCTAATTTTGAATCATCAAGAGTTGGGATGAACGAACTACACTCCTCTTCTGGTGCTTTACCCTTCCCTATGCTCATCCCTGGGGGTTGTCGGGGTGCTGTATTATCATTATTTGGAGCCAGTTCAGTATACCCGCTCTATATTTTAGTGCTTAGTTGTTGTTGTATCAAGGCTATTTGTGCCTGAATATTTTTTATTATGGCCTCTTTGCTTATTTGATTAAGGCCGAGTGTTTGGGTTACGGTGTTTAGGTTTGGAGTGGTTATTGCTAGCGTTTCTAGTAGGATTGGAAAAGGTATTGAGGGTATTGATTGATGGTGCTGCAACGAAGCGTAGTACGGGAGATCTGTGCCCAAGGACGGGTATCTCGGGGTGTTTTCCGAAAGTGAAGGTACATGTCCGGATGAGGCTCTAACATGCTGCAAGGTGGGTGGTGGTATTATTGCTAGGAAAGGGTCTGAAAGGTCAGTCGAAAGGATAGGTGCAGCAGGATTGGTGCTAGCCTCAGGAATTTGGGCTGGAGGTGGACTAGAAGTCATAGTGAATGTGTCTTTAACTTAGCAAGTAAATGAATGGCTTTTCCCAAGAAGTTCCCATAGACGGCGCCACTTGATAACTGATCTCCGAAACTCCTGGGCTAGGCGTCCTGCAAAGCACGAACAGGGGGCAAGGTGAGAGGTGGGGGGAATCCCCACAAACACTCCGATGCCTAAGTTAGAGAATAAAAGCAGGAAAGAGGTGAGATAGCTTGAATGTGTGAGAATGAGATGTCCCCTTATGAGGGATATAGGGTTCTATATATAGCAATACTCAAACCTGGGAGGAGTTGAATTCCTTGTGAATTAGTGAATCATAATCTTTGTAGGAGAGTGTTTCCTCTTTGATTAGGATTCCTTTTTGAGGTAATTTTTTGGACGGATCTATTTTCTCCCTTGTTCAAGTGTTCCTATTTAGGAGGTAGAGGACCTCTAATTAGGTGGTAATATTCTAGATAGTATCAATAAATAACTTTATATAATTTTTATTTCATTCAAAATTATTATTGCCAATGTTATAATGTTGATAAAAAAATTTGAAAGATTTAATTAATGAACATATTTTTCTGATTTTCATTCATTCCTTTGAAAAATATGAAAGTGGAAAATAAAGAAACAGAGAAGAGAACTGATTTCCGATGTAACCAAAAAAAAAAAAAAAAGGGAAATAGAGAAGATAACTAAAAATAAACAACAGCCCCTTATGTAAGTTTTTGGTTTAATCCTCACCGTTGGTGTATAAAGAAATTTAGGGTTTCTTCTTCTTTCACCCGATTCAAGCCGTCTGTCCTCCTCATCCTCCTATTTCTTTTATTAAAGAGAAGAAAAAAAAAAAAAAAAAAAACCTTCTGTATCTTCAGTTCTCCCCCAACCAGCAACTCCTAGACCAGCCGACGCCACAGCATCTCATCTCTGCAACGGTAAGCTTTATTCTTTTTTATTTTTTTTTCATGAGACCTTCATATTGATTGCTGCTTGTTGTTAATGGGTTAGCTAAAAGATTTGTTATTAATGAATTATATTAAAGAACTTGGTGCTTGTTGGGACATTGGGGACACCATATAATGTGGATACACCCAGAAGTGTTCGAATTTATTCAGTACTGATCTTAGGGTGTTAAGTTTATTATGTAATTTTTTGTTCAGAATTTATTATTTTGTTCATTTCTATATTCCTTTTTTTGTTGTTATTGTTTACTGTTTACTGTATTTACTATTTTAGTGGGTTAGAATTGTTTGGGCTTGAGCTTGAGTTCAATCTTGCTTTCAGTCTCATTAACAAGCTGAGTTTGTGTTTAGCCAATTTACTTGCGTTGTCGAGCTAATTGTGAGCGGTGCTGGAACTGACCTCAACTTTATTATAATCAAAGCGAGCCAAGCTGAAGCTTCAACTTAAAACTTTTTATGGAGCTCAGATCATTTAAAATTTGATGTGCCAAACATCTGTTCCACTATGGGTTTCAGAAGCTGTCAGCAAATGGTGCTCAGTCAACGCTCATTGATTAATTCTGTTGATGAGCATGCTAAATTTCTTCTTTAATTTTGTTAGTTAGAAGTTCATTTTCTGGAAATAACGTTGTTTTTACTGTTTTCTCATACCTTCTTTATATACTTCTTAATTATGCATGGGGTTTAGAAAATTTTTATTGTTTCCTTTAAGTTTTTATATACTTTCATTTATATTTTACTTGTAATTTGTCAGTGCAGTACTCCTTATTTCAAATTTTTTTTTCTGCTTTAGTTGACTTGTCTTTCTTTATGCAGATGAATAGGGAGAGGCTTATGAAGATGGCAGGTGCAGTTCGCACCGGTGGAAAGGGCAGTATGAGAAGGTGGGAAGTGTATTCCAACTTTTAGCTTTTCTCATTGATTAATCTCATATGCTTTGGAATAACAAGTGTAACCAAAGTAGCTTGAAAAGAAGAAATTGATATTATATGGACTGAAGGGGTATCATGACAAATATTTTCTTACTGCTTTTTTGTTTGTTAACTTTTTTAATGACGCCAATTCAAATGCTGACTGTTGGTGATTTGGTGGCCAACCTAAACTTGGGAAAACAGCCCCCTGGGTGGGTCTTTTGGTTGGATTGTCATCTTTGATGCATGCCATTTTGGGAAACTCTTACTGCAATTTAACTCTTCTTTTGCTTCTGTTGTTTTGATCTGTACATTGAGATTTCTGGCTGTAATTGGTTGCAAACTGTCTAAAAGTTTTCCTCCTAACCACAGAAAGAAGAAGGCTGTCCACAAGACTACTACTACAGATGATAAAAGGCTTCAGAGCACTTTGAAGAGAATAGGAGTGAATGCTATTCCTGCGATTGAGGAAGTCAACATATTCAAGGATGACATAGTTATCCAGTTTTTAAACCCCAAAGGTGAAACCTATTTCTCTATGTGGATGGAATTGTTTGCATCTTTCTCTCGTAGTAAAGTAATTGTATTCTTGATTTTTATTGCAGTTCAAGCATCCATTGCAGCCAATACATGGGTTGTCAGTGGTTCTCCACAGACAAAAAGTATGACTCCAACTTAAACATGTTATTGTAATAATTATTAATTCTAAAATTTGATTTACCATGGTGCTTTTGGTTTTTCTTAAATATTTTCATGGTGATCATACTTTGTTGTTAGCTTGAATTGCATGAGATCTAATATTTTGCTGCTATTTCTTTTTATTGTTTCAGAGTTGCAGGATATTCTCCCTCAGGTTCTTGGACACTTAGGTATGCATTTTCCAAATTTTCTGCTTAATAATTCGTTATAATTGATACTGGAGAGTCCTCTGCTAACTTTTTCCCCCTTTTTCTCTCTCCCTCTTTATTAAACTCCTGATCTAGGTCCTGATAATTTGGATAACTTGAAGAAGTTGGCAGAGCAGATCCAAAAGCAGGCGCCCAGTGCAGGTGCTACTGCAACAGCACGAGAGGATGATGATGAGGATGTCCCAGACCTTGTGCCTGGAGAGACATTTGAAGCTGCTGCAGAGGAGGGCAAAGCTGCTGCCTAGAGAGATAGGAAGGGATTTTGTGTTATTTTATATACTGCCTCCTCTGTTCCTTGATGTTCTTGTTTTTCTTACTACATCTTCATCTGCTATATTATGTTTGCAGTAACACTAGATGGTTATTTGATTTTCTGATCCAATCTATCATCTTAGGAAATTTCTGATTTTGTTGTCATTGTAGCAAAATTTTGATGGCATTGCTTATGAAGATGGAAAATACTTGTGCTTTCTTCTCCAGGTTTGATAGTTGACCCTAGCGACTTACATATTACTGTGAAATTTCTTGGGTTGTGGCATTCAGGAGACATGATTTCCATGAATACGTTGCTGGAATGTGAAACCGAATTTAAAAGTTGGTGACTGAGCTGTTATTAAATTAAAGTTTAGGCCAGGCTGTGCAGACACCACTGTTCTTCCTCAAGATATTTGACCAATTTTTCCCTATGGTCGTTTTGATGTTATTTATAACGTTTCGAGTATGGGTCTCATGGTACTGATTTCAAGCCTGAGCAACAGATTGCTAGGTTCCTTGAACTTAGAAGGTGGACATGTGCCCTTCTTTTGAAGTTTTTTGAGTCTATCTATATAAATTTCTGCAACATTTTTAACTCTGGAATACTAAAGGTGTTCTCGGAAAATAATGGAAAGCAGTTGATGTTTACATTTAGGCAGATTCTTGCTTAGAATTTGTGTTTTTCTTAAATTATTAGTTTCAATAACAATGACAAACAAAATTAATCCAGTATTATTTTCATAATTTAAAATAAATAATTTTAATTAATATATTATATAAAAATAAAATTTGTTATATTTTCATAAATTCAATTAATTTTGTCATTATAGTTTGTGTTAAATTTTAAAATTCAATTGCCTATTTTAAATTCAATTGAATTTAAATACTATTTAAAGTATAAAACAAATTATAATATTATCAAACTTGATTGAGTTTTATCCATATAAAAAATTTATTCATTTATGATTAATTAAAATTATATTTAAAACAATTCACTAAAAGAAATTGACGATTCAACGATGGAATTTATCCGTCACCAATTCGCGACGGATTAGGGACAGAATTCAAACTTAGCGATCGATTTAGGGATGGAAAAAAATCTGTCGCTAATTAGCAACGGATTTTAAAATCGTCGCTAAATCAGTGATGGATTTTGAATTTCATTGGTAAATTAGTGACGGAAAATAAAATCTGTCGCTATCTTCAATTAATTTATTTTTTAAAATTAATTTAATAAATTTAGCGATGGAATTTGAAATCCATCACTAAATTAGCAAAGGATTTTGTTGGCGATGGATTTTGTTTTCATCACTAAATTAGCGACGGATTTTAAAATCCGTCGCTAATATATTAAATTTTTTGTCTACCTTAAATACTATTATTTCTATTTTTAAATTTTTTGTTCCATTCAATAATTATGTTAAAAAAATAATTGAAATAAATTTTTTAAATATTCTAGTTTACATATTAAAATTATTTTTATGTTATTTTTAAAAATGAGATTTTAAAATATCTTATATTGATACAATTATTTACTATTTCTGGTTACTTTTATTTTTTGTATTATAATTAACCGTTAGATGTTAATATAATTTTAATAAAAAATGCTTATAAACTAATGAATTTAATAATATACTAATTATTAAAATAATAACAATAATAATATTCTAATGACTAATTAGTAAATAAAAAATTATCTTTATAACAATTTAAAAAAATTTGGTATTGAAATCCAAAAAGACTAAAAAATCCAAAATAAAATTGACATAAACTTTAAACTGAAATTTGAGACCCTAAATGATAGAATTTGGGTCTGAAGTTGGACTTAGTCATTAAAAAATTGCTTAACGAAGCCAAGCCACTTGGTGTTTGGCTTGTCATAAGCTCGCTCGAGCTCGTTTATTAAGTTAAATGAACCGAGTCCGAACATAATTTTGAAGCTCGTAAGCTAAATAAATCAAGCTTGAGCATCTTGAAACTCAGTTGATTTAAGCTCGTTTCAAATAAATATAACATTGATTAAAATATTTATTAAAAAATATAAAATTATTATTACAAATTATAATTTAATTTGAATTATCTTATCACAAAAATATATAATTTTAATGTCATAACTAGATCATTTGCCCATAAATATATAATTACATTTTTTTAACCTAATTCACTAAAAAGTTCTCTTAACCTATCTCATCACAATAATATATATAATTTTAATTTCATAACATAAATAATTTATCCATAACTATAAAATTATGTAGGTTTATAAAAACTACGCAGTACCTAGTTTTGATTTATACTAATTCAATTACATAGTTGATCTTAAATTCTAAACTATAATATAATTTTATTATACACTTATTCAATTACATAATTTATCTTAAATTTTAGATTATAATGTAATTTTATTATACATCTCATTTGGTTTTTAGTATTAACGTATAGTATTAATTTAACATTAAATAACTAAATTATTGATTAAAATTACTATTAAGTAAATAAATTATAATTTAATTTAAATTATTTTATCATAGATATATATAATTGTAATATTATAAATAAACTTAACTATTAAACTACTAAACATAACTACAAAACTACGTAGTTTTGGCTTAACCTAATGCACTAAAATCTTTCTTTCACTTTATCCTGAAACTAAAAACATTCAAATTATTCAAAATGTATATTATATTTATATATTCACAATATAAACTACATATATTTAAAGTCATAAAATAAGTAAATATTTATTTTATACATCATATAAATTAATGATCTAATTAATATACATAATTAAATTTAATTATCTAATTCCGATATAAATTATATTTGTAAATATTTGCATTTTAAAATGAGAATCGATATTAATATTACATAATTAAATTTAACTTAATCATGCAGTAAATAGATGAATATTTGACTACTTATACAAATATAATATTTAATATGAAAATTGAAATTAAATAATATAATATGTTATAATATAACTACATCAAAATTACATAGTTTTGTATCAAAACTATGTAGTTTTTGATGTCAAAGACTAATAAAATACAAATAACCTTGTCCCTTCTCACAACTTAACTTAATTTCTTCTCCCTATAGACCCATCTCCTTTTGCCGCCTCTTGCATCCATCTTCGCCTTAGCTGCCAGCATCCTCGATTCCCTCCTTCGTCGCCCTTTGCCCGTAGCCTTATTCTTTTACATCCATCACCACTATCATCTTCACCCTCGCTGCACCATCATTTTCACCCTTGTGCACCATTATCATCAAAACCCTAGCCTTCGTGATTTACACCCTGCACCGTAGCTCGCACCACCTGTAATTTTCCCAAATTAGAATTTACAAACACCAATTTCTTATTCAGATGTTTTTATATTATTTTTAGTTGAGATGCATGTTTTCCCAATCTTCTCAATTACAGTCTTACCTGTCTTCTCACTGTCATTCAGCTCAACCTGTCTTCTACCATCACCGTTAGCTAAGGTCATCATTCGCCGTCTGCTGTCATCGTCTTCTTTTGTCATCGTCTTCAGCATATGTCCACTATCTTCCATCCTTTTAAAGCTTTCAGGATTGTTCCTTCCTTTGAACTTTGCCAATTCTGCATAAGGCATCACTATGGTCTTCATTTTGTTCCTTACAATTTTAACACACTTCAATTTTGAATGGTGAAATGATGTGTTTGATTATTGAAATGATTTTTTTAATTTTACAAATGGCTCAACCTCCCAACTACTCAGTTTTATGTTTGGTGTTCTGTCAAAGACTCTTAGGAAAACTTCCTAAAAAATCATTGCCATTGAGTAAGAGGTGTTGTAGAGAAGTGCATCTTGCAAAGCTCGTTGAAACTTCCCTGGTGAAAAAGTTATTTGCTAAGTTGAGAACACGAAGATGGGGTGAAGTTTCACAAAGTGTTACATTGATTAAACCAACAAAGTAATTCCTTAACATGTCAACATACCTGACTGAAGGCATATAACCTCCCTCAGGAATTAAACCACTGAAATCATTATTGTTTTGTCCTAAGGCAAATTTCTTGGTTCCTACTTCATGGGATAACCAAGTTTGTTCATTTTGGCTTTTTGTTCTATATTGTTAAATTGTTTAGCTTTGTAGTTTCCTTTATTTAGTTACTATTTTTATTGGCTGTATTTATTTTAGGTTTTTTATCATTTATTGAAACTATATATTTTGAATCTATTCAATGTTGATATAAATGTCTTGTTGTTCCAATTGTTGTTTTTATATAATCTACTTGTCTTTATCTATCACTTAATATATACACGTTTTGGAGTTGCAATTTTATTTTTGAGTTGATTTAAGTCCTAATCTCATATAGCACTAAAGAGTTTTGTCAGCCATCAACAAGGACACCAACTTTGATTTCTTAATCCTCAACAATTGTACACTAAATAATGTCCAGATTTTACTTGTTCAAGTGCTGCTTATATGAACTTGTTTTTAAGTTTCACTCTCTTCTCCATTCAATAGTTCCACTCAATAACACCAACTCTTATCGAGCTTAAGGTACCTTATGGTGTTAAATTTTCTTCTCTGTTTATATGTGTTATTCAAATTTTTAATGCAAATTAATTATCATTATGAATTTATTATTGTTTCTCTATTGCTAAGTAGTTTGTGAATATAAGATCATTTGGTTTGATCTTGTACTTAATTTGGTTTGATTAATAGTGAAGCCTACTTTTGTAATGGGCCATGGTAGTGCTTTGACTAGCTTATGTAATTTGGTTATATTGTAATGGTCTGTGTGTTTGTGTTTATCAATCTGATCAGCAATGGTACGATAAAGATTAGGTTTTGTTCTAAATGCAGAAACTGATTACCATCAATGTTGCTATAATTATGTTATTTATTTATTAAAAGGAAGGGCCTTCATGGATAGAACCCTTAATTTGCCTTTATTATTGATACATTGTGAATGTATATTTTTTAATTATAAATTATAAAATCATTAAATAATGCTTCCTTTTATTTTAGCACAAACCATCTTAAGGTCCTTCAACTTTTTATTTTTCTTTCAATTGATCATTATCGATCTTTTGCCTTTAATTTTTTTTTTAATTTTTACATCCTAAACTTGACATCCGTTAAACTTAAATAATATGTCTGACCAAATTATTGCCATAAATAATATGTCAGACCAAATTATTGCCATGTCATAGTTTTGAATTTCGTTCTATAGGTCCTTAATGAATTATTACATTTAATTGGCTCTTTGAGCTTTAAAGGAAGAGCAACCAAACATTGAAGATGCTGAAGTTAATGCTAAACTTGATAAAGACTTTGCATCTTTGTTTGAGGCATATGTGAGTATACATAAATACATCCATATATATATATATATATATATATATATATATATATATATATATATATATATATATATATATATATATATATATATATAGTCAAATAGTGCTCATTCTTATAACATTTTAGATATTTTATAGGCTCATGATTCGAAATCAAATATCTCCAACCAATTCATAAAGGTCCTTTAAAAGGTGTTAGGACATTTTCTGGTTATTATGTGAATGGATACAAGTTTCATACTTTAGGGCATGGATCAAATAAAGTAACTATGAATAGTGGAGTGTGCATAAAAGGTAGTAATTTTAGTGCAACTGAATTGGACTTTTATGGTCAATTAATCAAGGTTGTACAATTGGAATACCCTGCATTATCAATAAAGAGAGTAGTATTATTTAATTGTCAATGGTTTGATCCAACACCACATATAGGTACAAGAACTCACAACGAATATAAGCTTGTTGATGTGAACCACACACGAAGATTTAATAGATATAAACCATTTATTCTCACGGGATCAAACGATGCAAGTGTACTATGCATCTTATCCGAGCATAAGGAAGAACATGTTTAATTGGTGGGCTGTTTGTAAGATAAAAGCTAGGAGTGTAGTGGAAGTGGCAGAGTCATCTACAATTTTATTATTAAATAGAAGAGCATTTCAAGAGGATGACATAGAAAAACATCATATTGATGTTGATGTAAATAAAGACCCTCAGTCATTAGTTAATCAAAGTTCTTTTATAAAGATTGATGATGTAGAACTTGAAGAAAATGATGAGGCAGAACATATAGTAGAGTTAGATGAAGAATATGAAGGATTAAATGATGATTACGATGATAATGTTAGTAATTGATTATATATGTACTTATATTAATATGAAACTAGCTATATTAAATTTAAAATAGTTATTTAAAACTTGATTGTATATATATTTTCATTGTCTTGTGTTCATTGGAGCTAATTTAATGATGATAGTGGTACAATATTATGTGGCGTTATGATGGTTGTAAACATATTTTCATAATTTATCTGCCATTGTGTTGTTTTATAATGTAGTCATTGCAGTTATGAGAGGTGGTCATTCCGTAAGTCGAAGAGTTCATTCTGCTGGTCGTGGGGACAATGTACCATCATTACCAGCGGATGCTCCTACATCCTCTTCCCCACCAGCTCTTGGTTTACCCCTTAACTTAGATGTGGGCACACCATCATTTATCCCACAAACTGAGCCAAAGTCTTCAATAGGATTAGCACCAGATGGGTCTTCACAGACATGCAGTAGTACACAAATGGGAAATACAATTTCCCCAGTTGATAGAGATAACATGTATGAAGTAAATTATTTATTCTGACAATTATAGAGAAAGCATTATATAATGTAAATAACTTTACTTTAACATTTGCTTTATTATATATTTTATAAATAGGTTTTCACCAAGTAATAGGACTTCAACTAAAATTATTAAGATATTTTAAGAGAGACTAGACAAGGAAGGTGCAACATGGAGCTTAGTGCCTCAGACCACCAAAGAGTTCTATTGGGAGGAACTTAAGGTAAAAATTGTTTTAATATTTGTAATATGTAGTTTTAGTGTTTTAAACATGGTTGTATCATATTATTATTTATTCTAAGTGTATTCCTATTTTAATAGGAATATGTTATGTGTAATATATAGTAATTAACAAATTATTTTTATAGAAAGCATGCCAATGGGATTAAGCAAAGACGCCAGCAGTGAATAAAGCTTTTTATAAGGTGGTAGCAAAAAGATATAGAGATATGTTGTGCAAGATGTGAATTGAAGGAAAGAAGGAAAAAGAAATACCAAAAGATGTATAGGAGAGCTAGCAGCAATGTTGGAATACCCCGGTATATAAAAAAAAAATGAACAAGTTGCCAAAAATCATCGCACAGAGAAAGGTGGACCGGGCACAGGACTTTCTACACATACAGGCAGTTCTAGATTAATAATTAAACACTGCATTGCTTTGGTAATAATTTGAATTTCATAATTATCAATAAAAGTTTAACTTATTTTTTTTGTACAAATGCTTAAAAAAATAATAAACTTTGATAGGAAAAGGAGTTACAACGGGCTCCTACCCCATTTGAAGTATTTAAGAAGATGCACACCAAAAGGGATGGATCTTTTGTTGATAAAAGATCAAGGATATCAATGTAAGATATTTATTAAATAGTTACTATATAATTTTTCATTTTATCTTTGAAATTTTTTATACACATTTGCAAAAAATCATTAATGATAATTAATCATTAATGATAATTATGTAGGATACTGTAGAGAGCACGGTTGCTTCTGCTTCTCAGCCAATGGATAGGTCTATAGAGTTTGTGGAGGTAGACATGAGCCAAATATATCTGCAAGTTGCAGGAAGTGAAAAAAAGGCGAGTATACGGTCTTGGCTCTCAGGCATCCACATTTTACCCTGAGACTTTGAACAGTTCATCAACCACTTCACGATATGATTTTATAGTGGATGAGCAGTTCCAACAATGTATGAATGAAGTGATGGAGCAGAAGGTGGAATTATGAGTTCAAAAACTGCAAGAAAAGATGAATGAAGACATGCAAATATATAAAGAGCAAGTACAACGTGATCAATAAAAGATAAATGAAGAAATGAGAAAATATAAAAAGCAAGTCGAACATGATCAATGTGAAATGCAGGAACACATGGAGAAGTTTATGCGTATGTTTTCATAGTTTTAACCTAGCTCTCAGCTTCCACCATTTATAAGTCCAAATCATGATGATACAAGTCCATAATCGTTTTGCAGAATTGATGATGGTGTTAATTTGTATAAGTAATGTTGTTAAGTTGTGTGGGTTTTATGTTTGGAACAACGTATTGAATTTATAGTTGTTTTGAAATAGATGTGTAATGTTATAAAAAATATGTAATGGTATCTGATTTCAATTATTCGTTTAAATTTCTAAATTACTATAATTTGATTTCAAAAAATATTTAATGTTATATTAGGTACTAAATTTGATTTCAAGTGACAAAATATGAATTTAATTTTTTTTTCAATTTGCTAAATTAGCGATGTATTTTTGAAATCCATCACTAAAATTAGCGACAAATTTAATTATCCGTCTCTAAAATTAGCGACAAATTTATAAAATTCGTCGTTAAAGTAGCAACAGATAATTACATCTGTCGCTAATTTTACCAACGGATTTTTAAAATGCGTCACTAATTTAGTGATGGATTTTTGAATTCCGTCGCTAAAATCTAGCGACGGAGACAGGAAAATCTGTTACTAAAATGCTTGTTTTTTGCAATGATTTAATTAATTTTATTTAATTTTGCTTATTAAACTAATAATTTAAGAAAAAATATTTTTAATTTTTGATATTATTTTAGTGATTACAACATTATTCGTATTTAATAACTATATAACTCACTAAAATAATATCAAAAAATAAAAAAATGTTTTGTATGGATAAAGCTCAATTAATTTTGACTATGTTATAAATTGTGTTATATTTTAAATAATGTTTAAACTCAATTGAATTCAAAATAGACATATGAATTCAATAGATAATTAAAATCTAACACAAATTATAATGTTGACAAAACTAATTGAATTTATGTAAATATAAAAATTTTTATTTGTATATGATATATTAATTAAAATTATTTATTTTAAATTATTAAAATAATATTTTGATTAATTTTATTTGTCATCGCTATTGAAACTAATAATTTAAGAAAGAAATATTTTTATTTTTTAATATTATTTTTACTAAGTAAATACAGTTATTATGAAAATTTAATAATATAATAAATTATAAATAAAAATAAAATTATTTATTTAAAATATAGAAAAATTTCAAGTTTTAGGACTGAAATGTAAAAAAAAAAAGTTTAATTTTAATGGTTGACTAATGGAAAATTGGTTTGACTAACAAATAGGACCATAGTTTAAAATAACAGTTTCATGGTCCAATTCGGTATCGATAACAATATAACGGTAACGAAGTGAATCGGATTGATTCAGATTGTATTGTTCGGTGCTACTATTAATTTTAAAAAATAATCAATAAAATGCACCATATTAATAAAAAAAATTCAGAATAAACTTTAACATCTAATATAATAAGTAAATAATTACTTAAAAATATATATTTACACTAAAAAAATACATTTGAAAAAATAACAAATATAATATAAAAATTATTATTTACTATAATAAAAAATGACATAAGAGAATATTTCAAACCTTTAATATGTGAATAATTATATTATATTAATATGACATTATTACAAATTTTTTTGAGATATAAATGAACAATAGAAATCACCACCAAAAAATGGTGGTGTGGAAGATCTTGATTACTAGGTTTAAGCACCCATTTTTGAGATAGTTGAGTATGAGTGCGACAGAGAACTCCAATAATGAATATATTATAAATAGATTTTCAACACTTGAAGTTTGAAACCTCAAAAGTCTAAATATGTTTCCAAAAGAGTTTAATTGGTTTTTTAAAGGACTTAATTGTAAGGTTTTATTTAAGGACCTAATTGAAAAGTTTCAGGAGTTTTTTTGTAATTAAAAGTTAAAAAAAAAAGAAAAAAAATCGGAATTCTATAATTTCAATCGGAATTTTGTAATTCCGATTAGAATTACATAATCCTAGTTGGGATTAGACATGTTCCGTCTATTTTTTTTTAATTTTACAGTAAATAAAATTTTGTTTTCTAAATTTTGATTGATTAAATAATATGATAAATGCATTTTCTGGGATTTATTTGAATTTTGTAGGAAATCAAAAGTCCTTTTTAAATCAAAACTCTATCATTGTGAAAATAGGAAGTCACAATATGACACATTTTTTATCTAGGATTTTTCTATAAAAACTCAGCTCAAACTCTCATAGGGGGGCTTTTTTTTTTTGCTACACCTTTTTTGTAGGTTTTCATTTTTCTTCTCATGCAGTGTTCAATTAAAAATATTTTATTGTGAAGTATTTGTTCTTTGGGGAAGAAATAGTAGGCTTTTAAAAGGAGACCATTAAGTATTGAAGATCCATTTAAAAAGCAACAGTGATTTATATTAGTCTGAGGGGTAAATCAATATTGCATCCATACCATCATCTCCTCTCCTGCTTTCTTCTATTTTTTTATTTTGATTCTATTAAATTTTAACTTTATTTAATTTTTAGTGTTATTTTGTTAATTCACTAACAATTGTTGATTTTTGTATTTGTGTTGATGATTATGGAGAGAGTTAAATGATGAGTTCACTTAGAAAACAAAATTCATGAAAATCCATAAAATGTCATGGATTGAATTTTGTAGCCGAATATAGTTTCTAGATATTTTTTATTTATATATTTATTATTTTGTTGGTTGCTTTATTTTGTATTTTTTATTTAAGGTTGTATTAATTTTTATTTTCTTATTATTTTCAATAGATCATTATAATAGTCTCAATAGTGGGAATAATGAAATCTTGTGTTTGTGGTTTGTGTTTGTTTTAATTAATTGGATAGTAAAATTAGGGTTTAATTGGTTGATTAATTAAAATTAATGGCTATTGAGATAATTAGGGTCTTTTTTAAATTAAAATTGAATTAGATTTAAGTGGATAAAATTAGGGTTGCTTGTTAAGGTCACTTTAACTAAATTAGGTTTTTCTAGAAGAAATAAGTTTAATTGATTGTTTGATCTTTTATTTAATTGTTTTAATATTTGTTTTATTGTTTTTGGGTTTGTTTATTTATTTTTATATGTTTTTCACCCCAAGCTCATGTTAGATTTTAACCCATTTAATTAATTTTTGGTTTAGGAAGTTCCTTTTGGCCCATCTTTTAATTAGTTCATTTCATTTAATAGGTTATTAATTAATTAGGTATAGATTTTAGTTAATTAAAATAAATTTTAGGCCCATAATTAATTAGAAGTTAGGCTAATGATAACATAGGCTCATTTAATTAATTAGATACAGTCCCACTTTATTTTAATTGAATTAATTTAGACTTACCCCACAAAATTAAAACCTTTTACCATAATTTATAGATTTAAAATCACCTTAGAATTAAAACATATAGAATTAAGTCCACTAATTTAAATACCTCATAATTTGTAAATTTAGGCCCATTTTTAGAATTAAAATAAATAGGCCTAGGTTTACTTAATTAAAATTAAATAGGAATTAGACCCATTAGTCTTTAGGGTCACTTGTAAATTAAAACATGTAGATTTAGCCAATTTAATTAAAATAAATGTAGATTAGACTAATTTAGGAATTATGAATTTAAATGAATGCATTATTTACATGTTTTTTTCATGACTAGTTTGCTTGGAGTTTATTGTTTAAATAAGAGTTTATATGAAATTGCATGTAAATAGAGGATAACATAGTAATTCTAAATGACCATAAGACTGAAAGAAGCTGATATTTTATATCCAGAATCTCTTGATTGTGGTGCTAGCTTTCTTTTAGGAAATCGAGTACCACTATTTTTGATTTGTCACAGTTATTACCCTAGGTGGCGACTCCTCATCTTCACATCATGCCTTTGTGAAATGGTTAGTGTGTTCTCTAAAGTCCTGAGCTCAAACAATGTCACGGTTGCTAAAATCTTGAGCGCGCTAAACCCCGTCGTCGTTTACACTAGGCAATTATTTATTTGCCAATAATTTGTCTACTATATAAAATTAATTATATATAATTAAAAAGATAAATAAAAATTATATATATTTTTAATTTAAATAATGTAAAAATAATTTTTCACAAATAAATAAAAATTAAAAAATTACATTAAATATAATTACAAATTTTAATAAATACATTGATAACTACAATTAAAAATAATCCTAAAAAATGCAAACTGTATTTATTTACAATAGTCCTTAAAAAATAACTACAAAATTAAATTTATTTTACTCCTTTGAAAAAAATAATTTTATTTTACCAAATAATTACAAAGTAATTATATTAAAAACAAATACAAAATTAAAAAAAACAACAACATCAGGCTAATTTTAGGTATACTTGAAAATTTTTATATTTTAAATAAACAATTTTATTTTTATTTATAATTTATTATATTATTAAAATTTCATAATAACTGTATTTACTCAGTAAAAATAATACAAAAAAATTTAAAATATTTTTTTCTTAAATTACTAGTTTAATAAGCAACATTAAATAAAATTAATTAAATTTCTTAAATATATAGTTTTAATTAATATATCATAAATGAATAAAATTTTTATATGGATAAAATTCAATCAATTTTGACAATGTTATAATTTGTGTTATATTTTAAAAAATGTTTAAACTCAATAGAATTTAAAATAGACAACTAAATTCAATAGATATTTAAAATCTAACACAAACTATAATGTTGACAAAACTAATTGAATTTATGTAAATATAAAAAAAATTATTCGTATATAATATATTAATTAAAATTATTTATTTTAAATTATTAATATAATACTTGATTAATTTTATTTGTCACTTGATTAATTTTATTTGTCATTGTTATTGAAATTAATAATTTAAGAAAGAAATATTTTTAATTTTTTGATATTATTTTTACTGAGTAAATGCAATTATTATGAAAATTTAATAATATAATAAGTTGTAAATAAAAATAAACTTATTTATTTAAAATAGAACAAATTTTCAAGTTTTAGGACTAAAGTGTTAAAAAAAAGTTTAATTTTAATTGTTGACAAACGGAAAATTGGTTTAACTAATAGAAAAACTTTTTAAAACTTATAGAACTTAATTATTAAAAATTAAGCATTTAGGACTTAATTATAAAAACAATACAATTTTTAGGGTTACAAATATTGTTATCCTTTTGTGTTTTACTATTTTTTTTCTTTTGTATTCTCCTTCGTGTTTATTATTTATATTATATTTTTTCCTTATTATAACATTGTTTTAACTAACATTGCTTTTTCAGAGGCAAGATGAATTTTTCATTCATTAAAAATTAAAAATATATATTGATACAAAAAATATGAATAAAGTACAATCAATAAGTATCAAAATAAACTCTCACTTAATCTTATTCACAGAGCTATTTTGATTTGTAATTTGATGATGTACTCGACAATTGTTTATGCTATGCTTTATCGCGTTGATTAGGCATAAATTGACTCTATGATCTTTAATTTAGTCTAATTGTAGGAATATCAATAAAATTTTTGCAATGGTGAACTTTAAACTCCACAAAGAATAACCATCAAAATCCTGTAAAAGATTAAGAACTCCATGAAAAAAGCAATTCAAAAAAAAAAAAAAAAAAAGAATATAAAATAACAATTATTGATCATAATTTTTGTGCTTGTACTTGTTAAAGAGCAAAACAATTGTTATTGTCAATAATTGTATTTAATTTATATATACTACCATGATAAGAAATTTTTTTTTTTGATAAAAATAAAATTGTTAGAAGCAAAACAATTATTACCATGTATTTAATTTATAATTATCTCATTAACTTTACAAATGAATTGGAGGATCTCAAAAGACGCTGCAGTCGGTGTACTATGTTTGCTACATTGAGGATATGCTATACAACACGCGCCATTGTTGCATGAACATTTTAACATTTGCTTTGCATGTAAACTTAACATCCTACTTGCTTTTATAAAAAATAGTAAATGGCATTTTTTTTAAATAGGTAAAATATATTTTTAAACTTCTGAAATATAACAGTTTTTTCTATTCAACCTTTATACATTTATTGTATTTAATTGAGTCCCTATACTTTTATTTATATAGCTATTGAACCCTAGTTTGTCCTAATTTGACATATCAACTGCAATTGTTTGTCATGCTCTAGTAAGTGGCGAGTAACAATTCATGTTATATGCTGAATAGGTCAAATGGTGACTGACTAGATTTAATAATATTGACTGTTGTTGACTATTGAATGGTCAACATTACTAAGCCTAATCAGTCAACATTGACCATTCAGTATAGGATACAAATTGTCACTTGCCATTTAATAAAGTGTGATAAACAATTACAGTTTGCCTATCAAATTAGAACAAATTAGGGCTCAAATAACTTCATAAATAAAAGAATAGAGACTTAATGCAATACAATAAAAACATAAAGACTCAATAGAAAAAATCATTATAATTTAGGAGCTTAAAGATGGTTTTTGTCTTTTAAATATTAACTACCTTATCACTAAGCATATCAAAGAAGGAAAAATCCATTTTTAAGCTCTTGCACTATAATAATTTTTTCTATTGAGCTCTATCCTTTTATTGCATTGCATTGAGCCCTATGTTATTATTTATGTAGCTATTGAGCTTCAATTTGAAAAACTTTAGAGATATGTTATTCATACCATAAAAGCTCAATGCATTACATATATAATAGTATAGGGATTCAATAGCTACATAAATAATAATATAGGGGTTTAATGCAATAAAATAAATGAATAGGAGCTTAATAGAAAAAATCACTATTGTCACGACCCGAACCCGAGGGCACGTGACCGGCACTAGGGAATGGGTAGGTATAAAGCCCCCGAAACCCGTAGTAAACCTAAAGGAAAAGAAAAATAAAATCATTCATATTTTAGACTTTATTTTAAAATAGAACATATTATCAAACTGATTTTTCTCAAATTACACAATTGCAACTGTTTAGTTAATAATGTGCTTCAACATCTCATATTATAAATCAAATTGAATCTTATACATAAGCGTATTTCGTACAAATAAACTACATAATTAAGTTTAAACCATACAAGTCCTTAGTACATATACTACTGCAGCATCCTAGATTAATATACAGTACAGCTTACAATGACTTACATAAAATAACCGGTGAAGAAGAAACCCGGCGTGGAGGTGGTCTGAGGTTGAACTCCCAAGCTCCTGAAAAAAAAAATTTAGGGGAATCAGACCTCACTAAGTAAGTCAATAAAAGAGCTGTACGATTTGAAAACCTTTTTGAAAACTATATATGTTATAGTGAAAATAATTTATAATATATATATTTATAGCTTTTGAAAAATCTCGGTAGAACCCTAAACCCAAATCTAAATGGCCAACCGGGCCCACTTATTCCAACTAGACTACCGGTCCCCGAGAGCAAAGGCATCAACCGAGGCATCAAGCCGTAGTCATTCACTTAATCCAAATATATGGCACTGGCAGTCCCCGAGAGCTAAGGCATCAACCGAGGTACCCATCCTAGTCCATTATTGACTTTCCAATCACTGACGGTCCCCGAGAGCAAAGGCTTCCACCGAGGCACTCGTCCTAGTTTAACATTCATCAATCATACAATTATCGGATCCATCTCTCAATCTCTACCATGTGCACATAGTCCTGGTGAGGCCCACCAGGTAACTCGTTCTACCAAAATTTCTCAAATCGATTTTAAATAAATAAAATGCATTTAAACTTTAAATAGTAGCATTAAATTAAATAAATCATATAATAATAACATAAAAATATGAGCGCACGCATCTTTAAAAAAAATACACGCACAGATCATTTTATCGACTTACAGGATGAATGTGAAGGCTGACGACCACGCGTTTACCTCGGCCTCACGGCTTCTGCTCCGAAATACTCTAAAAGAAAATAATAATCGACTTTTAAAACATGACTAAAGAATCGAAATCAGAAATCAACAAAATAATACAATTTCAGACTGACTCGAGAAAAACCGGACGAGACTCGACATACAGGATTTAACTTAACTAACGGTAGAAATTTTACGAGTATCACGTTTTACGAGAAAATCTACCGAAATTTCGGCAGAATCTCCTCTGTAAAATGGACATCTCTCTACCAAAGGTAGAGCTAGACCTGTATAGAAAATGCACTTCCAATATACACAACCATTCACACTCGAGTCAGGCTCCCAAAATTTCAATTTGCCCTGACCGAGATCACAACTCAATAAAGTATCAAAATTAATAATATTTATTTCTCCATTTACACACATACTAAAATAAATAAAATTATATAAAATCTCAATTATTCAAAATTGAACAATTATATTTGTATTCCGTCACCAACAATATAAATATGATTATTATCCAAATGAAAACCTTTTTAATGTATTATATGAATATATATATTTATATATATATATATTGGGAATTGGACATTTAAAATTTTACACTACTAGGAAATTATATCAATTAATTTATAAAAATTATCTAAACCCTTTAAATATTAATAAAACTAATTAAAAATATATATATATTATCATATTTAGGGTAAAATTACATTTTTACCCCCCCTAAAATACACAATTTACATAATGTGCTTTTAATACCTAGAATAATCCCTTAAAATTCTTTAATCATGTCAAAATTTTATTTTCTTAAAATAAACCTCCCTAATATAATTAAAATATTTGATCAACCAAAATTTTCTCCCAAAAATTTTATTTAACCAAAAAATCAAATTTGGCATAAACTCAAATATAATTATAAAAAATAGTATAAAAATCTCAAAAATTATGATTTGAGTTCTAAAATTTATAATATTCACTAATAACCTCAATTATTAAAATTTCAATTTTTTTTTAACCATTATTTTCGAAATTAACCTAATTATTAAATTTTGACATAAAGTATAGAAATTCCTAAAAATTGTATAATATTCTAAAAAAAATTATCTTCCTTACCCTAAAATTTATATCAACTCATAATAACACCAAAATTCCAATTATTATTATTATTTGCTATCTTTATAATTAATTCCCGAAAATTCCTAAAATATTATTAAAATATTCAAAAATTCACCAAAAATCAAAATAAATTCCAAAAATTATACAAAAATTCCTAGAGGTAGATTGAGCTACTAGGAATCACATTTGTAAAGGGAGTTTACATGAATCAAGCTAGATCAAGTTAAAAAAATTTCGAAACCCTAGAGTTCACAATCTGAAAATCAACCAAAACTCAATCAATTCATGACCAAAGCTTAAACAAAGCTTAGAATGAGCCTCACCGGTGCAAGGGGAGGAGATTGGCACCGGAATGGAGGAAAATGGTGGCCGGACGAAGCTTGGGTGAGTTTGGAGCAAACTCTCGGCTTCTTTTTTCCAGCGGCTTCCGGTGGCTCTGCAGGTGACCGGAGTCGAGGGAGAAGGAAGAGGAAGCAGCAGACGGCGGCTGGAGGTGGGGGAGGTGCAGTGATGGTGGTGGTCGAGGGCGTCATGCGGATGAGGGAGAGGGAGGAGCTTCGACTCTGTTTTTGTTTCCTTCAACTATACACACACACACACACACACACACACACACACACACACACGTATATATATATATATATATATATATATATATATATATATATATATATATATATATATCTATACATACACATACATATAATTAGATATACATATACATAGATATTATATACATATATACACTTAACCTACTAATATACATACACATATAATATAATAATTAAATCCTACATCTATATTTATAAATATTTATAAATATACATATATGCATATATTTAAAAATATATATATTCATATATTTATTTATATGCACATGTATACACACATATATATTTATTTGTTTATAGACATACATGTAGCTAATAACTTTAATATAATTTAAAATAACACTAATAGCGATAATGAAAATAATAATAATAATCACAATAATAACAATCATAAAATAAATATAATATGATGGAAAAATAACTATTTATAGTATGATTTGATAAAATAAAATAAAATAAATAAATAAATAAAAAATACCCCTATTTATTTAAGTAATATGTAGGGTATTACAACTATAATTCAGAGCTTAAAAATGATATTTGCCTATCTAGAAATAACATCTGAATAATTATTTTTCTTGGCCTCCCTCTTGCTTTAATATCTTGTGGTAGGTTGAATGCAATAGTAGTCACCAAACTTTATTTTTATTACAGTTTTGATACTAAATTTTAATTTGTTTATTTCAAAAAGGATACTGGCAAAAATTTTTAGTACACTAAATTTCTCTTAAAAACTATTATAATCCATCGATCTTTTTATCTTTTTAATTTAGTCTATAAATTATAAAAAATTTAAAAGTTTACTTCTCTTAGACTTTGATACCACTCATGATGAATATACTTTGACTAAGGGGAATCAAAATTATTTTGAAATTTCTCCTTATTTCTAATAAATGTATAGAAGATATGGACTTATTTACAAAAAAAAAATTAATTTTAAATTAAAATAATAATTATTAATTATTCAGGTACTAAAAATTTATTTGAGTGGCTGTTATGAAATTAAATAAAAATTTAGTATTTAAAAAGATACAAATTAAATTTTCGTAATTGAATTAAATCAAAGTTAAAGTTTGACACCCTCTACTACATTTGACCCATCTTGTGGCACTGGATTTCCAGTTGAAATTCTTAAAATTATCTGAAAAGGCTGTTAGAGAATGATCAAACAAAGGTTTAATAATTAAAATCATTTTTCCTAATAAGACTTAAGATATAATTAAATCTAACAATTCCCGTAAAGAAACAATCTCTAGGATATCAAGATTTATTGAAAAACCTTTATTGCTGAAGGTGAAGGGTTGTTGGCTGTTATTTTATCTGTTGCAATTTAAAAATAAAAACATTGATTATAATTAATAAGTATGTTTAAAAAAGTCAATACAATTGAATGGAAAAAAGTAATCTAGTAATGTATGCATAAAAAAAAAACCACTAAATTTTTTATAATTATAGAAGACAATTTTATAAAAGCGACATATATATAATAATTTTTTAAAAATAGCAACTTGCGGTATTTGTAAAAAAAAAATTATTTTATATAATATATAATTCTTTTTTCATAAAACATCTACATCTTTTTTATTTATAGAAAAGAAAATAATATCAATTTTATATTAACATTTTTAGTTATAGAATATCATTAACACTTTATGAAAGTAATTATAATTCTTAAAAATAATTTTATAAAGACATTTTTATTTTTATAAAATAAGATATTAATAAATATATATTAATTATCTCAAATATATCAAAAATTAATAAAATTATCAAACAATAGAAAATAAAAAATTATTTATCTTTTCATTTTTTTATAAATTAACATATACATTATTAAATAAAATAAGTCAATTTATTAAAAAAATATAAATAACTAACCTATGATTTCATTTATTTTCATTTAGAGATCAGTTTGAAATTTTAATTTTATTCATACTACATCATCATTTCTAATGGTGCTAGTGTAAATTGTCTCTAATTTATAGGTACCTATTTGTCAAAAAAAAAAAAAAGAGTCTTTAAGTGAAAGTGAAATAATATATTATTATTTATACTTTTTCCAATAAAGATTCAGAGAAGAGAACCAAAAATAAAAATTTACTTAATTTAATAATCGTAATTTAATTTGTATAGAAATAAATGTTTGTAACGTAAAATTCTATGTAAAATGTAAGTTTTTGGTTTAATCCTCACCGTTGGTGAATCAACAAATTTAGGGTTTGTAGCCGTCTGTCCTCCTCTTTCTTTCAAAGAGAGAAGAAGAAAAAAAAAAAAAAAAACCTTCCGTATCTTCAGTTCTCCTCGAGCCAACAGCTCCTAGACCAGCCGACGCAACATTATCTCATCTCTGCGACAGTAAGCTTTACTCTTTTTTAATTTTTTTCTTTCATGAGACCTGCATATTAATTGCTTTTCGGTGTTAATGGGTTAGCTAAAAGACTTGTTATTAATGAATTATCCCAAGGGTTTGTTTGGTACAAATGAATTCCATAACATTTTGTGTAATTCATTTGCAATTCTATGTAAGTACGTTTGGTTTAAATGAAAATTTTGTAGAATTCATTTTGAATGTAACTTTGTAATTTTGTAGAATTGTTTGAAAATAAATTAATTTTTATTATTGAAGTATGTTTGGTTTAAATGAATTGGAAATTCATTTGGAAATGAAATGAATTGTTTAGTGGAATGGAACCAAACAAGGGCTTAAAGAACTTGGTGCTTGTTGGGACATGGGGACACCATATAATTCAGTACTGATTTAGGGTTATAAGTTTCTTATGTAATTTTTTGTTCAGAATTTATTATTTTGTTCATTTCTGTATTCGTTTTTTGTTGTTATTGTTTAATTTATTTACTATTGCCTCTAATTATTTTTAAAAATAATGTTTAGTGGGTTAGAATTGTTTAAGCTTGAGCTTGAGTTCAATCTTGCTTTCAGTCTCATGAACAAGCTGAGTTTCTGTTTAGCCAATTTACTTGCATTGTCGAGCTAATTGTGAGCGGAGCTGGAACTGAGCTCGACTTCATTATAATTAAAGTGAGCTAAGCTGAAGCTTCGATGTAAAACACTTTATGGAGTGCAGATCATTTAAAATTTGATGAGCCAAAAATCGGTTCAACTATGGGTTCCAGAAATTGTCAGCAAATGGTCAATGCACATTGATTAATTCTGTTGATGAGCATGCTAAATTTCTTCTTTAATTTTGTTAGTTAGAAATTCATTTTCTGGAAATAATGTTGTTTTTGCAGTTTTCTCATACCTTCTTGATACTTTTAAACTTCTTAATTATAATCTTTAAAGAGTGCTACATCACCAGAAAGGAAGTATGTGATAACGAATTTCATGTAGGAATACTCTTTTGTCATGCATAGGGTTTAGTGAAGTTTTATCTTTTCTCTTAAGTTTTTATATAGTTTCATTTATGTTTTACTTGTAATTTGTGAGTGCAGAGCTCTTTATTTCAATTTTTTTTTTCTGTTTTAGTTGACCTGTCTTTCTTTATGCAGATGAATAGGGAGAGGCTTATGAAGATGGCAGGTGCAGTTCGCACCGGTGGAAAGGGCAGCATGAGAAGGTGGGAAGTGTATTCCAACTTATAGCTTTTCTCATATTTTGCTTGATTAATCTCATATGCTTTGGAATAACAAGTGTAACAGAGTAGCTTGAAAAGAAGAAATTGATATTATATGGACTGAGGGGGTATTATGACAAAGTTTTTCTTACTGCTTTTTTGTTTGTTAACTTTTTAATGACTCTAATTCAAATGCTAATTATTGGTGATTTGGTCCCCAACCAGTTAACTGACTTGGAAAAACAGCCCACTGGGTGGGTCTTTTAGTTGGATTGTCATCTTTGATGCATGCCATTTTGGGAAACTCTTACTGCAATTTAACTCTTTTGCTTCCGTTGTTTTGATTTGTACATTGAGAATTCTGGTTGTAATTGGTTGCAAATTGTCTTTAAAATTTTTGTTCCTAACCACAGAAAGAAGAAGGCTGTCCACAAGACTACTACTACAGATGATAAAAGGCTTCAGAGCACTTTGAAGAGAATAGGAGTGAATGCTATTCCTGCGATTGAGGAAGTCAACATATTCAAGGATGACATAGTTATCCAATTTTTAAACCCCAAAGGTAAAACCTATTTCTCTACGTGGATGGAATTGTTTGCATTTTTCTCTCGTAGTAAAGTAATTGTATTCTTGATTTTTATTGCAGTTCAAGCATCCATTGCAGCCAATACATGGGTTGTTAGTGGTTCTCCACAGACTAAAAGTATGACTCCAATACACACATTGTTGTAATAATTATTAATTCTAAAATTTGGATTTACCATGATGCTTTTGGTTTTCAAAAATATTTTCATGGGGATCATACTTTGTTGTTAGCTTAAATTGCATGAGATCTAATATTGTGCTTCTTTTTTTTTTTCTTCCAGAGTTGCAGGATATTCTCCCTCAGGTTCTCGGACATTTGGGTATGCATTTTCCAAATTTGCTGCATAGGAATTTGTTGTAGTTGATACTGGAGAGTCCCGTGCTAACTTTTTCCTCCTTTTCCCCTCCCTCTTTACTGAACTCCTGATCTAGGTCCTGATAATTTGGATAACTTGAAGAAGTTGGCAGAGCAGATCCAAAAGCAGGCACCCAGTGCAGGTGCTACTGCAACACCGCAAGAGGATGATGATGAGGATGTCCCAGACCTTGTGCCTGGGGAGACATTTGAAGCTGCTGCAGAGGAGGGCAAAGCTGCTGCCTAGGGAGATAGGAAGGGATTTTGTGTAATTTTGTACACTGCCTCCTATGTTCTTTGATGTTCTTGTTTTTCTTACTATATCTTCATCTGCTATATTATGTATCTTCATCTGCTATATTATGTTGGCAATAACACTAGATGGTTATTTGATTTTCTGATCCAATCTATCATCTTAGGAAATTTCTGATTTTGTTGTCATTGTAGCACAATTTTGATCAATGCTTGTGAAGATGGAAAATACTTGTGCTGCCTTCTCCAGGTTTTATAGTTGACCACTGGAGGCTTACATATTGCTGTCAAATTTTTTGGGTTGTGGCATTCAGGAGATATGATTTCCATGAATACATTGCTGGGATGTGAAACTGAATTAAAAAGTTGGTGACTGAGCTGTTATTAAATTAAAGTTTAGACCGGGTTGTGTGCATACGCCACTGTTCTTCCTCAAGATATTCGAAGCAATTTTTCCCTATGGTCGTTTTGATGTTATTTATGACGTTTTGAGTATGGGCGTCATTCTATTGATTTCAAACCTGAGCAACGGATTGCTATGTTGTTGAAATTATGAGTAGTTTATTTCATGTAAAATAAGAATAAGGATCTGAATCAGAACAAGTGATTCTAATTTCTAATGTTTAGTTCATTAAGATTTTGTATGAAAACGAAAATGATTACCCTATCTCTATGACATGCTTTATTATTATTATTTTTACAGTTTCTATTTATTTGTTTTCATCTTTATGAAGTTCAAACTATTCTCAATTTTCTATTTTTTTACTTAATTTTTTGTTTTGTATTTGCTTTTCATGTTTATTTTTTTTATATATATTTTTTCCTTTTTATAACATTGTTTTAACTAACTGTGTAGTCAATAGTTTCTTTGTAAAAAAATAAAGTAACTTTACTTTGTTAATACCCATTATTGGATGATTTATTATACTTTCATCCAATGGTGATAAAAATAAAGTAAATAAAAAACAAAATTATCTTAGTATTCTCCTTAACTGATATTGCTTTTTTAGAGAAAATATAAATTTTTTATTTATTAAAATTAAAAATACATATTGATAAGTAATAAATATGAATAAAATACCATAAAGAAGTATAAAAATAAACTCGCTTAAAATGTTAAATAATTTGTTGCTATTCATTAATTTGCAACTTGATGACAATTTTTGTTGTTGTGCTCCATCGCATTAATTAGATATAAATTAACTCTATTATCTTTAATTGTGTCCGCTTATAAAAATATCAATAAAAATTTCACAATGGAGAACATTAAGCTTCATAAAAGATAACCATCAAAATCTCATAAAAGATTAAGAACTCCATAAAAAAAATTTCAAAAATTCTAAAAAAAAAAGAAATAGAAAATAACAATTATTGATTATAATCTCATGGAATTTTTGGATCTTGTATTTAATTTACACTAGTTAAAGAGCAAAACAATTATTATCGTCAATAATTGTATTTAATTTATATACAATAACATGATAAGAAAATATTTTTTTAATAAAAAATATTTTTTAGAAGCAAAATAATTATTACCATTGATAATTGTATTTAATTTATAATTATCTCATTAACTTTATCATCTCCAAAAAGGCCTAGTCATTGAACTATGTTTGCCCATTATAAATTTGAATGTTGCTTTTGCATTGAGGATAGGCTCTATACCACTAGCTAGTTATTGCATCAACATTTTGACAGTTGCTTTGCATGTAAACTTAATTTGACGTAGTAAATGATACATATTTTTAAATATTAACTACTTTATCGCTATGGATATCAAGAGATAACGACTAAATAATTGTTTTGCTGTTGACCTCCCCTCTCTACTCCAATATCTTGTGGTTGATTTCCAGTTGAAATCCTTGAAATTCTCTGAAAAGGTTGTTACAGCATGAACAAACAAAGTTTTAATGATTAAAGTGATTTTTCCTAATAAGACGTAAGATATAATTAAATCTAACCTTTCCCGTAAAGAAACAATATCTGGGATGTCAAGATTTAAAAAAAAAAAAAAAAACTTTATTGCTGAAGGGCTGTTGGCTATTATTTTATCTGTTGCAATTTAAAAAAAATAAAAAAAAAACATTGATTATAATTTATAAATATGTTGAAAACAGTTGAATGGACAGAAAAATAGACAGAAAAACAATAATAACTTACACCATTTGCTTCCTCCTCAAGCCCCTGTTCTCAGGAAATACATCTATAGAGTTATCCCACAATATGATACTTAATTCATCATTTCTAAAAAAATAATAGTTATTAACTAACAAGGCACAAACATATATATATAAGATATAATAATTTTAATTTTTTTAAATACATACACATAATTTTTTTATTTCAATACTTTTTTCTTGTGATCCTACCAACAATGCAAACATTTTCAATATTTCCAATTATAACAACCCGTCCAAAGACATCTAAAAAAAATATTCCATTCAAAAGGAAAAAAATAAAAGAAATATGTGTACTTGTTATATATGTGTTTTCACCAATTATTGCTTTGGCATCTTCAAAGCTAAAAAAATTCAAATATATCAAATGGTAATTGAAGAATTTTCATTATCGAATACTTTAACAAAAGTATTCCTTAGCAACATAATTTGAAATGAATGGTTGGTGACTCTATAGTTTATTTGAGTAGGTATAACAACAAAGCCATACATATGGTAAATTATTCCTTCAATTAACATCTACTTAATTAAAATGATCTATTAATTTTCTTGGAATCGTTCTTTACTATTGTACCGGCCTTTTTTTTCAAAAAAAAAAAAACAGTAATTATTGTAAAAAATTAACAATATATCAAATAATTGAAATAAATTTAAATTTTATTTCATTTTCTTCGAGGATTAGAAATTCCAAATTGTAACATCATTAGAATTGCTAATGTTAAAAATTTCTCAAAAACGTACAACTTGAGATTTGATTTGAATATTTTATCTTATATTTTAATATCTGAAAAGAAAGTGTACAACATTGTTTTTCTTCACCCATTACCACTTGGCTTGATGGTAATGAAGGGTGAACCTATAACTTTAGATCATAGGTTCAATTTTTAGGGGCGATGTTCCTAGAAAAAAAAAAAATTTAAAGCTACCCGCTTAGAGTTAACTCGATTTAACCATGAGATTGACTCCCTTTAATGATCATTAAAAAAAATATTGTTTTCCTTGTAATTAATAGCTAGACATAAAAAAAAAAAAACACAAGAGAAATAATTAATAGCAATATTAGAAAAAACATAAAAATGACCATTAAAAATTGCAATAATTAATATTTTGACAATTTTAGGTTATTTTGCTAAAAATTTTTGGATACATAATATTTTTTCTACAATTTTCATACTGACTATTAACAATTGCATATGTTTTTTAATTAATATCTTTATACCTTGATGAGAAGTAACCCTTGATATTTGGCCATGTGAAATATATCGTTGTGTATCCTATTTGTTTTAATGTTTGGTCTTGACTTTTGTTTATTGTCATACAATAATAAATTTTTAAAGGAAATTATCTTCTTTTCAAGATAAATGACCATTTATTATCATGATAAGTAAGAATAATTATTGGTATACAAACTTTTCTACTACAATAAAAACCAGTAATAACAATAGCCTCAATAATTTTGGTGCCCAATGCAATAATTATTAATCATGTTCGATCAAATACTCCAATACTTGAATTGATATTTTGAAGTAACATAATTGATTTTTTTTTTTAAGTCTTACTTCATATTATAAAAATCCACTGAAATTTAAGGAATTCAAAAATTCAATTGAATAAAGGACGTCTAACTCTTCATGTCCACTAAATATTTTCCATATTGAATCTGAATTATAATAAAAAACTTTTCTCCTTCAAATACTAATTCTAGTATTTGTCCGTTAATAATATCAACAATTTCATAAGTTTGAGTTATAATTGTTCTTTCTCTTTGAAAGGAATTAGTTATGCAACTTACAAGTGTGGTGAGCACAAGCCTTAAGTAGGGTAAATTTTCAAAATTTTACTTATATAACCATTCATGATATGAAGAATTCTATTCCCAAGGATCCATTTTGCATTTTACACATAGCTAAATAGCAAAACAACATATACAAACATCAACCTAATAAATTCTAAGTTTAAGAGAACTTACAAACTCCTAGTTTGATGAAGACCACAATAGCAAATATCTATAAGCTTTGGATACTTAAGGTTCAATTATTAAATTAAATGCTCTAGCCTCCCAAATGTAAGGCCTCTAGCTTAAAACACCGAAACTCCACTAAATCACCTTCTTGCTTTGATTTGATTGAATGATGCATGATGTATGCTTGTAAAAGAAAAGGGTGAGCATGTATGCATGGAGTGTATGCAAAATCCTAAAATAAAAAATGATGATTCCTGCAAGAAACAGTTATTAATACATGCTATCTATATGTATATGATGTATGCATGATTAAAGCTGGTTAGTTTTCCTACAAAGTGAATAAACTAATCACAAACAAGCTCTTATTCCTAACCTTATTTGTCTATGAGTTCATTCAGTCTCTTTCCTAGGTGGGTTTTCAATCTATAGTCATCAGGAGACTATAGTTCCACTCTCGGAACTAGGCTATTTCGATTTATATTGGTTAAAACCAAAGGGTAAACTGAGGAAAAATACTTAAATGTGCTTAAGATAATCATATAATGTCATTGTGAGGGTCAATTGTTGAGCTTCAAATGATGTCCAAAGCCTGTATGCGCTTGTATGTATAGGACCAAGGTCAATTAAAGGGAGTCTGAGTTTTTGCCCCCATATCAATATTCGATATATTTACCGGGAGTTATGAAAGTATCATTTGATAGTTTACAGTTTGATTTGATCGACATAAAGGTCCAAAATGTGATTAGGTTCCTAACCCATTCATTTGATCTGATAAGGATAAATGGATGGCATCTCATAGGTTCCATCATCGAGGGATGTCATTATTTGTTAATTTGTATAAAATATTCAAGCTGAGGTACATAATTCTTATCATTCGTCATGCTTTGAGCTCACACTAAGTAGATGCGAATCACGTGGTCTTGAGCATAAATTTTCTCTAAAAACTGACATTACAATGTCATTTGATTATAAACACTAGGAGAGTCATGTCAATTATAAATATCAAGTCAAACGGATAGCGTTAGGATAAAAATGGCATGCATAGCTTAGTCGAATCCTAGTGGATGTTGCTACTGGTTTATCTACATGAGCAGGGTTAGGGTGAAAGGCTAAGGGTTCCTTTAGCCAGAATGCCACTATGTGACTAAGGTTACAGACTCTGGTCAATGATTCTAGCATTCTTTTGATAACTCAATTGCCCCCTTTAAGGACTTGGGTTACAAACTCTGGTCAGATGAGTCTGGTGAATGCACGTAAAGATTAATTGATGATTTTAGTGTTTATGGATCTAACTTCACAAATTGTTTAAAATATCTTTCTAAAGTTATTAATAGGTGCATGGAGCATGGATTAGTACTCAATTGGGAGAAGTGCTGCTTTATGGCACAATAAGGGATTATTCTTGGGCACTCGGTATCAAGAAGAGGTATTAAAGTTGATAGAGCAAAGATAAAAGTGATTGCTAATTTGCCACCCCCAAAGTGTGTTAAGGATATAAAGAGCTTTCTTGGGCATTTGGATTTTTATAGAAGATTTATTAAAGATTTTTCCAAGATAGCAAAGCCATTATGCAAACTACTTGCTAAGGATGCTCTTTTTGAGTTTAATAAGGCATGTCTTGATGCATTTGAAACTTTGAAGGGAGCTCTTATTTTAGCACCTATATTGCAACTGCCTAATTAGGAGCAACCATTTGAAATTATGTGTGATGCAAGGAATTTTATGGTGGGAGCTATTTTGGGACAAAGGAAAGAAGGCAAGCCTTATGTGATATATTATGATAGCAAACTACTTTATGATGCTCAAATCAACTATACCACCATAGAAAAGGAGTTACTTGTTATTGTTTATGCATTTGACAAATTTAGAGCATATCTTGTGGGGCAAAAAGTAATGGTTTATTATATCATGCTGCCCTTAAGTATCTTCTAAGTAAAAGGATGCAAAACCTAGGTTCCTAAGGTCGATTTTAATGCTTTAAGAGTTTAATTGGAAAGCGAGAGATAAGAAAGGATATGAGAACCTCATTACAGATCACCTATCAAGGTTAGATCAAGAAGAATTAAAGAGGAATGATGATGGTGTGCCAATTAATAAGACATTTCATGATGGACATCTACTTAGTTTAGCATCAAAGGAACTTCCATGGTTTATGGATATTGCAAATTATCTTATTACTGGCATTCTTCATTATGGATTGGGTTGTAAAGAAAGGAAGAAATTGTTGCATGACAGTAAAGTCTATTATTAGGAGGTGCATTCCTCAAGATGAAGGTCAAGATGTTTTGAGACATTGTCACTCCTTGGATGTAAGTGGAAACTTTAGTGCATCAAAAATAGCATCTAAGGTACTTTAATATAGTTTTTGGTGGCCTACATTATTCAAGGATGCTAGAGATTTTGTGCTTACATGTGACCGGTGCCAAAGAATGGGTAATATTTCCAGAAAACATGAGATGCCTTTGAATGAAATTCTTGAAGTTGAGCTTTTTGATGTTTGGGGCATAAATTTCATGGGTCCATTTCCTGATTCTTTAAGCTATAAGTATATTTTAGTTATGGTAGACTATGTTTCAAAATGGATTGAAGCAATATTGACCATTACTAATGATGCAAAGGTTGTTAAAAAAATGCTTAAGAAAATAATTTTTCCAAGATTTTATACTCCTAGAGCATTGATTAGTGATGAAGCTTCACATTTTTTATAATTAAGTGATAGAGGCTCTTTTAAAGAAATATGGGGTAACACACAAGGTTGCTACTCCATGTCACCTATAAATAAGTGGGCAGGTTGAGGTGAGAAATCAAGAGATTAAATGGATTCTTGAGAAAACGGTTTCTTCTTCAATGAAAGATTGGGCATTAAAGCTAGATGATGCTTTATGGGCATATAGGACATCCATTAAAACCTCAATTGGCCTTACCCTTTACCAAATGATCTATGGGAATTCTTGTCACTTGCTCATGGAACTTGAGCATAAGGCATATTGGGCAACAAAAGCTTAGAACTTTGATTTGAAGAAAGTGGGTAGGAAAAGGATGATTTAACTTAATGAATTAGAGGAATTAAGAATGAATGCTTATGAAAATGCAAAGTTGTATAAGGATTGTACTAAATTGTGGCATGAAAAGTATTTACTTAAGAAGGAATTTCATGACGGAGAACTTATTATACTTTACAATTCTAGACTAAAATTGTTTCCTGGTAAGTTGAAGTCATGGTAGTTGGGTCCTTTCAAGGTTGTAAAGGTTCATCCTTATGGAGCAATTGAAATTGTCAATGATAAGGGAGAAATCTTTAAGGTTAATGGCCATCGTCTTAAGCCATATTTGATTGGTGAAGCAATTGATCAAGTAAAGTCAATCCCTCTCTCTACACCTTAACTTGGCAAAGGTAACTATAGACCATTAAATGTAGCAAGGTAATATTTACACATTTTCTTTATTTTGTTATCTTATTTTATGTTGTTTTATTATCTTTCGATTTATTTTGAACCACATTTTAGTATCAGTAGTGTTTATAGTTTTATTACTATTTATTTTATTATAATTATTTAAATCCTTTCTTATATTTATTTATTTATTTTTAAATTTGTTTTTCTTTGATGTTTTTCTAGTTTATTTGAAAATGTTTTCTTTAAAGAACTACCATATACACATCATTAATTTCAATTTAGTCAATTAAGTATAATTTGAATTGTTGTCACTTTAGCTTAGTATTGAGTCATCACCACAATGCTGACTCATTATAGAGCCATCTGGTGCCGAGTTGTCACCATTGTGCTGACTTGTTACAGTGCCATCCAGTGCTGAGTCGCTACCACTATGCCGACTCATCACCATTGTGCCGACTCGTGCCTTCCCTCAACAATTCTTAATTTTTGACTTCTTATTTTAGGTTTTCTTTTTATTTTCTTTTTATATGATTTTATATATTTACCTCACACTTCTTTTTATCACTTTATCACTTTATTTTCTTTTTTCTTTTTGCTATAACAACTTCTAAAAATTTACTTCAAAATCAAAAGTCATGCCCTTTCCCAATAAAGGTCATGAACTTTTAACTTTTTCTTACACCTTAGTCTATATAACTATCTATACCTCCTTACACCATTTTCAATTCTTACATTTTCCTTTACATTTTTTTTTCTTTATATATCTTTCTTATCTTATTCTTAATACCCTATTCACTATCTTCTTTCTATTATACATCTTCTTTTTGTTTTTATTTTCCTTCCATTCCTACCAAAGTCTATACTCCCTTCTTCTTCTTTTCATTTTCTTCTCTACACCACTACCTTAGTCACTATCTTCCTCATCTCTTACCCTAACCAACAACCACTTAGTTTTCATTACATTACCTCTTTGCCATGGGTGAGACAAGGGGATCTTCATCTTCAAGGCTTTAAGAGGAGGAGAATATTGAACCTACCTATAAGGCTAAGTTTCCCATTCTTTCATATAAGTTTCCCTCCTGTTTACTTCAAGATGTCGACATTGTTAATTACTTATGGGCTTAAGAAATTTGTTTCTATGTAAGAACATATATATGTTGAGTTAATCACTAAATTTTACACATTTTTAGATATCAAACCAAATGACTCACATATTCTTAAATTTAGGATGTTAAGAAAGAAACACTAACTTACTTATGCTTTCATGCAATAAGTGTTTGGTTTTAAGAAGGATGGTATGTGTGATGTTCCTACGACTCTTCATGTTGATGAATTTTGGACCTTTTTGACTGATTTGCCAACACCTTTTCAACCAAAGAAGGGTAAGGCAATATTCATTAAAGACTTAAAATTCTAGTTATTGCACAAAGTTCTTGCTTGTGTTGTTTTCCATAAGTATGAATTTAATAGAATTTCTGCGTAGGAGTTGTTTTTGATGTGGTGAATTCATACTAAGAAGCAAGTGTTTTGGACTTATTGGATTTTTATTTAACTTTTAAGTTATGCTACACATAAGGAAGCTCCACAACACATGGTCATGTTGTTACCATTATTGCTATATCTCTTAATATCAATCTTGATGATTTTACCTCTCTTGTTGAGTGTTCATATTCACTAAACAAGCTTTATAAGAGGTAAGGTAGTGGATGCTTCAGTTCACTTAATTCCAACATGGTCTAGGTCATGTTGGAGAGGGTTGGAATGTCCCTCATAAGTTGAAGAAGAGGATGTTGGGGTCAAGGAGCATTAAGACAAGGAGCCACATGATAATATCCCTTTTCTATCCTTGCCCTTTCAAGGTGGTGCAAGTGGCTCTTCGAGTGGTGAGTTGCATATATAAGAGAAAATTTTAGAGAATTAAAAGGAGATGCAACATTAATTGAGTGGGATGGAGACTTAGAACCGAAAATTGATCACCGCCGAAGGAATATAGAGTATAAGATGAATCAATTCTTTGCGCTCTTTGATTACACCATTGAGTCTCCTTCACCATCTCCTTCAAAGGATTGAGAGATTTTCTCTTTTCCTTTCTTTTTTTTTTTGAGATTCACATTGGGGTCAATGTGAAATTTTAAGTGTTGGGGAGGGGAGGGGCTAGTAACTAGTTATTTAATTGTGTTTTATATTTTTATGCATGTGTGTCTATGCTCTATTTTGCATAATTATATCTTCTCTACATTCATAATTAGTTTCTTTTTTAAGTTCATGTTAATTATGATTGAGGTTTTATCTTTATGCTAGGTTAATAATTAACTTTTTATGCTCAATTGGTAGAATTTTAAAGTTTCATTTAGTATAAGTTTTATGTTTTTCTTTTTATCTCTTTTTATTATTTTCAAAATCTAGAGAATGTTTAGTTAACTTTCTAACCATGCTTAATGCTAAGATGATAAGGATTTAAGCTTAGTTTTTAAGGACTGAAGTAGCCTTAGGGAAACTATAGCTATAATACGAGTAATAAGCTTTTCAATAATGGATGAAGATGCAAAGGTTAAAAAAAGGATATATGAGAAAAATAAAATTGTTTTTGACGTGATGCATTTCAAGTAAGTTGTGTGTAAGTTAGTATGCTCCTTAATTACATTCATTCAGAAAGAATGTATGATGTCACAAGTTGATGCACTTCGAGTAAATTGTGTGTAAGTGAGTATGCTCCTCAGTTACATTCATTCAGAAAGAATGCACCCACTATATATGTTTGTGTGTGTGTGTGTCTAAAAATGCCATGAGATATGTGAGTTAGTGCTGTGCTTAATCCATGTACTATGACTACTTTTTTTCTTAAAAATCCTAAGCTTGAAGAATGAACATTGTGGTTAGATAGCTTGGTTAGCACCTTGACTTTATATTCTTGATTTTGTTCTTGATAAATTGAGATAATTTGTTAAACTTATTATTTATTATATGGAACTTGTTTTCTTTATTATTGTTGAGCATTGGAAGCTTAGTTGTTAACAATCTTTTTCTTGACTCCTTTCATGATTAAGATGACTTAATATAGTTAGATAACTACATCTATTTTCAAGAAGATGAAATTTAATTTTGTTTCCCATTTGGATATTTATTTCTTACTTGAGGGCAAGCAAGGTCTAAGTGTGGAGGAATTTGATAGGATGAAAAATAGCATAGTTCTTTAGGATAGTTATGTTTAATTTTTCTTAGTTTTGTGCTTGCATTTGTTTGATTATTACTTTATTATTTTTAGTTATTTTTATCAAGATTTTATGTTTTGTAGGTTCTCTTGGATTTAATTCATGATTTAAAGTGTGTTTTGATGCTTTAGAGTGAAGAATGGTGTATAAAAAGCAAAGGAAGAAGAAAACAGGATGGTGCCGAGTCACCCCTCTTATGCCGAGTCATCACCGAGAGGAACTATACTGAGTCACCCCTTCCATGCTGATTTGTGATAGAAGCTTCCCGTGCCAAGTCAAGCCTAACTCGGCACAATGGTGTCGAGTCATTCCCACACCCTTTCATCATACCCCTTCACATTCACATCCATTTGAAAGAAGCATAAGTTGGGATGTTTAGAGGCCTTTAAATACCTGAACTTAACTTTATTTATATATGAAAAATACTTAGTTTTTGCTTAGAAAATAATTAGTATCAATTTTAGTTTTATTATGGAAGAAAAGTTGAAGTGCTAAGTGAAAGATATATTCAAGAGTTTAAGGAAGACATCAAGAAGGTTACTCAAAATCAAGTAACTTTCTATAGAGCATTGAAAAGTTCATCAACATAATTGCTATATCTTGTTCTCTTTTCTCTATTTAGTAGCTTGATGTTTAAAATACTTCCTTGTTGTTATTTGTTTTTGGATACTATGTATTTTGGCTAAGTCCTTATTTATTATAATTGCAAGGATGAATTAATCTTGTGAACTACATTTTTATCTCTTATGATGCATGAATAATTTAATTTTAATTGAGTATTGGAAAGTGTTATGTATGTTTGATCACCATATATAACTTGTTTAATAAAATGTTTACAATAAGAGTTAGGGTATTTTGGTGGAAATGTAATTAAATTTACATAAAGGATAGGACAATACTTGCGAACAAGAAATCCACTTTGAGGGGTTTAAGAATTGATTGGCTTGGAACTAATTGGTTTTTGTTTATCTCTATAATTTCATGAGAGTGCTTACAGAATCTAAATGAAAATACCCTTAATTGACAATGAGAGTTGCTTATAAGGAATGTTGGTCATACTCTCCAATCATTGCATGTGTTTATGTGTTTGTTAACTTTTATAGTTCTTGATTAATTTTGAATTGTAGTTCTAATATACATAGCTTGGAATTATTATTAGTATATTTAGATTAATTGGAGTAATTTGTAATTCTTAGTAATTTTAGGATAGTTAGAACATTTTAACAATTTTCTTTTATATCATTTTCCTATCCATCTAAGTATCTACTTAGTTAATATAAAATTACTCCAAATTCCCCAGTGTTTGACATTGTACTTGCTCTATACTTAGTCTTAGAGACTAGGGTATTACATTTGACCCACACCACAAATCCACCAAGGATTTAAGACCTTTTGACTTATAATGGAGGTCCAATCATAAGGGTATGTACTAAAAAGATGAAGGAAGCATTACATATGCTAATTCAAACAATATAGGCTCAAGTACAAATTTGAATCAATTTTATCCATTTGAAACACGTGGAGTTAATTTTGGTCCAAAGCTTTTACATTTGGTACAAATTGAAAACTTAGGCCTAAGTAATGTTATTAGGTACAATTTGAGTGCATTAAGCCCAAAAGAGTAGCAATTTGAGTGTATTAAGCCCAAAGGAGTAAATATTCACATTGCAAGGCCCATGTTGAAGCCCAATAATGTGTTAATTAGTCCAAGTAGTGTTAAAATTGAATTTTGATGTATTCCTTATCTAAAACATTTTAGAAGTGTTTATTTTTAATTATAATTACTTTTCTTTAGCTTAGTTGGCAAGCAAAATAATTCCTTATCTTTAAGGACTTGTAAATTTGTTATCCTTTAAGTTTTAAGGGTTTGTTTCAAATTAGGTTTAGCACTTAAGAATACATATAAATAGTTTATTTTGTAGCCTAATTGGTGATCTTTTTATTAATTAAACTATAGTGACGAATTTTGTTGTAATACTCTTGGAGTTTTATTCTTTAAACTTTTTAAACAATATAAGTTGTTTAATTGTTCACTTGTCTTATCAATTAAACCTTCCATATATAATTGTGGTGACTTCCTGATAGTTAAAGTTCTTAACTGTTAGATAATTAAGGGTTCTAGTTTCCACTAAACTTGTTTCTTAGATGATCTAAGGTGTGGGTATCAATAGATTGTTGCAGGTTTTGTTTGTTAGATAAACCTAGTTCGCATCAAGCTAATAATATCGATGCAATACTTGATGAAGCAACAATTAACAAATTTTACCTTTTGACGTTAAAAATGATACAATAGTTTCATATAAATATACCCTTATATCCATAAACAAAAAAAAAATCCTCCATTATAGTGATTAATAGCATCAAGTACATCATCATAAATATTTTTGTTCAATATTTAAGGATTTTAACAATGATTCATGTTTTGCTTTTACTTTTTCAATATCATAATTTAATTCTTCAACTAACAAACTATTACCTATATCATTGTCTGCAAAATTGATAGGTTCTAGCAAATCAAACTTTGACATTGAAGAACATTTTTTATTAAATATTTTTCTAATTCAAATAAAACTTTTTTTCTTAAATAAAGGCTAAAAAAATAAACATACTTGAAATTTCCAATGTGTTACTTAACTCATATACAATATCATCAATAAAGTTCTTTTAAAATAATTCAAAAAGTTTTTGTGGATCTCCAATTTCACAAAAAAAATATATTAAATAAATTATGCAATTGAGAGAAAGTCATATGCAAATTTACATGTTTATAATTTGATTAATTTTTAAAATTGTTTAATTTGATTAAATAGTGCTAGTAGTGTTGATTTAATTGAATTACTTCATTGTTTTAACAAAATTTTAGTAATATGTTTTATTAATATGATTAAATAAAGCATATTGAATCTCTTTTGTGTAGATTGGTGATGACTACTTGGACAGTGCATGCATTATGAAATTTCATAACTCTAGTGGTAGGATTGACTTTAAGCACCTTTGACATAATTTGATTGGCTCATCTGCATTATTATCTAAATAAAAGATTTTTATAATTATCATTTATTTATTATTATCTTAATGGCATTTTTTGAAATAATTTGATTAGCCATTAAAATAACTTAATTGAGATAATAAATCAAAATATTTGATTGGTATAAAATCTTTATAACTTTATTAGATTAAAATATTTAACTAGTCTAATTAAATTATTTAGTAGACTGAAAATACTTTATTGGTCTAAAATTAATTTATGAGAATTTACATGTCTACAATGTGATAACTCTTTGGTCTTGTTTTCTTTATTTCTTACTAATGTTTATATAGTTGTAACTGATCTTGTTGTGTGACTCTTGTCATTTGTGATTACTAGTCATTATTAATTATGTGTCTTTTAATCATTGTTACTAACCATTTTGTTTGTCTCTTGCATTTTTGTATTTCATACAGCTTATGTGTTTGATTGCATTTCACTTGCTTAATTGCATACACTACCATGTGTTTGATTCATATTTAGATTCTTAGATGCATTTTGCATGCATTCTACCTTAAATCACTATCATTTTTGCATGTATCCTAGATTTCACATTCATTTTGCATGCACTCCTGAATTGCACATGTTAGATTTTCATTATAACAAGATATCATAAAAATAAACCCTAAGGATCTTTAAAACAAAATATTTTCATGATACAATAAATAAACAAGATAGAAAACTTACTTGGATTTACAGTAGAATTCATACTTGAAGCCATTAATGAGAAATTAGTTTCTCTCTCTTGTCTTTTAATTTTTAATCATACCTTTAGATGGAGCTAGGTTTGAATTTTTTATAGGGAGAGAGAAGACCAATTTACATACATATTTATAGAAATATTTAATCCAATACGTCCATCACGTAACCCTAAAATCAACGTACAAGATTAATTCACACAATCTCAATATAATTAGGATTGATATTTTGCTTTAGAGTAAATTACTATCACCCCTTTAAGGTTTGGCCAAACTCATTACTTCGTCCATACCATTTCAATAGTCAATTAAATACCCCATTAGATTTGACACTATATACTACTTTCCCTTACCGTTAAAAACAACCATTAGTTAATTAAAAAGATTTATTTACCCTTATCATAGTGTTAAATTTATTAACTTTGTACCAAGGTTCAAGAGTTATTTATTTTTTTTACATATTATTAATATTTTCATTTTTATTTATTTTATCAATAAAAATTAATTAATAAATTTTTTTAGACACCAATAATTGATAATTAATAAAATTAGTTATATCAAAATCAAAAAATTTTTTAAATGGAAAAAATAAAAACTACATCTACATCTTATTCACCCCCATCACCGTTGTCTCATTCACCACCATCATCATTACCTGTAAAAATTCGTCGCCTGTTTACTTCCTTTATCAATTCCTCACCAATTTGCAAACCCATCGCTTGATGCCTCCACACAAGATGCCCAATCCTGGAGTTAGACGGGTAAGAGATAAAGAATGAGGAATCAAGGGTTATGGCTGTGAGTTTATGCATTTAGTATATCAGTCGATCTTGATTTGTACTGGATTTTTTGGTGATTAGTGTTGGATTTGTGATAGTGGTGGGGTGTCGTAGTGAGAGAGGGCAGCTGGGTGGTTTGATTTTTGGTTTTGGTTGGTACTGTCCTCCTCCTCTTCTCCTTCGTCGTCAAAATCATTAGGTTTTGGGTGGCTTGATTTTCAGTTTTGTGCAATTATACCCAGATCTCATGACAGCAGTTGTATGCAATTGATATGGAAATGGAGGTGTCATTTCTGAAGCTTAGTGTAGTGTGTAATGATATGGAAATAGAGCTAAAGCTGGAGTTGGATGCAATTGAACCATAATTTAAGAATTCATTTGTTTGTTTATTTGGTTGTTAAATTATTTTTTTGTTAATTTTGTTGTTGTTGGTGATTGTTGTTAATCTTTTTAGGACTGGTGGTGGTGGTGGTATTATGATGGTGGTGAGGCGTATGGTGGCGGCGATGGTGGTGGGGCATATAGAGCTGGACTTTTAATGAATGTGTGAAGGAGAGGCATAAATGACATAAGGGATGAAGTTTTAAGGATTTAAATGATATTGTTTTTCTTAAAAATTTACATTTCAGTCACTAAACTATCATATACATGTTAATAAGTCCAAATTCTTAATAAATTAAGGGTAATTTTTGAATTTTTATAATTATTGACACTTTTTACCATTATTTATTATTATGACTAGTAGAATATTCTTAAATTTTTTAATTGAAGGGGTAAATAGTTAACAGAATCAAATCTAAAGGGGTATTTAATTGACTATTGAAATCGTATAGACGAAGTAGTGAGTTTGGCCAAACCTCAGGGGGGTAATAGTAATTTACCCTTTACTTTAATTAATTTTAATTAGGTCACACTTTATGGGCTTATTTTCTAACATTCTCCTACTTAGTCTAATTGAATTTAATATAACTCTTATTTGCATTCATAATAATTAATCTTTTATGATTTTATCATAATGATATAATATGAAAATTGTTTAGTGTAAGTTATGACAGTAATGTTCTGTTTCATCAAATACTCCCTTCTATATACTACAACATATATAATTTATCATATCATATCCATAATTGAAAACATTCAAAACATAACTTCATAATGGTGCATGATAATGTCAAATAATGACTTTCTTGTTTAACTTCAAATCAATTATGTGTACACAAACATAAAAAATAGGAAATCCACAATGCAAATCAGAAACATATAATAGAGCTTAGAGTGTCATTACATAATCAATCATCCTAATCATCATTATAACCAAAGCTCATCCTCAGAATATGTTCCTTAAATAATGTTAGGTATAGGCCTTTCATTAAAAGATCTACATCCATTTGATGTAGCTCTAAGTCATAATGGGCAACTAATGTCATAATTATTCTTAATGATTTTTCTTTGAGACTGGAGAAAAGTTCTCTCTATAATCAATGCCATTTTTTTTTAGTATAACCCTTAGCAATAAGTCTGACTTTATATCTTTCAATATTGCCTTTTGAGTTATGTTGTGTCTTAAAGACTCATTTACACCCAACTATTTTACAATTTTCAGGCAATTCAACAAGATGCCAGGCATTGTTTTATTTCATGGATTTCAACTCATCGTTCATGGCATCAATCAATTTATCAAATTCAGCAACAAGTTTGACTTTATATCTTTCAATATTGCCTTTTGAGTCATGCTTTGTTTTAAAGACTCATTTACACCTGATTATTTTATAATTTTCAAGCAATTCAATAAGATCCCAAACATTATTTTATTTCATTGATTTCAACTCATCTTTCATGGCATCAAACAATTTATCAGATTTAGCACTATTTATGGCTTATGAATATGAAATTAGATCTTTGTTAATTCTAATATCAAAATTTGACTCTTATAAATATACCATATAATTATTCAAAATAACTAATCTCCTTTTTCTTTGAGATCTTCTTAAGACTATTTCTTATGGTTCATTTGCATTAGTCATATGTGAGTTAGTTACTTGATGGGATGGTTCTTCATTAAAATGTTGTTCAATATTATCATTATGTCCTTCAACACTTGAAACGACATTCAGTAAAGTAATGGATGAAGGAACATTCATGTGTATAGGAACATTTACATTAATCCTTTATCTTTATATTTTGTTGTTCATTACTCCCATTAACATCACCATTTTTAATACATTTTGCATTTTTGGTTTTAACAATTCTCGGACTATATTTTGGACAATAAAATATGTACACTTTTATATTTTTCTAGGTATCTAATGAAGTAATCACTAACAATTCAATAATCTAAATTTCTTTCATGTGGATTATAAATTCTTACTTCTACTAGGCAACCCTAAACATGCAAGTGTCATAAATTAGGTTTCCTTCCTAACCATAACTCAAAAGGAGTCTTTTGAACCACCTTACTAGGAACCCTATTTAATAAATATGTTGCAGTTTTAAATGCATACATCCATAATTATTTGGGTAAAGAGGAGTTAATCATCATACTCCTAACCATATCCATCAAAGTCTGATTATGCCTTTCTGCTACACTATTTTATTGAGGTATATATGGCACAATATAGTGTGCACATATGCCATGACTTTCGAGGTGTTTTGCAAATGGACCAGGATATTGTCCACACTTATCATATTTTCCATAATATTCACCACCTTTATTAGATCTTACAATTTTCACCTTTTTATCTAATTGCCTTTTAACCTTCTTTATGTATGCCTCAAGAGCATTGACTGATTGAGAGTTTTCATAAAGTAAATAGATATAACCATAATGTGAAAAATCATCAATAAAGGTGATATAATATCTTTCTCCATTAATAGTTAGAGTGTAAAAAAGTCCATAAATGTTAGTGTGTATAATTTCAAGAAGCTGAGTGCTTCTTATGGCTCCTTTCTTAGAATGTTTGACTTGCTTACCCTTAATGTAATTCATACAAATCTCGAGATCATTAAAATATAGATTTAAAAGAATTTTATTATTTACTAATCTCTATAACCTTTCCTTGGATATATGACCTAAACAATTATGCCACAAGTAAGCAGAATTTTCATTCATCATGCAACATTTAAGTCTAATAATGTCATGCATAGTAAGCAAGGATTCAACAAAATTTTTATCATTTATTAGTATGTATAAACCATTAATAAGAAAATCAGAACTAATAAATCCAAAATTCTTAAACAAACCAAAACTATTAGATCCACATTTGCCATTAAAACCATAAATGTCTAGTCTAGAAATAAAAATAAGGTTTCTATTGATTGAAGGTACATAAATGGTCTTAGATAAGTCTAATTAATAGCCATTATCTAAGATTAAATGATAATTCCCAATGCCTTCAATTGGTGCCTTCATGTAATTCCTCATAAATAGAAAATCACTTGTTAGATTTATGGTTCATATCATAATGAGTCCCTACATCATATTAGCCATATAAGCAATAGCTTTAAAATCAAGCCACCAAGTATTATTAGGGACTTCATCTAAGTTTGATTCAAAATTAGAGAAGCATAATAAAATATACCTTTCTTTTTTAACCAAGCCTTATGTTTTAAGCAATCTTTTTTACAGTGTCCTTCTTTGATACAAAATTGACATTTATCAATCTTTCATTCCTTTTCTTCTGCCTGAAAAGCATTATCAAGCCTTTTAATTTTCTTAAACTTGTTATCTTTCACTTTTATTATTTTTCAACTCTTTGACCCATAAGATTGATAGTGTGATTCCCCTAATTCTTTAATCTTGTTTCCTCCTGAACAATCCTACCAGCCAATTCATTAACATCCCATTTATCCTTTATAGTGTTATAGTTAATTTGAAAAGGCCTATATTTAGGAGGAAGTGAGTTCAATATAAATTGCACTAATAAGGAATCCTCTACTGCCATTGCCAAGGACTTCACTCTTGTTGTGATATTATTTATCTCGATGATATGATATTGCATACCCTTTGACTCATCATACTTAATGATCGTGAGCTTTACCATTAATGTAACAATGAGAGACTTGTCAGTAAAGTGAAAATACTCTTCCATAAATGTAAGAAATTTGTTAGCACTTTCTATTTTTGGAATGGTAGACTTAATGTTGTTGGCAATTGTCATTCATAAGAACTTTAGGCATAATCTATTATTACGTTCCATGCCTTAAAGTGTAACTTCTTAGCCTCGCTATTTGAATCATTAATAGTAATGGGTTTATCTTCTAATAATGTTAAGTTGAGATCTGTAGAGTCTAACTAGAAATCAACTTGCTTAAGCCATTTAGAGAAGTTCATACCATTAAATATAGTAACATGTGATGCATGCGAATGAATTGCAATAACTACAAAATATAACATAATGCCCATAATTAATATAGATTTAGTAAAACAACAAACTAGCTCTCCTTTAGGTGAATACTACAACGTTCTTCAAATACCATGTATATAAACATTGTGGGTAATCATCATATTTTAATTAAACACATCTAACATCTTTGGATAATTAAACATATTCAACCAAAATATAATAATACACCCCAACAATGTTCAACAATCATATAGAATAAAAGTTTATCTTCAAGTAAACTCTTAAATTCTATTAATTGTCAAACACCAATTTATTATCATTCATGGTATTTTATCAATAGCATAATTTATACATGTAATAACACAATCTAGTTTAAGTCACTTTAGCTACTATAAACAATAACAATAAATACATATATATGTTCGTAATAGAATTTTGTCAACACAAAATCATAATCTTATCATTCTCATTAAACATAATAATTATGAACAAAATTAAAAAAATAGACAATCTAACTTAATAGATCATTAACAATTATTTATTTATATTTTTTAGCTCATAATATTATGCACAACACAAAGGTACATACAAATAAATAATAACATCATAAGTTTGCCGCCAGTCATCAAATATCTAGCCAGCTAAAAAACTATGATACCAGTCTAATAACCATACTAATTTAACAAACCAATCTCCATCACTTATTGGTTCAATAAACTTGGGTCAATAATCATTCCTTGAATTTTAACAATCATATATAATTGGTACCAAAACAAAGGATATTGGGCAAAAGCAATCATCAAACGAATTGTTGAATTTGATGATATGAACCAATGAGTAGAAATATTCAATCTGAATTGAATTTGCATGGTCACCAAATTTTTTCTTTCACATAAGAAAAGAAAAAATAAATAATTCATTAATTAAAACTTAAATCAAGCAATTTATATGCATAGAAAATATTCAGTTTTTCAATACAAGCTTTGATACCACTTGTTTTATTTTCATTATAATAAAACATCATAAATATAAACCATAAGGATCTTTAAAATAGAATATTTTCATGATACAATAAATAAACAAGATAGAAAACTTACTTGGATTTGCAGTAGAATTAATACTTGAAGCCAATGATAAGAAATTAGCTTTTCTCTCTTATCCCTCAGTTCTTAATCACACCTTAAATGGAGTTAGGGTTGTTTTTTTCATAGGAAGATAGAGAATCAATTTACATACATATTTATAGATATCCTTATTTAATCTGGCACGTCCTTCACATAATGCTATAATAAACATACGAGATTAGTTCACACAATCCTAATCTAATAAGGATTGGTATTTTACTTTAATTAATTTTAATTGGGCCACACTTTATGGGTTTATTTTCTAACAACATCATGCATCATTTATATTTACATGTACCCTAAAATTATTTTATTGTGGGAATCATTCATTTTCATTAGCATCATCACTTGCATCTTATATATCTTTTGTTATTAAATCTCATAGATCTCAATCTCTCAATTTACTAAGTTTACCAGCTAGTGCTCTTTATTTTTTTTTAAGTTTACTAACTGTTAGGGTCATTTTTCAAAACCTTGAAGGTCAATGCTGAAAGCAGAAAAATATCACACTATCAAATGAGATTGATCAAGAATGATGATTAAAAAGAAAAATTAAAGCCAATTGAAACACTAAAACCTCACCTTAATACTAGACTGAATCTTTTTGAAACTAACCTAACTTTGAGAAATAGGATTGAGAGAGAGGAAGTCTATGTTAAGTTTTATTTTTTGAGTAAGTTATAAAGTCTTAAAAAGGACTATTTTATGTTTATGTTGTCTATTTGTCAAATTGGTTTTCAGTCTAGGAGCTTAGGTTTAACTTTAGGAAGCTTGATATGAATGTGGTTAACTTGTACCAAACCCATATTCAATCTTAATAACTTTGCCAAGGATCGTTTATAAATCAAGCAAAGGAAAACTCTAATTCCTAATAAGACCTTTAAATAACTTGTACTTAAGAACTTTAATTATAAAGAATTAAAGATTTTTTCAATATAAACCTAAGATTAATAAAGTTAATTTTAAGTCTAAATTAAACTAGGTTTGAATGTACTAAGCCTTCACTTGATAAATTCACTAAAGTTCTTTTAAGAACAAAAGAGAAAGACTTTAACCTCACAAGAATTCAGAATTAATTAATAAAACTTCATTAAATTTGTACTACATTGATATGGCTTTATATATGCATATAAACATCCTAATCCTTGAAGGAATAGGTTTTCTTACTTATTCCTAAAGACTCTTATAAAGGAAAATCCTTTACTAAATAGGATCCCTTAAAAAATATGACAACTAAGATTTAAAAAGTCAAATTGACAACTCATGACAACTAAGCATTGAAAAGTCAAATTGATAACTCATTACAACTAAACAAATAACTAATGACAACTAAACTTTGAAGCATGCCATGTCACATGTCAAGTATGATGTTGACCATCGACTTTGACTTGTTGACTTTGAATTTGAATTTGACTTTGTTTTATTGACTTTGACTTGGAATATCCTTAAATCTTCTCACATCTTCTTGAATCTTCCTTATTGACTCCAAAATAGAAAATAATCCAAAAATTCATCCAAGCTTTGTACTTGACTATATTAATGTGTAGAGTTCATAAATTAGCCCTTTTGAGGATCGTATCATTCCCTCTCTTTTAAAGATGATTCATCCTCAAATCATAGCCATCTTCTAAAGTTGATAAATTCATATATCCTCCTGGGTCAAACACAAACTCCTTGATTGAAATCCTCTCCTTTGAAGTAATATCCACACAACAACTTCAACTTGATTGCACACTTACAATATAAAACTTGTATTCATGAACATGTAAGAATTGAATACCCGTTGCTTCCATCTAAATTTGAAACATTAATATCTTAAGTTCTTCTTGCTATAAATAAAGACTCCATAGATTCCCTTAAAAGAAATAAAATGTTATAGCTCTTTCTTATACTTCATACAAGGAATGGAATCTTCAAAGGGATTGTTAACCTTCTATTGCATTTCAACAACATCATCAGATGGATCTTTATATGGCACAAAACTTTGTAAAATAACTTTCAAAATACTAGAAAAAAAAGATTAGAATTGTTAGAATCATCATTATGAATAACCATGTTCTTATCCTTCATAATGCTCTCAATCTCTAGTTTCCTCTTTTGTGCACAAACTTCCAGATTTCCCTCTTCATGGTTCATATACTCTTCATAGTCATAGTATGCATTCTTGACAACTCCATAATTATTTAATCCTTCTACAAGTTCACTAGGTTGCTCAAAACTTTATGAACACTCCTTATTAGCTTCAATATCTCTTTCAAAAATTTATAATTTCTTACCAATTTCTTTTCTAGGTTGCACACACTTGCCATTATCTTCAACTTCTTGCAATATTTTATCAAGGCTTTTAGTATTATTTTGCTCCAACACCTCCATAATTTCTTCATCAACTATTTTCTCTTTAAAACCACTATTCACACTTTCTTCATTCACCAAAATATGAATGTTGTCATCCTTTTCAATAACACGATCTTTAAATTTCTCACCTTGCTCACTCAAACCTATTTTAACACTTAACTCCCTCTTCTCCTTTCTCTCATCTTCATAGGTTTCCCTTTCCAAAATTTTCCTACATGAAGATTGAATCTCTTCATTTTATTGATTGATGCATAAGTTTTCAAAATTTCTCTTTGGAGATAAGGTTTCAAGTTGGCACTCTTTCCCTTTATTCTTCTCCTTAACTTGTCTCCCAACCACTTTAATTACTTCAACATTCCTCGAACCTTATTTTATCCCTTGAAATTGATTATGCAAATCCTTATAATAATGATTTGGCACAAACCTCTTTCGCATGATAGTCTTCATCTCTTGCCATATAGAAATAGTTTCTTCTCCACAATGCCTCCTTATGACCACTAGTTAATTCCACCAAGCTAGTGCATAACCCATGAACGTGTTGGTTGCAAGCTTGACTTTCTTTTCCTCATAGTAGTTATGGCAATTAAACCTAAAATCTACTTTCTTTTCTCATGCTAGATATGCTTCGAGATCACTTCTGCCATGGAAATTAAGTATCTTCATCTTTATACTCCCAAGGTTGTTATCTTGCCTCATGTTCCCTTGATTTCTTTCATAAATGGATTCATCATCATCATCACACCATCTCCCTCTATGAACTTATATTGGTGCAGTGTGATTTTTAGTGGCTATTGTGTTGTGACTTTGCTCCATCTTCCCTATTCGCTCTTAAACCTTTTTATGGCTATTTATTAATTGACTCATTTGTTCATAAAGTGCTTCTATTTAAGATTTTTTCAACCTCCTTTGGATTTTCCATATTATAAACAAAGAAACAAAAGAAAAAAACTCATAAGAAACACTCCCTCACGTGTTTACACTTAAAGAATGTCACTTAACGCTCATGTTTCACTCAATTAGGCTTTTACCCTCTTATGAGCTCACCACTTGCCTTTTACCACTCAAATTCCTTTCTTATAATTCCTATGGAACTTAAGTTACTAATTATCAAATTAAGCTCAATATAAAACAAACAAAGTAAAATTAAACCCAAATTTAACTATAAGAGCCAAAGAAAATACAACAAATAAAGACAATATCCAAACAAAACAAAAACAAGAAAATTTGGAATAAGTGCTTAAACTAACCCAAACATAACTTAAGAAAAAGAGTAGAATATTTAGAATTAAAATAAGGCAAAGGTATTGAATTTAGAATCAAAACAACAAACTAGAATGGTTTTAGGTGAAATTGAATTCAAATTTAATCAACTAAACTTTTTTTTTCGTAATTCAAAACTTTTTTTCTTCTTTTTTTTTTTTAATATAACAGATGCAAAATGACCAACTTAAGAACAAACTCAAATTGATATCTATTTGTGACAAACAAGACTCTTAAGATGCAAAGTAACAAGAATTAAAAAATGAATTTGATTTTTTTTATTTAAAGACTATAAATAGATTGGAATATGAAGAAAACAATGAAATTGACTCAAGATAACAAAGAAAAATGAATTTGAACTCTACGATCACAAAGAAAATGAATTGACATCAAACAAGACACAAAAACGAATCAAAACAAATAATTTTTTTTTTGGATTAAATGCAAACAAAAAAAAAAGTAAAGATATGTACTTGATTAATGGGCCAAAGCTCTAATACCAAATGATACGAACGTGGTTAACTTGTACTAAACTTGTATTCAATTTTGATAACTTTGCTAAAGATCATTCATAAATCAAGCAAAGGAAAACTCTAATTCCCAACAAGACCCTTAAATAACCTATACTTAAGAACCTTAATTATAAAAAATTAAAGGTTTTTCAATATAAACCTAAGATTAACAAAGTCAATTTTAAGTCAAAATTAAACTAGGTTTGAATGTACCAAGCCTTCACTTGATAAATTCACTAAAATTCTTTTAAGAACAAAAAAAAAAGGACTTTAACCTCACAAGAATTCATAATTAATTGATAAAACTTCATTAAATTCGTACTACATTGATATGGCCTTTATATATGCATGTAAACATTATAATCCTTGAAGGAATAGGTTTTCTTACTTATTCCTAAAGACTTCTATAAAGGAAAATCCTTTACTAAATAAGATCTCTTAAAAAATATGGCAACTAAGCTTTGAAAAGTCAAATTGATAACTCATGACAACTAAACATTGAAAAGTCAAATTGACAGCTCATGACAACTAAACAAGCAACTAATGACAACTAAACTTTGAAGCATGCCATGTCACATGTCAAGTAGGATATTGACCATTGACTTAGAATATCCTTGACTTTCTCACATCTTCTAGAATCTTCCTTATTGACTCCATTATAGAAAATAACCCCAAAATTAGTCTAAGCTTTGTACTTGACTATATTGATGTGTAGACTCCACAAATTAACCCTTTTGAGGATTATATCAAAGCTACAAGAAGAAAATTCAAACTTTGGTTAACAAAACTTTTTAGAGGTCAAATTGAGCTCCCGAAGTCAAATTTTAGTCGAATTGTCTTTTAAAATTATAGTGTATTAATGTGGATCACTGGATAAAAACTCAAAATTTTGACCTCTGGTCGGGTCCCATGTGTGTAATAAAGTAATGCACAATTCTCTAAGAGTACTGACTAAGCAAAAAATATTCTATTTAAGAATATTTTTAGACAAGTGTCAAACTAGGATTGACACAAGTATATACTTTTATTTGTTAATGTGTAATAATATCCCTTTTAATTGTAATCTAATTACAACTATACCACCAAGTTTTTATCTATATATAGAAGGTTTGAGGAAGCATTTTTGGGAGGAAAGCCTATGATAAAAGAGAGAAAAATCATTATAGCAAAAGTTAGAGAGAGAAAAGAAAATTAAAAAATGAGTGAAAAATAGAAAAACTAGCCAAAATAAACACTCTCCTCATCCACCATCTTTCTCTTACCTTTCTCTCATCAATCCTTACCTATTTTCTAGCCTAAACACAACCATAAACACCTTTTAATATCCTTAAAATCTCAACATAAAAATCAAAACACAACTAATCCAAAATTAACCCTTAAACTACCAAAGTGCACACTTGACCCTATTTGCTTTCGATCTCCATTTCTTTAATTCAATCTTTTTTTTGTGAGTTTAACCTCATATTCTAAGGCTAAACACTTTCTAAAACTCATTTCTCTTTATCTTAGGTTCAATTTCTTAGGATTGGGGCATTATTTTTGAATTTTTATGCAAAAATTCATGTTTCACCCTTATATAGAGGTGAATAGCTAAAATTGCTGAGGAATAGTTGAATTGGTTATTCATATCCTAAATCTAGTTATCCACTAAGAATTTTGGCTAGACAGAGCCCAATTATGGTTGTCCATGTCCGAGCCTCCAATTCATGCCCTTTTTGCTTTGATTTGACTCCAATAATGGTCCTAATGACTCATACACATTCTACAATGATCACATATTATCTAAATGAGTCTAAACGGTCTTAGGATGATCAAATTTAATTTTTTTCTAATTTGTTTCAATTTTTTTAATATTCAACTTTTATTTTAAAGTTTATTCAATTTCTTGATTACTTTAATTTTGATTGAGATTTTAGTTAATAATCAACATTGTGTTGCTTATTATATGTTCTTGATTGTGTTTTGGTAATTATGAGTTAAATATGTGTTAATTTAGTGACCTAATTTTATGTATTTGTGTCTTACTGTTATGCATTAATGTTGAGTGTTCTATTCTCATTTGTGTTGAGTCTTTGATTCTTGATTTAATCTTTATGTATATGCTTTTGTTTTAATTTATGATGATTAACTTACGTTATTTTTAGTCCAATTTCTTATTATTGAAAGTTGTGTACATATTTGTGATTTATTTGTGTTTTTTTATGCAATTTATGATCATAAGAGTACTAATAAGCCCTTAGTGGTTAAATTGGTATTATAATGAGACCTATATGTGATTTATATCCTCTTTATTGAACTTTGATATATATTTCTTTATTTTTATGATAGTTTTGAGTCTATGTTGTGAATATTAAGTGTCTAGAGTATATTATATGTCTATTTTTCATATTTATTGTTCTATGATCTTTTTGTGTGCCTTAAGCATCAATTGATCATTAATGATTGAATTAATGAATTCAAAAGCATTATTCATCATTTTTATGCTTTTTTTTACTTCTAATCATCTTTCCTTTTTTTTTATTACTTGATTATTGTCTCTAACCAATTTTTCTTCTTTTATTGATTGTTATTAATAACCAATTTTCTTGTTTCTTGCATTATTGCATTGCATGCATTGTGCCTTTTGTATATCACTACCATGTGTGTAAATCATATTTAAAGCTCTTAGATGCATTTTGCTTGAACCTCGATATGCATCACTACCATTTTTGCATGAATTTAGGAATTGCATCATGTTGCATGCACCTTGACTTACGTCATTCATCATCCTTTGCATGCACCCCGAATTTATTTAATACTTGTGTGAGCATGCATTTGCATTTATATCATGCATTTTGCATTAATAGATCTCTTGTTACTCAATCTCAACGCTCTCAATCTCTCAATTACTAATCTTACTAACTACTAACATTTACCTTTTATTGCAATTTATTTTTCAAGCATTTTATTTACTGTGTAAATATTATATATTGCTCATTATCAAGCTCCTAATCTCAATCTCTACTCTCAATCTCCATTGTCCACATTTTTATGTTTAATATATATATTTATGTTCATTTTTAATATTAATTTCCTTTAATTTGTCTTTTATTTCATTATTTGCTTTATATTAGCTCATATTTCTTCATTATTGTCTCTACTCTCAATTTCACTTTCTATTTGTTTTATGTTCTATTTATCATTAATTTGTTCATCTATCTTTAGTGGCAATCTCTAGTTCCAATTCTATCTATTTTATGTTTTATTTATGATTTATTTACCTTTATTTAAATTTTATATTACCATATTTGTCATCTTTATAATCTCTACAATTCTACTCACTTTATCTCTAATCTTATTTTCTTTACATTTAATTTAAAATTTTATGCTTTATCTATTATCTCTTTGCTTTAATTCTATTGTTATAGTTGATTTATCTTTTATTTACTTATTTCCAATGCTATATTATTTCTCTACTCTCAAGCACTTCCCTTTAATATTTTATTTATTATTTATTGTTAATTCATGTCTTAATTCATAATCTCATTTTAATTCCTACTCTCATCTCATTTTTTTTAATTTTATTTATTTATTATTTCCAGATATTCATCTCTACTACATTGCTTTCTTTATATCAATTGTTATTTGTGTAATGTTCCTACCATAATTCTTCTCTACACATCAATTTATATTTTAATTTTATTTATTTTAAGTCATATACTTGCCACTTTTTTCTTTTATATATGTCTCTACAATGCCATTTTTCATTTATTTAATTTCTTTATTTATTATTCATATTTACTATTTGTAATTTACTCCTTATTTTTCTTATTTTGTTTTCTTAATAAATTTATCATCCATTCAATTTTATATCACCTTCTATTCCCATCTCCTTTCTTAATTTATTGCTAATTTATTATTCTAATATTTTGATCTTTTTACTATATATCTAATATTTATTATTTCTTTTATGTATTCTCCAATTTATTTTCACTAATTCTTAATTTTGGCTAAATAATTCAATTTTTAATATAATCACTAATATGATTCTTATTTCTATTTTCTACCTTGATTTCAACCACAATCTTCCTTTTTATTTACTTTATTTCAATAATTTTTCTCATAATAATCTTTATTCTTATCTTATCTTGAAATTTCTTGATTTTCATTTTTATTACGTTTTCGAAAAGGATTTTATATTGACTTGTCTTCTTTTCTTTATTCAATTATTATTTTATGCCTTTTGCTATATTCATAATTGCTTTTTATTATATTTGTTGCTTGTTATGTTGAATTTTGTGTATCCATTCATACCGTTGAAATTCAACCAAGATCTTAAAATTAGTTATTTCATTTTTTTTAAAACCATTTATGATGATTGTTGGGATGATAATGAGACAATAATTTGTGTTGTGCATTCAATTTATCTAGGGTACAAAATTTATATCTTGAGCTAATTTGATAAATTAGACACATTATAAGTTAAAGGTTCTAATTTGACCAATTAATCATCATAAATTTGGTTTTTTTAGTAGCTTTTAACCTTTATTTCCTATTTATTCATTTGAGAAATATTATCTAATTTTATTCTTGTTCTTCATCATTTCAAATATTTATTTTTCATTTTTTATCAAATATTTCAATCATTTTTTCACCTTATTTCCTATTTTTTTCTAAATACCAATTTTTATCAAAATAATGGTCCAAAACTCATAAAATAAGGACAAGATGAAGAAGAGGAGCCTACTCAAGTGTTTGTCTCTTTTATCCCTATTATTTTTATTTTTATTCTTGTTGTTTTGTTATTGATTTCACTTTCCATTTGACATAATTAGGATGACATGCTTAGAAATACATGAAATATGTGTGATAAAATATGTCATGATTCCATACCATGATTATGCCATGTATATTTATTATTCCACTATGATTGTCATGTCTTGTATACATACATTATGTTAGTTCATTTGTCATGATCATACATCATATTTTGCCATGTTTATTTATTTATTATGATTAACATATTCATGCATTATGCCATGCCCATGCATCATTATATTTATCATATTGTTTTTATGTGCTTGTGTTGATATATTGTGCTTGCATTTGTGTGTAATGATTGATAAAAAATGGTACATATTTCTTGGAAGAATTGTGTAAACTAGTAAAGTCGGCTTTGTTAGCTTGCGAATAGTATGGAGATATCTCTAAGATATTGAGTATGCTCTTGGTGACATCACATCTGAACCCAATGCTTTATCCTAAGGTCGAATTTTGGTTCCAAGCGAGGGATCCAAATTTGCCCAGTCCTTAACTGGACAATTTCTCAGGTGATACCGAATGACAACTCATGTTTGTCTTGACTGGGTGAAGAATTATAAGTGCACTTATGTTATCTCTAAACTCTTCCAATATTTCCCTCACATTTCCTTTATTTTTTTATAACAAGAGAAAAAGAATTGTGATCTAAATAATACATCCACACTAACTTTCTATTTTGCATCACTTGTCTTACTTTATAATTGGTTGTTGATTATCTCAGAATCTAACATTCTTATTCTTTTAATTTCAAGCTTTATATTTATAATCTAACATATGTTCTTGCTCTAATCTCATCTCTACTCTTTAATTTTTTTTATTTATATTTCAAGTCTTATAATTTTTGTTTAATATTGATAGAATTTGATATTTGCACTCTTGTTTGTTTATGTCATTGATTTTCACTCATGCCCTCCTTTTAATTTATATTAATTATTCAATATTGATGTTTTACTTTACTTCGTCAGTTTTTCATATTTTCCTTGATAATTCGTCTTACTTTTCTCATTTATATTGCATATTTGTTATTTTAAGGCCATTTTCATTTATTTTGTAAACATACCATTTTAAACATATTTTTCAAGGCTTTTTCTTTTATAACCACATCTTAATACTTTTTATACCTAAAACATAAATTTTCAATTCTTATTTCTATTACTTGACAATATATTTTTCTTTTGAAATTATATTTCAATCTTTGATTTCAATTTCCTTTTTTAAACTATTTTATATCTTAGTTTTTTTTTTCATTTTCAAAAATGTATTGTCCTAATTTATTTTGTCGAAGTAATATACACGTGTTATGTTGATATAAGTTTTCAGCAATATTTGTTTGTTTTGGTAATAAATCGTGTTTTGTGATCTCACCAACTTATATATTTGTCTTATCTTAAAATGTTCATTTGATTTTAAATCATTTCTTTTGTTTAATTTTTTTTCATCTTAATTTTTGAATGGTGATTCAGGCCTAAATTGATGAGTTACTCATATAATAAGAGAAGAGCTCCAACATATTTAAATTATAATCATCATCAATTTTCTTAACTTGTTTTCATAAAATTTATGCTTTCAATTCAAAATTCAAGGTTTTCATATAAATGATTTATAATCAAATGCTTATTTTAAATTCTTCTTAAATAAATTGTTTTTATTGAATTTTACAATCATAGTTTTTTAATTTTTTTTTCTTTTCAAAGAAAGTGGTTTAATAACAAACTCAAGGTGCCGATTCTTAACTCCAAAAGACAGAAAGGAAGGAGATGGTCGTGAAGTATTTGCCACTGTGACTTTTCTCCTCTTTTATTATTTGCTTTTACATGATTTATTTTTATTAGAAGTGCTTAGTAAAACATGTATAGGATTAACATATTATGCTTTTACATGATTTGCCATTATTCCACATGAATAACCATAAATTAACATGACATGTCATTCTTAACATGATTCATGCATCTTTACTATTTTCATTGAATTTTTTCAATGATTAACATGATTATATATTTATGCTCTAATTACACATTTTGTCACATTCATGCATTATTATTGCCATGCTCATGCATTTTGTTATGTCCATGCATATTTTATATTGTTATAGTATACTTATGGGTATATATTATAGTTGCATTTGCATGAAGCTGTTAATCTAAAAACGTATATATCTCTTGGAAGCACTGTATTGATAAGTAAGGCTAGCAATGTTCAATATTCAGGCAATATGGAGATGTCCTTAATAGAAAGAGTATGCTACCATTGACATTGACATTTGAACCCAATTGGTTTATCCAAAGCAAATTTAGTTTCAAGTGAGGGATCTGAGTTTTCTAGTCCCTAACAGGATAATTTCTCGGATGATACTAAGTGGTGACTTCCTATTTCTCCTAACTGGGTTCTAGGATTATAAGTGCATTTATTCTATGCCTAGGCACTTCTCCAGTATTCCCTCACTGTTCCTTTATTTTCCTATAACAAGGAAAAAGGAAGTGAACAAATGGTGCTGAGTTGATGCGCTAATGTCAACAGAGAAATTTTATTATATTGTACTTGGTATAATTGAAAATTCTAGCTTTTTTTTTAAATTTGATTTAGTTATAAACAATTTTATGAATTTTAAAAAGTTGGATTTACATATAAATTCTAAAACACTAAACTTCAATTTACAAATGAAAATCTTAAAAATTATAAAATTCATTTACATCAAACACACTCCATTTTAATTATTATTTAACATATTAACAACGATAACTAAGAAAAATTCACCAAATAATTCATATTTATTAGCTCCCAATTATAAATTGTAACAAACAGATTAATCAAATAAGTCGTAAGACATTAAAGGGGTCATAAGTTCAATTATAAACTATAAAATAGGAAGATTTGTTTATTATGTTAAAAAAATTAAAATTAAATCAATCTTCATAAAATTTTAATATACATTTATTCATTATTTGATTGAATCCTAAAATGCTTATATTTTTAAAAAATAAATAGTCTTATTACAATGGACCACATAAAATACTTCAATATAAAAAAAAGGTAAAGATGTACTTTCAAAATTATTTATCGATTTTAATATTTAATTAAATAAAAATTAGAAAAAAGTGCAAATACACTCCTGATGTTTGCACGAATTGCATATAAGCCGTTAATGTTTTTTGAGGTGTAAATTCCTATATATCATTTTAATTCTTATATTTCAACCCCTCTTATAAATAGCATTTATTTTCAATGTTAGTGGAGTTCCCTGTCTTTGACATATATGAAAAAAAGATGCTATTAGATAAAGGTACATTTTTGGCTCTAACAATTATAACCATGAGCAAATTTATCCTTAAATAAAATTTTATAAATATTTAAATACAATGTTTTTTGAAAAAAATATTTAAATTTCTCGGTTAACAAATGTATTAAATAATAGTTTGTTTTTCATACTCGTAGAATCTAATAATTGTAATATAAAATTAAGAAAAAAGTTTACATATAATCTTTATGCTTATTTTTCTTAAATTTTGTATAAATTTATCCCATTCCATTTCAAAAAATTAAAAACATTTAAGGCAAAAAAATTCATCTCAACCCTATATGAAAATATTTTTAATTTCATGAAATGGGAAGGGATGAATCTATGTAAAATCATGTAAAATTGTTTTAGTGTCATATTAACATTAATATATTTTACGAGTATGAAAACATAAACTCATATTTAACACTTTTATTAAATTAGAGGTGTGCATCAGATAGGTTTGAACAATTCAGATTTCTGAAAAGGTTAGATTGATTTTAGGTGAAAAATTCAGTAATGGGCGGACCTTTGTTTATTGGGCTTCAACAAAAATAAAACTTAACTAAACTTTCTTACCTATATTGGGTCAAATGCATTTTTTACACTGATGATTACATTGATTTTGGGCTAAAAAAGTAGGCTTGTTGGATATTCTATAAGTCAAACCTAATGTAACATTTACATTTATTACTTAATAATTACATTTGTAGCTAAAAACTTTGTAAGTCAATAAAAAAAGATAGAAGCTTTGCTTCCACTGGTATGAAAGAAAATGCCAAAAAAAAAAAAAATTCAAACTCAGCACAAAAAGAATCACTTAAGTTCGTAATCAGAAACTCTACAATTAGAATAGGCCAAGTAAGAAAGAAAATGTAATAGAAATAAGAAAACAAACTAAGACAAAAGAATTTTGAATTTGAGTCAGAATGTAAAATATTCATCAAATGAATATAATGCCACATTTCTAGCAACAAATTTTTAAGAATGCCACTAAAGAAACTTAAGGAATTAATCATCATTGTTTAAATAAGAATTGAAGAGGTGGAAGCCGTAACATTATCATTGCCACAAATTCAAAATTAATTTAAAAAAAAAGAATATTCTAATACATGAAACATAATGTTAATATGTATCAAATTTCAGGATCCTCCTCATTACATTAATGGGCAATGCCTCATTTTAGGACTGTTTGTTAGTCATAACTCATAACATATCAAAGCAAAAGAAATGGCATGCATGTTATAATAAGCAAATTATACATATAAAAGTCATCAATATTCTCAAGATACGTAATATAAAAATTCAAATAAATGGAATTAACAAGATACATTATAAGTGCCCTAGAGGGGATGCATAAGGCTTAAAAAATTTAAAGGTAATTAGAAGAAATTAAAAGAGGATTAAAAGATAAAAAAAGAATGAAAAAAGCATTTAAGGAGTTTGATTTCCTAATTACACCTACGTCTCCACTTATCTCTCCTCAGTTAGGATTTTCAAACTACTTCAGTCTATTAACTTAGATTGATTTGTACACTTTGAGTTTTAAGACTTAACTTAAACCATACAATTAAGAGTTTCTAAAATTACTCTTAAATCAAATCCCAAGTGTTTTAATTGTTTAATACTTAAACTAAATCCTTTTATACTTAGTTTCTTACTTTTTTTAGTTTCTCACTTCCTTTCGTAATCCAAGAAATTTTACGAAGAAGAACTTAAGCTTGAACGCAATCCACTCTCAAAAGAGTAATTTAAGAATGTAAGAAAATTTGAAAGAGAATTAATGCACACTTGTTTTAAGAATTTAAATTTTCACAACCAACACTTACCTAATTTCTTAAATGAACCTCCAACACTTATTTTAATAGTTAGAGATAAAAAAAACTAGCTGTTGGAGTGCATTAACTTTGTCTTCAACCTTCACCATGCTTCATTTAATGCATTTTAGCTTTTTGCAAGAAGAGAGCTACTCACAGTCATGAAGGTATGTTCACGATCATGATCCTTGAAAAACTAGTCATTGGTTGTGTCTCTAGGTAAAGGTGTATTATGAACCATTCATAATCATTAGGGCATATTATGAGCAACTTGGTTGTTAAGGCTTTGTAGAGTTTTTAAGCTCACTATCTAGATTGTTGGTTATGAACTAGATGCCTCTAATCACGATCGACTTCCAATTGTCAAAGGTACTCATGAGCAATTCATACAGCTTTGTCTTCATATATTGCTTGTCATCATTGTTTGGACTTTGAGGTCACAATATGAGCGACCTCTCCTCTATGTGATGTGTCTTCTTGCTTTTGGATAACGGTGTGTTTTTATGGGACATTGTGCGAGTCTTTTCACTTCCAAAGGACATGGAAACTTTACCGGATAAGGACAAATGATTGGTCTCGAGGGGATAAGACACTTTTGATTTTGTGGAGTTACCACCCAATTTTTAGAAAATCAAGAAAAGAAAGGAAAGGAACAACATTGGGTCACTCAACGAGTATTGTCCCTAGTAGAGATTTTCGGGTTCTCAGGATTGCGTCTACTTTTTAACTATTTCTCATTATATAATATTCAATGTATAGCTACCGCAACACCCTAGTTTTGGTAATGACAGTTTGTATAGCATTCACACAATACATCATATAATGGTAAATAATAAAGCTAGAAATATTATTACATCACTTTACTGATAAAAAAACGTATGAAAATGGAAAGATTAAGGAAAAGTAAATCTAATATGATTAATCTACAAGAGTAACATGACTATTCACATAGCTTGCTTAATTTCATGAATGATAAGATGATCATGCTTGTAGTGATTATTTATGCTATGATAATGTATGACGATAATATAAAGGATGCATGAGGTCATCACTGGACTGAGAGCATGATGACTCTATTCCAGGATATGAACTTTTTCACATTATTGATATTTATGATGTGATTTTATGATTCAGAAATAGAGGATGCATAATGATGATATGAAATAAACATAATAAATCATATATTATTTACATAGCATGCAAAATTACCAATCTCATCACACATGCACAATAGTGTTCCTAAATGATAGCGACAGTAAAATAAAATGCACTGTGATAAAATAAATGTGCTAAAATAATTATATGGTTCTTAGACTCGACTGAGCTAGTATAGGTTTTTAAGCTTTAGCTTCGAGAGATTATCAAGCTTTCCTTGTCGAGAGGTTCAAAATTACAACACAATGATGCTAGACTATATACCTTTGAAGCATTCTTTGATAAAGATGGGGCTTGGAAAAGGGATCTAACAACCTAAGGGAAAGGCTGTGGGAGAGAAAAAACTATCTGGAAAGGGGTTTCCAACGCCTTTGATTGGACCAATTTTTTGAGTGTATGTGTGTTTCCACTTGCTCCCCTCTCCAAAATAGGGTGCGAAAGGGTCTCTTTATAGGGAAAATTAGGTAGAATAAGGTGGTGGGGGCGTATTGGCATCCATATATTGAAGATTTTACTCGTGGCCAAGCTAAGTGCGTGTGGTCGTGCATAGTATGCGCTTAAGCATGGTCACGCGCACATGTGTGCAATCCATGCACACTTTAATACTTCACACACACTTCTTGGGTTTTACGCATGCTATTCCAAGGTTGGTTCCTAGGGTTTTGGGGCCTTCTAGATGCATTTTTAGATTCTATTTTTGTGGTCATGCAATACGCGCCTTCTGAGCAATACACGCTAATCCTCGAGTTATGTTGGACCATTCCGGGACCACTTCCAATGGTTTTAGAGCCTTTTGGACTTATTTTTGAAGTCTATTTTGTCAAAATTTCTATTTTTTCACAAAACTAGTTCTCAATTTAACAAATTTTGCACTAGCCCAATGAGCTGAGTATTTTGAGAGGAGTTTTCTCGAAATAAACCTCTCATTGTTCCGATAATTAGTATTTCGCAAGATTGGAGCATAACTTAATGGCTCGGTGATCGATTTTGCACACTAGTTTTTTTAAGGTTGCACACTTTAGAGGTGTTACGAACGAGCATACTCTAGTCATCTTGGGAATTCATGTCATCATTGGACCTTTTTAGGGACAATCAAATTTGAGGTATGATAAGGAGCATGTGAGGGGCACCGAAAGGCTTATTTAGAGTTAAAGTTGTTGTAGAATACTTCTTATTTTTTCCTTGTTATTTACATCATGCTTCGAGGGACTTATGGATGTTTTAAGGAGACTTTAATGCCTTGTATACTTTTAATTTACTTGGCACAAGGGTTAAGTCTAAAAACACTTAACAAACTTGATTAGTTTAATCAAATTACTTGTTAAAGTCAAAACTTAGAGATTGATCATACAAGTTGTCAATATACATAATACATCATTTCAAATCAATGGAATTGACAAGATTAATATCAACAAATGAAGAAGCAAAAAATCACACAGTCAAAAGATGATAGGTTTAACATAGGCTCAAAATTCAAGCTAGCATCATATAAGGTAATACAAACATAATCCTAGGAATAAGAATAAAATGCCACTAGGGGATTATATCAAGTATTCCTTGTAATATTGCTCAGAAAAATAGTGGAAGCTTTATCATTGCCTACGATGATATACGTTAGTGACAATGGAGTTAGTAATAATAACTTAGTTAACATGTTAGTCGTATTACTCATATCACAAACAACAAAGATAAATAAGTAGAAAAAAGTCACAAGGCCAATAAGTAGATAAATAAGTAGATAATAATATAGCGTTAGAGTATAGTTATTAAAATTGTTAGCTTAATTTGCTAACATTATAAAGCAATAGCTGCTAATGACTGTAAAGATCCAATACATATTTGAGGTAGGTTTGCTAATAGAGATTATATATGAAATTAGGAATTATCAACCCAAAGAGGAATGAGATAAGTTAATATTATAAAAAAGCATAAAGAAACATAAAGGACCTTTTCAAAGTATTTAAGATCATTAAGTGCCTCCTCAATTGACATTGAATTATTAGATAATCTCTACCAATCCTATGTGCAGATGGGGGCTTCCATAATTTTTGGAGTTAAAGAACTCCTAAACATATTAAACACTCTTCCTCTAATGCTAAAAGTTGATTTAGAAACAACAATAGAGATTAAGATTGCTAGGACATCCTTAGCCAATTAAGAGAGAATTGGGAATCTTTGAGAATTTAGTTTCCACCACTTCAACACATTAAAAGACCCATCTTCCTTTAGAATAGCCTCATTTAGATACAAATCCAATTTCAGACTACTTGCTTCCACCAAGTCCACTCTCCATCTTATGCTTTTTAAGTTTAGATTTTAACATAGAATTACTTTTTCCAAAAGTAGGAATATTAAGAGCAATCACATATTCAGTGCTTTCATTAAAAATGGTTGAATATGATTAAGCTTCATAACTAATAGCAATAAAGGCATGCATGACATTATAGTCCTCAAATAGCTCAAAAAATAGGATTTCACAAGAGAAAATAAACTTACCCCAAAATTTGACCCGTACATCTAACTTATAGAGAATTTTAAGTGATCAAGTTTGCTTCTAGGATCCAAAATATTAGGAAAGGAAATCATGCAATTCATTTTTTATGGATCCCCCTTAATATTTATCAAATGTGCTTTTCATATTCAAGCCCATTAATATTTGGCTATTATCAATTGATTGCTTCTACTCATTCAACAAACAATTAAGGTTAGAAATTTCATTGAAAAATAAGTTTACAGTCACCTAAAAAGAAACAAAAAGTATAAGTGTCATGTCATAAAATTATTGCAAGACTCAACCACTTTAGAAATATAGTGCCATTCGAAAATATCTGGCACATCATCACTCAAATCTATTTTAAAAGTATAGTCATTCTCCTCATATTTTTCAAAAACCTTTTCATATATAAATGCAGTTTTAAGCATAAGTTATGTAGAATTCCACCTAGTTGGCACATTAAAAGACAAAGAAACTTTTGACTTAATACTAGCCAAATCAGCTAAACTCTTAAACTTTCTCAATCTAGCAAGTGAAATTCTAATATATGTAATGGCTTCTCTAACCTTTTTTTTATAGATATTGACACATCCTTCAATCCATCATTAACAATTAAATTCAAAATATATGAAATACATCTAATATGTACATATTTAGTGCTAATAGAACTAGCTCCCTAAGACAATAATTCTTTTTAAAATATAACAAAACAATGTCATTACTAGAGGCATTATCAAGAGTAACAGTGAAAACAAATAATTTTCCAATGCGTTTGTAATATATTCATCCTTGTGTGAGCTAATAGGAAACAAAGAAATTATTTTTTTAGTGAAACTTCCACTCATCATCAATAAAATGTGTAGTTATGCACATATAATTAAATCTTTAAATGGAAGTCCAAGAGTCAGTTGTCAAAGAGCCTTTTTAGTGCAACTTCCACTCATCATCTACAAAATGTATAATTATGCACATATAATTAAGTCTTTAAATGGAAGTTTAGTCAAACTAACTCTTTGACAATGTTGTTTGAATTTTTTTTTTTTTAATTATTGCCTCTCCTCAAGTAGATACTATAGTAGTCTCTACTAACTTAAAAGGGATTTTAAATTTAGAGCAGCACATGGACATAAATTTCTTGAAACCCTCCCCTTTAACAAACTTAAAAGACAATTCATCAACAATAACCATTTTAGCTAATTTGTTTCTAATTAAATCTTAGTCAAATTTCCATGTGCCTAACACCCTAACATTTTTAGATGCATCAAAATCATTAACAATAAATTTTAATGTCAATAAAGATTGCTTAATGTCTTTATTGTGAGAATTTTTAGTGCAAGATAGTATATGATTTCTTAAAGAAGATGTGTCATGCCTTTTTGGATGAGTATTAAACAATTTAGTACAATATAAACATCCACCTTTCTATGACACCCCCAAATCATCTTTTACCCTCTTGAAATGCACCTACACTATACTTTTGAATTTAATCTCTTTTCTTTTCTTAGAGGAAGCAACGCCTATTTTCTCAGGTATTGCTTATTGCGCTTCCACCTCTTTAGCAACATTAGTCTAGCTAGTTTATGGAATAACTTTACCACTTGTAGATTCCATCTAGGAAAAATGGAATAATTATATTTAGCCATTCATAAAATATACGACTCAAATGTAAATTAGGAACAAACAGGTAAAATAAATTTAGCTGTTCACACCTTTATATTTTAAGTCTCTGAAATCTTGTCTTTAATTGATTCTATCTTTTTAGTATTCAATTTAAAACTAAAAGTAATAGAAATTTTGTATCTGTATTTGCTTTCATCGCATCAAACTTTTCAGTTTAGTTGATTTTATTAACTGAACTAGAACAGGTGGAGGGCCAATAGAACATAAAATGCCATAGAATATCAAACATAATCAATCATACTCAATACCAACAAAAAAAAAAAAAATTCAAAACATAGTCACAAACATTATTAATATATAACTTTAAAAAAATTTTAAATTTTTTTTTCTTAATCACAAAATCACAGTCATAGAAAATCTAAGTTCTCATTACATGGAACAACGAAAGACCCAGAAATGAGATCCATATCAAAACATTAATTTTTGATATCATAATATACATATAATAATCAAATATTCACTTAGAAAATGCAAAAATTACCCATTAATCACCAAGACATATTCACAAAAAACATGCAAAAGAGTAAGCGAACAAATGTATCAAAAAAATTTAAATTCGTTTAATAAATCTATGTGAGAATGAGCTCCATATCCAAAAAAAAAAATTGATAACATAATATACGTATAATATGTAAAGTATTAAACATTAAACTTTATTGAGAAATTATTTAAATATTTTTTATTGAAAAAATATTAAACAAAAGATCTACAAAACATTAAATGTTAAGATCTGTAAAACATTAAACTATATTGAAAAATTATTTAAATAATCAAATATTCACATAGAACATGCAAAAATTACACATTGATGATCAAGACATATACATAAAAAATATGCAAAGCCCAAATGAATATATAAAAAAAAAATTAAATTCCTTCAACCGATCTATATCATTAAAAAAAATTCATAACATAATATACATCAAACATTAAATTGACTTTGAAAATGATTAAAATAATGAACAAAATATTACCCATAAATCATCAAAATATATATAGACAACATGCAAAGCCCAAATGAACAATTGCAATAACAAAAATTGATATTCCTCTACAAGATTTATGTTAGAAACGAGAAAGGATTTTTTTATCACTAGTGGTTTTAAATGTTTAAATGTAAAGAGTTATAGTTTTTGAAAAAAAAAATTGTAAAGAAAAATGGCATGATAAAATAGAGATCAATTCCATAACATAAATGTGAAGATAGGAAGTTTAAGACTGTGTGGATAGCACATGATATGTCTCCATAACTTATCTCATATGCCATGTTCTTTTATAATAACAATTACTGCAATAAATCTTCTTCATTTACTCATCCAACTACCACTTCTGCTCACTACATGGCCTCCACTATCTTACCACTCACCACTCTTAACCCTCAAACTCCACCTCATTCCTCTCATGAAGGCATCTGCACTCTAGAACTATCTCCCTCGACAGATTCACCGCCTGATCATCTGAAATATTGCCTAGCTGGAAGAATATTAAGCTCAAAGACCGACACAGCCAATGCCCTTCTTAGCATCCTTGCTCAGGTCTGAAGCTTTGTTACTGCATTGCAAGTTCAAGAGGTTAATTCTCGTAACACTTTATGTTTTATTTTTAAAAAACATGATGAAATGGAAAGAATCTAGAATGGTGTTCCATGGTCTATCCATAGATCTCTTACTGTTATCACTAAATGGGATCCTTCACTTACTTATGATGAACTTGATTTCTCAACTGAATGTTTTTTGGTTCGTATTATTGGCTTGCCTCTTAATCAACTATCTTATGTTAATGCTTGTAAAATAGCCAATGCTCTCTTTGCTAAACTAGTTTCAACTTATTCGCAAATGTATTCTGTTTAATCTTATGACCATATTATGTATTTAAGGGTTCGAGTTGATTTTAACAAGCCTTTACCCAAGGGTTTTATGAACAAATTTGATGGCATGACAAAGTAGGTGGCCTTGCAATATGAGAAACTACCAAGCTTCTGCTATCTCTATGGTTTCTTTACCCACATCACTAAAAATTGCCCCACCTTCATCTCTAAAGAAGAAATGACAAAACAAATCTTCAGCAATAATGCATATAGTCCCTAGATGTATACGGATCCCCTGAAGAAAGTTATCCTCCATCCTTTGCTGAAAATGACCAGCCTCCTACACTAACAGTTCTCACATTCTTTATTGAGAAGCTTTCCTTGGGTACTATCACTTTTGTAGCAAACCCAATGCCACAACTTCCTCCTGTGGAGCCAATAATGGGACTCATATTAAGCCATTATAACTCCCCACCATGCAATGATGGTCTCCCATCTAAAGGACAGCGCATGCAGGAAATAACTAATAGACATTTGAACCCTTCTTTGGAAAATGAACTAGATAAAGCTACTAGGCTTACTACAAAGAGAAAAGAACCAATAGCACGAAACTATAATGAAATCCAAGCTTAGCTGGAGGCCTCTCCTAAGACCAAACATATTAAGGCTGATGAAGCTAAGTGTTAGCTTAATCTTAACCCTAAAGATAACCCAGCTTAATCAAGCCATATTGCTCTCTCTTTGGTTGAGAAACTTGAGACTGCCATGCTTACCATGGAGTCTTTGCTGGGAAATGTCTCTAAGGATGATTCTAAGTAACTCTCCTCTGCTTTGGGCACTCATGCTGCCAGTAAGAAAATCAAAAAATAATCGCCTTCCTTCAAAAAGGCTTCTACTGCCCCTAACTAATTTTCCTTTCTGTGTTTCTCATCTAGCTTTGCCTAGCTGCTAGGTATTTTGTCTTTGCTTCTGCTTTCTTAGGATAGTCATATTTTTACTCATACATTGTCCGTTGTTAGTATGAATAAATCGAGTGACTTCCTTTACTGGTTGTAGTTGAGCTTTGGCTTTTTCTATTCAATGAATTTGGTTGTAAAAAAAAAGTGAAGATAAGAGAGGGTTCAAGACATTTAGAGATAGAGAAGGTTAGAGAGTAGAGACGATTAGAAAACAAGAGAAGATGAGTGTTTGTGTCACTGTGAGAGAGAGAGGACTTCAGAGAAGAGGAGAGGAAGGATCGAGAAGGAGGAGAGTGTTGGGATGAGTGATATGGGATTAGTGTATATATATATATATATATATATATATATATAATTGTAAATGATTCATTTTATCCTCAATTAAATTCTATTTTAAAAATCATTTCAATTTACTTTTTTAACATTATAAATTATGTCAATTTTATCTAATTTTATTTTAAGAATCTAATTATATTTTTAAAATTTACTTTTAGATGCTTATAAAATAAATTTGATAGTTAATCAAGTGTTAATTTTACCATTTTTAAAATAAATGTAAAAATTATAATTTTTTGCATAAAATTAACTTTTATGCATCAATTAAAAATAATAAAAAAAAAGTGATAACTTGTAAATTAATTTTAATACATAGACTAATATTAATAAAAATAAAAATAAACAAAGTAATCACTTTTAAATATTACAATAAATAATAACAAAATTTTAATTTTTAAATTTTTTTATATTTTTAAGAAAAAATAAATATTTTTTATATCCTTAACTAATATTTTTAGATGCTCAAAATTCTCTTTTTTTTTATTTAATACTTTTTTTATTTGTCCTCTATTAGAAATTTTTTTTAAATAATATGGTTGAAACTTGAGAAGTAAATTTTTAAATCGTTAAAATTTAAGAATTTTAGTGAAAAATTAAAAAATTTATGAAAATATTTAGAAATTAATTTTTAAATTTATGCTAAAAGTGACAAATTTAAAATTTAAAAATATTTTCTTATATTTTATTTTTTCTTATACAAACAAGAGGATAAGATCTAAAAGTAATTTTAAAAAATAATTAGATCATTCAAATAAAATTAGATAGAACTAACATAATTATAAAGTTGAAGAGCAAATTGAAATGAATTTCAAAGTACGATTCAATTAATAATTATATATATATACACGGGTAGTTCGGTTGGCAGCTAATGCCAACTGATCCGCCACCTATTTTTCGAACAATTCCCACCTGATTTAATCGAACCAAATAGAGCCCTGATTTCATCCAATCCAATCCAATTTTTCAATTTTGTTCATACCTAAAAAATCAGACTGATTGGATTATGTTTACCCCTCAATTAAATAAGGAGTTTTATATTTTAAAAAAAAGAGACTATGTTCAAATGTTTATAAGTTTTCTTTAAAGATAATTTTGCTTCTGGTTATAAATGTTAGAGGCGAAAATGCACTTTTATTTAAAATATTCTTTTATACATATAAGAGACAGTGGATTCCACTAACATTAAAAATAAACACCGTTTATAATAGAGGTTTAAATATGTGGTTTTCAAAATAATTTAAGTATAGTTGCATCTCAAAAATATAAATGCCTTATTTGTGATTAAAGCAAAACATCCAAAGTATATATGCACTTTTCCTAAAGAATTAAGCACTAACAAGTTTAGGCGTCACTATTTTCTTATAAGGGAAAATGTGCAAATATCCCCTTAACGTTTTGATTTAATTGTTGATAAATTATTAATATTTTTAGGGATTTAATTTAATATGAACCCTAAAAGGGATCAAAAAGTGCCTAAATATGAAGAATTCAAGCTAAGTAGCTTAATTTTCTATTTTGAAATTAATTAGATATGGATGAATTTTGGAGTTATTCCTATTTTGGAGTCAATAAGGAAGATTCAAGAAGATTGTAGAAGATTGAGAAGATTCAAGAATATTCCAAGTTAAAGTCAACAAGTCAAAGTCAAAGTCAAAGTCAAATTGTCAACAAGTCAAAGTCAACGGTCAACGGTCAATATATGACATGGCATGCTTCAATGTTTAGTTGTCATGAGTTGTCATTTTGCTTAGTTGTCATGAATCGTAATGAGTTGTCAATTTTAACTTTTCAAAGATGAGTTGTCATTAGTTGTCCTATTTTGAAGAAAATTTTCTTAATTAAGGATTTTCCTATATAGGTATCTTTGGGAATAAGGAATAAAACATTTTCCTTCAAGGATTAGGTTGTTTACATGCCTATATAAGGTCTACAAACATGTAAAATGAATTTTAAAAAAAGCATTGAAATATTAAAAGTGAGGTTTTTCCTTAAACTTTGTTCTTTTGAAACTTTACAAGTTTACTTGAATTGTTTCATTTCTACCTTTCATTACAATTGCTAGGTTAGACTTAGAATTGTGTGATTATTCATCTTATAATAGCTAAGTATCTTGTTTCACTTTAATAAGCAAGGGATTTAACTCCATTTTCACAACCTCATATTAACAATTTTGGGCAACGATTTCAAAGTTGGATGCACATTCTATCTCTATTTTAGGTAGGGCTCGTATCATAATTACACCCTTAACGTTATAAAATTAGATCATATAAGTACTTCTCTCCGTTAGACACTAACAGTCATCTAGATGGCTTGTGGGGCTCAGAAACATTAATAATTTATCTACAATTAGATCAAAACATCAAGGGGATATTTGCTCTTTTTCCCTATTTTATTATAACTTTATACATTTTTGTAAACAATCACTGTTTTTTGTTAATTTAAAATTATTTTATGTAAAAATAGTTAAAATAATTTCAATTTATATAATTAGAAATACTATAAAATTAATTTCATAAAATTTGTTAGTTTTGATTTTAATTATCTACTTATTAAATTTAATATAGTAAAAATTATAAAATTATGTTATTTAATTTGATTTATATTTGATAAAATATAAGTAGACCTAATTAAAATAGAAAAAATATATAATTTTAACAAAATTCTTACTAAAATTTTAATTAATTTAATTTCATTGGAAACATATTTTAAATTAAATTAGAATTATATGTTAATTAATTTTATTTTTATTAGAGATAAAATAGAAGTTAACTTAATTAGAATTGGAAATATATTTTCAATTAAAATAGAATTACATTTTAATTATTTTAATTTTTAGAGATAAAATAAAAATTAACCTAATTATAATAGAAAATTTACTTTTAATTAAATTAAAATTTTTATTAGAGATAAGATACAAGTTAACCTAATTAAAATAGGAAACGTGTTTTCAATTAATTTAAAATTATATTTTAATTAATCTAATTTTTATTAGGGTTAAAATATAAGTTACCTAATTAAAATAGAAAATAGATTTTTAATCAAACTAAAATAATATTTTAGTTAATTTAATTTTTTTATTAGTAAATAACTAAATTGTTCAAGCATTATATAATAATGCCTCCTCCCCCCTTTTCATATATTTATACATATTATAGATATTTAGTTAATGTGACAGTAATTTCCATCAATAATGTCATCTAAAATGTCACGTCAACACCTTTTATACTCAATTTTGATCAAATTAATTTTGGGCTAAAATTACTGTTGATTTGTGAAATTTTGATATTTTTATCAAGATTTTAAAAGTGGATTAAAATCGCAAAAAATAAAAAAAGTTTGAATTTTTAGACCAAGAGAACTTTATATAATTAATCAAAATTTTACCATCCTACATCTAATTTTTGTATTATAAGATCTACTTATATTTTATCAAAAATAAATCAAATTAAATAACATAATTTTATAAGTTTTACTATATTAAATTTAATAAGTAAATAATTAAAATCAAAACTAACAATTTTAATTTTATAATATTTCTAATTATATAAATTAAAATTATTTTAATATAAATTGAAATTATTTTAAATTAACAAAAAATAGTGATAGTTTACAAAAATGTATCAAGTTATAATAAAATAGAAAAAAGATACAAAAATCCCTTTATATTTTGACCTAATTGTAGATGAACTATTAATATTTTTAGACTCCACAAACCATGTAGATGATTGATAATATCTAACTAAAAGAGGTATTTATATGACCGGTAGTATCTAACGGAAAGAAATATTTATATAATCTAATTTTATAATATTAAAAATGTAATTAAATCCTTAAAAATATTAATTATTTATCTACAATTAATTTAAAATATTAAGGGAGTATTCACACTTTTTTCCCTCCTCATTATAGGTAATGCTGTAATTTGATGCAGCGGCATGTAAGTCCTATAAAGTCCGGAAATATCAATTTTCAAAAACACAACCACCGATTATCATGATCCAACGGTACCAATAGGAAGTAAAAAAAAAAAGGGAGGGAACCCACACACATCGTCAGATCTCACTCTTGCATTTATAAACCCCCTCCATGTCACTCCCAACACTCACACTTCACCCTCTATTCTCTGATTTTCGATTTTTTGAATTTCATTTTTTTTTCTGAAATTTACAGTTCACCCAGATATACCAGATCTATCTCCAGAGGTAATTGCTTAAATCCTTTCTCTTTTCTCAAATTTTGATCTTTGTTATGAGTTGAGTTAACATTTTGAGCATATACTATAATGCAGGTGTGAAGAAAAAAATGAGAGAAATCCTTCACGTTCAAGGAGGTCAATGCGGAAACCAGATCGGATCAAAGTTTTGGGAAGTGATTTGCGAAGAACATGGAATAGATCCTACGGGAAAATACGTTGGTACATCAGATCTGCAACTGGAACGCATCAATGTCTACTACAATGAAGCATCTTGTGGTAGATTTGTACCGCGTGCGGTGTTAATGGATCTAGAACCGGGTACCATGGACAGCATCCGTACAGGTCCATATGGTCAAGTATTTAGACCTGATAATTTCGTATTTGGACAATCTGGCGCTGGTAACAACTGGGCTAGAGGACATTACACTGAAGGTGCAGAGCTTATTGATGCTGTTCTGGATGTTGTTCGTAAAGAAGCTGAGAATTGTGACTGTCTGCAAGGTATTGTGTTGTCTTTTGTTTAGATCTATTACTTTATGTTTATGTGTGTTTGCTAAAAATGTTGGATTTTGTGTTTGATTTAGGTTTCCAAGTGTGTCATTCACTGGGTGGAGGAACTGGATCTGGAATGGGGACATTGCTGATATCAAAGATAAGAGAGGAGTATCCTGACAGAATGATGCTAACATTCTCAGTATTTCCATCACCAAAGGTTTCAGATACAGTGGTTGAGCCTTATAATGCAACACTTTCTATTCATCAGTTGGTTGAGAATGCTGATGAGTGTATGGTTCTGGATAATGAGGCTCTTTATGATATCTGCTTCAGGACTCTTAAGCTCACTACTCCTAGCTGTAAGTAAATACATATTTTTTGATTTAATTTTATGTTTGATTGGTTAGATTATTGTAATAGATATACTTCAATGGACTTGTGAATTTGCAGTTGTAAGCATTGCCTTTTTTATCTACTTTTCCTCAATTACATCTTTAGTAAGTAATAGTAGTGCCAGAGCTGGTTGGTCGTCTTGTACAAATATCTTTTCATTTGACTTGTTATTAGCATGTCGAAATGGTACTGTGGTTTGTTGTCAGTGTCACAAAGAATTATTAACTTTCGACTATGTTAAGTGGAATCTTATTTCCCTTTTTTGTGATGAAGTTACTAGATTGTTTTTTTGCATATGCAAAAAATTTCCCCTATCAACGTGGTGTTTGATTTATAGGTTTTATAAATGGAAAGAATATCCTGTTTTCAGTTACTGGCAGCTTCATGTTGCTAATAACTTTTGTGTTGTAATACATAAGTTTTGAATCCATTTTAAAGACAATGACATTACAATGTTAGTCTGATGTCAGAACATTGGGGGTTTAGAAGAATATAAATTTGTTTACTGGCCTTTGCCAAAAGTTCATGTTGTTTGTTTGAAATTTAATCGTTGGTAGTTTTCTTTGCCTTGGGATTTATAAAACTTCTTTTGCAAGTTGCCGTCATTTTCATCTCAGTTAGGCAAGAGTTAGGATCAATATTGCTCGCACAGGGCTGTTGAGTTGTGGTTTGATAATTATCGCTATTTTCTCATTTGTTTTGATTTGTTGCAGTTGGGGATCTGAACCACTTGATCTCTGCAACGATGAGTGGAGTAACTTGCTGCGTCAGGTTCCCTGGTCAACTCAACTCTGACCTCCGAAAGCTTGCTGTGAACCTTATCCCCTTTCCTCGTCTCCACTTCTTCATGGTTGGTTTTGCTCCTCTTACCTCCCGTGGCTCTCAGCAGTATCGTGCCTTGACTGTCCCAGAACTTACTCAACAAATGTGGGATGCCAAGAACATGATGTGTGCCGCTGACCCAAGGCATGGTCGTTACCTCACTGCCTCTGCCATGTTCCGTGGAAAGATTAGCACTAAGGAAGTGGATGAGCAGATGATAAATGTCCAAAACAAGAATTCCTCGTACTTTGTTGAGTGGATTCCAAACAATGTAAAATCTAGTATATGTGACATTCCACCCAGAGGGCTTTCCATGGCATCCACCTTTATTGGGAACTCAACCTCCATCCAGGAAATGTTTAGGAGGGTGAGTGAACAATTCACTGCCATGTTCCGGAGAAAGGCCTTCTTGCACCAGTATACTGGTGAAGGAATGGATGAGATGGAATTTACAGAAGCTGAGAGCAATATGAATGATCTTGTGTCTGAGTACCAGCAGTACCAGGATGCTACTGCTGATGAAGAGGGCGAGTATGAAGATGAAGAAGAAGAAGAGGATGTGGAGCACATGTGAAGGACTTGAGAGAGTGCCTACAAAGGAAAAACCTTTTACTCTTATTATTGCATTACTGATGATGAAATATGGTTCACTACCGGGTGAAGAGTTTTCGCTTCCTAATCTGCGACTCTTACAGGGTATATCAACTTCACCATGAAGCAGCAATTTAGATTCCAGAGTCTGTATTTGTTCGTACTGGATTTATGTTTTCTTTTCTTGATATTCTTCGGTAAAGTATCATATAATTTTCTTCACTCTGCCGTTGCATTATGAGTGCCTTCTATTTTTTATTTTCCAATAATTGAAGTCCACTTGCTAACATGGGAATGTTAAAAGTTGTGTGAGAATCTCGAGGGATGTATCATGTATAAAAGAACTCATTCGGGCTGTGTTGTGTGTGCTTATGTACTTTTGAACCCATCTTCGGCACAAAGATCCACTGAGATAGCCTAATTTAAGATTAAAAAAAAGCTAACTATAAATCTATCCCGAGGGTGATGAATCGGAATTTCGTCGCTTTACTTTAAGATCTATCTTTGTGTTAGTATCAGCTGAACAATCTTAATACTAAGGGAAAATTGCATAAATAGTGTCTACTTAATTTTTACTATTTTAATATTTTAACTATATTTTTAACAATTAAATATTTGAACTGCTTAAAATTTTCAAAAATGTTTAAAGTGTTAATATGACAAATCTTAAATCTTAAATTCATTTAAATGCTCTAATTTTACATTATATTTTCTTTTTTCAATCTAATGTATGACTTTAAAAAATTATTAAGAATAAATATATTATAGGTGGCGAGGTTCAATGCATGTCTAATTGTATAGCGATCACGGTACTGTATGAGCTTGAGGCTTATTAGAAAATACAAAATGGGGTTTAAGCCCAAATCAAAGATGAAGTAGCCACCTGGATGAGACTTAAGACACATTGTACAACAATTAAATTTCATAGAAAATCCCAGCAACCATCCTTAAAGATTGGATTTAGAAATTGGATATAAGCTTTTGGAATGCCTACCCAACCTTACAGTTGACCTCTGTTTGTGTTTTGTGTTTTGTGTTTTGTTACATTTATTTATTTTCTTATTTACATGCAAATCGCAATTGCCTCCAATCAATTTTTCAATTTCACAATTAAGTTCAAGTTTGCACATTAATCTTATTTCATACTTGTTGCTCGACATTCAATGTAAATAAAATAAATAATAATAATTTACAACTATACATTCCAAATGAATAGGGGAAGAGATTAAAGATTACAACATTTTGTAAAGAAAATGTAAAATAAACAAAAAATAAACCATACATAAACCAAAAATAAAATTAATTAATTATATAAATAAAACCTCTCAAGAACTAATTAATGTAATAACTTTTTGGTAATTAAAAATTATCAAATAATTCTTGCAAGAAACACAAGTTAATGCTTCCTCACAAAAACAACAATATTATCTTACAAAAAATAATCAACAAATAACATTTATAGGAAATATAAATAAAATCACAAAATAATCCATAAATAACACAATAATCATTATTCAATAACAATATTAAATAATATCATAATCATGCATAAACTCAACATACATAACAAGACAAGCACAAAAATCATGCAAAGTATATTAAATAAACATTAAAAAAAATAAAAGTAGAATGATGCAGGATTTTGGTGAAGAGGCGACAAGAGGCATAATATGAACCCTAAAAGGGATCAAAAGTGCATAAATATTAAGAATTGAAGCTAATTAGCTTAATTTCCTATTTTGAAATTAATTAACTTGATATGGATGAATTTTGGAGTTGTTCTTATTTTGGAGTCAATAAGGAAGATTCAAGAAAATTCTAGAAGATGTGAGAAGATTTAAGAATATTTCAAATCAAAATCAACAAGTCAAAGTCAAAGTCAAATAGTCAACAAGTCAAAGTCAAAGGTCAATGATCAACATATGACATGACATGCTTCAATGCTTAGTTGTCATGAGTTGTCATTTTGCTTAATTGTCATGAATTGTAATGAGTTGTCAATTTTGACTTTTCAAAGATGAGTTGTCATAGTTGTCCTATTTTAAAGGAAATCTCCTTTAATTAAGGATTTTCCTATATAGACATTTTTGAGAATAAGGAAGAAAACATTTTCCTTTAAGGGTTAGGTTGTTTACATGTATATATAAGGGCTACATATATTATGGACGAATTTAAGAATGTATTTTTGACAATTTAAATCAATTAAGTGAGGTTTTTACTTAACCTTGTTCTTTTGAAACTTTTCAAGTTTACTTGAATTGTTTCACATCTACCTTTTATTACAATTGCTAGGTTAGACTTAGAATTGTGTGATTGTTCATCTTTTAATAGATAAGTATCTTGCTTTAATTTAATAAACAAGGGGTTTAGCTCCATCAACACAACCTATCCTTGATGATCCTTGGGCAACAATTTCAAAGTTGGATGCGTGTTCTATCTCTGTTATAGGTAGGGTCGTATCAAGGCGTCGTCTTGAAATCGCCTAAACACAAAGGAATGACGCCTCTAAGAAGAGCCGTCGCCTCTTCAACAGAGAAAGAGACAGTTTATATTTATTGGATTTAAGAAACTCGAAACTTATGCAAACAAATCAAAGATTAGTACAAATATACAAAGATCAACAATTAATATTTAATATTTCATACAATCATGTTTCTCTATGACCTTAAATAAGCAACATAACTAAAAAAAAAAACAAGTTAAAGAGTATAAATCAAAGCTTTTAATGAAAATAAAGGACTTAAAACTTAAAAATGAAGAATCTCACTAATTTGGATGAGCTAATGTTCCTAAGAGCTTGGCTGATGGATTTGAGTCATTTGAATGCAAGAGAATCCCTCCCTTTCTCAAGTAAATGAAGTCCTTTGGTCCCAAAAGACCCCATCCTCTTTTTTCTTTCTTCCTCTCTTCCTTTTTTTTCTCTTCGTGTTTTTCTTTTTAGAGACTCTAGTCCAGCCAAAGAACTTCCCTCCAAAAGTCCAAAAAAAAGTCCTCTCTTCCATGCCCACTCTCACTCTTTATGTCTTTTCCAACTCCTCACCCAATCACTCTCACCCTCTCCCCTATGTTTTTCATTATTTGCTAGGCCCTCTTTTTCCTCTTTTTTTGTTTTTTTCTTTCTTTTTGTGTCATGAAAATTGTCCCAATTCGGAAGTAGGCGAGTCTCACCTACTACAATTAATAACATTTAATGCTGTAGGTGGTGGGTGTGAAAAGACGCTACCTATTTGATGAGGCGTCGTCTCATTGATGCTTAGGATGAAGAGGCAACGCCTCTTCGTTGAAGCGATCGCCTTGTTACCTAAGTTAGGTTTAGGCCTTTGGGTCAAGACGATAAAAGCTTGGGTTATTGAGGTTTAGGCTTACTATTTTGGGCTTGGATTTGGTGTTTTAGGCTTTCGAGTGTATTTTAGAGAAGGTTCAGGCTTTCCTTGCATTCCAAACTCATACTTATCATCGGACATTTATTGCAGGCCGATCAAACTGAAGGTGTTTGCATATATTATTTTTTATTTACTGAACTAAACTTGAAACACTAAATGTTACTTTTATTTTTAATTTGATTAAATATAATGATTGAATTTTAGTTTACTTTTCATTTCATTTTAGTTAAGTTCTTATTACTCATTGAACAAAACTTAAATAATTTTTTTGTCACAATTTTATTTTATTTTATTTCATTTTAGTTAAATTCCGTTTCAATTTTTGTTTATTTAACGAAATTCTAAACATAAATTAAATATTATTTTTATTTTTAAAGAATAATGGTTAAATATTTAATTTATTTTTATATAATAATATTTAATAATATTTATTTTATATTTAATATAATTAAAAAATATATAATATAAAAAACATTTAAATCAATTTATTATTTAAAATAAAATATAAAAATTGTAAAATTTGCTAAAAATACTACTTTAGATAATATCTAGAAACTTATATATTTGAATACAAAATTAATTTGAATATCAAAAAATTTTAAAAAACCATTTATATATAAATAATGTAGACATTTGTGTCGGCACATTGGTGAATTAATTTGGTGGCTTTTGCTTGATTAAACATGTAAACATATTATGCCAAAAAAAAAAAAAACACATTTAGGAGGTGACTAGGCGCATAGACACACCCTGTGGTAGATTTGATAGCCACATCATTTCATTATTATTTCTTAAATAACAAATCATTAGTCAATTCAGCCAGTGAAGGAGAGAGGTTGAGAATTAATAAATCACTTTTGGCCAAAATTTTTAAATTTTAATAAAATTATAATTAATATATTTTTATATCAATAAAGTTTTTGTTTAAATGGTAATATATTTTTAATTTTAATTTTAAAATATATAAATAATTTAGTATCAAAAATTAAATTGAATTTAACTCGTTAGAAGTATGTTTAATACAACTTTTTAAATTTTACTCATTTGAATTTATTTATCTCTCCCATTTCAATTGAACTTTGACTTTTAAACTTTTGTATTCTCATAATTAATATAACTGTAGAAGAATAAATCCAAATTATATCTCAAATTTAGATGTTCTCTCTTTCATTTTATTAAATTTTAGTTCAAATTCAAATTTTTTTTAATATTTTAAATTAATACTAAATACAAATTTTAATATTGATTCAACCCAACTCTCTTTGAATTAATTTTTTAGATTTAAATATTTTTATTTAATTATTGATTTTTCAAATTTAAAAATAATCTCAAAATATTTTACAAATGGTTTATTGAATATAATTAATTGATTGAGTTAATGAGAGCTAAATAATTGGGTAATTATCATAATCAATCAATTATGGAGGTACTTCAGAGAGACTTTAATAATTCGAAAGATGCTTTAGAAATGAAATGGAAGCAATTGACACTATTTTTAGATAGTTTGAGTTGGAGATAGGGTTGTACAGCAGATGATTCGGGTCGGTTCGGGGGACAAAGTGTCAAAACCGAATGAATTTTAGTTACAAAAAATATGGACCGAACCATAAAGAAACAAAGCTAGACATCAACGGTTCGGGTGGAAATTAAGTGTCAATTTTTGTAGATCGGTTAATCAGTTTGGGCCAAACAATTGGGCAATTATTTTGAACTAATAATTACCATTTTTGGTAAAGCCCATAAGTACTGTATTATAACTTGGGCTCCGCCCATACAAAAAATAAAATTATTTCAATATTCTTAGGCTTAGCCCACCAATACAAAACTAAACTAACTTCACATATTTCTCTCAAAAAGAATTAAGGAAAAAAATATGGCCATAGGCCCTTTGAATAATTACAAAATATATGCATATCATTTGTGCAAAAAATTCCCCTAATATATTGCTCTATTTTTTCATCAAATGGAAGAAAGTGAACTTGCATGAAAAACAAGAAGGAAAAGTCATTTGCACATCTAAAATATGAATCCAAATACAAATAACAAAATTTTGAGGCTCATAATTTTTTTTTTTAACAAATCATTAGAAGAATGAAGCCACATTTCTTGGCAACAACAAATGATAAAAATGCCATTGCCACTAAGTCTAAAAACTTAAGCAAAAATAATTCATCTATTAATTCAGAAATAGAGGTGGAAGCTTCCTCATTGCCTTAAAATTTGAAAACAAAAACACATAGAAAATGAAGTGTGAAATGAATACTCCCTTGGAAATCAATAATTTAATATATAGTTTACAAGTTATTGTAGAAATAGTGAAGAATAAGTCACAGAAACAGAAGCATACTAGGCAGTAATAAGATTCCAAATCTGTTAATAAGTGTTAATGCAAGTAAGAACAAAAAGGAACATATAAGAATAAGAAAATATAAAGTATAAACTAAACAGAGGCTCAGATATGCTTGTTGTAATAACATAAGGAATAGAGCAATATTTCTGGCAACACAAAGAAAATAGTCACCTAAGAAATACAACACATCCTTTTGGTAATAAGAGCAAAGAGGTGGAAGCTTCATCACTCCTCACAATCACAAAAATTTGATAAGTGTCTATTTTCATATTTGAAAATCTCATATGTCAAATTTTTAAAAATCCTAATTTTTATTAAAAATGAAATATTTGTTATAGTTTTTTTGTGACACCTGTTAAGGATATCAAACATACATTGTATGCATGTGACTAATAAATAATATATCCATTAAAATCAAATTTTAGTTCATGAAGCAATATATATACAAGACTATTTGTATAAATAGCATATAACACATACCATAAAGGCTCACAACGTCAAACAGTTCACATATTTTCTTATATTATTTATATACCATACACTGGGCTCAATATAAAATATGAAAATTTACTAAGCATATTATATTCTATAAAATTGAAGACGACCTTCTACTGACCCACCTGATACAATACTAGTGCAATTGATGCAAATGTTTATTTAAGACAAACTACAGTTCTTTTAGTCTTGAAAAATAATGCAGAGAAGTGAGCCTGCAACTCAGTAAATGAATAACATAATATTCCATGAAAAATAACACACTCAAACATGTAGTATTATCAATTATCAATCCATTCAATGTTTAACTATTATTTATTCATATTTACCAAAATACCCTTCATTGTACTTTTCCTTTCACGTACGTCCTTGCTCGGCCATATTAAACTTTTCTTATCCCTCTATGCCCTTAGGATGAGTTAAGGACTCTAAGGGTACATGACCCCTTTTGTTACCCCGTTATAGTATGTACATAGTCATAGTAGCATAGTATGTACAACATATTTCTTTAGTCTTTATACAGTTTCTCAAAGAGATTCCATAACATACACAACATTGCCATAATCATAGTATTTTCTTTTGGACAACAATGAACTTATAGTATGTATAAAAATCATAATAGTATAGTATTTTCTTCTGGACAACAATGTACTTGTGAATTACGTGTAATTCAATTTTTTTTAATTCATGGATCCCCATACGCACACAACCCTGCCATAATATTGTCCTTTGCCAACTGTATATTTTTTTATTAGCCATTTTATGATATATAAAGGGGATTCCATATTATACACAGCCCTGCCTCATTCATAAGTATCATTGTGTCCTCATATTCATCTATTCATATTTTTTATATTTACATATACATCAAGAGTTTGTCATACTGTCACAACACTTTATTTAACTCATCATCATTTAAATACATCACATATCACTCCTTAAAGCCAATTAATATCTCCCTCATAATATATAAGAAAATAATAATATACCATAAATAAATCAAAATATACCGTATTTCAACATGGCAGAATTGATAGTGTAAATTTAAAAAATACACCAAAAATTCCATGTTATGAATATCAAAGCCATATTCTTTAGATCAATAGTATTATAAGTCTAGATTAATTTGAAACTGATTTCAAATCAATTAGATATATATAGAAGGAGAAACATAAAAATATTCCACCATGGTCAATCTATTATCAAAGACTAAGCTACATAAAGTATTGCCAAAAATTGGTAATCAAAACAGAAAAATTAAGCTTCCTTTATTTCTATCAATTTTGTAGATAACATCTCAAAATTTTTATAAGAACAAACGACACCCCATTTGGAGTTATAAAACTCTAGCTATGACTTTAACAAGTATTATGTTCTCACCCAAATAGGACACCTAAATTCAACAACTATTATTCATATATACAATCTCATTCATTTATAAAGTCTAATCTCAAGTACAATCAATCATCAACATAATAATAAAAAATTAGCATTTATCAATTAGAACACATATATTTCTCTTATCCAATCATCTTAACAAATAAATTTATAATTATTTATTTGAAGAGTTATATTCACATATAACATTAAATTATTCACTTACCTTTATTATTTCCTTACTTTTGCTTGAGTTTTCTTATGTGATAGCCTCTTTTCCAATTTGTTTAGCTGATTCGAACTTCAAACTTCTCTTCTCTTTTTTTTTTTCTCTTTTCTTCCCACTTCTTTTCTATATATAGGTTTTCTATTTTTTTTTATTGATGGCTGTTACCTAACCCAATTCTAGCACCTTCTATTTCTTATCACATATTTGTTTATTTATTTCTATTTTATTTTTATTTATTAATTTTTTTCCTTTGATACATAATCAAATTCTTGGAAAATCTTTATATATATATACATATATGTATATATATTTTATTTATTTTTTTAAATCAACTTAAACAATTTAAGTTCTACTATATATATATATATATATGCCAATAGTCAATTTAAACTCTTAATTTTCTAATTCTTGTTATGGATTTAATTGTAATATTTATATTCTTCTTCTGTTTAATATTGAAATTATTATCACACATATCTCATGTCTATATGTTATACAAATAAATGCAATGCATTAGGTGAACGTTACATTTTTAATATTATTTTTAACTAAAATACTATTGTACATATTCTAATATTACTCAAATTCTAAAATTTTTTATATAATACATAATTTTTTTTATTTCAAATCACTTAATCATTTAAAAAATATACAATCATATTCTTAAAATTTTATATCTCAAGTTTTTATATAAAATTTAAATTTATAAATAAATTTTATGCGATGTTAATATCAACCATTTTCTTAAAAATAAGTCATATATTTGCCTGCTGCAAATTAAATAAAGCAAGCAGTTGTAAATAAAAAATAAAACAAAATAAAGTTTCAAGTTGCATTGCTTTCATGATTAAAATTTAGAAACACGTGACTCTATGGGGTGTTATAATTTTGGTGAGGTGTCCAAAAGGATAAGTCCTTATCCAGACGTATAAGATATTGGAATTCAGCAAAGCAAAATTGATGGAAAAGTGACTCAGACTCTTTTGCCAGACGCTGCTAAACGGATTAGAAAGACAGGGATACTCTCATTTCTTCTTGGATAAGGAACACCGCATCACTATAACTTCACTTCTTTTCTTTGACAATATTGTTTTACCTCTATATCTATAGACTAGGATCGGCTTGAGGATATTAGTGATTGTGTCACTAGGTAAAAATTTTTTAAATTTAAAATCATTAATTGACTATTATTTTTTAGATATTAACTATTTTTATTATTAAAATTAAATAAATTAAAAATAATTTAATATTAGTATCAAAATTGATCCCAACTTAAAAGGGTAAAATTTTAAAATTTTAAATTAAAAAATTATACATATATTTAATTTATTGTATTGAAAGTAAGATAATCAATTAAAATTTAGTAAAATATGAAAAATATATAAATTTTAAAAAATTACTCTAAAATTTAATTGGTTAAAAGGAGGTAGTGACCTCTTTTTATCTCTTTCCCCTAGTTTAAGTTTTGATTAGCACGTCTTTTAAATCTAAAAATGAAAATAAAATTGTCTAGCAAATAATTTAATTGAAAAATAACAAAATACAATATTAAAAAAGATGAATAAATTGAAGCAATAAATTTATTTATATTTACTTTTAATATTATTGAATAAACTTTATTTTAAATAATTAATTATAATTATTTAAAAAATAAATTTTATCTTATAAATAAAATAGAGTGAGTATTTTTTTAAAAATACAATAAAATCAAAAACTATTTCATATATATATATATATATACATGGCCCATATTTTTAGAGAGGCCCTAGGCATAGATCTTAGTTGCCTATGCTTAAAGCTGGACCTACTATAAAGATATTAAAATTATTATTTTTAATATATAATTAAAATAAAATACAATCATAATATTTAAAAATTATTGTAATACCCTATATTTTTATTTAAAAAAAGTAATTTTCAAACTGTGTTATTAATAATTACTTTTGAATTATATTATACAATTGTTAATATTATTTTTAGGGTTATTAATTTATGAAACAATTATATGTGAGTATTATTTATTTATTGTTTAAAATTTCATTGTTTATTTTTATTATTGTTATTATTATTATTATTATTATTATTATTATCATTATTTTAAACTACATTAACTTTATAGTTATTTTATGTGCTACTATGTACATGCATATATATGTGTGTATATATATATATATATATATATATATATATATATATATATATATATATATATATATATATATATATATATATATATATATATATATATATATAAGTATATGTATAGATATATATAAAAAAACAAAAACAGAAAATAGAACAAAAAAAAAAAAGAAAGAAAAGAAAGAAGAAAGCATCTCGTCGATCCCAAGCTTTTGCACTTCCTATCTATGCCCGTCACTGTCTCTTTCTTCCTTCTCATTGTGCCATTTCCTTCTCCACCATCGAGACTCCATCGCCGCCGTGGGTTTGGAGCTGCCAGATGGTGGTGGTGGTGCTGCTTCTCTTCCTCACGTTCAGTCCCTTTCGATCTGAGTTGATCCGACGCCACCAAAGCTTCCCCAGCTTCCCTCATCCTCTCAGGCGTCAGTCCAAGCCGGAACCCACCGCTGCAACTCACCTCCGACGTCGGAATTGGAGGTTAAAGGTGAGTTTTTTTGGGTTGTTCTTAAGTCGTTTTCTGGTTGTTGAATGGAATTGGGTGTTGATCTTGAGTTGTTCTTAGTTAAATGTTGAGTTATACCATTTAGTTGTTCAAATTCAAATTTTTAAGTATTTTTCTGAATTTTTCTTGATTTACAGAATTTTTGTATAATTTTATTTAATTTTTATTTGATTTTTATTTGAATTTATTGGATTTTTCTTTGGTTTAATTAGTGAAATTAGAGTAATTAAGATTATATATTTGTAATGTTTGGGTTGTTTTTAAGGTTTTAGAAATTTTGGTGTTAATTATAAGTTTTTGTAAATTTAGGGTATTTAATTAATATTTTTATTAATTTCAAAAATTATTTGTAAAAATTATAAAATTTTAATAATTAAGGTTATTATTAAATTTTATTAATTTTAGAACTCAAATTATAATTTTTGTGATTTTTAAACTATTTTTATAAATATTTTTGAGTTTATGTCAAATGTGATTATTAGGTTAAATTATATTTTTTTAGAAGAAATTATTAGTTGATTTTATATTTTAATTATATTAAGAAGTTTAATTTTGAGAAAATAATTTTTAGATGATTAAATAATTTTAAGGAATTTTTTTAGTACTAATAATACATTATGTAAATTATGTATTTAGGGGTAAAAAATGTAATTTTACGCTAATTATAGTTAAACATATATTTTAGTTAGTTTTATTAATATTTAAGAGGTTTAGAGAATTTTTATAAATTACTTGATGTTTTTACTTAAGTAATGTTGATTTTGAATATTAATTCTAAATATTATATATATTTATAATACATTATTTTGGTAATAAAAGTTGAATATAAGGTTGTATTTAGCATGTTTGGTATAATGGTTTTAATTTAGGCTTTAATTATATTTTGATAATGAAATGCAAATTGAGTTGTTTAATTTTTGAATAATTGAGATTTTATATTTTTAGTATATATGTATGTGTAATATGTATTTTTGGGAAAATAAATGATATCATTTTTTGATGTTATATTGAGTTGTGATCTCGGTCGGGGCTAAGTGTAGTTTTGGGAGCCCGACTCGAGTGTGTATGTTTGTGGTTATTAGAAGTGCGTTTTCTATGCAGGTTTGGCTCTACCTTTGGTAGAGAGATGTCCGTTTTACAGAGGAGACTCTACCGAAATTTCGATAGATTTTCTCATAAAACGTGATATTCGTAAAAATTTCTACTGTTAGTTAGGTTTTATCCTGTCTATCGAGTCTTGTTCAGTCTTCCTCGAGTCAGCCTGAAAATTCATTGTTTTGTTGATTTTCAATTTTATTTCATAGTCATGTTTTAAAATTGATTTGTTATTTTCTTTTTAGAGCATATCGGAGCAGAAGTCGTGAGACCGAGGCAGACGCGTTGTCATCAGCCTTCGCATTTATCTTGTAAGTCAATAGAACGATCTGTGCATGTATTTACTTAAAGAATGCATATGCTCATATTTTTAATATTTATTATATCATTTATTTAATTTAATGCTATTATTTAAGATTTAAAACACATTTTATTCATTTAAAAGTCGATTTTTGAGAAATTTTGGTAGAATGGGCTACCTGGTGGGCTTCACAAGGACTATGTGCACATGGTAGAGATTGAGAGATGGATTCAAAATATATATATATATGACTGGTGAATGTTAAACTGGGACGGGTGCCTCGGTGGAAGCCTATGCTCTCGGGGACCGCCGGTGATTGTAAGGTTAATAATGGACTGGGATGGGTGCCTCGGTCGATGCCTTTACTCTTGGGGACCGCCAATGCCATATATTTAGAATAAGTGAATGACTACGACTTGGTGTCTCGGTCGATGCCTTTGCTCTCGGGGACCAGTAGTCTAGTTGGAATAAGTGGGCCTAGTTGGCCATTTAGATTTTGGGGTTAGGGTTCTACCGAGATTTTTTTCAAAAGCTATACCTATACATTAGAAATTATTTTCACTATAAATATATAGTTTTCAAAAAGGATTTCAAATCGTACAGCTATTTTTATTGACTTATTCAGTGAGGTCTGATTCCCCTCAATTTATTTTTTTATTTTAGGAGCTTGGGAGTTCGACCTCAGACTACCTCCATGCCGGGTTTCTTCTTCACCGACTATTTTATGTAGGTCATTGTAAGCTGTACTATTGTATTATTCTAGGATGCTGTAGTAGTATATGTACTAAGAATTGTATGGTTTAAGTATATTTGTGTAATTTATTTGTATGAGCCACACTTATGTATAAAGATTTAAGTTTGATTTATTATAAGTAATGCCGAAGCATATTTTATTTGAGCATCTGATTTAGTTATTTATGAGAAAAATCAGTTTGATAATGTGTTCAATTTTAAAATAAAGTTTTAAATTGTAAGGTGTTGTTTATCTTTTCTTTAAGGCTTACTACAGGTTTCGGGGACCTTATGCCTTCCCATTCCTTAGTGCCAGTCACGTGCCCTCGGGTTCGGGTTGTGACAATTATTTTCTAGCTAACTTAATTAATATTTTTAAAATGTTTATTTTAGTTATTTTATTTTATATTAATTTTCACTATGATACGAACTCCACCTATAATGGAGATAGAACACACATCTAATTTTGAAATTTAGTCTAAGGATCATTAATGATAGGTTGTGTTGATGGAGCTAAATACCTTACTTATGAAATTAAAGCAAGATACTTAGTTATTATAAAATGAACAATCACATAATTTTAAGTCTAATCTAACCTAACAATTGTAATGAAAAGTAGATGTGAAACAATTTAAGTAAATTCGATAAGTTTCAAAAGAACAAAGTTTAAGGAAAAATCTCACTTTCAATAATTCAATACTTCAAATTCATTTTTCATAAGGTTAGCCTTTATATAAACATGTAAATAACTTAATCCTTAAAGGAAAAAGTTTTCTTTCTTATTTTCAAAGATACCACCTATATTGGAAAATTTTTAATTAAGGAAGTTTTCTTCAAAAATAGGCCAACTAATAACAAATCATCTTTGAGAAGTCAAAATTAACAACTAATGACAACTTATTATAACTAAGCAAAATAACAACTCATGACAATTAAGCATTGAAGCATTCATGTCACATGTTATGTAGGATGTTGACCATTTACCATTAACCTTGACTTATTGACTCTTTGACTTTGACTTTGACTTTGAATATTGTTAAATCTTTTTATATCTTCTATAATCTTCTTAAATCTTTTTTATTGACGTCAAAATAGGAAAATAACTCAAAATTTATCCATATCAAGCTAATTAATTTTAAAATAGGAAATTAATGTAATTAGCTTGAATTCTTCATATTCAGCTTGATGCTTGTACTTTTATCTCTTTCATGGTTCATATTACACTACATGTAATTTTTAGTTGTTGAATTTTTTTTATCTTATATAAACACTTAAAATGTTGATACAATTCATGAAAGATATATAATTTTTCTTCAATGAAATTTTAGCGATTAAATACAAAATAAAATAGTGTAATAAATTAATGAAACTATAAATAGCTCTCAGTGATCATAATTTAAAAATGCTCTTAAATTAAAGTAAAGTATTTGCATTTAAGGTATTAAACTTTTACCATGCACGCATAATTAAATAATTTTTTAAAATTAATATTAGTTGTTGTGAAAAATATATTTTAATATTTTAATCAAATAACAAAATACACTTATTTTGAGCTAAGGACAATTAAATTATTTAAAGTCTAAATGAAGTCAAAATGTAGCGCAATTATTCACAAGAAAAGTGAAAAAAATTCATACCCTATTGCATTGCTTCTGTCAATTTCAAATAGTTGAAAGTAAGACCAAAAAGGGTATTTTTATGAAAAACTTGCCATGTTTAAACCACAATGCTTGTGACTACATGTGTGGATGTATTTAATTATTTATTAATTTATTGTTTTTGTGAGGTCAGAGAAAAGTGTTGAGATTTTTGCCGTTTTGATTTGATGCTTAATCTTGGATACAACTTTTTAACAACTTACAACTCTGGTCCTCTCACTCCGATTTCAACCAATTTAATTAGGGTTGTTAGGATTCTCCATTTGTAGAGTTTTCGTCAACAAATAAACTATTATTTATTTTGATGCATAAATATAAAAAAGTATTCTATAATTTTAGCACTTTTTAATTTGTGGGTCTATAATTTTTTCATGAAATTTTAGTATCCTATTATATTTATCATTAGCAAATCTAGATTAAATTCACTAACATCGTTAATTGTGATGGTGCGGATGTTAACATTAACATCCATATTAGCATGTTAGTATACACATCAGTATATCAACATTCACATTGATATCCACATCAGCACGTCAACATTTACTTGACACACACGTCAACACTTTAACATTCATGTCTTCATAATTAATTACATTAGTGAATTTGATCTAAATTTGCTAATGATAAATACTATAGGTATTTGAGTGTCACGAAAAAATTATATGTCGATAGGTGAAAAAAGCACTAAACTACTAATTTTTTTTTTCTGTACTTATCCTTTATTATTATTACTAAAACATTTTACGTGGAGAATTTGAAAATAGAAATTAGATAGTGATTAGGGATGTGTTCATTTAGAAAATTGAAATAGTAGATGAGTCGCACATATTTTTTTGACATATATAAATGAGTTATTAGATAGACAATTGAAGTTATTGTCCAGTAATCAATTGAAGGAATTAGTAATTTTGAGTATATCCAACTCTATTAAAGAATTTAATTATTTATTGATCGCATACACTTTAATAGTAATAATAATAATAATAATAATAATAATAATAATAATAATAATAATAATAATATTGCATGGAGGGATAAGAAAATTGAAAACTAAAAGTTGTTGGTGATTGTACATTCTTCAAATCATATTTCATGCAAAAGGATCTTTCAATGTGATAACAAAGTAAAGGTAACCTCCTAAAAAGCAAGAGTCAAAATATCTTCATCAATATTATGTGATACTCGACATTTATAAAATATTTAAGTAGCAAGACTATAATCTTGCCCTAATAAATCCATTATGTAATATTTTCATATAAGAAGCCTTCTATCCCAGTTTCATCCTTCAACCATTAGATAATTATTAGATTAACTAAAATATTTTTAAATCTTCGAAACAATTTCCACTTTTTCATTACCACTTAATATATATGGTAAAGAAATCTGCCAAGTAATTCTTACTCATGCAATTGAGAAGCATATTCTACATATTGGATAATCAATTCCACTCAAATCTCTCGCACTACCATTCATTTTCCTGAAATCTTTTTAGTTATATACTCTTAAAAGATATTTCTTCTCTCCAACACTTTAAGGGTACCCAATTAATATCATCTCAATTTAATTACATTCATTTTTCTCTAATTAGTACCAACAAAGGCGTTGAAATAGGCCCCTTAGAAATACCAACTCACTTCATGCTGACATTTTTTCTTATTTTGCTGTCAATTGTATTCCGCCATATTATCTATTGAGCACACCATCTATAAAATGGTGCCAAGCTATCAAATTTTCAGTAAAAAATTATGAGTTGGTGTAAGCGTGGAGCTCATATCCTTCATATTTGTTTTCCTGAAAATTGATTAGCCATGAAATTTCACTAACTACATTGTGATCAAAATGTCCATAGTCCCACAATGATGATACTGCACTATCATAGCATCTCAAACCTCAAAATCATATAAAAGCTTCATCAATTCAACATGCTACATCCGCAATCCTTTATTCAAGATTAGACTATTTATTATCAAACTACATGAAAACTTATGATTAGACTATACAAAAAGGGGGTCAACCAGGCTTTAATTAATTAGTTGTCTAAATCACAAATCGTATCCACATCATATATATCACATATTAAAGCTCAACCAAAGAGAATGAATTAACCATACGCTGTCATGTGACTCGCTTTATTTCTAGTATATCAACTCTTTTTTTATATACATTGCACTATTTTTTGCTTTACTCCATTTTACATTCTCTTTTATTCTTCTTTCATCTTTTCTTAAATTTTTTTATCTAATTTTTTCAGTTTTTTAATAGTTTTTTAATTTAAAAAATTTAAAAAATCGCATTATTTCTTTAAATTCATGCAATCAAACAGTAGTTTATCTAAGAAAGTGTCATACTTTTCTCTCTTCTCACTAAAATGAATGGCAATACTCTTTTCTCATTTTATTTTTTACTCAAACAAATTCAAATGATTTATTGGCAATTCTCCTTAGTAGTTGTTTATTTTGTAAGTTTTATACTTTTTTTTTAATCAAATCTCTTCTCATATTTGGTAGTACTTTTTTTTTCCGTATAGGTAACTAGAATTTAATTTTAATTAATTACAAGTTGATGTTATTTTTTTCCTTTTCACTAATTTAAATGCTTCATACAATTTAAAGGTACATCATCTATTAGGATTTAAAAAATTTTCTTTCTCAAATAATTCAAATGATTCATTGTTGACACCAGATTCGATTGGCCCATGATAGTGGACAAACTGTGGATGTTCGGTTTGATTGGCCCACCATAGAGTCTGATGATGAGAAAGACAAGGCTTGAATGCAAGAAAGAAACCCAAACTTTCTTGAAAATGGACCTAAAATCTTAAAACTCAAAATCTTAGCCCAAACCCATTTAAAAGTAAGCCTAACCCACCTCGACGCATTTGGCCCAATGCAGAGTTGGGCTAGAGAGGCGATTGCCTCTATGGCAGCAAGGTGATGAGGCAATCGCCTCATCATAGAGGTGTCGCCTTTACAGTAGCCATTTGCCTCTGCATTAAATGCAGAGGTGACTATGGCAACCAAATTGGTGGGCCACCTTCTACTAAACTGAACTTATTTCATGAGGGAGGAGATTTTTGGGAGAAGTGGGGAGCTAGAAAGGGCAATGATGAGTAAACAGGTAGGGGTATAAGGTTAGGCATAGGATAAAAAAGGGAAGAAGCGAGAGAAATGGGTAGCAACCATAATAAAAAAGGAACCATAATCTAAAAGGGAAAAAAAAGAATAAAAAAAAGAGAGGAGGAAGGAGGAGTCCTGGAGAAAGAAAAAGGTCCTTGAGGAGAGGAGAAGAACAAGGAAGCTGAAGGTTGATTCTTGAGAAGAAGAATGTAGAAACCTTGCATTCAAGTAAAGATCAAAATTCATACTGATCTCTGAGGGCCAACCATTTTTGAGAAAAGTTCTTACCTCAGTAATGATTCTTACTTTCTTTTAATATTGAAGTTTTAGTGTTATCAAACTTCTTGCTTACTTGTTTAGTTACTTATTTCTTGTGCTTATTACTTATGTTATGCCATATTACTACTTGATTGAGGTTTTGAGTATAGTTATAAGTCTAGTTCATTTACACCACTTATTGCTTGCTTGAAAACTAAGTTTACCACCTTTGAGAGTCATTTGCATTTGCTGATAAGGCGATCAGCTTTACAAAGAAGTGCTGCCTCTTGCGCCTCTTTGCTATGAGGCGATCACCTCATGACAGAGGCGATTGCTACTTTGACAAGGTCCTACGAGACCTTGACTTAATTTTCTTCATAAACCGTGCATGATTCCTATGAATATGCATGCCTTAGTATTCCTGAGTCTATTTTGCATGATTATTTTTTTATGTTGTTCAAATTAAAGCCTAAGTATTTGCTCTTCTTTTATTATTTCACTTTTATTAAATCGGTTCATGAGCCAATTTTGTGGATTCTTGCATAAGATCTTTATGTATCTTGGGAACTAACATTTTTTCTATTGTAGGAATTAATCGGTGATTTCTAATCATTAAGTATTTATCTCGTTAATTAGTTCGTAAGAGGTTTTATTTAACACAAGTAGTTTACTTTCAGTTTATTTTCTATTTATTTTACTTATTCCTTATATAAAGTATTGTAATCCTTAATCCTTTCCCCCATTAATTTGGAATGTATGGTTGTAAATTATTATTATTGTATTATTTATATTGAATGTCGGACTGCAAGAATAAAAATTGGATTAATGTGCAAACTTGGACTTAATTATAAAAATTGAAAATTAGATGGAGGCAAGTGCAATTTTGAATGTAAATAAGGAAACAATTAAATAATTAAAGGTAATAAAACAAAAAACACAAAATGAGGCCAACCGCAAGGTTAGGTGGACATTCCAAAAGCCCATACCTAGTTTTCAAACCTGATCTTTGATGAAGGCTTCTAGGAACCTCTATGGAATCTAGTTGGTATACACTGTGTTTAAGTTTTTATCTGGGTGGCGACTCTATCTCCGATTAGGCTTTATGTCATATTTCATATTTCCCAGCGGGCCTTCAGCCCACACAGTGCCGTGATCACCAAACACTTGGGTGTACGTTAAACCCCTCTACCTACAGTAGTGACTCCATTGGGGATAAAGAAACTGATTCCAGTATTTAATGTTTTATCATTTTTAATTATTTTCTTATTTCTTTGGCATCTTTTGCATTCCCCACACTTTTTGCATACAATGAGCACTTCAGTCATAATTAACTCGATAATAATCTTTATTTTACTACCTATGTTTCACTTAAACTTGATGTTGAAATATTTGATTATTATCACTCACAACACGTACTTATCCACGTCGTATGGACCCTTAAGTGGGAGATGTATATGGATGTATATCATTATAGGAGCTAAAGCTTATTACCCAAAACTCAAGCTCATGTAGTGACCTAGCAATTTTCCTTAGGAATTCTCCTAAATGCATGTGTTTTATACCCTTTAATGGATTCTTAAAATAAAACCCAAGCCCATTATAAATGGACCTTGTCTAGATGGACCTTTTAATGTAAACTTTTAGCCCATTTCAAGTGGATGTTGCCAAAAGTGCGCCTCTAATGCCTATTGTGGCCTGTTGATAAGGGTTTTGATAAGATAAGGCCTTAATACCATTCTCGGCCCGTTAAGGATGGACTTTGGAATTATTTAGAGAATCCATTACTTGTTTGCTCCATTTTGAGAGTTATCTTTCATACGCTGGTTTTGTTATCCCCTATTGATAATTAAAACCCAGACAAAAAATTCTAGAATGCGAAACTCACCATTGAATACGTGTATGAGAGAAATAAGGGTGGAGGTTATCATTTTTAAAGCTTTGTATTTTTTCTCTATGTAATGTATGTATTAAGTATGCTTGTTTATTCCCTTACTTTCTTTGAATAATAAAATGAACTTGTATATCATGCATACATGTCATGCATAATTCTGACATGTGGTCTCGTAGCAATATATATCCTTTGAGCTCATCTAGGTAGGTTTGATCTAGTTCAAGGTGCTTAGTCAGAAATTTAGAGATAGAAATGGTAAGAGGTTTTGATCCCAAGGCTTTTAAAGCACAGTTGAAAGAGGAAGTATTTGCTGAAGCCTGATTTATGATAAGAGAGATGATGAGAGAAATAACCAAGTTGATTAGAGAAAATCAGCCTGCATAACCAACTAACTCAATTGATCTTGATGTTGAAATCCTAGTGAGAGAAAGGGAATGAGATGATATAATAGTACTAGTTGATCCATCGAACCGAAGGAATGTAAACCAAGTTGAGAATGTGGAATAGTCTAATTGGGCTAAGAATATAACTAAGGCCATGACCCAGATGCAGATGATAATGAAAGAGAAGGGCATCTATGCTTTGATAGACTACATTAATTTGAACCTGGATGAGGAAGATGACCCTTTACCCTAGAAAATTAAATTTCCTAACATAAAGAAGTACTCTGAAATCGAGGACACACATTTGCATCTAAAGAAATATGTGATTTACAAGAAAGCCATGAAATTGAATAAAGCCTAAATAGTCAATAGTTCCCTATGTCATTAGAGGGTGCACTAATTCAATGGTATTATGTTTTAGAACCATATGTCCAGTCTGGCTGGAAAGAATTATATGCTACATTTTTGAAGCATTATGATATTAATGTGAGGTAGGAGGTATCTTTGAGGGATTTGCAGAACACTAAGCAGAAGTTCAATAAGTATTTCACTAATTATCTGACTCGTTGGAGAGGGAAGTTGGCCCAAATGAGACATAGACCTACCAAATCATATCAGTTCATGTTAGCAATGGAGGGATGTGTCCCACCATTACCTAAAAAGTTAAGGGACATGGGGATCTAAAACCTTAAAGAGTTATATAGATTCGGGGTCCAGAAAGAGTCATACTTGGCCCAAAAGAAGAGGTTCTTTGGAGGAAGATCTGGGGGTGAAGATGGAATCTGATCCAATAAAAATTTGCAAATCAATGCTATTAGACAACCGAGCAACAGTGTGCAGATTGGAATTTTTAGGCAACCTTGAAAGTTCTTAAATTTAGGATAAACTTTTTCTAAGGTCCTTGAAAAGCTAATTGAGAAGAACTTGTTAGGACCTTTTTCTTCTCAATAACCTATGCCAAATGCTAACCTAAAACTCTTTTGCAAGTTCCACCAAACCATTGGGTATGACATTAACAATTGTACCCATCTGAGACACAAAATTCAAGACTTAATTGATGCGGGTAAAATCATTGAGCCTGAAACCCAAAAGCCGAACACCTAGAACAATCCTTTGCCTAATTATCAAAATATACTACCACCAAATGAACCCATCCTAATGATCAAAACAAGGTTAATGGAAAAGTAAGTCTTAAACTCTTTTGTTGACACCATCCCTAGCTTACTAAAATATAAACTAGAACCAAAAGACCTAAGCCAAAATGAACAACCTATGGAGCTTGTTGTACATGTCATGGATATTTGGAGCTCTGATAATGAAGATGGAGGGTGAATAGATTTATGGGAAAATGAGGAGAGTAAGGTGAGCTAGCCAGTAGGGAAGCTCAAAAAGAAAGAAGAAGAAACCAAAACTGTTATGGAGCAGCCAACACACCAAGTTCAAAGAATTCAACATGATGAAGATGAGCATGGTCAAGAAGGCAAGGATCAAGTTCAAGAGGTTTTGAGTCCAATCAGCATGCCTCAAAGACCTATAACAAGGTCTCAATCTAAAAAGCTTCAAGAAGCCTTAATCCATCATCTACAAGGCTTAGTGAACTTAGCTAGCGAAAGTTTACAAGGACACCAAAGCTTTGTGCCAAGTGCAGCTCAAGTTCAATATAACTTAATTCAAGTCCAAGTTATTAATGGGTTTAATTAAGTATATAATGGGCCTCATTTGTTATGGGCTGGCCGAATATGCATGGGAGAGTTAGCATTATTATTTAGGTTTAATTATGTTAAATAAGGGCTGGACGAATTTGTTATTTTAAAAGCCCATTAGTTTTAGTTAGTTTAATTATTCTTAAAATAGGAAGTATGTCAAAATTCCTATTTGAGGTCTGATTAGATTAAATTCCTATTTTTGTGATTAGGGTTATTAGTTTTCTTTACTCATTAAGGAAAACCTTGTAAAGGCTATATACATATGCCTTGGACGAATTTTATTATTCAGAATTGAAGTTTTAAAACCTAAAGGCTATTTTGCTTTTATTTTTGTGTTCTTGTGTAGAATACATGCTTTAAGGAACATTCAAGTAGATTGATCATCTTCTTGTGGAGTGTTTCAAAATTGGAATTTAGAAAAGAGTTTTCTTTATTCTAATTCTTTGATCATCTAAGTCATCTGATTTCTAACCATTCTTAGGGGTTGTCGCTGAATTGACTATTGGGGTTTTCAAGTTAATGCTTAGGGGGTTTGAATACATAAAGGGGTTCTCAAGCTTATTCTTGGAGGTTCCGTATCATTTGGTATCAGAGATTTGTCTCTAGATCAAGTTTTATCTTTTATAATTTTTATTGTTAATCCTGATTTCTTATGTTTTTCTTATTCTTTTAAAATCGTTCTTATTTTTTTTTGTTCTTCATTCTTGTGTTTTGTTCTTTATTCTTATTTGTTAGTCTTGATTTTTTTTTCTCTTTAAGTCTATCAATTGTTTTGCATTCTGAAATTTAGATTTATGTTCATAGTTGAAAGTTTTTTTTAAAGAAAAAAAAAATTCGTGCAAAAAAAAAAAAAAGAAATTTGAAAAAAAAAAGCAAAAAAAAAAAAAAAAATTTCATGAAAAAAAAAGAAGAGAAAGTTATTAGAAAAGGAAGAATTGAGATTCTTGAGTGATTTATATCCTAATCAGGTCTGATTTGCATTTCCTTCCATTCCTTGCTCATTAAGGAATATTGTTTGAGTGATTAATATCCTCATCAGGTCTGATTTAGGTTTCCTAATCCTATTTGGTTTATAATTGACATATCTAACTAGATCTTGTCATATCTTGTATTACTTGTCTATTAAGGATTTTGCATATCTTTACAATACTTGCTCATTAAGGAATATTACTTATTGAGGCAGATTTGACTTTTCTCCTTAAAATAACTTTTAAATTCATTTTCTTTTTTATTCTAGAAGATATTTGTATTTCTTTCACATGTCTTTTGCATCTTTTTGAGTTTTCCTATTTTATTGCTTCTCACATGTCTTTTGCATCTTTTTGAGTTTTCCTATTTTATTGCTTCTGAATTGTTTTTTTTTTATTAACCGAATTGCCTCAAACTTGTTTTGAAAATTTCACTTTTGAAAGTTCTACTTGAATATTGCTTCAATCTAATTGATTTGTTGTAAAAGTGTGATTCACCTAAGAACATAAAAGAATTAGCTTGAGTGGTGAGAGGAAGCTAAGTAAAACATCAAATTGAGTTAAACACAAGTGACCACCCCCATCATTTAAGTGCAAACACGTGAGGGAGTGCTTGTGAGGATTTTAAATTATTATTTTTTTTGTTTCTAACATTCTTTTATAGCAATGTCAAACCAAGGTGAAAATAAAGGTGAGGGTAAAGTTGATGAAACTTGGCTACGTGAGGCTTAACAAAGGCAATTTGCACGTATGAATATAAATTTTGAGACTATAATGGAGAGATTAAATCGCATGGATACAAGGCTAGGAGCGGTTGAAAGGGCAACAACACCAAACCATAATGAGGAAGTAGAAGGAAATGTTGACAATGAGGATGAAGATGAGGCCTATGCAGATGTAGTACCAAGAGGTGGAGGTAGACAAGGCCGAGGTAGAGGAAGAGGAAGGTTACAACCAGTTCCATACAATAGAAGAAACCGAGGCAATGAAGATGATGTAGATCAAAATTTGGGAAGCATCAAACATAAGATACCTAACTTTCAAGGTAAATCAAATCCAGAGTCCTATTTACAATGGGAGAAGCAATTGGAGCTTATATTTGATTGCCATCAATTTAGCGAGGAAAAGAAGGTAAAATTGGCGGTTACTCAATTTTTTGATTATGCTATTGCTTGGTGGGACCATTTGGTGATTAATAGGTGAAGGAATTTGGAGTACCCAATTGATAATTGGCCTGAGCTCAAGGTTGTAATGAGGAAACGATTTGTGCCAAAACACTATCATAGGGAACTTGTACAAAAACTTTAAGTTCTTAAACAAGGTAGTAAGAGTGTGGATGATTACCATAGAGAGATGGAGATGCTCATGACTAGGGCTAATATAGATGAAGATGTGGAGATCACTATGGCACGCTTCTTGGCTGGTCTAAACAAAGACATATCTGACCAAGTAGATTTACACAAATATGAAGATTTAGAAGAGATGGTGCACATGGCCATTAAGATAGAAAGGCAACTCTATGGACAAGGGGCGATAAGGTACAATTCCAAATCCTATTCTAGTTCTAATTTTAATTGGAAAAAGGATGGAAAGAGTGATTATAGGGGTGGGAATAAGTTGCTCATGAGGTTGCTAAAGGGAAGGCAGATTCGGTCTCTAAGGATAAAATCAAAACCGATGAGCCTAAAGGGAGAAATAGAGACATTAAGTGTTGAAAGTGTCAAGGAGTAGGTCATATGAGTAAAGATTTCCCTAATAAGAGAACTATGACCATAAGGAATGAGGAAATTATGACTAATGAAGAAGAGGGCAATAATGAAAGTGATAAGGATGAGATGCCTGAATTGGAAAGTTGTAGTGATGGGAGTATAGAGGAGCCAATCAAAGGTGACATGCTGGTTACAAGGCATGCTCTTAGTACTTAAATAAAGGAAGATTGCATTGAAGAGCAACGAGACAACTTATTCCATACAAGGTGTCATGTGCAAGGCAAGGCATGTCTTATGATTATTGATGGAGGGAGTTGCACCAATGCAGTGAGCTCATTCTTAATTAGTAGATTAGGGTTGTCTACTATACCACACCCATGGCCATACAAACTTCAATGGCTTAATGATTGTGGGGAGGTCAAGGTAAATAGACAATCTATTATTTCCTTTTCAATTGGTAAATATCATGATGAGCAATTATGTGATGTAGTTCCTATGCATGCTGGAGATATTTTGCTTGGTAGACCATGGCAATTTGATAGAAAGACCAAGCATGATGGGTACCTCAATCGGTATCACTTTACCAAGGATGGGCACAAGATCATATTAACACCGCTTTCTTCAAAGGAGGTGTATGAAGACCAATGTAAAATGGAAAGAATGAGAGTGGAGGCTGAAAAGAAAGAAAAAGAGAGTAAGAAAAATTCTTTAGAGAGTGAAAAGAAAGAGGGAAAAACAAAAGAAAAGATTCAGCCTAGAGAGAAAAAAGAAAAGAATTTGAGTTTAATAGCTAGGACAAGTGAGGTTAGATAGGCCTTGTATGCTAATCGGCCTATATTTGTACTTTTGTACAAAGGGGCTTATTTGGCAACTAATGAACTTAACCCATCTTTGCCTAGTGTGTTTGTTGATCTTTTGCAGGAATTTGAAGATGTGTTTCCCAAAGAGATGCCTAGTGGATTACCCCCAATTAGAGGCATAAAACATCAAATTGACTTCATTCCTAGGGTAGCCATACCCAATCGACCAACATATAGAGCAAATGCAAGAGAAACAAAGGAGATCCAAACACAAGTGGAGGAGTTGCTAGCTAAAGGGTATGTGAGGGAAAGTCTTAGTCCTTGTTCAGTTCCTGTCATTCTTGTGCCAAAAAAGGATGGAACATGGAGGATGTGTGTGGATTATAGAGCCGTCAATAAAATCACTGTAAAGTATCGTCGTCCTATTCCTAGATTAGATGATATGCTTGATGAGTTATATGGTTCTTATTTGTTCACTAAAATAGACTTGAAATCTGGTTATTATCAAATCCGAATGAATGTTGGTGATGAATGGAAAATAGCTTTTAAGACTAAGTATGGGTTGTATGAGTGGCTTGTTATGCCCTTTGGTCTTACTAATGCACCTACCACATTCATGTGATTGATGAACCATGTGTTGCGAAATTACTTGGGTAAATTTGTTATTGTTTACTTTGATGATATTCTGATTTACTCTAAGTGTTTAAATGATCATGTTATGCATGAGCGAATTGTACTAGAAACACTTAGATAAGAAAAGTTGTATGCAAACCTTAAAAAGTGTAGTTTTTGCATGAATAAGGTTAATTTTCTTGGTTTTGTTGTATCTATTCAAGGCATAGAGGTTGATGAGGAGAAGGTTAGGGCTATTAAAGAGTGGCCAAAACCTAAAAATGCTAGTGAGGTGAGGAGTTTTCATGGGCTTTCTAGTTTCTATAGGAGATTCATTAAAGATTTCAGCACTATAGCCGCACCTTTGAATGAATTAGTTAAGAAAAATGTTGGATTTGTTTGGGGTGATGCACAAGAACATGCATTTAATGAACTTAAGGAAAAATTGTGTAATGCACCTTTACTTGCTTTACCTAACTTTGATAAAAATTTTGAGATTGAATGTGATGCTAGTGGCATAGGGATTGGAGCTGTTTTGATGCAGGATCAAAGACCACTAATGTGTTTTAGTGAAAAGTTAAGTGGGGCAACCTTGAAATATCCAACTTATGACAAGGAATTATATGCATTGGTTCAAGCTTTGCAAACATGGCAACATTATTTGTGGCCTAGGGAGTTTGTGATACACACTGACCATGAAAGTTTAAAGCATTTGAAGGGTCAAGATAAGCTGAACCGTAGGCATGCCAAATGGGTGGAGTTCATATAAACATTTCCATATGTGATTAAGTACAAGCAAGGTAAAGAGAATGTGGTTGCTGATGCATTATCTAGAAGGTACACCTTACTTAACTCTCTTACTGCTAAATTATTAGGTTTTGAGTTTATAAAGGAGTTGAATCCACATGATGATGATTTTGGTGATATATATGCATCTTGTGACAATGGGGTTGTTTCAGATGATTTTTACTTGTTTGATGGTTTCTTGTTTAAAAGAAATAGATTGTGCATTCCTAAGTGTTCTATAAGGGAATTATTAATTAACGAGGCACATGGAGGAGGCTTAATGGGGCATTTTGGGGTAAATAAGACCTATGATATGCTATTAGAACATTTCTTTTGGCCCGTTATGAGACATGATGTGTATAAAGTTTATGAGCATTGCATTACATGTAGAGAGGCTAAGTCTAGGTTGAAACCGCATGGGTTATACACACCATTACCCATTCCTAGTGAACCTTGGATTGATTTGTCTATGGGTTTTGTGCTTGGATTGCCTAGAACTAGGAAAGGTCATGATAGTATCTTTGTTGTGGTTGATAGATTTAGTAAAATGGCTCATTTTATACCATGTCATAAAATTGATGATGCTAAGTTGATTGCTGATTTGTTTTTCAAAGAAGTTGTGCATTTACATGGCATACCTAAGAGCATTGTTAGTGATAGGGATGTTAAGTTTTTGAGTCATTTTTGGCGTGTGTTGTGGGGAAAGTTAGGAACTAAGGTATTGTTTTCAACTACTTGTCACCCTCAAACCGATGGGCAAACTGAAGTAGTTAATAGGACTTTGATTACTTTGCTTAGGGCAATCATAGAAAAGAACATTAGGATGTGGGAGGATTGTTTACCATTTGTGGAGTTTGCTTACAATAGGGCTGTTCATAGCACTACTAATTGCTCTCCATTTGAGATTGTTTATGGATTTAATCCACTTACTCCTATTGATTTATTACCACTGCCACCTAACAATTTTGTGAGCGTTGATGCTAATTCTAAGGCTGATTTAGTGAAGAAGTTACATAAGCAAGTTAAGGAGCGGATTAAGAAGCAAAATGCTAAAGTAGCTTCACGTGTGAATAAGGGAAGGAAGCCAATGATTTTTTTAGCCTAGAGATTGGGTTTGGGTGCATTTTTGTAATGAAAGGTTTCCACTTCAAAGGAAGTCTAAGCTAAACCCAAGAGGAGATGGTCCTTTTCAAATACTTGAAAGGATTAATTACAATGCATACAAAGTGGACCTACCTGGTGAGTATAATGTTAGTGCTTCATTCAATTTGGCTGATTTGAGTCCTTTTGATATAGGTGATGCTTTAGATTTAAGGAGGAATCCTTTTGAGGAGAGGGGAAATATTGTGGAGCAGCCAACACACCAAGTTCAAAGAATTCAACATGATGAAGATAAGCATGGTCAATAAGGCAAGGATCAAGTTCTAGAGGTTTTGAGTCTAATCAGCATGCCTCAAAGACCTATAACAAGGTCTCAATCTAAGAAGCTTCAAGAAGCCTTAATCCATCATCTACAAGGCTTAGTGAACTTAGCTAGCGAAAGTTTACAAGGACACCAAAGCTTTGTGCCAAGTGCAGCTCAAGTTCAATATAACTTAATTCAAGTCCAAGTTATTAATGGGTTTAATTAAGTATATAATGGGCCTCATTTGTTATGGGCTGGCCGAATATGCATGGGAGAGTTAGCATTGTTATTTAGGTTTAATAATGTTAAATAAGGGCTAGACGAATTTGTTATTTTAAAAGCCCATTAGTTTTAGTTAGTTTAATTATTCTTAAAATAGGAAGTATGTCAAAATTCCTATTTGAGGTCTGATTAGATTAAATTCCTATTTTTGTGATTAGGGTTATTAGTTTTCCTTACTCATTAAAGAAAACCTTGTAAAGGCTATATATATATGCCTTGGACAAATTTTATTATTCAGAATTGAAGTTTTAAAACCTAAAGGCTGTTTTGCTTTTATCTTTGTGTTCTTGTGTAGAATACATGCTTTAAGGAACATTCAAGTAGATTGATCATCTTCTTGTGGAGTGTTTTGAAATTGGAATTTAGAAAAGAGTTTTCTTTATTCTAATTCTTTGATCATCTAAGTAATCTGATTTCTAACCATTCTTAGGGGTTGTTGTTGAATTGACTATTGGGGTTTTCAAGTTAATGCTTCAGGGGTTCGGATACATAAAGGGGTTCTCAAGCTTATTCTTGGAGGTTCCATATCAAAAATTGTCAAACCTAAACTTGAAAAGATAGAGAATTTGAAGGAAGGGGTAAAGGGAGATAAAGAGACCATTGCTAGTGTTTGGAAGCTGCTTATGCATTCTAGAGACCATCGAGAAGCACTAGTTTTAGCTTTGGACTAGAAAAAGATCTCTACGAGTTCTACCCCCAAACAAATGGTTAATTCATTAATAGAAACTCCTTAAGGAGCCATCATGTTTTCTGATGATGATCTACCTTTGGAGGGAAGGGATCACCACAAAGCTTTATTCATCAAGGCTGAGGTAAAAAGAAAGATGACCTGCTGTGTGATGGTGAACAATGGTTCTGCCATTAATGTGTGCCCATTAAGGATTCTACCAAAGTTGGGGTTGACTATAGCATACTTGAAACCTTTTAAAGTGATTATCAAAGCTTATGATGATACAAAGAGGCTTGTTGAGGGGACATTCAGGGCTTTGGTTAAGATGGGACCTATTAAGACTTGGGTCAACTTGTATGTAATTGATATTCTCATAACTTTTGCTATCCTATTGGGAAGGCTATGGTTCCATCCTTTGGGTAGTGTACCCTCCACTGTCCATCAGAAAATTATGTTTCCACACAAAGGTAAGACCATCACCATCTTTGTAGAAACTAAAGCTGCTATGGCAACTTTGAAGTTGGCTCCTAAAGAGATCCCTATAAGTTTGAGTTTTGAAGTTTGTGTAATTTATAAGGATGAGATAAATGAGAGGGTTCTAAACATGATACGCAACATGAAATTCATGCTTGACATAGGACTAGGAAAGAACCCTTGAGATTTATCGACCACTAGGTGCCAATTCTAAAGCAAGGGGTAGGATATGATGAGGCTGATGATTCTGATGAAGAGTTTCACAATTAGGATAAGCTAGAGAAGAGAGAAGAAGAAGTCATGGTTGAGAGAAAGGCTTTATGGGAGACTTTCACGAGGGAAGGCATCAATTATTTGTATAAGGGAGCTCTTGAACCTCTTTTGATGGCTCGGGAAGTGGTCCCGAGATTTGAATTCTTTATAGATGTTGTGAATGGGGTAAAGCAGCTGCTACTAAGGAAGCTCTTATGGAAGAGTTGGTACTAGCTAAGGAAGAGTCTGAGTAGAACGTTGCTACTTCAGAACTGAAAGAAGTTGATGATCAAAACAAGGAGCTGGATCCTGAAACCTACATCCTTAATTCCCTAATGGATGTTTTTTATGATGACTTTTATGTTTCCCTTACTAGTCTATTTGAAACTGATGACTTGTTATTTTAAAAATGAATGCAATGAACTTATTTGTGTGATGTGTTTCCTAATGGTTATTCTGTTTGTGATGATCATTTCATGCATATGTTTGATATTAATTCCACACAAAATGAATCATTTAATTTAGGCACAAATGATATTCCTAAAAATGTATTGCTTAATTTTGATTTAACTCATAATGAGAGAGAAAAAATGAAAGAAACATTAAAAAGAAGATAGAGGGTATTTACTTGGGGCTACAAGGATATGTCGGGTATTGATAGGGAAATCACGGAACACAAGATCCCTACTTATCCTCATATATCACTAATAAAGTAGAAGAAAAGAAGATTAAAGCCGTAATGGGCTCTTTTAATTAAAGAAGAAGTAGAAAAGTAGTTAAAGGAAAAAAATTTAGATGTAGTAGATAACAACCAGTGGTTAGCAAATATAGTGCCAACCCCTAAGAAAGATGACAGAGTCAGAATGTGTATGGATTATAGAGATTTGAATAAGGGCTGCCCTAAAGATGATTTTCTGCTCCCATATATTGACACACTTATAGATAGTGTACCCTCTAATGCAATGTACTCTTTCATGTATGAGTTCTCAGTGTAGAACTAAATCATGATGGTAGCAATAAATAAGTTAAAAATGTCTTTTACCACTAAGTGGGCATCTATTGCTATTTGGTAATGCCATTTGGATTAAAGAATGCAGGGGTCACTTATCAGAGGATGGACTGCTCTATTACACGATATAATCCACAAAGAGATAGAAGTGTACATGAAAGATATGATGGTAAAGTCTACAACCAAAGAAGGACATTTTGAAGCCTTAGTCAAGTTCCTGGTAAGAGCAAAAAAGTACAATCTCAGGTTGAATCCAAAGAAGTGTGTTTTTAGGGTAACATATGGGAAGCAGCTAGGACATATTGTTAGTTGAAAAGGAATAAATGTGGACCTAGAAAAAGTCAAGGCAAATAGAGAGATGCCTGTACCAAAAAATGAAATAGAAGTTAGGGGGTTCATTAGACAATTACAGTATATTAACAAGTTCATAGCCAAGTTAACTATAGTTTGTGAGGCAATCTTCAAACTTCTGAGGAAGAATCAACTGGTAATCTAGGATGATAAGTGCCAACAAACTTTTAAAACTATTAAGAGTTATTTAATGAATACTCCAGTCTTACAGCCACCAAAGCCAAACAAACCTTTCATTCTTTATTTAGCAATTAAAAAAGATGTGATAGGGGCAATGTTGGCTCAAGAAAATAAAGGGAAGGTTAAATATGTAATATATTACATGAGTAAGAAGCTCTTGCAATAGGAAACTCATTACAGTCTTATAAAGAAGACCTGTTTAGCTTTGATTTAAGCAACAAAAAAGCTCAGGAATTACTTCCAATCTTACAGAGTACAGGCAGTTTCTTAACCTGATCCCCTTAGATACCTTTAGTGAACTCCATCACTTATAGGAAAATTAGCCAGGTGGTTGGTTATGCTCATTGAGTTTGACATAGACTATATAGCAAAGAAGGTAGTAAAAGTGAGGGTGTTATCAGACTTTTTAGCTCAGAATCCAGTAACTGATGAACAGGAATGGGAACTAGAGTTCTTAGATGAGCATCTGGGGGTAATAGAGGTCCAAAGATAGGAAATGTACTTTGATGGAGTTATTAATAATAAAGGAGCCTATATCGGTGTAATCTTGATCATGCCAGAAAGAGAAATGATCTTGATAGTGAAGAGACTCAAATTTGAGGTAACAAACAATTAAGCTGAGAATAAGGCTTGCATCTTCAGTTTAGAAGCATTACACAATATAGGGAAAAAGATGTCACCGTGTATGGGGATTCTATGTTGGTTGTAAAATAAGCCTCTAAAGAGTGGGAAGTGAAGGAAGATGGGTTGTGATGGTATTGGGATTATTTAGCTACTATTTTCCTATCCTTTACTCAGTGTAAGTTTATCCATCTACCAAGGGAAGAGAACTAGATAGCTGATGCCTTATCTACATTGGCTTATATGTGGGAGAGTGGGAAATAAATATAAGTTAAGCCTCTAATTTTAGTGAGGTCCCAAAGCCCTTTCTATGAAGAAATAAGGGTAATGTTGGTTGATGCAGCTGAGGGGCCATGGTTTCATGATTTTCAGTGATATTTAGAAATGGGATGATTCCTGAAGGATGTTGACAAGAAATAAAGGATGTCACTATGAATTTTTTCATGGCAATTCATTAGCTTTATGGAATGTTTTATAAAAGGATGCATACGGGTGTCCACTTGAGATGTATTGATAAAGAGGAAGCTCAAAAGCTTATGGAAGTAGTCCATGAGGGAATGTGTAGGCCACATATGAATGGGATGATCCTTATAAAGAAAATAGCTTATCAGAGTTATTTTTGGCTAACCATGGAAACAATTATGTCAAGTTTGTAAAGAAATGCCATAACTGTCAAACTTATGGAGATGTGAGTTACCTGCCTTCAATGGAGCTTCAAGGAATGACTTCCCTTTGGTCCTTTGCTATTTGGGGAATTGATATTATAGGAGAGATAATGTTGAGGGACTTGAATGGTCATTGATACAATATGATGGCAATTGATTATTTCTCTAAATGGGTTAAAGCTAAATCTTATACCACTATTGGCTCTAAGTAGATGGTGAGGTTTATTGAGAAAAACATAATCTACAGATACGTGTTACCTCACTATATCATCATTGATAATGGTGTTCAATTTTAAGCAGAGATGACTGCACTATTAAAAGAATATAAGATTGAGCATCACATGTCATCTCCATGTAAGCCACAAGCGAATGGGACAGTATAAGCTGCAAATAAGAATGTAAAGAAGATCCTAGCTACGATGATGGAGAATTATCAAGATTGGTCAGATTACTTGCCGTTTGCATTATGGGAATATAGAACTACTACAAAAATGTCAACTAGGGTCACTTCATATTCTTTAGTATATGGGTGTGAAGCTGTCTTAGTAATAGAGGTTGAGATTCGATTATTAAGGGTCCTCTTAGAGTCTAAAATCCTTAAGTACCAATGGGTGGAAAGTTGATTGGTGTAGCTAACATTGTTGGATGAGAAGAGGATGAGGGCTATGTGTCACTCTTAATTGTATAAGAAAAAGATAGTTTGAGCTTATAATAAGAAAATCAAGCCAAGAAAGATCAAAAAGGGAAATTTAATGTCGAAGTTTACAAAGTCGATCATGACCAACCTACAGGAGAAATTCAAGTTGAATTGGGAAGGCCCATATATGGTAAAAAATTTATTTTTCAAGGGTGTTGCTATCATATTTGACATAGAAGGGAGTGAATTCAAAGAGCCTATTAACCTGGACAAGCTCAATAAGTACTTTATGTAAAAGTCTCACTAGGGACAAAACCTTGAAAAGAGGCTATCTAGGCAAAAGTTAAAGATAAAAAATCAATTAAAAATTAAAAGTATTGCTAGATTAAAAACCTTGAAACAGGCAGTCCAGGAAAAAGTAAGTGCATGTAAAAAAAGAAAGAGAGGAAAAATGGTTAGTTGAAAAACTTGTAAGGGGGAGCAAATAAACAACATGAGATATGTCAAAAGCAAAAAATATATATAGATTGTACTTAAATTAAATTAAATGGATTGCTTTAATTACTGATAAACATCACATTAAGTGACTATTATAAACTTTTTAACTGCTAAAGGAAATGCTATCTAAAAATGATGACTCGATTCATAAGCTAATTTTATTTCCTTTTCTTTTGTTGAACATCGTGTGAACTCGACATTTACAACTCTCTTATTCTTTTATTTTTAATAAACTCATCTTTTTTTGTCTATTGCAATTGAATCCATGCCTTTAATTATCATTAGTGGTCGGATCTCCATTATAGTCTATGTTCCTCTGAATGATTCTACGAGGTCAGGTAATCACTAAATTATCCAGGAAGTTTTAGGAGAGGGGTCTTAGTTCAAACTCTTGCACTAATTCCACAATTAGTTACTTTTCCATATTGGCCATAGAGACGTGTAGGGTTATAGAAAGTGGCAAAATGAAGGCCAATAATTGGAACATAGTAAGTGATCAAATAGTCATGTGCTATAACCTCCACTGAATTAGAGTATTAGAGAAAGTTAACAACGAACTCTGAATGTCATTTGGTATAGGATGTAGCTTTTTGGTTTGGTAATGCTTGGCTATATAGCCTGTTATGTCTTAAGGAGGTTCAAGTAATTTTAGTTTCTTGTGGAACAACATTTGTAAGAGTGATGGGTAAGTAAAATGTTAACAAATCAGAAAATAGAAGTCAGAGAACAAGAAACTTGCCTCTAATAAGAGGGGACTTCTAGAGAATCTCTTGGTCTCTATAAAGTTATCCAGTTCAATGCTGGTTTCTACTAGAAAAAAAGGGAAAAGGTTGAGTCCTACTTCCACTTGGTCTAAAATGTGGAGGAGTTTTGTTTCAAAATTTCTAGAAAGTGAAACGAGTAGTAATTAATGTACAAATATAGGGTCATCATTTGGGGCCAATAGACTTCTTCCCTATCTATGTTCATGACAGCTTTAAGAAAGGGTTCTAATGCAATCTTTGAGCTAAGAATGCAGTGAGATGAAGACTGGGGTGGAAGATTGAATAGTTGAGCCATCTGATATTAGACAAAATATGAGTCTGGAATTCCAAGCGTAGGGACTGTGAGTTAGCAAGTGTAATTTATTTGACAACCTAGAAGGGCTTCAAACTCCTCTGGTCGGGGGCATAGTTCTACTATGTTGAACTAGAAGACATATTTTTAAGGATCCCAAAATTAAGCTACTGTATGGAGGAAAGGGAAGTTGATTCTTTTAACGTGTAATGATATGAAGACTAATAAGTGAAATGACTCTAATTTGACCCATGATCCACCATTTAAGCTTCTTAAGATTGGTTGTAGTAGTTTAAGGCTTTTTTTAATCATGATTCAAGCTCTTAGTGGTGTCTAGGGGAAGAAAATGGAGGTTTGAGGAGAATATTTTCATAGATAGGGCTAGAAGTGAAGAGTTGGGGATTTAAAAAGAGGAAACTGACCTAATGCTGAGATGATTGCCTCTTCGATGAGGTGATGCCTCAGTACGAAGAGCCTATCGCCTCTTCAACAGAAGGTGAAGAGGCAACCGCCTCTCTAATAGTAGAAAGGATGAATGTTTTTTGATGGAATCATGCAGTCTTAGCCCTAAAATTGGAACCTCAGAGCTTAAAAGTGATTATATAATCATTGATGCTGAATTGTATAAAGATTTATACTGATTGAAATAAAAGTTAAATTTTTGCAAATATCTAGTCAAAACAAGATATGAAAACATTGCAATGTTAGAATTAAACAAGTAAAGATATCAGTATAAAAAAAGCCAATGCACCCTAATTTATTAGGTATTAGGTTCAATGCCCTTAGGATCATCCCCTCCTCTAGCATCACTATCGCTCCTGTCCTCATCGTCATTATCTTCATCCTCACCAATTTGAAGCACATTAATATGACGCTCTAGGGTGGTAATCCTCACCTGGCTAGCCTTATCACAATCCTATTTAAATAGACTAAAGATTTGTAAATCATGCAAGTACGTATACATATAGATGTAGGTAGAATAATTACCCTCCATTGCTGGGTGACGTCCATCATATAATCCCTTTGAGCCTCAATCATCCTGTACATGTATAAGCCTTACTCCAAGGGAATCTATATTTTCAATAGAATGTCATAACTAATAAATGTGTCAAGAATGATTTTGGAAATAGGTCACAGATGAACTCATATGAGTAGTGCCCCTAGGAGTACATACGGGTGTGAGATCCTCATTTAGGGTCAAGAACTGATGAGATAGCTCTCCCGGGGAACCCATCAATGAACTAAAGGGTCAGGAGTATAAGTGAAACTACTGGTAACTAGCTGTAAGCTAGGGGTAGCAAGGGGTCGCATTTGTTTAGCCACAACCAAAGAGCCCTTTCTACTCGGATTGATGTGGGGTCTCTGAGGATCTCTTTCTTATGCCTGAGGCCTAGCCCAGGGTGCAAGTCGGGTAACTACAGCTTGAGAATGAGAAATCATGTTAGAATAGGATATTCTTGAGTGTAAGATTAAGCATCAGATGTTTACCTCAGAGGTGAAAGCAACAGATAGAGGAACTATCAGCAGGAGGTGGGTCCAGACAAACTCCTAGTGGCTCTTGATTTGTATAGTGTGGTCCATGGTTGGCTGTCCAGCAATAGCTTTATCAAGCTTAGTACCCTCTAACTTATGCATATAGAGCATGCTCCTAGGAGGAGACCTAGGCACGCACCTTGCACCAGCTCCTCAGTTCTAGTTATGGACCCGCTCACCAAGATACTAGACTTGATATCCTAGCCCATGAAAAAGGACTATCCTATGAGCTAATGGTCTAGAACGAGTCATCTCAGCACTCTATCCATTCTTATGCCCCCACAAGTCATTCCACGAACACCAACAGGTAAGTGCATTAAATTCATAAAGTTGCTAACATAATTATAAATATTGTAGGTACCACATCTTGTGTCAAAGAGTTCAAGTGTTGTCGATGGATGTGCACTTGAGCTAGATGCCTATTTAGGACATGACTGGCACCCTACCTTCCTATGGCTAGAAAATCATTTCCTACACACATAACCTCGACCAGCAGCTCTAGCTCCAGTGCCTAGACTTGTTAAACGAATATTGTAACAAGTATAGATGAATGGCTATTAGAACAAATTAAGAAGCAAAAGAAGAATATAGCTTACTAGGATAGTGTGCCAACTGCTTAGCTCTGTGTGCCACCTCATCCATACTCTTGTACAAATAGGTTAGAGTGCAGCTGCCCTAATTACATATAGACACCTGATCCAAGTCTCATAGGGGTAGTAGGAACATTAAATCCATCGAGCTAGCAGTGTCAGTAAAGAAGGTGGTGCCTATAAGGTAAATCAGAAATGCTTGTACCACCTGATTGACCTCAAGAGGAGTGACCATCACTATAGCTCTATCTAGGGTATAGAAGCTTCATAATCAGTCAACCTTGATGGTATATGTCCTCTTAATGTCTGTGACCATCCCAAGGAGGTGCTTAATAGAGGCAGCCTTATCTAGAGTTAATTGATGCAAGCTTGCATTGAGAGGAATAGGATCTCTGATACATGCAATTTTGGTAATAGCAGCAAATGAAATGGGATCTAGAGTGAGCCCCCAAAGGGGAGGTGGAAGGTATGAGTCATGTCAAACTATCTTTCCATCAATGCATGGAGTGGTTGATAATCTATCTGTCCCTATTCATTAGGGAGCGAGAGGATGAAGTCTTCAAGCTCGATGTCATGGATTTAGTCCTTTTGATCCTCTATTAGGACATTATAGAAGACTCAGGCCCTATGGTTCTGATGCCCCTGAATGTTTATGCATCATACTATAAAAGAAATTAGGGAAGTTGAATAAATAAAACATGATTTTGTTGATTTTGAAAGAAAAATGAAGAAGGGAGGAAGAAGTGGACACTATGCCCTCTTAGAGAGGTGTAATGCCTCTTGGATGAGGCAATCACCTCATCATAATGGCGATCATCTTTGGGAAGGGATGATGCCCTCTTACTCTAACACATAGATGATCGTCTCTCGATAAGAAGCGATTGCCCTAATGATTAGGCTATCACCTTAACGAAGAGTCAATCTCCTCTACACATTAGAGAACAATGGGTAGTTTCTAATTTTTTTCTCTCAAATCCATGAAATTCATATTTAATCAATCTTTTTTCTAATTCTAGATGGCAAAAAGACATGAATACACTCAAACCCAATATGATTTGCAAAAAAATAAAGAAGATTTGGATACTAACCTCTTTAGATGTTGATAAATAGATGTGGATCCTTAAATCTATTAAAAGAGGAATGGGGTCTCCCTTTAATAATCTGAGGTTGCATGAGGGGTTTATGGAAGGCAAAATGTGATCCCACTTGGGTGGTGGTGGCATCTTCTTATCATCCATTTTTGAAAGAATGTGGGTGCAGGAAAGAAGAAGAAAAGAGAGAAAGAAAAGAAAGAAAAGAAGAAGAAAAGAGAGAAAGGGAGGTTTTTACAGTAAAAAAAGATGATGTAAATGATAAAAATGAAGAAAATAGTGAATGAAAAGGGACGGCTTCTTGGGGCACATTTGAAAATTGATATTGTAAGCTAAACATTTTTTCTAGTTAGTAAAAAAAAAGGTGATTGGTCCAGTTGTATGCCCAAAATTCATGATTTCAAAAGTAACAAGTTGTGTAGTATCCCCGAAGTTCGCATCCCAGATAAGGGACTGCCTCTTAGGCTAGAAAAACTTGAGGATTATGGCATGAGTTTCTTGTTCTAGCTAAGGGACTACCCCTTGGGCTAGGAAAACCTGAGGATGACTGCGTGAGTTTCCTATTCCAGATAAGGGAGTGCCTCTTAGGCCAGGAAAACTCAAGGATGATGGCGTGAGTCTCCTATTCCAGTTAAGGGATTGCCTCTCGGGCCAGGAAAACCCGAGGACAACTGTAATATCCCATATTTTTAAATAATTTTACACTGTACCGGGATATGCAGTGTTAATAATTTTTGAATATATATTACGATATTTTTACGAGTTGATATGTATTTGAAACCTATTTTAATTATTGTGTATTATTTACAGTACTTTACGTAAAATTTTCCTGGGACTTGCATTTTCGGGGAAATTTTCACGTAAATAATTTATTATTAATTATTTTAAAAATATTTTCGGACTTGCATGAACTCATACGTATTTTTAAATTACTAAACACCGTGTATGTGTGTGCAATATTTATTTAATTAGGGTTTAATATATTACCCTAATATTTTATCATTTTATTATTAATTGTTTATTTAAATTAATATAATAATATGTGGTGTGTATTTTTCCCACATATTTTATTTATACACTATATTTTAATATATACATATTATTTTATTATTTCTTTTTTTTTCTTTTTCTTTTTTCTTTTTCTTTTCTTTTTCTTTTTCTTTTCTTTTTCTTTCTTTTTCTTTTTCTTCTTCTTCTTCCTCCTTCCCCACGCGCCTGACTCTCCTCCATTTCCCTCTCCCTCGCTGCTACCCTAATCACCGGTCGTCAGAGTGCCTTACCTTGCGTGCCGCCATTCTCCTCCGCTGCCTCGCTGTCCCAGCCGTCTTCTCCGGCAGTGGCTTGCTCGGTTTCTGCCATTTTTGGCCGAAATCCTTCTCCTCGTCGTTTCTTCCTCTTTCGGCCACCATTTTTGACACCGCCAGTCTCTTTCTTCTCCTTGAGCTCCAGTGAGTGTGATTCTAGCTTTGGTTTGAGCTAAAATGGTCTAGAATTGCTTAGTTTTGAATTTTTCCAATTCGGCCATATTAGGGTTTTCAATTTTTTTGAGCTTCGAATTGATTGATTCATGAAAACTCCCTTCACAAATTTTTCTCCTAGTAGCTTAATCTACATGTATGAGTTTTTGGAGATTTTTTGGATTTTTGGGTATTTTTGATTATTTTATTATTATTTTTTAATTTTCGGAAATTAATTATTTAAATTATGAAATTGTGTTTTATGGTTGAATTAGGTGTTGAAATGAATTATAGGAATTTATTTGGAATTTTTATGAATTTCTATGTTATAAGGATATTTTTGGTATTTCCTGAATTGTTCTGTGTTTGTGGACCCCGGTCGGTGGACTATAGTCTGGAGTCCGACTGAGGGGTTGTGGTTGAGTGTTGAGCTTGTTTTTTGAAGTGTATTTCTTTGCAGGGTCGGCTCTACTCTTTTGAGTAGAGAGATGTCCGTTTTACAGGGGAGGTTTTGTCGGATTTTTGGTAGAATTCTCGTAAAACGTGATATCCGGTCGAACCCTAATTCTGTTTCTGTATTTAATACTCTAGATCAAATTCTAGGATTTCTGTTAGGTTTATTCTGATGTCTATTATTTATTGCTTGTTTAGTTACGCCAAGACCGAGGGCTAGTGGACCAGGCCCGTCGGACCCGTCTCGTGGAGTGCACTAGGATGAGTTACTATACTATATATATATGCTTAGGATGCATGATTTAGAAATATATGTTTATTTTGATTAAATATGCATAAATAATGTGATTTGTATTTAAGTATATTTTTAGTTATTTTTGGTATATATTAAATTATATGCATGTTTTGTTAATAAATTATATTTAAAAATGTTTTTAAATATATTTCTAGTTTAATTTATGATTTGATTGGATTTATTTGACGTATATATACTCGAAATATACCTGGTTTACTTTTGGTATATTTTCGGTATATATATGGTTTATGTTGTTATTTGATTTAAATTCATGCATCATTTATTTGTGAATGAATGTTTTATATTTATTAATGAAGGATATCGATAGAACGTGCTACCTAGTGGGCAGCACTAGGACCGAGTACGTACCGGTACGCCTATAGTATTTAGGCTATACTACTAACCATTTGCATATATTGATTGATTATGATTATTTGATGTGTGAGATATGGTTTGGAGGTGTGATTGTTGGAGCTCGATTGACCAAGTGTCTCGGGGCCAATCACACTGGCAGTCAGACTGCTGGAGCTCGGTTGACTTAGTGTCTCGGGGCCAATCTACTGTCTAAATGGATTAAGTGGATATATTTGGATTAAGTGAGCCTGTGTGGCTAGAGTGTTGTCTAACATTGTTTTTGAGGTTGCGATATTCTAGGGTTCTATGTGATCCTTCATAAAAGATGATTTTCAATGAAAAATATATAAAATGATTTTATTGCATCTATGTGTATTTGCCTGTATATATACATATTAGATATATACTGTTGACTGTATGCATTGTCATTTAGTGTGTATGTATATATATTATAGTAATTCACTCAGTGAGGTTTGACTCCCCTCCGTTGACAATTTTTCAAGAGAGTCAACATCTTCAGACCTTAGTAGCAGGTCGATACGCCGGATTTCTTTCGCCCTGGCTTCCTTGTGTAAACTGCTTACTTGAGTCTTATTTTTATAATCTAGACACTGCAGTAGTTGTAAATTAATTATGGGATTTTATGTATTTTATTTATGTGAGATATTGTATTATATTTGAAACTGGATTTGTATTAAAAGATTTATATATATATGAGATGAGATTTGATTTGAATCCAGTTGGGGAAAATAATATTGTGATATTTATGATTTTCATTTCCGCTGCATTTGATATTGTTATTATCATTATTGTATGTTTATTTTATTTTTAGGCTTGCTACGGGTTCCGGATTCGAAAGAATTCCCGTTCCCTAGCGCCGGTCATGGCCCCTGTTTTGGGTCGTGACAACAACGGCGTGAGTTTCCTATTCTAGATAAAGGAGTGCCTCTTGGGTTAGGAAAACTCGAGGATGAAAGTATGAGTTTCTTATTCTATATAGGGGAGTTCCTCTCGGGCTAGGAAAACTCGAGGAAGATGACATGAGTTTCTTGTTGTAGATAAGGGACTAGCTCTTAGGCTAGGAAAACCCAAAGAATGATAGCGTGAGTTTCCCACTCCAGATAAGGGATTTCCTCTTAGATAAAAAAAACCTAAGAATGATGACATGAGTTTCTTGTTCTGGATAAGGGACTGCCTCTCAAGCTAAGAAAACTTGAGAATGACGACACGAGTGTCCTGTTCTAAATAAGGGACTGCCTCTCGGGCCCGAAAAACCTGAGGATGACCATGTGAGTTTCTTGTTCCAGATAAGAGATTGCCTTTTAGGCTAAAAAAACTCAAGGATGATGGTGATATGAACCCTATCTATAACAGAGATAGAACGTGCATCCAACTTTGAATAGTAGCCCAAGGATCATCAAGGATAGGTTGTGTTGATGGAGTTAAACCCCTTGCTTATCAAATTGAAGCAATATACTTAGTTATTAAAAGATGAATAAGTCTAACTTAGCAATTGTAATAAAAGGTAGATGTGAAACAATTCAAGTAAACTTGCAAAGTTTAAAAAGAACAAAGTTTAAGGAAAAACCTCACTTTCAATATTTTAATACTTGAATTCGTTTTTCATTAGGTTAGCCCTTATATAGGCATGTAAAAAACCTAATCCTTGAAGGAAAAGGTTTTCTTCCTTTTTTCCAAAGATACCTATATAGGAAAATCCTTAGTTAAGGAAGTTTCCTTCAAAAATAGGACAACTAATGACAACTCATCTTTAAAAGTCAAAATTTACAACTTATGACAACTCATCTTTGAAAAGTCAAAATTGACAACTAATGACAACTCATTACAGTTAAGCAAAATGACAACTCATTACAACTAAACATTGAAGCATGCCATGTCACATGCCATGTAGGATGTTAACCGTTAACCCTTGACTTTGACTTGGAATATCCTTGAATCATTATAACTAAAAAAAATGACAACTCAGTCTATTTCATAAGGGAGGGGATTTTTAGGAGATGTGGGGAGCTAGAAAGGGCAACAGTGAGTAAAAAGGTAGGGGAACGGGGCTAGGCATGAGATAAAAAGGGGAAGAAAAGAGAGAAAAGGGTAGCAACCATAATAAAAATGGAACCATAATTTAGAAAGAAAAAATGAGAATAAAAAAAAAGAGAGCAGGAAGGAGGAGTCTTAGAGAAAGAAAAAGGTCCTTAAGGAGAGGAGAATAACAAGGAAGCTTAATGGTTGATTCTTAAGAAGAAGAAGGTAGAAACCTTACATTCAATTAAAGATCAAAATCCATACTTATCTCTGAGGGCTAACCGTTTTTGAGAAAAGTTCTTACTTCAGTAATGATTCTTCCTTTCTTTCAACATTGAAGTTTTAATGTTATCAAACTTCTTGCTTACTTGTTTAGTTACTTATTTCTTATGCTTATTGCTTATGTTATGGTATATTCCTAGCATGATTGACTGAGGTTTTGAGTATAATTGTAAGTCTAGTTCATTTACACCACTTATTGCTTGCTTGAAAACTAAGTTTACAACCTTTAAGAGTCATCTGTGTCCGTTGGTTAGGTGATCATCTCTGCAAAGAGGCACTGTCTCTTTACTATGAGGAGATCGCCTCATGACAGAGGCGATCGCCACTCTGATAGGGTCCTAAGAGACCTTGACTTGATTTTCTTCATAAATAATGCATGATTCCCAGAATGTGCATGCATTAGTATTTTGAAGTCTATTTTGCATGATTATTTTGTTATGTTGTTGAAATTAAATCCTAAGTATTTTCTCTTCTTTTATTATTTCACTTTTATTAAACTGGTTAATGAGCCAATTTTTTGGATTCTTGCATAAGATCTTTATGTATCTTGGGAACTAACATTTTATCTATTGTAGAGGTTTATCAATGATTTCTAATCATTAAGTATTTATCCCACTAATTAGTTCTTGAGGGGTTTTATTTAACACAAGTAGTTTACTTTCGATTTATTTTTCATTTGTTTTACCTATTCCTTATATAAAGTATTGTAATCCTTAATCCCTTCCCTATTCATTTGGAATGTATGGTTGTAAATTATTATTATTAGTATTATTTATATTAATTGTTGGGCTATAAGCATGAAAATTGGATTAATGTGCAAACTTGGACTTAATTATAAAAATTGGAAATTGGATGGAGGCAAGTGCAAATTTTGAATCTAAATAAGGAAATAATTAAATAATTAAATGTAATAAAACATAAAACACAAATGGAGGCTAACCATAAGGTTGGGTGGGAATTCTAAAAGCTCATACCCAGTTTTCGAACCCATTCTTTGATGATGGCTTATGGGAACCTCCATGGAATCCAATTGCTGTATAGTGTGTCTCAACTTTTATCTAGGTGGAAACTCCATCTTCGATTAGGCTTTATGACCTATTTCATAGTGGGCCTTGAGCCCACACAGTGCTATAGTCGCCAAATAGTTGGGCGAGTGCTAAACCTTGCTGCCTATATTCATTATTCTTTAAGATATATTAGTACATTATATTCATTCTTTATTCTTTTTTTATTCTTTCCCTTTCTCTTTCTTTGTATACATATGCATTTAAATGGATTCACAACTCCCACAATCTATTCAATTTATAATTAATCATCAAATTTTATTTAGTTCTTTTTCATCTTAATCTTAATGTGCTAATTATTATAGTGAAATAATTATTTTTATTTCTTTCATATTTATAGCACCATGTTAATTTTTAATTTCAAAATTAACTATTTTAGAATGAAAAAATATTGTTCAATGATTTGGAGGTTATTGATGGATTGTAGTTGGTCAAAGACTACATGTCCTATTATTTTACCACAAACACAAACAAAAATAAAAATGTGTAAATGTTTCATGATTTGTTGATAATTTCTTATGCTATTTATATATTGAGCTCATGACTTTCTCTCACATTACATGACATATTTAATTTTGCTAGAAATTATAATTCTCTCATCTATATCTATATAAATGTAATAAAGCTAAACTCAAAGCTATAAGTTAATAAAAATGTGCCAAATGACATTATTTCATGCAATCTAAAAGGTTGTCAAATGGGTTTTTTAATTACAAGAACTAAAAATTTTAATTTTTCTTTACCCTTTTCTTTTCCTTTTATTAATAATATTATCTCCATCTTTTAATTCTCCTTCACCATTTTCTGTTGTTCTCTATTAATATTGATATGAACATTGTTAACTTGTACCAAACCCGTATTCAATCTTGATAACCTTGCCAAGGTCATTCATAAATCAAGCAAAGGAAAACTCTAATTCCCAACAAGACCTTTAAATAACCTATACTTAAGAACCTTAATTATAAAGAATTAAACATTATTTAATATAAACCTAAGATTAACAAAGTCAATTTTAAGTCTAAATTAAAATAGGTTTGAATGTACTAAGCCTTCAATTGATAAATTCACTAAAGTTCTTTTAAGAATAAAAGATAAGGACTTTAACCTCACAAGAATTGAAATTTAATTGATAAAACTTCTTCTCAATTCATTCTATAATGCTATGACCTTTATAGAGGCATGTAAACATCCTTATCCTTGAAGGAATAGGTTTTCTTACTTTTTCCTAAAGACTCCTATAAAGGAAAATCCTTAACTAAACAGGATCCCTTAAAAAATATGACAACTAATGACAACTAAGCTTTGAAAAGTCAAATTGACAACTCATGACAACTAAGCATTGAAAAGTCAAATTGACAACTCATGACAACTAAGCAAAATTTAACCAAGTCTTTAAATGAGTTGCAACCACTCGCCATCACATCTAGGGTCTTTAAATGAGTTACAACCACTCTCTATCACATTTAGGGTTTTATTTATAGAGAATATTCTTAAAAGATTCTTGATTCTTATAGATTCCCTTAGTATCTTTTAGAACCTTCCAAAATCTTCAAAATTGCACTTTATGTGTTTTGAATGCAAATCACTCCACTTGAAGAGTTTGACAAGAATTCTTCATTTTAAAGGTCAAAATATGATAATAAGGAGAAAAAAGGATGATTTTGCTCTTATGTTAAACTTTCTCCAATTTCACTCAATTGAGCTCCATTTGCACTTGTGCTTTGATTCTCTATCCCAAACTTGATCTTTTGCTTCAAGAGTAATCCTAAACCATCCTTAAACTTCTTTATGCATGTTCTAATCATTGGACCATTATACTCGAGTGCATTATCATGTTGGTTAACATGTTTGGTGCTTACTTGGTTCATATTATTCCCTCGTTCCTTATAAAGATTCATCCTCGAATCTGACCTATCTTGTAAAGTTGGTATATTTGGATGTCCTCCAAGATCAAATACAAATACCTTAGTAGAGTAATTCTCATTTGAAGTAATGATGCACATAAGCAGCTTTAGAATTCCTTAAACTTGAGGACTTACACAAAATACAATTCTATTATTCATAAACTTGTAAATATTGAATTCTTGTTGTTTCCTTCTAAATTTGAAACTTGAATATCTTAAACTCTTCTTACTATAATTGAAAACTCCGTGGATTCTCTTGAAAGAAGTAAACAATTATAGTTCTTTCTTATACTTCCTACAAGGAATGAAATCTTCAAAGGAATTATTGACCTTGTATTACATTTCAACAACATCGTCAAATAAATCTTTATATGGCTTTAAGGTCTACAAAAGAACTTTGAAAACACTAAAGAAAGAAAGATTAAAGTTGTTAGTATATTCATGATGAATAACCATCTCCTTATCCTTCATAATGCTCTCAATTTCTAGTTTCCTCTTTTATGAACAAACTTCCAGATTTCCCTATTTATGGTTCATATACTCTTCATAATCATAATATGCATTCTTGACATTTCCTTGGCTAGTTAATCCTTCTATAAGTTCATTAGGTTACTCAAAACTTTATGAACACTCCTTATTAGCTTCAATATCTATTTCAAAAATCTATAATTTCTCATTAATTTCTTTGCAAGGATGCACGTACTTGCCATTATCTTCAACGTCTTGCAATATTTCAACAAGGCTTTTGACATTTTTTTGCTCCAATACCAATTTATTCATGAACTAGTTTCTCTTTAAAATCATTGTTCACACTTTCTTCATGCACTGAAACATGAATTTTGTCATCCTCTTTAATAACTTGATCATCTACTTAAATGCATAATTGCTCTTCATATTTCTCACCTTGCTCACTCAACCTAATTTCAATACTTAGCTCCCTCTTTTCCTTTCTCTCATCTTCATAGGTTTCCCTTTTCAAATTTTTTCCACATGAAGATTGAATCTTTTCATTTTGTTGATTGATGCTGAAGTCTTCAAAAATTAACTTTATAGGTAAGGTTTCAAGTTGGCACTCTTTCCCTTTATCTTTCTCCCTAACTTGTCTCTCAACCACCTCAATTACTTTAACATTCCTTGAACCTTATTTAATCCCTTGAAAGTGATTATGAAAATCCCTTTAAAAATATTTGGCATAAACCTCTTTCGCATGATAGTCTTTATCTCTTGCCTTGTAGAGATAGGTTCTTCTCCATAATGCCTCTTTAAGAACACTATTTGATTCCACTAAGCTAATTCATAGCCCATGAATGTAGTGATTGCAAGCTTGGCTTTCTTTTCCTTAGATTAGTTATGGTAATTAAAGATAAAATCTACTTTTTTCCCATGCTCGATATGCTTCGGGATCACTTCTGCCATGGAAATTAGGTATCTTTATCTTTTCACTCCCATGGTTATTAACTTGCCTATTATTCCCTTGAACGCTCTTATTAACAAACTCATTATCATCATCAAACCATCTCCCTCTATGAACTTTTTTAGTTATGATTTAAGTTGTATTGTTGGTGTTATTGGTGGTAGTTGTAGCTTAGCTTTTCTCTAAACTCCTTATTTGCTCTTGAACCTCTTGATGGCTATTTAATAATTGGCTCATTTATTCTTGCATCGCCTTTATAAAGAGCTTATGGGATTTATCTTAACCTCCTTTGGATCTACCATGTTATAAATATAGAAATAAAAGAAAAAAACTCATAAGTAACACTCCCTCATATGTTTACACTCAAGGAATGTGACTTAACACTTTTGTTTCACTCAATTAGGCTTTACCCTCTAATGAGCTCACCACTTGCCTTTTACCTCTCAAATTCCCTTTTTATGGTTCTTATGGAACTTAAGTTACTAATTATCAATTTAAGCTCAATACAAAACAAACAAAGAAAAATTAAACTCAAATTTTACTATAAGAGCCAAAGAAAATGCAATAAATAAAGACAATATCCAAACAAAATGAAAATAAGAAACTTTGGAATTTGAACTCTATGATTACAAAGAAAATGAATTAATATTAAATAAGACATAAAAATGAATGAAATAAAGAAATAATGATTTTTTTACTAAATGCAAACAACAAAGAAAAGTAAAGATATGTACTTGATTAATGAGCTAAAGCTCTGATACCAAATGGTACAAACATGGTTAACTTGTACCAAACCTGTATTTAATCTTGATAACCTTGCCAAGGATCGTTCATAAATCAATCAAAGGAAAACTCTAATTCCAAAAAAGAACCTTAAATAACCTGTACTTAAGAAGCTTAATTATAAAGAATTAAAGGTTGTTTAATATAAACCTAAGATTAATATAGTCAATTTTAAGTCTAAATTAAACTAGGTTTGAATGTACCAAGCCTTCACTTAATAAATTCACCAAAGTTATTTTAAGAACAAAAGAAAAGGACTTTAACCTCACAAGAATTGAAATTTAATTGATAGAACTTCTTCTTAATTCATTCTATATTGCTATGGCCTTTATATAGGCATATAAACATCCTAATCCTTGAAGGAATAAGTTTTCTTACTTATTCCTAAAGACTTCTATAAAGGAAAATCCTTAACTAAATAGGATCCCTTTAAAAATATAAAAACTAATGACAACTAAGCTTTGAAAGTCAAATTAACAATTCATGACAACTAATCATTGAAAAGTCAAATTGATAACTCATGACAACTACGCATTGAAAAGTCAAATTGACAACTCATGACAACTAAGTAAAATTTAACCAAGTATTTAAATGAGTTGTAGCCACTCTCCATCATATTTAGGCTTTTATTTATAAAGACTATTTTTGAAAGATTCTTGATTCTTGTAGATTCCTTTAGTATCTTCTAGAACCTTCCAATGTCTTCAAAATTGCATGTTATGTGTTTTGAATGCAAATCACTCCACTTGAAGAGTTTGACATGAATTCTTCATTTTGAAGGTCAAAAAATGATAATAAGGTGCAAAAAGGATGATTTTTCCCTTGTGTCAAACTTTCTCCAATTTCACTCAATTGAGCTCCATTTGCACTTGTGCTTTGATTCTCTATCCCAAACTTGATCTTTTGCTTTAAGAATAATACTAAACCACCCTTAAACTTCTTTATGCATGTTCTAATCATTAGACCATTATACTTGAGTGGATCATCATGTTGCTTAACATGTTTGGTGCTTGCTTGGTTCATATCAAATATCATGCGTAGTATCTTTATTATCTCCATTCCTTTATTAATAAGTTGTTAGTATTCTCACATCTTTATTAATCTAATTAATTCAATTACTTAACTGTTCATCTTTTTATTAAATATAGTGTAAATTATTTCATTATTTCTATTTCTATTTATTAAATTGAAAACTTTTGAATTTCTATTTATTTAATTAAGTTAATGATGATAGGCTGCTAGAGACCATCCTAGTGAACTTAGTCCTATAAGAAATGAAGGGAGGTGTAAAGCGGTCACTGGCAAGGCCACTCCAACACTTAAGTTAAGATATGATTTTCAGTGGAGAGGAGGGTAGAAATGTTCAAGTATCTAGGCTAATTTACCTTCCTTTTACTCTTTCTCTATTATTTATGTAAGGGTTGTATCTTGCCCACCAAGTCTCATTTAGGATACCATTTCTCTGGTAGGTTGTCTCATAAGCCAACACCAATAACTTTTGTCCGATGTATGGCATTAGCTGGAGCACACCTTTAGGTTATTTAATTCACATGAAGTCACCCTTGATGATTGTGCTAGGCATTCACTTAATGAGAGATCAGGTTACTTTGCTCGACTGGGTGGAGACTAACTTGGTCTTCCTCAAGATGCTTTGGTGGTAGCCAGATTACTTAGTCAACCTCTTAATATGGTTTACTAGTTATTATGGTCTTCTCTAGTATTATAGTTCCCCTTGAAATAGATAGACATTTATGTCTAAGAGTTAGAGTTTTCCATGTTTATGGGGCTTGATAGGGTGTTATGCTTTTGGAGGATAATTGGTGGTAGTTTTAAAATTTGAAATGACATGTCTAGGAGCACATGTAGGGGTTTAGTGTGCATTTAATGGGTGCTTCCTCTTTCTTTTCATAACTAGTGTTCCTTTTTGCTTAGAACTTCATTTTTTTAAATTTTTTTTGCTATTTTTGTGTAAACAATTTCTCTCTTGTTTGGTTTGTCTTATTGGTTCTCGGTTCCTTTATGGCTGCTGTTCCTAGTTAGCATTATGTTTTTAAGAAGTAAGTGGTGTTTCTCTCCTTTATTTTTATTTTTTCTTTATTTTGAGTTTTGTTTGAGTCTTCTTCTATGTTTGATTTTCATTTTTTCTTCTCATGGCACATCTAGTGGTTATGTTAAATTGTGTCTTTTGTTCCTACTTGTTGTGTTGTTTATCTACTTTATATTTATTATTATTCATTATTCATTTTTAAGTTTTTTTATATTTTATGGATTTTAGGGTTGAGTGTGATGGAAATCTCTAGTTCTTTTGATGTTAGTGATAATGATTCTATTCGATTTTATTGAGGATTAGAGGTGTCTTCTAATGATAGTGAACATACCTTGCCTAGTGGTAAATGGTCGATACCTTCCCTATAATGATCTTCTAGTTCTGGGGTGGGTGGTGATTATGAGCAGCCTGTGTCTTTAGGGTTATGGAGGTTCAGTTTGTCTCTATTTCTCCTGTTGCTATTCCTTTTGATTCTTAGGCTACCTTTATTAAGTCTAAGGGTATTTTTGGCCCTCTCGCTTGAATAGACCCTGTAAGTGTGGCCATATCAAAGATCGAATCTTGTATGACTCATGACTAACTGATTTTCATAAGGAAGGAGTTCTTAATTCCTTAATATTATGAGTTGCTACTTTCGAGTGATCATAGGATAACTAATTCTTTGGTCGATATTAACATCATCATGTATGTAGACGCTTTACGTGCTGGTCTGCACTTTCCACTAATACCATTTTTGTAAAGTTGCTTAATTTTATGCTTTACCAGTTAGCCAATTGACACCAAATTAATGGTTGTATGCTTATTTATAGTTTTACAAAGGCCTACTATGATATGTAGATTAAGCTTGACCTTCCCATATTTCAGTACTTATTACTTCTTATTAGGAAAGAGGAACATTGCCCTTTTTTATCACTCTGGGAATGCATGTTTGGGGGGCTACCTAAGTCCTGAAGGAGTTGGAAGCCTAAAAATTTTATTCTGAGGAATCTTAAGGGGTGAGGGGTCCTTCCTAGGGTGTGGAATAGAAAGCCTTATAAGTGTGGCAAGTATGTGGTTTTGACTGAGGAACATACGAGCAAGGTAGACCTATTACATACAAAAGCTTATGGGGAAGAGTTTGATTGTGGTAAACTGATAGAGAGTATGAAGGGTTGGTATTCATACAGGAGTGATCACATGGGTATACTTTCTATGTGTGTGTGTATTTATTTCGATTGTGTGTGGGTGCGGTGTCTTCATTTGTGTTAGTTTTGGTTTAGCTAACCTTTCATTATTTACATTTTATAGAGTTTTACCTTTTTGAGTTGATGAGGGCTTGATCTTAAAATATGAGTTCAGGGAGCATTTTGAGGATGCCTTATATGTCAAAAGTTGCTACTTCAGTCTTAAGTGTGGCCAAGGAGTCTCCTAAAGGGCTTAAGAGTGAGTTGTCCAACCAAGCCTTGGCTATTGTGGCTCCTCCTTTAAGCAGTCTCGTTTAGAGAGGGGAAAAGTGCTTTTTCCCTAAGGGATGCCATAAAGGACTTCCAAGTGGCTTTAAAAGTAAAGCATAGGTCATCTAGGTTGGTCTCTATATGATTTGGTATAGTCTGCATTGACCTTGCCCATGTATGCACCCTTTTCGATGATCAAGACACAAGGGACCATATTAAGGATTATAATGGTCTCATATAATGTGCTCGATCTACCTCTTTACAGGTTAGCATTTGCTCTTTGCTATCAACATCAATTTATTCTTTTTAGTTTTCTTTTTGGTTGATTTACATTCCTCTTTATTGTAGATGGTTCATTTAGTCTCTTTAATTGATGAGGATAATGCTAATATAAAGAGGGAGTCTATGCTGAGGTATAGGATTGTCTCTACTAACCTTGAGAGGAAAAAGATGGAGGTAAATATGCTAGCTTACAAAGCTGTGGCTATTAAGAAGAGAATGACTGATGTTGCACTTGGTGCTAGGGCACTGGATGACTAACTCATTAATGCATAGGGAAAGATCAACTAACTGGAGAAAGAGAATGTTGATTTAAAAAAGGCTCATCATATGGAATAAAAGGATCTAGTTAAGTAATCCTTTGGCATTCACGATGGTGTTAAAGACTTGGTGACTAAAGCCTTGTAGGCAATGTACCCTAATTTGGTTATCTCCTTTATGGAATGGGTGTTGCCAAGTGTTGATCTCAATGTCATTTTTTATCACTCATTGTTGGATGTTAAGTAGGAATATGAGCTGACCCCTCTGGTGGTAATCAAATATATTATAAAAGTGGTTGAACAACCTATGGATGACTCAACTAATGGCATTGATGCCTAACTCTTCTCTTTTGTTTATATTTATGATTCATGTTGGGAGTGAATGTTTTCTCCTTTTTGTTTACTTATGAACAAAATGTGCTTTTCTCTCCCTCTTATCATAAAATCTAGAAATGTTGTGTTTGGTTGTTCTAACTTTTAGGTTAATTTAGCTCATGACTATTGTTATTTTTCTCTTATTTTTCATTTCTTTATCTTTAAATGAGATTGCATGACTATGGCAGCAAGGAAATGCACTCGTGGTTTACCCAAGTGGCCCTTTGTCGTTGAGGTAGTATGAACATGCCTTTGTAGAGTGCCATTCTTGGGTTATGTTGGTCCATTATTGTCTACCTAGTATCTCATCGGCCCATATAAATTCTATCCAAAGAGAGGAATTTAGGCCAATACTATCCAAATGCTGGAAGACCACCCTGTTAGTCTCCCAACTAAGACAGCCCACCATTAGGGTGGTTTATTTAGCTCATTTGCTAATTATGGAGATTAATCATTGTAGACCAAGTGGATCTTTATTGCCTTATTACGACTCATGCATTGGTAGAGAAGTTTATTGGTTTGTAATTAATGTAAACTAAGTGGGTCTTCATCACTTTTTTGTGACTTATACACTTGTAAAATTTTTATCAATTTTGACATTAATGTAGACCAAACGGGTTTTCATCACTTTTTTATGACTCATACAATTGTGAAATTTTACCAATAATTAATAGACCAAGTGGGTTTTCATTGCTTTTTTGTGACTCATTCACTAGTAAAATTGTATTAATAATTAATGTTGACCAAGAGGGTCTTCATCAGTTTTTTTGTATCTCATACACTTGTAAAATTTTATCCATAATTAACATAGACCAAGTGAGTCTTCATCGCTTTTTTATGACTCATTCACTTGTAACATTTTATCAATTTGCAAATAATTCACTTAAGAGATTTTTCTATTGTAGACAATAGTTCATTTTTCATTGAGATGGGACCAATTGGTCCATGGATCATTACATTACTTTGTAGGCTTTACAATTTGCTAGCAGAAATTTTTTAAATTATTGGTGTTCCACATCTTGAAGAGTGGCTTTCCACAAGCATCTCTCAATCAGTAGGTTGTAAGTCCCACTACTTGGTCTATGCAATAGGGTCCAATCCAATTTTCCTCTAGCTTTTTGGTGTGTGAAATCCACAAGCATATGGAGTCGTGCAAGTAATAAATAAAGATCATCCCATAGAGATTGAAAATTGAATATTGTATTACTTAAGGTGTTTGATTGTGTAGACACCGAAAAATGGTTTTTGAATTAAAAGAAAAATAAATAATTAAAATCTAATATAAGAATTCACAATCTAAGAAAATACTAGGGCTTTTAAACTCAATTAAACCTTTAAAAAGATGTAAATAAACTCTAAGTCATTTTAAGCACAGTTCATTATATGTGCAATCTTAAGAATCATAAATCTTCTTCTCGGATAAACCTATGATTAATTGATTATAACTAGAACTTGATTTACTAGCTCTTATTGATTAAGTGTTCACTATAGTCAATTTTAGGCTTAGGTCCTTAACGTTATTAACTATCTAAATGTCTCTCAAATAAATAGACAATTAATAGGTTATTATTATTTTTCTTAATGAAACCTATCTCTCAATTAAGTCTCAATATTTAGATTCAATCAAAGGTTGGCTAATCCTATGAAAACATTAAGTAAAGTAACAACTAATGAACTATGTTTTAATTTAGGTTTAAACTTAGTGATTACATGGTTGAATTGATTTAAAAACCCTAACTAGAAAATCTAGCCACACATGTTTAGTAAAAGATAAGAGAATGAATGAAAAGAGAATATTTCCATTATTACTAAATTAAAATTGAAAATAATAAAGTAAAACAGAATACGAAACCCTATGAAATGGAAGCTTGTTGTTCTTGATCTTCAAACATCCACTAAACCAAAATAAAATGAAGAACTAGAGATTTCTAGTTTTAATTCTTGAAAATGAAATAATAAAATTAAACTAAGTAAAGATTGTTCTATTTTTTAGGTGGCCTTGCACATTCTAAAGCCAATCCTATCCCCTATTTGAATCCCCAATAGAAGATAATTAAATTTCTAAGGATCAGCTCTACTTAAAATTCAAATTTTGAATTTTTGCTGCAGGTGCATGACTATGTGCAATTTATGCATGGATGTGAATCTTTTTTTCTTCAGGCATGACCGTGCGCTTTTAATGAATGACTATGCATCTTCCTTTTGAACCTACACGGCTGTGCAAAATTTTCATATGGCTATGCAACATTAATTCATTTCAGAACTTGACTTTCATTAAAAGTTTAACTTGCTTTGACTTCCACATCATGGACTTAACTTAGTCAACACTTCAAATCCCTTTAATGCATCCTAAGGAGCAAAAGTACACAAAATTATGCTAAATGCACTTAAAATTAAAAAAAACCTAATAATCTAAAAAATATACGAAAGATAAATAAAAACCTTATAATGAACTAAAAATGCAACTAAAATGATCCTTATAATCTTATTGAGAGTGCTTAAAACATGAAGATTTTCATGCTCATCAAATTCCCCCATACTTAAGTCTTTGCTTGTCCTCAAGCAAAATACGAAACATGTCCTATTCATATGAAGAATCAAATTCATTAATTGGTTTTAACTTAACTAACCATTTTAATCTTTCTTTAATATAAAGTTTAAAAACTATAAATTAAAATAATAACTTGAGTTTAAAGATTGAGCAATTACCGTGTGAAGAGCAATGTCTCCCATTGAATTCATAATGAAGAACCATTAACATTAAAAAAAAACAAAGTGAAAATATTTTCAACACTTAGCAAGCCTAAAATTCAACACACATAAGGCAACCAAATAACAATTCTACTTATTTATTTATTCAAGGCTTTCCCAATCTCAGTATCCCCCACCTTTCATGTACTATTAAGTGTGGATACCTCCAAAAAGGGTCTGTTGGATACTTTTACTCTATATTTAGAGCATTGGAGTAGAAGGAGCATATAAATTTGAGAAAATTAAGATCTTAGCTCCTTTTTAATTTCAACAAGTGCCTTTTACACTCCATCTCTCTTTTTTGCTATTACTATAGGCACCAATATATGTATGAACTATACCAACCTAAGAAATGATTTGTATTTCTACTTACAAACCTTTTTCTCTAACATCAAATGTCAAATTCAGTCATTCAATGAAAGAGTAAGCATTAGATTCATTAAAAATTAAAAATCCTTAACCATAAATTATTTGTCTAATTTAACAGTCAAAATAAAACATTAAAGGAAGATTATCACACTTATTCAACAAAACCATATTTGATGAAATAAACTCTACATATGAATAATTGCAAAAACTTAAGTGGAATGCATAACAAAAATAAAAAATAAAAATAAAAATAAAAAATTTGCATGATCCCAATTTTAAGGAAATAAATAATCATCTAAAAATGCAAATAAAGAAACAAAAATAAAATAAAACTAAAAAAAATGGTGTACTCCCCTCATTTGGATGCATTTGAAGGTGAGGTAAATAGAATGATGAACGCCATTGCTACTTCACTTGGTCCACTTAAATGTGAGGTAAATGGAATGATGAACTCTGTTATTACTTAAGTTCTTTAATTTCTGCTTGTAACTTTTCTACTCTTGCTTCACATCTCCTTTCAAAGCCTTCCACCTTAATAAAAAAGTCCACAATTGTGTTTCCAATTTTCTACTCTTGATAGACTTCTTTCCCTTAGCACTAGGCTGCTGGTTCTTAGTTATGGCCATACTTAAAAGAAAACGCATTAAATTGTAAAAGAATGAAAGAAATAGAAAGAAAAATAAATGAAAATTTTTAAACTAATTAAAAATTGAAAAATAAATTTGAAAATTGAAATTTTTTTATTTCCCTCCCCCCCCACACTTAAACTCATCAATGTCCTTATTGTTATTAAAAATTAAAATTTTGAAATTGAAATAACTATAATAACACTGTAGACTCAACACATGGCTGTGCATCAAAAATGCACAACTGTATGTCTCTAGGTATAAATGCGCATGACTATATATTAAAAATGCATGGCTGTGTGTAAACCAAAATTTTTGATTTAGCAGTGGCACATGGCTATTTGTAAAATATGCATGGCTACATCATTGCTGCTCTGAATGCATTATTGGACATTTAAATGTGAAAATTTGAAGGGGCAAAGTCATGTTTAACAAACCAAATAATATATTTCATTGGAAGAACATTTTAAATATAACTTTGAAGAAAAAAAATTACAAACAAACTTTGAATTTAAAAAAAGAATAAGAAACAAATACATAAATAAATAAACAAATAGATAATAAACATTAAAGTAAATCTTAAATAAATTAATCCTAATTATCATTTCCTGTATTAAATTCAGTTTCTTCTTCATCACCTTCTTCATTTCCTTCATCATCCTTATCTCCTAAGTCCTCCGGATCATCAAGTGAAAAAGGTAGTGGAGAAAAATTTTGAGCTTCAAAGAATGCAAGGAGGTTTTGATTTATCATTTTATATTGTGACTCATTTCAAATGTGGCAAGGCTCATTCTATCAACTTATCTAGCCAATCCATCAACCTTTGAGTCAATCACCCCTATTTGAAGATCCAAATCATCTATCCTTTGCATAATACCCTCCAAGCTTTCCTCTTGAGCTTCTCCATGTTCCTCCATAACTAACTATTACTATGGCCTTACCAAAATTCAATTCTTATTAGCATCATGTGCCACTGACCTAATAGCCTCCATCATTTGCAAATCAAGGAGGTCATTCCCTTAAACTTTCTCAAGGGGCATGTTGTTTATATCAAACCCCACATATTTGGCTATAGTGGTGATTAGACCTCCTATCTTAATAGCTCTAAAATTTTTGGTTGCCATATCCATGAACTTCACCGTAAGTGCATGATAAACATCGATCTTCTTATCATGCACCATGCATTATAGGATAGTGAGCTCATTTGTTGATACCACAGAATTAGCTTCCTTCCTTACAACCAATGAATGTGCTATCAACCAATGAAGGTACCTCAATGCTAGTGATTGAATTTTTGACTCTCTTGCCACTCTAGCTTTATAAGAAGCACCACGATCACCCATTATAGCCCTCTAATACTCTTCCATATCAAACTATATTTGAGTTTCTTCTCCTTTTAGGAATTGGAACACATCATTCAACTCAAACACCCCAGGTGTAAAATTTTCATTACTTAACTAGAAAGAGATTTTCAATCTCCTTTCATCAAAAGAGGAACTCACAAGTAAACGTAAAAAAATAAAGGGTTTTGCATAGTAATAAAATCACTCCACCCTACCCTATTGGCAAAAACTATAGTCTCTTTAAAAAGTCCTACCTCTCTTAATGCAAAATTGCTCATATAGCAATTTGGCACAATCTTCCTATGCCTAAGCTCCTGAAAATTTCTCCTTTAACTTTCATTTGCAAATTGGAAGAAGGTAGGATAAACTTTAATTCTTCTCTCCTTCATTACTCTTTTAGGGTTGTTAGAGCTTCCTCCAACTCTTTTTTTTAGAAGGAGGAGATGATCTTTATGATCTCTTATATGACATTTTAATGAGAGAAAAATGAATTTAGGGTTTAAGGAGGAGTAATTTATGCTTTGAAGAGAAATTGGTGATAAGAGATTAAGAATTTAGGGGTATTTAAAGATGTAAACGGTGAAGAGAAGTGACAAGGATGATTAATTAGGATTAAATGGCTCTGAAATTTTGGAGTTAGTGCATGAATGGAAGTGTAAATGGTTAGAAGTTAAAAAGTTAGCATTAAATAAGGAACAAAGTGATGTTAAAAATTCTACAGACCCCGAGCATGGTTGTGTGTGAAAAATGCATGCCCGTGTATTTGGGTTTTAGGGTTTTTTGCTTATGAACATGTATGGCTATGCATAAAATATGCATGGCCATGCTTAATAAGGTGTAGACACCCAATTTTAGGATGATAAGTTATGAATGCGATAGAGGACTCCAATGATGAAAATATCATGAATAGGTCCTCGATACTTAAGCTTTAAATTTCTAAGGGTTTAAATGCATCTTTTAAAGGAAGGATTTAGTGTTTTCAAGGACTAAATTGTAATATTTTTTAGGACCTAATTGCAAAACTTAAATTCTTCCAGGGCTTTTTTTATAATTAAATGTTAAAAAAAACCTGTTGGAATTCCATAATTCTAACTGGATTTTGATCGGAATTATACCAATTTCGATCAAAATTGGACTCTTCCGTCCTTATTTTTTGATTTTTTTAAGGCTTTTAACTCAATCCTAATTGGTCTAAAAGTCTTAAATATGATTTTAAGTATTAATCTTATTTTTTTAAGAATTAGAATCATGTTAGAATTGAGCTAGGGTTTTTGGTTTTCTTTTTCCTATATAAAGAGAGGAAAGAAGAGGAAAAAAAAGGGAAGAGAGGGGAAGAAAAAGAGAGGAGGCAACAAAATATATTTTGAGCTTTTAGGTTTTTTTTGTGCGTTTATGAAAACAATTTTCATCCATTGTTGATTCTTAAAAAGAGCTTTCTTAATTCTTTTTTTGGAGTTGTTTTTTTACAAAAATTCCTTTTGGTTTATCAATTAATTCAAGATCCTTGGAGAATTTTTGAAGAAGAAGATTGAAAGGCTTGTTAAGAACAGTGAATTACAAATCTAAGGAGTACCCCAAATCACTCATAAGCATCATTATCTTCTTCTTATTCTATTTTTATTTATTTATTTTTTTGATATTATTGACTATTTTTATTCTTTCGAATTATTATTATAATTTATTCATTAATTATAATTTTATTTTATTTTTTTATGGTGATTATGGTTTCACGCATGGTGATCATGTTGGAGGGATGAATTCATGAGAAGTCCATGGAAAACCAAGGATAAAGCCTCGTAGAGACTTAGTTTCTAGGGTTTTTATTTTATTTTATTTATTGCTTTATTTTTTATTTTATTAACTATTTTATGAATGAATGAAATAGCTTAAATAGTGGGAGTAGCGAAATTATGTATGTGGTTGCATGTTTATTTTGAATAAATTGGTTAGCAAAACTAGGTTTCAATTAGGTAATTATTTAAAATCAATGGAGGAAGTAGATTAATTTAGGTTCCTCGATAATAAAATTAGGGTTTTAGTAAAGATTAATTTAATTATTTGTTTGATCTTATTTAATTATTTTTTTATGTTTTTATTTATTTTTGGGCTTATTTATTATTTTTATGTGCTTTTGGGGCCTTAAGCCCATTTTAGGTCTTAATTTATTTATTTATTTAAGTTTAGGTAATTCTTTTAGCCTATCTCACTTAATAATTAATTAGGTTTAATTTACCTTTAGGCCTATAATAAATTAGATTTTATATTAGAAATATCCTTAGGCCCATTTAGTTAATTAGACATAGGCCCACGTAACTCAATTTATTAGCCCACTTAATTTAAGTCTTTTTTTTTCATAATTTGTAGATTTAAGATCACTATTTAATTAAAACATGTAGAATTAGGCCCACTAATTTAAATATTCCATAATTTGTAGAATTAGGCCTATTTTTTTTATTAAATCAAGTAGACTTAAGTTCATTTAATCAAAATCAAAAGGAATTATGTCTTTAGGTTCACATATAAATTAAAACATGTATATTTAACTCATTTATTTAAAATCCATGTAGATTATACTAACTTAGGGATTATGTGATTTATTGAATGCATTATTTACTTGTATATTTTATGACTAGTTTGCCTTGGAGTTGATTGTTTTTAGGGTTTATATAAAATTACATGTAATTAGAGAATAAGATAATAATTCATAAAGTAATTCTAAATGAACACAAGACTGAAAGAAGTTAGTATTCCATATCTAGAATCTCCTGGTTGTGGTGCTAGCTTTCTTTTAGAGAATCGAGTACCACCTTTTCGATTTGTCCTAATTATTACCCTGGGTGGTGACTCCTCATCTCCATGCCATGTCTTTGTGATAGTGGTTAGTGTGTTCTCTAAAGCCCTAAGCTCAAACATTGTCGTGGTTGCTAAAATATTGGACGCGCGCTAAACTCCGCTGTCTACATAAGGTTTAAAGCTTTATATTTGGACTATCCATGGAAAATGCATGGCCATGCCTGAGTTATAAAAACTCAACATTTTCTTACCCCTACAAGTCACATTACTGTGCATGTAGGGTGTGTAGCCTTATATATACACAACTAACATTAAATTTAAATTGATACACAATCATAGCATAAATCCATGTAACACCACATCAATTAATCATATATTCACATAAATTTAAACTTACAAACCACTCCACGATGCTCCTCTTCATCCTTAATTCCTAAAAAAATAAAAATAACAAAAATTAAAAAGAAATTAAGAAAGAAATAAACAAAAACATAAACTTAAAAGAAATAAATGAATAAATCTTAGTTGAGCTCCTAAGAAATGCTTATTTAAGGTCTTTAGCTAGAGCATTACCATGTCTTCAAAGTCCTTAAGGAACATACTCCTTATAAGTATGAGCGTCCTTCACTTTTGACCTCTATAGTATGCACTTTTTCTTCTTTTCAACATTGGATCAACACCCTTGCACTATGAAATAAGTGAATTTGAAGGTGGCTCTGATTTGATATCTTGAATTGTTTGGACTGAATTCCTCCCTCGATCATCTTTAGCTTTAAAATTGAACTCCTTTACTTTGTCATGTTTCACTCTTGCCTTGATGTACCCTTTATCCTTAAGCTCATTATCATCCATGAGTTCAATCTTCATGCATGTCTTTAACTTGAGGTTCTTTATAAGCATCAAAAGTTTAACTTTCCTCTCCAATTTGCAAGGTCATAGTCCCATTATGCACATCAATAATAGCTTTGGCAATAAAGAGGAATGGCATCCTTAGTATGAGGTTATCTACATCTTCCTCTACGTCTAGGATAATAAAATCCATTAGGAACACAAAATTACCCACTTCCACATATATATCCTTTGTAATACCTATGGGTTTGAGAATGGACTTGTCTGCTAATTGTAAACTTATGTTTGTAGGACACACTTCCTCCAATATTAACTTTTAGAAGGTAAATAAGGAAACTAAATTAATTGTTGCTCCCAATCACAAAGTGCCTTAGGAATGGAAATGTCCCCAATAGAATAAGAGATGCATAGACTCTTATGTTTAAGCTTTTTCAAGAGAATCGCACTACATTCCTCATTCAAAGATATTATTTTAAACTTCTTTAACTTCCTTTTATTTGACATTAGATCTTTGAAAAATTAGGCATACTTAGGTATATGAGAAAGCATCTCTTTAAATGGAACATTCTTGTGCACCTTTCTAAATATGTTAAAGAACTTGTTCTTCTTATTTTTTTTATCTCATAATTCCTTATCCTTTGGGTAAAAGTTAATGGTGGTATGTATGGCTCGATAATTTCCTTCTCCTCTTTGGATTTTTCTAGGCACCTCTAACTCTATTCCACTCCTCAAAGTTATAGCCCTAACATGGTCTTTAGGATTCTTCAAGTGTTGCTTGGCAATGAACCTTGATTTCTTATTAACAAAGAATTTTCCAATTGCCCTACTTTTAATTCTAAATTACAAATAGAGGAAGAGTCATTTTTGAATATGAGTTGAGTGCCCTAGTACTTCTGCTTAAATATGCCCTCCAACCTCTTTGTAGCTTTGTTTTGTTGATTTATATTTATTGAAATCACTTCTATGAACTTCTCTATCTTACTATTTAATAAAGCCATAAAAAAATGAACTCTTATCTTGCTAAAAGTGAGATTAAGATTATTGTGCATTTTGATCTCCAAATCCTGGTGGAGCTTATGGTCTCCACTAGTTGTTCCCATGGTTGCTCTAAGAAAAATTAGGGTGATTCCTCCAATTAGGGTTGTAGGTATTTCCATGCACTTGATTTTATTATCCTTTATTGAAGTTGTTCATATAGTTTACATTCTCCATGGACAATGCTTTCATTATTTGACATTTTATTATTGGATGAACTCCTCAACACAATTCATAAGAAGAAGGCAATGAAGATATGGAAACTGCATTAATAGTCATCTTATCCATCTTCTTTGATAGAACATCCATCTTTGCATTCAACATAGTTAAATTGTTAACCTTAATTGATCCTCCTTTCCTTGGAATGGCTCTTTCATTGGACTAAAGACTTTGTGTGTTAGCCATTTCCTAAAAATGGTCTAGAGCATCTTTAGGTGTTTTTAACATAATGGTTCCTCCAGCTGATGCATCAATGTTCACCTTGACTGAAGGATTGACACCTTTGCAAAATGATTGCACTAGGTCCCATGAAGCTATTAACTGTGGTGGACATTGCCTTTGAAAATCTTTAAACATATCCCATCACTCATGAAAGTTTTCATTTTCTCTTTGAAAGAAAGAGTTGATTTCATTTATGATTTTTAGCACTTTAGCTGGTGGAAAGCACTTGTTAAAGAAAGCTATGTATAACCCTTGCCAAGTATTGATGGAGTTAGGTGGCAAGCTTATGAACCACCTCTTAGCTTTATCCATAAGAGAATATAGAAAGAGTATAAGGCGTATTGCCTCCAGTTGGACCCCATTCATCTCAAAGGTGGAACAATATTCTAATAACTAAGTCATCTGACCAATTGGATCTTCTTGTGTAATCCATTAAATTGTGAGTTTTGGATTATGGCAGGCTTGATCTCTAAGTTATTTGCTATAATTGTTAACCTTATAATTGGTGTTTGGTCACCTTGAACATTTGGACTCACAAAATCTTACATATTCCTCTACCCATTCTATCCATTTTAAGCTGCTTGCTACCTTAGAGGTAGATTTCTTTCTTCTTCCCATCCATTCATTTTGCTATTTCGTTGCTTCTTCCTTCTTTATACTATCTTATTAAGCTCTAAGTTAAGTGGTATAGGTAGGCTCCTTGTTTGCTTGCACTACATCTTATGTGCATGTAAGAGCACAAGTTCTTGTAAAACCATAAACACAATTAAAATAAAGAAACAAAAACTAAAAAAATAATGTCTAGATCAAACAACACTATTTTCTTAATAATATCAATTTTGGCAATCCCTGGCAATTGCGCCAAAACTTGGTGTGTGAAATTCGCAAATCTATGGAATTATGCAAGTAATAAATAAAGATTGTTCCCTAGAGATTGAAAATTGAATATTGCATTACTCAAGGTGTTTGTTTGTCTAGACATTGAAAAATGGTTTTTGAATTAAAAGAAAAATAAAGAATTAAAAGCTAATATAGAAATTCACAATCCAAGAACATGTTAGAGTTCTTAAACTCAATTCATCCTTTAAAAAGATGTAAATAAACTCTAAGTCATTTTAAGTATATATCATTATGTGAGTAATCTTAAGAATCACAAATCTTCTTCTCGAATAAAACTATGATTAATTGATTGTAACTGGAACTTGATTTTATAGCTCTCACTAATCAAATGTTCGTTACAGTCAATTTTAGGGTCAGATTTTCAACATTATTAACTATCTACAATGTCTTTCAATTAAATAGATAATTAATAGGTTATTACTTGTCTTCTCAATAAAACCTATCTCTCACTCAAGTCTCATTGTCTAGATTCAATCAAAGGGTGGCTAATCCTATGAAGACATTAATTAAAGTAATAACTAATGAACTATGTTTATTAACTTAGGTCTAACCTTAGTGATTATATGGTTGAATTGATTTAAAAACCCTAACTTGAAAATCTAACCACACATGTTTAGTAAAAGATAAGAGAATGAATGAAAAGAGAACATTTCCATTATTACTGAATTAAAATTGAAAATAATAAAGTAAAACATAATAAGATACCTTATGGAATGGAAACTTGCTATTCTTGATCTTTAAACATCCACTAAACCAAAATAAAATGAAGAACTAGAGATTTCTAGTTTTAATTCTTGAAAATGAAATAACAAAATTAAACTAAGTAAAGATTGTTTTGTTTTTCAGGTGGTTATGCACTTTTTAAAGCTAATCCTATCTCCTATTCGAATCCTAAACATAAGATAATTAAATCTCCAAGGATCAACTTTAGTTAAAATTCAAAATTTAAATTTTTATTATAGGTGCATGGCTGTCCAAAATTTATGCATGGCTATATGTCTTTTCTTCTTTATGCATGACTATGCACTTTTAACGCATGGTTATGCATCTTCCTTTTGAACCTGCTCAACTATGCGAAATTAGCACATGGTTGCTTAGCATTACTTCACTTCAAAACTCAACTTTTCTTTAAAAGTTTGACTTGTTTTGACTTCCACATCATGGACTTAACTTAGTGAACACTTCAAATCCCTCAAATGAATCCTAAGGAGCAAAATTACACAAAGTAATGCTAAATGCACTTAAAATAAAAAAACCTAACAATCTAAAAAAAATACAAAAGATAAATAAAAACCTTGTAATGAACTAAAAATTCAACTAAAATGATCCTTATAATCTATCTTATTTAGAGTGCTCAAAACATAAAGATTTTCAGACTCATCACATTCCTACTCTTGTGTCACCTTTCTTTATGTTTGCCTTGATGAGCACCTAGTCTCCCATGTTGAAATGTCTAGGTTTTACTCCATTGTTAAAGAACTTTTTAGCTTTTTTATTTGTAGGCTTCCATTTTTATCCTGACTTCTTCTATGATTTTAGCCAATAGATCTAGGTTTGCTCGCAGTTCTTCTTCACTTGCTTCCTCTTCATAGTTGGTTGTTTTATAGCTAGGGAGACCTATCTTAACTGGTCTCACAACTTCTATTCCATATGCTAGTTTAATGGGTGTGTCTCTCATCATCATACTAGTAGTCATTCTAGAGGACCATAAAATGTGCGAGAGCTCTTCAACCCATCTCCCTTTCGCCTGATCCAATCATTTTTTAAGTTCCTGAATGATAGTTTTATTGGTCACCTCAATCATTCCATTTTTTTGTGGGTGAGTGACTGAGGTGAATCTAAATTCTATGTGGAGCTCATCATAAAACTTCTTAAAGGGGTAGCAATCAAGTTGTTTTCCATTGTCCATTATGAGTACCATAGGAATCCTAAATCCATAAATCACTTCTCTATTAAAGAACTTTATGACCCTTGCCTAGGTGATTATGGTGATTGGCTTGACTTCCACCCATTTAGTAAAGTGGTTGATTGAGACAATAATGAACTTTAACTATTTTGCAAATGAAGGAAAAGGACCCATAATATCCATGCCTTATTATGCGAATGGCTATGCTACTCTGATCTGTCATGATGGCATTAGGGTACAATGGTTGTGGGTGTCATGGAATCATTGAGGGCCAATATTACCCTCACAATAAGGCTTTACAGACCATAGTGGTTGCTACTTCATGTGCTCCCCCTATGTCTTAATGGATTTCTTTTATAATGTATTCTCCATCTTCCTGGGTTATGCACCACAACCATAGATGGGTTGGACTCATTTTTGTCTTTTGGTAGGTCTTATTCTTCTAATAATTTGACTATTAGTTCCATCCGCCTCATGTTGTTAATAGGGAGAGTGTTTTCTTATATGGTGTTTGGCTTAACCAACATGGTTATTTACACTCCTCTAGGTAGGATGGTCTCTTCTAATGCTATCTTGGATAGAGCATCTACCTTTTGGTTGTTTGCTTTAGAGATTTGCTCTAGATCCTAGAAGTTTTAGTCTCTTCCATTCTGGATAGTAGGTCTTTTAATTTTTTCAAGTGTTTTTCCATCTCTTGATCTTTCATTTCAAATCTCCTGGAGACTTAGTTATAATCAACTATGAATCACTATTTATGATCATCTTCTTTGGTCATATTTCTCATGTGACCATTAGTACAATGACAAGAGCTTCATATTCTACTATATTGTTGTATGCTTTGAAGAGGATCTTCACTATAGTCTCTATTTGTATGCCATTAGGCCTTTGATCATAATGCTAGCTCCTACTCCTTTAACCCTAGATGCCAATCTACATACACCCTCAAGGGATGACTCGTTGTCTCTCTTTTGGTTCCAGTCTCTTCCCCGTATTTAATAATGAAATTTGCAAGGATTTGTGCCTTCATAGCCTTCCTTAGTTCATAAACGACACTAAACCCCTTATCTTGGTTGACCATTCAACCAACCTCCTTGATGTTTCAGCTTTCTGGGAGACCTTTCTAAGTGGCTACTTGATAAGAACTACTATTTGGTGGGCTTTAAAGTACTATCTCAACTTTTTTATGGATATGAATAGGGAAAATACTAGCTTTTCTATCATGGGATACCTTGCCTTTGCACCCTAAAGGATCTTATTGATATAGTAGACCAGATATTGCTCCATCTCCTCCTCTTTGATCAATACTAAGGCTATGGTCTCCCTGGTGATCGAGAGATGTAAGTACAAAATTTCTCTAAGTTTTAGTTTGTTGAGGAGGGGGACTGCTGAGGAAATTTAAGATTGCTAAAAGCCTTTTGGCAGCTCTCAATCCACTAGATGTTCTTTAATTATTTAAGATTATTATAGAATTGCAAACATCTCCTCATAGAGTAAGAGATGAAGTGTCCAAGTGCTGTGATCTTCCTATTTAGCTTTTATACTTCCTTGATTGAGGTAAGAGGTTTCATGGAGAGAATGGCATCTATTTTTTCTATGTTGGCCTTAATGCCTTGTTGTGAGATCATGAAGCCTAGGAATTTACCAGCTTTCACACTAAACATACTCTTCTTAGGGTTAAGCTTTATGACAAATTAGTCCAAAGTATGAAAGACTTAGGCCAGGTCGCTTTCATGGTCTACATCTCTTACACTTTTCATAATCATGTCATCAGGGTAAACTTCTATAATTTCCCAATCTGCTCCTTGAATATCATATTGACCAGTTATAAATAGGTGGCCTTAAAATTTTTAAGGCTAAAAGGCATGGCCATGTAATAGTAGGTCCCTTGGTCTGTGATGAAAATGGTCTTATCTTCATCAAACTCATTCATCCTTATTTGGTGGTAACTAGAGTAGGCATCCATAAAGCTATAGATTGATAACCTATGGTAGAGTTAACTAATTGATTGATGCTTAATAGTGGGTAGCTATCTTTGGGGCATACCTTGTTCAGGTCTATGAAGTCAACACACATTCTCTAATTCCCATTTGGCTTATTAACCATGATGTCATTGGAGACTCAATCGGGATAATAAACTTCTCTTATGGATTTGGCCTTTAGGAGATTGTTCATGTCATTAAAGATTTCCATTTGCTTTCCTGGAGAATGCTTTTGTTTTTTCTTAATGATCAACTTAGTATTGTTATAGACGTTTAGCTTAGGGGTCATAACTTTGGTAGGACTCCTTTAATCTCTTCCAGTGACCATGTGAATGTGCATTATAGGTTAGTAAGGGTGGTCTCTATATTCTTCTTGGTTTCTTCTAAGAGTTCCATTTCCATTTTGAGTTTCCTTTTGTCTCTGAGTGAGAGGTATCTAATTTCTTCCATGGGTCATGGTTTTTTTTTAGTCATCTAGACTCCATAGGTTTGACATGAAGGATGTCTGTATTTTCTCTTTATATTGCTAAATATGCTAAATATGAATAAAATGAATAAAATTTATTAGGTTCATTTTTGAAGTATAATTCAATTATTTCAATATCCAAACTTATTTCATTATAGGAGTCAGTGGACTCAATCTTGTATGAAGCAAAGAGTAAGCTAATGACATTTTCAATCCTGTTTGAACTCTAGTGTAGGCTAACAATAATTTTAATCATGTTTAAAGTTGAGTATAGGATAATGAAAATTTCAATCCTATCTAAAGCCTAGTGTAGGCTAATAATAATTTTTTTTCAATATGAAAATCTTCATGACTCGTCTCAAATAAAAAATTGTGATTCGATATGAACCTATGTTTTCAAGCTTGAGTTTAAAGGAAATGAAAGTTACAGACAAGTAGAATTGAACTCATGTATGATCTCTAAACTTTAGTGTTTATTGATATGATTTATTAGAATTTGTGTGTGACGACCTTGACATAAAAATTATAACTTTTCTACCAAATTTTTTGGTAATAACACACAAATTCCTTCAAAGCAAAGGGCAAATTGTTAGGGTCATTTTTTGAAACCTTGATAGGAAATGTTAAAAAAGATAAAATGTCTTGTCAGACAATCAATTAGATGAAGAGAATTGACATTCAAACCATTTTAAAACTAACCAAACCATTAAAACCTTACCCGATCACCAATTACACCATTTTAAGACTTAACCAAACCCCGATCAAACCTTAACCTGACCATTTTGGTATTGAGAAAGAGATTTCAAAATACTAAAGGGAGAGAAGTTTACCCTAGTCATGTCTTTAAAACCAATAAGTATAGTCCTAAATAAGGAATATTTACAGTATGTATTTGTAGTTTTAGTCTGGTTTTGATTCCTAAAGCTTAAGTTTAACCTTTGGAAGCCCTCTGAACAAAGTCAAAATTTTGTCAATAGGACTTTAGAGTGGTCAAATTGAGCTCCCAGATTTGAATTTTAGTTTGAAATTTTCTTCTAAAATTCTATTGTGTCTATGTGTCCTATTTAGCAAAAAGTCAAATATTAACCTCGAGTGGTCAAATCGGGCCCCACAATTGTCTACCTCACCCATCTTTATCTAAAAAGGGACATTTTCCAAAAAGGGTGCTTTCCAAGTTTAAAATATTCCAAATTTTGAATATACTAAGATATTTGTCAACCTAGTAAAGGGAGGGGATATACTATTACATAATAACCTTAAATATTCCTACTTAATTTCACTATATGCTAATAACCTTAAAATGCCTAGAAATATAAGCTTTTAGGGGAATTTTTACCACTTCCTATTTAATAGAAATTCCAGCACAAAAACCTAAGAAAATTATGAAAAATTCTCTTTAAAGAAGCCTTTAGAAATTAGGGAAAATTGGTGAAATAAGGGGAAACTATGCCAAAATTCCTTTAGACCTAATTTCTTTTTATTTTTATTCTTAATTCCTCTTAAAAATACCAAAATAAAACACCTAAATCCATTTCCAAACTCTTACAAACTCACTTACCTCAAATGAAAACCAAATTCTCACCCAAACTCACAAATAACCACAATTTACCCTTTGAGTTCAATCTCATTCTCTTAAATCAATTCTTGTTTCTTAGTGAGTTCTTGCTTAAGGCTAAAAACTTTCAATGACATTATATTCATTTATTCTTATCTCATTTCTAGGGTTCGTGGGTTTAAAATCAAGTTTTGAAGGCAAATGAGTCTAAATCCATACTGTTCATACATGAACAAATAGATTTGGCCCATAAACAGCCAAACTGACTATTCATGCTCCAAATCTAGCCATTGAGACCCTTTAGATTAGCATTTTTGGCCCTAAAACTGGCTTGATAGGTGGCTAATCTAGCCATATACTCCTCTTGCTCCTAAATGACTCCGATGATTATTTTTAGGGTCTATAAGGGTTCATACTTGCTTGAGTATGATTCTAACCCTTCCCTAACATCCTAGGATGATGGAATTGAAGTATTTTATTTTTTTATATTTTTAAATGATTTTACAAAGATTTTCCTTCTATTTCATAAAACCCCTCTTTGCTAGCTTCCAAGTGTGATCCTTACTCTTGTCTTTGAATGTTATTTATGATTGTGTTTATTACTATTTGTGTGACTTCTAATTGATCATGTTAATGATTTTTCTATGTGATTTTTGTTCTATTTTTGAATTTCTTGGCTATTTTATTATCTTATATTTGAGTTTAATTAGTATTAATAAGTGTTTATGTGCATTGATTGTTAAGTTGCTATTATAATGATGTTGTTTGCTCTATTTGTGTTCTAATTTGGGAATTTTGTTATTTGAGAAGAATTTTTAATTGTGTCTTTAATTTTGAATTTAATTTGTGTATTTTATGAAATTAGTATGGTTCCATAAGCTTAAAGGTGAGTATTTTGTGTTTTAAGCGCTTGTGATAATCATCTATAAAACAATTACCTTGTTTGTGTGTTTTGCTTTCAATGTTTGAATCTTATGAGTCTCAATTTACATATTTTATGATTTAATTAAGTTAGTTTAAGGATTTCCATATGTTCATTCTTATTTATGTGTCAATTTTGTTTTGGAGGGCAATTTGTGCCTATTTGATGTCTTTAGATTCTTGTTTCTTGTGTTGTTGATTATAGTAACATTTTTCTACCCTTTTTCAAGCTATATTATAATTACTACTCTAATTATTTTCTTCTTCCCCTGTTTCTTTTACATTTTTGCATTTTCATGCATTCATGTGCCTTTATATATATCACTTGTTTGATGCATATCATTATCATGCATGTGCTCATTTTTTTAGAATCTTTAGCTATATATTTGCATGCTTCCTAGCTTGCATCACTTGCATACTTGCATGCTTCCTGAATTTGCATCACTTTACATGGTTGCATCATGCATCATTTGCATGCATCCCAGATTTATTCAATGCTTGTCTGAGCATGCATTTGTATTAACATCATTCATTGCATTATCTATCTTTTATTGTCAACCTCATGATCTCAATCTCAAGCTACTAACCCTTACTAACTTCTACTAACTCTTATTAACATTTATTACTATTGTTGTTTATTTTATAAACTTTTTCTTTATTATTTGTCTATTTTGGTTATGAATTCTCAATTTAAGTTTAATGTTGTTATGTTATATCAATTGCCTTCTCAATCTCTATACTCAACTCTCTTTTCTCCTCATTTCTATGTCTCATTTATGCTTTTATTTACTTTTTGTCTCATTAATTGTAATCTTTACTCCTACTCTTTCTTATTTATTTCTTTTAATTTATAATTTTATTATTATATATTTCTTTTTATGTAATTATTTATATTTTATTGTTTTATGAGATTATCTTATTTCTTATGCTTAATTTATGCCTGATTTGGTATCATATACAAAAATATACCAAAAATAAACCAAGTTACTTTTCTTGTTTTATTGATTGAATAAAATGAATATTTTTTTTAATTTCTTTTGGTTAATAAATTAGCTTTCTTTATATTCATTTTTCTATAGTTCTTATCTTAATTTCCATTTAACTTCTCATTTTCAGTTATTATTAAACATGGAATTTTACATTTTCTTTAGTATGGATCTATCATTTTCATTTTGATTAAACTTGTCTTATTTTCTTATTTTGTATCTCATTTATTGTATCTTCTAAGTCACTTTGTTTCCAATAAAATTAACATCTATCTTTTTGTGTTACTTATGATGTTATTATTGTATTCTTTATTGATCATAAAAATCATCCAAATGCAAGAATATGGATCACAATTTCTTTTATTTTCTAATTTTTCAAATAAATAATTTGATTTTGTGTTTAATAATTTATGATGTGAGAAATTTCCATCCAAAGTTCAAAATTCATATTTTGAGGCCTAATTTAATGTGAATTAATGGTTCATATAGTTAATTAAAAGTTACCTTTAAATGTTTTTCTAACTCTTTTCTATTTAGATTTTTAAATTGTTCATTTTAATTCATTTTCAAGCATTTAATATTTTATGGCCTCAGAATTCGAAATATGGAGCAATCATGAACGATGTTCACAAAACTTGTTAGCCATTCTCATCTTCCTTCTCTTTTAATTTATTGTTATTTATTGCTTTTTATTTACTTTACTATTTTCTTGTTTATCATGTTCATATTTTTGATAATATGATTTTTATTATAATTTCCATGCCATAAATAAATTATTTACTTTGTTATTTCATGTTTTCCATGATCACGTGATTTATGCATTATGTATTATTATTGCATGTTTATAATTCTATGCCATGCTAGTATGCTATTGGCATAACATGTAAATATCCCATGATCCTATGTCCATACCAAGTGTGTCATGACATGTATACATATATTAGTTTGGCATATATTCATGATCATGCATCATTCTAATATTGTATTATGTCATATTGCCATGCTTATGCATCATCTTATTATAATGTCATTATGTTTGTGTGCATATATTATGTTTGCATTTACATGTAGAAGTTCATGTGTAATAGTAAATATTTCTTGAAAGTATTGTATAATAAAGTGAGGTCGGCCTTGCTCAATATCCAGGCAGTATGGAAATGCCTAGAACAAAAAAGCCTAATCCTATTGACATTGACATCTGAACCCAATGCTTTATCTAATGGACGAATGCAGTTCCAATCAATAGATTCAAGTTTGCCTAAGTCCTTAAAATGGATAATTTCTCGGGTGATACTGAGTAGCGACTCCTTATTTAGTAAAAGGTTGTAAGTGCATTTATGCCATCCTTAAGCTCTTTCAGTGCTCCCCTCATTGACATTATATTTTCCCATAATAAGGAAAAATGGGTATGTGATCCAAAGAGTGCCGAGTTAGATCCACCGGCGTCAGTAATAACCTCGCTGGATGAGGAGCTCTATCTCTTCCCTAAGTTGCCAATAGTCATCTATGTCCTATCTAATATCTTTATGGAATTGACTATATTTTCTTTGGTCTCAGTAATCAACATTCCTTTCATTTATTTTTTACGCCATTATATCTTTTCTCCTGACTTTTTTACCTACATTAGGATTTATGACCACAATAAGTTGACGGGTGTGAAGTTTTAATATCTATTGTTATAGTAGCACGTCATAGTTATTGAATTACTAGTCTCGCCTAGGGTGTTGGAATGACTGCCTCCCTTGGGCATCTCTAGTGTATGTCTTTTTATCTTCATGGCCTTGTCTTTGCTTAATCTTTGGGTACCCTTCACTTGGGGATCTCCACATCCACAATCTGTGCCTCTTCTAGGTGTATATGGTAGTGGGCTTTTATTGTTAACTCAGTGAAGCTACTGGGGAGCGAGAGATTGATGTCATTATAAAGCAGCCTAAAGGTCATGCTAGAGGTAAAGGCTTTGGTCGCTAAAGTGTGATTGAGGTCTTCGATATGCACCACCTCCCTATTGAACTGCTTAACATAGTCTTTCAGTGGCTCATCATCATGTTGGTACAACTTTTATGGGTACAAGGAGCCTTTTTTTTATAGGTGTTCTTGTGCAATACCTTTGAGCATGGTAGGAACACTTTGCATAAGACTAAATCCAAGGTGGTTTATATGTAGATGGTTATTTTGAAATTTTGGATGTAGCTAAGGGGGTTAGTGGTTCTGTTGAACAATTCAAGTAATGTCATTTTGAATTTAGGAGGGAAAGGTTCATAAGTCAGGTGGTCAGTAAGGGAATAAGTGTTGCGTAGACCAAAGTTAGTCTTATTGTTCTTGGGGCTCATGTTATTTATAATTTCTCAAAATCTCATGTTAAAATCTGCCTCAGTAACATGCCCAGTGACCTTCTTAGGTTTTAGGGACATGTTGACCTCCCTGTCTTTGACTTTGGTCTCTCATTTTGATGGGTCCCTGAGTAGCGTCATCTCTCTCGAACATATTTCTTTTGATACTTGGAGCATTTGACTTATTCCATAAATCAGTTTGAGTTTTATTTATTCTTTCATCATAGGCTCGTTTTGCCTTCTCCTTCCAATTGTTTCCCATTATTGGGATTTCCCCCTCTGATTTTCTTTTAGATTTTACAAAGTTCTTCTACTGTGGACTTGAGCCTTTATAAAGAGGAGAAAATGGTTACAATATTAATGGGCTATTATGGTGTGATTTGTGGGTCTTGGGTAGCTATTTCTTTAAGTAGGTTAAGGAGGTTTAATGAGTTTAGTTAATTTTCATTTCTCACAATTGAGGTAGTAGATATGGGGGTTATGATGTTTGGATCCCTACTTCCCTTATTCTCCATTCCTTTTGCCATTCCACTGCACCATTCCACTGATGACATGCTTTTGGAGATCATCCTAGTGAGCTTAGTCCTGCAAGGCAATAAAGAGAGGTATTAAGCGGTTGTTGATGGTGGTTGCCGGTAGGGCCACTCCGATGCTTAAGTTAGGATGTGATTTTTAGTGGAGACGGAGGTAGAAAGGTTTAACTATATGGGCTAACTTACCTTCCTTATATTCTTTCTCTATTATTTTTGTAAAGGTTGTGTTTTGCCCACCAAGTCTCATTTGGTAGCCCATTCCTCAAGTAGGTTGCTAGGCAAGCTAGTGCTAGCAATTTTTGTCTTATACATGGCGTTAGCTAGAGCATGTCGTCTGAGTTATTTAATGTAGATGAAGTCATCCTTAATGATTGTGCTAGGCATTCTCGCCTAATAGTAGATTAGGTTGCCTTGGTTGACTAGGTGGAGACCAACTTGGTCTTCCTCATGGATTTATTGGTCAGCCTTTCGATCTAGTCTACTGATTGTTATGGTCTTCTCTAGTATCAAGTAGGAACTCTTGAATTTCTATTTGTTTAATTTATTAATATATCAACTTTAACTATTTAAATATTCATTTTCATTAATTTTATGGTACAAATTATTCAAATACTTTTATTATTTTATTAAATTAAAAATTCATTTAAATTATTACAAATATTTGTGTCTCGATATTTTTTAGGAGAGTAAAAGAGTTATTATAACCATCACCATTATATAAGTCCCTCTTTTAGTACTTAAAATTTTGTATTACTTTTATTTTTTTTCTATCATTATCTTTGATTTTAAATAATTAAAAATAATGAATATTAAGAAAAATTATTTTCTAGAAAGTTTATCTAAGAATTTTATTTTAATATTTTTAGAAATATTTTTTTAAATATATATAAATTAAAATTATTTATTTATGTGGCTCTTTATGGCTACTAATGTCTAGTTATTACAACACTATGTAGGTTGTTGTAGTAACAATGACAACTCTAGAGGTCATAAATGAAAACCTTAATAATTGATTTTTTTTTCTTTCGGACAAAAGAGTAGTATAAAGGCTTAAAGGAAAATGTCTAGCATTAATATATTAACTTTCATAGCAAAATAAATTCTTAAGGAATAACCTCCTTGAGAATTTGAAATCTCTCTGTCGGAGTTGTACGAGAGACAAATTTTATATATATACGCATAATGTCTAATGCTTCACCTTGCTAACTATTCCTTACTGCATGAAAATGGGTAATACAATAATAGTTGAAGAAGAGTTGGTTAATCTAGTTCACTAAAGTTAATTATTAAATCGAGAGTTAAGAAACTTCATTATATTTCGGGTTGCCATTAATTATTAGATATTTTATTTTCTAAACATGGACTTAATAAATATAGTTAAGAAAATGTGTAGGGGAAATTCAATTTATATTAAAGTGATCATTTATATTATGGGTAGATATGCACTTCAATGTATTGGTATGATGTTGCAGTAAGTGTGGACCTAATCCTACTAAAGCCAATAATGGGGTAAATCTAGTGTATTTTCTATATAAATAGGTCAAGGTCCCCTCTTCATCCTAAAAACTAAATTTCTAATTTGTCCTACTAATAGCAGTGTACATGAGAATGAAAGGAGAGGAAGATCTAGTGTTATATATATATTTTTAATACTAATTGTTATACTATTTTCTATTGAAGTGGTGAGTTAAGGATGGGATATATGCATCAAATTTAAAATAGGTATATGATTACTTCCAATAAATTAATTATTATGGTATTGGTTAATTTAATTTTGTGTATTAGATGTTGTAATTTGCTTACATGTGGTATCAAAACTTGGTTTGTGCATAAATTTAAAATCCTAAATTAGTTGATTATAATTTGATAGTATAATTTTATCTTTAAATTATAGTATTTGTCTTGATATGATTGTTGTTAAATTAATTGAGACTTGTTAACCATTTGCATTATCAATCTCTAATTAATTTTGATGTTGACTTTAATGAGGAATTTTGAACTAATAATTTGTGCATTTAAGTGGGTACTTTAGTTAGTTTCAAAACCATAACGATGGTATTGGTTAATACAACACTTCTCATGATCTTAGTCACTATCGTTAGAATTTAAAGTAAAAATTATTTTACTTCATAAATTTTAATATTCATTTTTTTTCATTTAAAACCTTTGATATTTTAATTTCTAGATTATTAAAACCCTTCTTGCATTTTTTGGTCTGAGGGCTTGTTGGTATACTTAACATTTCAATACATTGTTAACATGAAGGGAGATTTTTACCTACACTCAGTATACATATGCCCTATGAAAGAGTCCTAGAGGGGGGGTGAATAGGACTATCAAACAAAAATGAGAAATTAAAAAAATTATTTGCAAGAAGTGAGTAAGAGTAGAGAAGGAAGAATGATGAACATAAATATTTAAGGAGTTCAGATTCTCAAATAATCTTACGTCTCCACCTAACTTATCCCCAATTTAGGATTTTTTAATCACCCACAATCTTATTAACAATATTGAGAATACACAAGATTTTTATGGCTCACTCTTATAACCTTACAATCTTGAGTTTTCAAGGCTCACTCAAAAACCAAATTCCCAAGTGTTTTAATGGCTAAACACTTAAACCAATTCCTTTAAAATAGAATCTCACTTCCCGTTTTCTAAACCCAAAAAATAGAAGAATAAGAATGTCTATTCTAATCACTCACCAACTCTTACAAGATTTATACACAAAGAATTTGTTTGAAAGAAAGTTTTAGAGCTCAATTTAATGTTTAAGAAAATGATGAATGATGCATAAGTTTTCTTTTTTTTTTTTCAATTGAATTCTAAGTTGTGTTTATATAGAAAAATAATCAAAAATTTAGTTTTTGGATGTATCAATAATGTCTCCAACATTTAGAATTGATTTTGAATCAATTTTTGAACTTATGGTAGCTCAAGGGCTGCTCACGAGCGCCTCACGAGTGAACAGTGCTCGTGAGGGGTGAAATTATAGCTGTTATATTCAAAAATTCCCATTGGAATTATTTAAAAGGTTTGCTCACAAGCAGGTCATGAGCCACCAGCTCGTGAGGAGCACTGCCATCTTTTGGAGAAAATGTGCTCCAAATGCTCCTTTGACAAACTACTTGCGATTACTTTGAAAGATGCTCATGAACGGGACTGAAGACAATCGATTCAGCCAAAAAATTCTTCATAAAAGTTGTAGATAATTGTCTTATCTTTCTATAAAACTTTTAATTACCTAATTTTAAAATCTTTAGCTCAAGTTATTTCTGAATTACCAAGAGCTATGCAAACTGAAATGCAAGCTGCATATGCTAACTTCGACTGAAGATTTTCATACCCAAATGAACTTGGATTTTGATGAGAAAATACAATTTAGAAAGCTTAAGATGTCTGATTCAAAAGTGAAGAAGCTCATTTTCTCATTTAAGAGCTCTAAATAAGTCAAAAGCCTTATTCAATCTCAGAGGTTCAATCAGCCCGAAAAGTCACTATTCACCCAAAAGTGTATATTCTTGGTATATGTTTGGTATATAATTCCCTACACACTTAATTGAAATTATTAGTATAAATTTTTTTTGTAAAAGTAAAAAATTAGGAGTTTGATCATGCAAATGGTCAACAATCTCCCCCTTTTTGGCTTTGACAACCAATTTGAAAAGATGATAAATAATGTGTGTGTGTAAAAAATAAATAACATGTATAAGCATATTAAATAAAAATAGATCCTCCTTTCAAATTAAATAGATGCAAAATAAGAAATAATTTTGCTCCCCCTTAACATATGCATAAATTCAATATTTATCATGTATCAGAGCGTATAAATAAATAAATTATCATAGCATGTATAAGGGTTTAACAAATATATTCCTTTAAAAAAAATATATTTCTTTATTTTTCCTCCTTTTTGGACATGATAAGAAATATAAATAAATTTTATTATCCTTCTTATCAAAAATAAAGACAACATAACAAGTTATCAAACAACATAAAGGAAATAATTTCAAACATATATGCATATAGTGTTAATATAATGCATCACAAAATATTATGTATGCTATATTCAAACATCACATGATCATGTAGAGTTTAGCTATTCAATCATACATAATCATGTGGTACATAACATATCTTAAATAATTATTTATCCCCTAAGCACCTAGCTTCTTTAGCTTCTTCTCCCCCTTTGTCAAAGACAAAAAGAAAAGAGAGAGATATAAAGGGAAAATATGACCTAAGGGAGCCAAAAAATACTAAAGGGAATAAAAGATCAAGAACCAAAACAATGCAAATAAAGATATGCAAAATCTTTATGAAATACATGTCATTCAATATGTGCATATATGTTGCATGAATAAGCACAATTAATGGTCATGCATAAAAAAATCATGTCATATAAAAACAAAGTAAGCAAAACAAGGCTATTTATCACAAGGACAAAATTAGCCACGCTTACATTTTTACTATACATGCAACAAAAAATTTATGTGAAATAAATTTAAATAATTTTCTCCCCCTATTTCAATTGATTTAAAAAATATTGATATTAAGGACACACTATCACATAGTTATGTCACTTTCATAAACACATCTTTGAAAAAAAATTCCCTTAAAAGAAATTAACTTGGTACGCATGCAAACTTAATTATTTTTCCTCCTTTGTCAAAATGCAAAGATAGACCAAATCTTAAAAATATCCATGCATTATCAAAAATAAAAACAATTTCTAAGAAAACACAAAAATTAAACAAAATCAAAAATTTTCTCCCCCCTTGTCAAAATGCAAATAAAATTGCATTAAAATAAGAAAGAGTTTGAAAGGATTTTGAAGAAGTTTAATTGAAAATGTAATTGATTAAAAGTGAAGGGGGATTGAGGGGTATTTATACACAAAAAAATTGTAAAGAATTCAAAAAAATAAAAAAAATTGAAAAGTGAACTAGACCGCTGCTCACGAGCGGTCCGCTCGCGAGTGGTACTGGTTCTTTCAAAACCGCTCCTCATGAGTGGTCTGCTTATGACCCAGCTCGTGAGCGGTTTTGGATGCCCAGACCGCAACGGTCATGAGCTCAACGGCTCATGACAAAAATTACCGTTTGATCATTGTACTTTCAAATTAATTGCAATTGAGTCCAAAAAGAGCTGACAAATAGGTCCTTGACCATAAAATTAATTATACAATTAAAATAAATGATAGTTAAAACAAATATTTTTGACATAAATAAATAAGTCAAAGAGAAAATTTTGCAAATATGAAAAAAAATATTAGGTCCTTGACCATAAAATTAATTTAAAAAAATAACACTAAAGATAAGCCAAAAATATAAAGCATGAATTTAAAAAAAAAATCTTACAGCTCAAGGTTTATATCCAGAAAATATCCGAAAAATAAACCGAACAGAAATTATCATAAAATGAATTAAAAAATAGACTAAAAACTCATGGTTTATATCCAGAAAATAAGCCGAAAATAAATTGACGAAAAATAGTCATAAAACACACTTAACAGCTGAAAACTTATATACGAAAAGTATGCTGAAAATAAACTAAATAGAAACTAACATAAAAAATAGATTAACAGCTCAAAACTTTGATACAGAAAGTATATTGAAAATAAACCAAACATAAACTATCATGAAAATACAAAAAAAAAAAAATTGTTGAGAAGGAGGAATATTTATGTAAAATTAAAATAATTAATTAATTGAATTTAGCTCAATAATTAATTATTAATTTTCAAAATAGGAGGGCTTTTGAAAAAAAATTGAATGAAACCATATAGATCCAAATCAAATAAAATTAGTACAAAGATCATGCAAATGGGAAATACAATATATCATGTATATGAAGTAAATTTTGCTGAAGAAAATACTTCTAAAACAAAATATATACATAATGCTAAAAATGATTTTTCTAAAGATCATGATCATATAAGAATCCAAAAATCAATTCATCAATTTAGCAAGTGATGAAGACAAGCTTGACCCATCAATCATACCAAGTTCATACTTAATAAAATTCAATCTTTCCTCACAAAGAGGCTTGGTATAAATGTCTACTAATTGATGATTGGTATCAATAAAATTAAGAAAAATATCACCATTTTGCACATGATCACGCAAGAAATGATGTCTAATATCAATATGCTTAGTTCTAGAATGTTGAATGGGATTCTTACTAAGATTTATAGTACTTGTATTATCACACTTAATTGGAATGTGATTAATATCAATGCCATAGTCCAAAAGTTATTGTTTTTGCCATAGAACTTGGGTGCAACAACAACTAGCTGCTACATATTCTGCTTCAGCGGTGGATAAGGCAATAGAAACTTATTTCTCACTAAACCAAGAAACTAAGCAATTTCCTAAAATTTGACAAGTTTCGGAAGTGCTTTTTCTATCTAGTAGGCTACTGGCAAAATCAGCATCAGAAAAACTAATCAAGTCAAAGGAAGAACTCCTAGGATACCAAAGTTCTAAATGCAATGTACCATAAAGATATTTAAAAATTCTTTTGATAGCATTCAAATGAGACTCTCTAGGACTTGATTGAAATCTAGCACATAAGCAAGTAGAAAAAATAATATCGGGTCTACTAGTGGTTAAATAAAGAAGGGATCCAATCATACCTCTAAATCACTTTTCATCAACTGGTTTGCCATTCTCATCCTTGTTGAGTTTGGTTGTGGTGCTCATTGGAGTTTTGCTTGATTTAGCTCCATCCATTCCAAACTTCTTGAGAATGTCCCTTGCATATTTGGTTTGGTTGATGAAAATCCCATCTTTACATTGCTTGATTTGAAGTCCAAGAAAGAACTTGAGTTCACCCATCATACTCATCTCAAATTCTCCTTGCATTAGTTTAGAAAATTCCTCACACAAGCAATGGTTAGTAGCACTGAAAATAATATCATCAACATAAATTTGAACAATTAATAAATCATGCTTGGATTTCTTTATGAAAAGAGTTGTGTCAACCTTTCCTTTAGAGAAACCTTTCTCTAGTAAAAAGTTACTCAATCTTTCATACCAAGCTCTTGGAGCTTATTTTAATCCATACAATGCTTTTGATAATTTAAAAACATGATTTAGAGAGTCAAAATTTTCAAAACTCGGAGGTTGTTCAACATATACCTCCTCTTCAATAAAACCATTTAAAAATGCACTTTTAACATCCATTTGATAAAGTTTAAAATCCATGTATAATGCAAATGCAAGTAGCATCCTAATAGCTTCTAACCTTACAACGGGGGCAAAGGTTTCATCATAATCAATTCCTTCCTCTTGATTATAACCTTTAGCTACTAGTCTAGCTTTGTTCCTAATTAAGACACCTCGTTCATTCATCTTATTTCTAAACACCCATTTGGTGCCAATAATAGGATGATGTTTAGGTCTAGGAACCAAGGTCCAAACCTTATTTCTCTCAAATTGATTTAACTCTTCTTGCATAACAAGGACCCAAAATTCATCATTCAAATCATCATCAACATTTTTGGTTCAATTTGAGAAATGAAAGCTAAATTAACAATAGATTTAAGTTTAGCTCTAGTAATTACCCCTTTTGTAGTGTCACCTATAATGAGGTCTTAAGGGTGAGCTTTCTTGAATTACCAATCCTTTAGAAGTTCATCCTTCAATGTAGGTTGAGGTATCTCCTCATTTTCCTTCTTGCTTGGATCTTCAAGTTCCAAAGGCTTACTAGCATTTTCTTCTTGTGTTTCCACAATCTCATTGTCACCTATAAGATCATCAACACTACAAACATCCTTTCTAGGATCAAGTGAGTTTGATTCATCAAATACCACATACATTGACTCTTCAACTACTAGAGTTCTCTTATTAAAGACTCTATATGCTTTGCTAGAGATGGAATAGCCTAGGACAATTCCTTCATCGGCTTTGGAATCAAATTTTCCCAGATTATCCTTAGTGTTCAATTTAAAGCACTTGCATCCAAATACTCTTAGATATGAGATGTTGGGTTTTCTATTGTTCTATAGATCATAAGATGTTTTATTTAAAATTGGTCTTTTGAAAACTCGATTTGAAATATAACAAGATGTGTTAATGGCTTTCGCCCAAAAGTATAGAGGCAAATTATACTCATGAAGCATTGTTCTAGCCATTTCCATAAGAGTTCTATTTTTCCAAAGAATGGGAACTCATAGTTGATGGACTTAGCATAGCATTGGCAGATTGTTTTTTGGCTTTAAAAAGAAAATTGTGTATAGTTAAGTATCTAATGATAAATGAGCTTATTGTGTTATATTTACAAAGAATACATAACATTTATAGAGTTCCTATAAATGTAGCAACAACATGACAAAACTTCAATAACAAGAATAATGTCTATAGTTATCTTAATATGCGCCCCACAAGCTGAAGGCTGAATAAATGAAAGAAAAAGCTTATCTGCAATGGAATTGAAAATCTATTTACACAAAATTTTAGTCAAGATATCAACAAACTTATTAGCATAAGACATGTTATTGATAGTAACATGTTTACTAGCAACCAAATCATAAACAAAGTGAAAATTAACCTCAACATGACAAGTGCGAGCATTTAAGATAGGGCTGGTAGAAAGAAATATAACTCCAACATTATTACAACATATATTTGGTGTAGTGGATGATAAAATTCCAAGCTTAGAAAGTAAGGTCATAAGCCATTTAAGTTCAACACAAATGTCTATAATAGCTTTGAATTTAGACTTAGTGGAAGACCTTGCAACTATTTTTTATTTCTTGGAGTTCTAGGTAATAAAATTCTTCCTAATATACACTAAATAGCCTCATATAGAACATTTATCACTAAGGCATCCAACCCAATCAGCATTAACATAAGTAATCAACTGAGCTTGACAATTAGGAATAAATAATAAGGAGTGATAAATTGTCCTTTTTAGATAATGAAGGAAATGATTTAATACTTGGAAATGGATATTAGTTAGTTGATGCATAAAATGGTATAGTTTATTAATAATAAAGAAAAGTTATGGTCTAGTTAAAGTAATATATTATAGGCTCCCACAACATTGTTGATATTGAATAGCATCGATACTAGATAAAGCAAAGCCATCATAAATTACAAGAGACTGTCCAATAGCCATTAATGTGCTACAAGGTTTAGAATGTTGCATATTCATCTTCCTCAAAACATCATTAGCATAAGATTATTAAGAAAAAGAGATACCTTACTTTAAATAATGTACTTCAAGACCCAAACAATAATGAAACTTATCCAAGTCTCATAATTGAAATTTGGTATATAATTTATCAATGATAGAATTAGCCAAGATAAGATTATTGCCTATAACAATTACATCATTTGCATACACTAATAGAAAGCATTAAAGTGTACCATCATTAAAAATTAAAAAAAAAAAGAATTAGCTCTAGAACCCATAAAGCCAATAAAAAGTAAGAATGTACTTAATTGATGAGGAAGTGTTTTGGTGAGATGGTGTTTGAGTTGATATAAAAGATTTGGGTGAGGAAGTAGTTTGAGATGGTGTTTGAGTTAATATGGGAGTTTTGGGGTAACAAGGAAGTCTTAGTGAAGGTTTGGGAATAGAAGTCAAGTTTTGAAGAGTTTGAATAAAATATTTGAAGCATGGAGTTATTGAACTTAAAGATTGAGAAATGGTACCTATACGTTCAACTTAACAGAATAAAAAAAAGTTTTCATCAAACTCTACATGTCATGCTATATAAATTCTACCTGTGTCTTTATCAAGACATTGAAACCCTAGGTGATAAGGAGAGTATCTTATTAAAACAAACTACTTAGACCTGAAAGAAAGTTTGTGTCTATTATATTGCTGAAGAAGTGGATACACTATATAACCAAAAACAAAAAAAATAATCAGGTGATCGAATATAAAGTTTCTAAAATGGAATATTATTTGAAAAAACCTTCTTAACATATGATTAATTAGAAACACATCAGCCTCAAAAGCAAATTACAATACTTGAATGGTGCTCCATATTATCTTAGTAATTATAATCCAATATCATTATATGCCAAATGTTGCTTTTAATTTTTCCATTCTATTAATGTGTATATGGGCAAGAAACATGATTAATAATCCAATTAGCCTAAAAATGTAGAGTTAAAGGATGATGATATTCACCACCCCAATAAGAATTAAAGGACTTAATTTTATAATTGAATTGTGTTTCCACCATAGCTTAAAATTATAAAAAAAAAAATGCTTCGAATATTACTTTTAGACTTAATGGACATAAACATGTAAATAATGAGAAATCATTAATAAACAATACAAGAATTTATCACCAATGGAGGAACACATTAGTGCAGGGCCATATGCATTAAAATGAATTAAATCTAAGGGATTGGTTCTTTTATTATTTATAATAGATAAAGATACTCTATGCATTTTGCCTAAGCAACAAGCTTCACATTTATTTAATGAAATTATAGTTGATGAATAAGATAAATAAAATTTAGATACGATGTCATGAACATTCTTATAATTTAGGTGTCCAAGTCTTGCATGCTAATGCTCTAAAATGGCCAAGAATGTTGTAGGTGAGTGTTAGTTTTTTTTTTTTGGGATAATCAAGTGTAGCTTTTAGAGACTAAGTTCAATTATTCCTCAAATAAGAGCTTTTTTCATTTCCTGATCCTTTACAAAATAATGATTGGAATGAAACTCAAAAAAGCAACCATCATCTTTATAAAACATTTTTAATAGTTGATAAAGATTTGGTAATTATTAGCACATGTATAACATCCTTCAAAGAAAATAATTTGGAAGGAGCAGGAAGTATACCATAACTCGTATGCTTAATAGGTAAGCTAGTACCATTCCTGACTAGCAACTTATCCTTGCCCTTGTATTCTTTAAAAAGATTGAGTGAAGGGAGGTTACAAGTGACATGATGTGTGGCACCTATATCAGGATACCATAGTAAAGATGAAAGGGATTGTACATTAGAGTTATCATTCAACACTAAAAGGTTAGTCTGGGAAGACATGAATAATGGACAGGACGGAAAGAGGTGATTTCATAAAGAGTTAGGCTAGTCATATTGGTGGTGACAAGTAGCTATTATGTGGTTTTTGTACCCATAAATCTAGTAGCTTATGAAGTTTGAAGAAGGGAAGGACTTTTTTATGTGCCTGCCTCGACCTCATCCTCAAAAGGTAGCATGTTGAGCATTAGTTCACATAGGAGCATTAGTTCGCTGAACCATGTTAGCAATTAGTAGTTACGTTATTGCAACTATAATATGAGTTAAAAAGAAACTAATTATTCATGCAGGTCATGAAAGGTTGGAGGTTCAAGGCTAGTTGTTAAGTTAGTTGGTTCTCATGAGAAATAATGTATTTTGCCAATGATGGTGGGAAAATCTAAAAAGCCAATTTTTAATTTTGTGAAGTAATTGATATTGAAAAAACTTAATGGATGGAAGTAGAAATTTCTCTCAAAAAAGTAAGGAAATTCTAATTAAATATATAGCTTAAGTTATTCTAACTTATATAGTGAGTTATTTTCAGCTTCCAAGTACTTTTTACAATGATATTAACTCTGAAAACTTCAAGATTCATTAGTTGAATTGGTTTAAATTATGTAGATCAAAAGGTGATGGTGGACTTAATTTTTGTTATATTAAAACATTTAATATAGCTTTTTTAGCAAAATAAGCTTAGAGGTTTAAATTAAACACATATTCACTATGTTTTATCATTGTGAAATCTAAGTGCTATGTGAAGAATCATTTTTACATCTAAACATGTTATTCAAAGTGGACTATGTTGTCAAGTTAGTAATGGTAAATTGACTATGTGTGTTTTGTATTAGATTTTTAGTTTTTTTAGGTTTTTAATTTATTTATTATTTCTAGATAGGCTTTACCTTGTTTAGTTTTAGTTTTTATGTTTCACTTGTGCTTTATAGGTAATAAGGTGCTAAAAGGTAGAGAAAGGCATTTTTGGACGTGTTTTGAGGTTAAATTTGTTATTGCCATCGCAAAGCTACACATGTGAAGAGTAATTTCTTGATTGTGATCATAGTGAGTATATTTTAGTTGCAGCCAAACCTTGATGGGCAATTTGAATTGAGGAACTTATCTGCATTGATCACAACATGAAGATTGCGATCACATTTAGTTCAATCTTCAATATTTTTCCACTTAAACACAATGTATTTGTGCAAGACTTGGGTTTTTTTATATAGGGACTATATAAGGATCATTTCTAAGGCATTTTGGGAGGGAACTTAGAAAAAATGCATAAGAAATAATAAAATCAATTCATTGAAGATTTGAAGATTCTAGTTTTGCTCTTTCTCTACTCTTCTCTATTTCCTAATTATTTATGGGTTTAATTTATATCCATTTTAGGAGAATTGATACTATGTTTAGTTAGGTTTATTTTTATTATAAATTAATTTTGAATAATGATTTGAGTTTATTTTCTATTTTAAGGAATCATTAATTTCTTTACACATTATGTTGTTTGTTCTTAATTCTTATTGATGCATGATCACTATTAACCTAATTTGGCAAAATCATAGGATTCTTATACTAGAATAGCTCAATGATTATGGAGATATTAATTCTTAACAAGTTTTGTAAGCATACTTTATTCATATGTTTTATTTTGAATTGAGTCTTTTTACTTTTATAATTAGATTCTTTGAATTTAATTTAAATTAAGTAAACATAAATTGAATTTTTAAGCCAAATAAGGAATTAGTGAATATGTGCTTAGATTAAAATCTTTGTGGAATAATAACTTTTTATACTACTTTTTGAGACTATGCAATGGTGGATTACCATAATATAGATCAATTTGGATTTAGGAAGATTCATGGTTCTGAGACAATATGTCATTGAAATTTATTTCTCTTTTGCCTTCATGTACTCTTAGCATTGAACCTATGGTGTCTTCCATGCTCAATGAGGATTTCAAAATGTGGCCTATTGATGTTGTGAAGGCTTTTATTTCCTTTCAAAGCAGACCTTATATACAGTATACCTCTTAGTTTTTGCCTTCCTCAAGATTAATTAATTTAGGTGAAAACCTAGAATAGTAACTTCATAATGAAGACAACGTAAGCCTCTTAAGCTTACTCAAAATGATTTTTCTCAAGCTTCATCATCTATTGCTCATTGCTCTTTATGGAATTCTTTTTGGAATATGCATGATCCATAGAAAGTAAAACATTTTATATGGCATTTGATAATGGGCTCTCTTATTTATAGTAATAATTTTTTTCCAAAATTATTTTTTATACTAATTCATTGTGATTGTTTTCAAGTTGTGGAAATTGATTTTCATGTTTTTATTATCATTGTGGGTCCCTACTAATGGAGCCTACAAGTGTTTTTTAGATCTTGATTGAATCCCTAAGATTTGCTTTAAGTATATCTTAGAGATTTTCTGGTCAAAAGGAAAATTTTTTGCTTGATTTACAAGCATAGAATAGCTAGCCATGGGCCTTTGATGGAGCAAGCTAAGCACAAGTTTAGTGAAGAGTGATTGAGAGCCAAAGATAATTAACTTTGATAAGAGTGATAGAGTTTTAATGGTATAAAAACTTTTTCTTAAAAGGTGAGTAACAAAATAGTGATAAAATTATATTAGATGGCAAAACACCATTAGTGCCACTATTTTAGTGAGAACTCTATTATTGTATACCTCTACTATTGATGTAGATACGACTCTTTTTGTACTTACTATTTTTATAGTGGAAGAAATTTTCAGATTTTATCCCATGGATGTAGCCCAATATCAAGGGTCAATCACATTAAATATTAGTGTTATTTTTGTTTGATCACTTCTATAGTAATTTTTATTTTGTCGTTGAAAATATTATTATACTATTCCAACTTTGTAATTCCCAATAAGTGGTATCAAAGCTACTAGTTCATGCTCTAAAGGCACTATAAATACTGTAATAATAGAGGCTAAGATTATCAAGATGATCAGCTTAAATGACATAAATTACCACATATGGAGAAACAAGATGAAGGATCTCTGATTTATGTTAAAGTTGCATTTACCTTTGTTTTCTATAACAAATCCCTATGAGAAGACAAATGAAGAATTGACATTTAACCATGAGCAAGTGTGTGAGTTCATCTTACAATTCGTTGAAGATAATGTGTACAAACACATTTGTAATGAAACTCATAAATGGACATTATGGAACAAGCTTAAGGAGTTGTATGCTTCAAGCCCTACAATAATAAATCATCTTATCTAACAAAATTAATGAAAATGCCCTAAAGGGGGTGAATAGGGCTATTAAAAATGTAGAAAAAATATAAAAAAATTAAAGGGAAAATAAGAAGTGATTTAAGAAAGGGCAAATATGAAAATAATAGGAATAAGAAGGAGAATTGACATAAATAATTTAAGGAGTTTAGATTATACCAATCCTATATCTTCTCCTAACATATCCCTAAGTTAGGATTTTCAATCTCACTCCAATCTTATTTACCAAGATTTTATAAGTGTTTTTCAAGGCTTAACACTAAACCTTTACACAATGGGTTTCTATGCTCACTCACAAACCTTTACGAGTGTGTTTTTCAAGGCTCATACCAAACCTATTCCTAAGTGTTTTCAAGGCTCACACTTAAACCTTTACAATAAGTTATTTTTCAAGGATCAACAATAACCCAATGAGAAAGAACCTCACTATTCTTCAACCCCAAATAATGAGTAGATGAAAGAATCCTACCTTTATCACTCACCCAACTCTCATAATAAAGGTATACATAAACTTAATAAGAGTTTGTTAACAAATAAAGAATATACAAAGGAAAATTTGTGAAAGAAATAAATTTAGCTTAATGAATGTTTCATAATAATTTGCTCTATAAATTCTAACTCTTTAAATGATATCTAGAGCTTGTATTTATAGTGTAGGAACTAAAATATGGATGTTGGCACTTTGATTTTTGTCCCTAACCAAACCTCCATCTTATTTTAATGTTTCTTTAACTTTATGTATGAATAAAGGTGCTCATGGTCGTGAGGGGAGGTGTCATAATCGTGACCTTTAGTTTCATAGCTATTGAAGCTCTGAAATAGCCATTGTAAAACTTATTAGGAGATACCAATAGTGCTCATGATCTAGGTCATAGTCGTGACCATGCCTATGAGCACCACTGCCTTCTTCATTCACTTGAGTCCAAATTGCTCAGGATCATTAGTAGGAAGCTCATAATATTGATGATAATGGTCATGACCGTGAGGGAGACTGGGAGTGTCACTACCATTCAAATGACATGAATTTAGCTTATGAGAATGCTCGTGATCATGATGCCACCTGTGAGCATCCTTGCCTTTATGTTTTAAGCACATTTTGAGCTCCATAACTTCACCCAATGAGTGTAGTATTAAACCTAACTAAAATACACACTTAAACACATATATTAGTATATTGAAATTGATTATTAAAGTCAAAACCAAGGCTAATTAAAGATTGATCATGCAAAGGTTAAAAATCTGCCCCTTTTTGACTTTGACAATCAATTTTTAAATGATAATGAAAAATCACCAAGTATATTTGTGTGCATTTATGCTCAATACTCCCCCTTAATCATATACTAAAGGATTTTAAAATTTCTTCCCTTTAATATATGATAGGGTGAGTTAAACAAACCCAATATCATTTAAATACGTTTAATATTTAGTTTCTCCCTTAATTTGGATTTCTAGTTATAATTCAAGCATAATCATTATCATTTAAAATGTCAAAATTTTCTCCCCCTTTGTCAAAGTGAAAAGGGAGGAAATAAACTTATCAATGAAATATAAGAAAGTAGATCAAATAAGGTGATATTAATTAAAAACTAAGGCATAAAAAAAGGCAATGAAATGGATGCCAAATATCAAATGAATGCTAAATAAAGAATGAAGATACTAATTGTAAAGTAGAGAACCAAGTGAAAAAGGTATAATACCAATTGGTACCTAATAAAAATTAAGTGAAAAATTAATCATGAAATTTTAAATATATGCCAAGTATATCAAATATTAAGGGATTTCCAATAGCAATCATGATTCTGAATATAGTCCAAAGTGTTCTTTAAAAAAATAAGACATATTAAAAGTAATGCCAATTCAAAAAAATCAAATGAAAAATAATGAGAGAATAGCATATCAAAATTAAATAATTTTTGAAAAGCACTTCGATCATACAAAGGGTCAAATTCTCTTTGGATATATAATATTTGTATATCTATTAATAACTATATAAATTGATTTTATTAGCATATCAACAATTAGTGAATTTACAACTTCAACCACTCCTACTTAAAATGAGATTAAACAACTTTTTGAACCCAAATTTTAATTGTTCTAGGTTTGTTTGCTCAAAATAATCTTTAGTTAAGAGGTTAAGGTGAAGTAATCTATAGTAACAAACATAATTAATATGTAAAAATTTCATGAAATAAAAATATTTAATTTTGGAAAGTCTATTTTGCTTACCAACATATGCAAATTTAGTATGGTTATGATGGTTGATGGCTTTTTTAGACCCAATTGGTTTAAGATGATTATGCATCTCACAATCACAATAAAGAATTAATTATTTTAGGTTTGAAGTGCATATGTGTGTGCCTCTTATTGTAATACATGAATGCATGATGGGATTGGTGTTTCTTAGCTTTAGCCTTAGCCTTAAAACCTTGATCCTTAGGAATATTAGCCTTTGGAGGGTTTTGTAAACACCTAATTTTGGGATAATAAAATAGGGATGTGATAAAGGACTCTAATGATGAAAATGTTATAAATAGGTCTTCAACACTTGAAGTTCAAAATCTCAAAAGTTCAAATACGTTTTCAAAAAGAGTTTCATTAGTTTTTTAAGGACTTAATTGTAATACCTTTTCAGACCTAATTAAAAAATTTAATTTCTTTCAGGGGTCTTTTTATAATTAAAAGCTAGGAATCTGAACTATATTAAGGTACATGTGCTACTCAACAAGAGTCTACACCGCAGGAGCCTAATAGTACATAAACCTATGAAATAGGGGAATATCACTCAGAATGATACTCGAGGAAGTATCACCTCGAGTAGTTCCACTATGCTGAGTAGGCTTAACCTCCTGCTTAGTCCTCTCAGTGTCACCCTCAGTCTCCTCCTCCATAGCAACATCAATTGCATCTTCAACTTGCACAGAAAATAAATGTCATCCGCAGCGATGAAGGAGAATGAAGTAAGATAGTGATAAAGAGGAATGGTGACGGAAAACATACGTTAGCCAGATTCGTGGGAACCCGCTATAGGAGATTCTCTCAAATATACTCCTTATAGTGGCAAGAACGCTCGAGCAGTGTCAAAGCATCATATCCTTCAAGAGCTGCTCTGAGCTCAAGACCACTCAAACTGCTACTCCTCAACATAGAAGAGGGAATAGAAGAACTAATTAATTAGATTTAGGGTAGAGATAACTTAGGCCCACTTAGTTAATTAGACATAGGTCCACTTAATTTAATTTAATTAATTTAGACTTAGCCCATTTAATTTAAGCCTTTTCATAATTTGTAGATTTAAGATCATTCTAGAATTAAAACATGTAGAATTAGGCACACTAAATTACATACTTTATAATTTATAGATTTAGGCCCATTTTTAGAATTAAAATAAATAGACTTAGGTTCAATAAAATTAAAATTAAATAAGAATTAGGCCTATTATTCTTTAGACTCACCTGTAAATTAAAATATGTAGATTTAGCTCATTTAATTAAAATTAATGTAGATTAGACTAACCTAGAGATTGTGATAAATACATTATTTACTGGTATATTTCATGACTAGTTTGCCTAGAGTTTATTTTTTTTAGGATTTATATGAAATTGCATGTAAATAGAGGATAAAATAGTAATTTTAAAGTAATTCTAAAAGAACATGAGACTGAAAAAAGTTAGTATTCCGTACATAGAATCTCCTAGTTATGGTACTAGCTTTCTTTTAGGGAATCGATTATCACCATTTTTTGATTTTTCCCAGTTATTACCCTGGGTGGCAACTCCTTATCACCATGCCATGTATTTGTAATAATGGTTAGTGTGTTCTCTAGAGCCCTAAGCTCAAACAGTGTCGCAATTGCTAAGATCTTAGGCACGCGCTAGACCCCGCTGTCTATAGGTTTGCCTTTGGATTCTTAAGACTTTTGGTCTTAGAATCTTATGCTTTAGAGCTCTCATAAGGAATGAGGGATGAAGAAAGAGTAGCCTTAACAAATTTGGGGGGGACTTGATGATGTAGAGGCTCCATTAGAAAAACCAAGTCCAAATTTCAAAATATAAGACTTTTGACTATCTAGGAGATGATCAAGAGTCTATTTTTCTTTTTGAAATTTATAAATTATGTCTTTTAGTTCTAAAATCTCATTTGAAAGCATTTTATTTTCTTTTTAACTTTATTAAACTCATCTTTAAAGGGAGTTAATACTTTCAAATCAAGAGTGAGTTTTTCATTTAAGGAACCAGCATTTGAAAATTCTAATTTTAATTTTTCAAAGATCTTAAATAATTTTGAAAATGTTTGTTTATAAGATTTCTTCTTTAAAACTAATTTTCTAACTAAGGAGCTCTCATCATCAACAAGCTCATCATAGCAAAAATCATCATAATAATTATCATAAGATGAGTGACAAGAGAAGTGAGAAGTAGAGGGTACCTCATTATTACCCTTTAAAACCAAGAAGCAAAGGTTGGTAGCTTCTTGTTACTCCTCCTCCATCTCCAATTCGAAAGAGTTATCCCAAGTTACTTTGGAAGCTTTTCTCCTTTGCTTTTATGCTTAAGCCTTGGACATTCACTCATATATTGACCATGATTTTTACACTCATAGTAAGTGACTTCTTTGGCCTTTTTGAATCCATCTCTCTTGGATTCCTTGTGTTTGCTCAAGTTTTTCTTCTTTAAGTACTCCATAAAGTACTTTATGAATGATGCAATCTCCTCATCATATTCACTAAGGTCTTCAAAATCATCTTCATCACTTGAATCTTGTGATTCTTTGAATGTAAGGCTCTTCTTTTTTTATTCTTTACCTTCTTGCTCCTCTTTCCTTTACCTCAAGGTAAGCTCATAAGCGAGAGGCTTACTAATAAGGATGTCGGTTGAAAGTTTAGAGAAATTATGGGATTCTTCAATTAAAGTTACTCTTGACTCCCAATCCTTTTTCAATAGCACTCTTAGAATCTTTGTATTGACTTCTTCTTTAAAGTAATGTTTTCCAACTTCCCTAAGGTTATCAAGAGAGCATTTAATCAATTTATCATTTTGGTGATGCTCTCATAAGGCTTCATTTTGAAAATTTCATATTCATAAACATGAAGTTGAACTTTCTTACTCTTACTTGCACATTGCCTTCATAATCATTTTTCAAGGTCTCGTACACCTCCTCTGTGGTTGAAATGCAATATTGACATTTGCCTCGCTTCTTCTCTTAATATTAAGGTAATAAGAATGGTCATGGCTCTCTCATTTTTGAAATTTTCTTCCTTTTCCTTCTTATAACCATCTCCCTCTATCTTTCAGAACCTCAACCCATTCCACTCTTTCTATAAAAGGATTCTACTTATATAAAGTTACATCCCACAGTCTTATAGGATCACTATCTAAACAAATATTCATTCTATGCTTCTAATAAAGGTAATCACTTCCATCAAAGAAAGGTCTAAAGGTTTTGAAAGAAAAAGATCCACACTCTATGATCTTGAATTCTAATAATTAAGTACCTAGAACCCAAGTTTTGATACCAAATGAAAATACCCTAAAGTGAAGGGTGTGAATAGGACTATTAAAAATTTAGAAGAAATATAGAAAATTAAAGGTAAAATAAGAAGTTATTTAAAAAAGGATAAATATGAACAATCACAAGAATGAGAATGCACAAAGAATTTAAGTTTATATTATCACCAATCCTATATCTCCACTTAACTTGTCCCTAAGTTAGGATTTTCATTCACACTCTAATCTTATTTACCAAGATTATTATAAGTGTTTTTAAGGCTTAACACTAAACATTTACAAGTGTGTTTCTTAAGGCTCACACCATACCTATTCCTAAGTGTTTTCAAGACTCACATTTAAACATTTACAATAAGTTATTTTTTGAGGATCAATAGCAAACAAATGAGAAAGAACCTCACTACTTACTTTTTCAACCCCAAATAATGAGTAGATGAAAGAATCCTAACTCTATCACTCACCCAACTCTCACAAGAAGGGTATATATAAACTCAATAAGAGTTTGTTTACAAATAAAGAATATACAAAGGAAATTTTATGAAAGAAATAAGTATAACTTAATGAATTTTTCATAATAATTTGCTCCATAAAGTCTCTAACTCTTTAAATAATGTCTTAAGCTTGTATTTATAGTGGAGGAGCCAAAATATGGCCATTGGAACTTTGATTTTTATCCCCAACTAAACCTCTATCTTATTTTAATGTTTCTTTCACTTTTTATAGAAAAAAGGTGCTCACAATCATGAAGGGAGGTATCGCGATCATGATTCAGCTTTGTAGTCATTAGAGCTCTAAAATAATTATTGTAAAAGTTGATAAGACACACCAATGGTGCTCATGGTCCCGGTCATGTCGATGAGCACCATTGACTTTTTCATTCACTTGAGTTCAAATTAATCAGGATCATGATTTGGATGCTCTCGATTATGATTATAATGGTCACGACCGTGAGGGTTACCACCACTTCAAATGATATGAATTTGACTCTCATTTTTCTCTTAAGAATGTTCATGATCATGATGCCACTCATAAGCATCATTGGCTTCATGTTTTAGGCACATTTTGATCTCCATAACTTCACCTAATGAGTGTAGTCTTAAACCTAACTAAAATACACACTTAAACACACACATTAGTATATTAAAATTGATTATTAAAGTCAAAATCAAGAGTAATTAAAGATTGATCATGCAAAGGTCAATAATTAATGTAGATAAAATATCAGAAAGGTTCTTTTATCACTGATTACTTGAATGAAATGCAAGGGATCATTAATCAGTTGTCGGGTATGGGCATAAATTAGATGATGAAATTTTTTACTTTTGTGGTGCTTACTTCTCTACTCTAGTCATAGGAGACTCTAAAGATTTCACTTATAAACTTTGCACCAAATAGTGTAGTGAATATGAAATTTGTCAAAAGCAGTATTAAAAATAAAGAGATGAGACACAGATCAAATAATGCCTCTTTAACACAATCTAATATCCCTGTTGTAAATTCTAAGGGGAGAAGTGAAACTTAAATCTCAAAGAAAAAGCTAAGAGCAGAGGCAAGTCAAATAAATATGCTAATGTTAAGTTTCATTACTATAAAAGAAAGGCCACATTAAGAAGTTTAATGAAAGTTCAAGAAGGAATAGAGCAAGAACAAATGAAAAGATATAAAGAATGATGATGATAAAGCAAATATCCTAGGAGAATTTAGTGTCCTTTACGATTAATATATTATTAATCTTACAACCCATGGGACTAGTTGGGTGATTGACAATAGTGCTTTCATTCATGCTACATCTTGAAAAGAATTCTTCTCATCCTACACTTGAAGAAATTTTGGATTTGTAAAGATGGAAAATGGCAATCAAACAAGAGTTGATGGTGAAAGAGATGTGTATTTGGAAACAGAGAATGGCACAAGACTAGTCTTGAAGAATGTCAAGCATATTTTATATATTTACCCAAATTTGATCTACAGGCAAGCTTAATGATGAAGGTTTCTATAACATCTTCCATAATAGGCAATGTAAACTCACTAAAGGCTCTTTAATGGTGGCTAGAGGAAAAAAGGATTCAACACTATATTTTATGTGTGCAAATCTTTTTAAATACTTGATGAATAATGTGGAGAAAGACAATAGAGTTGAGTTATGGCATAACAAACTTGGCTACATGAGTGAGAAATGAATGACAATGCTAGTTAAGAAAAATGTGGTATTTGGAATAAATCTTGTGCATTTAGAGAAATATGTTGATTGTCTCACACGAAAACAAAACAGGGTTGCTTTCAGCAGTTCTCCTCCTTCAAGAATGAAGAATGTGTTGGATTTGATCTATTTAGACTTATGTTAGCCAATACTTTATGAATTTTATTGATGATCATTCTTAGAAAATATGGGTACACACCTTGAAGTCAAAGATTAGACGCTAAATGTCTTCAAGGAATTTCATACCTTAGTAGAGAGACAAACTGACAAGAAGCTGAAGTGCTTTTAGACAGATGACGATGGGGAATATTTTGGACCATTTGATTCTTATTAAAAAGAGTATGGTATTTGACATGAAATAACACCTCCAAAGATGTTGTAGTTGAATGGTCTAGTTGAAAGGATGAATAAGACTTTAATGGAGAGAGTTAAAACTCTACTCTCACATTTAAAGCTGCCTAAGACATTTTAGGATGAAGCTTTACTTACAACAATGTATGTGTTGAATATTTCACCATATGTTCCTCTACAGTCTGATACTTCAAAGAGAGTATGGTCAGGAAAAGATATTTTTTATGATCATTTGTGGGTTTTTAGAAGTAAAACCTTTATACATATTCCCAAGGATGAGAGGTCTAAGCTTGATGTTAAGATATGATAATGTGTATTTAGGGTGGGTGAACAGAGCTAGGAAGCTACTTGATATATATTGGAAAAAAGTTCAAATGTAATTAGTTAAATGTATAATTTCACCTCTAAATGTTACATAACGAACCTTTCACATCTTGTAATTTTTATTAATTTTTATTTAATCTTTAAATTTTTTTATGAATCTATTTATCCCCAAATGAGATCAACATATTTTATAAATGAACACTAATATAAATATAAACAAAAACTTGTGTGTGTTGAAACAAAATTTAATTCAAGAGGGTATTATAATTGAACTATCATTTTTTTTTACTTATTTATTTTAGATTCTAATAGTATTTTATTTAAAATTTATTCTTAACACTTCATGTATTTAATAGCATTTGAAATCGAAAGTTTGCTAAGTATGTTATTGTACAAGTAAAATAGATTCAAAATAAAATTTTAAAAATTGAATAAAAAAATAATAAAAAGTAAAAGGTGTCAAAGGTAATAGCGGTTTCGTGAATTTAAAGTGGGGGCAATGAGGGGACATTTGCCCCACCCATACCATCTTGAACACGCTATAAAGAAAAAATTCTTTGCCTCTATAATTTCATGAAAAATTATTTGTTACCCCATTATTTTTAATTTTTTTTTACTGCCTCCAGTTTATCTTAAATTAGTAAAAATGAAACAAAAAATTTATTTCCGGCCTTTTAATAAAAATTATATATAGTCCCTTTATCCTATTTTTTAATTAAAATTAATAAAAAAAATAATCTACAAAAATTTAAGATATATTTAATTTATATTTCATAAAAAATTAACTAATTTTTATAAAAATTGAATAAAAATAATAGATTTGATATATATACTCATATTTTAAGAAATGAAATAAATGGATAAGTACGAAAAAAGTACTATGGGTATATGCATTTTTATCTAAAGGCCTGTAATATTTTCATGACATTAAAGGTATTTGGTTTTATTTTATAACACTTCAGTAGTTTATCAACTAACATCAAAATTATTTTATAATAAAATTTCAATATAATGCTCATTTTCAATAATAAAAATATTTCACATATGATTTACTATCAATATACTTATTTAGATACTAGTATGTGTTTTCTATAATTTTTGTGTGTTGGTTGATATTAGTATATTATAAGTTGATTAAATAATTTTAATGATTTTCTATAATTTTTGAGGAAATTATTTAGTATATTGGATATTTTGTAGTATAGGGTTAAATATATAATTTTGTTAAGATTATAGTTAAATATTATGTTTTAGTTGATTTTATAATTATTTAAGGTATTAAAATGATTTTTATAAATTAATTACTATTTTTAACTAATTAATACTATTTTTTAAAAATTGTTTTCAAATAATATATTATATATTATTTTGGAAATAAAATGGGTTTTAAACTAATTTTATTATATAATTAAACTATTTAAGCAATTAAATGTGAATTTTATTATGTTATGCTGAATAATTGTAAAAATTGAATTTTTATTAATATTATATAATATTTGAGATTTTATTAGTTAATTGTGATAATTTTATAATAGTATGTCAACAATAGGTGTATTTATTATTTTGAGGCTAAATTTGTATTTTATTATTTTTGTGATGTTAAATTGTGATTTTAAATATTATTTACAATATATGTTAATTTAATTGTAAAATGAGGATTTTATTCCATTTATAAAATTTTATTATCAAATATTATTTAAATTAGACTTTTATGTTTTAGTTGGAAAATAAAGGTTTTAAATATTTTTACGGCACTGTTTAATATTGTTGGGTTGTAAATTCTGAACTTCGGTTGGAAATTTATGAAGTTTGGGGTCCCAACCCGAGGTGTTGCACTGTGTGATTTTGGAAGTATGTTTTTTGTATAAGATCAACCCTACTTTTGTAGGGAGATGTACATTTTACAAAGGAGACTCTGTCGAAATTTTGGTAGATTTCTCGTAAAATGTGACAACCGGTTCGAGTCTAGCTTTGAATTTTTTTTATTGAGTTTGTCTATAGGAATCCTAGAAGTACAAAAATTAGAAGTTTATTCTTATCATTGTTATTATTTTATTTTTCTAGTTGTGCCGAGACCGAGGCTTAACGGACCAGGTCCACTGAGTCTATCTTGTGGAGCGCAAATCAGTGAATTATTATACTGTATATATATGCATTGCATATAGGATGCATGACTTAGGATTTTTCATTTTCATTATATGTTTTTAAAAGTGATTTAATTTATAATATGATTTGATATAATTTCATTTTATTTTTAGTATATTTTGATATACATGTTTGCATATTTTTTATATATATTTACTATATCTTTGGTATATTTAGGGTTTATTTTTTATATTTGCATGCTAGGTAATTAGGTTTATTTTTAGTATATTTTTGGATATATGTCAAATTAAATACATGTTTTAAATGTATATTTATTCATAATTATTTTATTAAATGATTTGTGTACTTTAGGCATATTTTTAGTATATTTTAGGTATATTTCTAAGTATACATTTTGTATTACTTATTTATACTTAAATTATTTTTAAGTACACCATTGGTTTATCTTTAGTATATTTCATGTTTTATTTGACATATATATACCCAAATTATACTTGGTCTATTTTAAGTATATTCCCAGTATATATATGGTTTATTTTACTAATATGAATGTCATTCTACATTATTTATTTTTTGAATGTATGATTTATTTTTTAAATGAAGGATATCAATAGAACATGCTATTTAGTGGGTAGTACTAGGACCGTGTACGTACCGGTGTGATAGATTTAGGTTTGAATGAGGATTACTTGTGGTGAATTATGATTTGATTAAGATTTGAATGATTTGATTGAGATGTGATGTGATTGATAGTATGATTGTTGAAGCTCAGTTGACCAAGTATTTCATGGCCAATTACACTAACAGTCAGACTGTTAGAGCTCGGTTGACTTAGTGTCTCAGGGCTAGTCTACTATTTAAAATGGAATAAGTGATCTATTTGGAATTAAGTGAGCCTGTATGGCTAGGGTGATGATATGGTTGATTGAGGTTGTGATTAATAGGGTTCTATTTGATCCTTCATGTATTAAAATAAATATTTTCTACATTTATTATAAAAGCAGAGTTTGACATTTGTGTGAAATGCATGTATATGACTGGATATGGTTTAGATTGCATGTATATATAATATAATAATTCACTCAATAAGGTCTGACCCCCCTCAATTATTTTTTTCAGAAGATCCTATTTCGTCAGACCTTAGTAGTAGAGCTCTTTGTCGGTGTTCTTTTGTCCCGGCTATTTTATGTAAATGTATATTTTGAACTCTGATTTGTATTCTAGAAACTGCAGTAGTAGTGTTATTGTATCAGAAGAGTACCGTTTCGTTTGATACTTTATACTTTGAGAATTGTATTTGAATATTTATTGTATCAAATGAATATATTTATTTGTGAAATGATTTGGAATATCTATTTTATATATCGATTCAAAATTTTTTTTAATTTAGTATTACTTTCTATTTATTTATTGCATGATTTTATTTTTTAAGGCTTGCTACGAGTGCCAGATTCGAAAGAATTCTAGTTCCTTAGCGCTTGTCATGACTCTTGTTTTGGGTCGTGATAAAATCACATATATTTAAATATTACAAAAAATATCATGATCTTTTAAGTGAAAAAATACCTAACCACAGGGTATTTTGTTATACTTTTCTCTAAAATAAATGATATAAACCAATTTTATGATTTACAAATTTATTTAAATTCTATATAAAACTATAAAATTAATATTAAAAAACTACTCAATCCCAAAAATTAGAAATTTTATATTTAAAAGTAAAATAAAATCTTCTAATAAATTTTAAAAATATATATTCTAAAATTTATTTTGGCTTTCTTCTATTATTATTAAACGTATTAATAAATTTTTTTACCTATGTCTATAATTTTCTAAAATAATTTAACAAATTGCTCAAATAAGTTAAAATACGTTTTAATAAATATAGTTTTATGGAAAAAAAAAAAAAGAAAATTTTTACAATCATTTTAGCATATACCATGGTTTAAAAGTAATATTATAAAATAAAAAATATGTATTTTGATTAATTTTTGAAATTATGCACACGTGCATATAATTGCAGGATTTTGTATAAAATCTCTAATAAAATAATTGCTGATGAATTTTTCTAAATCAGCCTCTAGTTGCACCAAAATTTCAACTTCCCTGATTCAATAACAAGGCCAGCGTTGTTATGGTTTTCTTTGTTATCTTTGCATTGCCAGCCTCTTTTCTTTCTTTCTTTCTTTCTTTTTTCTTTATTTTATCAATACCTAACAACTAAGTCAATCTTTTCTACAAAGTCAAAGATAAACACAAAATTAGAAAATGGTATTTTCATGTTTTGATTTTGAAGTCAAAATTCATCAATAAATGACTCAACATATTAGGTCAACCAGCCCTCTTAATACTTTATATCCTAAAATTCATGTTGACTTATTATTATTATTATTATTATTATTATTATATAATTGTTAAATTGGTAATTCAAATTGCCATTAGCATACTTCAGCCAAAAGTAACATCCTATTTATACTATGAAATGTTCCATTATTCCTACATATGATAATTGCCTATACATCATTTTGGCATTAAAAATCATGATTCCTTTCTTTAATTTTACAATGAAGCAGTTAGGTTTACATGAATTAAAAACATAGTTAGCCAGTTAGGTAGCACGCAGCACACGTTTTTAACCTAACATGTGGAGTTCAAAAAATAAAAATAAAAAAAAATTCCCACCTTTTGGTTTTCCAGTTGGCTTGTACGTACACGAAATGGACATTGCTTGCAACAAACATTCTTCCAAACGTAAAGAGACCAGCTAAGGTCTGCAGTAATTATTTTTTTGACGGTAGTTAATGTTAGTTAATACAGTGGCCGAACGTCTTTTAGCCCGCAAAATTTTTTTATTTCACATTAGTTCTTAAGTTCTTTGTTTTTTACACTTTTGTCCTTTAAGTTAGTGAACTCAACCAAATCCCCTCGACCTGACGGCATGCCAACTTTATCTTTTAAAAAAAATTGGGATGTCACAACCTATGTGTTCGATTTTTTGAGTACTAGTATTGTGCCTCTAGTTTGAATAATACTCTCCTTACTCTTACACCAAACGTTAAATCTCCTAAATTTGTTAGGAATTTTAGGCCTATTAAATTATGTAATTGTTAGGGTCATTTTTTAAAATCCTAAAGGCCGATGATGAAAAAAGAAAAATATCTCACCAACATATAAGATTGACCAAAAATTATGATTGAAAAGCAACTTTTGCATTTTCTTGCTTGCTTAGGTTTTGGTTGATGACCAACATTATGATGCTTCTGATGCATTCTAGATTGTGATTTGATGTTTGTGAATTGATTATGTGCTAATTTAGTGACCTAATTTAGTGCATTTTAATTCTTGAACTATTGCTAATTGTTGTGTATATATATATTGAATGAAATTTGTGCTTTTGTGACTTTTGTTGTGATTCTTGTGTGGATACCCTTATTTTGGTTCTTATTGATCAATTTGTGATCATTTTTTAGTCTAATTTGTGATTATATAAACTTTTGTGTATTTTGTGTACATATTTGTGATCTATTTGTGCTTTTTGTGCATTTTATGATTTTCAGAGTACTAATTGACCATTTATAGTTGATTTGGTACTACTTAGAGAATTAGGTGTAATCTATGTGCTTTCCATTGCATTTTAATTAGTATTACCTTGTTTGAGTGCTAGTTTTGAGTCTATTTTGTGAATATTAAGTGTCATGAGTCTCGTATATGTCTATTTTGATATTTATTGTTTTATGTTCATTTTGATTACTTAGAAGCATCAATTGAACATTATTGGTTAAATTGATGTATTATAAGGTATTATTTGTCATTTTTATCACTTGATTTCTAATTAACTATCTTTTGTTTTATTACTTGATTATTGTCTCTAACCAATTTTTCTTGTCTTATTTATTATTTTTACTATCCAAATTTCCTTATTTCTTGCATTTTTGCATTTCATGCATTCTCATGTGCTTGATCCAAATCATGTGCCTTTTGCATATCACTATCACGTGTGAATCATATTTAAATCTCTTAAATGCATTTTTCATGAACCCCTGCATGCCTCACTACCATTCTTGTATGAATTTTGGAATTGCACTATATTGCATGCACCCCGGATTGCATTATTCATTATCTTTGCATGTACCCTGGATTTATTTAATGCTTGTGTGAGCATGAATCCGCATTTACATCATGCATTTTGCATATATACATCTCTTGCTACTTAATCTTAAGGCTCTCAATCTCTCAATTACTAACTCTATCATTACTAACTATACTAACTACTAAAATTAACTTTTATTGCAATTTATTTTTCAAGAATTTTATTTATTGTCCAATTGTTATATGTTGCTCATCTTATTATCAAGCTCCTAATCTCAATTTCTACACTCAATCTCCCATTCTCTACATTTTTATGTCTAATTTACATGTTTATGTTCATTTTATTATTAATTTTCTTTAATTTATCTTTTATTTACTTTATATTTGTTCACATTTCATTATTATTATCTATGTTCCCAATCTTATTTTATATTTATTTTATGCTCAATTTATCAATAATTTTCTCATTTTTCTTTAATTATAATCTCTACTTCCAATTCTATCTATTTTTTTTTGAAAATTAGAAGAAATTATGCAAGAATTAAGGAACTAGAAGAATGAAAACAAGGAATTAAGGAGTTCGATTCACAAATGAATCTTCGTCTCCACCTAATTTATCCCTAAGTTAGGATTTTTAATCTCACATCAATCTTATTCACAATATGGAGAATACAAGAGTTTTAGGATCAACTTTAAACCTTACACAATGATCTTTTAACAAGGCTAAGCTCTAACCACAAACCCAAGTGTTTTAATAAATAAACATTTAAACCAATTTCTTAGAAACAAACCTCACTTCCCTTTTATTCTATCCTAAGACTTATATGAAGTAGAAGTCCTATTATAACACACACTAACTCTCATAAGATTTAATTAAGAACAAGGAAAGTAGATGAAGAAATCAATTGCTCAATGAATGCTAAGGAGAGAGTTTTTATATTCAAAGTGTGTAACTCTTAAATGAAACTCTAGAGCATGTTTATATAGCTTGAGCATCAAAATTATGGATGTTGGAGCCATTAATTGCTTCTCCAAGCTCTCTTCTTCTTTATTTAATGAATTTTAAATTTTTTCAATTGAACTATTGTTCACAATCATGAGGGCAATGTCCGATTCATGAGCATTGAATTTTATAACCGGTGGAAACTAAAGAGAGTTGTTGGCCTTTCAGAGAGCTCCTTATGAGTGATTCACAATCATGAACGGCGCTTGTGAGCGGCTCAAAATCACTGCTCGTTGAGAAGCTTGAAAGCAGGGGACAAGGGGTTGCTTGTGAGCCCCTTCACGATTTGGAGGGGGGCTTGTGAGCAGCCATTTGCACACTCAAAAATTGATTTTTCTTTAGTCCTTATGCATCCATTCAACTTGGGGACTTGCATAGATTGATACGCTTTATCAATTTACATATAAATACTCTTTTTAAAGAGCATTTCAAATCTTTAAACTTGGATGAACAATTTTATCTTTTAATTAAGAACCTACACACTTAAATGAAATTGTTAGTAATCCAAAGTGCTTGTCAAATTCAAAATTATGGGGTTGATCATGCAAATGGTCAACAAATTTATTATTTATTTGCCTTTATTCCAATTTTATATTATCATATTTGTTATCTCCATAATGTCTACAATTGTATTCACTCTATCTTTAATCTTATTTTCTTTAGATTTTATGTTTGATTTACAATTTTATGCTTAATTTATTATTTCTTTGCTTTAATTTTCTCGTAATAGTTTTTTATCTTTTATTTATTTATTTCTATTTCTATGTTATTTCTCTACTTCCTAGCATTTCCTTTTAATAATTTTTTTATTATTTATTGTTAAATTAATCCATGTCTTAATTTTTACTCTCATGTTATTTTACTTAATTTAGTTATCAATTTCTTTGTTTCCATATTTATAGATCTGCAAATTTGCCTTCCTTCATTATATCAATTGTTATTTGATTAATGTTTTTAGCATAATTCTTTTCTCCACCTCAATTTCTATTTTAATTCATTTATTTGAAGTTATATACTTATTACTTTTCCTTTTATATATGTCTCCACAATGTCATTTTCCATTTATTTAATCTCATTATTTATAATTTATATTTACTTTTTGTGACTTAATTCTTATGTTAACATATCCTTTTCCCCATAAATTTCAATGTTTATTTGACATTCTATTCTCATCCCCTTTTCTAATTTATTATTAAAAAATTTTGACCTTTTAACTACATATTAATATTTATTATTTTTATGCATTTTCTTAATTTATTTGCACTAATTCTTAATTTATTATTCAAATATTTTGACGTTTTTACTACATATCTAATATTTATTATTTCTTTTATGCATTTTCTTGATTTATTTGCACTAATTCTTAATTTTGGCTAAATAATTCAATTTTCAATATAAACATTAATATAATTCTTAATTCCATTTTCTACCTTGACTTTAACCACAATTTCCTTTTCATTCACTTTATTCCAATAATTCTTTTCATAATAATTTGTATTCTTATTTTGTCTTGATATTATCTTTATTTTCCCTTTTTACTATATCTTACAAGGATTTTTTTCTATTAATTTATCTCTTTTTCTTTACTCAATTCTATTTCTTATTTTGTAACCTTTTGCTATTATCCTAATTACTTTTACTATATTTTGTGAATATTTGTTGGTATTTTATATTTTGTGTATCCACTCATAAATGTTGAAATTCAACCACAGTCTTAAAATCAATTATTTTATTTTCTTCTTCTAAACCATTTATGATGATTATTAGGATGATAATGAGGCTATAATTTATGATGTGCATTTAATTTATCCAAGGTACAAGATTTATATCTTGAGGCCGAATTTGATGAATTATACACATTATAAGTTAAAGGCTTTAATTTAACCAATTAATCAACATAAATTTGGTCTTTTTAGTACTTTTTAACTTAAATTTTCTATTTATTCATTTGAAAAATATTATTTATCTTATTTATTTTTGTTTATCTTTTCAAGTATTTCCTTTTTATTCTTTTTATGGATTTTTCAATCATTTTTTTTATCTTATTTACTATTTTTATTTTAAATATCAATTTTTCATAAAATAATGGCCTCATAACTCAAAAAATAAGGACAATATGAAGAGGAGGAGCCTACTCAAGTGTTTGTCTCTCTTACCTTATTCTTTTTAATTTTATTATTATTATTTTTGTTATTAATTTCACTTTCCATTTTAACATAATTAGGATGCCATGTATAGAAAATTCATAATATGTGTATGATAAATATGCTATGATTGTGTGCTATTAATTTCATAACATATAAGTACGCCATGATTATGCCATGCATATTCATTATGCCATCATGATTGGCACATGACATATATATGTATATTATGTTAGTTCTAGACTTACCATGATCATGCATCATATTTTTCCATATTTATTAATTAATTTATTATGATTAATGTGTACATGCATTATACCATGCCCATGCATCATTTTATCATTTTATTATTAGTATTATGTCCTTGTATGATATATATTGTTCTTGCATTTGTGTGTATTGGTTGAACCAAAATGGTACATATTTCTTGGAAACATTGTGTTAAACTAATAAGGTCAGCCCTACTAAGCATTCAAGCAGTATGGAGATGCCTGTAAGATATTGAGTCTACTCTCGCTAACATCACATCCGAACCCAATGCTTTATCCTATGAGTGAATTTTGGTTCTGAGCAAGGGATTTAAGTTTGCCTAGTCCTTAACCAAATAATTTCTCAGGTGATACCAAGAGGCAACTCCTGTTTCTCCTAGCTAGGTGGAGGGTTGTTTATGCCATCTCTAATCTCTTCCAATATTCCCCTCACATTGCCTCTATTTTCCAGTAATAAGAAAAAAAGGGATTATAATCCAAATAGTGCCGAGTTGGGCCCGCTAGCATCAATAGTAATGTGTTATATAAATTAATCCTAAAAGTGTTAGTAAGTAGACTTAAGAATATTCTCCTTTCTCTCATTCTTGAGACTTAAATGCTATTGTTCTAGGGAGCTTAACCATAAATAATGTAATTATTGCTTTTAAAACATTTCACTCAATGAAGCATCATTTGAATGGTAAAAAAAGAGTTATGGCAATCAAACTAAACATGAGAAAAGCTTATAATCAATGAATTGAAAATTTTAAAGTATGTTATAACTAAACTAGAGTTCCCTCCTTATTTTGTTTGTTTGGTTATTGCCTATACAATTTTTACCTCCTTTCCTTTAAATAATAATGGGCAATTAAAAGGTTAGTTGAAACTGACTCAGAGTATTCATTACATGGATCCCATATCATTTTATCTTTTATTATCTATACAAAAGGATTATCTACTATAATTAGGAATGCAGTGAGTCGAGGAACTCTACATCCAATAAAGGTAACCAAATAGAGCCGTAGTATTTTTCATTTATTATTTGCTAATGACATTATTCTATTTACTCGAGCTTCTAAGCAAAAAATTCAAGTTATCAAACATATTCTATTTGATTATGAGAAGGAAATTAGGCAAAAAGTCAATTATGAGAAATTAGAGGTCTCGTTTAATAAAGGCATCAATGAAGCAAGGCGTTGCAAAATCCATGATATACTAAAAATGAATAATATTAATTGCCATCTTTGGTATCTATATGTGCTATTATGACTATTATCTTTAATAAAAGTATCTTTCTTTATCAAAATCTTAGGCTGAGTAATCCTATAAGCTAGCTCCTTACCCTCTTTTGATATGTAAAACTTGGCTAGATTATTTGACCCAATAGGAGGTTGTGTAGGGTTTCCTCTCAATGCTCAATAGTACTCATCATCATCATCAAATGGAATTTTTGTGACTTCCTTACCCTTTTTTAGCCCAATATTATGAGAACCAGATGCTTCTCCTTTGTTATTACTATATTTGAAAGAGGTCTTCTCGTCACAGTATGTAAGGCTTAGTTAAGGGCAGTTTTGATTATAGTTTGGAGGATAATAATTAGGCCACTATTAGTCAAGATTTTTGAAATTCCTCTTTGACTAGGTCATTAATGTGTTTACTATAATTCCTAATTCATTCAACCATGTTTGCACTCCAACTATGGTTGATTCTCTTTGAAGGGTGTTTTAAGGGGTTGTAATTGCAAAATTATGAAGTTAGGATAAATGGTATGAAATTTATACATGTAATATCATAAAAAAAATATGGTTAACATTTGTGCATGGTGCATATACATGCGAAATGTATTATATGTGCAATATAATTACAAAAAAATGTAAGTTAGTGGCATATTTACATATGTATATAAATGTGTGTATACATGTATCATATAAAAAATATAAATATAAAAAAGAAAGGACCAGTTAATATTTCTTGCAAAATGAATAAACTAATCACTTGTAACACTCCCTTCTAACGTTATTTCTCAATGGGCTATCTTTATTTATATTCTTAGGCGAGCTTCCATCCACATTAAACATGGGACCTTAGACATGTGCTTATACTTGGGTGGTGTTAGTCCACAAAGACAAGATACATATGGCAAAACATAGAGCAACTCCGATATGTAATCTTAACAAATGCATGTTGTTGGCATAGAGAATCTGCCATTAAGTTATAAATGATGTCTACAGCCCGTGTGTGCTTACTTGCAAAGTGGTTATAACCAATAAAAGAGATTTAATTTCATGTTCAATATGTTGACAATCTATATAGCAATAGGATGTTATAAGTTACTATGTCACAACAAGTTCATTCAAAGGTTAGCTATTTATTACTTTTTGAGAAAACATCCACAATCTAGTTAAAAAAAAAATCCTAGTCATACCCCTTAATCTAAATGGAATAAATGGATAACATTTCACATAATTTATTATTTGAAAGTATCATAACTGAGGGCACTTTGAAGGCTATACATACTAGGTTGTGTGAGTCATGTTAATCCTTGTGCATTAAGCTAGCACGAGGTCAATAAGCACCACAATAATCACGTATTATGCATAATTATAGGGGCAAAAAGAATCACACCAATTTGTTATAAAAATTGGAAAAATCACATCATTTTTAAATGTCAAGTCAAACAAATAACACTGGACAAGATAACATAAAAGTTCAATATGACCCTAGTGAAGTTTTCTATTAGTTTATCTATATAGGTTGAGTTAAGCTTACAACTAAGGTTCCCAAGACAAAATCGGTAAAACCCAATAAATTGGCTTTACCTTGTCTAGGAGTGGAACAACCACATACCTTTTTCCCTATCAAATAGAGTTAAGGGATCTAGTGCACAGTAGATACACAAGGGTGTAGGGACCAAATGGAAGTGTGAAAGTATAGAGTAAATAAATGCAATGTGATGGAAAGTATATAAGTAGATATTGCATAATAAGATGCAACCTATTTTAAAATCATCACTTCTCTTTAATCCCTAGTGGAGTTACCATTATGAGTGAGCTAAAAACATTCAAGCATTAGAGTGAGATGCAACCATAACACTAATTAATCAAATTTACATTCTAAAAGGACAAACTAAGAATTTTTTGAGAACTTAAGGAAGCCTCGTGTAAGTAGTTTCCATTGGATCGCTTGAAAAATAGGAGACAATTTTAAGACTAGAGAAAATCATCCTTAAACAGAGATTATAAGTTTGGGAAGTTATTTCTATTTGGCTACTTTCTTATTAAGTAATAACCATTACACATTTCACATATGTCTAGTTTTATTATAACTATAATATATACAAATACACATCCATATCCATATCCATATCCACATCCACAACAATAATAACAAAGCAAAAGTAAAGATTATTTACATGGCTTTCCTAGTAAATACATAAAAATATAGAAAATAAATCTAGCCCTAAATTAAAAAAATCCTATAAAATAAAGGTTAGCTTAGTAATATTTTTACATCCATGCAGCATATAACCATTCAAGTAAGATAAAAGAAAGTGACAAAATAGTAGGGAAATAAAAGGATAGCACCAAAACATAATGGAAATAATAAGTAGACATTTTATCCTAAAATAAACTTAAAACCAAAAGAATACATAAGGAGACATAAATACTAAGGCGAGCATAAAGTATGTAGAATCATCACAAAAAGATAAAAAAAAAATGAAAGCAACCAAAAGAAACTTAGAATGACTAAAAAAATGCAATCCAGAAGATAAAGATGGTAACTTTATCAAATTAGTGTGTGTAGGAATGAAACTTGCATGACCAAGATCCATTAAAATGCTTAGAATTAAGAAAATAATAAAAAAAATAAAAAATTTATACCAAAATAAACAAAAGGCAAAAGATGCATTTTTGCCCCTAACATTTTTAATGAGGAGCTAATTAGCCCCTTTCCTTTTTTTTTGGCTCAAATGAATTCAAATTTTTGAAAAACTAACTATTTAAGCCCTTATTTTAACAAAGAGATTGATTCAGCCTTTAGTGTTGTTGACATTACTAATAGTAGACCCCACTAAACAAAACTAAGTTATTTTATTATCGGGATAAAGTCTATGTAGGACTTGTTCCTGTCAATTAAAGAAAAAAATATTATTTTCTAAGTGATTTTACAGCCAAAAAATAGAAAACCCTAAGACTAAACTTTGGTTGTATTGAAATCATTACCTATGCAAAAATGAAAAATGACAAGATAAGAGAAATAAATCAAACACAGCTCATTACTAGTTCCTTTACCATAGGTGATCTAATACACCACAATTACAAGCAGGCCTCAATGCTCAAACTTCCTTAAGCCCGTAAGCAAAATAGAGGAAAGTTGAATCAGTAGCACCTTCCTTCTAGTATGCAAACACCAAAAAAGACCATTAAAGGGTGCACTAGACTCCAATACCAAAAATAACAAACCATTTTTAATTCTAGTCCTATCTCATCCATAACCTTCATAACCTGATCATCAACATGTTCATCTTCATCTGCACCTTCTGTAGATGGATTAGCACCAATGTCTACATCAATTGCCCCTTGAACAACCCATTGTATTAAAAGCCAAATCGTGGATCAATGTTAATAAATTGCTCATTATGAATCAGTATACCTAAAAGAAAATTATACCTAATTAGATAATTTTTCTAATAATAATTAAAGAATAATAATAAAAAAAAGAGTAGTAACCTTTTCGTCAACATCCCATTCTTGATTTCTTTGCAAGGGAATAATCAGAGAGAAGCTCATCACTTGAAAATTCAATCATATGCCTAATTAAGCTTTCAACCAAAATTTAAACAGTTTCTTATAAACTCCATCAAATACCAAAAAAAGCACACAAAGGTCATTTTCTAAGCTTAAGAAGAAAAATAAGAAGAAGATACCAATGAAATTAGGAAATAAGAAAAAGTCATTGCTTTTATTTTCTTACTGACAAAATCGATCAAGATAAGTTGTAGTTATGCACTTAATATTAGAGTAGCTAAAGGAGATGAATGCACTAAAATTTCTTTGCTAGTAGCATGCGATGTTAGAGAATCTTGTATTAAAAGGTAGAAGACCTTGCAACTCAGAGGCATTAACATAATGAAGAATGGCAAATTATTGTCCATATTCTCTTTTCAAGTCATCATCTTTAATAAGTGCTTTATACAAAAATGAAGATAAGGAAAAGAAAAATACGTGTCTAGTTAAGTAAAGGACCTACCAAAACACCTATTGCCTTACCAATATGGCACATGTATTTTATGATATAAAGCATGGCATTTCTTGCACCTAATAAAGCATTAACAATAATTGCTTAACTAGATTCAATTGCCAGATAAATCCATTATTCATGCAATTAATGTACAAAAAATGAACATTAGGAGGATGAAAGGTGTAAGGCTGCATCCTCTAGCATACTAAATATACAGTGCCAGACAAGTATTTAATACCAAAGAATGTGATTGTGAATTTTATGGTGGTAGAGATGGGATGGGAATTAAAGGTGTGGTAGGATCCAATGATGTTTGAGCTAAAGAGGTTTATGAGCAGTGAAACTAGAGGAGAAGTGGTATTCTAGTTAAAGAGGGTTAGAAATGTTATAGAGCAGCCAACACACCAAGTTCAAAGAATTCAACATGATGAAGATGAGCATGGTCAAGAAGGCAAGGATCAAGTTCAAGAGGTTTTGAGTCCAATCAACATGCCTCAAAGACCTATAACAAGGTCTCAATCTAAGAAGCTTCAAGAAGCCTTAATCCATCATCTACAAGGCTTTGTGAACTTAACTAGTGAAAGTTTACAAGGACACCAAAGCTTTGTGCCAAGTGCAGCTCAAGTTCAATACAACTTAATTCAAGTCCAAGTTATTAATAGGTTTAATTATGTTAAATAAGGGCTGGACGAATTTATTATTTTAAAAGCCCATTAGTTTAGTTAGTTTAATTATTCTTAAAATAGGAAGTATGACAAAATTCCTATTTGAGGTCTGATTAGATTAATTTCCTTTTTTTGTGATTAGGGTTATTAGTTTTCCTTACTCACTAAGGAAAACCTTGTAAAGGCTATATATATATGCCTTGGACAAATTTTATTATTCAGAATTGAAGTTTTAAAACCTAAATTCTGTTTTGCTTTTATCTTTGTGTTCTTGTGTAGAATACATGCTTTAAGGAACATTCAAGTAGATTAATCATCTTCTTGTGGAGTGTTTCAAAATTGGAATTTAGAAATGAGTTTTCCTTATTCTAATTCTTTAATCATCTAAATAATCTGATTTCTAACCATTCTTAGGGGTTGTTGCTGA